>CM060924.1:472237752-473687552 GCA_030737875.1 Allium sativum
AATAATTTATTATGATTTCACACAATTTTTCCATATTTTTAATAATTTTATTAAGGCGCTTACAGTCGGTTTCCAATAACGGCCACCGATATGAATCCATAACGACCTTTTCCAAAATTGATTTGGACATAATTTGAAATCCAACTGTTCAAATTTAAATCTCTTATATTCATTGGAAAGATCTTTTCGATATGAACCTAACGGTTCCAGTTTTAGGAGAACCCAATGGTCAGATCACCCGTTACATCAATCTGAAGTCAACGGTTGAAATTCGCGAACGGTCGCTGCGCAACGCGTTCTATTCGAACCATATATATAATATATTTCGTCGAATTCCATTCAAATCGTATTTTGTAAATTCAGTTATAAATTCATTTCAAAATGATTTCAACTTCATTTTCAATTTTAAATCAAAATTGAATATTCCATATCCTTATAATATAAAAATGATAATATTTTCAAAATATCAGATTTTGAAATCCAATTCCTTTTCGTATTCATTATAAAATGAATAAAATCGATAAACAAATCTGTTTGAGTTTAAAATGGAGTATATACTTAACTCCGCATCCATATTTTTATATTTTCGTGTCCATCCCAAATTGGACATCAAAATCATATTTTGATTATTTTCCAAATATTATTTTAAAATATTCATTATTTAAAATATTCGTTATTTTAAAATATTCATTATTTCAAATTATTCGTTCTTTCTGAATCGGAATGCGACTCAATCAGTCACCATATAATTTTATTTATATGGATTTCATACATCGCATGTATTCAAAAACAGTGACAAACATTCAATTCACATCCATAGTGCAATTTACAACTGTATAAGCATTGAATATTTAAATAACGCTTATAACAGTCTATCAATCAATCGGTTGACAAACAATTAATTATTGGGATTAGCGTATGTCAAATATCATCCCAATACCCATGTTGGGTTTTCAAACAACCACAGTCGATCTAAATAAATCATTGATTAATAAATTTGACCAATTCAAATTCTGTTTGAATTATTTTTTTCTACTTAACCAATTTTCACTGTTTAAATTATAAATGAATATTTATAATTTAATTTCAACTACCACATTAATAGTAACATTATTTTTAATATGTTAATCATCACAATCACAACAAAATACGATCAATTAAATCATCCATGGTTTTCAAACAACAATGACAGGTGCTACTAAACACCATTTACAACCTGCGATATTAAAACATAGAAAAATGATTTGAGTGAGAGAGTTCTCACTTTGATTGGTTTCAGAAATCGATAAAATGATTATTTTAATCAAATTAAACAGGATATTTAATTTGACCAAAAATATCAACTAGCTCCAAATGCATTCCAGTCAGCTTCAAAATGTAGTACACGCCATCACGATCCTAATGGTTCCTGTTTCATTGGATTCCGACATCGTATAAGAAAGTTACGCTAATTTATACATTAATTACTTCACTAACATTAACTAATACAATTAATAAATTAATTTAAATTTAATTACCTTCCTCTTCTTTAATTACCTAGTTTACAGGTCGAACCCAAAACCGACTTCTAGGGTCGCAAATTCCGATCACCAGATTTGTCATGACGATGATCAGATGCCACCACCCTCTTTGCCACCGCAAGCCGCGCCTGTGCCACCCACTAACACTGAACTCGGTTGCCTCTCCGTCACTAGAAAGCGCGATGAATGGTGGAAGTTTGGACGATCGATTCGGGAAAAATACCCCCCCTATATTTGATCTCAACCGTTAGATTTATAAAACACATGATCCTCTTTAATGTTGCTTCAGAAATTTTAGTGATTCATTGCGTGGATTTGAAGATCTCGAGGAGAATTGGTTGGAGCTGTTATCGCATTCGAATGAGAGAGCGACGACGGTTTATTTATTTATTTCTGGAAATGAAATAGTTTTTACGTGATTGGCCATTAAATATATATTTATATTCTTTTAATTCCAAAAATGTTAGAATTTACATCCGAACTCCAAACGAATGCCAACGAATATCGTCCCTAGCTAAATACCCCCATTTCAGACACAATGAATAGCTTTCGTAAGCCAATTCGACTATTTCGATCAGTTTTTATTTAAATTAAAATATAAATCAATATATTAAATTCTAAACGTACATTTTAATTTATCGGTGTCACATACTAACTCCAAAAATTACAGAAAAACTAGCTATATTTTGACGATACGGTCCTAACAAAACTAATTTCATTGAATTTGGAGACCGTCTGAAAAATGGTCTTTTTTCCAGTCGATGAAATTCAAACTGAAATTGCCAAACACGTCTAAATTCAGCATGCTCACATATTAATTCCAAAAATTATGAAATTTGAAATCCAGCAAAAATTTGACATTCCGGATCCAACAAAAGTGGTTTCGTCGAAAACGGAGGTCGTTTGCAAAATAGCTATTTTAAAGGGCTATATATTATATTAAAATCTATATAAATTCCACAGCGACTATTCTGAATTTTAAACTGGACACAACTTTCAACTCATATTATGAATTATGGATTTTTACGTTCATTAAAAAGATATAATTAAAAAGATTCTAATGTTTCTTGTTTTACTGAAATCCGATTTATTTTGAATTCTGTACATTCAACTGAAAATTAAAAATCGAATTTTCAAACTACCGCGCCATTTCATGCTTGTTTTAATTTAATTATAAATTTATACGTTCTAACTTTGATTTAAATAAATTTTAAATCATTATTATTTAAAATAAATCATGTTAAATAGTCAAAATCCATTAAAATTGCTAAAATAAAATTTTTAAATTGGTTCAGAAATTCAGGGTTGTTACAATCTCCCCCACGTAAAATCTTTTCGTGCTCGAAAAGGAATGGAGTTGAAACTTGTTTAACTAACCAACTCAACTTTCATTCTGGCTTTCTTTCTTCAACTTTTCAGTTTCTAAGAATTTTCTAATTTCTCAAAAATTTGGCTAACACCCTAAAGTTTCGAAAAATTTCGCCATAACCTCCTTTGTACGAGTTGATCGGTAAAACCCTAACTTGCCTCACAGGGCCCTCATCAATCAAAAAGAAAAAGAAAATGCCAAGCGACTTGCCAATTAGCTCATAAAATCATCAAACCCAATGAATATAGTAAACATGTACCTGTTTGTCGTGCATACAATTTTATTCCTCTTCTTAGCTTCCATGCTATGACCAGTTCAATATATATACATGTACATATATCCAATCCATTTTTTTTTCAATTCAGATCAATATTTGATGTTAAAATCGAGTTAATTCAATATTTTTCTTACATTAGTAATAAATACAATACTGATGCATTTTTAAAACAAAAAGCATCATATCACATGTATCCGTACGTTCATACAAGCATCCATATATAAAAACATACATATATCCAAAATCCTAGTTCTTTATATTAGAACTTAAATTTATGGGAAGTCGTGCCCCCTTCTTGTATAATTTCCAAAGTAGGTAGCTCTTTCCTTTGTATTTCTTATCACCCTTCTTTAACGGGCATTTTTGTGCTACATGCCCTACTTCTTTAAATCGGAAACACTTCTTTTCCTTTCCTAGATTTTTGGGTTTCTTCTTTACTTTTGGACACTTATGTACAAAATGTCCCGCGTCTTTGCACTTGAAACAAACTATGTCCACCCTTATCTCTTTCTCCTTGCTCTTCTTTCTCTCTGGGCACTGAACTACATAATGCTCTTCTTTTTCACATTTATGACGATAAACACCCACGTATGTTCCTAAATCCAAGTCTTTTTCCTTTTCTGCTTGTTGATGAGCCCTTCTTGCTTGTTTTGGAGTCAGCCAGAATTCAGTTCGACATAAGCCATAGCCATCCATATCCTACATAATATTTTAGGATTTTATCAAGAGGGCTAATATTGTTATCTTAACAAATATCTGGATTTGAATTCAATCTCTTCAATCTATTTAACTAATATAAGTTAAATTTAAAACTCAAATTATTTTCAAATACTTACTTAAATTTGTTTAAGTACATTTCGACGTTTTAATTGGAATTATATATTCATCCCACTTTCAAAACTCGAATACAGATGCTGATGATGGTATTCCGATCATTAGAATCATCCCCAGGCAACTAGAATGTGACTTTATATTATTCCAGTATATTCGAGACTTCGTACATACATTGGCCAAACGTATATATCAAAATCTTCTTATACTCGTAGTCCAACTTAGACGTCAAAATAACACTCGAAATCATATAATAAAATAATCAGATGGGTTATCCATATATTTTCAAATCATATTCCTTTTTATATTTGAAATATAATCTTTTAAAATCAAGTTCATTTTTATATATATACATAAATTCATTTTGTTCGGTATATACACAATACTCTTCCAACTCATTCTAGAGCATTACTAGCCCTATCTCTAATGAGCCACTCATTCTAGGAAACTATTAATCCCATCTCTAATGAGTTATTCTTATAGTATATTGCTAATCCTATCTCTGATGAATTCTTTCGTTTGGTTCTAATGTGTCTTATTCTCTAGCTTTGTAAACCAAAGCTCTGATACCAACTGAAACGACCTAGACTTCCCCGATCCCTGAAGAGACGGAGGAGCCCGGGTTGCTTTGAGAACATGACGCATTAGAACACAAACATGAGAACATTTCATTGCTATTACAACAATTACATCATAGTACAAGAATATATCAGAGTATGAATAAATATTACACAGCGGAAATACAATATCAGAGATTAAAATTACATTTTAAATACATAAACAAAATATGCAGTGGAAAATATCAACAACCACAACTGAATGAAATACACGGATACAAAGCTTTCCGAATATAGCTCCAGCTGTAATCCAGGATCCTATGGAAAGAAATATCTGCGAAAACCAAAACTACTGACTGCTCGTGCGGAAAATATGGATACCCAGAGTTTAGGTTAAAACAATAAATTACGAGTCAGTCATGGGAGTGGTGTGAGAACTAAAACAATTATTAATCTTTATTTCAAAGTTAGGTAAATCACGAGATCATTGTAACGTCCCGAATTTTGGGTCGTCTAATTTTGAACATTTAAATTTATTTTAAATATTAAATTGGAGATATAATTAATTTAATTTGGAATTTATAAATTTAATAATCGGTATACGATTAAATACCAAAGATATAGAATTATCAGAATGCGATAATAACAAAAAAATTGAATTCACGGTTAAAATGGAATCAAAACAATTCTATTGATTAATATAAATTTTGTATCGAATTAGAACGAAAAAAATTTAATTACCGATGGATAAAATTATTTTGAAATCGATTTATATTTTAGTCAATTGAATTTAATATTAATTATCGGTTTAAATTTGTTATGTTCTTCATATAACCAAGATTAATTTTGAAATCACTCTACTAAGTCTAAAATAGCAAATATTGTTGAAAACATCGGTCGTCATGGTTGAATGGCAGTTCGGGAACCGCGAGATCTTTTAAGTTATTTAATTAAAATAAAAAATCAAATCAGCAGCCATCCTATTTGTTTTTCAGAAATTCATCCTATACTTGTTGCGCAGACCTTGCTTGTTTTCTCAAGCACTATTTCTTGTCGTCCTCTTTCAATATCTAAGGAACAAAGAATTAATGACCTCGTCGTACTCCTTGTCTGCTCTTCACTCTTGTATAATAAGCCTTATCTTCATTGTTTACCCATTCCAATCCATGAAATCGTTCTGAGCCTTCTTCCCCTCTTCATTCTTTTTCAATTCACTAATTAATAAAAACATAATACAAATAATTGCTTTCTCCTTATACTATTTAAAATCAAAATCGAAGGCGCTCACAAAATTCGAAGGAAGATGCAGCGATTTTCAGCAAATCAAAGTGATGTGGGTAGACACTCAAACAAATAGAATTGGATTAGTTGAAGGTGGTGATCGAAAACGTTGTTCGATTTTAGGGCAGCGGAAGAAGGATAAGTGCTCACGAAGGATGATAAAGGAGCAGGAGTTTGACATTGCGATTCATCACAAGCCTAAGGTTGAAGCTCGGTAGGCCTAGGAGTAATTGAAGTCACGATAGGGTTTTGAAAGGGGTCAGAGGATACGTGCGAATGGGATTTCGGTGTTGATGATAGAACTGTGCGGTTTGAGGGAGACATTGAACCTGGTAGCGTGATGTCAGATTGGTCAATTTGATTGGCAATTAACAAGAAGCAGGGTCAGTTTTTTTCCTTTCGAACTTGGTAACGCGATGTTAGGAAAAGGCCAAAGCTAGTTCGACAGTGTGATGTTGAAGGGATTCAACAGTGGAGGGTATGAAGTTTTTGGGGAATTAATCACTGTTGTACAGTTGTTTAATGAGGGTTAGCAAACTTGATGGTTGAATTTGTTTAAGTTTTGTGCATCGAAAATGATAAGGGAGGCAGTGAAATGAAAATGCAGATTGTCTGTCGGTGATAAATAGGAGGGATTTGGCTTGTTATTGGGTAGAAGGCAGTGTGCGGGAGTGACAGTTGGAGTTACCTAAGCCAGCATTTTAATTTGAGAAAGAAGAAAGAAATTAAGATTTAAATACCGTCAGTCATATTGAGTCGTGTTGAAATATTCTACATGCTGGATTTTCACTGTTGGAGTTTATACCGGGATCAAAGGCAGCCTAATTTTGGTTTAAATACGATCGTTTGGCAATAATTAAAATCAGGTTAGTAAATCTCACTCAAAAATAATATTTTATTTATTTTTATCATTAAAAATAAACTGCTTGCTATTTGAATGCATGCATGGATTATTGAATCATTTTGGTTATTATATATAACATATATTAGTTATTTAGGCTTGGTGGTTGTGGTTATTATATATATATAGGATATTTCTCACAGTACCATTAGCGGATGCCCGCAGTATCATTAGCGGATGACCCTATCGTCCTCACGATATAAGATTGGATGACCTTCTATACTGCAATATCCTACCATGAAGCAGGATTGGTACTATTTATGTTGTCTGACATCTGTGAATGCAGGAAAATAGGTTGGAGGAATCCAACTGGATTCCTCAAATTTATTTACTGTTGTTTACATATTTATATATGTGTGTGATGTGTGAACTGAATGGATGATTTACGTGTTTGGATATTAGAATATCACTGGCCTTATATATTTATATTTGAAAATATCAAAATAGGATATTTGAATTTAAAAAGGAAAATTTGTTTTTCAAAATGTAAATGGAATTTCGAATGAATTGAGAAATATTAACTTATTTTTAATAATAAAAACAAGTTGCTAAATTTATAAACAATATTATAAATGGAAAGAAAAATTAGCATTTGATAATATTAGATTTTAAATTAAAGTCTGAATTTAAAAAGGAAATTTTATTTTCCACAATGGGAATTGGATTTCAATTAAGATTTAAAATAAGAACTTGTTTTAAATATTTAAAATAAGAAGTGGAACTTATAAATGATAAAGAAGAAAAAATTATCATTAGAAAATTTATAAATTTAAATTCAAGTATGAGATAAAAAGGGTAAATAGAATCGTTTTGAAAAGAAACAATGGAATCCATTTTCGATATTTGAAATGTAATCGAATTGAAATAAATCCATCTGGATTTATGGCTAGAATTCGAGTAGGTCGAATTCATAGAAATAAAATATTATTTCCAAAAAATTATTGGAACATATTAAATAGAAATTTTGAATTTTAATACGAAAACAGATTCTATGTTTATATATATAAGTTATAATTATAAAATAAAATGGAAATCAAGTTTCAAATGAATTTTAAATTGGAAGTTTGCTTTAAGATATGAAATGAGGCTGTTAATTTATAAACAATGTTTGTAAATGGAATGAAGGCAGATAGTTTGGATATAGATTATTCCAAAGTAAACATGGCGTATAAACCATATTTTTAATGGACTAAAAGTGGAATTTTAATCGAGTTTTTGAATTACGAGCTTTTATCAATCTCAAGATAAGATCGTTGTCGGTCAAGGTTTGGGAAGGAAATAAAATACCCCAACTTGAACGACTTCATTATTATCAAGGTATGATATTAGTTTGTAGTGGTAAAGGATGTTGAATAAATTATTCCCATAAAAGGAAATTATAATTGAAATTCGATATATCGAATTTTATAAGTAATTTAACTCCAGGGGAAATTGGAATTTAATATAGAAATTGAGTTTTGAATAAAATTCATAACTAAGTTATGAATATGGCATAAAGAAACCGACGAGTTGAATAAACTAAATTATGAAGTTAGATTTGGATAACAGAATTATTTTATTTTTAAAATATTAGAAAATGAAGTTGGAGTTTAATTATAAAAGAAATTTTGAAATTTAATATATAAATTTAATTAAAATGAACTCGCCGCAGCGCGGTAGTTCGTAAATTGACATTTCAAACTTCAATCGAGTATATAGAACTCGATATAAGTCGGAATTTGATGACCCAAAAACGTTTGGACCCATTAAATAATAATTTTCTAGTGGAGGAGAAAAATCCAGATTCTATCTTAAAGATTTTGAGTTACGTCAAAATCAAATTTTAGAAAAGTCGTTGTAAAATCGACTAAAAACTATAACGATTTAATTAATTAATTAAAAGGGATTTTTAGTGAATAAAAATATGAATTTCCACTAGAAAACCCAGATTTGAGTTATAAATTAAATATGAAGTCAAATGGAAAAGACGAAATGATTTTTGGAACAAAATCAGATTTCATGTAATAACCCGGAAATCCGAGCCAATTTAAAATTTTTATTTTGGCAATTTTAGTGAATTTTGAATATTTAAAATGAAATATTTTAAATAATATCGACGAAAAATTTATTTTGAATAGAATTCTAACGTATATATTATATAGATCGTCGTTAGAATATAAATAATTATTTATAATTATAAAAGGAATAGAAAATGGTGCGGTAGTTCGATAATTCGATTTCAAAATTCAAATGAATGTATAGGATTCAAAATAAACCGGATTTTAGTGAAACCAAAAATATTTGAATCTATTTGTGAATATCTTTCCAACGAATCTGAAAAATTGAAATTTCATAGCGGGAATCAAAAGATATGCCTAGTTGAAAATTCAGAATAGTCGCTATGGAATTCGGGCCCTTGAAAATGGAAATTTTGCAAACGACCTCGGTTTTCGATGAAATCACTTTTGTTGGATCCGCGATGTCAAATTATTGCTAGGTTTCAAATTTCGTAATTTTTCAAATTGATATGTGAGCGCGGCAAAGGAAAACGCGTTTTACCAGTTTCAGTTGATTTTAATCGACTGGAAAATGGCCATTTTTCAAACGGTCCCAGAATTCGACGAAACTAGTTTTGTTAGGACCGTATCGTCGATAAGAAGCTAGAAAATATTTTTCTGGAATTTTTCGAGTTAGTATGTGGCCCCAGTAAATTGAAATGCGCGTTCAAATTCAATATATAGAATTATATGTTGATTTTGACGAAAACTGATCGAAATGATTGAATCAGCCTACGATACATATTCCATTGTGTTCGAATGGGGGTAATTAGCTATGGACGACAGGCAGTGGGCCTCATTTAGAGGTCAAATAAAAAAGTTTCTTTTTAAAACATAAAATAAATAAATAAATAAATATTTTTATATATAACCCCTCAGCTTTCTCTCTCCTTTCGATCAAAGCAGAAAGCGATTTAGAAAAAAAAGAAAGTCTATCGCCGCTCTGCCCACCATCGCGCCCCCCCAGCGGCGCACCAACCTCCGCCGTCTCCGGCAACAATCCCCAACCTCGTGCGCTTCTCTCTCCCTCTCCCCCAGTCAACGCAGACCCAAAACCCCCCTGAAACCCTAGCCGCGCTGCCTCCCCCGGCCTCCAAGACCGATGCCAGACCCCCCTGAATCCGCAACCCCTCTCCCTTTGAAACCCTAACCGCCAACCTCCACCAAATCCCCGACCAGTCGCGCCAACCTCTTGCACCCTCCGACGATCGGAAATCCCCCTGCTGTAAGTTCTTATTCCCCTTCAATTTAATTTTTTTTCTTTTCTCTCTTTCTATAAAATGTTATGATTTTGCTTATGAAAATAAAACGAATGTTGTTTATAAAAATTCTGACTTTTTTAAAATAGAAGTGATTTTGTTTAATGTAGGAAAAGATTAAAAATATAATTTTTATGGTAGTGGAAGATTAAAAATTTGATTTTTATATAGTAGAAATAATAAAGATGTGATCTTTATAGAAGTAGCCTTGTAAAAATATGATGTTTATATTATATAGATAATAAAAATTTGATCTTTATTATGTAAGAGATATATAAATATGATTTTTATTCATGTAGAGTAATAAAAATATAATTTTTATTATATTACTAGCAAGATAAAAATATAATTTTTATCATGGAAGTAGCGTTGTAAAGAGGCGATATTTACATATGTAGTAGCGGTATAAAAATAGAATTTTTATCTATATAATAGCGGTATAAAAATGTATTTTTATATATGTAGTGGATACGGACAAAGAAAGTGGCAAAGGGCGAACATGACGAAGATTTCTACATAAGAAGAGTTGTGGCGTTGGTTTAGCTAGTCAGTGAGAACTTCTCACTTTTAATTTTATTTCTAGTTGAAATATATACTAGGATGCAGACGGTGTTTAGTAGCACCCGACACCCGTCGTCCACAGACCATGGACGGCTTGTATGCTTGTTTGTTTGATTTTGATGTGTAGTTGATTGTGTGATGTGAAATGAAATATTTTATGGTGGAAAATATATTATAGTTAAAAATATAATTTTTATCGTGTATATAAAATAAATATTTATAAACGAATCGGACGATTTGCTTATATACACACATTTGACTAATATTGATTGGGACGAAAATTTTACACATCGCCCAACTGCACATATAAAATCTATGTTTGATTGTTTGAAAACCCCACACGGGTATTGGGGTGATACATGACGTACACTAATCCCAATAATTAGTTGTATGTCGATCGATTGATTGACAGATTGTTATAAGCATTGAATATTTTTATTTGATGCTTATACAGTGTAGAATGCACTTTGGATGATGGTTGATTATGTGTCATTGTTGATATATACATGCGTTGTATGAAAATCCATAGAAATAGAATCTATGGTAATTGATTGGGCCTCATTCCAGTTTTGAAAAGATATATTTGAAATAGAATATTTGGAAAAGAAATATTTGAAATAGAATATTTGAAAATAGAAATTTTTGAAAAAGAAATATTTGAAATAGAATATTTGACAATAGAAATATATGAAGCCGTGTTGATTCGATTGACGCCATTTTGACGCAAACGATATTTATATCGATTATATTCGTTTTTATAATGAATATTGAAAAGTGATTTCAAAATCGAATATTTTGAAAATGAATTCGGATTGAAATTGAATACAAATGAATTCGAATTGAAATTGTTTTGGATTGAATTCAAAACATACAGAAATTGAATTAAAAATCGATTTGAATTGAAATCAGTTTGAAATGAATTCAAAACGAATTTATAAGGAAAAATTCAATTTTGATTTGAATTTGAAAGGAAGTTGAAATCGTTTCGAAAACGAAATTAAAACGATTTATAAAATACGTTTTAAAAGGAAATCGACGAAGTATGTATTATATATATTATATATATAATATAATGGCCTAAATAGAACGCACCGCGCCGCGGCAGTTCGCGAATTTCGACCATTGACTTCGAATGGATATTGCGAGAGATCCGATCGTCGGATTCTCCTAAAACTGGAACTGTTGGATTCGTATCGAAAAGAGCTTTCTAACAAATATTGAAATTAGAAATCAAATTTAGAAAAGGTAGCTGTAAGTGCAGTTCGATGGCCGTTGATGGAAATCGACTGTACGGGCCATGATAAAATTATTTAAAATAGTAATAATTTGTGTAAAATCATAAGAAATGATTTGGGAAGGATTGGGATGAAAAACTCCATATTTGAAAAGATAAAAATAGATTTTTATCGAAATGAACTAGTTTTGAACTAGAATAATAATTTCTTTATTTTTTAAAATAAATAAATTGGATTTGAAATGGTTTTTAAAATAACCAGAATTTCCAATAATTGAATTGGAATGGATTTGAATCGAAATTGTCTGTGGAATATTTCGATGTTGGATTTTGTGATGATACAGGTATTGTTATGGGAATTTGAAAGATATATTTATATCGTTATTTCCAATACGATATTTGTTGGTCGTAGAATTTGATGTTGAATATAAGCCGATATATTTTCTATTCAGAGCCTTGTATTTAATATCAAATGTGATTTGGGTTTGTCGTGAGTGGTGTCTTCATTAACACTGTTCTTAAGCCCAGTTGAGAAAAAAATTAAATCTTTTTATATAGATTTATTGAAGTGTACCAACTAAATACTATTTAATTGGAATTGAATTGGTATTGATTTTTGGGTTTATCATGAACAGTGTTTTAAATAACACTTGTTCTTTAACCTTATAATTAATGGAATGTGATTTTGGGTTTATCGTGAACCGTGTTTTAAATGACACTGATTCTTTAACCCAGTTAAAGATTAAATCTAAGTGGAGATTTAATGAATCTTTAATTAGATTGAAAAGATCTAGAATGGAGTATCACCAGTTTTACTCCAGGCGAAAGTTAAATCTTTAATTAGATTTGAACGTGAAATGGTAGTTGAATTTACCGATAACGCCGTGGTGTTAGATATGTAGTATTACCAGTTTTACTTCATGGGATGAATAGGTTGGTATTGGGAAATAAATGATTACTTCGGTGTGGTTCGCTAATCCCGTCTAGTTTGAATTGATATTCAAAGAATATTAAAGAATAAATTTAAAGAATTTAACTTTGATAAAATTAATGGGAACCATTCCCAAAGTATAAGAATATTTGAATAAAAGAATATTCTGAATTGGAATGAGGCGTATATTGTGTTTGTGTAACACTTATTTATTATATACGCGAGTTATTCAGAAAGACCGGGTCCATCCCATTCTTAATAACTGATTCGACGTGGTGTCGAAGATGAAGACGGTGGTTGAAGACCGGAGGTCTTCACGTCTTTGGGATAATTACGGATGATTTTGATTGGGCCGTACACCCAAGAGGAGGGAATCAGTTGGTGGTCGTCTAGACGTACTTGGAGATCGATGGATATGCGGGGTACAAGGTGCCTCCGATTTCGTTCAGACCCAGAACAGACTTGTAAATGCACTGTGTGTCTGGCATCGGATTTCATTCTGTGTGACTGATATCGGTTGCATAGAGTGGTTTGCCTGTGTGGCATGCTATGATGCAAATGATCAAGGCTTCTATTGAAAAGCAAAGTCTTGTGGTTGATGATCAAAGCACGGCCTGTGTGGCATAGCTTTGTGTAGCGTTGATTCGCGAGCCTCACACCCCGGTTGTGAACCAGAAATGGGAGAGGACCTCAGGGGGGACATGTGTTTCTTTCTAGCTAGAAGTGGCGTCAGTGGTTTTACATGCCCTGACGAGTTTGACTTATGTGGTTGTTGTTGTTGCGAGGCGCCTCGGTTAGATCGGACGATCCGGGTCCGATGAAGTCATTCATTGGCTCATTTACGCCTCAAAGGGTGGGGAAAAATAGTGTTCAGGCATTATAATCCACATCGGTGGACCGGCCATGACGATCCAAGGGGCAGTTGCTGTTCCTGAGACTCGGGCTAGACAGTCTCGAATCGGTAGAGGACTATCTTGTGCCTCGGTTCACAGACGAAAATCCAATTTCCAAATACGTGACATTTGCGGTTTTATTTGTAGAGCCTAGTATGACGACATAGTGGGATGGGGCGCTTATGCCATCTATGATTGATACTTATGATTTGAAGTTGTTTTATACATTATGCACTTAAAATAGTATCAAATGATTTGTTTTAAACGTATCAAGCATTCTTGACTATTATAAGGTAAAAACCCTATCCTCCGGCTTGCGTTGCATTGTGTGATGGGACCTGGGTCTTATAATAGCTTCATTTTTCTTTATTTAGCGTTGCGCTGTTTGTTTATGCACTGGTATTCTTGGGAGGAAACTCGTTCCGTGTTATACGGCGTGGTCCCTTGATTTACCTAACATTAAAAATAAAGATTAATAACTGTTTTAGTTCTCACACCAGTCACATGACTGACCTGGAGTTTATTGGTTGAACCTAAACTCTGGGTGTCCTTATTTTGACACGGGCAGCTAGTAGTTTTGGTTTTGCAGATTTATATTCACAGGATCCTGATTTACAGCTGGGACGATACTCGGAAAGCTCTGTATCCGTGTATTACTTCTAGTTGTGTATTGTATTATTTTCCGCTGCAGTGATGTATTTAAATGCAATTTAAATCTCTGATATTTTCTGATGTATATTATTTGTTTATACTCTGTATATTCTTGTATTCTGATGAATTGTTGTAATTAACAATGAAATGTTCTTCCGTCTGCGTTCTTTTATGTGTTGTTCTCGAAATATCCGCTCTTTCCTTCACGGGGAAGTTACGGGTTTTTACATTCGGTATCAGAGCATTGGTTTACAAATCTCAAAGAACAAGACATATTAGAACCAAATGAAAGAATTCATCAGAAGTTGGATTAGTAATAACCAATAAGAATGACTCGTTAGAGATGGGATCAGTAGTATCCTAGAACGAGTGTGAAGAGTATATTTTTAAAATGAAAACAAATTTTGTTTTGAAATTTAAATCAATTGTTCGTATTTGAATATTTATTTATATTGATTTGGACTATCCAGTATATAAAGATTTTGCATATATGTCTGATCCACGTGTAGTCGAAGTTTTAATATATTGGGTAGATATAGAATCACATTCTAGTCGCCCGGGGAGGTTTCTGATGATTGATGTATCGTCATCAGAATTGATGTTCGAGTGCCAATAGTGTGATATCTATATATTTCCATTAGACTGGTGTGAGAACCAAAATTAGATAGGGCTTATTGTTGTGATTGGGCATCAAAAATGTGATTTTTGACTATATATCAAAGTTATGAGTTTGAAAAGCTAACCAACTAATTGATTGATGGTTGTGTTGTTTGATTATTGGTTGATTAATTAAAATGTTGAACATTTAGCCAAATTGATCAAATAATGAATTGTATTGAAAATTAGTCGCATTTGCTTGCATATACATGTACATACATTGAACAGGTCATAGCAAGGAGGCTAGAGCAGAAGAATAAAATTGTTTGCCCGACAAATAGGTACATGTTTACCATAATTTACTGTTTTGTTTGGGTGATGATGATTTTATGAGCCGATTGGCTAGCCGCTTGGCCTTTTCTTTTTCTTTTGGATTAAAGAAGGCCATGGGAGGCTATATGAAATATCCCGAAGTCCCTGGTGCAGGGGAGGTTATGGCGAAATTTTTCGAAAATTTAGGGTGTTAGCCAAATTTTTGAAAAATTTGAAAAGTTCTTAGAAACTGAAAAGTTGAAGAACTTAAGCCGTAATGAAAATAGTGAAAGTTGAGTTGATTAATTAAACAACTTTCTGCTTCATTCCTTTTTGGGGACGAAAAGTTTTAAGTGGGGGAGATTGTAATAACCCGGAAATCCGAGCCAATTAAAATTTTTTATTTTGGCAATTTTTGTGAATTTTGAATATTTAAAATGAAATATTTTAAATAATATCGACGAAAATTTTATTTTGAATAGAATTCGAACATATATATTATATAGATCGTCGTTAGAATATAAATAATTATTTATAATTATAAAAGGAATTGAAAATGGCGCGGTAGTTCGATAATTCGATTTCAAAATTCAAATGAATGTATAGGATTCAAAATAAACCAGATTTTAGTGAAACCAAAAATATTTGAATCTATTTTTAAATTTCTTTCCAACGAATCCGAAAAATTAAAATTTCATAGCGGGAATCAAAAGATATGCCCAGTTGAAAATTCAGAATAGTCGCTATGGAATTCGGGCCCTTGAAAATGGAAATTTTGCAAACGACCTCGGTTTTCGACGAAACCACTTTTGTTGGATCCGCGATGTCAAATTATTGCTAGATTTCAAATTTCGTAATTTTTCGAATCGATATGTGAGCGTGGCAAAGGAAAACGCGTTTTACCTGTTTTAGTTGATTTTAATCGACTGGAAAATGGCCATTTTTCAAACGATCTCAGAATTCGACGAAACTAGTTTTGTTAGGACCGTATCGTCAATACGAAGCTAGAAAATATTTTTCTGGAATTTTTCAAGTTAGTATGTGGCCCCGATAAATTGAAATGCGCGTTCAAATCCAATATATAGAGTTATATGTTGATTTTGACGAAAAATTGATCGAAATGATTGAATCATCCTACGATACATATCCCATTGTGTTCGGAATGGGGGTAATTAGCTATGGACGATAGGCGGTGGGCCTCGTTTAGAGGTCGAATAAAAAAGTTGCTTTTTAAAACTTAAAATAAATAAATATATTTATTTTTATATATAACCCCTCAGCTTTCTCTCTCCTTTCGATCAAAGCAGAAAGCGATTTAGAAAAAAAAAGTCTACCGCCGCTCTGCCCTAGCCGCCACCGCCCACCATCGCGCCCTCCCACCACCCCCAGCGTCGCACCGACCTCCGCCATCTCCGGCAACAATCCCCCACCTCGTGCGCTTCCCTCTCCCCTAGTCAACGCAGACCCAAAACCCCCTTGAAACCCTAGCCGCGCCGCCTCCCCCAGCCTCCAAGACCGACGCCAAACCCCCTGAAACCGCAACCCCCTCCCTTTGAAACTCTAACCGCCAACCTCCACCAAATCCCCGACCAGCCGCGCCAACCTTCAGCACCCTCCGACGATCGGAAATCCCCCCCTGCTGTAAGTTCTTATTCCCCTTCAATTTAATTTTTTTCTTTTCTCTCTTTCTATAAAATGTTATGATTTTGCTTATGAAAATAAAACGAATGTTGTTTATAAAACTTTTGACTTTTTTAAATAGAAGTGATTTTGTTTAATGTAGGAAAAGATTAAAAATATAATTTTTATGGTAGTGGAAGATTGAAAATGTGATTTTTATATAGTAGAAATAATAAAGATGTGATCTTTACAGAAGTAGCCTTGTAAAAATATGATGTTTATATTATATAGATAATAAAAATTCGATCTTTATTATGTAGGAGATATATAAATATGATTTTTATTCATGTAGAGTAATAAAAATATAATTTTTATTATATTACTAGCAAGATAAAAATATTTTTTTATCATGGAAGTAGCGTTGTAAAGGGGCGATTTTACATATGTAGTAGCGGTATAAAAATAGAATTTTTATCTATATAATAGCGGTATAAAAATGTGATTTTTATATATGTAGTGGATACAAACAAAGAAAGTGGCAAAGGGCGAACATGACGAAGATTTCTCCATAAGAAGATTCGTGGCGTTGGTTTAGCTAGTCGATGAGAACTTCTAACTTTTAATTTTATTTCTAGTTGAAATATATATTAGGATGCAGACGATGTTTAGTAGCACCCGACACCCGTCGTCCACAAACCATGGACGGCTTGTATGCTTGTTTGTTTGATTTTGATGTGTAGTTGATTGTGTGATGTGAAATGAAATATTTTATGGTGGAAAATATTTTATAGTTAAAAATATATTTTTTATTGTGTATATAAAATAAATATTTATAAACGAACCAGACGATTTGTTTATATACACACATTTGACTGATATTGATTGGGACGATAAATTTTACACATCGCCCAACTGCACAAATAAAATCTGTATTTGATTGTTTGAAAACCCCACATGGGTATTGGGGTGATACATGACGTACACTAATCCCAATAATTAGTTGTATGTCGATCGATTGATTGACAGATTGTTATAAGCATTGAATATTTTAATTTGATGCTTATACAGTGTAGAATGCAATTTGGATGATGGTTGATTATTTGTCATTGTTGATATATACATGCGTTGTATGAAAATCCGTAGAAATAGAATCTATGGTAATTGATATGGCCTCATTCCAGTTTTGAAAAGAAATATTTGAAATAGAATATTTGGAAAAGAAATATTTGAAATAGAATATTTGAAAATAGAAATATTTGAAAAAGAAATATTTGAAATAGAATATTTGAAAATAGAAATATATGAAGCCGTGTTGATTAGATTGACGATATTTTGATGCAAACGATATTTATATCGATTATATTCGTTTTTATAATGAATATTGAAAAGTGATTTCAAAATCGAATATTTTGAAAATGAATTCAGATTAAAATTGAATAGAAATGAATTCAAATTGAAATCGTTTTGAATTGAATTTAAAACGTGCATAAATTGAATTAAAAATCGATTTGAATTGAAATCAATTTGAAATGAATTTAAAACGAATTTATAAGGAAAAACTCAATTTTGAATTGAATTTGAAAGGAAGTTGAAATCATTTCGAAAGCGAAATTAAAACGATTTATAAAATACGTTTTAAAAGGAAATCGATGAAGTATATATTATATATATTATATAATGGCCTGAATAGAACGCGCCGCGCCGCGGCAGTTCGTGAATTTCGACCATTGACTTCGAATGGATATTGCGGGAGATCCGACCGTCGGATTCTCCTAAAACAGGAACCGTTAGGTTTGTATCGAAAATAGCTTTCTAACGAATATTAGAAATTAGAAATCTAACGGTTGTATTTGGAATTATGTCTAAATCAAATTTAGAAAAGGTCGTTGTAAGTGCAGTTCGATGGCCGTTGATGGAAATCGACTGTACGGGCCTTGATAAAATTATTAAAAATAGTAATAATTTGTGTAAAATCATAAGAAATGATTTGGGAAGGATTGGGATGAAAAACTTCATATTTGAAAAGATAAAAATAGATTTTTATCGAAATGAACTAGTTTTGAACTAGAATAATAGTTTATTTATTTTTTTAAATAAATAAGTTGGATTTGAAATGGTTTTGAAAATAACCAGAATTTCCAATAACGGAATTGGAATGGATTTGAATCGAAATTGTCTGTGGAATATTTCGATGTTGGATTTCATGATGATACAGGTATTGTTATGGGAATTTGAAAGATATATTTATATCGTTATTTCCAATACGATATTTGTTGGTCGTAGAATTTGATGTTGAATATAAGCCGATATATTTTCTATTCAGAGCCTTGTATTTAATATCAAATGTGATTTTGGTTTGTCGTGAATGGTGTCTTCATTAACACTGTTCTTAAGCCAAGTTGAGAAAAAGATTAAATCTTTTTATGTAGATTTAATGAAGTGTACCAATTAAATAATATTTAATTGGAATTGAATTGGTATTGATTTTTGGGTTTATCGTGAACAGTGTTTTAAATAACACTTGTTCATTAACCTGATAATTAATGAAATGTGATTTTGGGTTTATCATGAACCGTGTTTTAAATGACACTGATTCTTTAACCCGGTTAAAGATTAAAACTAAGTGGAGTTTTAATGAATCTTTAATTAGATTGAAAAGATCGAGAATGGAGTATCACCAGTTTTACTCCAGGCGATAGTTAAATATTTAATTAGATTTGAACGTGAAATGGTAATTGAATTTACCGATAACACCTTGGTGTTAGATATGAAGTATTACCAGTTTTACTTCATGGGACGAATAGGTTGGGATTGGGAAATAAATGATTACTTCGGTGTGGTTCGCTAATCCCGTCTAGTTTAAATTGATATTCAAAGAAGATTAAAGAATAAATTTAAAGAATTTATCTTTGATAAAATTAATGGGAACCTTTCCCAAAGTATAAGAATATTTGAATAAAAGAATATTCTGAATTGGAATGATGCGTATGTTGTGTTTGTGTAACACTTATTTATTATATACGTGAGTTATTCAGAAAGACCGGGTCTATCCCATTATGAATAACTGATTCAACGTGGTGTCGAAGATGAAGACGGTGGTTGAAGACCGGAGGTCTTCACGTCGTTTGGATAAATACTAATGATCTTGATTGGGCTGTACACCGAAGAGGAGGGAATCAGTTGGTGGTCGTCCAGACATACTTGGAGATTGATGGATATGCGGGGTACAAGGTGCCTCCGGTTTCGTTCTGAACCAGAACGGACTTGTAAATGGACTGTGTATCTGACATCAGATTTCATTCTGTGTGACTGATATCGGTTGCATAGAGTGGTTTGCCTGTGTGGCATGCTAAGATGCAAATGATCAAAGCTTCTGTTGAAAAGTCGAGTCTTGTGCTTGATGATCAAAGCATGGCCTGTGTGGCATAGCTTTGTGTAGCGTTGATTCGCGAGCCTCACACCCCGGTTGTGAACCAGAAACTGGAGAGGACCTCAGGGGGGACATGCGTTTCTTTCTAGCTAGAAGTGGCGTCAGTGTTTTTACATGCCCTGACGAGTTTGACTTATGTGGTCGTTGCTGTTGCGAGGCGCCTCGGTTAGATCGGACGATCTGGGTCCGATAGAGTCATTCGTTGGCTCATTTACGCCCCAAAGGGCGGGGAAACACAGTGTTCAGGCATTATAATCCACATCGGTGGACCGGCCCTGACGATCCAAGGGGCAGTTGCGGCTGTTCCTGAGACTCGGGCTAGACAGTCTCGAATCGGTAGAGGACTATCTTTTGCCTCGGTTCACAGACAGAAATCCAATTTCCAAATACGTGACATTTGCGGTTTTATTTGTAGATCCTAGTATGGCGACATAGTGGGATGTGGCGCTTATGCCGTCTATGATTGATACTTATGATTTGAAGTTGTTTTATACACTATGCACTTATAATAGTATCAAATGATTTGTTTTAAACGTATCAAGCATTCTTGGTTATTATAAGGTAAAAACCCCATCCTCCGGCTTGCGTTGCATTGTGTGATGGGACCAGGGTCTTATAATAGCTTCATTTTTCTTTATTTAGCGTTGCGCTGTTTGTTTTATGCACTAGTATTCTTGGGAGGAAACCCGGTCTGTGTTATACGACGTGGTCCCTTGATTTACCTAATTTTAAAAATAAAGATTAATAACTGTTTTAGTTCTCACACCAGTCACATGACTGACCTGGAGTTTATTGTTTGAACCTAAACTCTGGGTGCCCTTATTTTGACACGGGCAGATAGTAGTTTTGGTTTTGCAGATTTATATTCACAGGATCCTGATTTACAGCTGGGACGATACTCGGAAAGCTCTGTATCCGTGTATTACTTTTAGTTATGTATTGTATTATTTTCCGCTGCAGTGATGTATTTAAATGCAATTTAAATCTCTAATATTTTCTAATGTATATTATTTGTTTATGCTCTGTATATTCTTGTATTCTGATGAATTGTTGTAATTAACAATGAAATGTTCTTCCGTCTACGTTCTTTTATGTGTTGTTCTCGAAGTATCCGCTCTTTCCTTCACGGGGAAGTTACGGGTTTTTACATTTCGGTTATATAATGAAGTTGACTGATTAAAACAAATTAGTTAAAGAATTGGTGGGTGGGACTGAATGCGGTGAACTAAAAATAGTTGCATGGATTTGAAATAAAATGGGAATGCAAGTGTATATATATTAGACAAGTATGGGATAAAGTAAATGAAGAGTATGAAGATTATAATTTAAGTGCCCGACAAAAAGGTACATGTTTAAATTCCGATATGAGATTTTATGAGCCTATTAGGCAAGCCGCTTGGCTTTTTTATTTTCGTTTTGAATGGAAAGGGCTAGAGAGGTGAGTTGGGGTTTGAACTATTGACCAGTACAAAGGAGGTACTGGTGAAATTTTCCAAAAATTTAAGGAGTTAGAATATTTTTGAGAAATTTGATAACTAGAAATAAATATATCGATATATATACTCAAAATTCGATAAGGAATTTGTAAGATAGTTAAATGAAAATTAATTAGAAACATCCAGTGATTTGTTTGATGGATGTTTGTTTTCCTTTGATAGTTAAATCACCGGCTATCAAAGTTTTTTTTTACCATTGTTGTCAATACAGAGAGACCGGTTGGATTTAATATCCAAAAACCCCTCTGTATAGACATAGGTGTTGCGAATTAGATTATGCTGAAGATATATTGAAGTTGGAGTAAAATGCAAGGGCTGTTCTGTTTGTCCAGTCCTAGGACAACTTGTATGGATGAATGTCTGGCAGAGTATTCCTAACGGATCACATAAGATGATCTTTTCAAGGTATTATGTCAGGTGGCAGAGAAATTCGTTTCTCTTAGCTTTTATACCCGTAATATTTTTGAGAAGATCAACTAGTGATTGACGGGTTTGACGATGTGGCACTCAAAGTGAATGATGGTCATATGTTCTAAAAAGGATTTACGTAGCCTCAAGCCCCACAACTAGGAAGTGACAAAAATCGGGTAGGCAGCATGGCTAGGTGGGTCATACCCAAGCAGGGTATATTTGTCACCGATCTAGAGAAAATTCAATTATTTATTCTTCTTTCGAATCTGCATCTTACGGGTTATGGTTGGACGACTGACAAATGTGGGTGACAATATATTCGCTACACTCAAGCTAAATGAGTGGGCGGTCATGTATGGCTGGGTTGCAAGACGTTCTTGTTGAACCCCAGTCTCTAAAGTACACTGATCGGGAGGTGGTCCCATACCTTGTCATAGTCGGAATCCAATCTCTAATAAGCGCCTTGCAGTTTTTGATTTTATACTATATATAGAGCGTGAGATGCAAGTGTTCTACTATTTGGTTATTTATTTGATTAGACATTATTATAATATCACTGGATTTTGATATCAAAAATGTTTTGGTGATAGTAAGGTAAAAACCATCGATGTTTATGTGTGGGCTGGTTTTACTATTACCTTTCCTTTTAAAGGATTTTTCAAAGTTATACAATATGGTTGGAGTTTACTCACACCAGTCCCATGACTGACCCAGAGTTTATTTTGTTTGTTTTTCCTTAAACTCATTGTAACAACCCGGAAATTCTGAGCCAATTTAAAATTTTTATTTTGGCAATTTTAGCGAATTTTGTATATTTAAAATGAATTATTTTAAATAATATCGAGAGAAATTTATTTTGAATAGAATAGAACGTATATATTTATACACGTCGTCGTTAGAATATAAATATTTTATTTATTATTATAAAAGGAATTGAAAATGGCGCGGTAGTTCGATAATTCGATTTCAAATTTCAATTGAATGTACCGGGTGCAAAATAAACCGAATTTTAGAGAAACTGAAAATAATAGAATCTATTTGAGAATATCTTTCCAACGAATCCGAAAAATTGAAATTTCATAGCGGGAATCAAAAGATACGTCCACTTGAAAATTCAGAATAGTCGCTATGAAATTCAAGCCCTTAAAAATAGCCATTTTGCAAACGACCTCAGATTTCGACAAAACCACTTTTGTTGGATCCTTATGCCAAGTTATTGCTAGATTCCAAAACTCGTAATTTTTTGAATCAATATGTGAGAGTGGCAAAGGAAAACGCGTTTGACCAGTTTCAGTTGATTTTCGACTGGAAAATGGTCAATTTTCAAACGGCCTCAAAATTCGACGAAACTAGTTTTGTTAGGACCGTATCGTCGATACGAAGCTAGAAAATATTTTTTTGGAATTTTCTGAGCTCGTGTGTGGCCCGGATAAATTGAAATGCGCGTTTAAATTCAATATATAGAGTTATATTTTGATTTTGATGAAAACTGTTCGAAACGATCGAATCAGCCTACAATACATATCCCATTGGGTTCGAAATGGGGGTAATTATCTATGGACGACAAACGGTGGGTCTCGTTTAGAGGTCGAAAATAAAAGTTGCTTTTTAGAAAATTTAATAATAAAATATTATATAATAATAAGGCCCCTCCCTTATACTCTCTCCTCCCCCTTCCCTTTGAATCAGTCGACGAAGAAAGAAAAAAAAACCTACAGCTAAAACACGACCCCCCATCGACCAGTTCGACGCGCCGCCACCGAAGCCGCCGCCCCCTCCTTCCTCTCTCCTCCTTCTTCCCCGCCTGCTCATCTCCCCCCCAGCAATCGATCGAGGAAGCCCTAGCCCCCCTCCACTTAAACGCGCTGCGCCGCCTCCCCCTGGACCCACACCCGACCGCCGCACCCCCCTTTCGCGTCTCCTCCATCCCCTTTCTCCTCCTCTGACCCAATCCGACCCCGCCTCCCTTGAATCCGAACGCAGCAAAAGGAAACCCCCCCTTCGAGCGCAGCAACCACCAATCTCCTCCGAACGATAAAAACTGTAAGCTTCTCCTTTTATATTATTTTAAATTCAGTTTTTAATTTAGATGCTTCTTTAAATTCAGTTTTTAATTTTATAAATAAATAACGTAGTATAAAAATCAGATTTTTTTTATATATGACAACATAGAGAAAAGGTATGATTTTTTACTATATGTGAAGGTTAAAAAATATAAATTTTATATGATAGGAATGTTAAAAATATAATTTTTAAATTATAGAAAGATTAAAAATATGTTCTTTCTTGTGAAGTGAACAATATAAAAATATGATCTTTCTTGTGAAGTGAACAATATAAAAATATAATCTTTTATATGTAAGGAGGCGATAAGAATAAGATTTCTATCATGAAATTAGAGAAGAAAAATATGATTTTTATACTATTAGAATAATAAAAAAATATGATTTTTATTTAAGTAGAGAATAAAAATATGATTTTTATTATTGTAGAGTGTAAAAAATATGATTATCTTAAATGGAGAAACGATATAAAAATATAATTTTTATTTGAATAGCAAGATAAAAATTCGATTTTTATATGAGTGGCAGATTAAAAATAGAATTTTTATATACTAGAGAATATAAAAATGTGATTTGTATATGAGTGGCGATATAAAAATATAATCATGATATAGGAAGTAGCGTTGTTAAAATATAATTTTTAACATATACTTCGTGAAACAAAATGCGTTGGAAGAACGCCGAAGAATTCTACTCAAGAAGAGTCGTGACATTTGGTTGAGCTAGTCGGTGAGAACTTCTCACTTTAAATTTACTTTTCTAGTTAGAAATATATATTAGGATGCAGACGGTGTTTAGTAGCACCCGACACCCGTCGTCCACAGAACATGGACGGCTTGTTTGTTTGATTGATGTGTTGTGAAAATTGATTGTGTTGTGGAATGATTGAAAAATAAATATTCATGTGTTGAAATAAATAAATTATCGTTAAAAATATAATTTTTAACGTGAATGTGAATAAATAAATATTTATAAACAAATCGGCCGATTTGTTTATATACACTAATTTGACTGATATTGATTGGGACGATAAATTTTACACATCGCCCAACTGCACAAATAAAAATATTTGTTTGTTGATTTGAAACCCCACATGAGGATTGGGATAAAATACGACATACATTAATCCCAATAATTAGTTGTATGTCGATCAATTGATTGACAGGCTATTATAAGCGTTAGATATCTATATTTGATGCTTATACAGAGTGGTGCACTTTGGATGATGGTTGATTATTTATCGTTGCTATTATATACATGTGTTGTATGGAATCCATATAATTAACATTATATGGTAATGGATTGGGCCTCATTCCAATCGGGAAAATAAAGAATATATTACATAACAAAAATAGTCATGTGTTGACGATGCTCATGTGTTGAGAATATTCATGTGTTGAAACTATTCATGTGTCGAGTAAAATATTTTAACAATAAAATTTACATCTTTATCATATTTAAGATTAGAAACTACTTTACAGTTGGAGTCTGATTAAAAATCAAACGATAGATATCATAATTTTATAAAATATATTACATAACAAAAATAATCATGTGTTGACAGTGCTCATGTGTTGAGATTAGTCATGCGTTGAAAGAAATATAGATTCATGTGTTGAATAGAATAAATATTCATTTGTTGAATAGAATAACGAATTTATTGAAATATATAAAGTTGTGTTGATTAGAGTTGCGCTATTTTGACGTGAACGATATTTATATCGATTATATTCGTTTTTATAATGAATATAGAAAAGGTAGTGATTTCAAAATATAACGTTTTGAAAATATTATCACTTATATGATAATGATATGAAATATTCAATTTTGATTTGAAATTGAATATAGAGTTGAAATGTTTTTGAAAACGAATTTAAAACAATTTCTAAAATACGTTTTAAAAAGGAAATCGATGAAATATATAATATATATATATATTATATATATAATGGCCTGAATAGAACGCGTCGCGCTGCGGTAGTTCATGAATTTCGACCATTGACTTCGAATGGACATTACGGGAGATCCGACAGTCGGATTCTCCTGAAACTGGAACCGTTGGGTTCGTATCGAAAAGAGCTTTCCAATTAATATTAGAAATTTGAAATCTAACGGTTGGCTTTGGAATTATGTCCAAATCAAATTTGGAAAAGGTCGTTGTAAGTGCAGTTCGATGGCCGTTGATGGAAACCGACTGTACGGGCCATGATATAATTATTAAAAATATTAATAATTTGTGTAAAATCATAATATGTGAATTGGAAAGAACTGGGATAAAAATCCCACATTTCAAAGGATAAAAATATATTTTTATCGAGATAAACTAGTTTTGAACTAGAATTAAAATCAATTTATTTTTGAAATAAATAAATTGAATTTGAATTGGTTTTGAAAATAACCAGAATTTCCAATATATATAAAGTGGAAGTGGATTTGAATCGAAATTGTCTTTAGAATATTTCGATGTTGGATTCCGTGATTATACAGATATTGTTATGGGAATTTGAAAGATATATTTATATCGTTATTTCCAATACGATATTTGTTGGTTTCAGAATTTGATATTGAATATAAGCTGATATATTTTCTATTCTGAGCCTTGTATTTAATATCAAATGTGATTTGGGTTTGTCGTGAATCGTGTTTTAGGTGACATTGGTTCTTTAACCCAGTTAAAGACATGATATTGATTTTTGAGAAGATTAAAACTAAGTGGAGTTTTAATGAATCTTTAATTAGATTGAAAGTGAATTGATAATTAAAATTATCAAATTTGGAAAGTGATCGAGGATGGAGTATCACCAGTTTTGCTCCGAAGCGATAGTAAAATCTTTAATTAGATTTGAACGCGAAATGGTAATTAATTTTACCGATAACACAGTGGTGTTAGATATGGAGTATTACCAGTTTTGCTCCATGGGATGACTAGGTCTGGATTGGGAAATAAAATAAATAATTACTTCGGTGTGGTTCGCTAATCCCGACTAGTTTGGCAAACAATAATATGGTTTGAAATGATATCCAAAGAAAGATTGAAGAATAAATTTAGAAGAATTTATCTTTGATAAAATTAATGGGAACCTTTCCCTAAGAATGTGAAAATTTGAATAAAAGAATATTATGAACAGGAATGAGGCATATGTTGTGTTGGTGTAACACGTATTTATTATATACGCGGGTTATTCGGAAAGGCCGGGTTTATACCCATTCTGAATAACTGATTCGACGACAAGTCGAAGATGAAGACGGTGGTTGAAGACCCGAAGTTTTCACATCGTTTGGATGATTGCTGATGATCTCGATTGGGCTGTACACCCAAGATGAGAGAAACAGTTGGTGATCGTCCAGACGTACTCGGAGATGGATGAATATGCGAGAAAAGTGCCCCCGGTTTCGTTCAGACCCAAGACGAACTTGTAAATGGACTGTGTGTCTGACATTGGATTTTATTCTGTGTTGATTGATCTCTATTATATATACATCTGTTTGGCGGTGGAGAATTTATTCTCTTGCTTAACGCCCTTCTCTGAGACGTACGAGCTTAGAGGTTGTATATCCATGGACATCAGTCGCATGGAGTGAATTGCCTGTGTGGCATGCCTAAGTGGCAAATGATCAAGGCTTCTGTTGAAAAGCAAAGTCTTGTGGTTGATGATCAAAGCACAGCCTGTGTGGCATAGCTTTGTGTATAGCATGAATTCACGAGCCTAACACCTCGGTATGAGTCAAAAACGGGATACAGACCGTTGGGAGAACACGACGTTTCTTTCTAGCTAGTGGTGGTGTCAGTGCTTAAACTGGCTGACATTTATATATACTTTTCACCTGTGTGGTTGTTGGAATGCGAGGCGCCTCGGATATAGGTCTGTTAGGACTGGGAAACGTGTGTTCAGGAATAACTAATCCTCAAAAGTAAGAGAGGACCGGCCCAACCGATTCCAAGGATCATAGTGGGGTCCTGATACATTTGCTAGAGTGTCTCGAACGGAGAGGAGCTTGCAACTTGCCTCGACTCATGATGGAAATCCAATTTCCAATACGTGATACTGCGGTTTTATTTGTAGAGCCTAGTATGGCGACATGATAGATGGTCCCCATGCCGCCTATGATTGATATTTATGATTTGAATTGTTTTGACACTATACACTTATAATAGTATCAAATGATTTGTTTTAAACGTACCAAGTTGTGAAAACCCGTAACTTCCCCGTAAAGGAAAGTGTCGGATAGTTCGAGAACAAGCCACAACAGAACACATACAGAAGAACATTTCATTGTATATTACAACAATGCATCATATTACAAGAATATACAGAGTATAAATGAATATTACACAGAATTATCAGAGATTTAAATTACATTTAAATACATAGCAGCGGAAAATAATACAGTACACAACTAGAAGAGATATACGGATACAAAGCTTTCCGGATATCATTCCAGCTGTAAACCAGGATCCTGTGAATATAAATCTGCAAAACCAAAACTACTAGCTGCCCGTGTCGAAAATAGGGGCACCCAGAGTTTAGGTTAAAACAATAAACTCCAGGTCAGTCATGTGACTGGTGTGAGAACGAAAACAGTTATTATCTTTATTTTCAAAGTTAGGTAAATCAAGGGACCACGCCGTATAACACGGAACGGGTTTCCTCCCAAGAATACCAGTGCATAAAACAACAGCGCAATGCTAAATAAAGAAAAATGAAGCTGTTATAAGACCCAGGTCCTATCACACAATGCAACGCAAGCCGGGGGATAGGGTTTTCCCTTATAACAGCCAAAGAATGCTTGATACGTTTAAAACAAATCATTTGATACCATTATAAGTGTATAGTGTATAAAACAACTTCAAATCATAAGTATCAATCCTAGGCGGCATGGGTACCATATATCATGTCGCCATACTAGTTCTACAATTAAAACCGCAAATGTCGTATTGGAAGTTGGGTTATCATTTATGGTATGAACCGAGGCCAGGGGCAAGATCCTCTACCGATTTGTGACTCTCTAGCCCGAGCCACAGGAACAGCCGCAACTGCCCCTTGGATCGTCAGGGCCGGTCCACCGATGTGGATTAATATGCCTGAACACTACGTTTCCCCGCCCTTTGGGGCGTAAGCCTGGCCCGTCAGCCGACCAGAAGCATCGGCCGAAACCGATATCACGAGGCGCCTCGCTTTTCAGCAAGTAATAATAAGCAACATCCACATGAGTCAAACTCGTCAGCCAGTTCAAGCACTGACGCCACTCCTAACTAGAAAGAAGCGCATGTCCTCCCTGATGTCCGTCTCCCGTTTTTGATTCATACCGGGTGTGATACTCGCGAATCAACGTTACACAAAGCTACGCCACAAAGGCCGTGCTTCGATCATCAACCACAAGACTTTGCTTTTCAACAGAAGCCTTGATCATTTGCATCTTAGCATGCCACACAGGCAATTCACTCCATGCGATTGATATCCATCAATATATAACCCCTGAGCTCGTACGTCTCAGAGAAGGGCGTTAAGCAAGAGAATAAATTCTCCACCGCCAAACAGATATATATTTAATATAGATCAATCACACGGACTAAAATCCAATGTCAGACATACAGTCCATTTACAAGTCCGTTCTGGGTCTGAACGAAACCGGAGGCACCTAGTACCCCGCATATCCATCGATCTCCAAGTACGTCTGGACGATCACTAACTGTTTCCATCTTCTTGGGTGTACAGCCCAATCAAGATCATCAGTAATTACCCAAACGACGTGAAGACCTCCGGTCTTCGACCATCGTCTTCATCTTCGACTTATCGTCGTATCAGTTATTCAGAATGGGATAAACCCGGTCTTTCCGAATAACTCGCGTATATTTTAAATAAGTGTTACACAAACACAACATACGCCTCATTCCAATTCATCGGTCACTACCCGTAAATTAATCAAGAGAATAATTTCCCAAATATTAACCTCGAAGGCCGAAACCAACATCAGATCAATATCCAGAAAACCATTCTGCTTGGCTAACCGACAGTTAGTTTCTAAATTTCACATTCATAGGGAAAGGTTCCCATTAATTTTATCCAAGATAAATTCCTTGAATTTATTCTTTAATCAACTTTTGAATTTCGATTCAACTAGTCGGGATTAACGAACCTTACCGAAGTAATCATTTGTTTTAATTTCCCAATCCCAACCTATTCATCCCATGAAGTAAAACTGGTAGTACTTCATATCTAACACCACGGTGTTATCGGTAAATTCAATTACCATTTCACGTTCAAATCTAATTAAAGATTTAACTATCGCCTGGAGCCAAACTGGTGATACTCCATTCTCGATTATTTCAATCTAATTAAAGATTCATTAAAACTCCACTTAGTTTTAATCTGTGACTGGGTTAAAGAATCAGTGTCTTTTAAAACACGGTTCATGATAAACCCAAAGTCACATTCCATTATTTTTCGGGTTAAAGAATGAGTGTTATTTAAAACACTGTCCACGATAAACCCAAAAATCAATATCAATTCAATTTCAATTAAATATTATTTAATTGGTACACTTCATTAAATCTAAATAAAAAGATTTAATCTTTTCTCAACTGGGTTCAAGAACAGTGTTAGTGAAGACACCATTCACGACAAACCCAAATCACATTTGATATTCAATACAAGGCTCTGAATAGAAAATATATCGGCTTATATTCAATATCAAATTCTACGATTAACAAATGTCGTATTGGAAATAACGATATAACTATATATCTTTCAAATTTCCATAACAACACCTGTATAATCACGAATTCCAACATCGAAATATTCCGAAGACAATTTTGATTCAAATCCACTCCAATGCAATCATTGGAAATTCTGGTTATTTTTAAAACCCTTTTTAAATTCAATTTATTTATTTAAAAATAAATAGAATTATAATTCTAGTTCAAAACTAGTTCATTTCGATAAAAATCTATTTTTATCTTTTCAAATATGGAGTTTTTCATCCCAATTCTTTCTAAATCATTTCTTATGATTTTACACAAATTATTACTATTTTTAATAATTTTATCAAGGCCCGTACAGTCGATTTCCATCAACGGCTATCGAACTGCACTTACAGCGACCTTTTTCAAATTTGATTTGGACATAATTCCAAATCCAACCGTTAGATTTCAAATTTCTAATATTCGTTAGAAAGCTCTTTTCGATACGAACCCAACGGTTCCGGTTTTAGGAGAATCCGACGGTCGGATCTCCCGTAATGTCCGTTTGAAATAAATGGTCGAAATTCACGAACTGCCGCGGCGCGTTCTATTCAGGCCATTATATTATATATATATAATATATATAATATATATATCATCGATTTCTATTTAAAACGAATTATATAAATAGTTTTAAAATTCGTTTCAAAAGCAATTTCAACTTCCATTTCAATTCAAATCAAAATTGAATTCTTCTTTATAAATTCGTTTTAAAATTCATTTCTATTCAATTCAAATTTCAATTCAATTTGAATTCATTTCAATTCGCTTTCAATTCAATTTGAATTCGTTTTCAATTCATTTCGAAATCGTTTTCAATTCAATTCATTTCGAAATCGTTTTTAATTCAATTCATTTCGAAATCGTTTTCAATTCAATTCATTTCTAAATCGTTTTCAATTCAATTCATTTCGAAATCGTTTTCAATTCAATTCATTTCGAAATCGTTTTCAATTCAATTCATTTCGAAATCTTTTTGAATTCAATTCATTTCGAAATCGTTTTTAATTCAATTCATTTCGAAATCGTTTTTAATTCAATTCATTTCGAAATCGTTTTCAATTCAATTCATTTCGAAATCGTTTTCAATTCAATTCATTTAAAAATGAATAAAATCGATATAAATATCGTTCACGTCAAAATGGCGTCAATCTAATCAACACGGCTTCATAAATTTCTATTTTCAAATATTCTATTTCAAATATTTCTTTTTCAAAATAGTTGTTATTATCAAAATATTTCGTTCAACAAATGACCAATCTCAATGGATGAGTACTGTCAACACATGAACCTTTATTTTATATAGATAAAGATGTAAATTTTATTACTAAAATATTTCGTTCAACACATGACCAATCTCAATGGATGAGTACTGTCAACACATGAACCTTTATTTTATATTGATAAAGATGTAAATTTTATTACTAAAATATTTCGTTCAACACATGACCAATCTCAATGGATGATTACTGTCAACACATGAACTTTTATTTTATATTGATAAAGATGTAAATTTTATTACTAAAATATTTCGTTCAACACATGACCAATCTCAATGGAGTACTGTCAACACATGAACTTTTATTTTATAATATTCTTTATTTTTCAAATTGGAATGAGGCCCAATCAATCACCATATAATGTTAATTATATGGATTTTCATACATTACACACATATAATAGCATTGAAAAATAATCAACCATCAACCAAAGTGCACTACACTGTATAAACATCAAATATAGATATCTAACGCTTATAACAGCCTATCAATCAATCGATCAACATATTTAATCAATCAGGATGAGTGAACTTCAAATTTCATCCCAGCACCCGTGTGGGGTTTCAAACAATCAAACGCATATCTTATTTGTACCGTTGAGCGATGTGTAAAATTTATCGACCCAATCAATGTCATTCAAATAGGTGTACATAAACAAACCGTCCGGTTTGTAAATGAATATTTTATTTTATTCACTTCACGTTAAAAATTATATTTTTGACGACAAAACATTTTATTTTAACTTATGAATTTCTATTCAGTTCATTCTTTAAATAAAATGATATTTTTATTTTTCTAATTTATTTTAGAAAATTTCGGCAGCATAACGGCACGATACTAGAAACGGGACGAGGCCTAGCCTTATCCCCGGTCTAGTGAAGGCCCACGCCATTCACACATCAATCAAAATCACCAAACAACCAAATTCAAATCACATCATATAACTAATCTATGCAACCAAACAAACAAGTCCATGGTCTGTGGACGATTGTGTCGGGTGCTACTAAGCACCGTCTGCATCCTAGTATATATATATATATAAATAGAAATGAAATTGAAAGGTGAGAAATTCTCACAGATAGCTACCCTAGCTCCACGGCACTTCATTGATAGAAATCTTCATCGCTATCGCATCTTCGTCATCTTCGTTGCCCGTAGCCACTACATATATAAAAATCACACATTTTTATATTTTGATTCTTTAAAATAAAAAATCACATTTTTATTTATTCACTTTCAATTTAAAAATCATATTTTTACTATTGCTATTCAATATATAAAAATCATATTTTTACTATGCTATTCAATATATAAAAATCATATTTTTACTATGCTATTCAGTATATAAAAATCATATTTTTTTCTATCACGCTATATGGATAAAAATTCTATTTTACCACGCTATTCTCTATATAAAGTTTCCGCCTTTTCAAAAATAGATCTTTCACCTTTTCTACAATAAAGATTCCGCCTTTATAAAAATATCGATTTCGCCTTTTCTATTATAAAGATTTCGCCTTTTCTATTATAAAGATTTCGCCTTTTCTATTATAAAGATTTCGCCTTTTCTAATATTAAAAATCCGAACTTTTAGATATTAACAATCCGAACTTTTAGATATTAAAAATCTGAACTTTACGAAAGCAAAAATCTTATTATTTTTTTTCTAAAAATATACCCTTTCCTATTTAAGCAAAAATCATATTTCTACATCTTCTAATATCGTTTCTTTATATTTTTAAATATCGTTTCTTTATATTTTTAAATATTGTTTCTTTATATTTTTAAATATCGTTTCTTTATATTTTTAAATATCGTTTCTTTATATTTTTAAATATCGTTTCTTTAGGTATAAAAATCAGATCTTTTCCTTTGTAAAGATCAAATCTTTTTATTTCTAAAAATCAAATCTTTGAACGATAAAAATCTACACTTTACCCAATAAAGATCTAAACCTTTTAAACGATAAAAATCCAAACTTTCGCTACATAAAAATCCTAGCTTTCATAAATTAAAAAAAACCCAACCTTTTAATACGATGTATATATTTTTTCAAAACAATTTTAATTTCAGTTTTCAACATGCTAATGTTATATAAAAAGAAAAAAAACTGAAAACAAATTAGGAGAAAACAAAATTATGAATAAACTCACTGTTGGAATCGAATGGGGTGGTTGGTTCGCGCCATAGTGTAGTGGTGGACAGGGGAGGTCGCGCTCAGAGGTTGGAGGGTCGGAGCTCCTTCCTGGAGGCGGCGGTCTGGTGGAGGCGGGGCGAGAAGGTGGTGCGGTGGTTGCTTCGACGGGTTTAGGGTTTACAGGGGAAGGCTAACGGTTCTTAGCAGAGGGGGAAAGGAGGAAGGGGATCGCGACTGGGGGGGAGGTGGATGGAGTGGTGGCTGGAGGCATGCACGCCGGAGGAGGCGACTGCGGGGAGGTGCAGATCGCGATTCGCGATTTAGGTGATTAGGGTTTTTTTTTATTTAATTTCTAACTGAAATCCAACGTGGAGGGGGGGGGGAGTTAAAAGGAGAATTTATAATTTATTTATTATTTTATTCTATTTTTAATTCCAACAAGGTTGACTTTCCATTCAAACACGAAATCAAACCCAACGACTGTCGCCTCTAGCTAATTACCACCATTCTGAACACAATGGGATATGTTTCGTAACACCATTCGACTGTTACGATAGGTTTTCGTCAGTTTTAAATTATAAATCAGTATATATTTAATTTTAACGCACATTTTAAATTACCGGGGTCACATACTGACATCGAAAATTCCAGAAAAATTATTTCTAGCTTCGTATCGACGATACGGTCCTAACAAAACTAATTTCGTCGAATTCTGAGACCGTTTGAAAAATGGCCATTTTCCAGTCGATTAAAATCAACTAAAACTGGTCAAATGCGTTTTCCTTTGCCACGCTCACATATTGAATCGAAAAATTATGAAATTAGAAACCTAGCAATAATTTGACCTCACGGACCCAACAAAACTGGTTTCGTCGAAATCCGAGGTCGTTTGCAAAATGTCCATTTTTAAGGGCCTGAATTCCATAGCGACTATTCAGAATTTTCAACTGGACATATCTTTTGATTCCCGCTATGAAATTTCGATTTTTCGGATTCGTTGGAAAATATTATCAATTAGATCCTAATGTTTTTGGTTTCACTAAAATCCAGATTGTTTTGCACCCGGTACATTCAATTGAAGTTTTAAATCGAATTATCGAACTACCGCGCCATTTTCAATTCCTTTTATAATTATATATAATTATTTATATTCTAACGACGACGTATATAAATATATATGTTCGAATTATATTCAAAGTAAATTTCTCGTCGATATTATTTAAAATAATACATTTTAAATAATCGAAATTCGCTAACATTGCCAAAATAAAAATTTTAAACTGGCCCAGATTTTCGGGTTGTTACAATCTCCCCCACTTAAAACTTTTCGTCCCCAAAAAGGAACAAAGTCGAAAGTGGTTTGATTAATCAGCTCTACGTTCGATCTCGCTTCCATTCTCCAACTTTTCAGTTTCTGAGAATTTTCAAAATTTCAAAAATTTGCCTAACACCCTAAATTTTCAGAAAAATTTCGCCATAACCTCCCCTGCACTGGGAGCATCGGGGAATTTCAAATAGCTCCCCCGGTCCTTCAGATCTCAAAAAGAAAAAGAAAAAGCCAAGCGGCTAGCCAATAGGCTCATAAAATCATCATCACCCAAACAAAACAGTAAATTATGTAGTAAACATGTACCTATTTGTCGGGCAAACAAATTTTATTCTCTGCTCTAGCCTCCTTGCTATGACCTGTTCAATATAAGTATATGTATATGCAAGCAAATGCGACCAATTTTCAATACAATTCAATATTTGATCAAATTAGGCATAATGGTTCAAAATTACCAAACAATTAAACAAACAACACAAACATCAATCAATTAGTGGATTAACGTTTCAAATTCATAATTTTGGTATATATAAAGAAAATCATGTTTTGATGCCAAATCACAACAATGTATTCTAGCTATATTAGTTTTGGTTCTCACACCAGTCTAATGGAAATATATAGAAAATCACACCTTCGAAACTCGAACATAAATGTTGATGATGCGATCGCTATCATCAATATCATCTTCGGGCGACTAGAGTGTGATGCTATATCTATCCAATATATTAAAACTTTGAATACACGTGGATCAGACGTATACGCAAAATCTATATATTCTGGATTGTCCACATCAATATAAATAAATAATCAAATACGAATAATTGATTTAAATTTTCAAAACAAAATTTGTTTTCATTTGAAAAATATACTCTTCACACTCGTTCTAGGATACTACTGATCCTATCTCTAACGAGTCATTCTAATTGGATATTACTAATCCAATATCTGATGAATTCTTTTGTATGGTTCTAATGTGTCTTGTTCTCTGCTTTGTAAACCAAAGCTCTGATACCAACTGTGAAAACCCGTAACTTCCCCGTAAAGGAAAGTGTCGGATAGTTCGAGAACAAGCCACAACAGAACACATACAGAAGAACATTTCATTGTATATTACAACAATGCATCAGATTACAAGAATATACAGAGTACAAATGAATATTACACAGAATTATCAGAGATTTAAATTACATTTAAATACATAGCAGCGGAAAATAATACAATACACAACTAGAAGAGATATACGGATACAAAGCTTTCCGGATATCATTCCAGCTGTAAACCAGGATCCTGTGAATATAAATCTGCAAAACCAAAACTACTAGCTGCCCGTGTCGAAAATAGGGGCACCCAGAGTTTAGGTTAAAACAATAAACTCCAGGTCAGTCATGTGACTGGTGTGAGAACGAAAACAGTTATTATCTTTATTTTCAAAGTTAGGTAAATCAAGGGACCACGCCGTATAACACGGAACGGGTTTCCTCCCCAGAATACCAGTGCATAAAACAACAACGCAATGCTAAATAAAGAAAAATGAAGCTGTTATAAGACCCATGTCCTATCACACAATGCAACGCAAGCCGGGGGATAGGGTTTTCCCTTATAACAGCCAAAGAATGCTTGATACGTTTAAAACAAATCATTTGATACCATTATAAGTGTATAGTGTATAAAACAACTTCAAATCATAAGTATCAATCCTAGGCGGCATGGGTACCATATATCATGTCGCCATACTAGTTCTACAATTAAAACCGCAAATGTCGTATTGGAAGTTGGGTTATCATTTATGGTATGAACCGAGGCTAGGGGCAAGATCCTCTACCGATTTGTGACTCTCTAGCCCGAGCCACAGGAACAGCCGCAACTGCCCCTTGGATCGTCAGGGCCGGTCCACCGATGTGGATTATTATGCCTGAACACTACGTTTCCCTGCCCTTTGGGGCGTAAGCCTGGCCCGTCAGCCGACCAGAAGCATCGGCCGAAACCGATATCACGAGGCGCCTTGCTTTTCAGCAAGTAATAATAAGCAACATCCACATGAGTCAAACTCGTCAGCCAGTTCAAGCACTGACGCCACTCCTAACTAGAAAGAAGCGCATGTCCTCCCTGATGTCCGTCTCCCGTTTTTGATTCATACCGGGTGTGATACTCGCGAATCAACGTTACACAAAGCTACGCCACAAAGGCCGTGCTTCGATCATCAACCACAAGACTTTGCTTTTCAACAGAAGCCTTGATCATTTGCATCTTAGCATGCCACACAGGCAATTCACTCCATGCGATTGATATCCATCAATATATAACCCCTGAGCTCGTACGTCTCAGAGAAGGGCGTTAAGCAAGAGAATAAATTCTCTGCCGCCAAACAGATATATATTTAATAGAGATCAATCACACAGACTAAAATCCAATGTCAGACACACAGTCCATTTACAAGTCCGTTCTGGGTCTGAACGAAACCGGAGGCACCTAGTACCCCGCATATCCATCGATCTCCAAGTACGTCTGGACGATCACTAACTGTTTCCATCTTCTTGGGTGTACAGCCCAATCAAGATTATCAGTAATTACCTAAACGACGTGAAGACCTCCGGTCTTCGACCATCGTCTTCATCTTCGACTTATCGTCGTATCAGTTATTCAGAATGGGATAAACCCGGTCTTTCCGAATAACTCGCGTATATTTTAAATAAGTGTTACACAAACACAACATACGCCTCATTCCAATTCATCAGTCACTACCCGTAAATTAATCAAGAGAATAATTTCCCAAATATTAACCCCGAAGGCCGAAACCAACATCAGATCAATATCCAGAAAACCATTCTGCTTGGCTAACCGACAGTTAGTTTCTAAATTTCACATTCATAGGGAAAGGTTCCCATTAATTTTATCCAAGATAGATTCCTTGAATTTATTCTTTAATCAACTTTTGAATTTCGATTCAACTAGTCGGGATTAACGAACCTTACCGAAGTAATCATTTGTTTTAATTTCCCAATCCCAACCTATTCATCCCATGAAGTAAAACTGGTAGTACTTCATATCTAACACCACGGTGTTATCGGTAAATTCAATTACCATTTCACGTTCAAATCTAATTAAAGATTTAACTATCGCCTGGAGCCAAACTGGTGATACTCCATTCTCGATTATTTCAATCTAATTAAAGATTCATTAAAACTCCACTTAGTTTTAATCTGTGACTGGGTTAAAGAATCAGTGTCTTTTAAAACACGGTTCACGATAAACCCAAAGTCACATTCCATTAATTTTCGGGTTAAAGAACGAGTGTTATTTCAAACACTGTCCACGATAAACCCAAAAATCAATATCAATTCAATTTCAATTAAATATTATTTAATTGGTATACTTCATTAAATCTAAATAAAAAGATTTAATCTTTTCTCAACTGGGTTCAAGAACAGTGTTAGTGAAGACACCATTCACGACAAACCCAAATCACATTTGATATTCAATACAAGGCTCTTAATAGAAAATATATCGTCTTATATTCAATATCAAATTCTACGATTAACAAATGTCGTATTGGAAATAACGATATAACTATATATCTTTCAAATTTCCATAACAACACCTGTATAATATTCCGAAGACAATTTTGATTCAAATCCACTCCAATGCAATCATTGGAAATTCTGGTTATTTTTAAAACCCTTTTTAAATTCAATTTATTTATTTAAAAATAAATAGAATTACAATTATAGTTCAAAACTAGTTCATTTCGATAAAAATCTATTTTTATCTTTTCAATTATGGAGTTTTTCATCCCAATTCTTTCTAAATCATTTCTTATGATTTTACACAAATTATTACTATTTTTAATAATTTTATCAAGGCCCGTACAGTCGATTTCCATCAACGGCTATCGAACTGCACTTACAGCGACCTTTTTCAAATTTGATTTGGACATAATTCCAAATCCAACCGTTAGATTTCAAATTTCTAATATTCGTTAGAAAGCTCTTTTCGATACGAACCCAACGGTTCCGGTTTTAGGAGAATCCGACGGTCGGATCTCCCGTAATGTACGTTTGAAATAAATGGTCGAAATTCACGAACTGCCGCGGCGCGGCGCGTTCTATTCAGGCCATTATATTATATATATAATATATATAATATATATATCGTCGATTTCTATTTAAAACGAATTATATAAATAGTTTTAAAATTCGTTTCAAAAGCAATTTCAACTTCCATTTCAATTCAAATCAAAATTGAATTCTTCTTTATAAATTCGTTTTAAAATTCATTTCTATTCAATTCAAATTTCAATTCAATTTGAATTCATTTCAATTCGCTTTCAATTCAATTTGAATTCGTTTTCAATTCATTTCGAAATCGTTTTCAATTCAATTCATTTCGAAATCGTTTTCAATTCAATTCATTTCGAAATCGTTTTCAATTCAATTCATTTCGAAATCGTTTTCAATTCAATTCATTTCGAAATCGTTTTCAATTCAATTCATTTCGAAATCGTTTTCAATTCAAATCATTTCGAAATCGTTTTCAATTCAATTCATTTCGAAATCGTTTTTAATTCAATTCATTTCGAAATCGTTTTCAATTCAATTCATTTCGAAATCGTTTTCAATTCAATTCATTTAAAAATGAATAAAATCGATATAAATATCGTTCACGTCAAAATGACGTCAATCTAATCAACACGACTTCATAAATTTCTATTTTCAAATATTCTATTTCAAATATTTCTTTTTCAAAATAGTTGTTATTATCAAAATATTTCGTTCAACACATGACCAATCTCAATGGATGAGTACTGTCAACACATGAACCTTTATTTTATATAGATAAAGATGTAAATTTTATTACTAAAATATTTCGTTCAACACATGACCAATCTCAATGGATGAGTACTGTCAACACATGAACCTTTATTTTATATTGATAAAGATGTAAATTTTATTACTAAAATATTTCGTTCAACACATGACCAATCTCAATGGATGAGTACTGTCAACACATGAACTTTTATTTTATATTGATAAAGATGTAAATTTTATTACTAAAATATTTCGTTCAACACATGACCAATCTCAATGGATGAGTACTGTCAACACATGAACTTTTATTTTATAATATTCTTTATTTTTCAAATTGGAATGAGGCCCAATCAATCACCATATAATGTTAATTATATGGATTTTCATACATTACACACATATAATAGCATTGAAAAATAATCAACCATCAACCAAAGTGCACTACACTGTATAAGCATCAAATATAGATATCTAACGCTTATAACAGCCTGTCAATCAATCGATCGACATATTTAATCAATCAGGATGAGTGAACTTCAAATTTCATCCCAACACCCGTGTGGGGTTTCAAACAATCAAACGCATATCTTATTTGTGCCGTTGAGCGATGTGTAAAATTTATCGACCAAATCAATGTCATTCAAATAGGTGTACATAAACAAACCGTCCGGTTTGTAAATGAATATTTTATTTTATTCACTTCACATTAAAAATTATATTTTTAACGACAAAACATTTTATTTTAACTTATGAATTTCTATTCAGTTCATTCTTTAAATAAAATGATATTTTTATTTTTCTAATTTATTTTAGAAAATTTCGGCGGCATAACGGCACGATACTAGAAACGGGACGAGGCCTAGCCTTATCCTCGGTCTAGTGAAGGCCCACGCCATTCACACATCAATCAAAATCACCAAACAACCAAATTCAAATCACATCATATAACTAATCTATGCAACCAAACAAACAAGTCCATGGTCTGTGGACGATTGTGTCGGATGCTACTAAGCACCGTCTGCATCCTAGTATATATATATATAAATAGAAATGAAATTGAAAGGTGAGAAATTCTCACAGATAGCTATCCTAGCTCCACGGCACTTCATTGATAGAAATCTTCATCGCTATCGCATCTTCGTCATCTTCGTTGCCCGTAGCCACTACATATATAAAAATCACACATTTTTATATTTTGATTCTTTAAAATAAAAAATCACATTTTTATTTATTCACTTTCAATTTAAAAATCATATTTTTACTATTGCTATTCAATATATAAAAATCATATTTTTACTATGCTATTCAATATATAAAAATTATATTTTTACTATGCTATTCGATATATAAAAATCATATTTTTTTCTATCACGCTATATGGATAAAAATTCTATTTTACCACGCTATTCTCTATATAAAGTTTCCGCCTTTTCAAAAATAGATCTTTCACCTTTTCTACAATAAAGATTCCGCCTTTATAAAAATATAGATTTCGCTTTTTCTATTATAAAGATTTCGCATTTTCTATTATAAAGATTTCGCCTTTTATATTATAAAGATTTCGCCTTTTCTATTATAAAGATTTCGCCTTTTCTAATATTAAAAATCCGAACTTTTAGATATTAAAAATCCGAACTTTTAGATATTAAAAATCCGAACTTTACGAAAGCAAAAATCTTATTTTTTTTTTCTAAAAATATACCCTTTCCTATTTAAGCAAAAATCATATTTCTACATCTTCTAATATCGTTTCTTTATATTTTTAAATATCGTTTCTTTATATTTTTAAATATCGTTTCTTTATATTTTTAAATATCGTTTCTTTATATTTTTAAATATCGTTTCTTTATATTTTTAAATATCGTTTCTTTAGGTATAAAAATCAGATCTTTTCCTTTGTAAAGATCAAATCTTTTTATTTCTAAAAATCAAATCTTTGAACGATAAAAATCTACACTTTACCCAATAAAGATCTAAACCTTTTAAACGATAAAATCCAAACTTTCGCTACATAAAAATCCTAGCTTTCATAAATTAAAAAAAACCCAACCTTTTAATACGATGTATATATTTTTCAAAACAATTTTAATTTCAGTTTTCAACATGCTAATGTTATATAAAAAGAAAAAAATCTGAAAACAAATTAGGAGAAAACAAAAATATGAATAAACTCACTGTTGGAATCGAATGGGGTGGTTGGTTCGCGCCGGAGTGTAGTGGTGGACAGGGGAGGTCGCGCTCAGAGGTTGGAGGGTCGGAGCTCCTTCCTGGAGGCGGCGGTCTGGTGGAGGCGGGGCGAGAAGGTGGTGCGGTGGTTGCTTCGACGGGTTTAGGGTTTACAGGGGAAGGCTAACGGTTCTTAGCAGAGGGGGAAAGGAGGAAGGGGATCGCGACTGGGGGGGAGGTGGATGGAGTGGTGGCTGGAGGCATGCACGCCGGAGGCGGCGACTGCGGGGAGGTGCAGATCGCGATTCGCGATTTAGGTGATTAGGTTTTTTTTATTTTATTTAATTTCTAATTGAAATCCAACGTGGAGGGGGGGGGGGGAGGGAGTTAAAAGGAGAATTTATAATTTATTTATTATTTTATTCTATTTTTAATTCCAACAAGGTTGACTTTCCATTCAAACACGAAATCAAACCCAACGACTGTCGCCTCTAGCTAATTACCACCATTCTGAACACAATGGGATATGTTTCGTAACACCATTCGACTGTTACGATAGGTTTTCGTCAGTTTTAAATTATAAATCAGTATATATTTAATTTTAACGCACATTTTAAATTACCGGGGTCACATACTGACATCGAAAATTCCAGAAAAATTATTTCTAGCTTCGTATCGACGATACGGTCCTAACAAAACTAATTTCGTCGAATTCTGAGACCGTTTGAAAAATGGCCATTTTCCAGTCGATTAAAATCAACTAAAACTGGTCAAACGCGTTTTCCTTTGCCACGCTCACATATTGAATCGAAAAATTATGAAATTAGAAACCTAGCAATAATTTGACCTCACAGACCCAACAAAACTGGTTTCGTCGAAATCCGAGGTCGTTTGCAAAATGTCCATTTTTAAGGGCCTGAATTCCATAGCGACTATTCAGAATTTTCAACTGGACATATCTTTTGATTCCCGCTATGAAATTTCGATTTTTCGGATTCGTTGGAAAGATATTATCAATTAGATCCTAATGTTTTTGGTTTCACTAAAATCTGGATTGTTTTGCACCCGGTACATTCAATTGAAGTTTGAAATCGAATTATCGAACTACCGCGCCATTTTCAATTCCTTTTACAATTATATATAATTATTTATATTCTAACGACGACGTATATAAATATATACATTCGAATTATATTCAAAGTAAATTTCTCGTCGATATTATTTAAAATAATACATTTTAAATAATCAAAATTCGCTAACATTGCCAAAATAAAAAATTTAAACTGGCCCAGATTTTCGGGTTGTTACACAAGCATGTTTGGCTATTATAAGGGAAAACCCTATCCTCCGGCTTGCGTTGCATTGTGTGATGGGACCTGGGTCTTATAATAGCTTCATTTTTCGATAAAGCATTGCGTTTTTTAATTCTATGCACTGGTGTTCTTGGGAGGAAACTGTTTGAGTTCTCACACCAGTCACATGACTGACCTGGAGTTTATTGTTTTAACCTAAACTATGGGTGCCCCTATTTTCTACACGGGCAGCTAGTAGTTTTGATTTTGAGGATTTATATTCACAGGATCCTGGTTTACAGCTGGAACGATTGTCGGAAAGCTCTGTATCCGTGTGTTACTTCTAGTTGTGTTTTGTATTATTTTCCGCTGCTATGTAATTTATTGTAAATCTCTGATATTCTTTGTTGTATAATATTTATTCCTACTCTGTATATTCTTGTATTTGATGGAATTGTTGTAATAACAATGAAATGTTCTTCTGTTTACGTTCTAATTTGTCCTGTTCTCAAAACGATCAGGGGTTTCGAACGGTCTTGGTCAGTTTAACGATCGATTCGGATCGAGCGAAATTCCTTACCGTTACATTTGGTATCAGAGCTTTGGTTTACAGAGCTTGAGAATAAGACACATTAGAACCATACGAGAAGATTCATCAGATATTGAATAAGTAATATCCAATTAGAATGACTCGTAAGAGATAGGATTAGTAGTATCCTAGAACGAGTGTGAAGAGTATATTTTTAAAATCAAAACAAATTTTGTTTTGAAAATTTAAACCAATTTATACGTATTTGAGTATTTATTTATTTTGAATTTGGCCAATCGAGTATATAAAGGTTTTGCATATACGCGTCATGAACGTATATTCGAAGTTTTAATATATTGGATAGATATAGAATCACATTCTAGTCGCCCGGAGATTGTATTGATAATTGTCATGACATCATCAATATTTATGTTCGTATTTTGAAGGTGTGATATCTATATATTTCCATTAGACTGGTGTGAGAACCAAAATATAGCTAGAATACATTGTTGTGAATTAGCATCAAAAATGTGATTTTCGTATATATATCAAAATTATGAATTTGAAATTCTAATTCAGTAATTGATTGCTAATTGTGTTGTTGTTTATTTGTTTGATAATTTTGAACCATTTAGCCTAATGGAACCGAATATTGAACTGTATTGAAAAATGATTGCAATTGCATGCATATACATGTACTTACATTGAACAGGTCATAACAAGGAGGCTAGAGCAGAGAAATAAAATTGTTTGCCCGACAAATAGGTACATGTTTACCATAATTTATTGTTTTGTTTGGGTGATGATGATTTTATGAGCCGATTGGCTTTTTCTTTTTCTTTTGGATTGAAGAAGGCCATGGGAGGCTATATGAAATATCCCGAAGTCCCCGGTGCAGGGGAGGTTATGGCGAAATTTTTCGGAAATTTAGGGTGGTAGCCAAATTTTTGAAAAATTTGAAAAGTTCTTAGAAACTGAAAAGTTGAAGAACTTAAGCCGTAAAGAAAATAATGGAAGTTGAGTTGATTAGTTAAACAACTTTCGGCTTCGTTCCTTTTCGGGGATGAAAAGTTTTAAGTGGGGGAGATTGTAACAACCCGGAAATTCTGAGCCAATTTAAATTTTTTATTTTTGCAATTTTAGCGAATTTTGAATATTTAAAATGTATTATTTTAAATAATATCGACGAGAAATTTATTTTGAATAGAATAGAACGTATATATTTATATACGTCGTCGTTAGAATATAAATATTTTATTTATAATTATAAAAGGAATTGAAAATGGCGCGGTAGTTCGATAATTCGATTTCAAATTTCAATTGAATGTACCGGGTGCAAAATAAACCGGATTTTAGCAAAACTGAAAATAATAGAATCTATTTGAGAATATCTTTCCAACGAATCAGAAAAATTGAAATTTCATAGTGGGAATCAAAAGATACGTCCAGTTGAAAATTCAGAATAGTCGCTATGGAATTTAGGCCCTTAAAAATAGCCATTTTGCAAACAACCTTGGATTTCGACGAAACCACTTTTGTTGGATCCATGATGTCAAGTTATTGCTAGATTCAAAAATTCGTAATTTTTCGAATCAATATGTGAGAGTGGCAAAGGGAAACGCGTTTGACCAGTTTTAGTTGATTTTAATCCACTGGAAAATGGTCATTTTTCAAACGGCCTTAGAATTCGACGAAACAAGTTTTTTGAGGAACGTATTGTCGATACGAAGCTAGAAAATATTTTTCTGGAATTTTTCGAGCTCGTGTATGGCCCCGATAAATTGAAATGCGCGTTCAAATTCAATATATAGAGTTATATTTTGATTTTGACGAAAACTGTTTGAAACGATCGAATCAGCCTACGATACATATCCCATTAGGTTCGGAATGGGGGTAATTAGCCATGGACGACAGGCGGTGGGTCTCGTTTAGAGGTCGAAAATAAAAGTTGCTTTTTAGAAAATTTAATAATAAAATATTATATAGTAATAAGGCCCCTCCCTTATACTCTCTCCTCCCCCTTCCTTTTGAATCAGTCAACGAAGAAAGAAAAAAAAACCTACATCTAAAACACGACCCCCCTCGACTAGTTCGCCGCGCCGCCACCGAATCCGCCACCCCCTCCTTCCTCTCTCCTCCTTCCCCGCCTGCTCCTCCTTCCCCCCCTCCCAGCGATCGATCGAGGATGTAACAACCCAGAAAATCAGAACCAATTTAAAATTTTATTTTAAGAAATTTTAAATAGAAAATGCGTTAGAATTTAGAAATTCTAAAAAAAATTATTAATAAAAAGGTTAAACAATAAAAAGTTTACATTTTTATTGTAAAGAAGGAAATATGAAAAATGGTCATTTGTTTAAATAGGAAAGTTCTTATAACATAAAAATGTACATTTTTATGTAATAATGATTCAGTAAAATGAATCATAGCTTGTTTAAATGATGTGACATAAAAATTTACATTTTAGGTAATATAAAAAGATTATATTCTTATGCAACATTTGTTTAATGTAAAGAAGCTTACAATAAAAGATTATATTTTAAATGTGCAATATGTAATATGATTCATTAAAAAAGAATGCTTGATTGACAAATATGTTAACATTAAAAATGTCTTAGGAACTTTAGTGACATTTATTAATTTACTGATTGAAAATAATGTGTAGGTCATTAATGAAATAAATTTTTACAATATATATATTAATATATATCTATATATATATGTATATATATGTACATATCTTTGGTTGTCCTCTTAAATATTTCGCCTATCAATTCAAATTTAACTTCTAGAAATTCAAAATGTAGACTATATGTTCATAATCAAATAGCATTAATCTAGCATTAATTCTTTCCATTTTATCCTCTTTCTCTCTCTTCCATTGTCATCTACTTTTGAAATTTGAATAATAAAAAAATGGAATAAATGTGTCATTATAGCGTGTAATCAAAAGGGGATTTAAGGAAACATTTAGAAAACACAATAAAAACATAAAACGTATTTATTCGTAATGCACATGCATGGTTTCTGGAATAAAAACAAAACTTTGCCCCACTGTCAAATTTGTTATTGCCTTGTTGGTTACATGCTGAAAATGGTTGATATACATACTCGCCAAATAATGGGCTTGCTGAATTTCTTTGCATAATAATAATAATAAAATGTTACAGAAAGATAGATAATTAAAATTGATGTGTTTTCCTATTTTGGTTTCATAACTTTTTTTTTTTTAAATATGAGTTGTGATATGTTTAAAAATGGTCTTAATCTACTATAGGTAAAATTTATTTAAATATGGGATGCGTTCTTGAGCATATAAGTTGTTACATAATAGCTTTATATTAAAGCAAATATACACACTATTTAATAGGAAAGATGTAAATGTTAAATTTGGACGATTCAAAAATATTCCAAAAATATTAAGGAATAATAATGTATGGATTTAATTGTAAAATTAGAAAAAAATTATTATAAAATTGCTTTTGTCTTTTTTCCCAAATTCCTAATCCACTAACATGACCAGCCGCCGCCAAACATGTCCAATGGCCAAAATGTTCTCTCATTCCTCCTCCTTTTTCTTCTAATCCAAACAATAAATTTGAAAATCTTATGAACGAAAAACACTCGCCTCTTCTAGCTCATGAAGATGAACGGTAGTGATCATTTAAAACACCATGGATGGGAAGATTTTTGGGTTCAAAGGTGGCGGGTTCGTGGTCGAATTGGGGGCTATAGGGGGCGACGAGTTTCCCTATATGGCAGGCGAAGGTGGAGGCTGGCATAGGCTTCGATGTGAGGTAGTTTGATGTGGATCCGGTTGTCTTAGGTGCGTGCGACGGTGGAGCATTCATGTGAGAATTCTTTTTTATATATAATTATAATTTATTAATTATGATTTTTGCTTTGACAATCCGCTGTTAAAATTAATTTGTGTTATTCGTGATTTGATGTGGATTGATGAATTTTGTTATGCCGATCTGTTGATTGATTGAATTATTTTGTTTGAAATGAAATAGGTGAAACAAGTTTTACACCCTTTGTTGAAATAAAATTAGCATTTCTATTTGCTAAGTTAGATTAGAAAAAGTAGCAAATGAATTATCCTTTTATTTGTTATTAGAATGTGAGATTTCTCTTTTTTTTAAAATATATATATATATATATATATTCGAATTGATTTTGATTGTAATGTTGAATATTTACACTATATATAAAACACATGTCTGTATCATGAAAAATTGAGATTGGTTGATTTGACTTGTGGTGGTGATGGTTGGTTAAATTTTATTTGTGCAAAATATAATCTTGAAATAAAAGTGTCATCTTTGTTAGATAATGTCTTTGTGAAATAAAATTACATTTTTATTTTTCTTGAATAAAATAAAATAAAATAAAGATAAAAAATCTATATTCATATAGCATAAATTTGCCATTTATGTTAGAAAACAAATTTGTCATCTATGTTAGAGCATACAAATGTCATTTTTATTTGAAGTGTTAAATTAGAATAATGACATGTTACAAATATGTCATTTATATAGATTGTGTTTCATGTTAAAAAAATGTCATCTTTTGTTAGAGAATAGAATATCATCTTTTGTTAGAAAGCAAATAGGTCATTTATGTTAGAAAGTAAATAGGTCATTTATGATAAGTAAATATGTCATTTAATTAGAAGATGTCACATTTGAATAGAAATAATTTTTTTTTGTTAGAAGTTTGTTATGTAATTAAAAAATAACATGAGGCATGAGAATAAAAATAACATTTTTGTCATAAAATGTTGCAATTGAATAAAAATACCATTTGTTATATATATACTTCGTTAGGTTAAGATCATAACATTTACATGTTAGTGTAGTTATTATAAAATGACCATTTGTTAAATAAGACTATCATTTAGTAAAAACATGTTTTGCTAAATAAAACTGCCATTTATATTCATTTAGAATTGTCAAAAAATGAAGTATCATTTATGTTCATTTAGAAATGTCATTTATGATTCATTTAGAATTGTCAAAGATAAAATTAACATTTTTATATGTCATGTATACATTAGTTTTGTATATATGTTAAAATTTACATTTTTATATGTCATGTAGATTTGAACATATATTTGTCAAATAAATGACAAATTGGGTTTTGTAATAAAAAGATTTTCTTTTTATTTCAATTGAGAACATGTAAATGACAAATTGGGTTTTGTAAAAAAAAGATTTTCTTTTTATTTCAATTGAGAACATGTAAATGACAAATTGGGTTTTGTAATAAAAAGATTTCCTTTTTATTTCAATTGAGAACATGTAAATGACAAATTCGGTATCGAAATAAAAAAAAAATCTTTTTTTTAAAGTGAGAAGTTTTATCTCACTCAAGTTTTTGAAACAGTTAATTATTTTTATTATTAAATATTAATTAATTATCTGTGTTGAAATTATTGTTCGTTGGATAAATGTTGATTTGGATGACTATTGTGAATTGTTTGAAATATGTAACATGTTGTTATGACATTTATGATATTTAAAACATGTTTACACTACCATTTACAAGTTTCCTGACTTGTTTATGTTGATTGGACAATAAATTTTCACACATCGTCCAAGAGCACAATTAATAATATATTATTTGAATTTGTGTTGGTTGAAACCCTACATGGGTCTTAGGTTGATATTCTGACTACACATCGCCCTTTGATTAGTTTAAAATGCACTTTGGCTGGTATTGAATGTTTTATCATTATTATGGAATTAATGCGATGTTTGAAATCCATATAATTAAAATTATATGGTAATGGATTGAGTCTCATTCCAAATTTGAATTAAAGGAATATTTTAATTTAATATTCAGTTAATGAAATTAATTGATATATGAATTAGAAAGATTATATCTTTATTGTTTAAAAGTTATAATAAAAAGCATTAAATTAAAAAGATTACATCTTTATGGTCAGTATCATAAGATAAGAAGGTTTGATTTCAAAATTTGAACATTTGAAAAGATTATTATTATGATATAATAATAATATAGAAAGTTCAATTTTTCATCAAAAAATTGAAATGTCAATTAGGATATTCGGAAACAAAGGGTTTTATAAAATTGGTGACAATTTAATGTAAAGATCATATCTTTATTTTAAAAGAATATTTAAAAATAAGATTTTCAGTGAATTAATTATAACTATTGATTAAAATTGTACTTGGACACGAGGTTGGCTTACATTTGTGGTATAAGTCTGCCCGGACCCGCCCGGCATATCCAGCAGCCACAAATGTTGGGCCTAATGTGAGAGGTACAAGTGCGCAAATACGAATTGGGCCATGACACGAGGTTAAGCCCAACTTGTGGGATAAGTCTGCCCGGAACCAACCGGAATATCCAGCATCCACAGGTAGCAGGCTTAATGTGGGAGGTCTGGCCCAGTATAAAATATAAATGAATAAGATAATGAATTGAGCTATCTAATCTGTTTTAAATAGCAACACCATTTTAACCTAAACGTGTTTATCGATTTATTTTATACATTTTATAATGCACGTTAAAAGAGCTAATTTCAAAATTAATATTTTGGAAATAATATTATTTTAATATGATAATAGATAGAATATTCAAATTGGATTTAAAATACGAAATAAAGACTGAAATGAAAATATTACATTTTTCAATGTAAACAAGGTTGAACTAAAAAGTTTACATTAAAAAGATTTCATTTTTATTTAAGGTTGATTACGTTAGGAAGAATACATTTTTATAGTTAATTTGTTTCATTAAGATTAGAAAATAAGAATGACATTCTCACTATAATATGTTTTTCAAGTAAAAGGTTAGAAAATAAAGATTATATTTTTATTATGGTCTTGTTTCCAATTATTATGAATCATGTTTTTAAGAAAATATTTGACAACGAAGATTATATGTTCATTGAATGTGTTGCATTAAAAAGAATTTGATGTTAAAGTATGATTTGTGATTTAGAAATCTTTTAATTAAAGTTTAATATAGATTTCTAAAGAGGAGTTTTCCAATTCAATATATATTAAATTGGAATTGAAAGAGAAAAATTAGATTTTGGGTTTGTCGTGAATAGTGTCTTAAATAACACTGTTCTTTAGCCCCGTGTGAATAGAATAGATCTTTTATTAAGATTTAAATGGAAAGTTTTCTGAATAAAAGAATTCCAATTAAATAGAATAAATTGGGATTAAATGAAATTCGAATGGTTAAAAATCGAAATGAACTCCTGTGGATGAAGACTGCTACTATATATGGAATTTAAAAGGCCTCGCCGTTATTCCATTTATATTATTAGTCCGAGACAGAAATTTATACCGATTATATGTTGATCTAATTTCAGTAAAGATTCCATATTTTATGGAAGATGATTTTGGGTTTATCGTGAACTGTGTTTTAAATGACACTAGTTCTTTAACCCAGTTAAAAATAAGAATTATTTCTTAAAATTGGTTATCATTAAATAATGATTTTTGATATTAAAACCGAATTGGAGTTTTAATAAATTCTTAATTGGATCGAATAGAATAAATTCAAAGGATTTTATCTTTGATAAAATTAATGGGAATCTTTCCATAAAAATAAGAATATTTTAATAAAAGAATATTCTTGGTTGGAATGAGACGTTGGTTGTGTTACTATATAGCACATGATTTTAAAATACGCGAATTATTCAGAAAAACTGGGTTCAACCCATTTTGAATAATCCACACGACGCTTGAAGATCGACGATGAAGACGACGATTGAAGACCGGGAAATGTCTAAGGTGTATGGATGATTATTGATATCTAGATTGGGCCATACACCCAAAACGATGGAAACCTTCGTGATCATCCAAACACTCTTGGATACCTCCCAGATATGGTTTCATTCAGACCCAGAACGGACTTGTAAATGGATTGTGTGTCTGACATTGTATTCCTTTATATTGTATTCATTGATCTCTAATTAACGTATAGCTGTTTGGTGGTGGAGAATTTATTCTTCGCTTAACACCCGGTTATATATTGGTAGATGATCAATGATATGGTATGGTCTGACAATGTGGCATGCTAAGATGCATATGATCAAGACTTTTGTTGAAAAGCAGAGCCTTGAGGATGAAGATAAAAGCACGGCTTTCAATTAGCATAGCTTTGAGTATATACATGGATTTGGTCAATTGAGCGTTGCTGGGTGTGGTCGCTCCACATCCGGAGATTGCGCAATTATTTCAGCCGAAGCCCATGGGGATAGAACACTAGATTGTTCTTCCAAAGTGCATATTATATCTATTACGGTGTTTTCTCTTGCCGAGACGTAAGCCATGGAGATACATTCGCGATATGTCTTTCGATTCAGGAGCCATCATGATGGAAACCCAACTTTCCAATACGAGCTTTGCGGTTTCTAGTTGTATACTTATATGGTGACATGATATATTATGCCGCTTACATAATATATTATGCCACTTAAGATTGATACATTTAAATTCGAAAATTTATTTCTACACTGTGCACTTATAGTATAAAAGATGAATTTCGCGTATTAATCATTTTTGACCATTATAAGGTAAACTCTATCCTTCGGCTTTCGTTGCAAGGGACTTGAGTCTTATAATGGTTTCATTTTTTAAAAGCATTACGTTGTTTTTATGCATTGGTATTCTTGGGAGGAAACCCGTTCCGCGATAGCAGCGTGGTCCCTTGACTTACCCAACTTTAAAATAAAGTTAATAACTGTTTTTAGTTCTCATACTCGTCCCATGACTGACCTGGTGTTTATTGTTTTAACCTAAACTCTGGGTGCCCCTATTTTCCACACGGGCAGCTAGTAGTTTTGGTTTTGCAGATATTTATTCACACGATCCTGGTCTACAACTGAAGCGATATTCGAAAAGTTCTGTATCCGTGTATTTCTTTCAGTTGTACTTTGTATTATTTTTCCGCTGCTATGTAAATGTAATTTTAAATCTCTGATATTATATTTCTAATGTAAAATATTTATCCATGCTCTGTTATATTCTTGTACTCTGATGTAATTGTTGTAACAACAATAAAATGTTCTTATGTTCTGTGCTCTGATGTGTATTGTTCTCATAACAATCTTCATTTTAGTTCGGTTTAGGCTGTGCTGGGCTGAGTGTCGTCACATTTGGTATCAGAGCTTTGGTTTACAGGGCTCGAGAACAAGACACATTAGAACCGAACGAAAGAATTCATCAGAGATTGGATTAGTAATATCCAATAAGAATAACTCGTTAGAGATAGGACCAGTAGCATCCTAGAACGAGTGTATAGAGTATTAATTTTAAAAATGAAAACAAATTTAGTTTTGAAAATTTTATCTTAAAATACATATTTGATATATTATTATATTTTAATTTGGACAATCGAGTATATAAAGATTTCGAATAGACGAGTAATTAACGAATATTCGAAGTTTTAATATACTGGACAGATATAGAATCACACTCTAGTCGCGCGAAGATGATTCTGATGATGAGCATGACATCATCAACATTTATGTTCGAGTATTTGAAAGTGGGATATCTATATATTTCCAACTGACTGGTGTGAGAACCAAAACTAGCTAGGATTTATTGTTGTGATTTGTATTGAAATATGATTTTTGACAATATATATAAGTTATATATATTTGAAAAGTTAATCACCAAATTGATTGCTGGGTTTGATGTTTGATTATTAGTTTAACTAATTAAAATATTAGAATGGTAATTAATAAAAACCAATATGTTAAAGAATGATAAATTTAACTAGATCGAATTTAATATTGAACTGAAACGACCCGAACTTCCCCGGTCTCCGAAGAGAAGGGAAAGCACGGATTGTTTTGAGAACACGACAAATCAGAACACATATAAAAGAACATTTCATTGTATATTACAACAATGCATCAGATTACAAGAATATACAGAGTATAAATGAATAAACACAGAAACATCAGAGATTTAAATTACATTTAAATACATCGCAACGGAAAATAATACAATACACAACTGAAGGAGATATACGGATACAAAGCTTTCCGAATATCCTTCCAGCTGTAAACCAGGATCCTGTGAATATAAATCTGCAAAACCAAAACTACTAGCTGCCCGTGTCAAAATAAGGGCACCCAGAGTTTAGGTCAAAACAATAAACTCCAGGTCAGTCATGTGACTGGTGTGAGAACTAAAACAGTTATTAATCTTTATTTTCAAAGTTAGGTAAATCAAGGGACCACGCCGTATAACACGGAACGGGTTTCCTCCCAAGAATACCAGTTCATAAAACAAACAGCGCAATGCTAAATAAAGAAAAATGAAGCTATTATAAGACCCAGGTCCTATCACACAATGCAACGCAAGCCGGGGGATAGGGTTTTTACCTTATAATAGCCAAGAATGCTTGATACGTTTAAAATAAATCATTTTCATACTATAATAAGTGTATATTGTATAAAACAACTTCAAATCATAAGTATCAATCATAGGCGGCATGAATGCCCCATACCACTATGTCGCCATATATAGGTTATACAATCAAAATCGCAAAGTCACGTATTTGGAAATTGGGTTTCCGTCTGTGAACCGAGGCTAGGGATCGTCCTCTACCGATTTGAGACTGTCTAGCCCGAGTCTCAGGGACAGAACGCATCGACCCTTGGAGCGACAGGGCCGGTCCACCGATGTGGATTAGACGAAATCCTGAACACTACGTCTCTCCGCCCTTTGGGGCGTAAATGAGCCAACGAATGACTCCATCGGACCCGGATCGTCCGATCAAACCGAGGCGCCTCGCAACAGCAACAACCACACAGGTGAAAAGTATATAAATGTCAGGGCTGGTAGGTCACTGACACCACCCTAGCTAGAAAGAAACGCATGTCCTCCCTGAGGTCCTCTCTCGTTTTTGGTTCACAACCGGGGTGCGAGGCTCGCGAATCAACGCTACACAAAGCTACGCCACAAAGGCCGTGCTTTGATCATCAACCACAAGACTTTGCTTTTCAACAGAAGCCTTGATCATTTGCATTTTAGCATGCCACACAAACAAACCATTCTATGCAACCGATATCAGTCACACAGAATGAAATCCGATGTCAGACACACAGTCCATTTACAAGTCCGTTCTGGGTCTGAACGAAACCGGAGGCACCTAGTACCCCGCATATCCATCGATCTCCAAGTACGTCTGGACGATCACCAACTGTTTCCATCTTCTTGGGTGTACACCCCAATCAAGATCATCAGTAATCACCCAAACGACGTGAAGACCTCCGGTCTTCGACCATCGTCTTCATCTTCGACTTATCGTCGTATCAGTTATTCAGAATGGGATAAACCCGGTCTTCCCGAATAACTCGCGTATATTTTAAATAAGTGTTACACAAACACAACATACGCCTCATTCCAATTCATCAGTCACTAACCGTAAATTAACAAGAGAATAATTCCCCAAATATTAACCCCGAAGGCCGAAACCAACATCAGATCAATATCCAGAAAACCCTTCTGCTTGGCTAACCGACAGTTAGTTTCAAAATTTCACATTCATAGGGAAAGGTTCCCATTAATTTTATCAAAGATAAATTCCTTGAATTTATTCTTTAATCTTCTTTTGAATTTCGATTCAACTAGTCGGGATTAACGAACCTTACCGAAGTAACCATTTGTTTTAATTTCCCAATCCCAACCTATTCATCCCATGAAGTAAAACTGGTAATACTTCATATCTAACACCACAATGTTATCGGTAAATTCCATTACCATTTCACGTTCAAATCTAATTAAAGATTTAACTATCGCCTGGAGTAAAACCGGTGATACTCCATTCTAGATTATTTCAATCTAATTAAAGATTCATTAAAACTCCACTTAGTTTTAATCCTTAACTGGGTTAAAGAATCAGTGTCATTTAAAACACAGTTCACGATAAACCCAAAATCACATTCCATTAATTATCGGGTTAAAGAACGAGTGTTATTTAAAACACTGTCCACGATAAACCCAAAAATCAATATCAATTCAATTCCAATTAAATATTATTTAATTGGTACACTTCATTAAATCTAAATAAAAAGATTTAATCTTTTCTCAACTGGGTTCAAGAACAGTGTTAGTGAAGACACCATTCACGACAAACCCAAATCACATTTGATATTCAATACAAGGCTCTGAATAGAAAATATATCGGCTTATATTCAATATCAAATTCTACGATTAACAAATGTCGTATTGGAAATAACGATATAAATATATATCTTTCAAATTTCCCTAACAACATCTGTATAATCACGAATTCCAACGTCGAAATATTCCGAAGACAATTTTGATTCAAATCCACTCCAATGCAATCATTGGAAATTCTGGTTATTTTTAAAACCCTTTTCAAATTCAATTTATTTATTAAAATAAATAAATAGAATTATAATTCTAGTTCAAAACTAGTTCATTTCGATAAAAATCTATTTTTATCTTTTCAAATATGGAGTTTTCCATCCCAATCCTTTCTAAATCATTTCTTATGATTTTACACAAATTATTACTTTTTTTTTAATAATTTTATCAAGGCCCGTACAGTCGATTTCCATCAACGGTCATCGAACTGCACTTACAGCGACCTTTTTCAAATTTGATTTGGACATAATTCCAAATCCAACCGTTAGATTTCAAATTTCTAATATTCGTTAGAAAGCTCTTTTCGATACGAACTCAACGGTTCCGGTTTTAGGAGAATCCGACGGTCGGATCTCCCGCAATATCCGTTCGAAGTCAATGGTCGAAATTCGCGAACTGCCGCAGCGCGGCGCGTTCTATTTAGGCCATTATATTATATATATAATATATACTTCGTCGATTTCAATTCAAAACGTGCTTTATAAATCGATTCAAATTCATTTTCAAAACGGTTTCAACTTCATATTCAATTTCAAATCAAAATTGAATATTCCAATTTAAATTCCTTTTAAATTGATTTCAAATTGATTTCCATTCAAATTGATTTCTAATTCAATTTCAGTTCGTTTTTAATTCAATTCAATTTCGATTCGAATTCATTTCTATTCCATTTCAATTCGAATTCATTTATATTCCATTTCAATTCGAATTCATTTATATTCCATTTCAATTCGAATTCATTTATATTCAATTCTTAATTCGAATTCGTTTATATTCAATTTCAATTCGAATTCGTTTATATTCAATTTCAATTCGAATTCGTTTATATTCAATTTCAATTCGAATTCGTTTATATTCAATTTCAATTCGAATTCGTTTATATTCAATTTCTTTTCAAAATATCAGATTTTGAAATCACTTTCGATATTCCTTATAAAATGAATAAAATCGATATAAATATCGTTCACGTCAAAATGGCGTCAATCTAATCAATACGGCTTCATATATTCCTATTTTCAAATATTCTATTTCAAATATTACTTTTTCAAATATTTCTATTTTAAAACTGGAATGAGGCCCAATCAATTACCATATAATGTTAATTATATGGATTTTCTACAACACATGTATATATCAACAACGATGAATAATCAACCATCATCCAAAGTGCATTCTACACTGTATAAGCATCAAATATAAATATTCAACGCTTATAACAGTCTGTCAATCAATCGATCGACATACAACTAAACAATCGGGATTAGTGTACGTCAAATATCATCCCAATACCCGTGTGGGGTTTCAAGAAATCAAACACAGATTTTTATTTGTGCAGTTGGGCGATGTGTAAAATTTATTGTCCCAATCAATGTCCTTCAAATATGTGTACATAAACAAACCGTCCGGTTTGTAAATGAATATTTATTTTATTTGCTTCCACGTTAAAAATTATATTTTTAACGATCAAAATATTTTATTCAAACTATGAATATTCTATTCGGTTCATTTATTCAATAAAATGATATTTTTATTTTTCTAACATATTTTAGAAAATTTCGGCGACATAACGGCACGATACTAGAAACGGGACAAGGCCTAGCCTTATCCCCGGTCTAGTGAAGGCCCACGCCATTCACACATCAATCAAATCAATTTCATTTCACCAAACAATTCAATTCAAAATAAATAATCTAACCAACTACACAACCAAACAATTAAACAAACAAGCCATCCATGGTCTGTGGATGACGGGTGTCGGGTGCTGCTAAGCACCGTCTGCATCCTAGTATATATATAACTAGAAAAAGAAATTGAAGAGTGAGAAGTTCTCACCAAAAGCTATCCAATCATCTTGACTCTTCTTTGATAGAAATCTTCATCATTATCGCATTTTTGTCATCTTCGTTGCTGTAGCCACTACATATGTAAAAATCGAATTTTTACTTCGCTATTCAATGTATAAAAATCGAATTTTTGCTTTGTTATTCAATATATAAAAATCGAATTTTTACTATGTTATTCAATATATAAAAATCGAATTTTTACTTCGCTATTCAATATATAAAAATCGAATTTTTGCTTTGTTATTCAATATATAAAAATCGAATTTTTGCTTTGTTATTCAATATATAAAAATCGAATTTTTGCTTTGTTATTCAATATATAAAAATCGAATTTTTGCTTTGTTATTCAATATATAAAAATCGAATTTTTGCTTTGTTATTCAATATATAAAAATCGAATTTTTGCTTCGCTATTCAATATATAAAAATCGAATTTTTGCTTTGTTATTCAATATATAAAAATCGAATTTTTGCTTTGTTATTCAATATATAAAAATCGAATTTTTGCTTTGTTATTCAATATATAAATTCGAATTTTTACTTCGCTATTCAATATATAAAAATCGAATTTTTGCTCTCCTTTCAAACAAAGAAAAATCGTATTTTCCCTAAGTAAAAATTATATTTTTATCACATTAAAAATCGCATCTTTACCATGGTGTTCGCATTCTTATCTTTTCTGTATATAAAAACCATTTCTTTTTAAAGATCAAACATTTGTCTTTTTAAAGATCAAACCTTTTTAATTTTTAAAGATCAAATCTTTTCTATTATGATGCTTACATATATATAAATTATATATATAAATATATTTTCAAAACACTATACATACAAAGATCATACTTTGACCTTTCTAAAAATGTTATCTTTTCATCTCATCTTCGTACCTCAGTATCATTAAAAATCAAATATTTTATAAAGTACAAATCAGATTTTATATATATAAATAAGAAAAAATATAAAAAAACTTACTGTAATTGAGGGAGGAGCGATTCGCGAGAAGGGGGCGCGCTGTGCTTCGTCGGAGGGGAGTGTGGTGGACAGTGGGGCCAGGCGGAGGGCGCGGGGGTGCTGAGCAGGACCGTCGGTGGGGCTATGGGGTTCGGGCGCGGATCTGAACGGAGGTGGGGGGTCTCAGGACTGGAGGAGAGGCCGGAGGCGGCTCTGGCGTGGGAGGCTCTGGCGATCGCTGGTGGAAGGCGGCGTGGGGTTTCCGTCGGCCTCGATATTATTATTATTATTATTATTATTATTTTCTCTTGTTTCTGTTTTCGAAATGATATCGGGGGGGGGGGGGCCTGGTTAAGGGAGGAGAGGGTTTTTCTTTTTTTATTATTTAATTGTTTTATTTACAAAAATGTTGACTTTTTATTTCGACCTCGAAACGAGGCCCACCGCCTGTCGTCCATAGCGTTTCACCCCCATTCTGAACACAATGGGATACGTATCGCAAGCTGATTTGATTGTTTCGATAAGTTTCCGTTGAATTTACATTTAAATCGCTATATTGAATTTTAAACGTACATTTCAAATTACCGGGGTCACATACGAACTCTATAAATTGTAGAAAAATATTTTCTAGCTTCGTATTGACGATACGGTCCTAACAAAACTATTTTCGTCGAATTCTGAGACCGTTGGAAAAATGGCCAGCTTCCAGTCGATTAAAATCAACTGAAACTGGTCAAACACGTTTTCCTTTGCCACGCTCACATATTGATTCGAAAAATTATGAAATTTGGAATCTAGCAATAACTTAACACTGCGGATCCAACAAAAGTGGTTTCGTCGAAATCCGAGGATGTTTGCAAAATGTCTATTTTTAAGGGCCTGAATTCCATAGCGACTATTCAGAATTTTCAACTGGACATATCTTTTGATTCCCGCTATGAAATTTTGATTGGTCGGATTCGTTGGAAAGATATTATCAATTAGATCCTAATGTTTTTGGTTTCACTAAAATTCGGATTGTTTTGCACCCGGTACATTCAATTGAAGTTTGAAATCGAATTATCGAACTACCGCGCCATTTTCAATTCCTTTTATAATTATATATAAATATTTATATCCTAACGACGGCGTATATAATATATACGTTCAAATTATATTAAAAATAAATTTTCCGTCAATATTATTTAAAATAATCTATTTTAAATATGCAAAATTCATTAAAATTGCCAAAATAAAAATTTTAAACTGGCCCAGATTTTCGGGTTATTACATGAACTGAATTGAAAATTGATTGGAATGAAAATTGAGTTAATTAAGTAAATAACTTTCAGCTCCGTTCCTTTTCGAGGATGAAAAGATTTTAAGTTGGGGAGATTGTAACAACCCGGAAAATCAGAACCAATTTAAAATTTTAAATAGAAAATGCGTCAGAATTTAGAAATTCTAAAAAAAAAATATTAATAAAAAGGTTAAACAATAAAAAGTTTACATTTTTATTGTAAAGAAGGAAATATAAAAAATGAAGATTTGTTTAAATAGGAAAGTTCTTATAACATTAAAATGTACATTTTATGTAATAATGATTCAGTAAAATGAATCATAGCTTGTTTAAATGATGTGACATAAAAATTTACATTTTTAGGTAATATAAAAAGATTATATTATTATGCAACATTTGTTTAATGTAAAGAGGCTTACAATAAAAGATTATATTTTAAGTGTGCAATATGTAATATGATTCATTAAAAAAGAATGCTTGATTGACAAATATGTTAACATTAAAAATGTCTTAGGAACTTTAGTGACATTTATTAATTTACTGATTGAAAATAATGTGTAGGTCATAAATGAAATAAATTCTAACAATATATATTAATATATATATATATATATGTATATGTATATATATGTACATATCTTTGGTTGTCCTCTTAAATATTTCTCCTATCAATTCAAATTTAACTTTTAGAAATTCAAAATGTAGACTATATGTTCATAATCAAATAGCATTAATTCTTTCCATTTTATCCTCTTTCTCTCTCTTTCATTGTCATCTACTTTTGAAATTTGAATAATAAAAAAATGGAACAAATGTGTCATTATAGCGTGTAATCAAAAGGGGATTTAAGGAAACATTTATAAAACACAATTAAAACATAAAACGTATTTATTCATAATGCACATGCATGGTTTCTAGAATAAAAACGAAACTAAAAACAAAACTTTGCCCCACTGTCAAATTTGTAATTGCCTTGTTGGTTACATGCTGAAAATGGTTGATATACATACTCGCGAAATAATGGGCTTGCTGAATTTCTTTACATAATAATAACAATAAAATGTTACAGAAAGATATATAATTAAAATTGATGTGTTTTCCTATTTTGGTTTCATAACTTTAATATATATATATATATATATATATATATATATGAGTTGTGATATGTTTAAAAATGGTCTTAATCTACTATAGGTAATATGTGAAAATTAGTGTCATATCCCTATTAAGTTTCAAAATTAGGCTCACATCTGGTCATAAACTTATTATAAATTTAGTCCCTATTTTCATTTTTACGTGTTATTCATAATATTTGCATACATGTATGCAAATATTTTGAAATTTTGCATACATGTATGTAACTATTCTGATGAATATTTGCATACATGTATGCAAATATTCTGAACGGATAGCTGCATACAAGTATGCAAATATTCAAAATAGTTGCATACATGTATGCAACTATTCTAAACGAATATTTGCATACATTTATGCAAATATTCAAAAAATTTGCATACATGTATGCAACTATTCTGAATGAATATTTGCATACATGTATGCAAATATTTTGAATTTTTGCATACATGTATGCAACTATTCTGAACGAATATTTGCATACATGTATGCAAATATTCATTCAGAATAGTTGCACACACGTACGCAACTATTCAAAATATTTACATACATGTATGCAACTATTCTGAACGAATATTTGCATACATGTATGCAAATATTCTGAATTTTTGCATACATGTATGCAACTATTCTGAACGAATATTTGCATACATGTATGCAAATATTCTGAATTGTTGCATACATGTATGCAAATAAAGTTGAACTAACATTGATGAATTGTTGCATAAATATATGCAATTTTTCTAAATATAAAAATAGGGACCTAATTTACAATAAGTTTATGACCGGACCTGTGCCTAATTTTGAAACTTAATAGGGACTTGTGCCAAATGGACCCTAAAATTTATTTAAATATGGGATACATTCTTGAGTATATAAGTTGTTACATAATAGCTTTATATTAAAGCAAATATACACTATTTAATAGGAAAGATGTAAATGTTAAATTTGGACGATCCAAAAATATTCCAAAAATATTAAGGAATAATAATGTATGGATTTAATTGTAAAATTAGAAATAAATTACTATAAAATTGCTTTTGTCCTTTTTCCCAAATCCCTAATCCACTAACATGACCAGCCGCCGCCAAACATGTCCAATGGCCAAAATGTTCTCTCGTTCCTCCTCCTTTTTCTTCTAATCCAAACAATAAATTTGAAAATCTTATGAACGAAAAACATTCGCCTCTTCTAGCTCATGAAGATGAACGGTAGTGATCATTTAAAACACCATGAATGGGAAGATTTTTGGGTTCAAAGGTGGCGGGTTCGTGGTCGAATTGGGGGCTATAGGGGGCAGCGAGTTTCCCTATACCGCAGGCGAAGGTGGAGGCTGGCATAGGCTTCGATGTGAGGTGGTTTGATGTGGATCCGGTTGTCTTAGGTGCGTGCGGCGGTGGAGCATTCATGTGATAATTCTTTTTTTTTATAATTATAATTTATTAATTATGATTTTTGCTTTGACAATCCGCTGTTAAAATTAATTTGTGTTATTCGTGATTTGATGTGGGTTGATGAATTCTGTTATGCCGATCTTTTGATTGATTGAATTATTTTGTTTGAAATGAAATAGGTAAAACAAGTTTTACACCCTTTGTTGAAATAAAATTAGCATTTCTATTTGCTAAGTTAGATTAGAAAAAGTAGCAAAAAGAATTATCCTTTTATTTGTTATTAGAATGTGAGATTTCTCTTTTTTTTAAATAAATATATATATATATATTCAAATTGATTTTGATTGTAATGTTGAATATTTACGCTATATATAAAACACATGTCTGTATCATGAAAAATTGAGGTTGGTTGATTTGACTTGTGGTGGTGATGATTGGTTAAATTTTATTTGTGTAAAATATAATCTTGAAATAAAAGTGTCATCTTTGTTAGATAATGTCTTTGTGAAATAAAATTACATTTTTATTTTTCATGTATAAAATAAAATAAAGATAAAAAATATATATTCATATAGCATAAATTTGCCATTTATGTTAGAAAACAAATTTGTCATCTATGTTAGAGCATACAAATGTCATTTTTAATTGAAGTGTTAAATTAGAATAATGACATGTTACAAATATGTCATTTATATAGATTGTGTTTCATGTTTTAAAAAAAATTCATCTTTTGTTAGAGAATAGAATATCATCTTTTGTTATAAAGCAAATAGGTCATTTATGTTAGAAAGTAAATAGGTCATTTATGATAAGTAAATATGTCATTTAATTAGAAGATGTCACATTTGAATAGAAATAATTTTTTTTAGTTAGAAGTTTGTTATGTAATTAAAAAATAACATGAGGCGTGAAAATAAAAATAACATTTTTGTCATAAAATGTTGCAATTGAGTAAAAATACCATTTGTTATATATATACTTTGTTAGGTTAAGATCATAACATTTACATGTTAGTGTAGTTATTATAAAATGACCATTTGTTAAATAAATCTGTCATTTAGTAAAAACATGTTTTGCTAAATAAAACTGCCATTTATATTCATTTAGAATTGTCAGTAAATGAAGTATCATTTATGTTCATTTAGAAATGTCATTTATGATTCATTTAGAATTGTCAAAGATAAAATTAACATTTTTATATGTCATGTATACATTAGTTTTGTATATATGTCAAAATTTACATTTTTATATGTCATGTAGATTTGAACATATATTTGTCAAATAAATGACAAATTGGGTTTTGTAATAAAAAGATTTTCTTTTTATTTCAATTGAGAACATGTAAATGACAAATTGGGTTTTGTAATAAAAAGATTTTCTTTTTATTTCAATTGAGAACATGTAAATGACAAATTGGGTTTTGTAATAAAAAGATTTTCTTTTTATTTCAATTGAGAACATGTAAATGACAAATTGGGTTTTGTAATAAAAAGATTTTCTTTTTATTTCAATTGAGAACATGTAAATGACAAATTGGGTTTTGTAATAAAAAGATTTCCTTTTTATTTCAATTGAGAACGTGTAAATGACAAATTCGGTATCGAAATATTTTTTTTTTTAAAGTGAGAAGCTTTATCTCACTCAAGTTTTTGAAACAGTTAATTATTTTTATTATTAAATATTAATTAATTATCTGTGTTGAAATTTTTATTCGTTTGAAAAATGTTGATTTGGGTGACTGTTGTGAATTGTTTGAAATTTGAAATATGTAACATGTTGTTATGACATTTATGATATTTAAAACATGTTTACACTGCCATTTACAAGTTGCCTGACTTGTTTATGTTGATTGGACAATAAATTTTCACACATCGTCCAAGAGCACAATTAATAATATATTATTTGAATTTGTGTTGGTTGAAACCCTACACGGGTCTTGGGTTGATATTCTGACTACACATCGCCCTTGTGATTAGTTTAAAATGCACTTTGGCTGTTATTGAATGTTTTATCATTATTATGGAATTAATGCGATGTTTGAAATCCATATAATTAAAATTATATGGTAATGGATTGAGTCTCATTCCAAATTTGAATTAAAGGAATATTTTAATTTAATATTCAGTTAATGGAATTAATTGATATATGAATTAGAAAGATTATATCTTTATTGTTTAAAAATTATAATAAAAAGCATTAAATTAAAAAGATTACATCTTTACGGCCAGTATCATAAGATAAGAAGGTTTGATTTCAAAATTTGAACATTTGAAAAGATTATTATTATGATATAATAATAATATAGAATGTTCAATTTTTCATCAAAAAATTGAAATGTCAATTAGGAAATTCGGAAACAAAGGGTTTTATAAAATTGGTGACAATTTAATGTAAAGATCAGATCTTTATTTTAAAAAATATTTAAAAATAAAATTTTCAGTGAATTAATTATAATTATTGATTATAATTGTACTTGGACACGAGGTTGGGTTAAATTTGTGGTATAAGTCTTCCCGGACCCGCCCGGCATATCCAGCAGCCACAAATGTTGGTCCTAATGTGAGAGGTCCTAGTGCGCAAATACGAATTGGGCCATGACACGAGGTTAAGCCAACTTGTGGGATAAGTCTGCCCGGAACCAACCGGCATATCCATCATCCACAGGTAGCAGGCTTATTGTGGGAGGTCTGGCCCAATATAAAATATAAATGAATAAGATAATGAATTGAGCTATTTAATCTGTTTTAAATAGCAACACCATTTTAAGCCGAACGTGTTTATCGATTTATTTTATACATTTTATAATGCATGTTAAAAGAGCTAATTTCAAAATTAATATTTTGGAAATAATATTATTTTAATATGATAATAGATAGAATATTCAATTTGGATTTAAAATTGGAAATAAAGGTTGAAATGAAAATATAACATTTTTCAGTGTAATGAAGGTTGAACTAAAAAGATTACATTAAAAAGATTTCATTTTTATTTAAGGTTGATTACGTTAGGAAGAATACATTTTTATAGTTAATTTGTTTCATTAAGATTAGAAAATAAGAATGACATTCTCACTATAATATGTTTTTCAAGTAAAAGGTTAGGAAATAAAGATTATATTTTTATTATGGTCTTGTTTCCAATTATAATGAATCATGTTTTTAAGAAAAGATTTGACTACGAAGATTATATTTTCATTGAATGTGTTGCATTAAAAAGAATTTGATGTTAAAGTATGATTTGTGATTTAGAAATCTTTTAATTAAAGTTTAATAGAAATTTCTAAAGAGGAGTTTTCCAATTCAATATATATTAAATTGGAATTGAAAGAGAAAAATTAGATTTTGGGTTTGTCGTGAATAGTGTCTTAAATAACACTGTTCTTAAGCCCCGTGTGAATAGAATAAATCTTTTATTAAGATTCAAATGAAAAGTTTTCTGAATAAAAGAATTCTAATTAAATAGAATAAATTGGGATTAAATGAAATTCGAATGGTTAAAAATCGAAATGAACTCCTGTGGATGAAGAATGCTACTATATATGGAATTTAAAAGGCCTCGCCATTATTCCATTTATATTATTAGTCTGATACAGAAATTTATACCGATTATATGTTGATCTAATTTCAGTAAAGATTCCATATTTTATGGAAGATGATTTTGGGTTTATCGTGAACTGTGTTTTAAATGACACTAGTTCTTTAACCCAGTTAAAAATAAGAATTATTTCTTAAAATTGGTTATCATTAAATAATGATTTTTGATATTAAAACCAAGTTGGAGTTTTAATAAATTCTTAATTGGATCGAATAGAATAAATTAAAAGGATTTTATCTTTGATAAAATTAATGGGAATCTTTCCCTAAAAATAAGAATATTTTAATAAAAGAATATTCTTGATTGGAATAAGTCGTTGGTTGTGTTACTATATAGCACATGATTTTAAAATATGCGAATTATTCAGAAAGACCCGGTTCAACCCATTCTGAATAATCCACACTACGCTTGAAGATCAACGATGAAGACGACGATTGAAGACCGGGAAATGTCTAAGGCGTATGGATGATTATTGATATCTTGGTTGGGCCGTATACCCAAAACGATGGAATAATTGGTGATCATCCAAACACGCTTGGAGATCTACCGGATATGGTTTCTTTCAAACCCAGAACGGACTTGTAAATGGATTGTGTGTCTGACATTGTATTCCTTTATATTGTATTCGTTGATCTCTGTTTAACGTATAGTTGTTTGGTGGTCGAGAATTTATTCTTCGCTTAACACCCGGTTATATATTGGTAGATGATCAATGATATGGTATGGTCTGACAATGTGGCATGCTAAGATGCATATGATCAAGGCTTTTATTGAAAAGCAGAGCCTTGAGGATGAAGATAAAAGCACGACGTCAATTAGCATAGCTTTGAGTATATCGTTACTTCACGAGCCTCACACCCCAGTATGATGGTGAATGGTTTGTTTGATTAGTAGGTTGACCAATATACTTTATATATACATGGATTGGGTCAACTGAGCGTTGCTGGGTGTGGTCGCTCCACATCCGGAGATTGGGCAATTGTTTCAGCCGAAGCCCATGGGGATAGAACACTAGATTGTTCTTCCAAAGTGCGTATTATATGTATTACGGTGTTTTCTCTTGCCGAGACGTAAGCCGTGGAGATACATTCGCGATATGTCTTTCGAATCAGGAGTCGTCATGGTGGAAACAACTTTCGAATACGAGCTTTGCGGTTTCTAGTTGTATACTTATATGGTGACATAATATATTATGCCGCTTACATAATATATTATGCCACTTAAGATTGATACATTTAAATTCGAAAATTTATTTCTACACTGTGCACTTATAGTATAAAAGATGAATTTCGCGTATTAAGCATTTTTGACCATTATAAGGTAAACTCTATCCTTCGGCTTTCGTTGCAAGGGACTTGAGTCTTATAATGGTTTCATTTTCTAAAAGCATTACGTTGTTTTTATGCATTGGTATTCTTGGGAGTAAACCCGTTCCGCGATAGCGGCGTGGTCCCTTGACTTACCCAACTTTAAAATAAAGTTAATAACTGTTTTTAGTTCTCATATCAGTCCCATGACTGACCTGGAGTTTATTATTTTAACCTAAACTCTGGGTGCCCCTTTTTTCCACACGGGCAGCTAGTAGTTTTGCTTTTGCCGATATTTATTCACAGGATCCTGGTCTACAACTGAAGCGATATTCGTAAAGCTATGTATCCGTGTATTTCTTTCAGTTGTACTTTGTATAATTTTTCCGCTGCTATGTAAATGTAATTCTAAATCTCTGATATTGTATTTCTAATGTAAAATATTTATTCATGCTCCGTTATATTCTTGTACTCTGATGTAATTGTTGTAATAGCAATAAAATGTTCTTATGTTCTGTGCTCTGATGTGTATTGTTCTCATAAAAATCTTCATTCTAGTTTGGTTTAGGCCGTGCTGGGCTGAGTGTCGTCACAGAGGAAGCCCTAGCCCCTTCCACTTAAATGCGCTACGCCGCCTCCCCCTGGACCCCCACCCGACCGCCGCACCCCCCTTTCGCGTCTCCTCCATCCCCTTTCTCCCCCTCTGACCCAATCCAACCCCGCCTCCCTCGAATCCGAGCGCAGCAAAAGGAACCCCCCCACTTCGAGCGCAACAACCACCAATCTCCTCCGAACGATAAAAACTGTAATATTCTCCTTTAATATTATTTTAAATTCAGTTTTTAATTTAAATGCTTCTTTAAATTCAGTTTTTAATTTTATAAATAAATAACGTAGTATAAAAATCAGTTTTTTTTATATATGACAACATAGAGAAAAGGTATGATTTTTTTACTAAATGTGAAGGTTAAAAAAATATAATTTTTATATGATAGGAATGTTAAAAATATAATTTTTAAATTATAGAAAGATTAAAAATATGATCTTTCTTGTGAAGTGAACAATATAAAAAATATGATCTTTCTTGTGAAGTGAACAATATAAAAATATAATCTTTTATATGTAAGGAGGCGATAAGAATAAGATTTCTATCATGAAATTAGAGAGGAAAAATATGATTTTTATATTGTTAGAATAATAAAAAAATACGATTTTTATTTAAGTAGAGAATAAAAATATGATTTTTATTATAGTAGAGTATAAAAAAATATGATTATCTTATATGGAGAAACGATATAAAAATATAATTTTTATTTGAATAGCAAGATAAAGATTCAATTTTTATATGAGTGGCAGATTAAAAATAGAATTTTTATATACTGGAGAATATAAAAATGTGATTTTTATATGAGTGGCGATATAAAAATATAATCATGATATAGGAAGTAGCGTTGTTAAAATATAATTTTTAACATATACTTCGTGAAACAGACTGCGTTGGAAGAACGACGAAGATTTCTACACAAGAAGAGTCGTGACATTTGGTTGAGCTAGTCAGTGAGAACTTCTCACTTTAAATTTACTTTTCTAGTTAGAAATATATACTAGGATGCAGACGGTGTTTAGTAGCACCCGTCATCCACAGACCATGGACGGCTTGTTTGTTTGACTGATGTGTTGTGAAAATTGATTGTGTTGTGGAATGATTGAAAATAAATATTCATGTGTTGAAATAAATTAATTATCGTTAAAAATATAATTTTTAACGTGAATATGAATAAATAAATAATTTTAAACAAACCGTCCGATTTGTTTTTATACACTGATTTGACTGATATTGATTGGGACGATAAATTTTACACATCGCCCAACTGCACAAATAAAAATCTGTGTTTGTTGATTTGAAACCCCACACGGGTATTGGGATAAAATACGGCATACACTAATCCCAATAATTAGTTGTATATCGATCGATTGATTGACAGCTGTTATAAGTGTTAGATATCTATATTTGATGCTTATACAGAGTGGTGCACTTTGGATGATGGTTGATTATTTATCGTTGCTATTATATACATGTGTTGTATGGAATCCATATAATTAACATTATATGGTAATGGATTGGGCCTCATTCCAATCGGGAAAATAAAGAATATATTACATAACAAAAATAGTCATGTGTTGACGATGCTCATGTGTTGAGAATATTCATGTGTTGAAACTATTCATGTGTCGAGTAAAATATTATAACAATAAAATTTACATCTTTATCATATTTAAGATTAGAAACTACTTTGCGGTTGGAGTCTGATTAAAAATCAAACGATAGATACCATAATTTTATAAAATATATTACATAAAAAAATAGTCATGTGTTGACAGTACTCATGTGTTGAGATTAGTCATATGTTGAAAGAAATATAGATTCATGTGTTGAATAGAATAAATATTCATTTGTTGAATAGAATAACGAATTTATTGAAATATATAAAGCCGTGTTGATTAGAGTTGCGCTATTTTGACGTGAACGATATTTATATCGATTATATTCGTTTTTATAATGAATATAGAAAAGGTTGTGATTTCAAAATACAACGTTTTGAAAATATTATCATTTATATGATAATGATATGAAATATTCAATTTTGATTTGAAATTGAATATAGAGTTAAAATGGTTTTGAAAATGAATTTAAATCGATTTATAAAATACGTTTTAAAAAGGAAATCGACGAAATATATATAATATATATATTATATATATAATGGCCTGAATAGAACGCATGTAACACCCCACCTCCGCCAGGGTCACTCACAAGAGAATGCACTAGCTTTGGAGGGGCGTTGTCTAGGTAAACATGCACAGAGATATTACAAGACAGAACATATAAAACAGCGGAAGAAAAACCAAATTTCATTACCTCATAAAATTATAAGGTCTAAAGCCTTTTACATCAAAATGCCTTTAAAAGCCATTACATTGAAAACCTGTCTTGCAATAATTAAAGAAGCATAAAACCACAGTCATAAAATATTCCCCAAGTAAAACGGTAAAGCAGCCATAGCCAAGAAAAATCCAAGCCATACATGATGACCTTGAAGCAGAAGAAGTCCGAGCTAAATAACAGTATTTCCTCCCTGAAAACCGGGGGGGGGGGGGGAGGGGGGGAAACGGAAGACAAAGAGGCGAAAGAAAACGCGGTCAGTCATATAGACTGGTAAGTCCTATCTACTTCCAGCATAAAAACAGGTAAAGGTAACATGACATGCATAAACTGAAAGTAAACATTAGGATGATGACAAGATAGACAAGCTAAACCAAGGTAACAGGATGAACTACTGTATCAAGATAAACTACGGTCACTATGAATCAAGTATAACATCCCAAGGTTCTATCGAGTATAGCATCCCAAGGTTCTATCGAGTATAACATCCCAAGGTTCTATCGAGTATAACATCCCAAGGTTCTATCGAGTATATTTGCCCTGCACCTTCCGTACTAGTATCCCAACCCGTGTCATGTGTTAGCTACAAAATGTCCCTTGCCCAATGTCATGAAATGGTCCATGTCAACCTAATGTAGGTTTACCCAACTCGTATGTTTCTTTCCATGTATATGTTTAGTCCTTTGCCGTAAATCCTACGGGCTTCCTCACATAGTTCTATACTACTTCAACGTAGTTCCATTATCCTTGAAATCGTTTGGACTGTCACCCTTGATCTAGCTGTATTTTCTTACCATGAATTCTCGAATGTTCGGCTAGGATTTATGCCACCTAGGACCACTAGGGATTACGCTACCTACTAAACGTTTTCGTAACTCGGTTTGGGTTTAAGCCACCTAGGACCACTAGGGATTACGCTACCCGTCAACCACGCCCTTTTTCCCACGTATGTATCGTGAATCGTTTTTCCATGACTAGATGCACATGTATCTCAATGTGCCATCCGAGTCCCGTGACAGGGCTAATCAAGAAATACAGGACTCGGTCGGAAGCTTTAGGTTATCTGCCGATGCAGATATCAAGGTCTGTTTTTCTATCGGTGGTTATGGTCCCACGTGACCCCTCCCTCAACTACTGAAAGGCAATCCAAGAAAATCATGCACGAGAACTATACTCCGGCCATCCATGCCCCACTTTCCTATTGGCCAACCTCACCCATCACTAGATAGCAAGTATATGGTCTGTTGGGAGTTCTCTGCCTTTCCGCATACATACACGATTGACTAAAGATGGTAGGTAGTCGACGACGTGCTATCACAGGGCTAAACTAAGTATCGACGACTCCACGCTAATCCACCCCAGTCTTTAGGTTGCTCGCACAGCAACCAAGGCATACCCTTGGTTCTTCTACCGCAGACCTTAACCTCTGTAAGCCCAGGCGGATCATCTGCAACCTCACAGAGGGATACCAAGAGTACCCTCACGTCCCCCGAAGCTACCGCTTCGTCACCCAGTTCGCTGGAGCCTTTATCTAAGTCAGATAAACATTCGCTCCTCCTCGTGTGTTTGTTTAAACGATGACCTACCGTATCAGGTTACTCATCTATTTGTAAACTGGTCCAATTCTCTTGACTAAGAATTATTACTTAGTTATCCTTAACTAAGGTTTATCACTTAGTTTCCCTTCCCGTTATCCTTATTAACTATGGATTTCCACTTAGTCCCCTGAACTAGGGTTTTGTCTAATGGGTTAAGTGTTGTCATTCAAGTTCATGACTTACCCCGCCTACAAATCATGTCAAAATTGGCTAAGTATTCATGTTCAAGACTTAGCCCTACAAACCATGTATCAAGTTGGTTAAGTATATCAAGAAGTTCATGACTTAACCCTAGATTATCGTGTTAGATTGGTTAAGTGTAGGTTAACTAAACCCTATCAAATCACCATGTCAGATTGGTTAAGTATAGTTTATCATAACCTCATCAAGCTATCGCGTCAGATTGGTTAAGTATAGGTTGTCTTAACCTCGTCAAATCATCGAGTAAAATTGGTTAAGTGTAGGTTAACTTAACCCCATTAAATTATCGAGTCGGATTGGTTAAGTATAGGTTAACTTAACCCCATTAAATTATCGAGTCGGATTGGTTAAGCATATTTAAGAGGTTCGTGACTTAACCCTATCAAATCTTCAAGTCAGATTGGTTAAGTGTAAGTTAACTTAACCCCATCAAATTACCGAGTCGGATTGGTTAAGTGTAGGTTAACTTAACCCCATCCACTAGTCGTATTTATAATGGTTAAGTATCATTGTTGTGGGTTTACTTAACCTTACCACGCATCGCGTTAACCCAGTCGGGTGTTATCAACCCATTTAGGTTAAACTAACCCACCCGCTAATCGTGTTATATGGTTAAGTGTCTTTAAGTAATCAAGTCTGGTCTTACTTAACCTACCCATTCATGTCATATCGGTTAAGTGCCATTAGTCAAACTAACTTAACCTTATCATGTGGCATTAAGTAAATTAATGCACCCCAACCTCTCACATTAGACTTTGTTGTGGTTACTGGTTACGCCGGGCGGGTCCGGGCAGCTTTACACCACAACCTAGTCTAACCTCGGGTTTTAAGCGCGATATGACCAACTACTCACATTGGGTCTTATTATCTGTAGCTACTGGATTTGCCGGGCAGTTCCGGGCAGATTTATGCTACAAACTCAACCCAACCTCGAGTTGGCCGCTTTCATGTTTTCCTACTTGTCATGTTCATGTCAAATTTAGGCCACGACAAAGTCCACATTTTCCACTTATGCCCATTGTCCCATTACTTAATTCATGTTTAGTTTCATAGCCCATCTCAAGTTTGCCTAAACTACCCAAGGCGTATTCCCAACGCAAGTGAAAGCGAGTCAACATAGTAGGAATAATATGACAACATATTGGCCTCAAACATGTATGATAACGTAAAGGGATTGGCCTCAAACATGTATGATAACATAAAGGGATTGGCCTCAAACATGTATGATAGCATAACACTAGATTCATCATCCTAGGCATGTAAATGGTCATGAGGGGTTTAGGTTCTTTTACATGCATAAGCCCCAAGTCAAGTTCATATGAATGTTCCACAAGTCAAATTATTCTAAGGGTTCATGCCAACATTCCACAAGTCAAGATTCAATCTTGCATGATAAACTAGGTCAAACACAACATGAGTGGCATGATTTAATCACTAAGAAATAACCCAAATTCATAGGTTCAAGAGAGGGGCAAGACTAGATTCACATAGACTAACATACTTAGGTTTCATCTCATTTTATTCCATGTCAACATTAGAACTACCGTTTAGATCTAAAAGTAGCTAGAACTTACAAAGCATGGCTAGAGATTTATGAGCAAGCATTTATCGTAGAACGGTGTTGATATGATGCTCTACTTCCTTGATTTGATGTAGAAAGCTTGCTCCTTTGACTTGAATCTAGTTTGCATGCTTAAGCCTTTGAAGTTGAAGATGGAGGCCATGATCAAGAGACATTTGGGCAGCACTTCGTTGTTAGGATGGTTTGTAGTGAATTAGGCTAGGTCTTAGGGTGTTTTTATAGAAGTTAGGACAAGTTTAGGCCCTTAGATTAACCTTAGTTTAGATCTGAACCATCCAATCTCGTCACAGGCCAACAGAACAGACCCAAAGGAGCAAGCAAGTGCACCAGGCCAACCTGGCCCGACCAAGGAGGTCGACCCCCAGGTCGACACCCAGGTCGACTCCCCAGTCAACCTGGTCCTGGGGGGTCGACTCCCCAGTCGACTCCCCAGTGGACCTAAGGCTGGGCGGGAAATTTTCCCGCCCAGTCTGTTTGGGGCTAAATTCGAAATTTGAAAATCTGTTTTCGTTTTCTGATTTTTTGTGAAACTTCTAGAGGCCATATCTCGGTCATACGGACTCCGATTTACGAAATTTCGGACTCGTTTCCAACCATAATTCCGAGACGAACGCAATGGCGCAACCCGTTTCTCTTGATTCTTATTTTAAAATTTAATTCTGCCTCGATCCTTGTCTTAACACGTTATTAAAATTCGGGTTGTTACATTCTCCCCTCCTTTAAGGATTTCGTCCCCGAAATCTCTAAGTTAGGAAGAACGTATCCTACCCTCCATCGTCCATCTACTCAAGACATCATCCACAAGTAACCATTGTCCTTAAAAGATTTCTAATACCATATGAACATATGCAGAAAGTGTGTGTATATGTTCCTTATCTAATGCAAATGATCAGGCCCGATTGATCTTTTAAATGTAAAATATGTTTAGTGCCATGAATCCACATGTATGCAAATAGTCCTAGTCACATAAACACTATATGTGTGCACAACCATTCATCCATATGCAATATTCACATGATAACACATTCAAATTCATCCATAAACAAGTATAAACACGTATACATGTGAAATATGAAATGTGACTGAGCCGATCTAGTGCCTAGTGTGTATTCGCGCATCCACGAGCAACCACTTGCAACCATATCAATCATAACATGTTTTCAAATACATGTTTACATCCACAGGGTTCTACCTAAGGTCCTCAAGATAGGACCGAGAAGATAAGCAAGATAAACTCCTTTTGGATTACAAGAAATCCCTTTCTAAACCCAACCCATATCCTATAAAGCCCAAAAGGTTTAGTCAACCTAACAGACACCTTCAAACCCTGACATGTATTATTAACCGATGAGTCATACCCCCTATGGAGTTTGCAACAGAAATAAGATCGAGAATAGGACCGAGAGGATATGCATAAAAGATAGCATGCGGGTAAGCTCTACAGGAAAACAGGGATCAAGAATATTCTCTTAAAAAGAGATATGATGCGCATATCTTGTCTTCAATCTTCTAAGTCGCATTTCCTTGAGCTTAATTCCATTGTGCTTTGACCATCTTTAACTTCATGATTTCGTGGCCTCTTAACTCCTATTTCCAAATATGAGCTGGAACTCACTTCATTGTCGCCTCTCGTTCCACTTTTACTTATTCTCCCTCTAGTATACTTGGCTCAACCATATCCGTGCACTCATGGCTTCATGTAAACTCTCCAAAATTCACTAGTGAATCATGGATCTTGTTTACTCGCTCTACGACATTCCACGCAGAAGGACTTATCTCTTGAAAACAAACAGATGCCAACCATGTTACCGAGTGTACTTACTAGAATGATTTCCATAACTCATGCACAAGCGAAATGAACCTTCCGCCTTAGTGGTGAACTCTACTCGAACAGATTACCAACAAATGCATCAAGAGATTCTAGGTAACCAATCATGACAGAACCCTAAAGGTTACACGAGACTTCGAGGGTATTACCGAGGCAAGTCAAGAGCCTAACTACCCTCCTTTCAGAACCGAATGGCACCCTTACTGGATAACCACTCCATTCCTAGAATTCAACCCATAGCTTAAAAGCATAAGCATTATTCCCAAAAGTCACAGGCGTCCTCAAATCCAAACAAGTCATGAATAAATGGACCGATTCCTCAACAAGATTTGAGACAAAAATGGGATCCTCTACTATGCTAGTACGAAGGTGCAGAGACTCAACTATCGAAGCAGACTTAAAAGATGCGGCGATCAAAGCAAAGTCCTGACGGGATGGTAGAGAAGAAAAGCTAAACCTTTCACAGAAACGTTACCATCCTTCTTAGGTACGCTAACAGTGAGAGCATACAATTGCCCTCTCGATGATCTTGTCCTCGTCTCATAATACTTGACTATCTTTCCCTTTTTACCCTACTAGAGATACTCTCTTTTATCATGGGTTTTATCATTCACCCTTTTCCTCCTTTGTGGATTAAGCCATACCAACAAGTTGCTTGTCCTTAAGCTTGTATCCTTTATCCTTGTTCTTAATATCCTTTCTTATAACGCGGTAATAGGTCTCTCGAGAACTGCCTCCATCGTACCGAAAACACTGACGTAGTTAGAAAAGGATTAGTCGCAGTTCAAACCACTGTGACTACAGGTGGAGGAAAGAAAGGAAAAGAGATTCAATCAAAGAAACAAAGGATAATGCTAATGGCCTTTTGGGAATAGCCTTTAAAAATAAAACTTTCCTTGAAAAATGCTTCTTTGTTAACGGTTTTCAAATAGTTTTCAGAAGGTTTTAAAACTTTTGCCCAGTTTGGTAACCTTCTGCTCTGATACCAAATGTAACACCCCACCTCCGCCAGGGTCACTCACAAGAGAATGGACTAGCTTTGGAGGGGCGTTGTCTTGGTAAACATGCACAGAGATATTACAAGACAGAACATATAAAACAACGGAAGAAAAACCAAATTTCATTATCTCATAAAATTATAAGGTCTAAAGCCTTTTACATCAAAATGCCTTTAAAAGCCATTACATTGAAAACTTGTCTTGCAATAGTTAAAGAAGCATAAAACCACAGTCATAAAATATTCCCCAAGTAAAATGGTAAAGCAGCCATAGCCAAGAAAAATCCAAGCCATACATGATGACCTTGAAGCAGAAGAAGCCCGAGCTAAATAACAGTATTTCCTCCCTGAAAACCTGGGGGGGGGGGGGAACGGAAGACAAAGAGGCAAAAGAAAACGGGGTCAGTCATAAAGACTGGTAAGTCCTATCTACTTCCAGCATAAAAACAGGTAAAGGTAACATGACATGCATAAACCGAAAGTAAACATAAGGATGATGACAAGATAGACAAGCTAAACCAAGGTAACAGGATGAACTACTGTATCAAGATAAACTACAGTCACTATGAATCAAGTATAACATCCCAAGGTTTTATCGAGTATAACATCCCAAGGTTCTATCGAGTATAACATCCCAAGGTTCTATCGAGTATAACATCCCAAGGTTCTATTGAGTATATTTGCCCTGCACCTTCCGTACTAGTATCCCAACCCGCGTCATGTGTTAGCTACAAAATGTCCCTTGCCCAATGTCATGAAATGTTCCATGTCTACCTAATGTTGGTTTACCCAACTCATATGTTTCTTTCCATGTATATGTTTAGTCTTTTGCCGTAAATCCTACGGGCTTCCTCACGTAGTTCAATACTACATCAACATAGTTCCATTATCCTTGAAATCGTTTGGACTATCACCCTTGATCTAGCTGTATTTTCTTACCATGAATTCTCGAATGTTCGGCTAGGATTTATGCCACCTAGGACCACTAGGGATTACGCTACCTACTAAACGTTTTCTTAACTCGGTTTGGGTTTAAGCCACCTAGGACCGCTAGGGATTACGCTACCCTCAACCACGCCCTTTTTCCCACGTATGTATCGTGAATCGTTTTTCCATGACTAGATGCACATGTATCTCAATGTGCCATCCGAGTCCCGTGACAGGGCTAATCAAGAAATACAGGACTCGGTCGGGAGCTTTAGGTTATCTGCCGATGTAGATATCAAGGTCTGTTTTTCTACTAGTGGTTATGGTCCCACGTGACCCCTCCCTCAACTACTGAAATGCAATCCAAGAAAATCATGCACGAGAACTATACTCCGGCCATCCATGCCCCACTTTCCTATTGGCCAACCTCACCCATCACTAGATAGCAAGTATATGGTCTGTTGGGAATTCTCTGCCTTTCCGCATACGGACACGATTGACTAAAGATGGTAGGTAGTCGACGACGTGCTATCACAGGGCTAAACTAAGTATCGCCGACTCCACGCTAATACATCCCAGTCATTAGGTTGCTTGCACAGCAACCAAGGCATACCCTTTGTTCTTCTACCGCAGACCTTAACCTCTGTGAGCCCAAGCGGATCATCTGCAACCTCACAGAGGGATACTAAGAGTACCCTCACGTCCCCCGAAGCTACCGCTTCGTCACCCAGTTCGCTGGAGCCTTTATCTAAGTTAGATAAACATTCGCTCCTCCTCGTGTGTTTGTTTAAACGATGACCTACCGTATCAGGTTACTCATCTATTTGTGAACTGGTCCAATTCTCTTGACTAAGAATTATTACTTAGTTATCCTTAACTAAGGTTTATCACTTAGTTTCCCTTCTCGTTATCCTTATTAACTACGATTTTCCACTTAGTCCCCTGAACTAGGGTTTTGTCTAATGGGTTAAGTGTTGTCATTCGAGTTCATGACTTACCCCGCCTACGAATCATGTCAAAATTGGCTAAGTATTCAAGTTCAAGACTTAGCCCTACAAACCATGTATCAAGTTAGTTAAGTATATCAAGAAGTTCATGACTTAACCCTAGATTATCATGTCAGATTGGTTAAGTGTAGGTTAACTTAACCCTATCAAATTACCGTGTCAGATTGGTTAAGTATAGGTTATCTTAACCTCATCAAGCTACCGCGTCAGATTGGTTAAGTATAGGTTGTCTTAACCTCATCAAATCATCGAGTAAAATTTGTTAAGTGTAGGTTAACTTAACCCCATTAAATTATCGAGTCGGATTGGTTAAGTATAGGTTAACTTAACCCCATTAAATTATCGAGTCGGATTGGTTAAGCATATTTAAGAGGTTCGTGACTTAACCCTATCAAATCATCAAGTCAGATGGTTAAGTGTAAGTTAACTTAACCCCATCAAATTACCGAGTCGGATTGGTTAAGTGTAGGTTAACTTAACCCCATCCACTAGTCGTATTTATAATGGTTAAGTATCATTGTTGTGGGTTTACTTAACCCAACCACGCATCGCGTTATCCCAGTCGGGTGTTTTCAACCCATTTAGGTTAAACTAACCCATCCGCTAATCGTGTTATATGGTTAAGTGTCTTTAAGTAATCAAGTCTGGTCTTACTTAACCTACCCATTCATGTCATATCGGTTAAGTGCCATTAGTCAAACTAACTTAACCTTATCATGTGGCATTAAGTAAATTAATCCACCCCAACCTCTCACATTAGACTTTGTTGTGGTTACTGGTTACGCCGGGCGGGTCCGGGCAGCTTTACACCATAACCTAGTCTAACCTCGGGTTTTAAGCGCGATATGGCCAACTACTCACATTGGGTCTTATTATCTGTAGCTACTGGATTTGTCGGGCGGTTCCGGGCAGATTTATGCTACAAACTCAACCCAACCTCGAGTTGGCCACTTTCATGTTTTCCTACTTGTCATGTTCATGTCAAATTTAGGCCACGACAAAGTCCACGTTTTCCACTTATGCCCATTGTCCCATTACTTAATTCATGTTAAGTTTCATAGCCCATCTCAAGTTTGCCTAAACTACCCAAGGCGTATTCCCAACGCAAGTGAAAGCGAGTCAACATAGTAGGAATAATATGACAACATATTGGCCTCAAACATGTATGATAGCATAAAGGGATTGGCCTCAAACATGTATGATAGCATAAAGGGATTGGCCTCAAACATGTATGATAGCATAACACTAGGTTCATCATCCTAGGCATGTAAATGGTCATGAGGGGTTTAGGTTCTTTTACATGCATAAGCCCCAAGTCAAGTTCATATGAATGTTCCACAAGTCAAATTGTTCTAAGGGTTCATGCCAACATTCCACAAGTCAAGATTCAATCTTGCATGATAAACTAGGTCAAACACAACATGAGTGGCATGATTTAATCACTAAGAAATAGCCCAAAGTCATAGGTTCAAGAGAGGGGCAAGACTAGATTCACATAGACTAACATACTTAGGTTTCATCTCATTTTATTCCATGTCAACATTAGAACTACCGTTTAGATCTAAAAGTAGCTAGAACTTACAAAGCGTGGCAAGAGATTTATGAGCAAGCATTTGTCGTAGAATGGTGTTGAGATGATGCTCTACTTCCTTGATTTGATGTAGAAAGCTTGCTCCTTTGACTTGAATCTAGTTTGCATGCTTAAGCCTTTGAAGTTGAAGATGGAGGCCATGATCAAGAGACATTTGGGCAGCACTTCGTTGTTAGGATGGTTTGTAGTGAATTAGGCTAGGTCTTAGGGTGTTTTTATAGAAGTTAGGACTAGTTTAGGCCCTTAGATTGACCCTAGTTTAGATCTGAACTATCCAATCTCGTCACACGCCAACAGAACAGACCCAAAGGAGCAAACAGGTGCACCAGGCCAACCTGGCCCGACCAAGGAGGTCGACCCCCATGTCGACACCCAGGTCGACTCCCCAGTCGACCTGGTCCTGGGGGGTCGACTCCCTAGTCGACTCCCCAGTGGACCTGGGGCTGGGCGGGAAATTTTCCCGCCCAGTCTGTTTGGGGCTAAATTCGAAATTTGAAAATCTGTTTTCGTTTTCTGATTTTTTGTGAAACTTCTAGAGGCCATATCTCGGTCATACGGACTCCGATTTACGAAATTTCAGACTCGTTTCCAACCAGAATTCCGAGGCGAACGCAACAGCGCAACCCGTTTCTCTTGATTCTTATTTTAAAATTTAATTCTGCCTCGATCCTTTTCTTAACACGTTATTAAAATTCGGGTTGTTACAACGCGCCGCGCTGCGGTAGTTCGTGAATTTCGACCATTGACTTCCAATGGACATTACGGGAGATCCGACCGTCGGATTCTCCTGAAACTGGAACCGTTGGGTTCGTATCGAAAAGGGCTTTCCAAAGAATATTAGAAATTTGGAATTATGTTCAAATCAAATTTGGAAAAGGTCGCTGTAAGTGTAGTTCGATGGCCATTGATGGAAATCGACTGTACGGGCCTTGATAAAATTACTAAAAATATTAATAATTTGTGGAAAATCATAATATGTGAATTGGAAAGAACTGGGATGAAAAATCCCACATTTGAAAGGATAAAAATATATTTTTATCGCGATGAACTAGTTTTGAACTAGAATTAAAATCAATTTATTTTTGAAATAAATAAATTGAATTTGAATTGTTTTTGAAAATAACTAGAATTTCCAATATATATAAAGTGGAAGTGGATTTGAATCGAAATTGTCTTTGGAATATTTCGATGTTGGATTCCGTGATTATACAAATATTGTTATGGGAATTTGAAAGATACATTTATATCATTATTTCCAATACGATATTTGTTGGTTTCAGAATTTGATATTGAATATAAGCCGATATATTTTCTATTCAGAGCATTATATTTAATATCAAATGTGATTTGGGTTTGTCATGAATCGTGTTTTAGGTGACATTTGTTCTTTAACCCAGTTAAAGACAGGTTGTTGATTTTTGAGAAGATTAAAACTAAGTGGAGTTTTAATGAATCTTTAGTTAGATTGAAAGTGAATTGATAATTTAAACTATCAAATTTGGAAAGTGATCGAGGATGGAGTATCCCTAGTTTTGCTCCAAAGCGATAGTAAAATCTTTAATTAGATTTGAACGCGAAATGGTAATTAATTTTACCGATAACACAGTGGTGTTAGATTTGGAGTTTTACCAGTTTTGCTCCATGGGATGAATAGGTTGGGATTGAGAAATAAAATAAATAATTACTTCGGTGTGGTTCGCTAATCCCGATTAGTTTGGCAAACCATAATATGGTTTGAAATGATATCCAAAGAAAGATTAAAGAACAAATTTAGAAGAATTTATCTTTGATAAAATTAATGGGAACCTTTCCCTAGAAATGTGAAAATTTGAATAAAAGAATATTCTGAATTGCAATGAGGCATATGTGATGTTGGTGTAACACGTGTTTATTATATACGCGGGTTATTCGGAAAGGCCGGGTTTATACCCATTCTGAATAACCGATTCGACGACAAGTCGAAGATGAAGACGGTGGTTGAAGACCGGAAATCTTCACATCGTTTGGATGATTGCTGATGATCTCGATTGGGCTGTACACCCAAGATGAGAGAAACAGATGGTGATCGTCCAGACATACTCGAAGATGGATGGATATGCGAGGAAATTGCCTCCAGTTTCGTTCAGACCCAGGACGAACTTGTAAATGGACTGTGTGTCTGACATTGGATTTTATTCTATGCTGATTGATCTCTATTAAATATACATCTGTTTAGCGGCGGAGAATTTATTCTCTTGCTTAACGCCCTTCTCTGAGACGTACGAGCTTAGAGGTTGTATATCGATGGACATTAGTCGCATGGAGTGAATCGCCTGTGTGGCACGCCTAAGTGGCAAATGATCAAGGCTTCTATTGAAAGGCAAAGTCTTGTGGTTGATGATCAATGCACAACCTGTGTGTCATAGTTTTGTGTATAACGTGAATTCGCGAGCCTCACACCTCGGTATGAGTCAAAAACGGGATACGGACCGTTGGGAGAACACGACGTTTCTTTCTAGCTAGTGGTGGTGTCGGTGCTTAAACTAGTTGACATTTATATATACTTTTCACCTGTGTGTTTGTTGGAATGTGAGGCGCCTCGGATATAGGTCTGTTAGGACTGGGAAACGTGTGTTAAGGAATAACTAATCCTCAAAAGTAAGAGAGGACCGGCCCAACTGATTCCAAGGATCATAGTGGGGTCCTGAGACATTTGCTAGAGTGTCTCGAACGGAGAGGAGCTTGCCCCTTGCCTCGACTCATGACGGAAATCCAATTTCCAATACGTGATATTGCGTTTTTATTTGTAGAGCCTACTATGGCGACATGATAGATGGTACCCATGCTGCCTACGATTGATATTTATGATTTGAATTGTTTTGACACTATACACTTATAATAGTATCAAATGATTTGTTTTAAATGTACCAAGCATGTTTGGCTATTATAAGGGAAAACCCTATCCTCCGGCTTCCGTTGCATTATGTGATGGGACCTGGGTCTTATAATAGCTTCATTTTTCGAAAAAGCATTGTGTTTTTTTATTCTATGCACTGGTGTTCTTGGGAGGAACCCGTTCCGTGTTATACGGCGTGGTCCCTTGAATTACTCTCTTTTAAAGTAAAGTTTTAAATAATTGTTTTAGTTCTCACACCAGTCACATGACTGACCTGTAGTTTATTGTTTTAACCTTAACACTGGATGCCCCTATTTTCTACACGGGCAGCTAGTAGTTTTGGTTCTGCAGATTTATATTCACAGGATCCTGGTTTATAGTTGGAACGATACTCAGAAAGCTCTGTATCCGTGTATTACTTCTAATTGTGTTTTGTATTATTTTTTGCTGCTATGTAATTTATTGTAGATCTCTGATATTCTTTGTTGTATAATATTTATTCATACTCTGTATATTCTTATATCTGATGGAATTGTTGTAATAACAATGAAATGTTCTTCTGTTTGCATTCCAATTTGTCCTGTTCTCAAAACGATCAGGGGTTTCGAACGGTCTTGGTCGGTTTAACGATCGATTCAGATCGAGCGAAATTCCTTACCGTTACACTCTTGGGTGCCCAAATTTTTTATGGGCAGTCAAGTGTTTCACAATCTAACAGATACACTTGGAAGAGTTTGACGCAGGCGGCTTCACCGTTAGATATTTAAGATTTACTTTCCGTTGTATAAAATATTGTATTGTTCTCTGATGTTGGTATGTATATATGATACAAAATTTTGTATTTCAAAGGTTATGTTATATAATATACTTTATTCGTTCCGCTGTGAAATTCTGTTTTGTTATTTCTGTTCTTCTTCTATTTGTTTCTATTTCTTTAACCACAATGACTCGTGTTTCTATATTATTTTGGTTGGATGCGTGTGGTTAGGTCAACTCAGGTAGTACGGATTCGCGGGCCATTATAGTTGGTATCAGAGCTTGGGTTGAGCAAACACCTAGGCTTTGGTTGGGGTTTACTCATTAGAGATAGGGTCGTAGCACCCTAGAATGAGTTGAGTGTATCTATATGACAGAGCGTATTCGTAAGTTGATATAAAAATTGTTTTATATTGTGTTGATTGGTTTGTCGAGTGGTTTATGAATTCTGGTCGATACAGAAGGTACAACTGTATCGATAGGTGTTTGTAGACACTTGAACAGAGAAATTCAACACAATATTGTTTTAAAAACTAGGTAAATGAAATAATTTTACCCAAAACTATACCTTTATATAAAAGGAATAATTTTATGAAATTATTATTTATATATGGATGAGTTGGTTGCTATTATTATTAAAATCAAATGAGATTATAAAATTGAATGGTTATATATATAATTAAATAGAAATTATATATATATAATATATGCAAATGGGATGGATTAAAATTAGATTCAAACCAGAAATTGGAATTTAAAATCCCTGATGTTTGGAAATATTTTTCCAAAGTATATTAAAGAAAAACAACATTGTTTTGGGAGGATTTTTGAATAAAAAAATCATTTAAAATGGATTTTGAAAATAACAAAGCACTGAAATCAGTTCAGTGGCTAGAAAATAATTCAGATGATGGATGGCCACATGATAGGTATTCATTTTCGAGTTTCTAAGTGACGGATTGCTACCTTAGAAAAGTTTGTGAAGAAAATTGGCTGGAAGAAACAAAGTTGTTTGAAAAATTCAAATTTTTGAATTTGAGATGATTATAAATATATTTATATGATTTTGAAAATATTTAAAATAAAAACCCAGGAATTTGAATTCTGGAATATAACTTAAGCAAATTACATTAATCGAAATGATGGAAACCAGTTAAATGAACTAAAATTGAATATTCATATGAAAACTTAAAATTGTATGGGACTTGAGATATAGAATTTGAAATACTGAATTATAACATAAGAGAGTTATTGAAAAGTAACGGGTTTGTTGCATTTCTTCTGCCATAGTAATTTCGGGGACTAAATTCTTTTATGAAGGAAGGAATGTAACATCCCGGATTTTTGGTCATCTAATTTTGAACATTTAGATTTATTTTAAATGTAAAATTGGAAATGTAATTAATTTAATATGGAATTTATAGTTTTGATAATCGATATACGATTTAATATCAAAGATATAGAATTATCGGAATGCGATAATAACAAAAAAATTAACTCACGCGTAAAATGGAATTAAAACAATTCTATAGATTAATATAAATTCTGTATCGAATTAGAACAAAAAATAAATTTTAATTACCAATGGATAAAATTATTTTGAAATTGATTTATATTTTAGTCAATTGAATTTAATATTAATTATTGATTTAAACTTGTTACGTTCTTCATATAATCAAAATTAATTTTAGAAATCACTCTACTAAGTCTAAAATAGCGAATATTGTTGAAAACATTGATCGCCATGGTTGAATGGCGGTTCGGGAACCACGAGATCTTTTAAGTTATTTAATTAAAATAAAAAAATCAAATCAGCAGCCACCCTATTTTTGTTTTTTAAAGTCGTCCTATACTTGGTGCGCAGAACTTACTTGTTTTCTCAAGCACCATTTCTAGTCATCCTCTTTCAATATCTAAGAAACAAAGAATTAATGGCCCCTTCGTACTCCTTGTCTCCTCTCTACTCTTATATAATAAGCCTTCCCTTCATTGTTTACCCACTCCAATCCATGAAATCGTTCTGATCCTTCTTCCCCTCTTTATTCTTTTTCAATTCACTAATTAATAAAAAAATCGCTTTCTCCTTATACTATCTAAAATCAAAATCTAAGGCACTCACAAAATTCAAAGGAAGATGCAGCGATTTTCAGCAAATCAAAGTGATGTGGGGCGACACTCAGACGAATAAAATTGGATTAGTTGGGGGTGGTGATTGAAAACGTTGTTCGATTTTAGGGCAGTGTAAGAAGGACGGGTGCTCACGAAGGATGATGACAGAGCCGAAGTTCGACATTACGATTCATCACAAGCCTAAGGTTGAAGTTCGGCAGGACTAGGAGTAATCGAAGATGTGATAAGGTTTTGAAAGGGGTCAGAGGATACGTGCGAATGGGAATTTGTTGTTGATGAAAGAACTGTGCGGCTTGAGAGAGACATTGAACCTGGTAACGTGATGTTAGATTAGTCAATTTGATTAGTAATTAACAAGAAGTAAGGTCAGTTTTATTTCCTTTCGAACTTAGTAACGCGATGTTAGGAAAAGGCCAAAGCTAGTCCGGCAGTGTGATGTTAAGGGGATTCAACGGTGGAGGTTATGAAGTTTTTGGTGAATTAATATCTGTTGTACAGTTGTTCACATGCGGGTTTGCAAACTTAATGGTGGAATTTGTTTCAGTTTTTTGCAACGAAAATGATGAGGGAGGCAGCGAAATGAAAATGCAGATTGGCTGTAGGTGATAAATAGGAGGGGTTTGGCTTGTCGTTGGGTAGAAGGCACTGTGCGGGAGTGACAGTGGGAGTTACCGAAGCCAACATTTTAATTTGAGAAAGAAGAAAGAAATTAAGATTTAAATACTGTCAGTCATATTGAGTCGTGTTGAAATATTCTACATGTTGGATTTGCACTATTGGATTTTATATCGGGATCAAAAGCATCCTAATTTTTGTTTAAATACGATCGTTTGTGTAATGACCCGCATTGGCAGAGGTATTATAATTAATTTATTTAATTATTGAAATGGTGGTTTAGAGAATTTAATGGTCATGGAATTAAATTAGGATGAATTTTTAATTAAAATAATAAAATTAAATAATATATTTAAATTTTGAAATAATCAGAATTGGCTGAAATGGCGATATGGTGTGAACTGGATCATCTGTGATATTTAATTCAGTTTGGAATTTAATTTGAATAACGAATATATTCAATCATCGAATGTTGAACGTATAGTTTATAATATAACTATAAACGAGCTCGAAATGGCGCTGCAGTTCGCAAATTGGCAATTCGAACTTCAACTGAATGTACATGATTCGTTTTAAGCCGGATTTCTATGAAACAAGAAACGTGTGGAGCTGGTGGAGTATATCTTTCTAGTGGAAAATAAAAATCGGGATTTCGTCGTATAGATTTTGCTTCATGTCCAAATCAAATTTTAGAAAAGTCATCGGGGAATTCCTTTATAATTTATAAAGGAATTTCAATATAAATCGAATATCGGGTTGACTCAGAAGTGAATATCGAGTTGTAAATTCATACAGGAATATTCTGGAGCTGTATGGTATGCCACTGTGAATATAGACAATAATATTTATTTTTAAATATTAAATTTAATTATATTTAAATATATTTATATATTTAAATAGGTTATTTATAGCGTTGAAAATAGCCACTTTCGCATACGAAGTCGGAATTCGACGAAACTAGTTTTGTTGGATCCACAATGTCAAATAGTTGTTAGATTTCCAGTTTCGTGATTTTTAGAGTCACTGTGTGGCCGTACGGATTTTTAAAGTGAAAAACAGTCGATATTCTAATAGTTAAAAATACGCTGTGTGAGCATACGAAGTCGAAATTCGACGAAACCAGTTTCGTTGGAACCGCAATATCGAACTCTAGCTGCATGTCGATTTTCACGATTTTCAGTTATCGTATGTGATCGTAAGGATTTTTAAAGATGAATACAAATAGGAAATGGATATAAAAATGAATAAAATAATCACAAATAAAATATCTAGATATTTTGATTTACCTATAAATACCATCCTTAACTTACCCTTAAAAACCTAATCTCATTTTCTCTGGAGAAAATGCGCCGCTCTCTGTTCTTCATTTCTAATGTAAACCTTCCTCTCATAAAAATCAAAACAATTTGATTTAAATCCCTTAATTCATTAAAAACTGATTTGTTGAGATCGGCAAAGCAAGAGCTTTGCGTTGGCATCAGTTTTGTGGAACTCGAGTCATGTTCCGTCACTTGTTTTGCGAACAGCGAGCGACTAGGGTTCGGACTTCTTTTCGATTTGGTCAGCGCGAGGCCGGGGAGTTGGTGGAAATGGCTTGCTCATGTGAAGGAGCACCTAAATTTGGGTTTCCTACACGGTGTGATATTGTATTTGGGGGTGTGATTTCTTGTAGTTGCGTCGGAAGTATCAGGTAAAATGAGGAGAGGGGAGTTTAAGAGTAATGTTTATGGTATGGTGATGTTGAGATTGTGATGGGTAGTTGAACGATGGACGGTTGGTGATGAATGGTGGAGAGAGGGACGAGGCGTGGAGGAAGAACGACAATGGAGATGGGTTCGCTGGAGCAGTTAACGTGGAAGAAGGATATCCAGGTGGGTTGGGTTTTTAATGAGTAAAGATGGGCCAAGGTATATTTTAAAGGGAAAAGCCCAAAAATGATTTTTATAGAAGAAATTAATTTATTTAATTTAGCGTGTAAAATTATAAAATGCGTAACTCTCTCGCATGATATCAGAATCACGAACCGTAAGTTACGTTGGGATCGTAGGGACGGTGGCTACGTACTGGAACTGACTGCGAGTCAATTGGAGTCCGTTACAATTTATGGTGAAATAAATTGTCTGTCTAAATCAAGCGACAATTATCGTTAATTAGCAGTGATAGTCCAATGTGAGTAAATCTCACTAACTCTGAATAGTTTATAATTTCATGTTGTATTTTTTAGAACTGTTAAATATTGGTTGATTGACCGTGTGTTGATTGTTTGATTGAACTGCTAGTCAGTTAGTTGAATTTCTATATTTGATTCTGTTTAACAGAATATATCAGATGGAACTGAAAGTGATGCTATCTATATTGTTTAACATCTGTGATGCAGGGAAACAGGTTGGAGGAACCCAACTGGGTTCCTCAACATTTATTTTACTGTTATTCATATATTGTGATATATGATGTGATATATAATCTGTTGTCGATTATATGTGTTTGGACGGTACTGATCATCGTGATTTGATATGTTGAATACCATAACATACCGAAATGTTGATAAGGGAATATTTTCAAAGTGATATTTGAAAATAAAATATTTATAAATGGAATATTTATAAATAAGAAATATTTATAAATAGGAGATATTTAGAAAAAGGGAAAACGTTATAAAAAGGAAACTGTTATAAGAAGGAAATTATTTTAAAGTGGAGAACCGTTACTAAAAGTAAATATTTAAAATGAATAAATGTTGTTAAAAAGGAAATCTTTATAAATAGAATAAAGGAGTTAATCGAATATAGTTTATTCAAATAGAATAAAGGAGTTAATCGAATATAGTTCATTCATATAGAATAAAGGAGTAAATCGAATATAGTTTATTCGAATAGAGTAAAAGGAGTTAATCGAATATAGTTTATTCAAATATAATAAAGGAGTTAATCGAATATATAGTTTATTCAAATAGAATAAAGTGAATAGAGTTAGAGTTAAATCAAAGGAGTTAGGTGAATAGAGTTAGAGTTAAATCAAAAGAGTTAAGTGAATATAATAAATTGAATAGAGTTATTGAATATACCTTATCGAAGGAAAGAATTATCGAATAGAAAAGATTTGAAAGAGAGTTACGTAAGGAAGTTTGTTAAAGAATTAGAAGGGTGAACTTTGTCTATTTCAAGGTTAGAAACGTTGTTCAGTTAAGGTCGAGAGGTAGTATTACCCCAACTTGATTGACTTCATTTTTAACTAAGGAATGGTTAAGGTTCGATAGTAGAGGATGGTTAAGTTAATTTAGTAATTAAAGGAAATGGTTTGAGTTGGTATCGCGATGGTTTGTTTAAACATCTGTCTAAGTCCAATGAAGGAGTTTTGGAAAGGTTTTCCAAATAAGAACCAGAAATGTTTTCTGATATAGAAAACAAGAAATGGAAATGTTTTCCAATGGTAATAACATATATTTTCTAAATTTAGAAAACAATAAATGTTGAATATAGGGAAACAGGAGATGAAAAATGAACTAAGCAAAAATGTTAAATGATGTTTTATTGATATAATTTCCATTTGGAAATAATATCGTTGTCTGCACACCTGTTTTTCTTCGATAGTTAAATCACAGACTATTGAAGTTTTGACCATTTTAATGTTGTTAATATGGAGAGACCGGTTGGATTATTATCCAAAGAACCACTCTGTATTGGCATAAGCGTTGCGAATCATATACGCCAAAGGAAATTGAAGACGGAGTTATGCAAGGGCTATCCTGTTTACAGAATAGTGCCTTCGGTTCATCCTGTTCCTGGATGACTTGTATGGACGGATGTCTGACAGAGTATTTCCAGACGATCACGTATATCGATTTCTCCAACCGTACCAAGAGTGGAAGCGGAGAAGGAAACTTCTTTTACCAAACACATAATGTATGGTTGAGGACGTCAATCGGTGATTTGATGGATTTGACGATGTGGCATTCAAAGTGAATCTAGTGTGATGATAAAGCGTAGCTTCTAGCCTCACATCCGGTAAATGACAGAAATCGGGCAGGCATCATGGCCAAGTCGGTCGCACCGAAGTAGGGTGTATAATCACCTAATCTAGAGTTTCATTTACTTATAAAAATCTATTGTTGATGCTGTCCCATTTGGGAAACGGTTGCTGATCCCAACCGTTGGTGATATACATTCGATACACTCAAGCGAAATGAGTGGTCGGTCATGTGTGGCCGGGTTGCAAGATGTTCTTGTTGAACCCAGTGTATTCCTCTCTTGAGGTACACTAGCGAAAGGTGGTTCCATACCTTGTCATAGTTGGAAATCCATTACCCAATACGTGCTTGCGGTTTTGATTTTATACTATGTATGTAGAACGTGAGATGAAAGCGTTTCTGCTAGATGATTAGTATATTGTTGTTGATAGACATTATCATAATATCAAAAGGTTTTTGATATAAGGATATTTTGGATTCTCATAAGGGGAAAACCCGTTCCGTTATACGACGTGGTCTTATGAGATATCATTTACCTGCTTGAACTGTTTTAAACTGTTTTACTCATACCAGTCCCATGACTGACTCGGAGTTTATTTTTTTGTTTTCCCTAAACTCTCGGGTGCCTAAATTTGTACGGGCAGTCAAGTAGTCGGGATTTACAGATGCAATTGAAGAGCTGGAGCAGGAGGCTTCAGGATTATAGCTATAGTTATTTCCGCTGTGTTGTAAGTGTTGTACTTTGATAATGATATGTATATTCAAGTACATATTTGTATTTCAAAGTTATGTTATGAAATATATTTATTCGTTCCGCTGTGAGATTCGTGTTACTCTGATATTGTGTTCTTCTTCTTCTTCTTTTCTATAAGTTTCTATCTTATCTTTCCTCACCCTCTAATTTCTTTCATTAATGACCGGTATTTTTCGATGTTTGGTTAGTCATCATTGATTTTATGGCGATAACCAAAGTTGACAAAAACCCGGGTCATTACAGTTGGTATCAGAGCTTAAGTTAAGTGAATTACCTTGGCTCTGTAGCGTGACTCGGTAGAGATGGGGTTAATAATACCCTAGATTGAGTTGAGTGTATATATACGAGTGAGCGTATTTATTGTTGATATAAAAATTGTTTTATATTGTGGAGATTCATTGGTTGAGTTGTTTATGGGTTCTGGTCGATCAGTTTGATCCACTGTATCGGTAGGAGTTACGAAACACTTGAATACGATGGGTCGGCACAATATGTTTTGAAAGAGGGTAAATTAAAATAAGTTTACCCAAGGTATATCTTGATATAGAGAAGATATATATATCAAAATTATAATATAATGGATATATTGGTAGTTGTTATAATCAAGTAAGATTATAAATTAAAATGGTTATGTAAATAACCAATCAGAATTCATATAAGTGAGATACGTGAAATCAGATGAGTTAATTCTGAAATTTAAACCAAAAATTGAATCAAAATTCTGGAAAATTGGATAAGTGTTTGTAAATGGATTTGGTTTAAAAATAAGGAAAATTTAATATCCTAGGAGATTTTAAATTTGTTTTACAAGCAGTGTGAATTATATTTTGAAATGACTTTCAAAGTGGAAATGTTTAGAAACGGTTTTATAGTATTGAACTCACTTCGATCGCTGGAAAATAGATTCTGATGATGACAGCTGCATCATCAGTATTCATTTTCGAGTTGTAAGTGACGAATTACTACCAGAGATACTGTTTTGAATTTGTTTTGGGAAATACAAGTTGTGTTGAATTTCAGAATGGGATTTATAATAAAGAATGAAATTCAATGGAATTGAAATAGAAATTGAATATAGAAATTCAAAGGGAGTTTGAATATATGAAATAAATAGAAATTGAATATAGGAATTCAGAGGGAGTTTGAATATATGAAATTCAATGGAAGTGATATAGAATTTGAATATAGAAAATATAAAGAAATTCAAATATAGAATTTGAATATATGGAATTATAATATAGAATTTGAATAGAATTTGATATATAGATTTGAATAATAGAAGTGATATAAAATTTGAATAGAATTAACTAAGTCGAAGAGGAATTAGTTAATCGAGTTTTGAATTTGAAGATTGAACTTTGAAAGGTGAATTGGATTTGTAAAAGGATATTCGAAATTGAATATAGAACTTAAATTTGAAATTTGGATTCAAATTAGTTAATAAGCAAGTTAAATTATATTTGAACATGTCATGTTCAAATATAAAAGCGAATTAGACTAAAGAGTTAATTAACAAATTAATTAACGAATTGAGTTAAAACGATCAGGTATAGTTAAAATAGATTGGGTAGGTATAAATATACATGAGATATGTATGGATAAGGTATGAAGGTATATAAATAGAATGCTCGACGAAAAGGTATGTATTTAATTCATATATGAGATTTTATGCGCCGTCTCGGCTAGCCGCTTGGCTTTTTCTTTTTCTTTTGGATTGGTGAGGGCCATGGGAGGCTATTGGAAATAACCCGATGCTCCTAGTACAAAGGAGGTTATGGCGAATTTTTCTGGGAATTTAAGGAGTTAGAACATTTTTAAGATAATTTGATACTTAAAAATCAACGTATCGATATATATAGAAGTCAATAAGGAAGCGAACTTAGAATTAGAATAGTATAATCAAAAAGGAAGTATAAGAATAAAATCTAGTAAGAATAGAAAGAGGAAGCGTATACGTGTTTAAAAGTGAATAAGTAGTTGTATGGTATTGAATATTCGAGTAAGTAATCATATCTGTTTTGACGTTATAAATGTTATTCAGTCAAGGTATGAGAGGTAGTTATACCCCAACTTGATTGATTTCATTATTAACAAATAAATAGTAAGATTTCAGGCTCGAAGATCAATATTGAATAAGAGTTAGTTGAATATAGTATTTGGGCTGTCGTAACGATGTTTTACACAACATCTGTTTTAACCCAAATAAGTGTAAGCTTGGAAATATAATAAAGAATATTTCCTAAGTATAGAAATATACGAGATCGGAAAAGAGATAAGTAATTGGAATATTTTTCGCTTATAAATAGCATATATTTTCCAAAGTTTAGAAAATAAAGGAAGGCGATATTCAGAAATGTTTTCCAAATAACATAAAAGGCCAATATGGTTATTGAAAATATTTAGTTAACAAATATTGATAAAGAAATAGAGAAGTGATTTAACTAATGGAATATTAATTAAGGGCTCAGTGACATGTTCAAAAGGAAAATTTGATTTTTGAAAAGAGTAAACTATTTGAAAACTCCCATGGAAAGACTATTTGAGTTAAAAACAAATTTAACAGAAATTTGTGAAAGCAAAATTGAATTAAAGTAAAGGCAGTAAAGTGGTAACTGAGATTGAATTAGAATGATATCAAGACAAATTGGATTGTGAGACTCAAATTTGAAGTATAATGTGATAATCAAGTTAAGAGTTGGGAATCGAGAAGAAACTCGAGTTGAAATGATATTTGGCTCGGATATAAGCGAATGGTTGTGTTGTGGATAAAACAAGATTGGAATTCAATTGGGATGACCCTTGTATCCGCTGAATTGATAACATGTGGAAATGATATAATGATATGCCGACAAAAAGGTACAAGTTTATATTTCTATTGGATATAAGATTTATGTACCGAATAGGCAAGCCGCTTGGCTGTTTGATTTTCTTTTGGGATGGAAATGGCCCTGAGAGGCGAGTTGGAGTTTGAGATATTGACCAGTACAAAGGAGGTGCTGGCGAAATTTTTCGAAGAGTTGAAGTGTTAGAAAATTTTCAGGATTTTTGGAAATTTTCGTTGACAAGAATTAATTAATAATTTAATTGAAATTAAATTGGTTCAGTAGAAACTGAAGTTAAGAAGTGAACAAATATGTTCTAACCAGTAGATAGGGTCGTCTTCTGGCTTTAGCAATTTCGAGGATGAAATTATTTTAAGTGGGAAAGATTGTAATGACCCGCATTGGCAGAGGTATTATAATTAATTTATTTAATTATTGAAATGGTGGTTTAGAGAATTTAATGGCCATGGAATTAAATTATGATGAATATTTAATTAAAATAATAAAATTAAATAATATATTTAAATTCTGAAATAATCAGAATTGGCTGAAATGGCGATATGGTGTGAACTAGATCATCTGTGATATTTAATTCAGTTTGGAATTTAATTCGAATAACGAATATATTCAATCATCGACAGTTGAATGTATAGTTTATAATATAACTATAAACGAGCTTGAAATGGCGTTGCAGTTCGTAAATTGGCAATTCGAACTTCAACTGAATGTACATGATTCGTTTTAAGCCGGATTTCTATGAAACAAGAAACGTGTGGAGCTGGTGGAGTATATCATTCTAGTGGAAGAAAAAAATTGGGATTTCGTCGTGTAGATTTTGATTCACGTCCAAATCAAATTTTAGAAAAGTCGCCGTGGAATTCCTTTATAATTTATAAAGGAATTATTTATTTTTTTAAAAGGAATTTCAATATAAATCGAATATCGGGTTGACCTAGAAGTGAATATCGAGTTGTAAATTCATACAGGAATATTCTGGAGCTGTATGGTATGCCACTGTGAATATAGACAATAATATTTATTTTTAAATATTAAATTTAATTATATTTAAATATATTTATATATTTAAGTAGGTTATTTAGAGCGTTAAAAATAGCCACTTTCGCATACGAAGTCGGAATTCGACGAAACCATTTTTGTTGGATCCGCAATGTCAAATAGTTGTTAGATTTCCAGTTTCGTGATTTTTAGAGTCACTGTGTGGCCGTACGGATTTTTAAAGTGAAAAACAGTCGATATTCTGATAGTTAAAAATACGCTGTGTGAGCATACGAAGTCGAAATTCGACGAAACCAGTTTCGTTGGGACTGTAATATCGAACTCTAGCTGCATGTCGATTTTCACGATTTTCAGTTATCGTATGTGATCGGAAGGATTTTTAAAGATGAATACAAATAGTAAATGGATATAAAAATGAATAAAATAATCACAAATAAAATATCTAGATATTTTGATTTACCTATAAATACCATCCTTAACTTACCCTTAAAAACCTAATCTCATTTTCTTTGGAGAAAATGCGCCGCTCTCTGTTCTTCATTTCTACTGTAAACCTTCCTCTTATAAAAATCAAAACAATTTGATTTAAATCCCTTAATTCATGAAAAACTGATTTGTTGAGATCGGCAAAGCAAGAGCTTTGCGTTGGCATCAATTTTGTGGAACTCGAATCATGTTCTGTCACTTGTTTTGCGAACAGCGAGCGACTAGGGTTCGGACTTCTGTTCGATTTGGTCAGCGCGAGGCCGAGGAGTAGGTGGAAATGGCTTGCTCGTGTGAAGGAGCACCTAAATTTGGGTTTCCTACAAGGTACGATACTGTATTTGGGGGTGCGATTTCCTGTAGTTGCGTCAGAAGTATCAGGTAAAATGAGGAGAGGGGAGTTCGAGAGTAATGTTTATGGTATGGTGATGTTGAGATTGTGATGGGGAGTTGAACGATGGACGGTTGGTGATAAATGGTGAAGAGAGTGACGAGGCGTGGAGGAAGAACGACAATGGAGATGGGTTCGCTGGAGCAGTTAACGTGGAAGAAGGATATCCAGGTGGGTTGGGTTTTTAATGAGTAAAGATGGGCCAAGGTATATTTTAAAGGGAAAAGCCCAAAAATGATTTTTATAGAAGAAATTAATTTATTTAATTTAGCATGTAAAATTATAAAATGCGTAACTCTCTAGCATGATATCAGAATCACGAACCGTAAGTTACGTTGGGATCGTAGGGACGGTGGCTACGTACTGGAACTGACTGCGAGTCAATTGGAGTCCGTTACAATTTATGGTGAAATAAATTGTCTGTCTAAATCAAGCGACAATTATCGTTAATTAGCAGTGATAGTCCAATGTGAGTAAATCTCACTAACTCTGAATAGTTTATAATTTCATGTTGTATTTTTTAGAACTGTTAAATATTGGTTGATTGACTGTGTGTTGATTGTTTGATTGAACTGCTAGTCAGTTAGTTGAATTTCTATATTTGATTCTGTTTAACAGAATATATCAGATGGAACTGAAAGTGATGCTATCTATATTGTTTAACATCTGTGATGCAGGGAAACAGGTTGGAGGAACCCAACTGGGTTCCTCAACATTTATTTTACTGTTATTCATATATTGTGATATATGATGTGATATATAATCTGTTGTCGATTATATGTGTTTGGACGGTACTGATCATCGTGATTTGATATGTTGAATACCATAACATACCGAAATGTTGATAAGGGAATATTTTCAAAGTGATATTTGAAAATAAAATATTTATAAATGGAATATTTATAAATTAGAAATATTTATAAATTGGAATATTTATAAATAGGAGATATTTAGAAAAAGGGAAAACGTTATAAAAAGGAAACTGTTATAAGAAGGAAATCATTTTAAAGTGGAGAACCGTTACTAAAAGTAAATCTTTAAAATGAATAAATGTTGTTAAAAAGGAAATCTTTATAAATAGAATAAAGGAGTTAATCGAATATAGTTTATTCAAATAGAATAAAGGGGTTAATCGAAGTTTATTCAAATAGAATAAAGGAGTTAATCGAATATAGTTTATTCGAATAGAGTAAAAGGAGTTAATCGAAATTTGTTTATTCAAATAGAATAAAGAAGTTAATCGAATATATAGTTTATTCAAATAGAATAAAGTGAATAGAGTTTGAGTTAAATCAAAGGAGTTAGGTGAATAGAGTTAGAGTTAAATCAAAAGAGTTAAGTGAATAGAATTAACTAAATAGAGTTATCGAATGTACCTTATCGAAGGAAAGAATTATCGAATAGAAAAGATCTGAAAGAGAGTTACGTAAGGAAGTTTGTTAAAGAATTAGAAGGGTGAACTTTGTCTATTTCAAGGTTAGAAACGTTGTTCAGTTAAGGTCTGAGAGGTAGTATTACCCCAACTTGATTGACTTCATTTTTAACTAAGGAATGGTTAAGGTTCGATAGTAGAGGAATGGTTTAAACATCTGTCTAAGTCCAATGAAGGAGTTTTGGAAAGGTTTTCCAAATAAGAACCAGAAATGTTTTCTGATATAGAAAACAAGAAATGGAAATGTTTTCCAATGGTAATAACATATATTTTCTAAATTTAGAAAACAAGAAATGTTGAATATAGGGAAACAGGAGATGAAAAATGAACTAAGCAAAAATGTTAAATGATGTTTTATTGATATAATTTCCATTTGGAAATAATATCGTTGTCTGCACACCTGTTTTTCTTCGATAGTTAAATCACAGACTATTGAAGTTTTGACCATTTTAATGTTGTTAATATGGAGAGACCGGTTGGATTATTATCCAAAGAACCACTCTTTATTGGCATAAGCGTTGCGAATCATATACGCCAAAGGAAATTGAAGACGGAGTTATGCAAGGGCTATCCTGTTTACAGAATAGTGCCTTCGGTTCATCCTGTTCCTGGATGACTTGTATGGACGGATGTCTGACAGAGTATTTCCAGACGATCACGTATATTGATTTCTCCAACCGTACCAAGAGTGGAAGCGGAGAAAGAAACTTCTTTTAGCTAACACATAATGTATGGTTGAGGACGTCAATCGGTGATTTGATGGATTTGACGTTGTGGCATTCAAAGTGAATCTAGTGTGATGATAAAGCGTAGCTTGTAGCCTCACATCCGGTAAATGACAGAAATCGGGCAGGCAGCATGGCTAAGTCGGTCGCACCGAAGTAGTGTGTATAATCACCTGATCTAGAGTTTCATTTACTTCTAAAAATCTATTGTTGATGTTGTCCCATTCGGGAAACGGTTGTTGATCCCAACCGTTGGTGATATACATTCGATACACTCAAGCGAAATGAGTGGTCGGTCATGTGTGGCCAAGTTGCAAGATGTTCTTGTTGAACCCAGTGTATTCCTCTCTTGAGGTACACTAGCGAAAGGTGGTTCCATACCTTGTCATAGATGGAAATCCATTACCCAATACGTGCTTGCGGTTTTGATTGTATACTATATATGTAGAACGTGAGATGAAAGCGTTTCTGCTAGATGATTAGTATATTGTGGTTGATAGACATTATCATAATATCAAAAGGTTTTTGATATAAGGATATTTTGGATTCTCATAAGGGAAAAACCCGTTCTGTTATACGGCGTGGTCTTATAAGATATCATTTACCTGCTTGAACTGTTTTAAACTGTTTTACTCATACCAGTCCCATGACTGACCCGGAGTTTATTTTGTTGTTTTCCCTAAACTCTTGGGTGCCTAAATTTGTACGGGCAGTCAAGTAGTTGGGATTTACAGATGCAATTGAAGAGCTGGAGTAGGAGGCTTCAGGATTATAGCTATAGTTATTTCCGCTGTGTTGTAAGTGTTGTACTTTGATAATGATATGTATATTCAAGTACAGATTTGTATTTCAAAGTTATGTTATGAAATATATTTATTTGTTCCGCTGTGAGATTCGTGTTACTCTGATATTGTGTTCTTCTTCTTCTTCTTTTCTATAAGTTTCTATCTTATCTTTCCTCACCCTCTAATTTCTTTCATTAATGACCGGTATTTTTCGATGTTTGGTTAGTCATCTGTAACGACCCGGGAAAAAGCGACCTTGGTTATCCGATATATAACACCTATCGAACAATCAAAAGTCGAAATTACCGGATAGTCCAAGAAAGAAATTAGAGGGTGAGGATAGATAAGATAGAAAATTAGAACAGAAGAAGAAGAAGAACACAACAACATCAGAGTAACACAAATCTCACATCGGAACGAATAAAATATAATAGACAACATATCTTGAAATCAAAGTAGTATATGTATATCATACCATTATCAGAGTACAACACTTTCATCACAGCGGAATAATCAATAGCTAGAAAAATCTTGAAGCCTCCTGCTCCAAGCTCTTCAAGCATACCTGTAAATCCTGACTACTTGACTGCCCGTACAAATTTGGGCACCCAAGAGTTTAGGGAAAACAAAACAAAATAAAACTCTGGGTCAGTCATGGGACTGGTGTGAGTAAACTCCAATCATTTGGTTTAACTTTTCAAAATCCTTTTCAAAAGAAAAGATAATCGTAAGACCAATCCACTCATAAATACGGATGGCTTTTACCTTACGATAACCCAAAACACTTTGGAAATCATATATTATCTGATATTATAATAATGTCTAATCATAAGTAATCAAAATATAGTAGAACGCTTGCATCTCACGCTCTACATATATAGTATACAAATCAAACTCGCGGGCACTTATTGGAAATTGGATTCCGACTTTGACAAGGTATGGGACCACCTGCCGATAGTGTATCTCTAGAGGCGAATACACTGGGTTCAACAAGAACATCTTGCAACCCGGCCCTCACATGACCGACCACTCATTTCGCTTGAGTGTATCGAATGTATATCACCAACGGTTGGGATCAGCAACCGTCTCCCGAATAGGACAGCATCGATAGATTAAAGAAGCAATTGGAATTTCTCTAGATAGGTGATCATACATCCTAATGGGTGCGACCCACATAGCCATGCTGTCTGCCCGATTTTTGTCATTTCCCGGTGGATGAGGCTTGAGGTCATAACGTATCTTTTGACAGATCCCACCTCCATTACTTTGAATGCCACATCGTCATACCCGCCAAATCACAAATTGATTTCACCAAAAATACCACGGGTATACAGCTAAGAGAAACGAATTCCTCCGCCACCAAACGTAAGTACGTTTGAAGAGATCAACTTACGCGATCCTTTGAATGTACTCTGTCAGACATTCGTCCATTCACGTTTGTCCTGGGACTGGACAAACCGAAGGCACTATTCTGTAAATAGGATAGCCCTTGCATAACTCCGTCTTCAATATATTCAGCATACTTGATTCGCAACGCTTATGCCAATACGGAGTGGTTCTCTGGATAATAATCCAACCGGTGTCTCCATATTAACAACGTAAAATGGTCAAAACTTTGATAGTCGGTGATTTAACTATCAATTAAAAACATGTCGGTGTGCAAACAACGATATTATTTCCATATGGAAATTCTATCGATCAATCATCATTCATCATCAAATTATCATAAATTTACCCTTTTCATTATTCTTGTTTTCCTATATTTCTTATTTACTATATTTAGAAAATATACGTTATTAACAATGGAAAGAATTCCATTTCTCATTTTCTATATTCAGAAAACATTTCTGATTTTCATTTGGAAGACATTTCCAAATCTCCTTCATTGGGTTTAAACTGATGTTTGAATAAACATCGCTATGCCAACACCAACCATTTCGCTCATTAACTAAATTCACTTAACCCCTTTCACTCTCGAACCTTATCCACTTCTTAGTTAAAAACGAAGTCAATCAAGTTGGGGTATAATTACCTCTCAGACCTTAACTGAACAACATTTCTAACTTCGAAATAGACAGAGTTCAAACTTCACTCTTTAAGAAACTTCCTTGCGAACTCTCGGATTCTATTTATGAATCCACTTCCTTTACTGAATCATTTGATTATAACTATAAATGTTATAATTCCATGCTTTTAAAATATGTTAACTTAAATATATTTCCATATCTTAATTTGGATAAATAAACAACCAACTACTTTATTAACAGATAATTAAAACTTGCTTTGAAATGGAAAGTAAACATTACTTCCCTTGATTCGATATAATCGAATTTCCATGTATGATTCACTCTCGAATAATCACTATCCAATAATTCTCTTTCGAATAAACTATATTCGATTCCCCTGTTCGAATAACTAATATTCGATAATCCTTTTCTTCGAATAACTAATATTCGAAAAATCTCACTTCGAATAAACCATATTCGATAATTCTCTCCTTCGAATAACTATATTCGATTTAACACACTTCGAACGAACTATATTCGATTACTCTTCTCGAATAAACTATATTCGATAACTCTACTTCGAATAGGTGATATTCGATTAATTCCCTTTTTGACTAACCCTACTTAATTTACTAATACTCGACTAACTCGACTTAATTAACTTCTATTGATTAATTACTATTTGATTTAACACCATTTGCTTGACTCTAGATCGCAGCGATCGCAATGGTTACGCCTGATTCCCTCAGGAAACATCCGACCGCCGTAGGCTATCTGCAGCCCTGCGAATTACGCTAGCAGTCGTGCTAAATGGAAATTCATCCTTAAATCACTTTGTCTATTTTTAACTCTATCTCGAATAATTAGATTCGATCAATTCTAATTGAATAACTAATATTCAATTAACCCTTATTCGATTACTATATTTAAATAACTCTAGTTCGATTTGACTCAAAACGATTAACTCTAACTGATTAACTCTAACTGGTTAATTCTAACTGAATAACTCTAACTGGATAACTCTAACTGAATAACTCCAACTGGTTAACTCTAACTAACTAACTCTAACTGTTTAACTTTACGGTTTAACTCTGACAGTTTAACTTCAACGGTTTAACTCTAACAGTTTAACTCCAACTGTTTAACTCTAACAGTTTAACTCCAACTGTTTAACTCTAACAGTTTAACTCCAACTGTTTAACTCTAGTTGATTAACTCTTTTGAATTAATCCCTTTGACTTTTCTCTTTTGAATAATTCCTTTGGAATAATTCCTTTGAATTACTTCCCTTGAATAGATTCTTTTTCTATTCGTTTACTCAACAAATAACTATTCTCTTTCCGCTTCTATTTATTTAACAAATAAATATTCCCTTTAACTTTTCTATTTATTCAACAAATAAATATTTCTTTTAACTTTTCTATTTATTTAACAAATAAGTACTTCTGTCAACTTTTCTTTATTCCCTACATGAATATTCCCTTTTCAATTCCATTTGTAAATACTTTTACGAATGTTTCCCTTTTTATTTCTATTTGTAATCGTTTCACAAATATTTCCCTTCTATTTGATTTCACCAATATTTTCCCTTCTATTTGATTTCACCAATATTTTCCCTTCTATTTGATTTCACCAATATTTGTATTTTTTTACAAATGCTTTGATTCTATAATCATTTTCTCTCATGAAATTCTCTTCCTTTTATATATAAAATCTATTGATTTTATATAAATAACTTTGAAAATCCCTTTTCACTTTCTAGTATCACTTATGGTATAAAAATACCAAATCAAAAGGTTCAATCATCATCCAAACACACAGGTTCAACAACATATGATATAACACATCATATATCAGAATATATGAAAAACGGTAAATAAATGTTGAGGAATCCGGTTGGATTCCTCCGACCTGTTTCCCTGCATCCACAGATGTCAGTCAACATAAATAACATTGAGGTAAAATATTCTGATAAACAGAATCAATATTTCGATACGATTTATATATATCGTTATCGATATTTTCAATCAACTGACTAGCAGTTCAACCAAACCATCAACACACAGCAATTCAACCAAGATTTATAAATTCTAAAAATACTTTATAAAAATATAAAGTGTTCAGAGTTAGTGAGATTTACTCACCTTGGACGGTTTATCGTTGAATAACGATAATCGGTCATTGATTTGGTTCAGATGTTAAATTTCACCATAAATCCAAACGAGCTCCAATCCACTTGCGGTCAGTTTCATTACGTAGTGCTCGTCCATACGATCCCAACGGATCCTGTTTCGTTAAATTTCGTTAATGTATGCAAAAGTTATGCTATTTACAATATTTACCTAATTTAAATGAATATATATTTAATTAAATTAATTAAATTATTTTTATCTTAATTAATTTCTAATTGCGTTATTAGCCAAATTACCTTCCCTGCCCTTCTAAAAAATCCTACTTCCCCATCTCTAGCCATATCCAATTTTTCTTTAAAATTGAAAAACCATTTTAATATTAATTAAATTTATTTTTTCAAATAAAATATTTAAAAATATTCATTTAATTATAACTTAAAAATTTTAACCCGGATCAAAAATCTGCTTCCACTCATTTTAAAGTATTTTTCGATAAGAATCCAACGGTCCTTGTTTCGTGGAAATCCGACTTGTTTTGAAAAAGTTATAAGCTTTTAAAGTTTATGGTTAAAAATTACGAAAATGCCCCTGGTCTGTTTTAAATTCAAATTAAATTCAAATTAAATTTTAAATTTAAATTTAAATTAATCATCCCATTCGTCGGATCAGTTATGGATAGCCAGGGAGAGCAGGAAACTATATTTTCCAAACTCAAGCCTTAGACACTATCCTCTCTGTCACCCTTAGAATGTTCTGATATTTATTTTTACAAATTCTATTTTAGTTATAATATATATATATATATATATATATTACACAAATAAATAAATAAATATTATTTAAAAACTTACCCCGCGAAGCCCAAGCCTCTGCCTAAGAGTCCCCAGCTCCCCGTCTTGCACTCCTTTCTCCCTTCCTTCCTTTTCCCTATTTCCTAATATTTTATTATTATTTCTGCCATTGCCAAAGCTTGAAAGAGGAGGAGGAGTGAGTTTAAAATGAAGGGGGAGGGCTATTTATAGCCGAAGGAGTCACATGGATTGCTGAGGTGGCGCGAATCCAACGGTCGAAAATGAATGGCTAGGATTAATCCTTAAATTTATTAAATTATAAATAAATTTAATAATTTATGAATAGTAAAGTGTGTTTTCTCAACCCTATTCGGACGTTAATTTGACTTACTTATTGATACCTTATCCAAAATCTTTTTCAACCATGTTGTTCAATTTTTCCTGCTCTTCAATAATATATAAAAATATTTAAATTTTGAATTCGTTTGAACTTTCAAATAATTTAAATTCAAATTCAAAATAGTGTTTTGTGTTAGTTTCAACATCTTCCGGTCTCATGTTGGAGTATCAAACGATAATGGTTTTCAGAAATTCTTCCACCATCTGGTCCGGTTTTTAACGTACTTCAATCCTATGTATTCAAATCAAAAATCGGAGTTCGTTTAGATTTTCAAATAATTTATTTAAATTTTGTTTCCTTAATAACTTTCTATATCCGTTATAGGATTTTCCCAGATTTCATATATAGCTAATATCCTATGTTTAGAATTTTCCTGGATAGGTCACAGGTTCCAGTTTTGCCGTTAGCATTAGCAAATTCCAATTACCGTCAAAATTTAGTTCAAATTTTGGCCTTTTATTTTTTCTTTTCCACATACGGATGCCATTTTTGACGTAACTTGGTTGGTTACCTAATTTCATCATTTCAGATTTAATGAAACTGATTTCATCGAAATCCGAGTTCGTTAGCTACTACATCCTTTGTAAACGTACTATTTTAAATTAAAAATTTATCCTTTTATACTGCCAGTTCACATTATATTGCAGATCCACTAAATTTCTACCATTTCGGAATAAAATAAAATATTCAAAATTATTGAAATTAAACCATTTAAACTTCCAAAACAATAAAAAAACATTTTTAAATAATAACTAAATGGTCAAAAAAATCTGGGCCATTACATCATCATTGAGTTTATGGCGATAACCAAAGTCGACAAAAACCCGGGTCATTACAGTTTGGCAATAATTAAAATTAGGTGAGTAATTCTCAATCAAAAGTAATATTTAATTTATTTTTATCGTTAAAAATAAATTGCCATCTGTTTGAATGCATGCATGGATTATAGAATCATTTTGGTTATTATATATAATATATATATTAGTTACTTAGGCTTGGTGGTTGTGTTTATTACATATATATATTGGATATTTCCCACAGTACCATTAGCGGATGCCCGCAGTATCATTAGCAGATGACCCTATCGCCCCACGATATATGAGTGGATGACCTACTGTATCGCGATATCCTGCCATGAAGTAGGATTGGTATTATTTATGTTGTCTGACATCTGTGAATGCAGGAAAATAGGTTGGAGGAATCCAACTGGATTCCTCAAATTTATTCATTGTTGTTCACATATTTATATATGTGCGTAATGTGTGAATTGAATGGATGATTTGTGTGTCTGGATATTAGAATATCACTCTCCCTAGATATTTATATTTGAAAATATCAAAAAGGGATATTTGAATTTAAAAAGGAAAATTTGCTTTTCGAAATGGAAATGGAATTTCGAATGGATTGAGAAATATTAACTTATTTTTAATAATAAAAACAAGTAGCTAAATTTATAAACAATATTATAAATGGAAAGAAAAATTATCATTTGATAATATTAAATTCAAGTATGAATTTAAAAAGGAAATTTTATTTTCTAGAATGGGAATTGGATTTCAATTAAGATTTAAAATAAGAACTTGTTTTAAATATTTGAAATAAGAAGTGGAAATTATAAATGATAAAGAAGAAAAAAGTATCATTAGAAAATTTATAAATTTAAATTCAAGTATGAGTTTAAAATGGGTAAATAGAATCGTTTTGAAAAGAAAACAATGGAATCCATTTCCGATGTTCGAAATGTAATCGAATTGAAATAAATCCATTTGGATTTATGGCTAGAATTCGAGTAGATCGAATTTATTGAAATAAAATATTATTTCCAAAAGGTATTGGAACTTATTAAATAGAAATTTTGAATTTTAATACGAAAATAGATTCTATGCTTATATATATATGTTATAATAATAAAATAAAATGGAAATCAAGTTTCAGTTGAATTTTAAATTGGAAGTTTGCTTTAAGATATGAAATGAGGCTGTAAATTTATAAACAACGTTTATAAATGGAATAAAGGCAGATAATTTGGATATAGATTACTCCAAAGTAAACATGGCGTATAAACCATATTTTTAATGGACTAAAAGTGGAATTTTAATCGGGTTTTTGAATTATGAGCTTTTAACAATCTCAAGATAAGAACGTTGTCGGTCAAGGTCTGAGAGGTAAATAAAATATCCCAACTTGAACGACTTCGCTATTATCAAGGGATGATATTAGTTTGTAATGGTAAAGGATGTTAAATAAATTATTCCCATAAAAAGAAATTATAATTGAAATTTGATTATATCGAATTTTATAAATAATTTAACTCCTGGGGAAATTGGAATTGAATATAGAAATCAAGTTTTGAATAAAATTCATAACTAAGTTTTGAATATGGCATAAAGAAATGGACGAGTTGAATAATCTGAATTATGAAGTCAGATTTGGATAACAGAATTATTTTATTTTTAAAATATTAGAAAATGAAGTTAGAATTTAATTATAAAAGAAGTTTTAAAAATTTATATTTAAATTTAATTAAAACGAACTCGCCGCAGCATGGTAGTTCATAAATTGGTATTTCGAACTTCAATGGAATATATAGAACTCGATATAAGCCAGAATTTGATGAAACCATAAACGTTTGGACCCACTGAATAATAATTTTCTAGTGGAGGAGAAAAATCTGGATTCCATCTTAAAGATTTTGAGTTACGTCAAAATCAAATTTTAGAACAGTCGCCGTAAAATCGGTTAAAAACCATAATGATTTAATTAATTAATTAAAGGGAATTTTAGTGAATCAAAATATTAATTTCCATTGGAAAACCCAGATTTGAGTTATAAATTAAATATGAAGTCAAATGGAATGGACGAAGTGATTTTTGGGACAAAATCAAATTTCGGTTATTTAATGAAGTTGACTGATTAAAACAAATTAGTTAAGGAATTAGTGGGTTGGACTGAATGTGGTGAAATCAAAATTGTTGCATGGATTTGAAATAAAATGGGAATGCAGGTGTATATATATTAGACATGTATGGGATAAAGTGAATGAAGAGTATGAAGATTATAATTTAAGTGCTCGACAAAAAGGTACATGTAATTAGATCCGTCAAAACTGACCCTAACCCATTTACCCAACCCACTTACCCTAAAATTAGAAGGATCGGGTTCAACCCATTTGCGTTTTCATTTTTCGCTACCCAACCCATTTACAGCTGCCGTCTAAAACTTAAAAATCGACCCAAACCGATTTATCCATACAACCCTAAATCACGATAGAAGAAAAGCAGGAAAAGCAGGCCGCCTCTTTCTATTTTTTCAGCAACCCTAACCTCCGACTTTAATCACGATTTGAACAGTTCATCAATTTCTTTGACAACCCTAGCTTCGAGTACGAGTGACTCCTCTTCAGCGCGGGCTTCATTGATGTTCGGATTTGCAAACCCTAGGTAATTAAGTCCTTGCGATTATGTTTAATTTTGACTATGCGGTTGCTATTGTTTCTTAATACTGGTTTTGATTTTACTCTTCTAGTGTTAAATTCTTTGAATGCTTACAAAACAAATTTTTGTTGGATATCTGACATTTTGATACTCAACCCCACGAAACCTTCTTTGGCATATCAGAGGAAATATGAGCAGGAATTATGACAACTGATCATTTTATTATTACAACTGTTGGCTTTTTTGAAAAACTTACTCTTTTGAATATCATGATTATCATGTCAAATTGTCAATTGTATGCAATGCGTTGCACTGATCGTTTTATCTATAGTAAGATTAGCTGTGGCGGTCATGCTACTCCCATTGCAAAATAATTTTTTTAATGAGCCATACAATGTTGAAACATCATATATTTAGTTAAAAGGTGCTAATAATAGTGTCGGTTAAGTAATAAAATTGGCGATTATGGATTTGTGGATTCTAGAAAGTCACTACAAATGGAGAAAATCTTAATTTGATTGTCATGCTTTAGGTTGGCTGAATCATGTGCAATTGTCCCATATTTTCATGTGCAGCATGGATGTTTGAAATTTAGAAAGCCTTCAACTAAGGAAAACTGATTGGGAAAGCAACAATAAACAAATTAAAATGAAGTCCTAAACATTTTTTAATAGTTATTAAACTAGAAAATATTAATCCCAATTTGATTGCTCCATGCATTATTCCAATTTTTTTATGTGCAACAAGTTTATAGGTGGCAATCATGCTCCCCCAAAGTAAATAATGGTTTGATTTTCCAGTAAACCTTGATAGATCATATATTGGATCAAGCAAAACTAATTTTTGAGTTAATAAAGTTATGAAACCGGGAATTATGGATTTGAGGACTCTAAAAGGTGAATACCAATAGAAAAATCGGGATATAGCTGTCATGCTTCAGCTAGTGTCAATCATGCACATTTGTCTCACCCTTTTTATGGGGCATGGATGTTGGCAATTTTGAAAAACTTAAACTGAAGAAAAATGATTTGGAAAGCACCATTAATGAATTGGAGGTAGTCTTAAATGTCTTGTCAAACAACAAAGATAGTTAGCGACCAATATATTATTATTACTGCTACTGAAATAGCACAAGCTATTCAGAAAACCAAGCTCTTTAGATTAGCAAGATTCTCATGTCAATCATGTATGTTACTTTCATCCTTTTATGTGCAACGAGATATGACGATAATGTTATTCCTACTTTAAAATAGTGGTTCATTTAGCCATGTAATGGTCACAAATCATATATTAGGTCAAGTGGTTCTAATATTAGAGCTGATAAAATGATAAAACTGTGGATTTTCAATTTTCAAACGCTATATGTCACTACAGATGGAAAATAAGATAGATAGGGCGGTATTGCCTCCACTAGTACAATAACGCACACCAGTCTCATCCTGTTATGAGCAGCATAATTAATAGTAGTTTTGAAACCCTTTAACAGAAGAAAACAGATCTGAAATGCACCATTGATATGTTAGAATAAATTTGTGGATGTCTTGTTGAAGAATGGAGTCATAATGCCAAGTTTCATTACTCTATGAATCAGTTTCATCTTTTTAAGTGTAGTAAAATTATCGGTGGTGATCATGCTCCCCCGACATAAAATAATTGTTTGGTTTGCCAAAGGATGTTGATAAGTTGTATATTAGGTCAGTAGAAACTAATCATAGAGCATTATGACTTCTTTGGCATATTTATTTAATGAATTTTTAATTTGTTATATCCTTGGTGTTCCGTTAGGAATGATTACATTTTGATATATTGCACCGAATCCTGAACATTTAGGGCTGTTGTAATAGCAAGTTTATATTTGGTAATCTTAATCTAGATCGCATCTTAATATATATGATTTGTCCGTATTGATATATTACATCAATGTATATAGCTGGGAAGCACAACATTTGTTCTGAAAATATAATTCGGTTCCTAATGAAACTAGTTTCTATAAAAGGGGACATATAGTTACTGAATAGTTGTGGCATACCGTATACTTTGAGTTATACTCTGTTTCCTTGCTGTGTGATCAGCATTTAAGAGTACAAGGATTTGGAAATGGGTATGTTATAATTGCAATCCTGATATGAAACCTATATTGAAGTGAGTGAAACCATTGTAGTGTGTTTAAATATTATATACAAGATGCAAATGTCGTCAGGTTGCTTATAAGAAGTATGTAGCAAGTATTATATAACAATTACATATTTGGCTGGCATGATAACATGGTGTGGCAAGGAACAAGTTAATATACAAACGTAAATGGTTCTGGCGCATGGCTATGCTAACTTATGTAAGGAATAAATGCACGTAAGCAACTGAAAAGAATAACATTTTTAAACCGAGTTAACTCATCATTTTATGGTGGAATTAGTTTAACAAAAGCTGGTGTATAGTGAACTGGAATGGTTTAGTTGTTATCTCCATGGCAAGTATAGTTAGTAGTATAAAATCCTACTGAATGATAGACTGGAACTAAAAAGTATATGTCGTGATACTGAAATGTTGAAGTCTGAGATGAATGGTGAATTCAATGGAGTATGAATGGGGTAAAAATGATTCTTGAAGTTCTGATAGGTTGTATATGTATAACCAGGTTTATATATGATAAAATAACACAAGTAAATATGGGTATAAAGCTTATAAGTTGAGTATAAATGAAGCTTTATACTGTCGAAACTGTGTTATATAAATACATATCTTCATACAGGCCAAGGAACTGATATATGTATCTGTGTGTGCTGGGTTAGCATATAGTTACATTAGAAAAGCCATATTCACATATATAAAGTGATTTGTAGAGTGTGTGTACCCCCCCCCCCCCCCCCGTCATAAAACGTAGGAGCAAAGTACTATTGTAATTTGGATGTCAGGTCATATTTTTTGTAAAAAGGACATTGTATTTGGTAAGCCCATCTTAATCAATATGTTGTCCATATTGATACAATATGAACGTCTATAATTTTTGTGCATCTTGGTCCTTATCAAATATATGTTATGTATTTGGTAGTTTCTCTACATAAATTTGTATATTGGCTGAAGTTAGCTTTCATTTTGAGCGCAGATTAACAAAAAATAGATACTGGTGTGTTGATCATGTTTGAATAAATGACAACTGAATATATATATATATATATATATATATATATATATATATGGAGAGAATTCAAATGGAGGTATGTGGACATTGGACTAAACTATTGATAACCCTATGGATGAAGAGGCTGGAAGACTTAAAAACCGTATATAGAGAAGGTATCGTATGACTATCTATTCACCATATTCTTATTAATGCTTGTGTCTTATTTTCTTTACAGATTGACGAAATTGTAATTATATGAAGTTTCAGAGCAGATGTTGCTGCTGCTATTTCTTTGCATACTTCTTTTAACATATGCCAAGATGCTTGAGCATTAAAGGATTTGTATTTACGTCACCTTGTCTTTGTAGTATTTGATTTGGTATGATGCAGCTTTTGTCAATGTAAATTATACTATATGTTAAATCATTTTTTTATATGCTGTAGTTTCTAATCATACTGTGTTAAACCTTAAACATTTTCTGTTTCATGATATCTAGTTTAGTTTTTGTTTCTACTGCAGTGGTTTTTTATTTATGAAGCAGTGTTGGTTGGTGCAGTTTTTCATTTATAACAGTATTTTATTTGGCACTTTGTGCAGTTTTTGGTTAAATGGATCGGGTCGGGTTGACACTTTAAATAATTGGGTCGGGTTGGGTCTATCCGTTTATTAAGTGGATTAAGTGGGTCGGGTTGGTTTGTGTCTTGAATGAGTCGGGTCAAATTCTATCCGATTCATTTATTATCCGACCCGACCCATTTGACAGGTCTACATTTAATGACCCGGACTCTTAGGGGTAAATTTTATAATATTTGATATGGATTTAAATATTGAGTTAAGTAAATAAATCAATTTTTATAGGGTGTTATGGATTTAAAAATCAATTTCAATTTAATATTGAAAATATTAAATTATCAGAATAAGAAAATGGATTAAGTTGAATTCAGAATTTAATTTGAATTAAATACAGTTCAATTAATTAATGAGAAATTTCATTTGAATTTATAACGATAATAATATTATCGCAGAATTTAAAAGATTTGAAATTTAATTTATATCAATTCAAATTAATATCTGTTCGGGATGATCGAACTGGACTTCGTGACCTATCCCACTGTATCCGGAATAGTGGTATTACCCTAAGATCGTCAGTTCTTGGGTTTAGAAAGGAGTTTGGCATCATGGGTATTTTAAATTTAAGGATATAGTTTTTAATTTAATTAAATTTAAAATAAAATATCAGGGTGGGTGGACCAAAACCAAACCCGTACCCCTTTCTCCTCCACAAACATAAACATGCCGTGCCATTCCTTTTACCACAAATCATACCAATGCCGTGCCATTCCTTTTACCACAAATCGCAACCATCCTCTTCCTTTAAAAACCGTAGCCTCTCCCTCTCTGAAATCGATTGCAGAAATTCAAATCGAAATCGCAGCAAAACCAAAAGGGGAAATCGCGCTATTGAAATCGCGATGGGGACGATGAAATTCCGAAGCTCGATCGAGAAGGGTGAGCATCATCCCTGAAGTCAACGCGAGGTTCGGTCAGGAGGAGGAAGCACTCGCGTGAAGGGGAAAGGGGCAGAACAGTTGCGGTCTGTAGATGAACTGGAGTAGGGGGGGTCAACAGTTCGGAAAGATTACTCGATGCTTGAAAGTACGATTTTAGAATGGGTGATTTTTCGTTATCAGCACTCTTCAAAACTGTGCCAAGATGTGAAACGCATTTACAAGCAGATGTTCACGTTGTTTGGTAAGGAAAAGGATTGAGTGGTTGATTTCGGGAATGTCAAGGGCGTGGAGTTTGGGAAGTAGAAGCCTACAGTGGTGATGATATCTCTGTTTCAGGTGATGGACAGTTGGATGCAGGTGTTATCTTTTGTACTGAAGCATAGATGTCGGAGAAGATAAGGAGCAGTGGGTTTGAAGCGAGACATTGGGATTCTGGGTGGGTTTTAGTTGAGGGAAGAAGGTGATTTTTAAAGGGGATTAAGGTAATTTAAATATAAAAATAGTTTAGTTAATGGTCCTCCTTAATTGAATTTAATTAGTTTAAATTATATCAAACTTATATAAATCGTAAATGGATTTATACGAGGTTCGGAAAAATACATAGGCAAACACAAGTCACGTTTGGTTTCCGAAGCCTATGAGCTGGGTTTGATCAAAGATTTTTCCAAGTCAGCTAAGGATTAGATAATTCAAAAAGCTGGGTATTCGACAAAAGAAAAATCACGGTGAGTAAACCTCACTCACCACTTATTTAGAAATTATTTTTATATCATTAAAACTAATTGTCTGTGCTTGTTTGAATGTTGTCTGATGGTTTTAAAATATATATTAGTTATTTAGGACTATTATATATATATTGGGTTGATGATTGGTTGGATTCCCGCAGTCTCATTAGCGGATGCCCGCGGTACCATAGCGGATGATTACCCTATACGCCCCACGCTATGATTAGTGGATGACCTTCTATATCGCGATATCCTGCCTCGAAGCAGGATAGGTATTATCTATGTTGACTAACATCTGTGGATGCAGGAAAACAGGTTGGAGGAATCCAACTGGATTCCTCAAAAATATATTATCTGTTTGTTGTTTGTTTGATTTCATATATATTCCTATATGATGTGTTAAAATCAAATAATTGAAAATTGGTTGATTTGATTGTTGAAATTATCCCTGGGCTTGAATATTGATTTATAAAAATATCAAAAAGGGTATTTGAAATTTAAAAGGGGAATTCTATTTTTATAAATAGAATTTGAATTTTAAATGAAGTATAGAAACATTAACTTGTTTTGAATATATATAAACAAGTAATTAAATTTATAAACTTTGTTTATAAATGAAAGGATGGAATTTGAATCGAATTTATAAAGTTGTTTATAAATGGAAATATGGGATTTGAATCGAATTTATAAAGTTGTTTATAAATGAAAATATGGGGTTTGAATTGAATTTATAAACGTTGTTTATAAATGGAAAGGTGGGATTTGAATTGAAGTTATAAACGTTGTTTATAAATAATGCAGAGAATTCAAATGGACTTTGAATATAAGGAATTGAAATAGAATTTGAATATTAGAAATTCAAATGGACTTTAAACTATAGAATTTGAATATTAGAAATTCAAATGGACTTTAAACTATAGAATTTGAATATTAGAAATTCAAATGGACTTTAAACTATAGAATTTGAATATTAGAAATTCAAATGGACTTTAAAATATAGATTTGAATATAGAAATTCAAATGGACTTTAAAATATAGATTTGAATATAGAAATTCAAATGGACTTTAAACTATAGATTTGAATATAGAAATTCAAACGGACTTTATACTATGGAATTTGAATAATAGAAGCGAATTGGAGTTTGAATATAGAATTCAAATATTAAAAGAGAAATGGACTAAAGAGATAATTAACAAATTGAGTTAAAACGATTGGTATAGTTAAAATAGACTGGACATGCATAAATACAGGAGACATGTATGGAATAAAGTATAGAAGTGAAATAAATAGAATGCCCGACAAAAAGGTACGTATTTAATTCATATATGAGATTTTATGCACCGTATCGGCTAGCCGCTTGGCTTTTTCTTTTTCTTTTGAGATAAGAAGGACCGGGAAAGCTATTTGAAATTTCCCGATGCTCCTGGTACAAAGGAGGTTATGGCGAATTTTTCCGGGAATTTAAGGAGATAGAATATTTTTAAGATAATTTGATAGTTAGAAATTAACATATCAAAATATATAGAAGTCGATAAGAAAACGAACTTAGAAATAGAATAGTATAATAAAAAGAGAAGTATAAGAATAAAATCTCGTAGGTATAGAAAGAGAAAATGTATATTTGTTTAAAGGTGAATAATCAGTTGTATGGTATTGATTATTCGAGTAAGTAGTCTTGTCTGTTTTGACGTTAAATGTTATTCAGTCAAGGTCTGAGAGGTAATTATACCCCAACTTGGTTGATTTCATGATATACCGATAAGTAGCAAGATTCAGGCTCGAAGATCAATGTGGAATAAGAATTAGTTAAATACTGTATTTGGGTTGTCGTAACGATGTTTTATACAACATCTGTTTTAACCCAAATATGTGCAAAGCTTGGAAATAGAATAATGAATATTTCCTAGTATAGAAAATAAAGGAAGGCGATATATGGAAATGTTTTCCAAAGAACGTAAAAGGGCAATATGGTTATTGAAATATTTGATTAACAAATATTGATAAAGAAATAGAAAAGAGATTTAATTAATGGAATATTAATTAAAGGTTCAGTGATTGTTGGATGTTTGGATGAACACTTGTTTTATTCGATAGTTAAATCATCGACTATCGAAACACTTGTTTTTATTCGATAGTTAAATCACAGACTATCGAAGTTTTGTCCATCGTTGTCAATATGGAGAGACCGGTTGGATTATTATCCGAAGAACCACTCCATATTGGCAGTAGCGTGCGAATCAGATTATATAAAGATAATCGAAGACGGAGTAGAGTGCAAGGACTTTTTCTATTAATAGAAATTGTGCCTTCGGTTCATCCTGTTCCTGGGTGACTTGTATGGATGAATGTCTGACAGAGTAATTCCAGACGATCACGTATATTGATTTCTCCAATCGTACCAAGAGTGGAAGCGGAGAAGGGAACTTCTTTTAGCTAACACGTAATATACTGTTGAGGACGTCAATCGGTGATTTGATGGATTTGACGATGTGACATTCGAAGTGAATATGGCGTGATGATAAAGCATAGCTTCTAGCCTCATCAACCGGTAAATGACAGAAATCGGGCAAGTAGCATGGCTATGTAGGTCGCACCTATTAGGCTGTATAATCACCTGATCTAGAGTTTCATTTACTTCTAAAAATCTATTGTCGATGCTGTCCCATTCGGGAAACGGTTGCTGATCCCAATCGTTGGTTATATACATTCGATACACTCAAGCGAAATGAGTGGTCGGTCATGTGTGGCTGAGTTGCAAGATGTTCTTGTTGAACTCGGTGTATTCTCCTCTAGAGATATACCAGCGGAAGGTGGTTCCATACCTTGTCATAGTTGGAAATCAAATACCCAATACGTGCTTGCGGTTTATGATTTGTATATATATGTGGAACGTGAGATGCAAACGTTCCACTAGATTGTTATCTATTTGATTTAGACATTATTATAATATCAAAAGAGTTTTGATATAAAGTTATCATTCCTTTCAAAGGGATTTTGAAAGTTAAATCAAGTGTTTGGATTTTCATAAGGGAAAAACCCGTTCCGTGTTATACGACGTGGTCTTATGAGATATCATTTAGTTTCTGGAACTGTTTTAAACTGTTTACTCATACCAGTCCCATGACTGACCCGGAGTTTATTTGTTTTGTTCTACCTAAACTCTTGGGTGCCTAAATTTGTTCGGGCAGTCAAGTAGTTCAGGATTTTTCAGATATATCTAAAGGAGCTTGGAGCAGGAGGCTTCAGCGTTATCTAGTTATAGTGGTTCCATTGTGTTTTAAGTGTTGTACTCTGATAAGTGTATGTTATACAGTTAAGATTTTGTATTTCAAAGATATGATATATTATATTTTGTTCCGCTGCGATGTGAGATTCTGTGTTGTTATTTCTGTTCTTCTTCTACCTCTTTCTTCAAAAAAAAAAAATGTTCCGTATTTTCGTGATATTTGGGTTGGACGTATGATGTATATAGTCAACTCTGATGTTACGGAAATCTGGGTCATTACAGTTGGTATCAGAGCTTAGGTTGAGCGAATACCTAGGCTTGTTGGAATGTGCTCATTAGAGATAGGATCAGTAGTATCCTAGAATGAGTTGAGTGTATATATATACGAGAGAGCGTATTTGTTATTTGATATAAAAACCGTTTTATATTGTGTTGACTAGTCTGTTGAGTGGATTATAAATTTTGGTCGAATCGTGGGACGCCACGATGTCGATAGGAGTTTATAAACACTGGAACAGAAGATTGGACACGATATTGTTTTCAAATAGTTAAGTTGATTGTTAGGATTATAATCGAATTAGATTATAAAAACAGAAATAGTTATATATATAACCAATGGAATTTGTATATGAAATCAAATATACAAATGAGATAAATTGAAATAGAATTCCAACCAGAATTCAGAATTTAAAATCCTGGGAGTTTGGAAAATATTTTTCTAAATGGATTTTGAAAGTGATATAGCACTGGACTCATTCAGTAGCTGGGAAATAATTCTGATAATGGTCGCAACATCATCAGTGTTCATTTTCGAGTTTCTAAGTGATGAATTGCTGCCTTAGAAAAGTTTTGATGGAAATTTGTTTGAAAGAAACAAGTTGTTTGAAAATTCAAATGTTTTGAATTTGGGATATATATAAATATATGCATATATTTATATGACTTCAAAGGAATTTTGAAATGGGAATTGGAATATAGATTTCAAATAGAAGTGAAATTGGAATATAGATTTCAAATAGAAGTGAAATGGGAATTGGAATATAGATTTCAAATAGAAGTCAAATAAAGGAATTTGAATATATATATATATATATAATTCAAATAGAAGTGAAATAGAATTTGAATTCAAAGGAATTCAAATGGATTTGAATAAAGAAAAGTCAAATAGGGATTTGAATATTAGAATTCAAATGGAAAATGGTTAAATAGAATTTCAAAGAAAATACAAAGTGGAGGTTGAATATTAGAATTCAAAGAAAATATAAAGTTTGAAATAGAATTTTAAAATAAAAGGAGTTTAAATAGTATTTGAATTCAAAGTGAAATTAAATAGAATTTGAATTCAAAGGAGTTGAAATAGAATTTAAATTCAAAGGATTTCAAATAGAAATTGAACAAAAGAATTTAAAATAGAAATTGAATAAAGGATTTCAAATGGAATTTGAAGAAGGGATTTGAAATGGGTTTTGAATAAAGGATTTCAAATAGAAATTGAAGAAAAGAAATTCAAATAGAATTTGAAGATAAGAAGTTGAATTAGAACTTGAATAGAAGGAAATTCAAATGAGTTGGAATAAAGAAATTCAAATGGAATTTGAATATTGTAAATATATAGGACTTGAATATTTGAAGAGAAATAGATCGGGAATATTATGTTGGAATGGATTGGATATATATTAAAAATATATCAGAATGGAGTTGAATTTATTATAAACAAAGTTAGAACGTTTATATTTATAAATATAATTAAAACGAGCTCGCCATAGCGCGGCAGTTCGTAAATTGGTAATTCGAACTTCAATTTAGTATGCAAAACTCAATTGAAGTCGGAATTCTTCGAAACAAGAATCGTCGGGACCGGTTGAACAATAGTTTTCTAATGAAAGAGAAAAATCTGGATTTCGTCGTATAAATTTTGAGTTATGTCAAAATCAAATTTTTAGAAAAGCAGCGCCAGAACCATTATAAAACCATAACCGTTTAATTAAATAAATACAAGGATTTTTAGGAAACAAAATCCGAAATGGCATTAGAAAAATCCAGACTGGAGATATAAAATAAATATGAACTCCAGTGAAGTAGGTGAAATGATTTTTAAGACAAAAATCATATTTTATATGGTTAAATAGAATTAACTAAATTGGAGAATAATTAGTTAAAGGAAATTTGAATCGAAATTGGGTTTTGGATAAGTGAAGAAATTGAAAATTTATATTCGAAATCGAATATATAACTCGAGTTAAAATTATAATTAGATTAGTTTATAATTAAGTTGACATATATTTGAACAAGTTATATCCAAATACGAAGGTGAAATAGGCAAAACGGTTAATTAGCAACTAGTTAATGGGAATTTGAATGATTGAAATTAAATTTAACTTAGGTAAGTTAAATGGATCGAAATGAATAAATGGAGTAAAATCAATGTGAATGAAATATGAATTGGGATTGAAAAACGAAAATATATTTGTAAATCAAATATAAAGGAAATATATTTGTAACACAAATACAAAGGAAGTTATGTGCAAACAAATAGAATTCAAAGGGAAATATTTGTAAAACATTTACAAATAGATTCAATGGAAATATTTATTTATAGAAAATAAATAGAATGCTATAGATGAGATATTTATTTGTTAAATAAATAGAATTTAATCAAAGGAATATTCAGAAGATGAATGGAAAATGGGAATCTGTTTTTAATAGATAAATAGAAAAGATTAATTTATAAATAGCAGTTTATAAATTAAATTAAATATTTATCATTCGATAAATGGAATATATAAGTCTGAGCTTATATAGAGAAGAGATATTGGTTTTTAACACTGATAGTTTTAAATAGAAGGGGTATACAACACTTGTATAAGTGAAGTAACGTTAGTAACGAGAACATTTATAAAGTGAAGAACCGTTACTAAAAGTAAATCTTTATAAATGGATAAACATTATCCAATAGGAGTTATTCGAATAGGAGAAGTCGATTAGTGTTAGAATAAATCGATTAGAGTAAGAATTAACCAGTTAGAGTTAATCAGTTAGGGTTAATCCGTAGAGTTAATTGAATATTAGTTATTCAATTAGAATTTATCGAATATTTGTTATTCAAATTAACAGTTAACCAGATAAAGTTAATTGAACATAGTTAATCGAATTAGGATTTAATTGAATGTTAGTTATTCAATTAAAGTTGATCGAATATAGTTATTGAGATAGAGTTAGTCAACCATAGTTACTCAGGATAAGTTTCCTTTTCATACGACTTCTAGCGTAATTCGCAGGGCTGCAGATAGCCTAGGGCGGTCGGATGTTTCCTGAGGGAATCAGGCGTAACCATTGTGATCGCTGCGATCTAGAGTCAAGCGAATGGAGTTAAATCGAATATTAGTTTATTCAGATAGAATTAAAGGAGTTATCAAATATAGTTTATTCGAAAGGAATTATCGATTATTTGTTAATCGAAATGAGTTATCGATTATAGTTTAATCGAAGAGAGTTATCGATTAGTTTAATCGAAGTGAGTTATAGAATATTGGTTATTCGAAGGAGTTATCGAATTTAGTTATTCGATGGAGTAAATCGAAAAAAGTTAAATCCAATAGAGTTAATTAATAAGAGTAAATTGAATAGAGTAAATCGAATATAATTGATTCAAAGAAAGGTTTTCGAATCTAGTTATTTGATAGAGAGATTATCGAATATAGTTATTCGAAGGGAGGAGTTATCGAATAAGGATCTATTCGAAAGAGAGTTATGCAAGGAAGTTTGAAATGTTGAGTATCAACATAAATAAGTTTTGAAAAGATAAATGGGTTTGTAGCACTTTTTCTACCTTAGCAATTTCGAGGACGAAATTATTTTAAGTGGGGAAGATTGTAATGACCCGGACTCTTAGGGGTAAATTTTATAATATTTGATATGGATTTAAATATTGAGTTAAGTAAATAAATCAATTTTTATAGGGAGTTATGGATTTAAAAATCAATTTCAATTTAATATTGAAAATATTAAATTATCAGAATAAGAAAATGCATTAAGTTGAATTCAGAATTTAATTTGAATTAAATACAGTTCAATTAATTAATGAGAAATTTCATTTGAATTTATAACGATAATAATATTATCGCAGAATTTAAAAGATTTGAAATTTAATTTATATCAATTTAAATTAATATCTGTTCGGGATGATCGAACTGGACTTCGTGACCTATCCCACTGTATCCGGAATAGTGGTATTACCCTAAGATCGTCAGTTGTTGGGTTTAGAAAGGAGTTTGGCATCATGGGTATTTTAAATTTAAGGATATAGTTTTTAATTTAATTAAATTTAAAATAAAATATCAGGGTGGGTGGACCAAAACCAAACCCGTACCCCTTTCTCCTCCACAAACATAAACATGCCATGCCATTCCTTTTACCACAAATCATACCAATGCCGTGCCATTCCTTTTACCACAAATCGCAACCATCCTCTTCCTTTAAAAACCGTAGCCTCTCCCTCTCTGAAATCGATTGCAGAAATTCAAATCGAAATCGCAGCAAAACCAAAAGGGGAAATCGCGCTATTGAAATCGCGATGGGGACGATGAAATTCCGAAGCTCGATCGAGAAGGGTGAGCATCATCCCTGAAGTCAACGCGAGGTTCGGTCAGGAGGAGGAAGCACTCGCGTGAAGGGGAAAGGGGCAGAACAGTTGCGGTCTGTAGATGAACTGGAGTAGGGGGGGTCAACAGTTCGGAAAGAATACTCAATGCTTGAAAGTGCGATTTTAGAATGGGTGATTTTTCGTAATCAGCACTCTTCAAAACTGTGCCAAGATGTGAAACGCATTTACAAGCAGATGTTCACGTTGTTTGGTAAGGAAAAGGATTGAGTGGTTGATTTCGGGAATGTCAAGGGCGTGGAGTTTGGGAAGTAGAAGCCTACAGTGGTGATGATATCTCTGTTTCAGGTGATGGACAGTTGGATGCAGGTGTTATCTTTTGTACTGAAGCATAGATGTCGGAGAAGATAAGGAGCAGTGGGTTTGAACCGAGACATTGGGATTCTGGGTGGGTTTTAGTCGCAGGGAAGAAGGTGATTTTTAAAGGGGATTAAGGTAATTTAAATATAAAAATAGTTTAGTTAATGGTCCTCCTTAATTGAATTTAATTAGTTTAAATTATATCAAACTTATATAAATCGTAAATGGATTTATACGAGGTTCGAAAAAATACATAGGCAAACACAAGTCACGTTTGGTTTCCGAAGCCTATGAGCTGGGTTTGATCAAAGATTTTTCCAAGTCAGCTAAGGATTAGATAATTCAAAAAGCTGGGTATTCGACAAAAGAAAAATCACGGTGAGTAAACCTCACTCACCAATTATTTAGAAATTATTTTTATATCATTAAAAATAATTGTCTGTGCTTGTTTGAATGTTGTCTGATGGTTTTAAAATATATATTAGTTATTTAGGACTATTATATATATATTGGGTTGATGATTGGTTGGATTCCCGCAGTCTCATTAGCGGATGCCCGCGGTACCATAGCGGATGATTACCCTATACGCCCCACGCTATGATTAGTGGATGACCTTCTATACCGCGATATCCTGCCTCGAAGCAGGATAGGTATTATCTATGTTTGACTAACATCTGTGGATGCAGGAAAACAGGTTGGAGGAATCCAACTGGATTCCTCAAAAATATATTATCTGTTTGTTGTTTGTTTGATTTCATATATATTCCTATATGATGTGTTAAAATCAAATAATTGAAAATTGGTTGATTTGATTGTTGAAATTATCCCTGGGCTTGAATATTGATTTATAAAAATATCAAAAAGGGTATTTGAAATTTAAAAGGGGAATTCTATTTTTATAAATAGAATTTGAATTTTAAATGAAGTATAGAAACATTAACTTGTTTTGAATATATATAAACAAGTAATTAAATTTATAAACTTTGTTTATAAATGAAAGGATGGAATTTGAATCGAATTTATAAAGTTGTTTATAAATGGAAATATGGGATTTGAATCGAATTTATAAAGTTGTTTATAAATGAAAATATGGGGTTTGAATTGAATTTATAAACGTTGTTTATAAATGGAAAGGTGGGATTTGAATTGAAGTTATAAACGTTGTTTATAAATAATGCAGAGAATTCAAATAGACTTTGAATATAAGGAATTGAAATAGAATTTGAATATTAGAAATTCAAATGGACTTTAAACTATAGAATTTGAATATTAGAAATTCAAATGGACTTTAAACTATAGAATTTGAATATTAGAAATTCAAATGGACTTTAAACTATAGAATTTGAATATTAGAAATTCAAATGGACTTTAAACTATAGATTTGAATATAGAAATTCAAATGGACTTTAAAATATAGATTTGAATATAGAAATTCAAATGGACTTTAAAATATAGATTTGAATATAGAAATTCAAATGGACTTTAAACTATAGATTTGAATATAGAAATTCAAACGGACTTTAAACTATGGAATTTGAATAATAGAAGCGAATTGGAGTTTGAATATAGAATTCAAATATTAAAAGAGAAATGGACTAAAGAGATAATTAATAAATTGAGTTAAAACGATTGGTATAGTTAAAATAGACTGGACATGCATAAATACAGGTGATAGGCATGGAATAAAGTATAGAAGTGAAATAAATAGAATGCCCGACAAAAAGGTACGTATTTAATTCATATATGAGATTTTATGCGCCGTATCGGCTAGCCGCTTGGCTTTTTCTTTTTCTTTTGAGATAAGAAGGACCGGGAAAGCTATTTGAAATTTCCCGATGCTCCCGGTACAAAGGAGGTTATGGCGAATTTTTCCTGGAATTTAAGGAGATAGAATATTTTTACGATAATTTGATAGTTAGAAATTAACATATCAAAATATATAGAAGTCGATAAGAAAACGAACTTAGAAATAGAATAGTATAATAAAAAGGGAAGTATAAGAATAAAATCTCGTAGGTATAGAAAGAGAAAATGTATATGTGTTTAAAGGTGAATAATCAGTTGTATGGTATTGATTATTCGAGTAAGTAGTCTTGTCTGTTTTGACGTTAAATGTTATTCAGTCAAGGTCTGAGAGGTAATTATACCCCAACTTGGTTGATTTCATGATATACCGATAAGTAGCAAGATTCAGGCTCGAAGATCAATGTGGAATAAGAATTAGTTAAATACTGTATTTGGGTTGTCGTAACGATGTTTTATACAACATCTGTTTTAACCCAAATATGTGCAAAGCTTGGAAATAGAATAATGAATATTTCCTAGTATAGAAAATAAAGGAAGGCGATATATGGAAATGTTTTCCAAAGAACGTAAAAGGGCAATATGGTTATTGAAATATTTGATTAACAAATATTGATAAAGAAATAGAAAAGAGATTTAATTAATGGAATATTAATTAAAGGTTCAGTGATTGTTGGATGTTTGGATGAACACTTGTTTTATTCGATAGTTAAATCATCGACTATCGAAACACTTGTTTTTATTCGATAGTTAAATCACAGACTATCGAAGTTTTGTCCATCGTTGTCAATATGGAGAGACCGGTTGGATTATTATCCGAAGAACCACTCCGTATTGGAAGTAGCGTGCGAATCAGATTATATAAAGATAATCGAACACGGAGTAGAGGGCAAGGACTTTTTCTATTAATAGAAATAGTGCCTTCGGTTCATCCTGTTCCTGGGTGACTTGTATGGATGAATGTCTGACAGAGTATTTCCAGACGATCACGTATATTGATTTCTCCAATCATACCAAGAGTGGAAGCGGAGAAGGGAACTTCTTTTAGCTAACACGTAATATACTGTTGAGGACGTCAATCGGTGATTTGCTGGATTTGACGATGTGACATTCGAAGTGAATATGGCGTGATGATAAAGCATAGCTTCTAGCCTCATCAACCGGTAAATGACAGAAATCGGGCAAGTAGCATGGCTATGTAGGTCGCACCTATTAGGCTGTATAATCACCTGATCTAGAGTTTCATTTACTTCTAAAAATCTATTGTCGATGCTGTCCCATTCGGGAAACGGTTGCTAATCCCAATCGTTGGTGATATACATTCGATACACTCAAGCGAAATGAGTGGTCGGTCATGTGTGGCTGAGTTGCAAGATGTTCCTGTTAAACTAGGTGTATTCTCCTCTAGAGATATACCAGCGGAAGGTGGTTCCATACCTTGTCATAGTTGGAAATCAAATACCCAATACGTGCTTGCGGTTTATGATTTGTATATATATGTGGAACGTGAGATGCAAACGTTCCACTAGATTGTTATCTACTTGATTTAGACATTATTATAATATCAAAAGAGTTTTGATATAAAGTTATCATTCCTTTCAAAGGGATTTTGAAAGTTAAATCAAGTGTTTGGATTTTCATAAGGGAAAAACCCGTTCCATGTTATACGGCGTGGTCTTATGAGATATCATTTAGTTTCTGGAACTGTTTTAAACTGTTTACTCATACCAGTCCCATGACTGACCCGGAGTTTATTTGTTTTGTTCTACCTAAACTCTTGGGTGCCTAAATTTGTACGGGCAGTCAAGTAGTTCGGCATTTTTCAGATATATCCAAAGGAGCTTGGAGCAGGAGGCTTCAGCGTTATCTAGTTATAGTGGTTCCATTGTGTTGTAAGTGTTGTACTCTGATAAGTGTATGTTATACAGTTAAGATTTTGTATTTTAAAGATATGATATATTATATTTTGTTCCGCTGCGATGTGAGATTCTGTGTTGTTATTTCTGTTCTTCTTCTACCTCTTTCTTCAAAAAAAAATGTTCCGTATTTTCGTGATATTTGGGTTGGACGTATGATGTATATAGTCAACTCTGATGTTACGGAAATCTGGGTCATTACAGTACATGTTTAAATTTCCATATGAGATTTTATGAGCGTATTGGGCAAGCCGCTTGGCTTTTTATTTTCTTTTTGAATGGAAAGGGTTTAGAGAGGCGAGTTGGGGTTTGAACTATTGACCAGTACAAAGAAGGAGCTGGCAAAATTTTCTGAAAATATAAGGAGTTAGAATATTTTTGTGAAATTTGATAACTAGAAATAAATATATCGATACATCTATATATATATATATATATATATATATATATAAACACACAATTCGATAAGGAATTTGGAAGATAGTTAATGAATGAAAATTTATTAGAAAAGTCTAGTGATTTATTTGATGGATGTTTATTTTCCTTTTATAGTTAAATCACCGACTATTAAAGATTTTTTACCATCTTTATCAATACGGAGAGACCAATTGGATTTAATATCCGAAAACCACTCTATATAGATATAGGCGTTGCGAATAGATTGGGCTGAAGATAAATTGAAGTTGGAGTAAAATGCAAGGATTGTTCTGTTTGTCCAGTCCCAGGACAACTTGTATGAACGAATGTCGGACAGAGTATTCCTAACGGATCACATACGATCTTTTCAAGGTATTACATCTGGTGGTAGAGAAATTAGTTTCTCTTAGCTTTTATACCCGTAATATTTTTGAGAAGATCAACTAGTGATTGACAGGTTTGACGATGTGGCATTCAAAGTGAATGATGGCCAGATGTTCCAAAAAGGATTTACGTTGCCTCAAGCCTCACAACCGGGAAATGATAGAAATCGGGCAGGCAGCATGGCTAGGTGGATCATACCCAAGCAGGGTATATTTGTCACCGATCTAGAGAAAATTCAATTATTTATTATTCTTTCGATTCTGTATCTTATGGGTTACAGTTGGACGCCCGACAACCATGGGTGACAATATATTCGCTACAGTCAAGATAAATGAGTAGGCGGTCATTTGTGGTCGGGTTGCCAGACGTTCTTGTTGGACACCCAGTGTATCCCCTCATGAGTACACTGATCGGGAGGTGGTCCCATACCTTGTCATAGTTGGAATCCAATCTCCAATAAGCGCCCTGCGGTTTTTGATTTTATACTATATATGTAGATCATGAGATGCAAGCGTTCTACTATTTAGTTATTTATCTGATTAGACATTATTATAATATCACAGGATTTTGATATCAAAAATGTTTTGGTTATAGTAAGGTAAAAATATCCATGTTTTTGTGTGGGCTGGTCTTACTATTACCCTTTCTTTTAAAGGATTTTTCAAAGTTAAACAATATGGTTGGAGCTTACTCACACCAGTCCCGTGACTGACCCAGAGTTTATTTTGTTTGTTTTCCCCTAAACTCTTTGGTGCCCAAATTTATACAGATAGTCAAGTGTTTCAGGATTTTACAGATACACTTGGAGGAGTTTGAAGCAGGCGGCTTCATTATAAGATATTTAAGAGTTACTTTCCGTTGTATCAAATATTGTACTGTGCTCTAATGTTGGTATGTACATATGATACAAAAATTTGAATTTCAAAGGTAATGTTATATTATATTTTTTATTCGTTCCACTGTGAGATTTTATTTTGTTATTTCTGTTCTTCTTCTATTTGTTTCTATTTCTTTAACCCTAATGACTCGTATTTCTTTATTATTTGGGTTGGGTGTTGATTAGTCAACTCAGGTAGTACGGATTTGCGGGCCATCACAATCACGCCGTATGACACAGAACGGATTTCCTCCCATGAATACCATAAAATGAAAGTTGCAATGCTAAATAAAAGAAAATTGAAGCTATTATAGGACTCTGGTCCCATCACACAAAAGAATGCAAGCCGGATGATAGAGTTTTACCTTATAATAGCAAAATATGCTTGGTACATGAAATTTATCTTTTATTATTACTATATGTGAAGAAATCAATTTCAAATATAAATGTATCAATACTAGGCAGCATAATACCCCATCCTATTATGTAGCCATATATATAGGTATAAAACAAAAACCGCAAAGCTCGTATTTGAAAGTTGGATTTCCATACTAATGGCTGCTGATTCGAAAGATCTATCGCGGAGTGCAATACTCAATGGCTTACGTCCCGGCTAGAGAAAACACCGTAATGCACATCCGCCTTTTCGGGAAATCAAGTATCACCGTGGATTACATCCCAGCTAGAGAAAACACCGCTTACTCTATCCCTTCTGAGAATCGGGGGGTGTGCCCTATCCCTCTGGGCGTGGAGCGACCACACCCAGTCCATCTCGATCGATCGAATCCGTGGCAGCCCTAAAGGTGTCTACCTCCTCTCAAAAGTATACTGATCAAACCATCGGTTCACCATCATACCAATGTGTGAGGTCGCGAATTAACACTACACAAAGCTGCAATACTTAAAGTTTTGCTTTGGTCATCAACCACAAGGCTCTTCTTTCCAACAAAAGCCTTGATCCATGCATCTCATCATGTCACATTGTCAATCCATACCATACCATTTATTTCTGCCAATATATAATCTCTAAGCTCGTACGTCTCAGAGAAGGGTGTTAAGCAAGAGAATAAATTCTCCGCCACTAGACAGATATATATTTAGCAGAGATCAATGAATATAGTATAAAAGAATACAACGTCAGACATGCCATCCATTTGCAAGTCCGTTCTGGGTCTGAACAAAACCGGAGGCACCTTGTTCCTTGTCCTATATGCCCAATACAGGAGAGAGGCCTTCGCATATCCAAACAATCAACAAGTACGTCCGGACAACTACCACTATAACCCCTTCTTGGGAGCTAACCAACCCAGGGCATCAGTAGTAATCCATTCGATGTGAAGTTCGATTGTCTTCAACCACAGCCTTCAAATCTTCGACTTAGTCATCGCATCAGTTACTCAGAATGGGTTAAACCCAGTCTTTCCGAATAGCTAGCGTATTTTATAATCAAGTGTTATAAAAACACATCATACATCTCATTCCAATCCAGAATATTCTTTTGTTCAAATACGCTAGATTTTATAGTTCCATCATTTGATTTGCTTTAGTTTCCTCGTCGAGACAAATAAAAATGCTAAGCAATGGAGATCCATGAAGCCATGATAAAGTTTCTGATTCATCTTGAATACCTTTGGACGATAGCCTTTAGCACAAATTACTTATAGTAAGTGAATTATGACCCGACTTTCACCTCTTCTAATGAGGCTGTTGATGTCAAACTCTTCCTCGAGAAGATAACATGAAACCTATTTGATCTACAAAGTAGGACAAGAGGCCCTCCCGTTATATATTTTAGACCAGCAAACTCTTCTAACCAGGAAGTAATTATTTGTTTGTTACTCTTTGTAAGAGACTTCTTCAGTACCGAAGGAGACTTTCTCCAGGAACCACTTATCCATTCCTAGGTTACTTTTTTGTAAACACTTTTCTTAATCAACATACCAGGTCTATAAGACCCAAATTAGCTGTAGAGAAGCTTGATTCCAGGTGCCTACAATACGGGTCCAATTTCAGTAGAGAATCTACCGTTGAATCTTTCTTATTCCCAACTTAAGCAAGCATCCACCCAATTAATATACTGGTTCAATCTAATTTTGGCTTTATGCGAACACTCTCGAACCACAAGATCTAGTTCATGATAAACCCAAAATCATCTTCCATTAAAATGGAATCTATATGGAAATCATAATAGTATATAATCGATACAAATTCCCGTATCAGACTAATAATATAAATGGAATAACGGAAAAATCTTTTAAATTCCATATATAGTAGCGGCCTTCCTTTACAGAAGCTCATCCCGATTATTACCCAATCAAATTCCATTCAATTCCAATTTAATATATTAAATTGGAAAACTTTACTTTGGAAAATTTCCATTAAATCTTGATTAAAAGATCTATAAATTCCAAATCAAATCTTCACTGTTAATTGGGTTAAAGAATAAATGTTATTTAAAACACCATTCACGATAAACCCAAAAATCCAACTCTTTTATGCAATTCCAATTAAATATTAATTAATTGGGAAAATTTTCACTAAATCTTAGTTAAAAGATTTATTCTTTTCTCAACTGGATTTAAGAATAGTATTAGTTAAGATACCATTCACGACAAACCAAAAATCTAATTTGATATCAAATACAAGGCTCTAAATAGAAATTATATCGGTTTATGTTCGATACCAAATTCTGAAACCAACAAATATCGTATTAGAAATAACGATATATATATATATATATCTTCCAAATTTCTCAACAACATCCGTGTAATCACGAAATCCAATATTGAAATATTCTGTAGATAATTTCCATTAAAATCCATTCCAATCTATTCATTGAAAAATTCTGGTTATTTTAAAACCCTTTTTTCAATCCAATTTATTTATTTCAAAACATTGGACTATTATTCTAGTTAATAACTAGTTCATTTCGATAAAAATATGTTTTTATCTTTTCAAAATTGGAATTTTTCATCTAAAAATATTTCCAAATCATTTATTTAAGACCCTTACAGTCGGTTTCCAATAACGGCCACCGAACTGTATCCATAACGACCTTTTTCAAAATTGATTTGGACATAATTTGAAATCCAACCGTTCAAATTTAAATCACTTATATTCATTGGAAAGATCTTTTCCATACGAACCCAACGGCTTCGCTTTTAGGAGAATCCGATGGTCGGATCTCCCGCTACATAAGTCTGAAGTCAATGGTTGAAATTCGCAAACTGTAACGACCCAGGGATTTTCGGCCTTGACAATCGACATAAATACCTTTACTGTAACTCATGCCGACCTTCCAAACACCGAAAACACTGGAACGTTATTAGAAACAAATTAGAAGGTGAGATAAGAATGAAAGAAATATTAGAATAGAAGAAGAAGAGGAAACAACACAACACAGAGCCTCACATTGCAGCGGAACAAAATATAATACAGAAATAAATCTTTATTGAGAGCTTTTAAAACTATACTTACAATTATCAGAGTACAACACACACCTGGACAATTATAATAACCTGTCCTCATATACAACAAACATCGGAATAGTAGCTATATAATATCATACGTCTGGACTCTTCCAGCTCGTCTCTGCACAGCGTTCGATAACCTAAACCTATACACCCCGGGCTAACCCGAACATTTACAAAACACCAGGTCAGTCTGGTGAATCAGAGTGAGAAAAACTCACACAATATTAAGGTAACACACAACTTGATTTTAAAGTTAAAATCCTTTCAAAGAAAAAGTTAATCGTAAGACCAAATCCACACATAAATATGGACGGTTTTTTCCTTACGATAACCCAAACCATTTTTTAAATCAATATCTTTTCAGATATTATAATAGTGTCTATATACAAATAGATATTAATCTAGCGGAACGCTTGCATCTCACGTTCCACACATACAGTATACAAACAAAACCGCGACGCTTATTGGAGATTGGATTCCGACTATGACAAGGTATGAGACCAACTGCCGATAGTGTATCTCTAGAGGCGTACACCCTGGGTTCAACAAGAATGTTTGGCAACCCGGCCCACACATGACCGACCACTCATTTCGCTTGAGTGTATCGAATGTATATCACCAACGGTTGGGCTCAAATCACCGTTTCCCGAAAAGGGACAACATCGAAATAGATTGAAGAAGCAAAAGGAATTTCTCTAGATAGTTGATTATACACCCTAATGGGAGTGACCCACATAGCCATGTGGCCTGCCTAATTTTTGTCATTTCCCGGTTTATGAGGCTTGAGGTTTAGATTGACTTTTACAACACCTGGCCACCATTCACTTTGAATGCCACATCGTCAGATCCGCCAGATATCACTAATTGACGTCCACAAAAATATTCTAGTGGTTAAGCCAAAAGAACCATCGTTCTCCACCACCAACTATGGTACGTTTGAAGAAATCAACGTATGTGATCCCTTTGGAAATACTTTGTCAGGAACAGGATGAACCGAAGGCACCCTCCTACCACATCCAAGGAACCACCCTATAGATTAGTAGCGAGTAGTCCTTGCAATCTGTAGATTCCAACCACGACAGAACCACAGTTTATCTCTGGCTGCTAAACCAGAAATTATTAGTAATCCTTCCACTTATGAAGATCCACGGTCTTCAATGCTCTACTCGACCGTCTTCTGATATCTTCTCGTATTTGTTGGTCGGAATTTTTTTCGAATATAAATTCGATCCCGGTCTTTCCGTAACAACAATCATATGGGTCAGATTTGATAGTCGGTGATTTGACTATCAAAATAAACAATGTTTCAATCATGACAATCCAATGAGTTCACTGGTTCAGTATTCAACATCACTTGGCCTTTTAATTAAAGCACACAAATTCACTTTTGCTTAATTAAAACTTCTAACTCTTTTATTATTTAAAAATACGATATTTGATTCTTATAAACTAATGTTCTCAGAACCAAATCTCTATAATACTTAGTAAAATAACCATATTCAATTTCCACTTAATTTAAACATTTATTACATCATTCTTTATTATTTAAATTTGGGAAATCCCTTCAACTTATTCTTCGTAACAACGTTAAGTAATATCCTTTATTCCGTTCTTGAAACAGTAACTAATATTTATTAGTATATAATAAAACTCAGCTTTACATTTCCTTCCTAACCCGGAAATATCGTTATATTTTCATGCAAACCCTTTTTGTTTTTCTTCTACTTTGGAATTCTTATTTATATAATTTCCCTTCTTACTAATTTCCTTTACTTCGGATTTCTCGTTATATATTTTCCAAATTCCCACCAAATGTTGCATTATTATTTCACTAATAGAAATAATAAATTATCACTAACCTCTTTTACGATTACCAACTAATATCATGTTCAAATAATCCTGATGTTATTCAAGTTGGGGTATTTTAATTACCCCTTAGACCTTGATCAACATCGTTCATATCTAAATACAAATACTAGTTGTAATCCAAAAACAAATATTTCACTCTAATATCAAATTCAAATATCATTAAACTATTTTACTCAAAATACGATTCCATAGGACCTTCTTACTCTTTGAAAAACTCTTTCTCGAATATAACATTTTTCCTTAATTTAATAATTAAGTAATTCCTTATAAAACACCACTTTTTACCCTTTACCTCTTTTTGAACAAATATTATTTATAATTTGGATTTGTTTACAAAATCCAATACCCCATTCCTTTACCAAATTCACTTTTTCCAATCTCCATTCTACTCTATTCAAGCATCCCCACTTTGAAATAATTCCCCGCTTTTACTTAATCACATTGTTAAGTAGCGTTCATTTAGAATTAACGATATACACCTCAAACCTCTTTTTATATAACTCTGGTTTATTATAAACCCATTATCTAATTTCCTTTTTCTTAATTCAAATAATTAAGTGACATTTATTTAAGCTATAATTTTCGCTTAAAAATCCCTTTTATAAATTTGTTATAAAACTCAGGTTTAAACAAAACCTGTTCATAAACTTCTTTCACCATTCAATTGGATTTCATTTCACTTAGATTACTTTTTAAATAAATTCCCATTAAAAGCAATTTTTCTAGATTATTATTAATTAAAATAATAATTTATTTCAATCATTAACTACATTAGTAGTTAATTAATAGAAAATCCCTTTTAAAATTTTATTAAAATTAAAACAATATGCTTTAAATCATTTTATTCAAAACGCACTAACTTATTGATAATCTTAATTTAAAATGGTCGACTTAGTCAATTCCAACCACAATTATCTCATTAACCGATTCCAATTCGTCTTACTTTTAAATTAATTAAAAATATAATTAATTTTAATAATTCCATTTAATTATTCTTAACAAGACAATTATCCAAATTTAATCGTTAGGTTAATCTCTAATCACTTGTTTATAATTCTGATTAATATCAGAATTTACTTTATTTAATCAATTAATAATTAATTATAAACTTAAATAATTAATTATAATTATTTATTATATTTTTACAAACCCTTATTCAAAAAAAATATATTCAAATCTATCTTTCTATAAAATAAATTTTATAACTTCAGTTCTATCAACTAACCTGACGGTAAATCGATATAAGTAAAACAATTTACTTTTAGGCCATTTATTGCCGATTACTCAACCAATACTGCCCATTGGTTAAAATAAAATAAAGGTTTACTTTCGAATCAATGATAAATACTCAAATCAATGACAGTTCATATGAGAATATGAAAATAAATAATATATTTGAGGAATCCGGTTGGATCCCTCCAACCCGTCCTTCCCTGTATACAAATGGTTATCTCCAAACAGATCGTTCAATTTCATTTAACTGAAAATAATAAATAACGACCGTTTAACCCTAACCATAAGCAATTCAAACAATTCAACCAATTAAACACATTTATTTTATAAACGTGACCAACAAGGTAAGTTACCTTTATTGGAACCAATCGTTAAAATAACGATTTGGTATTTTACTGAAATTAAACAACGTTAAATTTCATCGATTAGAACAACAAATATATAACTAGCAAATAGTCAACCATCAGCAATCAGAGCACACATAATAAAAACCCAATTTATATAAAATATAAATGGGAAGAACCGAGTGAGTTTAACTCACCTTGAGTCGGTTCGCTGTTTAAACCGTTCATTTTTAGTTAAATTAAAAAATCGTTTAATTTAACTGAATATTTCTGCTGCTTCTGCTGCTGTCCAAAATAGTTCCATAATACTCTGCTCGAAACTACGATCCCGTTGCAACTTGTTTCATTCATTTCTGTTAACGGAATAAAGAGTTATTAGCATTTTAGTTTAAACGGTATTAATTAAACTAATTAATTATTTATCATCCATTAATCAACTAATTATGTTATTAAGTAATATCGGTCGTCTAAATTTTTGGTTTCCTTAACATCTAACTTGAACACGAGTTAGAAGGGTTTTTGACAACTATAACTATCCTTTAATTAAATATTAATTAATTTAATAAACACTTTATGTTAAACAATTTTGCCTAGTTCTTTATACCCTTTTCGTCTTCATTCATATTGAACATCCCAGGATTCCACTTCATCATGCTGCCACAAAATCTTCCCGTCTCCCTCCTGTGTTCTCTACAATCACCATTGTGCTTCAGTAAAACAACTATCTGTTTTAAATGGTTTTAACTCTTCACTGTTTTGTTAAAAACAATGGCCCTGATTCAATCTTAAATCAATAGGGACTGATTACATATCACTCTAGATCTTCGTTACCCTGTTTGACCCCATCTGCATTGATCAACCATAATTTCACTGCATAATCTATTATTAGTTATATTTTAAATGTCAATTAACAACTTTATTATAATGTTAACTGTTTAATACTGTCGGCTAACCATTATCCTTCCTTCACTTAATTTCTGCCCTACCATCACTTTTGTAAACATCATTAGTTGATGGCCAAGTTAAAAGTAAATCAGGCACGTATATTATTAACTCTTTGTATCTACAACTACTTGGGTTAGGGACTTTTAAACATGGTTAAGCTAGATTAGGACTGGTTTAGGCATGAAAAGGAAGATTAGGCACTATTATGCATCTTCCATTCGTTACCTTAGCTGCTGTTCAAAGACCAAGAATGCTCGCATGTCCTCCCTCTCTTCTCTTTGACTGCTAACGCCTCTTCTCATACCCGAGCCACCCATTCACTTCTATCTCCCTTGCACCCTTTCCTTTACTGACAATGATCATCGCCTCATGCTCGGACCACCGCAACACCCTACCTCGGCTCAGTCACTCAAACCACCGAAGCTTCCCTGACATCGAGACTCCGCCCAAACGCCACCTGAACCCTCCCAAACAACACCTGAACTCGCCCAACCACCTACTACACACTGTACTTCGCAACCCACCCATGCATGCGAACCCCTCCTTCCATATAGATGGATTCGAGTTGCCATTGAGTAGCTGATCAAAGGGTGGAAGTTTACATCTAGCATTTGGAAGAAAAAAAAGGGAGTTCAAGTATTTTCATTTGCAATAAGAAGAACCAAGGAAAATGGGTTTCAGATTTGAAGTGTTATAACGAATGGCTTTGAATTTATTGTGAGGAAGTTGGGTTTGTTTTCTATTTGTAGCTGTGTTTGTTTTCTTTGTGGGAAGCTTTGCGGTTTTTAATCACAGAATCCGAGAAAGGAAAAGAAAAGAGGAGCAGATATTTATAAGAAAGAGACACCGTGGAGAACAAGTTATAGGATATAGGGTTGCAGAAAAATATAGCTTAGCTGTCGCGTGGGGCAAATTCTCAAGGAAAGCCTTGGTTGGCACGGTTTTGAAGTGGATTAGGGTGCAAGTATAACGACCCGAACTTCCACGTGAAGGAAAGCACGGTTTGCTTTGAGGACAAGACGAATCGGAACACAAACAGAAGAACATTTCATTATTTATTACCACAATTCCATCAGAATACAAGAATATCATAGAGTATGAATAAATATTACGCATTGATAAATACCAAAGATTTAAATTACATTTAAATACATAGCATCGGAAAAATAATACAAAGTACAACTGAAAGAAATACACGGATACAGAGCTTTCCGAGTATCGTTCCAGCTGTAAACCAGGATCCTGCGAATATAAATCGGCAAAACCAAAACTACTAGCTGCCCGTGTGGAAAATAAGGGCACCCAGAGTTTAGGTTAAAACAATAAACTCCAGGTCAGTCATGTGACTGGTATGAGAACTAAAACAGTTATTAATCTTTATTATTAAAGTTAGGTAAATCAAGGGACCACGCCGTATAACACGGAACGAGTTTCCTCCCAAGAATACTAGTGCATAAAATAAACAGCGCAATGCTAAATAAAGAAAAATGAAGCTATTATAAGACCCAGTTCCCATCACACAATGCAACACAAGTCTGAGGATAGGGTTTTACCTTATAATAGACAAAGAATGCTTGATACATTTAAAACAAATCATTTGATACTATTATAAGTGTATAGTGTCAAAACAACTTCAAATATAATGTATCAATCCTAGACGGCATAACATCCCATGCTACTATGTCGCCAATACTAGGCTCTACAAATAAAACCGAAATGTCACATATTGGAAATTGGATTCCATTATGAGTCGAGGCAAGGGGCAAGCTCCTCTCCGTTCGAGACACTCTAGCAAATGTCTCAGGACCACACACAACAATCCTTGGAATCGGTTGGGCCGGTCCTCTCTTACTTTTGAGGATTGGCTATTCCTGAACACACGTTTCCCGGTCCTATCAGACCTATATCTGAGGCGCCTCGCATTCCAACAACCACACAGGTAAAAAATATATAAATGTCAGGGTTGGTAGGTCGCTGACATCACCCATAGCTAGAAAGAAACATTGTGTTCTCCCAACGGTCCTTATCCCGTTTTTGACTCATACCGAGGTGTAAGGCTCGCGAATTAATGATATACACAAAGCTATGCCACACAGGCCGTGCTTTGATCATCAACCACAAGATTTTGCTTTTCAACAGAAGCCTTGATCATTTACCACTTAGGAATGCCAGATAGGCAATTCATGCCATGCGATTGATATCCATCAATATATAATCTCTGAGCTCGTACGTCTCAGAGAAGGGCGTTAAGCAAGAGAATAAATTCTCCGCCGCCAAACAGATATATATATATAATGGAGATCAATCACAAAGAATAAAATCCAATGTCAGACACATAGTCCATTTACAAGTTTGTTCTGGGTCTGAACGAAACCGGAGTAACCTTATTCCTCGCATATCCATCGATCTCCAAGTATGTCTAGACGATCACTGTAACACCCCACACCCGCTACGGACACTCACTAAGGAAATGCCATAGCATCGGTGGAGTATTTTAAGTGAATATAGAATAGAAAAATTACAACAAGACAGATATAAATAATACTTGAAAATTTAAAACATCATTTCATTGCAGCAGAAGATAAACATGTCTGGTTACAATACCAAAACCAACAAAACAAGAGTCAAGTACTAAATATCCATCTTAATAAAACATAAGTACATAATACCACTACATAACTAATAGCCATAATAGAAAAGATAACCGAGCTTTACATCAAGAGTCCAAGCTCCAAGATAGATAAAGCAGTCTGGATCAAACTCCACTAGAACTAGGCCGAACCTGAGGACCTGAGGAGGGGGGGGGGAAGATAAAAACAACGGGGTCAGACATAAGTCTGAGTGAGCCCAATAACTTTAACAATACAATCATTAAAGTAATTAGGGTATGATATAAACTTGGTACGGTGACGACTGGGGATAAATGACTACACTAAGTAGCCAACTAGACATAGGAAGAACTAAGATATCGATAAAGATGCATCTACCCACCCAAGGTTAATTACTATACTGCACCACACCAGTCATTCCTAACTTAAAAGTTGATCCCACCCATGGACTTAGAAAATATAACTAGTAGTTTCGTGTACCACTAACTGACCACATAGGTTCCGTCTGCCCCTATCTCCACTAGGTGTACCCACTACTTCCCAAGCGATCGGCTCCCTAACGTAGATACCCGTGCTGGCCCCACAGTGGGGTGTATCACTCCCCAAAGTGGCAACCCGATACAACCAATGGTGCACGGCTTATACCTACACGATGCAACAACGTCTTACCTACCAGCCCGGGTCCACACACGCATATGAAACCCGTTGGACTTGCATTGCCACCGCTAACCCGTTTTTGGCCTCTTATAGTCAAGCCCAGTATGCGTGTCCCGTCCTCGACTTGGGTCGAGCCCACAAAGATACGTTTTGGGTTACTGGTTGAAATGGGCCCCCACAAGCTACCCACCTAAGCTTGTCCCTTTTCTAGTGCATCCCACTTAACCCTTTAATCATGTTTAATTACATGTTTCCACTTGGTTAGGTATTCTAATCGTATTTTCTATTGCCACCCAAGGCAACCCACTAGATTTCCACATGCCACCCAAGGCACTTACTTGATTTCCACATGCCACCCAAGTGTAACAACCCGTATTTTTGAATAACATGTTATAACATAAATGGAGGAAGAATTAAACTGTAAAATCTGAATCAAGGGAAACGGGCTATGCCATTGCGTTCGTCTCGGAAAAATACGCGAAATAGAGTCTGAGTTTTCGAAAATCGGAGTCCGTATGACCAAGATATGGCCTCACGAAGTTTCACGAAAAATTCCCAAATTAAAGTATACTTAATTAAGTGAAATGGGTTGCGCAGAGAAATATATATATATTGATATATATATATATATATAATTGAAAATTAAATAAATAAATAGGCAAAAAATGTTCAAAACAGCGAATTGGGAGAGGGGAATAACCGAACCGACCGATTTTTGAGGTCGACCCGAGCCTGCTGGGTCGACTAGGGGTTAATCCAGGGTGTTTGGCTGTCAACCCGTGGGCCGATTCGCTCAAATGCAGATTTTGCATTTGAATGGTTCTCATGGTTCATCTTTAATCTAAAGGCCCTAGCTGGTTCCTACACTTGACTTCTTCCCCAAGACATGCTTTGATGGCTTGGATTGAATCTAGGTTTAATCCTATGGACTAAAACACTTGCCTAATCTATAAATAAGACCCTAACCTACCCTAAATCATCATTATTCATTCATACAACTAAACTATGGCAAAATCAATCCTCTCATGGCCTCCACACTCTTCATAAAATTCCTAAATAATTTCCTAAGTGATTTTCCATGCATACAAGTGTTTTCAAACTTGTATGAGCATCATTAGGTTGCATTCAAGTCTAGTTTATATATTTGCATCATAAAGAAAGAGTCTTGATCATTTTGGCTCAAGGGTTTTGCTTGCATTTTGGGTTTAATTGATTTCATAAAGGCTTTGTCATATTTTTGTGACTTCTTAAGCATTGTAAGCCCTATTCTACTTTCATACTTAAACTCTAAAGTAAAATGTATGATATGCAAGTTTATATGCAAGTTTATCATGTTGTGATATGCAAGTTTATATGCAAGTATGCCAAGTTATGTTATGCAAGTTTGGGTTGAACATTTTGTTCATGCTATCATGTTATGCAAGCTTATTTTGGGTTTATGAACATAAAGCTTTAAGCTTTATGCCAAAGGTTGCATTTTAGCAACATGTAAGTTATCATATCTCTTATGATAACTTGCATGTGAGGCTAAATGCGAACTTATGGCCATCTCTACATGTCATTTAGCACCATGTATCACCAATATGCTAAGTTTGGTTTTATGCATGCTTTTGAGGCCTAAAAATGTAATATGCAAGTGTATGAACATATGAACATTTCATATGCCACCATGTTAAGCTTGTGGCTTCAATACCTTTATGTCATGATTATGCCAAGTTCCCTCTTTCTATCCTTTATGCGCTATTGCGATATGTAAGCGATGGGATTGCGTTTGGGGTTGGGTAAACTTAAAAGACATAAAACATAAGCTTGAGAATTTACCTATTAAGTTAGGTCTACCCATTGGGAATTTACCTATTAAGTTAGGTCTACCCAATTGCTTGAAAACTTGTAACATGTTTTGGAAACATGATGGACATGACACTTAGAAAAGATAAGTGTGGCCAACTCGAGGTTGGGTTGAGTTTGTAGCGTAAACCTACCCGGAACCGACCGGCTTAACTAGTTGCTACAAACAATAGGACCCAATGTGAGAAGTTGGTCATGTTGTACCTTGAACCCGAGGTTAGACCAAGTTGTGGTGTAAAGCTACCCGGACCCGCCAGGCTTAACTAGTAACCACAACAAGGTCTAATGTGAGAGGTTAAGGCGCATTAAATTAATTAATGCCTCGTGATTAGGGTTAAGTCATGGTCCACTTAATACTTAACCAATTTGGGCTTGGTAGATTAATCGGGGTTAAGTCGTGAACTCATCGTTACACTTAACCAAGTTAATCCAGGATTAGCAAGAGGGTTAAACCGTACTTAACCCACTAGAAAAATCCTAGCAATGGGGGCCCACTCCAGCAGTAATCCCAAGTTAGTATCATCATGACCCTAGGGACTAGGCTAGGGTGGGGGCACGATTACTGGACTGGAGGTAAGTGACCAAAAGCGACGGCAGAGGGTACGCCGGTGTAGTTCCGGGCGGACTCTGGTCGTGCACATAGTCCGTAGCCGGAGAAAACATGCACGGGTACCAGTAGATCGGGACTGTGCACTCATGTTCATGGTGTCCAGGGGTTGACACCCTAGGGCTTGATACACCCGAAGGGTGGACCCGGCACAGTTCGACTACAATTATGATTGGGCCGTATTGACACCAACACGTGACGAGTTAGGCTTAGGGAGCCGATCGATTAGACCGTTTGGTTGGACCTTGTATTAGGGTCATTTCATGTTATTGGGCCAAAGCTTGGGCCAAGGGATCAATACTTGTTTATTCAAGTCATGTTAGTTTGCTAGTACACCTGTGGTGCAAAACCTTAATCCTGATTATGCGATGACACCTTTATCTACCTTGTTAGTTAATCATCATGCTAGTATATTGTTATCCTTATGTTCATCCCTGTTGCTCATGCCAGTTAACTTCATCAGTTTACATTGATTGTAGTCGGGCTTACTCAGTCTTTTTGACTGACCTGTTTTCTTTCGCCTCTTTTCTTCCGTTCCCCCCCCCCCCCAGGTTCTCAGGGAGGGAATACAGGAGCTTAGCTTGGATTTCGGATTGCTTGCTTGTGGGATTTCATCTCATGTACGGTTTCGACATGAAGCTAGCTATGGTTACCACTTAATTGGGGATAGCACTTATCTATTTCAGTTTTTCAGTTGATGTTGTTTTATCTAGACTTGTTTATTTGGAAAGCTATGTTGTACCAGACTTGTTTTGAAATGTTTTGAAATCTTCCGCTGTTTTATCTATGTTATTTACTCTGTTTACATATATACATATGTTCTTGTTCTGCCTTGATATATCATTATGCATGTTTACCTGATTCAAACGCCCCTCCAAAGTCAGAGTGCTTGCAAGAGCCACCCTGGTGGAGGTGGGGTGTTACATTTGGTATCAGAGCATATGGTACGAGAAGGAACAAAAAAGGCTTTTAGAAAACTTTTGGAAAACTATTTTCAAAACCAAGTATAAAGTATTTTCCAAAGAAAAGTCTAGTTTATTTTAAAGGCTATTCCCCAAAAAGCCATTAGCAAAATTCCTTCGTTTTTCTCCATTCTGAATCTGTCTTTTTCTTCGTTTTCAGTATGGCCGATAACTTTGCTATTCCGGAGGGAGTACACGTACCTGTTTGGTATAGGAGACTTTTGGAGGCTAGGGCGACCGAAGCCGGCCCCGCAGATGTTCCTCCTCCTCCTCCGGTAGTTAATGTTCCTCCTCCTCCGGTGGTTAATGTTCCTCCTCTTCCTGTCGCTGAGGTTCCTCTTACTCCTCCCCCTCAGCATCCTCAAGTGGACTTCGCAAAGACTTGCAAAGATTTCAAAGCAATGGGTGGCAAGAACTTTCAAGGCACTGAGACTTTTGTAGAGGCCAGAAATTGGTTGAAAGAGACCGAGGATTTGTTTGCTATCTTTGGGTTAGACGATCAGAGGAAGCTCTTGTTGGCGGTTTGGCTTATGAAGGATGAAGCCGCTTATTGGTGGGAAGTCACCAATGGTACTAGGCCTGTTGAGACTTGGGCCGATTTCAGGGCAAGGTTCATGCTTAAGTTTCTATCTTCTGCTGAGGAGAATATGCAAATGGAGAGGTTCATAACTTTGAAACAAGGAGATATGTCTGTCAAAGAATATGTGAACAAGTTCAATCAGTTAGCTCGTTTTGGCTTGGATATGGTGAATACTCCTCAGAAGAAGGCTCTTCGTTTTGCTAGAGGATTGAATGAGCCGTTGCAGGGATTGGCTATGTCACATATTCCCCATGGGGCCACGTTTGAGAGTTTGGTTGATATGTCGTTACTTCAGGGAGATGTCAAGAAAGAAACCAAGATGAATGATACTCAAGCCAAGAAGACTGATTCTCAGGGAAAAGGAAATCAGGGTAATCCAAGTGGTCAGAGCAGTCAAGGCAATCAGAACAAGAACAAGAGTCAAGGCAACAAGGGGAACAACAACAAGGGCAATAACAACAAGGGCAAGAACAACAAGGGGAAGTGCCATTATTGCGGTTCAGTTGGGCATCTTATTAAGGATTGTAAGAAGAGGAAAAGGAAGAATGGTGAATGCTTTTTCTGCGGTGAGACTGGACATTTCAGTAAGGATTGCCCGAGGAAGCAAGGGCAAGGCCAGGGTCAGACTCAGCGTGCTGGACCTTCAGGAGGGCAAGTTCATGCTCTCAATGTCGCTCCAGTTCCCGATCGAGGTAGTATTTCTGTTGAGAGCCTTGTATATATTTCTGATTTTCCAGTTCGTACCTTGTTTGATTCTGGTGCATCGCATAGCTTTATCTCATCTGATCTTGTTGATAGTTTGCACCTTAGTACTAGCTTGGTAGATGATCCCGTCTGTGTCTCAAATCCTATTGGGGGTTCCGCCCATTTGTCTATGATATGTGGGGATTTGAGGATCTCTATACTGAGTGTAGAGTTCTTGTGCAGTGCTTATGTTCTTGGTTTTAGGGGATACGGATTGATATTGGGCATGGATTGGCTGTCCAGATATGGAGCCATTCTTGATTGTGAGCATAGGGTTGTGAGGCTCGTGACTCGCCTCAGAAACACCCTAGAGATTTCTTGTGATCCGAGAGGTCCCGTCATGTTGTGCTATCTGGAATCACTCGACTCGTCAATGGAAACTCTTCAGTCTGTGAGAGTGGTTCGAGAGTATCCGGATGTTTTCGATGAAGTTAGGGGGTTGCCCCCTAAGCGAGAGATTGATTTCCGCATTTATCTGGTGGATAATGCAAAGCCTGTTTCTTTGCCCGTTCGGCACATGGCTCCGCGTGAAAGGAGGGAGCTAAGTAAGCAAGTAAAAGAGTTGCTTGAGAAGAACTTCATTAGACGAAGTATATCTGAATGGGGAGCGCCTGTGGTATTTGCTACCAAGGCGGATGGTTCTCTCCGACTTTGCGTTGACTATCGAGAGCTGAATAAGCTGACTAAGAAGAACAGACACCCGTTACCGAGGATTGATGATCTCTTTGACCAGCTTGTCGGTGCTTCTGTTTTCTCTCAGCTTGATCTTGCTACGGGGTTCCATCAGCTCAGGGTAGCTGAAGATAGTATAGACAAGACTGCGTTCAGAACTCCAGATGGATTCTTCCAATGGCTTGTCATGCCGTTCGGCTTGACTAATGCACCCGCATATTTCGTGGACTTGATGAGTAGGGTGTTCAGGGAGTTCTTGAACAAGTTTGTCGTGGTCTTCGTAGATGATATTCTGATTTTCTCTAAGGATGAGGAAGAGCACGCAAGGCATCTCATGGAGGTGATGGATACGCTTAGAGCGCATCAGTTGAAGGCCAAGTTCTCCAAGTGTCACTTTTGGAGAAGGGAAGTTAGATTCCTTGGGCATATAGTATCTAAGCAAGGCTTAGCGGTGGATCCCGCTAAGGTAGTGGCAGTTCAGGATTGGAAGACTCCAAGGAATGCAACCGAAGTGAGAAGTTTTCTAGGTCTTACGGGTTTCTACCGGAAGTTCATCAAGGACTTCGCAAAGATATCCGCTCCTCTCACTAAATTGACGAAGAAGAATTTAGTTTTTGCTTGGAGCATAGAATGCGAGCTTGCTTTTCAGAAGCTCAAGAGAGCCCTCACATCAGCACCTGTTCTAGCTTTGCCCGATGGAGGGAAGTTATTTACCGTATACACCGATGCATGTGGCACGGGGTTAGGAGCTGTTCTTATGCAAGAAGGGAGAGTGATATGCTTTGGCGGTAGACAACTCAAAGTGCATGAGAAGAATTATCCCACTCATGACTTAGAGTTGGCAGCAATAGTATATGCACTCAAGGCTTGGCGCCATTATCTTCTAGGAGAAAGATTTGAGCTTTATACCGATCACAAGTCATTGAAGTATCTCTTTTCTCAGAAGGATCTGAATCTGAGGCAGCAAAGATGGATGGAATTCTTGGCATCCTATGATTTTGAGATAGCTTATACCCCTGGCAAGGGGAATGTGGTAGCTGATGCATTGAGTAGAAGAAGGTTGACCCTAAGTCCTCTATTCGTTGAAATGAAGAATTTAGAGTATGTGGCAACCTTTGATTTCTCTTTGGCGATTGAGTCGATGACCGGTTCTTTAGCATCTCTGGAACTCAGACCTACCCTTCTTGATCAAGTTGGGGCTTCGCAGAGAGAAGACCCTCAGATAGTTGAGATTATGGATAAGCTGATTCGAGGAGAGACGTCTAGTCATCTCGCTCGATATTCTATTGATGACAAGGGTTGGCTGAGGAGAGACGGAAGGTTATGTGTTCCTATGGTAGAAGAGCTAGTAAGAAGAGTTCTGGAGGAAGCGCATCGCTCTAAGTGGACTATACATCCGGGCGGAGATAAGATGTATAAAGATATGAAGCACATTTTCTTTTGGCCTGGGATGAAGAAGGATGTGGCAGAATTTGTCTCTAGATGTATCATTTGCCAGCAAGTTAAGGCCGAGTCGAAGAAGCCCGGTGGGCTATTGCATCCTCTAGACGTTCCACTATGGAAGTGGGAGAGTATTTCCATGGATTTTATCGATGGGCTACCAAGGTCAAGGAAAGGGAATACGAGCATTTGGGTTATTGTGGATAGACTTACGAAGAGTGCTCATTTCATTCCGGTGAAGAGCAAGAGGACCGCATCTTGGCTAGCGTCTGTATATCTTCGTGAGATTGTGAGACTACATGGAGTCCCTTCTAGTATAGTCAGTGACCGTGACCCAATCTTTACAAGTCAATTCTGGAATAGCTTGCAAGAAGCCATGGGCACGAGGTTGAATCTAAGTACTGCTTATCACCCACAGACGGACGGTCAAACCGAAAGGGTGAATAGGGTACTCGAGGATCTGTTGAGGCTTTGTATTCTGGATTTTGGTGGTACTTGGGAAGACCATCTTCCTCTTGTTGAGTTTGCATATAATAACAATTATCAGGCAAGCATAGGGATGGCACCATTTGAAGCTTTATATGGGAGGCCATGCAAGTCACCTACATGTTGGTGGGAGACTACATATGAGCTTATACTTGGGCCTGATATGATCAGAGATACATCCGAGAAGATCGAGTTGATTCGGAGACGGATGAAAGCGGCCCAAGACCGACAGAAATCCTATGCTGATAAGCGAAGAACTGATTTGGAGTTTGATGTTGGGGATATGGTTTTCATGAAGGTTTCTCCTTTGCGGAATGTGGTCCGATTTGGAGCTGTTGGGAAGTTGGCACTGAGGTTTGTTGGACCATTCCCTACTATAGAGAGGATCGGGCAGATGGTTTATAGAGTGAAGTTGCCCGAGAAGCTTGCTGGAGTACACGATGTTTTTCATGTCTCGCATCTCCGGAAGTGTTTACATGAATCAGCAGAGGTTGTTGAGCCAAGTGTTCTAAAAGATGTAGAAGTGGAGAAAGAGGCTACCTTGAGGAGAGCTCCGATTCGTATCTTGGGGACGAAGACCAAGAAGCTAAGGAATCGAGAGGTCAAATTGGTGAAGGTTCAATGGGGTGAAGCCGAAGAAGACGCAACTTGGGAAACCAAGGAGAAGATGCGTGGGCTTTATCCATTCCTTTTTGAGGGTACACTCTCAATCTCTTTTCTTTGTTAGCATATCTTTCTCTTTGCTATCCATGTTTATCTAGTTTATCGTGTTAATCTTGTCATGAGAACCTTAGGTAGAAACCCTTTGGATGAAACATGTGTTTGAAACATGTTATGCTTGATGGTTGCAAGTGGTTGCAAGTGTTTGCAAGTGGATACTCGTGGATGCATAATACACGTTAGGCACTAAGATCGGCTCACACACTTTCATACCGCATATGCATGAGTGTTTATGCTTATTCATGGATGAAAACTTGTTATGCTATCACGTGGATGTTGCATATGGATGAATGTTATGTGCACTCATGTAGAGATTATAAATTATGTTAGGAATTTGCATACATATGGACTCATTTCACTAACATATTTTGCATTAAGGGGGTTTACTGAATCAGTAACCTCCTGATTTTCGCATTAGATAAGTACATATACACACACCTTTGCATATGATCATACAGCATTTAGAACCTTTTAAGGACAATGATTGCTCGTGGATGATGTTTTGAGTAGATGGATGATGGATGGTAGGATACGTTCTTCCTAACTTGGAGATTTCGGGGACGAAATCCTTTAAGGAGGGAAGAATGTAACAACCCGTATTTTTGAATAACATGTTATAACATAAATGGAGGCAGAATTAAACTGTAAAATCTGAATCAAGGTAAACGGGCTATGCCATTGCGTTCGTCTCAGAAAAATACGCGAAATAGAGTCCGAGTTTTCGAAAATCGGAGTCCGTATGACCAAGATATGGCCTCACGAAGTTTCACGAAAAATTCCCAAATTAAAGTATACTTAATTAAGTGAAATGGGTTGCGCAGAGAAATATATATATATTGATATATATATATATATATATAATTGAAAATTAAATAAATAAATATGCAAAAAATGTTCAAAACAGCGAATTGGGAGAGGGGAATAACCGAACCGGCCGATTTTTGAGGTCGACCCGAGCCTGCTGGGTCGACTAGGGGTTAATCCAGGGTGTTTGGCTGTCAACTCGTGGGCCGATTCGCTCAAATGCAGATTTTGCATTTGAATGGTTCTCATGGTTCATCTTTAATCTAAAGGCCCTAGCTGGTTCCTACACTTGACTTCTTCCCCAAGACATGCTTTGATGGCTTGGATTGAATCTAGGTTTAATCCTATGGCCTAAAACACTTGCCTAATCTATAAATAAGACCCTAACCTACCCTAAATCATCATTATTCATTCATACAACTAAACTATGGCAAAATCAATCCTCTCATGGCCTCCACTCTCTTCATAAAATTCCTAAATAAATTCCTAAGTGATTTTCCATGCATACAAGTGTTTTCAAACTTGTATGAGCATCATTAGCTTGCATTCAAGTCAAGTTTATATATTTGCATCATAAAGAAAGAGTCTTGATCATTTTGGCTCAAGGGTTTTGCTTGCATTTTGGGTTTAATTGATTTCATAAGGGCTTTGTCATATTTTTGTGACTTCTTAAGCATTGTAAGCCCTATTCTACTTTCATACTTAAACTCTAAAGTTAAATGTATGATATGCAAGTTTATATGCAAGTTTATCATGTTGTGATATGCAAGTTTATATGCAAGTTTATCATGTTGTGATATGCAAGTTTATATGCAAGTATGCCAAGTTATGTTATGCAAGTTTGGGTTGAACATTTTGTTCATGCTATCATGTTATGCAAGCTTATTTTGGGTTTATGAACATAAAGCTTTAAGCTTTATGCCAAAGGTTTCATTTTAGCAACATGTAAGTTATCATATCTCTTATGATAACTTGCATGTGAGGCTAAATGCGAACTTATGGCCATCTCTACATGTCATTTAGCACCATGTATCACCAATATGCTAAGTTTGGTTTTATGCATGCTTTTGAGGCCTAAAAATGTAATATGCAAGTGTATGAACATATGAACATTTCATATGCCACCATGTTAAGCTTGTGGCTTCAATACCTTTATGTCATGATTATGCCAAGTTCCCTCTTTCTATCCTTTATGCGCTATTGCGATATGTAAGCGATGGGATTGCGTTTGGGGTTGGGTAAACTTAAAAGACATAAAACATAAGCTTGGGAATTTACCTATTAAGTTAGGTCTACCCATTGGGAATTTACCTATTAAGTTAGGTCTACCCAATTGCTTGAAAACTTGTAACATGTTTTGGAAACATGATGGACATGACACTTAGAAAAGATAAGTGTGGCCAACTCGAGGTTGGGTTGAGTTTGTAGCGTAAACCTACCCGGAACCAACCGGCTTAACTAGTTGCTACAAACAATAGGACCCAATGTGAGAAGTTGGTCATGTTGTACCTTGAACCCGAGGTTAGACCAAGTTGTGGTGTAAAGCTACCCGGACCCGCCCGGCTTAACTAGTAACCACAACAAGGTCTAATGTGAGAGGTTAAGGCGCATTAAATTAATTAATGCCTCGTGATTAGGGTTAAGTCATGGTCCACTTAATACTTAACCAATTTGGGCTTGGTAGATTAATCGGGGTTAAGTCGTGAACTCATCGTTACACTTAACCAAGTTAATCCAGGATTAGCAAGAGGGTTAAACCGTACTTAACCCACTAGAAAAATCCTAGCAATGGGGGCCCACTCCAGCAGTAATCCCAAGTTAGTATCATCATGACCCTAGGGACTAGGCTAGGGTGGGGGCACGATTACTGAACTGGAGGTAAGTGACCAAAGGCGACGGCAGAGGGTACGCCGGTGTAGTTCCGGGCGGACTCTGGTCGTGCACATAGTCCGTAGCCGGAGAAAACATGCACGGGTACCAGTAGATCGGGACTGTGCACTCATGTTCATGGTGTCCAGGGGTTGACACCCTAGGGCTTGATACACCCGAAGGGTGGACCCGGCACAGTTCGACTACAATTATGATTGGGCCGTATTGACACCAACACGTGACGAGTTAGGCTTAGGGAGCCGATCGACTAGACCGTTTGGTTGGACCTTGTATTAGGGTCATTTCATGTTATTGGGCCAAAGCTTGGGCCAAGGGATCAATACTTGTTTATTCAAGTCATGTTAGTTTGCTAGTACACCTGTGGTGCAAAACCTTAATCCTGATTATGCGATGACACCTTTATCTACCTTGTTAGTTAATCATCATGCTAGTATATTGTTATCCTTATGTTCATCCCTGTTGCTCATGCCAGTTAACTTCATCAGTTTACATTGATTGTAGTAGGGCTTACTCAGTCTTTTTGACTGACCTGTTTTCTTTCGCCTCTTTTCTTCCGTTTCCCCCCCCCCCAGGTTCTCAGGGAGGGAATACTGGAGCTTAGCTTGGATTTCGGATTGCTTTCTTGTGGGATTTCAGCTCATGTACGGTTTCGACATGAAGCTAGCTATGGTTACCACTTAATTGGGGATATCACTTATCTATTTCAGTTTTTCAGTTGATGTTGTTTTATCTAGACTTGTTTATTTGGAAAGCTATGTTGTACCAGACTTGTTTTGAAATGTTTTGAAATCTTCCGCTGTTTTATCTATGTTATTTACTCTGTTTACATATATACATATGTTCTTGTTCTGCCTTGATATATCATTATGCATGTTTACCTGATTCAAACGCCCCTCCAAAGTCAGAGTGCTTGCAAGAGCCACCCTGGTGGAGGTGGGGTGTTACACCAAGGCAACCACTTAACCCCTCATGCCCCACTACATGCTTATCTGGTTAAGTGTTTCTTAATTGATTAAGACCGTAACCTTTGCAAAGACCTCTCACATTAGACTATCTTTTATGGCAGCTGGATTTGCCGGTCGGGTCCGAGCAGCCTTACGCCATAACCGAGTCTAACCTCGTGTCTTTACACTTGTCACGTATTTAGTTTATGCCTAAGACCTCTCACATTGGGCCAATCATTTATAGCGGCTGGATTTGCAGGTCGGGTCCGGGCAGTCTTATGCTACAAAAGGGTCCAACCTCGTGTCTTAGTCGATTAATTACACCTAATTAATCACCCCCATATTTTGAATTATCTTTCCCTAATTAATTCCAATTTAATGATGTACATAATTGACTCAATTATGTCCATCCACTTATGGTATGCAACATCATACCAATTTCACCATAATTTTGTTAACATGAATATTAACCCCATCGTTCCCCAAGTGATACGCTAACATGACATACTTAAAAGGGAAGATTCATCACAAATGCAATGGGTTCTACTTAGCATAACATTAGCATCATCATGGGTTTTAAAGGTGTCAACTTGCATATATGACCATAGCATCAAACCCAACTAGCATAAATAACCAACCCAAACTTGCATGAATCACATATGTCATAAAGAGGGTAACTTGCATAGATGTTCATGTCATAGACCTATCATAAAGGTATAAACTTGCATACATGTCATAGGTCTAAAAAGGGATGAACTTGCATATGTTACTCATATCATAAAAAGGGGTAAACATGCATATGTATGCATGACATACAAAGGGGTAAACTTGCATATGTATGCATATCATACAAAGGTGTAAACTTGCACATGTTACTTGCATATAATCAAACACCAAACTTGCATAACATGTCATATATGAACTTGCATATAATCAAACACCAAACTTGCATAACATGTCATATATGAACTTGCATATAATCAAACACCAAACTTGCATAACATGTCATATATGAACTTGCATATAATCAAACACCAAACTTGCATAACATGGTATCATAATGGATCAATGTTTATCATAGTGATTTGCATAACTAGCATCACGAACACATAGCATAAAACTTGCATAACTAGCATCATGAACATATAGCATAAAACTTGCATAACTAGCATCATGAACACATAGCATATGATAACATAACTTGCATTGATCCTCATACATAACCATAACCTCATTATATCCTATCATAATTAGTTTAGCAATTGCTTGCTAAAGGCATAGAAACTCACAACTTGTTGATTAGCACTTCTATGAAGAAGATTAAGTTGCTAGAGTTGATTAGAAGTTGATTTGAGAAGCTATCTTCCTCTTTAATTTGTGGAGGCTCCTTCTAAGTTGCATTTTGACGGCATGACGACGTTGTATCCAGTTTTAGTATGAATTAGGGTAGTCTTAGGGTGTATTTATAGATTAGTTAAGTGTTTTAGGCCATTAGATTAACCCTAAATCAGATTAGAGCCGTTAGATCTCGTCACTAGCCACCAAAACACAGCCCAGATCCCAAATCAGTGCACCCAGGTCACCTGTGCTCGACCAGGGAGGTCGACCCCCAGGTCGACACTAGGGTCGACACCCATGTCGACCTGGTGGGTAGGTCGACCCCCAGGTCGACCCCCAGGTCGACCTGGTCTGGGTGGGAATTTTCCCGCCTAGCCCATATTCTGCATTTTTGAAATCTGTTTCGTTGTGAAACTTCTAAAGGCCATATCTTAGTCATACGGACTCCGATTCACGAAATTTCGGACTCTATTTCGCGTATTTTTCCGAGACAAACGCAACCGCGAAACCCGTTTCCCTTAATTCTCATGTCTGAGATTAATTATTCATTAATTTATGAACATCACTGTTGTTAGAAATACGGGGTGTTACATTCTCCCCTACTTAAAGGATTTCGTCCCCGAAATCTCTAAGTCAAGAAGAACGTATCCTACCAAACAAACAACCATCTACTAAACCATCAAACACGGGCATCCATTGTCCTTAAAGTTTCTAATGCTGTATGAACATATGCAAGAAGTGTGTGTATATGTTCCATATCTAATGCAAAATCAGGCGGTCTACTGATTCAGTTGACCTCCTTAATGCAAACCATGATAGTGCCATGCATTCAATATGTATGCGAAAGAACCCTATCGACACATACTATTTCTACATGTGTGCACAACCATACACCAAAATGCATCATCCATATGATAACACAACCATTATACATCCATTAATATAGCTACCTACACACAATTATATTCAATATGCAATATGAAATGACTGAGACGATCTAGTGTCTAAAGTGTGTGTATATGCATCCACGAGCAACCACTAGCAAACACTTGCATCCACACGCATCCATCAATCATAACATGTCTCAAACACATGTTTCAACCATAGGTTTACCCTATCTAAAGGTCAAAGGTACTAACGAGAGGACATACTAAAGATAAGATAAGTACTAGACAAACGATAAAGGAGAAGTTAAAAGACATACCCTCAAAAAGAAATGGGTATAGTGAACGCATCTTCGCTTCTGTCTCCCAAGTAGCATTGCTTTCATCATCTCCCCATTGCACTTTGACTAGTTGAACCTCTCTGTTTCTCAACCTCCTAATCTCTGACCCAAGGATGCGAGTAGGAGCTCGTCGAATCGTCGCATCATGCTCTACCTCCACTTCTCTAAGCAAGCCCGGCTCTACCACCTCTGCGGTCTCATGTAGGCACTTCCTCAAATGTGACACATGGAATACATCATGTACTCCACTAAGTCTCTCGGGCAACTCTACTCTATATGCCATCTGTCCAATCCTTTCCTTAATAGGAAACGGTCCTACAAACCTTGGTGCTAACTTCCCAACGGACCCAAAGCGAACAACATTCCGTAATGGAGATACTTTGACAAAGACCATGTCCCCAACATTAAACTCAAAATCCGTCCTCCTCTTATCTGCGTAGGATTTATGTCTGTCCTGTGCCGCTTTCATCCTTCTTCTAATCAAATCAATCTTTTCCGAAGTCTCTCTAACCATATCAGGCCCAAGCAAGATCTTATCCGTAGATTCCCACCAACATGTAGGTGACCGACAAGGCTTTCCATAAAGAGCTTCGAAAGGAGCCATACCAATACTAGACTGAAAGCTGTTATTATACGCGAACTCCACCAATGGAAGATGCTCTTCCCATGTACCTCCAAAATCTAAGGTACATAGTCTCAAAAGGTCTTCTAGAACACGATTCACCCTCTCGGTCTGACCGTCCGTCTGAGGATGATATGCGGTGCTCAAACACAACTGAGTCCATACTGCCTCTTGCAAACTCTTCCAAAACTCGCTAGTGAAGATAGGATCTCGATCACTCACTATTCTAGAAGGTACTCCATGCAATCGAACTATCTCTCGAAGGTAAACTGAAGCTAGCCATGGAGCAGTCCTCTTGCTCTTCACGGGTATGAAATGGGCGCTCTTAGTAAGTCTGTCTACCACAACCCAAATTCCTGTATTACCCTTCCTCGATCTCGGTAACCCATCAATAAAATCCATCGAGACGCTATCCCACTTCCATTGCGGAACCTCCAATGGGTGAAGCAACCCACCAGGTTTCTTTTGCTCCGCTTTCACTTGTTGGCACACCAAGCATCTGGCGACATACTCGGCCACATCCTTCTTCATACCGGCCCAAAAAAAACTTGCTTCATGTCTTGGTACATATTGTCCCCACCGGGATGAATGGTCATCCTCGAACGATGCGCATCATCAAGAATAGCCTTCCTCAAACCCTCGTCTTGCGGTACACAGAGTCTACCGTCTCTACGCAACCACCCCTTATCATCTAGGGTGTACCTACTCAAATGGTCGGACGACTCCCCTCTTATGAGCTTCTCTACTAACTCAACCGACTGTGGGTCGTCCCGCTGTGCCTCACCAATCCGTCCCAAAAGAGTAGTTCTGACCTCTAAGGATGCTAACAAACCGGGTACAAAGTTAACGGAGGGTATGAAGTCAAACATCGAGCTAAATTCCAAGCTTCGTCGTTCCACGAACAATGGACTCAAAGACAACCTTTTTCTGCTTAAGGCGTCCGCCACCACGTTACCCTTGCCAGGGGTATACGCTATCTCGAAATCATAGGATGCTAAGAACTCCATCCACCTTTGCTGTCTTAAGTTCAAATCCTTCTGAGAAAACAAGTACTTCAATGATTTGTGGTCAGTGAACAATTCGAACCTCTCGCCAAGAAGATAATGGCGCCAAGACTTAAGCGCAAAAACAATAGCGGCCAACTCTAGATCATGGGTAGGGTAATTTTTCTCATGCACTCTCAACTGCCTTCCCCCATAGGCTATTACCCTTCCCTCTTGCATTAAGACTGCGCCTAGTCCTTTCCCACAAGCATCGGTATAAACAACAAATGGCTTACTCCCATCTGGCAACACTAAGACTGGAGCTGTGGTTAAAGCTCTCTTTAACCGTTGGAACGCATCATCACAATCTACTTCCCATGTGAAGACTAGATTCTTCTTTGTCAAGCGAGTTAATGGGGCTGATATCTTCGCGAAGTCCTTGATAAACTTCCTATAGTAGCCAGCCAACCCCAAGAAACTCCTCACCTCGGTAGCATTCTTCGGAACCTTCCAATCTTGGATGGACACTACCTTCGTGGGATCCACACCTATCCCTTCCTTAGAGACCACGTGCCCTAAGAACCACACTTCCTTCCTACAGAAGTGACATTTAGAGAATTTAGCCTTAAGGCTATGCGCTCGAAGAGTCTCTAACACTTCCCTAAGATGTAGGGCATGCTCTTCTTCACTCTTAGAAAAGACTAAGATGTCATCCACAAAGACCACCACGAACTTATTAAGGTACTCCCTGAACACCCTACTCATCAAATCAACAAAATATGCAGGGGCGTTCGTCAAACCAAAGGGCATCACCAGCCACTCATAGAAACCATCCGGAGTCCTAAAGGCAGTCTTGTCTATGCTATCCTCAGCCACTCTCAACTGATGAAACCCCGTGGCTAAGTCCAACTGCGAAAACACTGAGGCGCCAACCAACTGATCAAAGAGATCATCAATCCTCGGCAATGGGTGTCTATTCTTCTTTGTATGCTTGTTGAGTTCTCTATAGTCTACACAAAGTCTGAGGGACCCATCCGCCTTCGTGGCAAAAACTACTGGAGCACCCCACTTCGATATACTTCATCTTATGAACCCCTTCTCAAGCAACTCCCTTACTTGCTTATGGAGTTCCCTCCTCTCACGAGGAGCCATGTGGCGCACTGGCAAAGATACTGGTTTAGCATTGTCTACCAGATATATTCGGAAGTCAATCTCCCGCTTCGGAGGTAAGCCCTTCACCTCCTCAAACACATCTGAGTATTCCCGGACCACTCTAACAGATCGCAAACTCTCGACCGAAGCGTCAAGCGATTCAAGATAACTTAGCATAACAGAATTCATGGGATTACAAGAGATCTCGAGAGTGTTCCCCAAGCGGGTCATGAGCCTAACAACTCTCCTTTCACAATCAAGAACGGCACCATTACTGGATAACCAGTCCATGCCCAAAATCAACCCATAGCCCGTGAAGCCCAAAACAAAAGCATCACATCTAAACGCAACGCTAAGTATAGAAATCCTTAAACCCAAACATATCATGGACAAATAAATGGAGCCCCCAATTGGGTTTGAGACAACCAAGGGATCATCTACTAGACTGGTGTCTAAGTGCAGTGACTCAACTAATGATGATGAGATAAACGAATGCGATGCACCAGAGTCAAATAAAGTACGGACAGGATGATCAAACAGAAAAACCAGACTTTCAACGGAAATAGTTCTACCTCTTTCCTGAATCGGTGGAACCGCGAGAGCCTGAACTTGCCCCCTTTCCTGACCTGGTGCCATAAGAGCTTGCACCTGTCCCCCCGAGGTAGATCCCGTCCTCTGCCCCTTCTTAGGGCAGTCCTTCACTAGATGCCCTACTTCGCCATAGTGGAAGCAGCCAGTCTTCTTCTTCTTCCGACAATCTTTGCTTAGGTGGCCTGGTGTCCCGCAATTGAAGCACTTCTTCTTTCCCTTGCCATCGTTGCCTTTCCCACCCTTGTTTTGTTGTTGCTGTTGAGGTCTCTTCTGATCTCCTTTCTTCTCGGGTGCCTTATTAGCATTGGGACCCTTCTCTTCCTCATGCATGAGTGCCATGTCTACTAGCTTCTCAAAGGTGGCCCCCATAGGGATGTGAGTCATAGTCAATCCATGCATCGGTTCATTCAAACCTTTAACGAACCTCAAAGCCTTCTTCTCCGGTGTATTCACCATGTCTATGCCAAACCTTGCCAACTGATTAAACTTGTTGACATATTCCTTCACTGATAGGTTTCCTTGCTTTAGAGTCAAGAACCTTTCCATATACATATTTTCTTCCGCCCTTGAAAGAAACTTTGCCACAAACCTTTGTCTAAAATCCGCCCAAGAGTCAACTAGGCGTTCTCCATTAGTGACCTCCCACCAGAACGAGGCCTCTCCCTTCATTAACCAAGCAACTAACTTGACTTTCTTTCCTTCTTCCATCTCAAAGATGTCTATCAATTCTTCCACCTCCTTAAGCCAATCCCTAGCTTCCACAAAAGTTTTTGATCCTTGAAAAGGTTTCCCTCCATAGCCTTAAATTCCTTGCAAGTCTTAGCAAAAGTATCCGCGCGAGGTGGAAGAGGAGGAGGAAGATCGGGTGCAACTGGTGATGGAGGAACATTTGTTGGACCCGCAGTGGCGGCCCTAGCCTCCATCAACCTCCTATACCATACTGGTATCGCTACACCCTCCGGAAAGTTAAGATCTTCATCCATGATGAAACGAAAAAGGAAAGATTCAAAACGGAGAATTCGAAAGATAAAGATATGGCTATTGGGGATTATGCTTTTCTTTCAAAAACTTTTCTCTCAAAAGACATGTTTTTGAAAATACTTCTTCCAAAAATGTTTTAGAAAAATAGTTTTTCTAAAAAATTTATCTGTTCTGGTAACCTTAAGCTCTGATACCACGTGTAACACCCCACACCCGCTACGGACACTCACTAAGGGAATGCCATAGCATCGGTGGAGTATTTTAAGTGAATATAGAACAGAAAAATTACAGCAAGACAGATATAAATAATACTTGAAAATTTAAAACATCATTTCATTGCAGCAGAAGATAAACATGTCTGGTTACAATACCAAAACCAACTAAACAAGAGTCAAGTACTAAATATCCATCTTAATAAAACATAAGTACATGATCCCACTACATAACTAATAGCCATAATAGAAAAGATAACCGAGCTTTACATCAAGAGTCCAAGCTCCAAGATAGATAAAGCAGTCTGGATCAAACTCCACTAGAACTAGGCCCAACCTGAGGACCTGAGGGGGAAAAAAAGATAAAAACAATGGGGTCAGACATAAGTCTGAGTGAGCCCTATAACTTTAACAATACAATCATTAAAGTAATTAGGGTATGATATAAACTTGGTACGGTGACGACTGGGGATAAATGACTACACTAAGTAGCCAACTAAACATAGGAAGAACTAAGATATCGATAAAGATGCATCTACCCACCCAAGGGTAATTACTACACTGCACCACACCAGTCATTCCTAACTTAAAGGTTGATCCCACCCATGGACTTAGAAAATATAACTAGTAGTTTCGTGTACCCCTAGCTGACCACATAGGTGTCGTCTGCCCCTATCTCCACTAGGTGTACCCACTACTCCCCAAGCGATCGGCTCCCTAACGTAGATACCCGTGCTGGCCCCACAGTGGGGTGTATCACTCCCCAAAGTGGCAACCCGATACAACCAATGGTGCACGGCTTATACCTACACGATGCAACAACGTCTTACCTACCAGCCCGGGTACACACACGCATATGAAACCCGTTGGACTTGCGTTGCCACCGCTAACCCGTTTTTGGCCTCTTATAGTCAAGCCCAGTATGCGTGTCCCGTCCTCGACTTGGGTCGAGCCCACAAAGATACGTTTTGGGTTACTGGTTGAAATGGGCCCCCACAAGCTACCCACCTAAGCTTGTCCCTTTTCTAGTGCATCCCACTTAACCCTTTAATCATGTTTAATTACATGTTTCCACTTGGTTAGGTATTCTAATCGTATTTTCTATTGCCACCCAAGGCAACCCACTAGATTTCCACATGCCACCCAAGGCACTTACTTGATTTCCACATGCCACCCAAGGCACCCACTTAACCCCTCACGCCCCACTACATGCTTATCTGGTTAATTGTTTCTTAATTGATTAAGACCGTAACCTTTGCAAAGACCTCTCACATTAGACTATCTTTTATGGCAGCTGGATTTGCCGGTCGGGTCCGGGCAGCCTTACGCCATAACCGAGTCTAACCTCGTGTCTTTACACTTGTCATGTATTTAGTTTATGCCTAAGACCTCTCACATTGGGCCAACCATTTGTAGCCGCTGGATTTGCCGGTCGGGTCCGGGCAGTCTTATGCTACAAAAGGGTCCAACCTCGTGTCTTAGTCGATTAATTACACCTAATTAATCACCCCCATATTTTGAATTAATTTTCCCTAATTAATTCCAATTTAATGATGTACATAATTGACTCAATTATGTCCATCCACTTATGGTATGCAACATCATACCAATTTCACCATAATTTTGTTAACATGAATATTAACCTCATCGTTCCCCACGTAATACGCTAACATGACATATTTAAAAGGGAAGATTCATCACAAATGCAATGGGTTCTACTTAGCATAACATTAGCATCATCATGGGTTTTAAAGGTGTCAACTTGCATATATGACCATAGCATCAAACCCAACTAGCATAAATAACCAACCCAAACTTGCATGAATCACATATGTCATAAAGAGGGTAACTTGCATAGATGTTCATGTCATAGACCTATCATAAAGGGATAAACTTGCATACATGTCATAGGTCTAAAAAGGGATGAACTTGCATATGTTACTCATATCATAAAAAGGGGTAAACATGCATATGTATGCATGACATACAAAGGGGTAAACTTGCATATGTATGCATATCATACAAAGGTGTAAACTTGCATATGTTACTTGCATATAATCAAACACCAAACTTGCATAACATGTCATATATGAACTTGCATATAATCAAACACCAAACTTGCATAACATGTCATATATGAACTTGCATATAATCAAACACCAAACTTGCATAACATGTCATATATGAACTTGCATATAATCAAACACCAAACTTGCATAACATGGTGTCATAATGGATCAATGTTTATCATAGTGATTTGCATAACTAGCATCATGAACACATAGCATAAAACTTGCATAACTAGCATCATGAACATATAGCATAAAACTTGCATAACTAGCATCATGAACACATAGCATATGATAACATAACTTGCATTGATCCTCATACATAACCATAACCTCATTATATCCTATCATAATTAGTTTAGAAATTGCTTGCTAAAGGCATAGAAACTCACAACTTGTTGATTAGCACTTCTATGAAGAAGATTAAGTTGCTAGAGTTGATTAGAAGTTGATTTGAGAAGCTATTTTCCTCTTTAATTTGTGGAGGCCCCTTCTAAGTTGCATTTTGACGGCATGACGACGTTGTATCCAATTTTAGTATGAATTAGGGTAGTCTTAGGGTGTATTTATAGATTAGTTAAGTGTTTTAGGCCATTAGATTAACCCTAAATCAGATTAGAGCTGTCAGATCTCGTCACTAGCCACCAAAACACAGCCCAGATCCCAAATCAGTGCACCTAGGTCACCTGGGCTCGACCAGGGAGGTCGACCCCCAGGTCGACACTAGGGTCGACACCCATGTCGACCTGGTGGGCAGGTCGACCCCCAGGTCGACTCCCAGGTCGACCTGGTCTGGGCGGGAATTTTCCCGCCTAGCCCATATTCTGCATTTTTGAAATCTGTTTCGTTTTCTGATTTTTCGTGAAACTTCTAAAGGCCATATCTCAGTCATACAGACTTCGATTCACGAAATTTCGGACTTTATTTCGCGTATTTTTCCGAGACGAACGCTAACGCGAAACCTGTTTCCCTTAATTCTCACGTTTGAGATTAATTATTCATTAATTTATGAACATCACTGTTGTTAGAAATACGGGGTGTTACAATCACCAACTGATTCCCTCCTCCTGGGTGTACAGCCCAATCAAGATCATCAATAATCATCCAAACAATGTGAAGACCTCCGGTCTTCAACCACCATCTTCATCTTCGACTTATCGTCGAATCGGTTATTCAGAATGGGTATAATCCCGGCCTTTCCGAATGACCCGCGTGTATAATAAACAAGTGTTACACAAACACAACATACGCCTCATTCCAATTCGGAATTTTCTTTAATTCAAATATTCACATTCTTAGGGAAAGATTCCCATTAATTTTATCAAAGATAGATTCTTCTAAATTTATTCTTCAGTCTTCCTTTGGATATCATTTAAAACCATGTTTAGGTTTTCCAAACTAGTCGGGATTAGCGAACCACACCGAAATAATTATTTATTTTATTTCTCAATCCCAACCTATTCATCCCATGGAGAAAATTTGGCAATACTCCATATCTAACACCACGGTGCTATCGATAAAATTAATTACCATTTCACGTTCAAATCTAATTAAAGATTTAACTATCGCTTTGGAGCAAAACTGGTGATACTCCATTCTCGATCACTTTAATCTAATTAAAGATTCATTAAAACTCCACCTAGTTTTAATCTTCCCACAAATCAATATCCTATATTTACTGGGTTAAAGAACCAAAGTCATCTAAAACATGGTTCACGATAAACCCAAAATCACATCCCTTTGTTAATTGGGCCAAAGAACAGATGTTATTCAAAACACCGCTAACGATAAACCCAAAAACCAATTTAAATTCAATTCCAATTAAATACCAATTAACTAGACAATTTCACTAAATCTTAATTAAAAGATTTATTTTTTTATAAACCGGGTTCAAGAACAGTGTTATTTAAGACACCATTCACGATGAACCCAAAATCACATTTGGTATTAAATACAAGGCTCTGAATAGAAAATATATCGGCTTATTTTCAGTATCAAATTCTGAAACCAACAAACATCGTATTGGAAATAACAATATAAATATATCTTTCAAATTTCCACAACCATATCTGTATAATCACGAAATCCAACATCGAAATATTCCGAAGATAATTTCGATTCAAATCTATTCCAATTCGTATATTGGAAATTCTGATTATTTTTTAAACCACTTCAAATCTAGTTCAAAACTAGTTAATTTCGATAAAAATATATTTTTATCCTTTCAAATGTGGAATTTTTCATCCTAGTTCTTTCCAATTCATATATTATGATTTTACACAAATTATTAATATTTTTAATAATTTTATCAAGGCCCGTACTGTCGATTTCCAATAACGGTCGTCGAACTGCACTTACAACGACCTTTTCCAAATTTGATTTGGACATAATTCCAAATCCAACCATTAAATTTCAAATTTCTAATATTCATTTTTAAGCTCTATTCGAAACGAACCCAACGGTTCTGGTTTCAGGAGAATCCGACGGTCGGATCTCCCGTAATGCCTATTCGAAGTCAATGGTAGAAATTCGTGAACTGCCGCAGCGCGGCGCGTTCTATTCAGGCCATTTAATATATATATTATATATATTTCGTAGATTTCAATTCAAAACGTATTTTATAAATCGTTTTAAATTCGTTTTCAAAACAATTTCAACTTCATATTCAATTTCAAATCAAAATTGAATATTTCATATCATTAATATATAAATGATAATATTTTCAAAACGTTATATTTTGAAATCACTTTCTTTTCTATATTCATTATAAAAACGAATATAATCGATATAAATATTGTTCGCGTCAGAATGGCGCAAATCTAATCAACACAGCTTTATATATTTCAATAACTTTGTTATTCTATTCAACAAATGAATATTTTCTTCAACACATGAATATATACTTTATTCAACACATGAATATTTATTAATTCTTACTTACAATAAAAATATGAATTTTATTGTATAAATATTTTATTCAACACATGAATAGTTTCAATACATGAATGTTCTCAACATATGAGTATCGTCAACACATGACTATTTTGTTTATTCAACACATGAATATTTATTTTCCTGTTCTGAATATTATTTTAAAATATTCTTTATTTTCTAAATTGGAATGAGACCCAATCAATTACCATATAATGTTATTTATATGGATTCCATACAACACATGTATATAATAGCAACAATAAATAATCAACCATCGTCCAGAGTGCACCGCACAACTGCATAAGCATTAAATATAACTAATTGACGCTTACACAGTCTGTCAATCAAACGATCGACATACCACTAAACAATTGGGATTAGTGTACGCTGAATATCATCTCAACACCCATGTGGGGTTTCAAATCAACAAACATGATTTTTATTAGTGCAGTTGGGCGACGTGTAAAATTTATCGTCCCAACCAATATCCTTCAAATGGGTGTACATAAACAAATCGTTCGATTTGTGAATGAATATTTATTTTATTCACATACCCATTAAAAATTATATTTTTAATGATAAAATATTTTATTTCATTCCACATCACACAATCAATTTTCACAACCACATACAATCAAACATACAAGCCATTCATGGTCTGTGGACGACGGGTGTCGGGTGCTGCTAAGCACCGTCTGCATCCTAATATATAACTTTAACTAGAAAACAAGAATTAAAGTGAGAAGTTCTCACCGAAAAGCTAAACCAAACGCCATGACTCTCCATATGTAGGAAATCTTCGTCGTGCTCGCCTTTTGTCTCTTTCGTTGACCGTAGCCACTACACATATAAAAATCACATTTTTATATTCCCTAGTATATAAAAATCATATTTTTAAAACGCTACTATATAGATAAAAATTCTGTTTTTATACCGGTGTTCATATAATAAAGATCACATCTTTATCTCGCCATTCTCTATATAAAAATCACATTTTTATATATAAAGATCGTACTTTTATATCTCTACTTCATATGTAAAAATCATTCCTTTACACCGCTACTTCCATGAAAAAAAAATATTTTTATCTTGCTAGTAATATAATAAAAATTATATTTTTATTAATTTTACATAAATAAAAATTGAATTTTTATTCTTTCTATGATATAAAAATCATATTTTTATTCTTCCTATTATATGAAAATCATATTTTTACTATACTGTCATATATATGAAATCTAATTTTTATGGCGCTACAAACATAATAAAGATCCAATTTTTATTCTAAAATCATTTCTATAAAAATTATATTTTTATAACTTTCTTCTTCTAATAAAGATTATATCTTTTTGTTCAAATAAAAATCCTCTCTTTCTTCAAATTAAAATCATTTCTTTGTGAAAAGCTATATGATATAAAAAAAATCCGAAGTCTAAAACAATTTTATTTACATAAGATCTGAAATTTAAAACAATTGTAAATGAATAAATAAAAAGTAATGATAAAACTCACAGTTATTGGAGAAAGGGGCGTTCGACGTCGGAGGAGGCGATGGCAGGTCGGAGTTTGGTGGCGGTCAGGGGGTCACGGCGTCGGCTGTACAGAGGTTTGGGGGGTTTTCCTCGATCGCGAAGCTGGAGGGTTTGGGGGGTGCGGAAATCGAGGGATGGAGGTGAAGGGGCTGAGGCGTGGGTCGGCGCTGGAGCTAGGGAGGCCGGCAACTGGTGGCGCGACGTGGGTCCGGTGCTGGGGTGACGCGGTTAGGGCAGCGGAGGCCTGGGGGGGTTCGCGCGATGCGGAGGAGGGTTGTTCGCCTTGGAAGCGGCGATGACGACAGGCCGGGGTAGGCGGCGGAGGACGATCCCCAGATCGATTTGGGGCTCTCGTTTCTTTCTCTTTTTTTATATATAAATCGACAGTTGACCGAAATTACCAGGTGAAATGGGGGCCAAGGTATATATAACTTTATATTATTTTATTTTCTTTTAAAAAGTTGACCTTTTCCTTCGAACACTAAACGACACCCAATGACCATCGTCCTTAGCGTAATACGCCCATTTCGAACACAATGGGATATGTATCGTAGGCTGATTCGACCGTTTCGCCCAGTTTTCGTCAAAATCAAAATATAAATCTATATATTGAATTTGAACGCACATTTCAATTTTCCGGGGCCACATATTGGCTATAAAAATTCCAGAAAAATAATTTCTAACTTCGTATTGACGAAACGGTTCTAACAAAACTAATTTCGCCAAATTCTGAGACCGTTTAAAAAATGGCCTTTTTCTGGTTGATCGAAATTGACTATAATTGACAAAACACGTTTTACTTTGCCACGCTCCCATATTGATTCAGAATATTACAAAATTTGGAATATAGCAATAATTTGACATCCCGGATCGAATAAAAGTGGTTTTATCGAAAACCAAGGTCATTTGCAAAATTTCCATTTTTAAGAGCCAAAATTCCATAGCGACTATTCTGAAGTTTCAACTGGACATAACTTTTTATTCCCGCTATGAAATTTCAATTTTTCGGATTCGTAGGAAAGATATTCTCAATTAGATTCTAATATTTTTGGTTTCGCTAATATTCGTTTTATTTTGAATCATGTACATTCATTTGAAATTCGAAATCGAAATTTCAAACTACCGCGCCATTTTTAGTTCCTTTTATAATTAATATAAATTATTTATATTCTAACGTCGATTCAAATAAATATATACATTCTAATTCTAAATTTCTCGTCATTATTATTTAAAATAATCCATTTTAAATATTCAAATTTCATTAAAATCGCCAAAATAAATTTTTTAAATTAGCTCAGATTTCCGGGTTGTTACAGCAAGGTTCTCAAAGGATTGGAGAGCACGGTTGGATAATTTGGGGAGCAAGCAAAATGGGAATTTTGGACGCACAACGAAACAAGTACAGTAGAAAAGTGGGATGGTTTTTATTAATATTATAATGTATAAAACTTCATCGTGGAGAAATCATGTTAAAAACCACTATATACGATCTTCATTTTCTGATAAAAAGGCTAATCCTGGTATAGAAAAATATTCTGAAATCAATGGGACAGGTTTCGTCAAATTCCGACATTGTTTGAAAAAATTTCCTTTATAAAACCAGAAATAAAAACGTGTTTAAATTTTCCACGTTCACTAGATAAATCCAATCAACTTGAAACTTTGAAATCCTAATATAATTAATCAATACGAACCCAACGGCACCAGTTTCGTCGCATTCTGGGACTGTTTTCCCGTTAGGCTATTTTCATGTGCACCGCAATGCCATTTTGGACACCAAATTGCACGGTCTTCAAAAATAACAAACTATATACTTATCCTGACTCTAAACGTCGATACAAACTCAACGGAACTGATTTCGCCGCCTAATTCGATCGTCTGTTCAAGTTACACTCAAATATCTCTTTATTAAATTAAATTACATGCTATAGAAGTTGAACGGCCGTTTACGTCTACCATGGTCACATATGACATCAGTTTGCCACGCAATTCAACACCATACAATAATTTAACATTACGGTTCTAATGACACTAATTTCATTTTGGCCATAACTAACAAACTAAAATACAAAATCTGAATTTTTCTCTTTCATATGAAAATTATAATCAACACGGTTCCAACGTTTCTCGTTTCACAGAAATCCGACTTATATCGGATCCTGTATGTCAAATAGAAGTTCAAAACTCCATTTTACGAACTACCGTGCGATTTCGGGCTCGATTTATATTATAAATAAATTATCGTTCTAACTTTGTTTTTAAATAAGGAATTAAATATTAAAATCCATTAATGTTCTACATATAATATTTAAAATAATAAATTAAATAAAATAGTTGACGGCCAAAAATACAGGTCATTATATTCTTCCCCCCTTAAAATAATTTCATCCTCGAAATTGCTAAGGTAAGAAAGGACGTTACAAATCCATTAATTTCTAAATCCATTTTATTTTAAATCAAAACCAATTCAATATCGTAAATAAATAATTTCAAATATATCAAAAAATTTCTAACACTTTAAATTCCCGGGAAAATTCGGCAGAGTCTCCCCTGCACGAAGTGACATTTACGATATCGCAGGAACCAATAATATATATACATTGACCAACATGGTCGAATAACAAAAATCAAAACCCAAAATTTTATATTTTCGTGTAGGCCTACCTTTACGAGCGCTATTGAGCATATTTGCTTAATGTATACGCGATTTACTCAACCAATATCAATCTGCCTAGCCATCTGGCACCTGTACTTAACTTAGTTCACATATAAGTAATAACTATATGGAATTCTGAGATAATATTTCACTAATCAACTGGTATAACTAACCAATTGTAAAGTCAAACACACAACATCAATTCATTCTTAAACACGTGGTTGAATTGTAAATTCTAATTCATATGCAGTTTCATTCCAGTTTAAATATACCGGAAATTATTCTTTAGTTTATAAATTCATTTAGCTCTATTAAATTGTTGATTATTTCTATTCAACAAACTATCACCCTATAACAACCAATTCACAATCAATAACCAATACACAACCAAATCAATTGAATTCATATTAATATTTTATTTTGGTTTCACAGATTTGATTATCATTTATTCAAAATCCAAATTTATTTAATTTCGATTTCATTGTCATTATTAATCTAATTTCCACTTAACCAGGTTAAGTTTCCAATTCAAAATTTCAATCCTATTTGAATCCATTCAATCAATCAAACACGGTAACACCTCAATAATTTATAAAATTATTATTATTATTATTATTTATACAAAAATATGATTTGGGTAATATTATTTCATTTACCCTCTTTTCAAAACAACACAGTATCCATTGATAGTTCAACGCTTCTCAACATTTGAACCGATCAACAAACACAATACAAAACATTTGTATATAAAATTTACAATTACGCTCTCATATATATATATACACACACACTCAATCTTGATCTAGGTTATTACTAACCCCATCTCTATCGAGTTACACCATAGAGCCAAGGTTATTACTAAACCAATAGCTCTGATACTACTGTAATGACCCAGGGATTTTCGGCCCTGACAATCGACATAAATACCTTTACCGTAACTCATGTCGACCTTCCAAACGCCGAAAACACTGAAATGTTATTAGAAAGAAATTAGAGGGTGAGATAAGAAAGAAAGAAATATTAGAATAGAAGAAGAAGACGAAACAACACAACACAGAGTCTCACATCGCAGTGGAACAAAATATAATACAGAAATAAATCTTTATTGAGAGCTTTTAAAAAAATACTTTCAATTATCAGAGTACAGCACACACCTGGATAGTTATAATAACCTGTCCTCATATACAACAAACAGGGGAATAATAGCTATATAATATCGTATGTCTGGACTCTTCCAGCTCATCTCTTCACAGCATTCGATAAACTGAACCTGTACACCCCGGGCTAACCCGAACATTTACAAAGCACCGGGGCAGTCTGGTGAACCAGAGTGAGAAAAACTTGCACAATATTAAGGTAACACACAACTTGATTTTAAAGTTAAAATCCTTTTAAAAAAAAGTTAATCGTAAGACCAAATCCACACATAAATAAGAAAGGTTTTTACCTTACGATAACCCAAACCATTTTTGAAATCAATATCTTTTCTGATATTATAATAGTGTCTAAATACAAATAGATATTAACCTAGCGGAACGCTTGCATCTCACGTTCCACATATATAGTATACAAACAAAACCGCGGCGCTTATTGGAGATTGGGTGCCGACTATGACAAGGTATGGGACCACCTGCCGATAGTGTATCTCTAGAGGCGAATACACTGGGTTCAACAAGAACGTCTTGCAACCCGGCCCACACATGACCGACCACTCATTTCGGTTGAGTGTATCGAATGTATATCACCAACAGTTGGGCTCAAACCACCGTTTCCCGAAAAGTGACAACATCGAAATAGATTGAAGGAGCAAAAGGAATTTCTCTAGATAGGTGATTATACACCCTAATGGGAGCGACCCACATAGCCATGTTGCCTGCCCGATTTTTGTCATTTCCCGGTTTATGAGGCTTGAGGTTTAGATTAACTTTTACAACACCTAGCCACCATTCACTTTGAATGCCACATCGTCAGATCCGCTAGATATCACTGATTGACGTCCACAAAAATACTCTAGTAGTTAAGCTAAAAGAACCGTCGTTCTCTGCCACCAACTATGGTACGTTTGAAGAAATCAACGTACGTGATCCCTTTGGAAATACTCTGTCATATGTCCGTCCATACAAGTCATCCAGGAACAGGATGAACCAAAGGCACCCTTCTACCACATCCAAGGAATCACCCTATAGATTAGTAGCGAGTAGTCCTTGCAATCCGTAGATTCCAACCACGACAGAACCACTGTTTTTCTCTGTCCGCTAAACCAGAGATTATTAGCAATCCTTCCTCTTATGAAGATCCACGGTCTTCAATGCTCCATCTCGACCATCTTCTGATATTTTCTCGTATTTGTTGGTCGGAATGGTTTTTGAATATAAATTCGATCCCGGTCTTTTCGTACCAACAATCGTATGGGTCAGATTTGATAGTCGGTGATTTGACTATCAAAATAAACAGTGTTTCAGTCATGACAATCCAATAAGTTCACTAGTTCAGTATTCAACATCACTTGGCCTTTTACTTAAAACAAACAAATTCACTTCTGCTTAATTAAAAGTTCTAACTCTTTTATTATTTAAAAATACGATATTTGATTCTTATAAACTAATGTTCTCAGAACCAATTCTCTATAATACTTAGTAAAATAACCATATTCAATTTCCACTTAATTCTCCTTTAAAAATTTATTACATCATTCTTTATTATTTAAATTTGGGAAATCCTGTAACACCCGTAATTTTATAACATTAAAATTCACAAATTAAAGTATACTTAATTTTTAGAAAAGAATTAAGTGAAATGGGTTGCGTAGAGAAATATATATATATTGATATATATATATATATATATAAATTAAAAATTAAATAAATAAATATGCGAAAAAGTTCAAAACAGCGAATTGGGAGGGGGAATAACTGAACCGGCCCATTTTTGAGGTCGACCCGAGCCTCGCTGGGTCGACTAGGGGTTAATCCAGGGTGTTTGGCTGTCAACCCGTGGGCCGATTCGCTCAAATGCAGATTTTTCATTTGATTGGTTCTCATGGTTCAGGGTTAATCTAATGGTCCTAAGTAACTTCCTACACCTATAAATACATCCTAATGCTAACCCTAAACCTAATTAAAATAGAATAGTTACCGTCATACCATCGCCATGGAAATCAATGGAGCCGCCGCCAACTAAGAAAGAAAAAAAGCAAATTCAATTCTAATTCTCTCGACCCTAAAGCAAAACAAAACTCTCTCTTTTCTTCTCTAAATTGTGAGTATGATGATCTTAACAAGATTATTATCATTTTAATTAGGTTGAGTTATGAATGGATTATGAGTAGATGATGTGAATTATCATATATGTTGTTGTAAACCCCTTTTGCTATCATGTATATTGTAAATCCAATGTTATGTGATGATGATATCTTATATGTTGTAAATCATGCTATGATGATGTTATGTATGTTGAAAGTTTCTATGCTAAGTTGTGATGAATCATACATGTTAAAAAGGCCATGATGTTACCATCTATGCTAGTTAGTTCATATTAATTAAATCATCATGTTTGGGTTATGTTGATCTATATGACAAGTCACATATGCAAGTTAGATTGATTAGAAAAGTTATGAACATATACCAAGACATCTATTATGACATCTAGAATTATGCTATGACATTTGTGATATCCTATGCTAGTTCACACCATCATTATGTTGCCTAAAAACCCCATATGCAAGTTTATGTATAGACTTGGGCTATGATCATATAATATAAATTGAGACATTTAACAAGTTGACACCTTTTGATTCTTAACATGTGTAGTTTATGCAAGTTTCACCCCTATTATGATTAGATTTATTTTAATTGTCTATATGTTGTGTTAATTTATCTTTGTGCTAGGTGTTAGACTATACAAGTCTAGCCTATATTATGCGTTGAATAAGCGAACGTATAAACGTTGGGTTGGGGTAATATTAAGGATTTAATATTAAAAAGTTGGGGTGCAATTGATATGATTTTGCATGCCATAAGTGGATGGCCATAATTGAGTCAATTATGGACATCATTAAAAGTTGACTTAATTAATAATTTGAATAGGGAATTATTAAAACTGGGGTAAAAGATTTTAAGTGTTAATCAATGCTTAGGACACGAGGTTGGACTCGTTTGTGACGTAAACCTGCCCGGACCCGCCCGGCAAATCCAGTGGTCACAAATGTCAGCCCAATGTGAGAGGTCCTAGGCCTAAACTAAAGCATAAAGGTTGTAAAGACACGAGGTTAGACTCTTTTATGGTGTAAGACTGCCCGGACCCGTCCGGCAAATCCAGCTGCCATAAATGCCAGTCTAATGTGAGAGGTCTTTATGAGGTTATGGCCTGAATGAATTAAGAAATACTTAACCAGATAAACATGTAAGGTGGGACATGGGGGTTAACTAGGTGCCTTGGGTGGCATGAGGAATCTAGGGGGTGCCCTTAGTGGCATGTGAAATACGATTAGTAAGACTTAACCAAACACACATGTAAATGAACATGACTAAGAGGGTTAAGTGGGATATACTAGTGACAAGCTTAGGTGGGTAGCTTGTGGGGGCCCATTTCGACCAGTATCCCAAACGTATCTTTGTGGGCTCGACCCAAGTCGAGGACGGGACACGCATGCTGGGTTTGACTGTAAGAGGCCAAAACGGGGAGCGGTGGCAACGCAAGTCCAACGGGTTTCGTATGCGTGTGTGGACCCGAGCTGGTAGGTAAGACGTTGTTGCATCGTGTAGGTATAAGCCGTGCATTCACAAGTGTATCGGGTTGCTACTTTAGGGGAGTGATACACCCCACTGTGGGGCCAGCACGGGTATCTACGAGTTGGGAGCCGATCGAAAGTGGGTAGTGGGGTACACCTAGTGGAGATAGGGGCAGACGATACATATGTAGTCAGCTAGGGGTACGTAAGGCTATTTATAAAGTTTCTGTGTGAAGCAAGTGGGATCAAACAATAGGGTGACTGGTGTGGTGCAGTGTAGTAATGTGCGGTGCAGTGTAGTAATCATTCGTTAGTAATTAGGTGTGCCTTCACCGTTATCTTTAACGTTATCTTAAACGCTATCTTTATCTTCCTAAGAGTTCATAGGCATTTACTTGTCTTCCAGCTTATGCCTTAGTCTAGTTATTTTGATAATAGTATTGTTAGATTTATCATACTCGCCAGACTTTATGTCTGACCCCCTCTATTTCTATCCTTTTTCCCCCTCCAGGTCCTCAGGTTGGGCCCAGTTCTAGTGGAGTTTGATTGAATTGCTTCATCTCTCTTTGGAAAGCTTGGACCGTTGAAGTAAAGTCCAGCTTGTTATCTTTTTAATGGCTTTTTGTGTAATGGGATTATGTATTTTGTTTTTATGAAGATGGATATTGTACTTGGTTATGATCTGTGGTTTTATGATGTAACAAACATGTTTAATTTCCGCTGCAATAAAATGAAGTTTTAGATTTCCAACTACTATTTATTATCTTTCTTGTTGTAATTTTTCTGTTCTATATTCACTTATAACCTCCATGGAAGTTAATGCATTCCCTTTGTGAGTGACATTAATGGACGTGGGGTGTTACACGTGGTATCAGAGCTTAAGGTTACCAGAACAGATAAAAATACTTTAGAAAAATAGTTATTTTTGGAAGAAGTGTTTTCAAAAACATGTTGTAATGATAAATTTAAAGAGAATTTTTTTAAGAAAAACATAATCCCCAATAGCCCATATCTTTATCTTTCGAATTCTCCATTCTGAATCTTTCCTTCTTCGTTTCAGCATGGATGAAGATCTTAATCTACCCGACGGTGTAACGATACCAGGATGGTATTGGAGGTTATTAGAAGCTAGGGCCGCTGCAGGTCCAGCCAATGTTCCTCCACCACTAGTTGCACCCGTTCCTCCTCCTCCTCGCGTAGATACTTTTGCAAAGACGTGCAAGGAATTCAAGGCTATGGGTGGAAAACCATTTCAAGGGTCAGAAACGTTTGTGGAAGCTAGAGATTGGCTTAAGGAGGTGGAAGAATTGCTAGAAATCTTTGAAGTAGAAGAAGGGAGGAGAGTTCGTTTAGCAGCTTGGTTGATGAAGGGAGAGGCCTCGTTTTGGTGGGAGGTCACTAATGGGGAGCGTCCTGTTGACTCTTGGGCGGATTTCAGACGTAGGTTCGAGGCGAAGTTTCTCTCAAGGGCGGAAGAAAATCTATATATGGAAAGGTTCTTGACATTGAAGCAAGGAAGCTCATCAGTGAAAGAATATGTCAATAAATTTAATCAGTTAGCAAGGTTTGGCTTGGACTTAGTAAACACGCTGGAGAAGAAGGCTCTAAGGTTCGTGAATGGCTTGAATGAACCATTGCAAGGGTTGGCTATGACCCACATCCCTATGGGGGTCACCTTTGAGAAGTTAGTAGAAATGGCGCTCATGCATGAGGAGAAAAGCGCTAAAGCTGATAAGGCACCCGAGAAGAAGGGGGATCAGAAGGAACCACAACAGCAAAACGAGAAGGGTGGAAAAGACAATAATGGCAAGGGAAAGAAGAAGTGCTTTAACTATGGAACCCCAGGCCATCTCAGCAAGGATTGCCGAAAGAAAAGGAAGACAGGCTATTTTCGTTGTGGCGATGCAGGACATTTAGTGAAGGACTGCCCAAAGAAGGGGCAGAGGGCAGGAGCTACCTCGGGAGGACAGGTGCAGGCTCTTATGGCACCAGGGCAGGCTAGGGGACAAGTTCAAGCTCTCGCGGTACCACCGCTGCAAGAACGAGGTAGAACCATTTCTGTTGAAAGCTTAGTTTTTCTGTTTGATCATCCTGTCCGTACCTTATTCGATTCGGGCGCATCACATTCGTTTATCTCTACATCATTAGTTGAATCACTACACTTAAACACCAGTTTAGTAGAGGATCCCTTAGTTGTTTCGAATCCAATTGGGGGCTCAGCTTATTTGTCTATGATGTGTTTGGATTTGAAAATTTCCATACTTAGCGTTGAATTTAGATGTGATGCTTATGTGTTGGGATTCACGGGCTATGGGCTAATTTTAGGAATGGATTGGTTATCCAGAAATGGGGCCGTTCTTGATTGTGAAAGGAGAGTAGTTAGGCTCGTGACTCACCTTGGCAACACTCTCGAAATCTTCTGTAATCCCATAAATTCGGTTATGCTAAGTTATCTAGAATCGCTTGACGCGTCTGAGGAAAATCTACAATCTGTTAGAGTGGTCCGAGAATATTCGGATGTGTTTGAGGAGGTGAAGGGCTTGCCTCCGAAGCGGGAGATAGATTTTCGAATATATCTTGTGGATAATGCGAAACCAGTATCTTTGCCAGTACGCCACATGGCTCCACGTGAAAGGAGGGAACTCGATAAGCAAGTGAAGGAGTTGCTTGAGAAGCGGTTCATAAGACGAAGTATATCGGAGTGGGGTGCTCCAGTAGTATTTGCCACGAAGGTGGATGGGTCCCTTAGACTGTGTGTGGACTATAGAGAACTTAATAAACTTACTAAGAAGAACAGACACCCACTGCCGAGGATTGACGATCTCTTCGATCAGTTAGTTGGCGCCTCAGTGTTTTCGCAGTTGGACTTAGCCACTGGGTTCCATCAGTTGGGAGTGGCTGAGGATAGCATAGACAAGACTGCCTTTAGGACTCCGGACGGTTTCTATGAATGGCTAGTGATGCCCTTCGGTTTGACAAATGCCCCAGCATATTTTGTTGATTGGATGAGTAGGGTGTTTAGGGAGTACCTTAACAAATTCGTGGTAGTCTTTGTAGATGACATCTTGATCTTTTCCAAGGATGAAGAAGAGCATGCCCTACATCTTAGGGAAGTGTTGGAGACCCTACGAGCACATAGCCTAAAGGTTAAATTTTCTAAGTGTCACTTCTGGAGGAAGGAAGTACGGTTCTTGGGGCACGTGGTTTCCAAAGAAGGGATAGCCGTGGATCCCGCGAAGGTGGTGGCCATCCAAGATTGGAAGGTCCCTAAAAATGCTACCAAAGTGAGAAGTTTCTTGGGGTTGGCTGGCTACTATAGGAAGTTTATCAAAGACTTCGCAAAGATATCAGCTCCATTGACACGCTTGACGAAGAAGAACCTAGTTTTCACATGGGACGTAGATTGTGATGATGCGTTCCAACGTTTGAAGAGAGCTTTGACTTCATCCCCAGTCTTAGTATTGCCAGACGGGAGTAAGCCGTTTACCGTTTATACTGATGCTTGTGGGACAGGACTAGGCGCAGTCTTAATGCAAGAGGGTAGGGTAATAGCCTATGGTGGAAGGCAGTTGAGAGCGCATGAGAAAAATTATCCTACACATGACCTAGAATTGGCCGCTATTGTTTTCGCGCTTAAGTATTGGCGTCATTATCTTCTTGGCGAGAAATTCGAATTATTCACTGACCACAAGTCTTTAAAATACCTATTCTCTCAAAAGGACTTGAACTTAAGGCAGCAAAGGTGGATGGAGTTCTTAGCGTCCTACGACTTCGAAATAGCCTATACTCCTGGCAAGGGTAACGTGGTGGCAGACGCCTTAAGTAGAAAAAGATTATCCTTAAGTCCTTTGTTTGTTGAGCGTCGAAGTTTATAATTCATTTCGATGTTTGACTTTAGACCTTCCGTTGACTTCGTACCCGGTTTGCTAGCATCCTTGGAGGTCAGACCTACGCTTTTGGGACGGATTGGCGAGGCACAGCGAGACGACCCGCAGTTGGTTGAGTTAGTAGAAAAACTCAAAGGAGGGGAGTCATCAAGCCATCTCCGTAGGTATACCCTAGACGATAAGGATTGGTTATGTAGGGACGGTAGACTTTGTGTACCAAAAGACGATGACCTAAGGAAGACTATTCTTGACGAAGCACATCATTCGAAGATGACCATTCATCCCGGCGGGGACAAGAAGTACAAAGACATGAAGAGAGTTTACTTTTGGGCCGGCATGAAGAAAGATGTGGCCGAGTATGTCGCTAGATGCTTGGTGTGCCAACAAGTAAAAGCGGAGCAAAAGAAACCCGGTGGGTTGCTTCACCCATTGGAGGTTCCACTATGGAAGTGGGAAAGTGTCTCGATGGATTTTGTGGATGGGTTACCGCGATCAAGGAAGGGTAATACGGGAATTTGGGTTATAGTGGATAGACTTATTAAAAGCGCCCATTTCATTCCCGTAAAGAGTAAGAGGACTGCTCCATGGTTAGCCTCCGTATACGTTCGAGAAATAGTTCGTTTGCACGGTGTTCCTTCTAGCATAGTGAGCGACCACAATCCTATTTTCACTAGCGAATTTTGGAGAAGCTTACAAGAGGCGGTAGGGACTCAGTTATGTTTGGGCACCGCATATCATCCTCAGACGGACGGCCAGACCGAGAGGGTGAATTGCATTCTAGAGGATCGGTTGAGGCTATGTATCCTAGACTTTGGGGGTACGTGGGAAGAGCATCTTCCATTGGTGGAGTTCGCATATAATAACAGCTTTCAGTCCAGCATTGGTATGGCACCATTCGAAGCTCTTTATGGACGACCTTGTCGTTCACCTACATGTTGGTGGGAATCTAGGGATAAGATCTTACTTGGGCCCAATATGATTAGGGAGACTTCGGAGAAGATCGACTTGATTCGAAGGAGGATGAAAGCAGCACAGGATAGGCAGAAATCTTATGCGGATAAGAGGAGGACAAATCTCGAGTTTGAAGTTGGGGACATGGTCTTTGTCAAAGTGTCTCCATTACGGAACGTTGTTCGCTTTGGGTCCATTGGGAAATTAGCACCAAGGTTTGTTGGGCCGTTTCCTATTAAGGAGAAGACAGATGGCGTATAGAGTGGAGTTGCCCGAGAGACTTAGTGGTGTACACGACGTATTCCATGTGTCACATTTGAGGAAGTGCTTGCACGAGACCGCGGAAGTGGTAGAGCCGAGCTTTCTTAGAGAGGTGGAGATAGAGCATGATGCGACAATTCGACGAGCTCCTACGCGCATCCTTGGGTCGGAGATCAAGAGGTTGAGGAATCGAGAGGTCAGACTAGTCAAAGTGCAATGGGGAGATGATGAGAGCAACGCTACTTGGAAGACAGAAGAGAAGATTCGTACACGATACCCTTTTCTTTTTGAGGGTATGTCCTTTAATTTCTCCTTTATCACTTAGCTTGTACTTATCTTATCTTTAGTATATCCTCTCGCTAGTATCTTTGACCTTTAGTTAGGATAATCCTATGGTTGAAACATGTGTTTGAGACATGTTATGTATGGTGGATGCAAAATGGATGCAAGTGTTTGCTAGTGGTTGCTCGTGGATGCATATACACACACTATTAGGCACCAGATCGGCTCAGTCACTTCATATTGCATATTGCATATATATGGATGTATTTAGTAAAATGGATGTATAATGGTTGTATTATCATATAGTTGCTGCATTCGGGTGGATGGTTGTGCGCGCATATAGAATTAATATGTATCATTAGGAATCTTTTGCATACATATTGGACGCATGGCACTATCATGAATTGCACTAAGGAGGTCGATTGAATCAGTAGACCGCCTAATTTTGCATTAGATATGGACATATACACACACTGTGCATATAAACATTAAAGCATTAGAAATCGTTTAAGGACAATGGATGCTGGTGTTTGATGGTTGAGTAGATGGACGATTAGATGGTAGGATATACATTTTTCTTGACTTGGAGATTTCGGGGACGAAATCCTTTAAGGAGGGAAGAATGTAACACCCCGTAATTTTATAACATTAAAATTCACAAATTAAAGTATACTTAATTTTTAGAAAAGAATTAAGTGAAATGGGTTGCGCAGAGATATATATATATATTTATATATATATATATATATATTAAAAATTAAATAAATAAATATGCGAAAAAGTTCAAAACGGCGAATTGGAAGGGGGAATAACCGAACCGGCCCATTTTTGAGGTCGACCCGAGCTCTCCTGGGTCGACTAGGGGTTAATCCAGGGTGTTTGGCTATCAACCCGTGGGCCGATTCGCTCAAATGCAGATTTTGCGTTTGATTGGTTCTCATGGTTCAGGGTTAATCTAATGGTCCTAAATAACTTCCTACACCTATAAATACATCCTAATGCTAACCCTAAACCTAATTAAAATAGAATAGTTACCGTCATACCATCGCCATGGAAATCAATGGAGCCGCCGCCAACTAAGAAAGAAGAAAAGCAAATTCAATTCTAATTCTCTCAACCCTAAATCAAAGCAAAACTCTCTCTTTTCTTCTCTAAATTGTGAGTATGATGATCTTAACAAGATTATTATCATTTTAATTAGGTTGAGTTATGAATGGATTATGAGTAGATGATGTGAATTATCATATATGTTGTTGTAAACCCCTTTTGCTATCATGAATATTGTAAATCCAATGTTATGTGATGATGATATCTTATATGTTGTAAATCATGCTTTGATGATGTTATGTATGTTGAAAGTTTCTGTGCTAAGTTGTGATGAATCATACATGTTAAAAAGGCCATGTTGTTACCATCTATGCTAGTTAGTTCATATTAATTAAATCATCATGTTTGGGTTATGTTGATCTATATGACAAGTCACATATGCAAGTTAGATTGATTAGAAAAGTTATGAACATATACCAAGACATCTATTATGACATCTAGAATTATGCTATGACATGTGATATCCTATGCTAGTTCACACCATCATTATGTTGCCTAAAAAACCCCATATGCAAGTTTATGTATAGATTTGGGCTATGATCATATCATATAAATTGAGACATTTAACAAGTTGACACCTTTTGATCCTTAACATGTGTAGTTTATGCAAGTTTCACCCCTATTATGATTAGATTTATTTTAATTGTCTATATGTTGTGATAATTTATCTTTGTGCTAGGTGTTAGACTATACAAGTCTAGCCTATATTATGCGTTGAATAAGCGAACGTATAAACGTGGGGTAGGGGTAATATTAAGGATTTAATATTAAAAAGTTGGGGTGCAATTGATATGATTTTGCATGCCATAAGTGGATGGCCATAATTGAGTTAATTATGGACATCATTAAAAGTTGACTTAATTAATAATTTGAATAGGGAATTATTAAAACTGGGGTAAAAGATTTTAAGTGTTAATCAATGCTTAGGACACGAGGTTGGACTCGTTTGTGACGTAAACCTGCCCGGACCCGCCCGGCAAATCCAGTGGTCACAAATGTCAGCCCAATGTGAGAGGTCCTAGGCCTAAACTAAAGCATAACGGTTGTAAAGACACGAGGTTAGACTCTTTTATGGTGTAAGACTGCCCGAACCCGCCCGGCAAATCCAGCTGCCATAAATGCCAGTCTAATGTGAGAGGTCTTTATGAGGTTATGGCCTGAATGAATTAAGAAATACTTAACCAGATAAACATGTAAGGTGGGACATGGGGGTTAACTTGGTGCCTTGGGTGGCATGAGGAATCTAGGGGGTGCCCTTAGTGGCATGTGAAATACGATTAGTAAGACTTAACCAAACACACATGTAAATGAACATGACTAAGAGGGTTAAGTGGGGTATACTAGTGACAAGCTTAGGTGGGTAGCTTGTGGGGGCCCATTTCGACCAGTATCCCAAACGTTTCTTTGTGGGCTCGACCCAAGTCGAGGATGGGACTCGCATGCTGGGTTTGACTGTAAGAGGCCAAAACGAGGAGCGGTGGCAACGCAAGTCCAACGGGTTTCGTATGCGTGTGTGGACCCGGGCTGGTAGGTAAGACGTTGTTGCATCGTGTAGGTATAAGCCGTGCATTCTCAAGTGTATCGGGTTGCCACTTTTGGGGAGTGATACACCCCACTGTGGAGCCAGCGTGGGTATCTACGAGTAGGGAGCCGATCGAAAGTGGGTAGTGGGGTACACCTAGTGGAGATAGGGGCAGACGGTACCTATGTAGTCAGCTAGGGGTACGTAAGGCTATTTATAAAGTTTCTATGTGAAGCAAGTGAGATCAAACAATAGGGTGACTGGTGTGGTGCAGTGTAGTAATGTGCAGTGCAGTGTAGTAATCATTCGTTAGTAATTAGGTGTGCCTTCACCGTTATCTTTAACGTTATCTTAAACGCTATCTTTATCTTCCTAAGAGTTCATAGACATTTACTTGTCTTCCAGCTTATGCCTTAGTCTAGTTATTTTGATAATAGTATTGTTAGAATTATCATACTCGCCAGACTTTATGTCTGACCCCCTCTATTTCTATCCTTTTTCCCCCTCCAGGTCCTCAGGTTAGGCCCAGCTCTAGTGAAGTTTGATTGAATTGCTTCATCTCTCTTTGGAAAGCTTGGACCGTTGAAGTAAAGTCCAGCTTGTTATCTTTTTAATGGCTATTTATGTAATGGGATTATGTATTTTGTTTTTATGAAGATGGATATTGTACTTGTTTATGATCTATGGTTTTATGATGTAACAAACATGTTTAATTTCTGCTACAATAAAATGAAGTTTTAGATTTCCAAGTACTATTTATTATCTGTCTTGTTGTAATTTTTCTGTTCTATATTCACTTATAACCTTCATGGAAGTTAATGCATTCCCTTTGTGAGTGACATTAATGGACGTGGGTTGTTACAAATCCCTTCAACTTATTCTTCGTAACAGCGTTAAGTAATATCCTTTATTCCGTTCTTGAAACAATAACTAATATTTATTAGTATATAATAAAACTCAGCTTTACATTTCCTTCCTAACCCGAAAATATCATTATATTTTCATGAAAACCTTTTTGTTTTTCTTCTACTTTGGAATACTTATTTGTATAATTTCCCTTCTTACTAATTTCCTTTACTTCGGATTTCTCGTTATATATTTTCCAAATTCCCACCAAATGTTGCATCATTATTTCACTAATGGAAATAATAAATTATCACTAACCTCTTTTACGATTACCAACTAATATCATCTTCAGATAATCCTGATGTTGTTTAAGTTGGGGTATTTTAATTACCTCTCAGACCTTGATCAACAACGTTCATATCTAAAGACAAATACTAGTTGTAATCCAAAAACAAATATTTCACTCTAATATCGAATTCAAATATCATTAAACTATTTTACTCAAAATACGATTCCATACGACCTTCTTACTCTTTGAAAATCTCTTTATCGAATATAACATTTTTCCTTAATTTAATAATTAAGTATTTCCTTATAAAACAACACTTTTTACCCTTTACCTCTTTTTAAACAAATTTTATTTATATTTCGGATTTGTTTACAAAATCCGATACCCCATTTCTTTACCAAATTCACTTTTACCAATCTCCTTTCTACTCTATTCAAGCATCCCCACTTTGTAATCTTTATTTAAATTCCCCGCTTTTACTTAATCACATTATTAAGTAACGCTCATTTAGAATTAACGATATACACGTCAAACCTCTTTTTATATAACTCTGGTTTATTATAAACCCTTTATCTAATTTCCTTTTTCTTAACTCAAATAATTAAGTGATATTTATTTAAGCTATAATATTCGCTTAAAAATCCCTTTTATAACTTTTTATAAAACTCAGGTTTAAACAAAACCAGTTCATAAACTTCTTTCACCATTCAATTGGATTTCATTTCACTTAGATTACTTTTTAAATAAACTCCCATTAAAAGTAATTTTCTAAATTATTATTAATTAAAAAAATAATTTATTTCAATCATTAACTACATTAGTAGTTAATTAATAGAAAATCACTTTTTAAAAGCTTATTAAAATTAAAACAATTTGTTTAAATCATTTTATTCAAAATGCACTAACTTATTAATAATCTTAATTTAAAATGGTCGAATTAGTCAATTCCAACCACAATTATCTCATTAACCGATTCCAATTCGTCTTCCTTTTAAATTAATTAAAAATATAATTAATTTAAATAATTCCATTTAATTATTCTTAACAAGATAATTATCCAAATTTAATCGTTAGGTTAATCTCTAATCACTTGTTTATAATTCTGATTAATATCAAATTTACTTTATTTAATCAATTAATAATTAATTATAAACTTAAATAATTAATAATTATTTATTATATTTTTACAAACCTTTATTCAAAAAATATATATTCAAATCTATCTTTATATAAAATAAATTTTATTACTTCAGTTTTATTAACTTACCTGACGGTAAATCGATATAAATAAAACAATTTACTTTTAGGCCATTTACTGCCGATTACTCAACCAATACTGCCCATTGATTAAAACAAAATACAGGTTGACTTTCCAATCAATGATCAATACTCAAATCAATGACAGTTCATACGAGAATATGAAAATAAATAATACGTTTGAGGAATCCGGTTGGATCCCTCCAACCTGTCCTTCCCTGTATACAAATGGTTATCTCCAAACAGATCGTTCAATTTCATTTAACTAATGATAATAAATAATGACCGTTTAATCCCAACCACAAGTAATTCGAATAATTCAACCAATTAAACACGTTTATTTTATAAATGTGACCAAAAAGGTAAGTCACCTTTATTGGAAACAATCGTTAAAATAACGATTTGGTATTTTACTGAAATTAAACAACGTTAAATTTCATCGGTTAAAACAACAAATATATAACTAGCAAACAGTCAACCATCAATAATCAGATCACACAAAATAAAAACCCAATTTATATAAAATATAAGTGGGAAGAGCTGAGTGAGTTTAACTCACCTTGAGTCGGTTCGCTGTTTAAACCGTTTGTTTTCAGTTAAATTAAACAATCGTTCAATTTAACTGAATATTTCTGCTGCTTCCACTGCTATCCAAAATAGTTCCATAATACTCTGCTCGAAAATACGATCCCGCTGCAACTTGTTTCATTCATTTCTGTTAATAGAATAAAGAGGTATTAGCATTTTAGTTTAAATGATATTAATTAAACTAATTAATTATTTATCATCCATTAATCAACTAATTATGTTATTAAGTAATATCGGTCATCTAAATTTTTGGTTTCCTTAACATCTAACCTGAACACGAGTTAGAAGGGTTTCTGACAACTATAACTATCCTTTAATTAAATATTAATTAATTTAATAAACACTTTACGTTAAACAATTTGGCCTAGTTCTTTATACCCTTCTCGTGTTCATTCATATTGAACATCCCAGGATTCCACTTCATTATGCTGCCACAAAATCTTCCCGTCTCCCTCCTGTGTTCTCTACAATCACCATTGTGCTTCAGTAAAACAACTATATCTGTTTTAAATGGTTTTAACTCTTCACTGTTTTGTTAAAAACAATGGCCCTGGTTCTATCTTAAATCAATAGGGACTGATTAAATATCACTCCAGATCTTCGTTACCCTGCTTGACCCCATCTGCATTGATTAACCATAATTTCACGGCGTAATCTATTATTAATTATATTTTAAATGTCAATTAATAACTTTATTATAATGTTAACTGTTTAATACTGCCGGCTAACCATTATCCTTCCTTCACTTAATTTCTGCCCTACCGTCACTTTTGTAAACATCATTAGCTGGTGGCCAAGTTAAAAGTAAATCAGGCACGTATATTATTAGCTCTTTGTATCTATAACTACTTGCGTTAGGGACTTTTAAACATGGTTAAGCTAGATTAGGACCGGTAAAAATATAATTAGGCATGAAAAGGATGATTAGGCACTACTGTACATCTTCCATTTGTTACCTTAGATGCTGTTCAAAGACCAAGAATGTTCGCATGTCCTCCCTCTCTTCTCTTTGACTGCTAATGCCTCTTCTCATACCCGAGCCACCCATTCACTTCTATCTCCCTTGCACCCTTTCCTTTACTGACAATGATCATCGCCTCATGCTCGGACCACCGCAGCACCCTTCCTCGGCTCAGTCACTCAAACCACCGAAGCTTCCCTGACGCCGAGACTCTGCCCAAACGCCACCTGAACCCACCCAACCGCCTGCTACGCACTGTATTTCGCAACCCATCCATGCATGCGAACCCCTCCTTCCATAACGATGGGTTCGAGTTGCCATTGAGTAGCCGAACAAAGGGTGGAAGTTTACGTCTAGCATTTGGAAGAAAAAAAAAGGGAGTTCAAGTATTTTCATTTGCGGTAAGAAGAACCAAGGAAAATTGGTTTTCAGATTTGAAGTGTTATAACGAACGGCTTTAAATTTATTGTGAGGAAGTTAGGTTTGCTTTCTATTTGTAGCTGTGTTTGTTTTCTTTGAAGGAAGCTTTGCGGTTTTTAATCATTGAAGCCGAGAAAAGAAAAGAGGAGCAGATATTTATAAGAACGAGACACCGTGGAGAACAAGTTGTAGGATATAGGGTTGCAGACAAATATAGCTTAGGTGTCGCGTAGGGCAAATTCTCGAGGGAAGCCTTGGCTGGCACGATTTTGAAGTGGATTGGGGTGAAAGGTTCTCAAAGGATTGGAGAGCACGGTTGGATAATTTGGGGAGCAAGCAAAATGGGAATTTTGGACACACAACGAAACAAGCTACAATAGAAAAGTGGGATGGTTTTTATTAATATTATAATGTATGAAACTTAGTTGTGGAGAAATCGTGTTAAAAACCACTACATACGACCTTCATTTTCTGATAAAAAGGCTAATCCTAGTATAGAAAAATATTCCGAACTCAATGGGATAGGTTTCGTTAAATTCCGACATCGTTTGAAAAAAATTCCTTTATAAAACCAAAAATAAACACGCGTTTAAATTTTCCACGTTCACTAGATAAATCCAATCAACTTGAAACTTTAAAATCCTAAAATAATTAATCAAAATGAACCCAATGGCACCAGTTTCGTCGCATTCTGAGACTGTTTTCCCAGTAGGCTATTTTCACGCACATCGCAATGCCATTTTGGACACCAAATTACATGGTCTTCAAAAATAACAAACTATATACTTATTCTAACTCTAAATGTCGATACGAACTCAACGGAACTGATTTCACGGCCTAATTCAATCGTCTGTTCATTTTACACTCAAATATCTCTTTGTTAAATTAAATTACGCGCTATAGAATTGAACGGCCGTTTACGGCTACCGTGGTCACATACGACATCAGTTTGCCACACAATTCAACAACGTACAATAATTTAACGTTACAGTTCCAATGCCACTAATTTCGTCGCAAACGGTGACCATTTGCAAAATAGCTATTTTAAAGGCCTATATTTTAAATAACGATTTTCACAGCGACTATTTTAAAATTTGATTTGGCCATAACTAACAAACCAAAATATGAAATCTGAATTTTTCTCTTTCATATGAAAATTATAATCAACACGGTTCCAACGTTTCTCGTTTCACAGAAATCCGACTTATATCGGATCCTGTATATCTAATTGAAGTTCAAAACTCCATTTTACGAACTACCGCGCGATTTCGAGCTCGATTTATATTATAAATAAATTATCGTTCAAACATCGTTTTTAAATAACGAATTAAATATTAAAATCCATTAATATTCCAAATATAATATTTAAAATAATAAATAAAATAAAATATTTAACGGCAAAAAATACGGGTTGTTACACGAACGGCCGTTGCGCGGCGCGTTCTATTCAAACCATATATATAATATATATTTCGTCGATTTCCATTCAGATTGTATTTTGTGAATTCGTTTATAAATTCATTTCAAAACGGTTTCAACTTCATTTTCAATTTTAAATCAAAGTTGAATATTCCATATCCTCATAATTTAAAAATGATAATAGTTTAAAATATTAAATTTTGATATCCATTTCCTTTTCGTATTCATTATAAAATGAATAAAATCGATAAACAAATCTATGTGAGTTAAAAATGGCATATATACTTAACTCGGCTTCCATATTTTCGTGTCCATCCCAAATCGGACATCAAAATCATATTTTGATTCTTTTCCGAATATTATTTTAAAATATTCGTCATTTTAAAATATTCGTTATTTTAAAATATTTGTTCTTTCTGAATCGGAATGCGACTCAATCAATTACCATATAATTTTATTTATATGGAAATCATGCATCACATGTATTCAAAAATAGTGATAAGCCTTCAATTCACATCCAAAGTGCTGTTTACAACCGTATAAGCATTGAGTATTTAAATAACGCTTAAAACAATCTGTCAATCAGTCGGTTGACAAACAATTAAATATTGGGATTTTCAAACAACCACAGTCGATCTAAATAAATCATTGGTTAATAAATTTAACCAATTCAAATTCAGTTTGAATTTTTTTCTACTTAACTAATTTTCACTGTTTAAATTATAAATGGATAATTATAATTTAATTTCAACTACCACATTAATGTTAACATTATTTTAATATGTTAATCATCACAATCACAACACAATACAGTCAATTAAATCATCCATTGTTTTCAAACAACAGTGACAGGTGCTACTAAACACCATTTACAACCTATGATATAATAACATGGCAAAATGATTTTAGGGAGAGAGTTCTCACTTTGATCGGTTTCAGAAATAGATAAAATGATTATTTTAATCAAACTAAACATGACATTTAGTTTGATCAAAAATATTAACTAGCTCCAAATGCATTCTAGTCGGCTTTAGAATGTAGTACACGTTGTCACGATCCCAATGGTTTCTGTTTCATTGGATCCCGACATCGCATGAGAAAGTTACACTAGTTTATATGTTAATTACTTCATTAACTTTAATTAATATAATTAATTAATTAATTAATTTAAATATAATTACCTTCCTCTTCTTTAATTACACAGTTTACACGTTGAACCCAAAATCGACTTCTAGGGTTGCAAATTCCGATCACCAAAGTTGTTGTGATGATGATCAGATGACACCGCCCTTTTCGTCGCCACGAGCCGCACCTGTGCCACCAACCAACGTTGAACTCGGTTGCCTCTCCATCACTAGAAAGCGTGATGAACAGTGGAACTTTGGACGATCGATTCGAGAAAAATACGCCCCTATATCTGATCTCAACCGTTTGATTTACAGAACACATGATCCTCTTCAATGTTGCTTCAGAAATTTTAGTGATTCAATGCGTGGATTTGAAGATCTCGAGGAGAATTGGTTGGAGCTGTTATCGCCTTCGAAAGAAATAGCGGCGACGGGTTTTTTATTTTATTTTTGGAAATGAATTAGGTTTTACGTGATTGGCCATTAAATATATATTTGTATTTTATATTCTTTCAATTCAAAAAATGTTAGAATTTACATCCGAACTCCAAACGAATCCCAACGACTATCATCCCTAATTTAATACCCCCATTCTGGACATAATGGAATATGTTTCGTAAGGCAATTCGACTGTTTCGATCAGTTTTCTTTAAATTAAAATATAAATCAATGTATTAAATTTTAAATGTATATTTTAATTTACCAGGGCCACACACTGACTCCAAAAATTATAAAAAATTAAATCTAGCTATGTTTTGACGATACAGTCCTAATAAGACTAATTTCATCGAATTTTGAGACCATTTAAAAAATGGCCTTTTTTCTAGTCGATTAAATTCAAACTAAAATTGCCAAACACGTTTAAATTAACCACACTCATATATTAATTTCAAAAGTTATGAAATTAGAAACCTTGCAATAATTTGACATTCCAGATCCAACAAAAGTGGTTTCGTCGAAAACGGAGGTCTTTTGCAAAATGGCTATTTTTAAGGGCTATATATTATATTAAAATATATATAAATTCTATAGTGACTATTCTGAATTTTAAATTGGATATAACTTTCAATTTATATTATGAAATCTGGATTTTTCACATTCATTAAAAAGACATATTTAAATAGATTCTAATAATTCTTGTTTTACTAAAATCCGATTTATTTTGAATTCTGTACATTCAATTGAAAATTAAAAATCGAATTTTCAAACTACCACGCCATTTCAAGCTCGTTTTAATTTAATTATAAATTTATACGTTCTAACTTTGATTTAAATAATTTTAAATCGTTATTATTTAAAATAAATCATTTTAAATGGTCAAAATCCATTAAAATTGCTAAAATAAAATTTAAATTGGTTCAGAAATTCCGGGTTGTTACAGTTGTAATAGAAAATACACGTAGAATCATAGACACATAAGACAACAATATATCTCATGACGAAATTTTATACATAAATATCAAAGTTTACAAAATTTTTATATACAACGAACGATTTACATACATACATAGATTGAATAAAATAAATAAAACCAAAAGAATGAATCAAAGCGAGCGCATCTTTGCGTGATCCAAGCTTCGGTAACAGACATCTCTAAAATCTGTAATACTCGTATATAACCGAAGAGTTCCATGCAAAACACAAAACACTCGAGTCAGGATTAATCTTTGTTCAAGTAAATTTATTCAAATGCAATACTCGAATATAATGATTAATCTCATAGCTACATGAAGTTACTAAAATCCAAGATGATGCCAATGCCAAATATTCATGGTTAACAAATCTTATGCATAATAAAAAACTATGGGTGAGCGCGGTGCGGTTCCGTTCGGTGCGGTTTGAAGCTCAAACTGCTTCCACACCAAATCAAACGGTTGATCAAAAATACAAGCCATTATACTAACTATTCAAATGGTTCGGTTTCAATCTAATATGGTCTTGTTTTGGTTCGGTCTGGTTTGAACCCGTATTAAATATGAAACAAGAAATTTACTTCCATCAACAATCAATTTACGATTGTATAATGTTGTGTCACATGAAGATTAAAACACATAGTGTTATCTTTAATTAATATAACTACAACATACGTTGGAAATAGAATATATATCGTCAAATTAAAAGTTAGATTGGAATTTGTTAATTTTTTTATCATAACCTTGTCGGTGTAGCTATGTGGTTCAGTTCGGTTTAATATGGTTTGGTAAAAGTTCAAACCGCAACCGAACCGTATCGTTCCGAGTCGGTTCGGTTTGGGCTGTTTACTTTAGAGAGAGAATCTGATGCGGTTTTCCGTGCCGTTTTTGCGGTTCAGTCGGGGCGGTTTCCGCATTGCGGTACGGTTTATGCCCACCCCTAAAAAAATCAACACGTAATAACACAAGGGGAAAAGTCAAAATGGCAACCTGATTGGTCAAGTAAAGCAAAAGCAATAGCAGGTGCAAAAACAATGTATAAATTGTTAAACGATAGATGATAGGCGAGAGGCAACATATAATATGTTTGGTGACCACAGCATAAACCAAGTTCAAAGTGGCACGCAAGGCTCCATTCAACATACATTTAGATCTTGCATCAAATCAATACAATGAAGGTTCAGGTTACAACCAAATTAACATAGCAGCAGGTTGCATGTTCAAGTTTATGAGAGTCCAGGTCTACCAATATGGCAACAAAATCAAAATGTGAATTAAAAAATTCCAAACTGGGGCAGGTTTAAATATAATTATATATATTATTTCACTACATAATGCATGCATATGCCTACACCTATCTACGATTAAATACAAAAGTGCAGCAAAACAGGGTACTTATGCAACGACTTAAGGACGGGCGCCAATACACATATATATACATATAAATATGTATATACCTATGTTGGTCCACAACTATATACTAACAAATCAAGCCTCACATAACAAAGGCCTACACAAGGGGTACGAATAGTAAATGCAACTTGGCCGAGAAAGAATGACAAGGCCTGCTACTAGTTCAAGTATATGCGTGATCATATAGAGGTGCAACAAAACTCAATTTTGTTAGCAGTAAGAATCGAAAGGGAAAATTGAGCTTGACGTGGGTTACTTCAAGTGCATAGCAACCACATTTATTTATTTATGTTTTTTTTTGCGGTCATGACCATACTCAACTATGCATTAATGCTAACTGTCTAGTTTTTTTTTATGAATCCATGCAATACAATGTTCAAAGAAAAAAAAAATACATATATGTCCAGTTTACACCAAGGCAAAGATGTGTAAATCTCAGGGTTACAGTAGAGTACAAATGCATGCATCAACACAATCCCAATAGGCAATTATATTTCAGTAACTCAATCGAATAAATAAACGTGAATCAAGGACTAATCGTGAGTGAAATCTCACCTGCAGCGGTGATGAAAGAATTGGCAGTGGATGGTGGTATACGGTGGTGCTGAGTCGGTGTCGATGACAATCGGAAATTGAATCGATGGTAAAGGCCGATTCTTGACAGTGGGCTGGGTGTTCAGGTGGTGACTACTATGTTTTGGACTGGTAGTAGGGCCTTGGGTGCGAACTCGAGGTTGCATGATCGAAGTCCGTGGTGCATGCTCACATGTGACAGTGGAGCATGGGAAAAAAGTGGGTGGCGAAGCGTGTCTTGGTTCGACGGCGAACTTGATCGGAGAATGCTCCCAACGCTAGTGGCATTTCCTCCTCTCTTTTTCTTAAATAACGCTGGACTGGTTTGCTTGCGTGGAACGAAGGCTAGGCCGATGGAACAAAGTGAAGTGGTGGTGGTTATTATTGGCGGAGAAGGCAACAGCTTGGAAGGTGCAACTGGGTAGGCGTGGATTTCGAGAGAGTTTGAGGTAACAAACTTCGGTGGAGCGAAGGGAAATGAAGCGGAGTAGGCGGCGATCGGCGGTGGCATGGAGAGGAGGCCATGGAATAAATACGAATTTGGGAAATTTTGATTTTCGGGTGGAAGCATTATTGATTCAAGCGATTTTGGGGAGTAATAATTCAATTTGGCTGGAGGAAGAATAAAGAAGAGGAATGAATGGGAAAACAGATGTAATGTCCCGTATTTTCTGACCATTTATTTGAAATATTTTATTTATTTAAAATATTGATTTGAGTTTAAATAATTAGATTTAACCATTTTAATTTGAATATTTGGTTATATTGATAATATAATAATATTTTTATTTTCGGGATATTTGGAAAATGCTGAATTTGCTGTATAACGCGAACGGACAATTTGATATGGTTTAATATCGTTCGTATTGAAATTATAGAAGCGATTTCGTTATTAAAACGATGTTAGAACGTTTAATTTATAATGTAAATATACAACGAGCTGCAGCGGCGCGACAGTTCGTAATTTGGCGTTTTGAACTTTAAACCGCTGTACAAGATTCAAAATAAGTCGGATTTTCTCGAAACAAGGAACGCTAGAATCTGTCTGACGATATTTTCCTAATGGAGAAGAAATATCAAATTTTCATAGCATAGATTTTATTTTATGTTCAAATCAAATTTTGAAAAAGTCGCTATGGAGTTCCTTTATATATTATAGCGATTATTTATATAAAATAAATGGTTTTTAAATATTTAAAATATCGATTTGGCTTGAAATTCAACACGGGATATTTTACTTTAGTAGTATATCAAATTATGGTCGTGTACGTCTAATTGCAATATTTTATTTAAATTATATTAAAATATTTTAAAATTGGTTTATTTTATTTGAATTGGGCAGTTATAAAAGGGACTTTATTTAAACGACCTTCCTTTTTGACAAAACAAATTTTATTGGGACCGCAACAGTAAATTATTGTTATATTTCAAGTTGCGCGTCAATCGGAGTTATTCTGTGAGCATGGCAAAATAAAATGCAAATAAAACGACCATTTGGACGTGAACGAGCCCAGTTTGAGCAAACAGACTCGGAATTCGACGAAACAAGTTTCATTAGGATCGTATCGTCAAATAATACCATGACGTCCATTCACATCATGAACGGGGTTTGTACATGAGTACAGGAGTTAATAAACAACGTTCGAAATTGTGATAGACACGAAATAAAATATCGTTCGTCACATCAACATAAATTAATATAAATTTTCCTTATTTATACACAACTATATCTCAGCCTAAAACCATATCCTCCAAGCCATTTTCGTTCAGCAGCAAGACTATGTAATAAACCGGAAATCCGAGCCAATTTAAAAATTTTATTTTGGCAATTTTAGTGAATTTTGAATATTTAAAATGAATTATTTTAAGTAATAACGACGATTTTTTTTTTGAATAGAATTCGAACGTATATATTATATAGATCGTCGTTAGAATATAAATATTTATTTTAAATTATAAAAGGAATTGAAAACGGCGCGGTAGTTCGATAATTCGATTTCAAAATTCAAATGAATGTACCGGGTGCAAAATAAACCGGATTTTAGTGAAACCAAAAATATTTGAATCTAATAGAGAATATCTTTCCCACGAATCTGAAAAATCGAAATTTCATAGCTGGGATAAAAAGTTATGTCCAGTTGAAATTTCAGAATAGTCGCTATGGAATTCTGGCCATTGAAAATAGCCATTTTGCAAACGACCTTGGATTTCGACAAAACCACTTTTGTTGGATCCGTGATGTCAATTTATTGCTAGATTCCAATTTTCATAATCTTTCGAATCAATAGGTGAGCGTGGCAAAGGAAACGTGTTTGACCAGTTTCAGTTAATTTTAATCGACTGGAAAATGGCCATTTTTCAGACGGTCTCGGAATTCAACAAAACTAGTTTTGTTAGGACCGTATCGTCAATACGAAGCTAGAAAATATTTTTCGGGAATTTTTCGAGTTCGTATGTGACCCCAGTAAATTGAAATATGCGTTTGAAATTCAATGTAATGATTTATATTTTAATTTCAGGGAAAATTGATTGTAACGATCGAATTGGCTCGCGTGACATATCCCATTGTGTTTGGAATGGGGGTAGTTAGCTATGAACGACAGTCGGTGGGTTTGATTTCGAGTTCGAAATAAAAGTCAACTCTTAAAAGAATAAAATAAAATAAAATATAAAATAATTCTTCCACATAAGCCCTCGTTCCCTCTTAATTTCTCTCTCCCCCTTTATACTTCAGATCGATCAAAAGAAAAAGGAAAAAAAAGAAGAGAAAAAAAACCGTCGTCGTCAATAGGCTATCGCCTCCACCCTCGCTGCGCCGCCGCGACCTCGGCCGGGCCCCCCTTCCGCCGCCATCGCCTCCACCAAGATCCTCCCCCATCCGAAGCTCCTCCACCCCTCCTTCTTCCCTGAACCAGATCTGAAACCCAATCCCCAATTAAACCCTAGCCTTCGCCACTTGGCCCACACCCGATGCAACCGCCCACCCCCTCACCTATCCGACCGCCACGACCACCCCGCGCACCTCCTCCACTTCCAACGTGCTACAGCAAACCCCCTCTTCCAATCAAAGTAAGAATTTCATTTAGAGTTTATTTCCAGTTTTAAATATATAAAAACATTGGATTAATTTCGGTTTTAAACACCTATAGCGCGTTGATTAAAAACTGATTTTTATTTGATTTAAAAACTGATTTATATTATAGGATAAAAATCGAATTTTTATATATGTAGAAGAAGAATAAAAATCGAATTTTTATATATGTAGAAGAAGAATAAAAATAGAAATTTTATATAATAGAGAATATAAAGATGTGATTTTTATATATGTAGTGAATACGGGGGACGAAAGTGACGAAGGGCAAGCACGATGAAGATTTTCTATAGTAGAAGTGTCGAGGCGTTTGGCATAACTTGGGTGAGAACTCCTCACCTTTAATTTAAATTTCTAGTTAAAATATATACTAGGATGCAGACGGTGTTTAGTAGCACCCGACACCCGTCGTCCACAGACCATGGACGGCTTGTATGCTTGTTTGTTTGATTTTGATGTGTAGTTGATTATGTGATGTGAAATAAAATATTTATATAGTTAAAATATTTTATAGTTGAAAATAGAATTTTTAACGTGTATGTAAAATGAAATAAAAATAAACAGATCGGACGATTTGTTTATACACACACATTTGACTGATATTGATTGGGACGATAAATTTTACACATCGCCCAACTGCATAAATAAAATCTGTGTTTGATTGCTTGAAAACCCCACACGGGTATTTGGGTGATATATGACATACACTAATCCCAATAATTAGTTGTATGTTAATCGATTGATTGACAGACTGTTATAAGCGTTGAATATTTATATTTGATGCTTATACAATGTAGAATGCACTATGGATAATGGTTGATTATTTGTCGTTGTTGATATATACATGTGTTGTATGGAAGTCCATAGAAATAAAATCTATGGTAATTGATTGGGCCTCATTCCAGTTTTGAAATAGAATATTTGAAGAGAATTATTTGAATAAAATATTTGAAAAGAAATATTTGAAAAAAAAAATATTTAAAATAGAATATTTGAAAATAAGAATATATGAAGCCGTGTTGATTAGATTGACGCCATTTCTACGTGAACGATATTTATATCGATTTTATTCATTTTATAATGAATATCGAAAGTGATTTCAAACTTTGATATTTTGAAACTAATTGAAATTGAATATAAATGAATTTGAATAGAAATTGAATTGAATTGAAAACGAACTGAAATTGAATTAGAAATCAATTTGAATTGAAATCAATTTGAAATGAATTTAAAACGAATTTATAAGGAAAAATTCAATTTTGATTTTGAAGTTGAAATGAAGTTGAAATCGTTTTGAAAACGAATTTAAAACGGTTTATAAAATATGTTTTAAAAGGAAATCGACGAAGTATATATTATATATATAATATAATGGCCTAAATAGAACGCGCCGCGCTGCGGTATTTCGTGAATTTCAACCATTGACTTCAAATGGATATTGCGGGAGATCCGACTGTCGGATTCTCCTAAAACCGGAGCCGTTGGGTTCGTATCGAAAAGAGCTTTCTAACGAATATTAGAAATTTGAAATCTAACGGTTCGATTTGGAATTATGACCAAATCAAATTTGGAAAAGGTCGCTGTAAGTGCAGTTCGATGGCCGTTGATGGAAATCGACTGTACGGGCCTTGATAAAATTATTAAAAATAGTAATAATTTGTGTAAAATCATAAGAAATGATTTAGAAAGAATTGGGATGAAAAACTCCATATTTGAAAAGTAGAAAATAGGTTTTTATCGAAATGAACTAGTTTTGAACTAGAATAGTAATTTATTTATTTTTAAAATAAATAAATTGGATTTGAAATGGTTTTGAAAATAACCAGAATTCCCAATAATTGCATTGGAATGGATTTAAATCGAAATTGTCTTCGGAATATTTCAATGTTGGATTTCATGATCATACAGATGTTGTTATGGAAATTTGAAAGATATAGATATATATATCGTTATTTCCAATACGATATTTGTTGGTCGTAGAATTTGATATTGAATATAAGCCAATATATTTTTTATTCAGGGCCTTGTATTTAATATCAAATGTGATTTGGGTTTGTCGTGAATGGTGTCTTCATTAACACTGTTCTTAAGCCCAACTGAGGAAAAGATTAAATATTTTTATTTCGATTTAATGAAGTGTACCAATTAAATAATATTTAATTGGAATTGAATGGGTATTGATTTTTGGGTTTATTGTGAACAATGTTTTATATAACACTTGTTCTTTAACCCGATAATTAATGAAATGTGATTTTGGGTTGTCGTGAATGGTATCTTCAATAATACTGTTCTTAGACCCAAAGGAGTTAAGAAAATCAGAAACTAACTGGAGATTAGTTAAGTTGAATGGTTTCTGGGGTATTGATCTGATGTTGGTTTCGGCCTTCGGGTTTAATACTTAGGGAATTGCTCACTTGCTAATTTACGGTTAGGGACTGATTGAAATGTGATGTGATTTTGGGGTTTATCGTGAACCGTGTTTTAAATGACACTGATTCTTTAACCCAGTTAAAGATTAAAACTAAGTGGAGTTTCAATGAATCTTTAATTAGATTGAAAAGACCGAGAATGGAGTATCGCCAGTTTTACTCCAGGCGGTAGTTAAATCTTTAATTAGATTTGAACGTGAAATGGTAATTGAATTTACCGATAACACCGTGGTGTTAGATATGAAGTATGACCAGTTTTACTTCATGGGATAAATAGGTTGGGATTGAGAAATAAAATAAATAATTACTTCGGTGTGGTTCGTTAATCCCGACTAGTTTGAAGTGATATTCAAAAGGAAGATTAAAGAATAAATTTAAAAGAATTTATCTTTGATAAAATTTATGGGAACCTTTCCCTAAGAATGTGAAATTTAGAAACTAACTGTCGGTTAGCTAAGCAGAATGGTTTTCTGGATATTGATCTGATGTTGGTTTCGGCCTTCGGGGTTAATATTTGGGGAATTATTCTCTTGTTAATTTACGGTTAGTGACTGATGAATTGGAATGAGGTGTATGTTGTGTTTGTGTAACACTTGTTTATTATATACGCGAGTTATTCGGAAAGACCGGGTTCATTCCATTCTGGATAACTGATACGACGATAAGTCGAAGATGAAGACGGTGGTTGAAGACCGGAGGTCTTCACGTCGTTTGGGTGATTACTGATGATCTTGATTGGGTCGTACACCCAAGAGGAGGGAATCAGTTAGTGGTCGTCCAGACGTACTTGGAGATCGATGGATAGGCGGGGTACTAGGTGCCTCCGGTTTCGTTCAGACCTAGAACGAACTTGTAAATGGACTGTGTGTCTGACATCGGATTTCATTCTGTGTGACTGATATCGGTTGCATAGAGTGGTTTGCCTGTGTGGCATGCTGAGATGCAAATGATCAAGGCTTCCGTTGAAAAGCAGAGTCTTGTGGTTGATGATTAAAGCACGGCCTGTGTGGCATAGCTTTGTGTAACGTTGATTCGCGAGCCTCACACCCCGGTTGTGAACCAAAAACGAGAGAGGACCTCAGGGAGGGCATGCGTTTCCTTCTAGCTAGAAGTGGCGTCAGTGGTTTTACACGCCCTGACGAGTTTGACTTATGTGGTTGTTGCTGTTGCGAGGTGCCTCGGATATATCGGTGACTATGTGAAGCCGATGGAGTCATTTGTTGGCTCATTTATGCCCCCAAAGGGCGGGGAAACGCAGTGTTTAGGAATTTTAATCCACATCGGTGGACCGGCCCTGACGATCCAATGGTCACTCGAGCTCTGACCTGAGACATGGGCTAGATTGTCTCGAATCGGTAGAGGACTATCTTTTGCCTCGGTTCACAGATGGAAATCAATCTTCCAATACGTGACTTTGCTGTTTTAGTTGAAATCCTATATATGGCGACATAGTGGGATGGGTCACTTATGCCGTCTATGATTGATACTTATGATTTGAAGTTGTTTTATACACTATGCACTTATAATAGTATCAAATGATTGTTTTAAATGTACCAAGCATTCTTGGCTATTATAAGGTAAAAACCCTATCCTCCGGCTTGCGTTGCATTGTGTGATGGGACCTGGGTCTTATAATTGCTTCATTCTTCTTTATTTAGCATTGCGCTGTTTGTTTTATGCACTGGTATTCTTGGGAGGAAACCCGTTCCGTGTTATACGGCGTGGTCCCTTGATTTACCTAACTTTAAAATAAAGATTAATAACTGTTTTAGTTCTCACACCAGTCCCATGACTGACCTGGAGTTTATTGTTTTAACCTAAACTCCGGGTGCCTTTATTTTGACATGGGCAGCTAGTAGTTTTGGTTTTGCAGATTTATATTCACTGGATCCTGGTTTATAGTTGGAACTATATCCGGAAAGCTTTGTATCCGTATATCTCCTTCAGTTGTATTTGTATTATTTTCCGCTGCTATGTAATGTATTGTAATCTCTGATATTTTTTGTGTAATATTTATTTATTCATACTCTGTATATTCTTGTATTCTGATGGAATTGTTGTAATATACAATGAAATGTTCTTCCGTCTGCGTTCTATTTTTTCCTATTCTCAAAACGATCAGGGGTTTCAACCGGTCTAGATCGGTTTAGCAACTGATTCGGATTGAGCGAAATTTCTTTTCGTTACATTTGGTATTAGAGATTTGGTTTACATAGCTCAGTGAACAAGACACTTTAGAACCAAACGAAAGAATTCATCAGAAATTGGATTAGTAATATCCAAAGAGAATGACTCATTAGAGATAGGATCAGTAGTATCCCAGCACGAGTGTTAAGAGTATATTTTTAAAATGAAAACAAGAATTGTTTTGAAATTTTAATCAATTATTCGTGTTTGATTATTTATTTTATATTGAATTTGGACAATCCAATATATAAAGATTTTGCATATATGTCTTGCAAACATGTATTCGAAGTTTTAATGTATTGGATAGTTATAGAATCACACTCTAGTTGCCGAGGATAATTCTGGTGGCGGGGCACCATCACCAGTATTTATTTTCGAGTTTCGAAAGTGAGATTTCTATATATTTCCAATTGACTGGTGTGAGAACCGAAACTAGATAGGGCCTATTGTTATGATTTAACATCAAAAATATGATTTTTGACTATGTATCAAAGTTATGAATTTCCAAAGCTAATCAACTAATTGATTGATGGTTGTGTTGTTGATTATTGGTTGATTAATTAAAATTTGTACCATATAGCCAAATTGAATCAAATAGTGAATTGTATTGGAAATTTGTCGCATTTGCATGCATGTACATGTACTTACATTGAACAGGTCATAGCAAGGAGGCTAGAACAGAAGAATAAAATTGTTTGCCCGGCAAATAGGTACATGTTTACCATAATTTACTGTTTTGTTTGGCTGATGATGATTTTATGAGCCGATTGGCTAGCCGCTTGGATTTTTCTTTTTCTTTTAGAGATCAGAGGGCCTGTATGGCAATTTCGGGATTTTCCCGGTGCTCCCGGTGCAGGGGAGGTTATGGCGAAATTTTTCGAAAATTTAGGGTGTTAGCCAAATTTTTGAAAAATTTGAAAAGTTCTTAGAAACTGAAAAGTTGAAGAACTTAAGCCGTAGTCAAAATAACGAAAGTTGAGTTGATTAATGAAACAACTTTCGGCTTCGTTCCTTTTCGGGGACGAAAAGTTTTAAGTGGGGGAGATTGTAATAACCCGGAAATCAGAGCCAATTTAAAATTTTTATTTTGGCAATTTTAGTGAATTGTGAATATTTAAAATGAATTATTTTAAATAATAACGACGAAAAATTTATTTTGAATAGAATTCGAACGTATATATTATATAGATCGTCGTTAGAATATAAATATTTATTTTAAATTATAAAAGGAATTGAAAACGGCGCGGTAGTTCGATAATTCGATTTCAAAATTCAAATGAATGTACCGGGTGCAAAATAAACCGGGTTTTAGTGAAACCAAAAATATTTGAATCTAATAGAGAATATCTTTCCAACGAATCCGAAAAATCGAAATTTCATAGCGGGGATAAAAAGTTATGTCCAGTTGAAATTTCAGAATAGTCGCTATGGAATTCTAGCCATTGAAAATAGCCATTTTGCAAACGACCTCGGATTTCGACGAAACCACTTTTGTTGGATCCGTGATGTCAATTTATTGCTAGATTCCAATTTTCATAATCTTTCGAATCAATAGGTGAGCGTGGCAAAGGAAACGTGTTTGACCAGTTTAAGTTAATTTTAATCGACTGGAAAATTGCCATTTTTCAGACGGTCTCGGAATTCAACGAAACTAGTTTTGTTAGGACCGTATCGTCAATACGAAGCTAGAAAATATTTTTCGGGAATTTTTCGAGTTCGTATATGACCCCAGTAAATTGAAAAATGCGTTTGAAATTCAATGTAATAATTTATATTTTAATTTGAGGGAAAACTGATTGTAACGATCGAATTGGCTTGCGTGACATATCCCATTGTGTTCGGAATGGGGGTAATTAGCTGGGAACGACAGTCGGTGGGTTTGATTTCGAGTTCGAAATAAAAGACAACTCTTAACAGAATTAAATAAAATAAAATATAAAATAATTCTTCCACATAAGCCCTCGTTCCCTCTTATTTTCTCTCTCCCCCTCTATACTTCAGATCGATCAAAAGAAAAAGGAAAAAAAAGAGGAAAAAAACCCGTCGTCGTCGATAGGCTATCGCCTCCACCCTCGCTGCGCCGCCGCGACCTCGGCCAGGCCCCCCTTCCGCCGCCATCGCCTCCACCAAGATCCTCCCCCATCCGAAGCTCCTCCTCCCCTCCTTCTTCCCTGAACCAGATCAGAAACCCATTCCCCAATTAAACCCTAGCCTTCGCCACTTGGCCCACACCCAACGCAACCGCCCACCCCCTCACCCATCTGACCACCACGACCACCCCGCGCGCCTCCTCCACCACCAACGCGCTACGACAAACCCCCCTTCTTCCAATCAAAGTAAGAATTTCATTTAGAGTTTATTTCCAGTGTTAAATATATACAAAACATTAGATTAATTTCGGTTTTAAACACCTATAGCGCGTTGATTAAAAACTGATTTTTATTTGATTTAAAAACTGATTTATATTATAGGATAAAAATCGAATTTTTATATATGTAGAAGAAGAATAAAAATCGAATTTTTATATATGTAGAAGAAGAAAAAAAATAGAATTTTTATATAATAGAGAATATAAAGATGTGATTTTTATATATGTAGTGAATACGGGGGACGAAAGTGACGAAGGGCAAGCACGATGAAGATTTTCTATAGTAGAAGTGTCGAGGCGTTTGGCATAACTTGGGTGAGAACTCCTCACCTTTAATTTAAATTTCTAGTTAAAATATATACTAGGATGCAGATGGTGTTTAGTAGCACCCGACACCCGTCGTCCACAGACCATGGACGGCTTGTATGCTTGTTTGTTTGATTTTGATGTGTAGTTGATTGTGTGATGTGAAATGAAATAAAATATTTATATAGTTAAAATAATTTATAGTTGAAAATAGAATTTTTAACGTGTATGTAAAATGAAATAAAAATAAACAGATCGGACGATTTGTTTATATACACACATTTGACTGATATTGATTGGGACGATAAATTTTACACATCGCCCAATTGCACCAATAAAATCTGTGTTTGATTGCTTGAAAACCCCACATGGGTATTGGGGTGATATATGACATACACTAATCCCAATAATTAGTTGTATGTCGATCGATTGATTGACAGACTGTTATAAGCGTTGAATATTTATATTTGATGCTTATACAGTGTAGAATGCACTTTGGATGATGGTAGATTATTTGTCGTTGTTGATATATACATGTGTTGTATGGAAGTCCATAGAAATAAAATGTATGGTAATTGATTGGGCCTCATTCCAGTTTTGAAATAGAATATTTGAAGAGAACTATTTGAATAAAATATTTGAAAAGAAATATTTGAAAAAAAAATTATTTAAAATAGAATATTTGAAAATAAGAATATATGAAGCCGTGTTGATTAGATTGACGCCATTTCTACATGAACGATATTTATTTTGATTTTATTCATTTTATAATGAATATCGAAAGTGATTTCAACATCTGATATTTTGAAACTAATTGAAATTGAATAGAAATGAATTTGAATAGAAATTGAATTGAATCGAAAACGAACTGAAATTGAATTAGAAATCAATTTGAGTTGAAATCAATTTGAAATGAATTTAAAACGAATTTATAAGGAAAAATTCAAGTTTGATTTTGAAGTTGAAATGAAGTTGAAATCGTTTTGAAAACGAATTTAAAACGATTTATAAAATACATTTTAAAGGGAAATCGATGAAGTATATATTATATGTATATTATATATATAATATAATGGCCTGAATAGAACGCGCCGCGCTGCGGTAGTTCGTGAATTTCGAACATTGACTTCAAATGGATATTGCGGGAGATCCGACCGTCGGATTCTCCTAAAACTGGAACCATTGGGTTCGTATCAAAAAGAGCTTTCTAACGAATATTAGAAATTTGAAATCTAACGGTTGGATTTGGAATTATGTCCAAATCATATTTGGAAAAGGTCGCTGTACATGCAGTTCGATGGCCGTTGATGGAAATCGACTGTACGGGCCTTGATAAAATTATTAAAAATAGTAATAATTTATGTAAAATCATAAGAAATGATTTAGAAAGAATTGGGATGAAAAACTCCATATTTGAAAAGATAAAAATAGGTTTCTATCGAAATGAACTAGTTTTGAACTAAAATAGTAATTTATTTATTTTTAAAATTAATAAATTGGATTTGAAATAGTTTTGAAAATAACCAGAATTTCCAATAATTGCATTGGAATGGATTTGAATCGAAATTGTCTTCGAAATATTTCGATGTTGGATTTCGTGATTATACAGATGTTGTTATGGAAATTTGAAAGATATATATATATATATATATCGTTATTTCCAATACGATATTTTTTGGTCGTAGAATTTGATATTGAATATAAGCCGATATATTTTCTATTTAGAGCCTTGTATTTAATATCAAATGTGATTTGGGTTTGTCGTGAATGGTGTCTTCATTAACACTGTTCTTAAGCCCAGCTAAAGAAAAGATTAAATCATTTTAGTTGGACTTAATGAAGTGTACCAATTAAATAATATTTAATTGGAATTGAATGGGTATTGATTTTTGGGTTTATCGTGAACAGTGTTTTATATAACACTTGTTCTTTAACCCGATAATTAATGACATGTGATTTTGGGTTGTCGTGAACGGTATCTTCAATAATATTGTTCTTAGACCCAAAGGAGTTAAAAAATCAGAAACTAACTAGAGATTAGTTAATTTGAATGGTTTCTGGGTATTGATCTGATGTTGGTTTCGGCCTTCGGGGTTAATACTTAGGGAATTGCTCACTTGCTAATTTACGGTTAGGGACTGGTTGAAATGTGATGTGATTTTGGGGTTTATCGTGAACCGTGTTTTAAATGACAACGATTCTTTAACCCAGTTAAAGATTAAAACTAAGTGGATTTTTAATGAATCACTAATTAGATTGAAAAGATCGAGAATGGAGTCTCACCAGTTTTACTCCAGGCGGTAGTTAAATCTTTAATTAGATTTGAACGTGAAATGGTAATTGAATTTACCGATAACACCGTGGTGTTAGATATGAAGTATGACCAGTTTTACTTCATGGGATAAATAGGTTGGGATTGGGAAATAAAATAAATAATTACTTCGGTGTGGTTCGTTAATCCTGACTAGTTTGAAGTGATATGCAAAAGGAAGATTAAAGAATAAATTTAAAAGAATTTATCTTTGATAAAATTTATGGGAACCTTTCCCTAAGAATGTGAAATTTAGAAACTAACTGTCGGTTAGCTAAGCAGAATGGTTTTCTTGATATTGATCTGATGTTGGTTTCGGCCTTCGGCGTTAATATTTGGGGAATTATTCTCTTGTTAATTTATAGTTAGTGACTGATGAATTAGAATGAGGTGTATGTTGTCTTTGTGTAACACTTGTTTATTATATACGCGAATTATTCGGAAAGACCGGTTTTATTCCATTCTGGATAACTGATACGACGATAAGTCGAAGATGAACACGGTGGTTGAAGACCGGAGGTCTTCACGTCATTTGGGTGATTAATGATGATTTTGATTGGGCTGTACACCCAAAAGGAGGGAATCAGTTAGTGGTCGTCCATACGTACTTGGAGATCGATGGATAGGCGAGGTACTAGGTGCCTACGGTTTCGTTCAGACCTAGAACGAACTTGTAAATGGACTGTGTGTCTGACATCGGATTTCATTCTGTGTGACTGATATCGGTTGCATAGAGTGGTTTGCCTGTGTGGCATGCTGAGATGCAAATGATCAAGGCTTCTGTTGAAAAGCAGAGTCTTGTGGTTGATGATCAAAGCACGGCTTGTGTGGCGTAGCTTTGTGTAACGTTGATTCGCGAGCCTCACACCCCGGTTGTGAACCAAAAACAGGAGAGGACCTCAGGGAGGGCATGCGTTTCCTTCTAGCTAGAAGTGGCGTCAGTGGTTTTACACGCCCTGACGAGTTTGACTTATGTGGTTGTTGCTGTTGCGAGGCGCCTCGGATATATCGGTGACTATGTGAAGCCGATGGAGTCATTTGTTGGCTCATTTACGCCCCAAAGGGCGGGGAAACGCAGTGTTTAGGAATTTTAATCCACATCGGTGGACTGGCACTGACGATCCAATGGTCACTCGAGCTCTGAACTGAGACATTGGCTAGATTGTCTCGAATCGGTAGAGGACTATCTTTTGCCTCGGTTCACAGATGGAAATCCAACTTCCAATACGTGACTTTGCAGTTTTAGTTGTAATCCTATATATGGCGACATAGTGGGTTGGGGCACTTATGCCGTCTATGATTGATACTTATGATTTGATGTTGTTTTATACACTATGCACTTATAATAGTATCAAATGATTGTTTTAAACGTACCAAGCATTCTTGGCTATTATAAGGTAAAAACCCTATCCTCCGGCTTGCGTTGCATTGTGTGATGGGACCTGGGTCTTATAATAGCTTCATTCTTCTTTAGTTAGCATTGCGCTGTTTGTTTTATGCACTGGTATTCTTGGGAGGAAACTCGTTCCGTGTTATATGGCGTGGTCCCTTGATTTACCTAACTTTAAAATAAAGATTAATTACTGTTTTAGTTCTCACACCAGTCCCATGACTGACCTGGAGTTTATTGTTTAAACCTAAACTCTGGGTGCCCTTATTTTGACACAGGCAGCTAGTAGTTTTGGTTTTGCAGATTTATATTCACAAGATCCTGGTTTACAGCTGGAACGATATCCGGAAAGCTTTGTATCCGTATATCTCCTTCAGTTGTATTTGTACTATTTTCCGCTGCTAGGTAATGTATTGTAATCTCTGATATTTTCTATGTAATATTTATTTATTCATACTCTGTATATTCTTGTATTCTGATGGAATTGTTGTAATATACAATGAAATGTTCTTCCGTCTACGTTCTATTTTGTCCTGTTCTCAAAACGATCAGGGGTTTCGATCGGTCTAGATTGGTTTAGCGACTGATTCAGATCGAGTGAAATTTCTTTTCGTTACAGATTATTTGCAGAAAAGCCCTCCTCCACTAAATAATTTATTTCTTCCAAATCCATCAAGAATTAGCATAGGGGATCAAAACGAAAGTGGTAGATCGGGTTGTTATCTAGATACTGACAAAAGTTGGGGGAGAACGGTGTATTGAGGTGGCCGGAATGGCACGAAAACCAGAGCAGGTCAGTTCCGTTCTTTTGATGATGGAGGGAGATTGGGTCGATTTGAGATGATGGGACCTGGGGGAAATGGAAGAGGAGAGTTTAGGCTTTGATTTGGCTCTGGTCTGGTGGTCTGAAACGCTGTGTGGTGGTTGTGGGGAGGAGATGAACGGAGGTAGTGTTTTTGGGGAATTATGAAGGGGTTGTGGTCGAATTTGATGATTTTCCGGTGGATCTGTTGGTCGTGGGGCCAGGGTGCTGAAGGTCGATGGAAGAGGTGAAGGAGACGGCCAATTGGGCGGTGGTCCAGTGACCTACGGCGTAAGGTGGTGGTTGAATTTCGTAGATGAATGGAATTGGGGAAAGTGATGATTTCAGGCGTTTGGCTAGATCTGAGGTGGCGTCGTTGGGGGCGGTTGGGGTTCAGGGTGGTGCGGTGTCGACGGGCAGGTTAGTGTGGTCTCAAGTCAACCACAGGCGGTGCAGCATGGCTCCGATGGGGCTGAGCTGAAGTTTGATGGTGGTGAGAAATCACGAAGCAAGGTGGACATCGTGCTCGAGATTTTGGTGAGGATGAAAACGCGTGAAGAGGTGGGTTAAGGGATCTGACGTGGACAAAGTTTTTAAAAGGTAAATTAGTTTTTAAATTATTTAATTTATTCATAACTAGTTTAAGTTAAAAATCGTATAATATATATAAACTTGAAACTAGTGTAACTTTCGCATACGTTAACGGAATTTGACGAAACTAGATGCGTTGGGATCGCCGGGACGAGACCTAGGTGATGGCGTTGACTAGGAACTGATTGAAGCTATTTAAAATTTCAGATAATTTTGAATGTTCATTTCAAATTAAAAAGAACAAACACGTCAACCGTCAACCGTCAACCGTATTGAACTGATGAGTTAATTCTCACACCCTCTGGAATCCTGTGATGTGGTAAATTCATAAGAAAAATATATTTTATAATTAACAGTATAAATTGGTTGATTGGATGCTATGGATGCAAATTGATTGTTTATTGTTTGATTGGTTGCAGTTATTTATATTTCATCATTATGTTATTGAAATTAAATTTGTATATTTTTATCAATTGTTATCTGTGACGCAAAGAAGGACAGGTTGTAGGAATCCGACCGGATTCCTCAAATATTGCATATGTTATTTGTTTTTATATTGTTGATATATGAACTGAATTGAACCCAGATGGTAGTGAAACCTGTTTGAACATGATGGTTGAATAAATATTCACCAGTGTTGTGTTTAAAGTCAATCGACAGTGTTGATTGAGTAATTGGCAGTGAATGGCCTAAAATGTACTATTTTTAAACGTCATTCTACCGTCTGGCGGATTGACGTAGATTTTAAGTTATAAATCATTTTATAACTGAACTGGAGTATTTAGTTATTTTATATGGATAATTAAATTAGAAATTTATAAATACATATATTAGTCGAGTTTATAAAGAAATTATTTAAATGGTTTATACAAGTTTTAAACGAAGGCAACCATAGTATTTACTTATGGGATTGGTAAAAGGGAATAATTATTTTTTGAACTATTAAATAGTGATTTTAAATTAATTATGTTATTTAATTAATTTAAAAGGGGAAATGACAAATGGAAGTCAGTTAACTTCTAACTGATATGTACGGTTGGCAAAAATCAACTGTTTTTAATCAAAATGGATAATTAAATTAATTTGATATTCGTTAAGTTAACGAATAGTGAAAAGTATTAGCTAATCTTTAATTAACTATAATTTAAAGGAATTATCGAGTTGTTTAGTGTTAAATTGTTAGTTAATCTCCGATTAACTATAAATTAAGGGAATTATTGAATTGTTTAATATTAATGAATTTGATTTTATTTATTAAGCTTTTAAAACAATAAAAATCCTATTTTTTATTAATATCAAAGTTAACCATTTCTAATGTAGTAAATAATAAAGTTAAATATTATTTTAACTAATAATAATTAAAACGATGGCTTTTAACTGAAATTCATTGGAGAAGTAATTAAGTAAGCGATATGGTTTGAAAAAGGAGTGATAAGAGTTTACAAAAGGGATTTATGATCCATGTGTTCAAACGAGATTTGTACATGGATGGGTAAATACATATACAGATTTAAATAAGGTTTTTCTTAATTATTAAATTAAGTGAAGTGAATTCAATAATGGAATTTCTAGGGTAAATAGTAAATAGGTTGGTAAGTGATTGAAATGTGTTAATGGTTTTAAAACAAAACCTAAGCTAAGTGAAAGGATGGTAAATAGATGATTATAAAGAAATCAAAATGAGGGTTTAAAAGGATTTTTAAACCAAAAATGGTGACCTAAAAAGTTAAAGTATTGAAATGAGCGAAACGTTGTAATTGAAATAAGAATTACAAATGTAAAGATAAATACACATAATTGGGTAGTGTTAAATATTGGTAAATGGCCTTTTTTGGAAATATAATCCAAGTAAAGAGGTCTTGTTATAAAGAAGGTGGAAAGAGGATTTTTTATCCAAGATAAAGTTCATTATAAGGATGCCCGAATAAATGGAAGCAGGTTATTGGACGTGGGATTTTATTAAAATCAAAAGGTTATAAGTGAAATTATGGTTTAAGTTAAAAGTTGTGTTATTGGTCACGACTTACATAATTAAAGGAATTTAGTAAAGAGATTTTATTGAACATGGATTTCAAATGTAAGAAATGGTTTATAAAACCATATTTGAAATCGAGATGGTAAACAAGATTTTTATAAGGGTTTAAGTTACAAACTAGTATTCATTCTGAGATAAAAACGTTGTCGATCAAGGTCTGAGAGGTAAATAGAATACCCCAACTTGAACGGCTTCATTTTTGTCGAGGAATGGTATTGGTTTGAAACGAGTAAAAGGGTGTTGAAATTAGTGTGGTATCCCATATGAGATGTAATGAACATAAGTGCGAGATTTTGGATTATAAATACTACTACAATAGTGATTTAAATATGAATATGAAAGTTTTAGTTTTAAATTATATAAGTCGAAATTTGCTTTAACCAAATAAGAACTGGTAACGTGTTAAATACCATTAAGTAATATATATATATATATATATATATATATATCTCGCGATGCTAAATAAGGAAGAAAAAGGGGGAAAATGTTTTACAGAAATATATTGATATTTCCAAAAGGAATGGAAAGCTGGGTATATACATGTTTTAAAGTATTTAAAATAATTTTGTTATAATTGAGAATAAATATAAAGGATTAATCATATTGAAAGTATTAAAGCTTGATTTACCATATATTTATTTATTTGTAAATAGGACAAGTAGTGCTAAGTGCTAAATCATCAAACTCATTATATTCACACTATTGTTATTTGATAGTTAAATCACTGACTATCAAACCTGACCAATACAATTGTTGGTACGGAAAGACCGGGATCGAATTTATATTCGAAAACCATTCTGACCAGCAAATACGTGAAGACGTCGATTGAAGACGGAGCAATTGAAGACCGTGGATCTTCATAAGAGGAAGGATTACTTGACGAATATTCCTATGCTGCAACGTAAAGAAATTATGATGTGATTCGGTCGTGGTTGAGATTTTACGGATTGCAAGGACTACTCGCTACTGATCCTTGGGGTGATTCCTATGTAAGGATGCGGTAGGAGGGTACCTTCGGTTCATCCTGTTCCTGGATGACTTGTATGGACGAATGTCTGACAAAGTATTTTCAAAAGACCACGTACATTGATTTCTTCAAACATGTCATAGTTGGTTAGCTCCCAACTAGGGTATTTTTGTGGACCTCAATTAGTGATATCTAGAGGATCTGACAATGTGGAATTCAAAGTGAATTGTGGCCAGATGTTGTAGAGGGAAATTCTAGCCTCAAGCCTCACAACCGGGAAATGACAAAAATTGTAATAACCCGGAAATCTGAGCCAATTTAAAAATTTTATTTTTGTAATTTTGATGAATTTTGAATATTTAAAATGAATTATTTTAAATAATAACGACGAGAGATTTATTTTGAATCCTATACATTCATTTGAACTTTGAAATCGAATTTTCAAACTACCGCGCCATTTTAAACTCCTTTTATATTTAAAATAAAATATTTATACTCTAACGACGATTCAAACAAATATATACGTTTTGACACGGATAGCTAGCAGTTTTGGTTTTGCAGATTTATATTCACAGGATCCTGATTTAGAGCTGGAATAATATCCGTAAAGCTCTGTATCCGTATATCTCCTTCAGTTGTGCTTTGTATTATTTTCCACTGCTATGTAATTTATTGTAATCTCTTATATTTATCAAATGTATTTTATTTGTTTATACTCTGTATATTCTTGTATTCTGATGAATTGTTGTAATAAGCAATGAAATGTTCTTCTATTTGCGTCCCGATGTGTCTTGTTCTCAAAGCAATCCGGACTTTCCTTACCGGGGAAGTTACGGACACCATGGTGTTAGATATGAAGGTTTATTTCATTTTTTTTCTCTTTTTCGATTTTTGAACGGTGAGGGAGTGAGTGAGAGAAAGGTAAGGGTTTTATATATATAAAATATTAATATATTATTATTATTTTCAATTTAAGTTGACTTTTCATACGATCTCCAAACAAAACCCAACGACTATCGCCCCTAGCTAATTACCCCCATTCTGAACAATGGGATATGCATCGTAAGATGATTCAATCGTTCGATCAGTTTTCGTCAAAATCAAAATATAAATCTATATATTGAATTTGAACGCGCATTTCAATTTACCAGGGCCACATATGGACTCTAAAAATTCCCGAAAAATATTTTCTAGCTTCGTATTGATGATACGGTCCTAACAAAACTAGTTTCATCGAATTCTGAGACCGTTTGAAAAATGGCCATTTTCCAGTCGATTAAAATCAACTGAAACTGGTCAAATGCGTTTTCCTTTGCCACGCTCACATATTGATTCAGAAAATTACGAATTTTGAAACCTAGAAATAACTTGTAATCACGGATCCAGTAAAAGTGGTTTCGTCGAAAACCGAGGTCGTTTGCAAAATTTCCATTTTTAAGGGCCAGAATTCCATAGCGACTATTCTGAATTTTCAACTGGGCATAACTTTTTATCCTCGCTATGAAATTTCAATTTTTCAGATTCGTTGGAAAGATATTATCAAATAGATTCTAATATTTTTGGTTTCGCTAAAATCCGGTTTATTTTGAATCCTATACATTCATTTGAACTTTGAAACCGAATTTTCAAACTACCGCACCATTTTCAATTCCTTTTATATTAAAAATAAAATATTTATACTCTAACGACGATTCAAACAAATATATAAGTTCTAATTCTATTCAAAATAAATCTCTTGTCATTATTATTTAAAATAATTCATTTTAAATATTCAAAATTCATCAAAATTGCCAAAATAAAAATTTTAAATTAGCTTAGATTTCCGGGTTATTACAAAAATCGGGCAGGCAACATGGCTATGTGGGTCGCTCCTATTAGGGTGTATAATCACCTATCTAGAGAAATTCCATTTGTTTCTTCATTCTATTTCGATGCTGTCCCTTTTCGCGAGATGATTGTTGATCCCAACTGTTGGTGATATACATTCGATACACTCGAGCGAAATGAGTAGTCGGTCATGTGTGGGTCGGGTTGCAAGACGTTCTTGTTGAACCTAGTGTATTCGCCTCTAGAGATACACTATCGACAGGTGGTCCCATACCTTGTCATAGTTGGAACTCAATCTCCAATAAGCGCCCGCGGTTTTCGACGGTATTATATATCTATGTGGAGCGTGAGATGCAAGCGTTCCGATATATTGTTATTTATTTGTATTTAGACATTATGATAATATCAGAATAAGTTATGATTTCAAAAACATTTTGGATTATAGTAAGGTAAAAACCGTCAGTGTTTATGTGTGGGTTTGTCTTACTATTATCCTTTGATTTCATAAGGGATTTTCCCAAAGTTAAACAAATTTTTTGTGTTGTGAATTTGTCGCTGAAAGTATTCCAGACTGACCCGGTGAATTTTGCTTCGCTTCAAATGTGCTCGGGTCAGACCGAGTGTGTTCCAGGTTAGGTTTCGCTTGGAGTTTCAGGAGCTGGAAGCAGGCCGCTTCACCACTAGTTATATAAATTGATTATTCCATTGTGTCTGATATATGTTATACTTTGATGATTGGTATGTGTATACTATTCTTTTGTATAAAAGGATTTGTTATATTATATTTTATCTGTACCGCTGTGAGATTCTGATGTGTTGTTCTTCTTCTTTCTTCTATTCTAATATTTTTTTTCTTTCCTTTCTCACCCTCTAATTTCTTTCTATAAACAATCTGGGATTCGATACTTAGGTTTTTGGCAAATAATATGGGTTTATATATTATTGCCGAATATTCGAGCGTCGAATTTTTCCCTGGGTTGTTACAGTGGTATCAGAGCTATTGGTTTAGTGATAACCTTGGCTCTGTGGTGTGACTCAATAGAGATGGGGTTAGTAATACCCTAGATTGAGTTTGATTATGTATATGAGAGCGCGTATTTGTGATTTGATATAAAAAAATTTGAAATTATTTTTGCCTAATTTATTTTACAATAAAATAAAAGTAAAGGTTATTATAGTATGGGCAATCGATTGATTTGTTAATGCTGATTTGTATGATATGTTTGGATGGTGTGCTCGACCTCATGGATATAAACCTGCACATGAATCGATTTGTTTAAAACCAATATGAAATAAATAAGTTGGATAAATTTACCCAAATTTAATAAATCCGAATGGATAATTATAGAGATAAATGGATTGTTAAGACTTGGTTATAATCCCGTGTGGATTAGATTATGTGTGAATGGGTTGATATGGATGTTTTGAACATAACTGGCATATGTTTTGATGACTAATGAAATCCATTTGAATTGAGAACAGGTGCAGAAGTGCCAATTCAGCTTTAAAATCCATCAAAGAGAAAATTCTGGAGTTAATTGAATCCAGTTGATAGAGCTTCATAATAACTAAGCAAGCTCGTGTATAAATTATAGCTTATCGCATAATAACGCTCGCAAAAAGGTATGCCTACGAAAATATGAAATTTTGGTTTTTATTTAGGTTTTAAGTTTGGATTTTGAATTTTTCCGACCCTGTTGGTCGATGTATATATATTTCTTAAACCTGCGATATTGCAGATGTTCCTTCATACAGGGGAGACTCTACCAAAAAATTTCCAAAATTTAATGTGTTAGAATTTTTTTGAAGATTTTTAGAAAATTCTTTTATTTGAAATAAATTAGTTTTAAAATCAATCAGATTAGTTTTGGAAATAAAATAGAATTTTAAATTTATTATTCTTATAAAGATAATGGGTAGTAATGTTCTTTCTACCTTAGCAATTTCGAGGACGAAATTGTTTTAAGGGGGAAGGAATTTAATGTCCCGTATTTTCTAACCATTTATTTGAAATATTTTATTTATTCAAAATATTGATTTGAGTTTAAATAATTAGATTTAACCATTTTAATTTGAATATTTGGTTATATTGATAATATAATAATATTTTTATTTTTGGGATATTTGGAAAATGCTGAATTTGCTGTATAACGTGAACGACAATTTTAAATGATTTAATATCATTCGTATTGAAATTATAGAAGCGATTTCATTATTAAAACGACGTTAGAACATTTAATTTATAATTTAAATATATAACGAGCTGCAGCGGCGCGACAGTTCGTAATTCGGCGTTTTGAACATTAAACGACTGTACAGGATTCAAAATAAGCCGGATTTTCTCGAAACAAGAAACGCTAGAATCTATCTGGCGATATTTTCCTAATAGAGAAGAAAAATCAAATTTTCATAGCATAGATTTTATTTTATATCCAAATCAAATTTTGAAAAAGTCGCTATGGAATTCCTTTATATATTATAGCGATTATTTATATAAAATAAATGGTTTTTAAATATTTAAAATATCGATTTGGCTTGAAATTCAACCCGGGATATTTTACTTTGGTAGTATATCAAATTCAAGTCGTGTACGTCTAATTGTAATATTTTATTTATATTATATTAAAGTATTTTAAAATTGGTTTATTTTATTTGAATTGAGCAGTTATAAAAGGGACTTTATTCAAACGACCTTCGTTTTTGACGAAACAAATTTTATTAGGACCGCAACAGTAAATTATTGCTAGATTTCAAGTTGCGCGTCAATCAGAGTTATTCTGTGAGCGTGGCAAAATAAAATGCAAATTAAACGACCATTTAGATGTGAACGAGCGCCGTTTGGGCAAACAGACTCGAAATTCGACGAAACAAGTTTCATTAGGACCGTATCGTCAATTTATACCATGACATCCACTCGCATCACGAACGGGGTTTGTATGTGAGCATAGGAGCCAATAAACAACGTTCGAAATTGCGATAGACAAGAAATAAAATATCGTTCGTCACATCAACATAAATTAATATAAATTTTCCTTATATGTACACAACTATATTTCAGCCTAAAACCATATCCTCCAAGCCATTTTCGTTCAGCAGCAAGATTATTTGCAGAAAAGCCCTCCTCCACTAAATAATTTATTTCTCCTAATCCGTCAAGAATTAGCATAGGGGATATGAACGAAAGTGGTAGATCGGGTTGTTATCTGGCTACTGACAAAAGTTGGGGGAGAACGGTGTATTGAGGTGGCCGGAATGGCGCGAAAACCAGAGCAGGTCAGTTCCGTTGTTTTGATGATCGGAGGAGATTGGGTCGATTTGAGATGAGGGGACCTGGGTGAAATGGAATAGGAGAGTTTAGGCTTTGATTTGGCTCTGGTACGGTGGTCTGAAACGCTGTGTGGTGGTCGTAGGGAGGAGATGAACGGAGGTAGTGTTTTTGGGTATTTGTGAAGGAGTTGTGGTCGGATTTGATGATTTTCCGGAGGATCTGTTGGTCATGGGTCCAGGGTGCTAAAGGTCGATGGAAGAGGTTGAGGAGGCGGCCAATTGGACAGTGGTCCGGCGACCTACGACGTACGGTGGTGATTGAATTTCGCAGATGAACAGAATTGGGGCAAGTGGCGATTTCAGGCGTTTGGCTCGATCTGAGGTGGCGTCGTCGGGGGCGGTTGGGGTTCAGGGTGGTGTGGTGTCGGCGGGCAGGTCAGTGTGGCCTCAGGTCAACCACAGGCGGTGTAGCATGGCTCCGATGGGGCTGAGACGAAGTTCGATGTGGTGAGAAATCACGAAGTAAGGTGGACATCGGGCTCGAGATTTTGGTGAGGATGAAAACGCGTGAAGAGGTGGATTAAGGGATCTGATGTGGACAAAGTTTTTAAAAGGTAAATTAGTTTTTAAATTATTTAATTAATTTATGACTAGTTTAAGTTAAAAATCGTATAATATATATAAACTTGAAACTAGTGTAACTTTCACGTACGTTAACGGAATCTGACGAAACTGGATCCGTTGGGATCGCAGGGACGAGACCTAGGTGATGGCACTGACTAGGAACTGATTAGAGCTATTTTAAATTTCAAATAATTTTGAACGTTCGTTTCAAATTAATAGGAATAAATGCGTCAACCGTGTTGAGCTGGCGAGTTAATTCTCACACCCTCTGGAATCTTGTGATGTGGTAAATTCATAAGAAAAATATATTTTACTATTAACAGTATAAATTTGTTGATTGGATGCTATGGATGCAAATTGATTGTTTATTGTTTGATTTGTTGCAGTTATTTACATTTCGTCATTATGTTATTGAAATTAAATTCGTATATTTTTATCAACTATTTTCTGTGATGCAGAGAAGGACAGGTTGGAGGGATCCGACCAGATTCCTCAAATATTACATTTGTTGTTTGTTTTTATATTGTTGATATATGAACTGAATTGAACCCATATGGTAATGAAACCTATTTGAACATGATGGTTGAATAAATATTCACCTGTGTTGTGTTTAAAATCAATCTACAGTGTTGATTGGGTAATTGGCAGTGAATGGCCTAAAATGTACTGTTTTTAAACGTCGTTTTGCCGTCAGGCGGATTGACGTAGATTTTAAGTTATAAATTATTTTATAAATGAACTGGAGTCTTTAGTTATTTTATGTGGATAATTAAATTAGAAATTTATAAATAAATATATTAGTCGAGTTTATAAAGAAATTATTTAAATGGTTTATACAAGTTTTAAACGAAGGAAACAACAGAATTTACTTACGGGATTGGTAAAAGGAAATAATTGTTAGTAGAACAATTAAATAGTGATTTTAAATTAATTAAGTTATTTAATTAATATAAAAGGGGAAATGACAAATGGAAGTCTGTTAACTGCTAACTTATATGTACGGCTGGCAAAAATCAACCGTTTTTAATCGAAATGGATAATTAAACTAATTTGATATTCGTTAAGTTAACGAATAGTGAAAAGTATTAGTTAATCTTTGATTAACTGTAATTTAAAGGAATTATCGAGTTTTTTAGTGTTAAATTGTTAGTTAATCTCTGATTAACTATAAATTAAGGGAATTATTGAATTGTTTAATATTAATGAAGTTGATTTTATTTATTAAGCTTTTAAAACAATAAAAATCCTATTTTTTTGATTAATATCAAAGTTAACCATCTCTAATGTAGTAAATAATAAAGTAAATTATTATTTTAATTAATAATAATTAAAACGATGGCTTTTAATTGAAATTCATTGGAGAAGTAATTAAGTAGGCGATATGGTTTGAAAAAGGAGCGATAAGAGTGTACAAAAGGGATTTATAATCCATGTGTTCAAACGAGATTTGTACATGGATGGGTAAAAGCATATAAAGATTTAAATAAGATTTTTCTTATTTATTAAATTAAGTGAATTCAATAATGGAATTTGTAAGGTAAATAGTAAATAGGTTGGTAAGTGATTGAAATGTGTTAATGGTTTTAAAACAAAATCTAAGCTAAGTGAAAGGGTGGTAAATAGATGATTATAAAGAAATCAAAGTGAGGGTTTAAAAGGACTTTTAAACCAAAATGGTGACCTTAAAAGTTAAAATATTGAAATGAGCGAAACGTTGTAATTGAAATAAGAATTACAAATGTAAAGAAAAATACACATAATTGGGTTGTGTTAAATATTGGTAAATGGCCTTTTTGGAAATATAATCCAAGTAAAGAGGTCTTGTTATAAAGAAGGTGGAAAGCGGATTTTTAATCCAAGATAAAATTTATTATAAGGATGCCCGAATAAATGGAAGCATGTTATTGGACGTGAGATTTTATTAAAATGAAAAGGTTATAAGTGAAATTATGGTTTAAGTTAAAAGTTGTGTTATTGGTAAAAACTTACTTAATTAAAGGAATTAAGTAAAGAGATTTTACCAAATATGGATTTCAAATGTAAGAAATGGTTTATAAAACCATATTTGAAATCGAGATGGTAAACAAGATTTCTATAAGGGTTTAAGTTACAAACTGGTATTCACTCTGAGATAAAAACATTGTCGATCAAGGTCTGAGAGTTAAATAAAATACCCCAACTTGAACGGCTTCATTTATGTTGAGGAATGGTATTGGTTTGAAACGAGTAAAAGGGTGTTGAAATTAGTGTGGTATTCCGTACGAGATATAATGAACATAAGAGCGAGATTTTGGATTATAAATACTACTACAATAGTGATTTCAATATAAATATGAAAGTTTTGGTTTTAAATTATATAAGTCGACATTTGCTTTAACCAAATTAGAATTGGTAACGTGTTAATACCCTTAAGTAATATATATATATATATATATATATATATATATATGTATGTATGTATGTATGTATATATATAGATATGCTAAATAAGGAAGAAAAAGGGGGGAAAAGGTTTTACATAAATATAACGATATTTCCAAAAGGAATGGAAAGCTGGGTATATACATGTTTTAAAGTATTTAAAATAGTTTTGTTATAATTGAGAATAAATATAAAGGATTAATCATATAGAAAGTATTAAAGGTTGATTTACCATATATTTATTTATTTATTTGTAAATAGGCCAAGTAGTCCAAGTGCTGAATCAGCAAACTCATTATATTCACACTATTGTTATTTGATAGTTAAATCACCGACTATCAAACCTAACCAATACAATTGTTGGTACGGAAAGACCGGGATCGAATTTATATTCCAAAACCATTCCGACCGCCAAATACATGAAGAGATCGATTGAAGATGGAGCAATTGAAGACCGTGGATCTTCATAAGCGGGACGAATATTCCTATGTTGCAACGCAGAGATATTCTGACGTGATTCGGTCGTGGTTGAGATTTTACGGAATGCAAGGACTACTCGCTATTGATCCTTGGGATGATTCCTATATAAGGATGCGGTAGGAGGGTACCTTCGGTTCATCCTGTTCCTGGTTGACTTATATGGACGAATGTCTGACAAAGTATTTCCAAAAGCCACGTACGTTGATTTCTTCAAACGTGTCATAGTTGGGTAGCTTCCAACTAGGGTATTTTTGTGGATGTCAATTAGTGATATCCAGAGGTTCTAACAAAGTGGCATTCAAAGTGAATTGTGGCCAGATGTTCTAGAAGGAAATTCTAGCCTCAAGCCTCACAACCGGGAAATGACAAAAATCGGGCAGGCAGCATGGCTATGTGGGACGCTCCCATTAGGGTGTATAATCACCTATCTAGAGAAATTCCATTTGCTTCTTCATTCTATTTCGATGCTGTCCCTTTTCGGAAGATGGTTGCTGATCCCAAATGTTGGTGATATACATTCGATACGCTCAAGCGAAATGAGAGGTCGGTCATGTGTGGGCTGGGTTGCAAGATGTTCTTGTTGAACCCAGTGTATTCGCCTCTAGAGATACACTATCGACAGGTGGTCCCATACCTTGTCATAGTTAGAACCCGATCTCCAATAAGCACTCGCGGTTTTCGATCGTATTATATATATATGGAGCGTGAGATGTAAGCGTTCCGCTAGATTGTTATTTATTTGTATTTAGACATTATGATAATATCAGAATATGTAAAAACCGTCCGTGTTCATGTGTGGTCCGGTCTTACTATTATCCTTTGATTTCATAAGGGATTTTCCCAAAGATAAACAAATTGTTTGTGTTGTGAATTTATCACTGAAAGTATTCCAGACTGATCCGGTGAATTTTGCTTTGCTTCAAATGTGCTCGGGTCAGACCTAGTATGTTCCAGGTTAGGTTTTGCTTGGAGTATCAGGAGCTGGAAGCAAGATGCTTCACCGCTACTTATATAAAGTTATTATTACGTTGTGTCTGATATATGTTTTACATTGATGGTTGGTGTGTGTATACTATTCTTTTGTATAAAAGGATTTGTTATATTATATTTTGTCTGTTCCGCTGTGAGACTCTGATGTGTTGTTCTTCTTCTTTCTTCTATTCTAATATTTCTTTCTTTCTTTCTTTCCTCACCCTCTAATTTCTTTCTATAAACAATCTGGGATTCGATATTTAGTTTTTTGGCAATTAATAGGTTTATATATTATTGTCGAAAATTTGAGCATCGAAATTTTCCCCGGGTCGTCACAACAGAAGTGAAGGGGAACGGTAAAAGGATAATAAAGGACGGTAAGAAACAAGGAAAATGACACGTTTCGAACAACTCAGAACTATACAAACAGGTGACAACAGATTCTGCTAGGCCAACAAGTGGCAAACAATTAAACAAATAATTTTATTCAAGTATAAATACCATTCATTTTCCAATATATACAACACAATACTAGTATATTTATGCATTTTCAAATACAATTTCAAATTAGATTAATTTTTTTTATAAACCAAATTCAAATCTAATTAAATTTAATAAAGGGTCTGTTTGGCATAGATCCCTGGAAAGTTTCAAAATACAATTGGCCTCCCTCTCATGTTTCCATTTCAAAGCGGGTCCCTAGAATTGAACTTACGTGTTTTCTAAAGAAATTGGTGCGCTGCCATATAAAAATATTTTCAAAAATCTGCAAATATACCCAGAAGATCACAAAAAAAATATTGCGTACATGTATGCAAGTAAACCCCATAGTTGCATACATGTATCCAACTATTCCTGAAGTAGTTTACACTGAAAATCTGCATGAATTCTTGCATACATGTATGCAACTATTCTAAATATTTGCATACATATATGCAAATAATTCATGAAGATTTTATGTCAGAAAATCTGCATGAATACTTGCATTCATGTATGCAAGTATTCTGTTTTCTTGCATAGATGTATGCAAGTAAAGATGAACTAATATTTATGCCTACAGATTATTGCATACATGTGCGCATTTATTCTGAATACTTGCATGCATGTATGCAAATAAATATGAACTGATATGCATGGCCACGAATATTTGCATACCAATATGCATTTATTTTGTACTACATGCATACATATATGCATAAAAGTTGACACATATGCATCAATGTAATAGTTGCATACTTGTATGCAATAATTTTGAATATATGCATTTTTTGATGCAATTAACTGCAGTTTCACTGTTTCGTGGTCATTTTAGGTTTTGGTGTGTTTTTCGACTGTTTTAAACGCCTCAATTTTTTTTATGTTTTCGTGTTTTATTTAAGTTTGAATTTACGTGATTAATTTTTATTTTTATTTTTATTTTTTAATGAATTTTCGAAAAATAGAGACCTAATTTGTAATAAGTTTAGAACCGGATGTGAGCCTAATTTCTAAACTTATTAAGGACATGAGCCTAATATTCACTTAAATTAATTCTCCAGCTAAATCAAATTTATAATTATCTAACAATATATTTCAATAAATTTTAAAATACATCTAACTTTTAATTTAATAAAGTTATTCGGATTCAACTAAATTTTTTAAATACACAAAATTATTTAAATAAATTATCAACCGATATATATATGTATCAATTAGTTTGAAATATCACTAATGTATAATTTAATAAAATATTTAAATTGAATATAAAAGAAAATTTTAAGGTTATACTTATAAAATTGATTTATAACCAAAATAAAATAAATTAGATTTCAAGTTTATAATCCTATATCAAGTATAAACATAAATTCCCGGCACTAAACTCTAAAAATTTAATTGCCGAAAATTATGGTTCGTTACAATCTCCCCTTAAGGCTTTTCATCCTTGAAAAGAAGAGATCATTAAAATCGTACATATATAAAACAAATTATTTACGTATACTAATTTAAGTTAAAACAAAATAAACAATAACATTTGAAATTTGAAAATCAAAACATGGTATCATTTCTTTGATTTAAAATCCCGGTTTTATTTTTAAATCATTTGAGATACTTCATTTTCTTCTTGTATCGAATCATACTTGCTTCGGGATTTCAAAAACAAATTTATTTCTAAAGTTTCAAATATTTTATGACATAACGACATAAAATTTTTATGTCCCAAGTCGAGAGGTTTCTCCCAATGACAACGCCACTAGGCACAACCTACGCACGTATCTATATAATAAATGATGTCTCTCCGGACCCCACAGCAGACCATCATTAAGGTCTTAACCCATGTCATACCTTTCTTTAGTCACGGGGTACTCGAATCTTAGTAACAAAACATTTCATTTTTATCCCGAAGTTATAAATTATTTCGCAACAATATTAATTTATAAATACTTTCAAATCATATACTACTGCTGTTTTCAAACCATTTTAAAATATCGGTATTCAAGTCGTCAAACGTCCTACGATTACAAAACACTTTACGAACCTTTTTTTCACATTCCCAATAATTGGAAAAAAAATCAATTTTTTTCAATCTACAATACAATTTAACTTCAATCAAGTATGGTACAATTTCAAACTTTGCAAATATCCAAACCATGAGCTTTAAAAAAACCATATCAAGCTTCCATGAAAATAATTTTGAATCATTTTGAAACATCCTTAAAATTCTTCTGTCAACCATTTGCAAAAGTCGAAGTTAATTATAATTCAAAATACTTGTTTCCAAATCTGAAACTATGTTATTAATACAACTTGCCCTCGGATTGATCGATGTAAGGCAAAAGGAAAGGTTCAAGAATACAAACTGGATAATTAACAATTCAAGCACGAATACATCGAATGATAAGCGAAAGGAGATGGCAGGTCAGGGGGAAAATTAAACGCCGAAGGGACATTATTATATTTTCAAAATATTCGTTTCTATTCAAATTATGTTCAAATTATTCTGTATTACTTATTAGAAAAAAAATAAGTTATGAAATTTTAGGACTTAAACTTTTTTCTAATGCTTGGATTTCCGGAAAATTTCAGCAGTATCTGCCCTGCACAGTTCGATCGAGAAAATTTTCCCGTACACAAAAAAAACACAAAATATACATCTCGCCTATACGATGAGGCATCCCTAAACAGGGGAAACAACACAAAAAACCCAAGTACTGTATTAAATCCGAGATGCATACCTTATTTTAGCATTTATAAGCATGTTGCTTAATTTTAACATTTACGCAAAAGCGAGCTCTCATGTGAAGTGCACGCCATGGATTCCTACTAAAACACTTAATAAATAATGAGAATCATATTATATATATATATAACAAACTTTAATATATAAAGAATAAGCAAGCACGATATGTAAACTTTGGTATACATGAAACATGATTTATTTACAGAAGCAAATGTTTCCATTTAAATACAAACTCATTTCATTTTGTTTTAAACATCTACATTATCGTCATTCATTCGAAATTCACACATTTGACTATTTCTAACATTTTCATTCTACACATTTGTCATTCATATTAAATTTGTATACATCAAATACATATTTTCATTTTTCCATTTAATCGGCAAAACTTCATTATTATTGTTGTGCATTTCTTTTTACATTTACAAATTACATTCTATTAATTTCCTTCATTCACATATATTTAGTTGACTTATATTCAATTATTTGTCATACTTGCTTCCAAAAATTTTTCCAATCCAATTTCTCATTGTTTTACCCAACTCATAATTTTATCAACAAGTTAAATTTTTATTCATTACATTTCAACCCATTTTCATTTCACTTACAGAATTATCATTCTTCATTTTATCAGTAGCTTAAGGGATTCACATTCGTCAAATCAAATCTTTTTACATTGAATTATTAACATCCATTTACACTTAGATTCAATTTATTCTCATTTGGATTGGTCTCATTCAAAGCCATTCATATAGGTTTCAATCCATAATTCATATTTTTCATTTAATGCTAAATTCTTCGTTTTTTCCATGATCATTCGGTTATATAAATTTTACAATACCTATTTGCTATTTAATTTATTTATTAACTTTCCAAATATTTTTATATATAAATGTCAAAACTCTTTTTTTATTAAAACTTCAATTCAGTTATAATAAAACATAAATTTAAACTTGCAATTCTCATGTTGGAAATTTAGAAAATGGTAAATTGTTATATTTCAAAGCTGTGTACTTGCAAAACCTTCAAAACCCTCTTCCTTAGTTTACTTGTTGAAGTTATATAAGTTTTAATTTTAGATTATTAATTTGTTATTTAAAGTTTGAAAATACTTGATAACTCGAAATTTAAAAAGTTATTGTCATTCTCACAGACGTTAGACATATGCTGACCAGGCGAATGACTAAAATCTCCAAGCACTTAAATATATTTTCAACTTCCAGTGAAATTACTTAAAATCTTTTAATAAAACAGATATGGAAAGTACTTCACTTCCCCCATGGATTGCAGACATGTGGCGATTAAGCTACTATCCCATTAAAATCGCTTGTGCCCGTGGGTACCACACCCCTTGAATTTCACCATGGTTGTTTTCCATAGATCGCAATCACGCGGCATTTGCGCCACTATTCCAGTGGAATCGCTTGTTATCGTAGGCGTCGCGCCCCTCGAATTTCGCTATGGCGTCTAGATCAAAGTTACGCGGCGGTTACATCACTATTCCAGTGTAATCGCTTGTAACTATAGGCATCGCACCCCTCAAATTACACTTGAAAATCAGTCATAATATGTAATACATGTCCTCATCGCATGTGCACCAATTTCGATGGAGGTTCCAAACATTGGAACTCCAACACAACTACGGTATTCAATGGACCCGAGGTCCCAAACGTTACCTACCTAGTAGGCATGCACTGGAACGTACTCCTTCATATCTTCGAGTTTATAACATAAGATACTATATACATATAATACTTCATTACCTCTAGCATATATCACACTTATATATACATCAATTTACATAATATTTTTTTCATACCCAAATCATTTTTTTTTCAAACATACCATTCTTATATAAATTCCATTATATAAGATTTCACTTCAAATCAGTAACCTTCCAAATAAATATCTTACAAATTAATTATCGTTCTTATAAAAATCTTCCATGTATAAGGTTCAAAATCTTCATATCAAATAATTCAAGTCAAATATTCTCCGAAATTCCCATTATGATATCAATTCAACTTTTGATTTCAAAATCGATTTGAATTGCAATATCATTTCAAATCTAGTTCATGTTCAAAATCTATTCGTTTTCAAAACTTCACATCAGAATTTTAGGGTAACATATCACAAATATTATTATTCAATTGAATCTTTATACACAATTCATTTTTAACTTAAATTGCTAGGATCAGAAATATACTTTTGTCTCAAAATAGCTGTAACAACCCGGATTTTCAAAACCAATTTAGAAAATTTTATTTTAGCTATTTTAATGGATTTTGAATATTTAAAATGGTTTATTTTAAATATTAACGACTAGAAAAATATTTAAATCGAAGTTAGAACGTATAAATTTATTTTAATTATAAAACGAGTTTGAAATGGCGTAGTAGTTTGAAAATTCGATTTTAAATTTCAATTAAATGTACAGGATTCAAAATAAATCCGATTTCGGTAAAACCAGAAATATTAGAATCTGTTTAATTATATATTTCTAACGAATGTGAAAAATTCAGATTTCATAATGGGAACAAAAAGCTATGTCCAATTTAAAATTTGAAATACTCACTATGGAATTTATATATATTTTAAATAATATATAGCCCTTAAAAATAGCCATTTTGCAAACAGCCTCCATTTTCAACAAAACCACTTTTGTTGGATCTGAAATGTCAAATTATTGTTAGATTCCAATTTTCACAATTTTTGGAATCAATATGTGGGTGTGGCTAATTTAAACGTGTTTGATCAGTTCAGTTTGAATTCAATCGACTGGAAAATAACCATTTTCAAATGGTCTCCAAATTCGACGAAATTAGTTTTGTTAGGACCATATCGTCAAAACACAGCTAGATTTATTTTTCTAGAATTTTTGGAGTCAGTATAAGGCCCCGGTAAATTAAAATGTACGTTGAATTCAATTTTGAATGTTATATTAATTTGTATTTTAATTTTGATAAAAGCTGATCGAAACAGTCGAATTGGCTTATGGGACATATCCCATTGTGTCCAGAATAGGGATAGTTAGCTCGGGGCGACAGTCGTTGTGTAACACCCCGTATTTTCTGTAAACATAAGAATGACAAATCAAAGAATAATTAAATTGTAACAAAATAATTAAGGGAAACGGGTTAAGCCATTGCGCTCGTCTCGAAATTCTGCCTGCAATAGAGTCCAAATTTGCATAAATCGGACTTCGTATGATGAAGATATGGCCTTCAGAATTTTCAGTAAAAACCATCCCGAAATTCAAAAATCTGATTTTGAAATTCAAAACAGACACCCGGGTTGGGCAGGAAAATTCCCGCCCAGGGCCTAGGTCGACACTAGGGCCGACCTGGGTAAATAAGTTGACACTAGGGTCGACCTCCCCCCCTTTTCCAGATCTGGAGACAGATCAATTTTTCTGCACCTGGACGCCTTTCTGACCGGATTCGTGAGCTCTAACCTATTTAAACACCCCCAAACCAAGCTTTCACTCTGCACAATTTCATTCTGCCTCTATTCTAATTAAAAATAAAAATGGCTTCGCTACTCTGCTAGAATAAAAACTAGAACTAGTGCATCTTCTTCCAATCTGAATAGAGTTAAAAGGGAACAACTATTTTCTAATCTAATCGATAGTCTACGCCAAAGGAGCGCTATTCAGTGTCAGAATACAGATCACAGAAATCAAGATTTACCTTTTCAATCGTGAGAACAGTTATTTTTAGATATGAAAATTAATAAATATCTTGACATTTTTGTGAATCTGGATCTAACGTTATGCATACTTTTCTGTGGATCTACCTTGATTATGACTGTTCTGTATCTGTTCCCCCTTTTCTTCCTTTTTTTTATAGTCAGGCTACCACGAGCCTGCGCCAAATCTCATAAGAGATTAATGCACGAATGCTAAATTTTGGGACATATAATGGATAATGTATAATTGAACATGACTGATCTTTGACTGATTTGAGAAATGGACATATGTTGTAAATTAGATCTAGATCTGTGTATACTCTGTAATTTGGAAGAAGAGGAATCATTGTATGATAACATGTGACTTGAAACTTGGGGACATAACGCATGTTTAAAATTAAGATCTGATTTTGGGATGTTATAATTTAAAGATCTTGATTTTTGAGCATATTTTATGTAACGATTCATAATATGAAAAAAAAAAAGAATATGTGACCTAGGCGTAGAGACCCATATTATACTAGTATAACTATCAATGTGAATACGCCTAAAAGTGGATTTTTGGATATTTGGCATTAAAGGCTATAATTTGGCAAAATTCATATGTAATATCATGATTTGAGCTTTTAGAGAATATTATGTATTGTGTGAAGTTTAACTAAAGATTTGGGCATATGTTGTATTATGAATTATGACCATGATTCAGGCATGTAAGTTTAGGCTTAATTTATGATTAGGCAAGATATGTAAATAGAATTTTAGAAATATATAATCTGCTAAATCTGTTATCTGCTAAATCTGTTGAATTACCTAATCTGCTAAATCTATTTTCTGCTAAATCTGTTGAGTTGCCTAATATGCTAATCTGTTGAATTGCCTAATCTGCTAGATCTGTTATCTGTTGAATTGTCTAATCTGTTGAAAGCTAAACAATTGTAATTTGGGTATGAAAATCCGTAGGCTTGATCTAAGATTGAGTAAAACATGGAAATTTGATTAATCTGATGTAACCTGTAAAGAAGCTTAATCTGTTAAATAGACATAATTAGTCTGATACCTATATATTCTATATTGGAATAAATTGGCTATGACACGAGATTAGACTCTGTTGGCGGTAGAAGCCTGCCCGGAACCAACCATCTTAACCAGCAACCGCAAACTGTCAGTCTATTGTGAGAGGTCGTAGGAATAATTAGAATATGCGTAGACACGAGGTTATGTCTGGCTTGTGGCAGAAGTCTACCCGGAACCACCCGACACATCCAGCGGCCACAAGCTACCGACCTAATGTGAGAGGTCTATGCATTAATATTTAATTAATGCAAATTTAAGAGAAATGTGGTGTCTAAAAACGTGTTGGGTGGATAGGGTTAAACCAACTGGACTGATGAATCTAATAAACCCGTTTCGTGAATCTGTAGGCTCAATACAAAGTTAGACAATCTGTAAGTCTGTTAAATCCGTACATCTGATCTGTTAATCTGAAAACATGTTGACATGATTGTCTGATCTGTGAACTAGTAATCTGAACTCTGTCTGAAACTTGTGAACAAGTTAATCTGAAATCTACTAGTCTGGGGACACAAGGTTAGGAGGGGAAATACTTGTGTCATCTGTTGTTTGGGACCCATATTAGTCAGTAACCCTTTCTGGTATCAAAACTTTGACCCCACATTATGTAGGGGTCCGGGCACACTTACTGAACTAATTATAAGCGGTTCATTCTGATAATGGCGAGGTGGTGTTGATGGCGCGTTCCAACCGGGACATGTGCGTGCATGGGTCCGGTCTGCTCTGAGGATGTAAGACACCGTGACATCTGTAAATAGGTCTGTGCCAATAGGTTGCCACTTCAGCGAGTGATACACCATACTGTGGGGCCGACACAGGGTATTTATGTATCAGGGAGCTGATCGCTTGGGGGTAGGACTTAGGGTACACTTAGTTATGTCTGTTTCTGTTAGTGCCGTCTGTTTATGTTGGGTGGCAACACATGTCTGTTTCTGCATGGTACCGTCTGTTGGGGTGGTAAACGCCCATTACTAGTGTACACCTAATTCTAACATTCTGTTTTCGTAGGGATTATTCTGTTTCCGTCTCTGATTCCGTTTCCGTTTCTGTTTCTGTACCTTTTGTTTGTTGGGGGTGGTAATAGCCCATTAGTAGCATTCTGTTTCTGTACCGTCTGCCTCTGTTCGGGTGGTAAAGGCCCATTATTGGCATTCTGTTTTTGTAAAGATTATTCTATTTCCGTTTCTGTTTCAGTTTAGACATTAGGGTAACACCTAATCTTGTTACACTAGTATTAGTGAAGAGAAGTGAAAACTAAGTAAGAAGCTTAGCTTAGCCTATATCATTCCGTTTCTTCTGTTAACCTACTATTCCTGTTACGTTCATCTCCCATCCAGTTTTATTTACATGTCATGATACTATTATCTGTTTATATGTTGAAAGTCACTTGATTCGCCAGACTTATGTCTGACCTAGTTTGTTTCGCCTCTTTTCTTCCGTCCCCTCCCTCCTAGGTTCTCAGGGTGGAAACATAGGAGCTTGATTTTGGTTCTCTCTGCTTGAAGTGTTTGAAGTATTGCTTGGCTTTGGCTCTATCTTTCAATGGCAGTTTATATTGGGGATTATGGCTTTAAAAACTATGCATTCAAAAGACTATTGTACAAGACCGATATTTATGTACTTGAATTCCGATATTTTGATTTTGAAAGATGTAACTAAACTCATTTCTGCTTCTACTGTAATAAAGTTATAAATTTTTCAAGTACCACTTTATTTGTCTTGTAAATTTCTGTTCTGTCGACTAAAAACGCTTCACCAAAGTTAAGGCATTCCCTTTGCGAGTGACCTTAACGGAGGTGGGATGTTAAACTTGGTATCAGAGCTGAAGGTTACCAGATTTGATAAAAGATTTTGAAAACTATTTTCAAAAAGGTTTAAAAAGGAAGTATTTTCAAAAGTAGAGTTTATTTTGAAAAACATAATCCCCAAAGCCATATTCCTATCTTTTTATCCTTTGTTTTTAATCTTTCCTTTTCTTTCCAGCATGTCTGTGGATCTTAACCTTCCGGAGGGTGTACTGAAACCTGGCTGGTTCAGGAGGTACCTAGAAGCTAGGGCTAATGACGCGAGCCCAACAGATGTCCCTCCTCCCCCAGCTGTAGCGGTTCCTCCTCATCCACCTCCGCGCGTGAATACTTTCCCGAAGATATGTAGAGACTATCGAGCCATTAGTGGGAAGAACTTTAATGGAACTGAATCCTTCATGGAGGCAAGGAACTGGCTCAAAGAAACTGAGGATTTGTTAGTTATCTTCGAGATGGACGATAGGAAGAAGATATAGTTGGAGACATGGTTGCTTAAGGACGAAGCTTCTTTTTGGTGGGAGGTCACAAATGGAGAGCGTCCGATAGAGACATGGATGGATTTCAGTCATAGGTTCGAGATGAAATTTCTCTCACGGGCGGAAGAGAGTCTATACGTAGAGAGGTTCTTGGCGTTGAAGCAGGGGAATTTAATAGTGAAAGAGTACGTCAACAAGTTTAATTAGTTGGTGAGATTCGGCTTAGATTTGGTAAATACACCGCATAAGAAGGCACTAAGGTTTGCTAAAGGTTTGAACGAGCCGCTACACGGATTGGCAATGTCCCACATTCCTATGGGGGGCTACCTTCGAGAAATTAGTTAACATGGCATTGATGCATGAAGAAGAAATCAAAAGTGAAAAGAAAGAAGAAAAGCTTGAAGGACCACAGAACAAGAAGGCGGGGCCCAAAAAGGAAACACAAAAGAAGGATGAGAAGTCTGAAGACAAGAAGGAGAAGAAGTGCTTTACTTGTGGAAGCTCGACCCATCTGAAAAAGGATTGAAGAAAGAGGAAGGGCACCTGCTTTAACTATGGTGAGATGGGACATTTCACTAGGGACTGCCTGAATAAACGAGGGCAAGGGAAGAGGACAGGTCCTACTTTTGCAGGGCAGGCGAATACCCTCGAGGCCGGTGGATAGGATAGAAATAGGAAACTTTCTGTAGAATGTATAATTTCCTAATCTGATTGTGGAGTTAAAACTCTTTCTGATTCTGGAATTTTGATTCTATAATTGAAACTCTGCACTTTAATACTAGTCTTATTTCTAATTCCTCTATAGTCTCAAACCCCATGAGGGTTATGACTCATCTGTTTGTGATAAATTGGGGTTTGAGGGTATCTGTGTTGGGCGTTAAGTTGACTATGATGCATATATTCTGGGTTTTTATCATGCTTACTTTCCTAAGAATCATTTGGTAATCTGATCTGTATCAGTAGTCTGTAGGTATCTGAATATTTCTGAAAAGGATAGGGTTTTTACTCAAAGCATGAAGTAGGTTTCCAGTTGGACATTTGTTTAATGGGAGTGATTCTATGAGTTTCAATCTGATGTTGATTTCGGTCTTCGGGGTTGATACTTAGGGGGTTATTCTCTTAAACTGATGTCTAATTGGAACCAAGCTTTTGTTTTAATCGTACTTGCTTCTGTCACTCAGCTGTATCATATCGATCGAATCTTCGACCTTTAAGTAGAAACTAATGGGTGTAAACTTGTGTTTGAGACATGTTATGTTTGATGGTTTCAAGTGGATGCAAGTGGTTGCTAGTGGTTGCATATACACACACTAGGCACTAGATCGGCTCAAAAACACTCTCATACTGCATATGGATGTATGTGCATTTTTAAAATTTTTATGGATGCAAAATGGTTGACTCAGCATATGGATGTTGCATATGAATGAATGGTTGTACACTCATATATAAATGATAGGTATCAAATAGGAAAATTGCATACATGTTGGACTCATGGAACTGACATAATTCGCATTAAGGAGGTCAACTGTATCAGTGGACCGCCTGAACTTTGCATTAGATAAGGAACATATACACACACTTTTGCATATGTTCATACAACATTAGAAGTTTCCTAAGCACAATGGATGCTTGTGGATGATGTTTGCGTAGATGGGTGATTGGATGGTAGGACACATTCTTCTTAATCAAATCCTTTAAGGAGGGGAGAATGTAACACCCCGTATTTTCTGTAAACATAAGAATGAAAAATCAGAGAATAATCAAATTGTAAAAAAATAATTAAGGGAAACGGGTTAGGTTATTGCGTTCGTCTCGAAATTCTTCCTGGAATAGAGTCCAAGTTTGCGTAAATCGGACTCCGTATGAAGAAGATATGGCCTTCAGAAGTTTCAGTAAAAACCAGCCCGAAATTCAAAAATCGGATTTCGAAATTCAAAACAGACACCCGGGCTGGACGGGAAAATTCCCGCCCAGGGCCCAGGTCGACACTAGGATCGACCTGGGGGTCGACCTAGATAAACAGGTCGACACTAGTGTCGGCCTTAGGGTCGACCTCCCCCCCCCCCTTTCCAGATTTAGAGAGATCCATTTTTCTGCACCTGGACGCCTTTCTGACTGGATTCGTGAGCTCTAACCTATTTAAACACCCCCAAACCTAGCTTTCTCTCCACACAATTTCATTCTGCAAATATTCTGCCTCTATTCTAATTAAAAATAAAAATGGCGTCGCTACTCTCCTAGAATCAAAACTAAAACTAGTGCATCTTCTTCCAATCTGAATAGAGTTAAAAGAGAACAACTATTTTCTAATCCAATCGATAGTCTATGCCAAAGGAGCGCTATTCAGTGTCAGAATACAGATACCAGAAATCAAGATTTACCTTTTCAATCGTGAGTGTAGTTATTTTCAGATATGAAATTTAATAATTATCTTGACATTTTTGTGAATCTGGATCTGAGGTTATGCATACTTTTCTGTGGATCTATCTTGATTATGATTGTTCTGTATTTGTTCCCTCTTTTCTTCCTTTTTGTTTATAGCCAGGCTACCACGAGCCTGCGCCAAATCTCATAAGAGATTAACGCACGAACGCTAAATTTTGGGACATACAATGGATAATGCATAATTGAACATGACTGATCTTTGATTGGTTTGATAAATGGACATATGTTGTAAATTAGATCTAGATCTGTGTATACTCTATAATTTGGAAGAAGAGGAATCATTGTATGATAACATATGACTTGAAACTTTGGGACATAACGCATGTTTAAAATTAAGATCTGATTTTGGGATGTTATAATTTAAAGATCTAGATTTTTGAGCATATTTTATGTAACGATTCATGATTTGAAAAAGAAAAAAAAAGAATATGAGACTTAGGCGTAGAGACCCATATTATACTAGGACAACTATTAATGTGAATACGCCTAAAAGTGGATTTTTGGATATTTGGCATTAAAGGCTATAATTTGGCATAATTCATATGTTATATCATGATTTGGGCTTTTAGAGAATATTCTCTACTGTGCGAAGTTTAACTAAAGATTTGGGCATATGTTGTATTATGAATTATGACCATGACTTAGGCATCTAAGTTTAGGCTTAATTTATGATTAGGCAAGATATGTAAATAGAATTTTAGAAATATATAATCTGCTAAATCTGTTATATGCTAAATCTGTTGAATTGCCTAATCTGTTAAATCTGTTGAATTACCTAATCTGCTAATCTGTTGAATCACCTAATTTGCTAGATCTGTTATCTGTTGAATTGCATAATCTGTTAAAAGCTAAATAATTGTAATTTGGGTATGAAAATCCATAGGTTCGATCTAGGATTGAGTAAAACATGGAAATTTGAATAATCTGATGTAACCTGTAAAGAAGTTTAATCTGTTAAATGGACATAATTAGTCTGATACTGACACGACCCGAACTTCCCCGTGAAGGAAAGCACGGATGGCGTTGAGGACAAAACAAAATAGAACGCAAACGGAAGAACATTTCATTGTATATTACAACAATTCCATCAGATACAAGAATATACAGAGTATAAATGAATAAAATACATTCGATGAATATCAGAGATTACAATAAATTACAAATAAGCGGAAAAATAATACAAAGCACAACTGAAAGTGATACGCGGATACAGAGCTTTCTGAGCATCGTTCCTGCTGTAAATCAGGATCCTGTGAATATAAATCTGCAAAACCAAAACTACTAGCTGCCCGTGCCGAAAATAAGGGCACCCAGAGTTTAGGTTAAAACAATAAACTCCAGGTCAGTCATGTGACTGGTGTGAGAACTAAAACAGTTATTATTCTTTATTTTAAGGTTCGGTAAATCAAGGGACCACGCCATATAACACAGAACGGGTTTCCTCCCAAGAATACCAGTGCATAAAACAAACAGCGCAACGCTAAATAAAGAAAAATGAAGCTATTATAAGACCCAGGTCCCATCACACAATGCAACGCAAGCCGGAGGATAGGGTTTTTACCTTATAATAGCCAAAGCATGCTTGATATGTTTAAAACACATTATTTTGATATTATTATAAGTGTATAGTTTCAAAACAATTTCAATCATAAATATCAATCATAGGCGGCATGAATGACCATTACCACTATGTCGCCATACTAGGTTCTACAAATAAAACCGAACTATCAGGTATTGGAAATTGGATTTTCGTCATGAGTCGAGGCAAGGGGCAAGCTCCTCTCCGATTCGAGACACTCTAGCCAATGCCTCGGGACCGCACACATCAATCCCTGTATCCTCCAAGGCCGGTCCTCTCTTACTTTTGAGGATTGGCAATTCCTGAACACACGTTTCCCGGTCCTTATAGACCTATAATCGAGGCGCCTCGTATCCAACAACCACACAGGTGAAAAGTATATATAAATGTCATGGTTGGTAGGTCACTGACACCACCATAGCTAGAAAGAAACGTCGTGCACTCCTTGGGTCCTTCTCCCGTTTTTGACTCATACCGGGGTGTGAGGCTCGCGAATCCACGTTATACACAAAGCTACGCCACACAGGCCGTGCTTTGATCATCAACCACAAGACTTTGTTTTTCAACAGAAGCCTTTACGCGTGCCACACTGGCAATTCACTCCATGCGACTGATGTCCATCGATATACAACCTCTGAGCTCGTACGTCTCAGAGAAGGGCGTTAAGCAAGAGAATAAATTCTCCGCCGCCAAACAGATGTATATTTAATAGAGATCAATCAACACAGAATAAAATCCAATGTCAGACACACAATCCATTTACAAGTTCGTCCTGGGTCTGAACGAAACCGGAGGCACTTTCCTCGCATATCCATCCATCTCCAAGGACGTCTAGACGATCACCAACCGTTTCCCTCATCTTGGGTGTACAGCCCAATCGAGATCATCAGTAATCACCCAAACGATGTAAAGACTTCTGGTCTTCAACCACCGTCTTCATCTTTGACATCTCGTCGAATCGGTTATTCAGAATGGGTATAAATCCGGCCTTTCTGAATAACCCACGTATATGATAAACAAATGTTACACAAACACAACAAACGCCTCATTCCAATTCAGAATATTCTTTTATTCACAAAATCACATTCTTAGGGAAAGGTTCCCATTAATTTTATCCAAGATAAATTCTTCTAAATTTATTCTTTATTGTTCCTTTGGATATCATTTCAAACCATGTTATGGTTTTCCAAACTAGTCGGGATTAGCGAACTACACCGAAGTAATTATTTATTTTATTTCCCAATCCCAACCTATTCATCCCCTGGAGCAAAACTGGTAATACTCCATATCTAACACCACAGTGCTATCGGTAAAATTAATTACCATTTCACATTCAAATCTAATTAAAGATTTAACTATCGCTTTGGACCAAAACTGGTGGTACTCCATTCTCGATCACCTTTCAGATTTGATAATTTAAATTATCAATTCACATTTCAATCTAATTAAAGATTCATTAAAACTCCACTTAGTTTTAATCTTTTCAAAAATCAACATCCTGCCTTTAACTGGGTTAAAGAACCAGTGTCATCTAAAACATGATTCACGATAAACCCAAATCATATTTGATATTAAATACAAGGCTCTGAATAGAAAAGGAGAATGGAGAATTTAAAGTGAGAAGTTCTCACCGATAGCTAATCCAAACGCCACGACTCTTCAAATGTAGGAAATCTTCACCATTCTCGCCTTTTGCCACTTTCGTTGACCGTAGCCACTACATATATAAAAATCACATTTTTATATTGTTGCTATGTATATAAAAATCATATTTTTATAATCACTCCATATGGATAAAAATTCCATTTTTACATTGCTACTGTATACATAAAAATTCTATTTTTACATCGTTACTATATAGATGAAAATTCTATTTTTACATCGTTACTATATAGATGAAAAATTCTATTTTTACATCGTTACTATATAGATGAAAATTCTATTTTTAAATCGATGTTCGTATAATAAAGATTATATTTTTATCACGCTATTCTCTATATAACGATTTTGCCTTTTCTATCCATACAATATAAAAATCGTATTTTTATAATTCTACTTTATAAAAATTACATTTTTATTCTTTCTATAGTATAAAAATTATATTTTTATTCGCTATATATGTAAAGATCAAATCTTTACCTCGCTACTCACATAAAAATCGAATTTTTATATGTATAAAAATCGAATCTCAAATCACTAAAAATCGAGCCTTTAACCCTTTTAAAAATCTCATCTTTAACACTTTAAAATTTTCGTTTTTAACACTTTAAAAATCTCTTATTTAACACTATAAAAATTTGATCTTTAACACTATAAAAATTTCGTTTTTAACACTTTAAAAAATCTCTCCTTTAACACTATAAAAATTTGATCTTTATTTATATGAACATCATAGAAAAATCGCTTCTTTATTTATATGAACATCGGATTAAAACACAGTGCCTTAATATATAAAAATGAAATTAAATTAAAGGACTTACTGCTCGGTTTTACTGCGAAGGGGGGGGGCGTCAGCTGTGCATCGGAGGGCTGGAGGAAGGGGGTCCACGTCGGCTGTTTTCAGGCGCGGGGGGTTTGGTCGCGGTGAGGGTTTCCAGCGGGTCTAGGGCATGGCCTAATCGAAGAGGAGGAAGTAGGGGGTCGGCGGTGGGGCCTGGCGCCAGTAGCGGCAGCGCGGTGGACTCGGGGGCTAGGTGGCGGCGCTCGAAGGATGGGGGGTTTATTCAGAAGAAGGAGGAGATGAAGGCGAGAGAGGAGGAGATGAAGGCGAGAGAGGAGGAGGGGAAGAAGTGGGGCGAAGCTGGAGGGTGGCACCATCCACGGCGGCGCTCCGATTGGAGGAGCGATGACGCTCCTCCCCCCTCTTCGTTTCCCTTTTTTTGTCGGCTGAAAAATATGAAGAGAGAGAGAGGGAGAGATGTGAGGGTGAGGTATTATTATATATAATTTAATTTAATTCTCCCTTTAAGTTGACTTTCCATTCAAACACCAAACGAGACCCAACGACTGTCGTCCCTAGCTAATTACCCCCATTCCGAACACAATGGGATATGTACCGTAAGCTGATTCGACTGTTTCGATCAGTTTCCGTTAAAATCAACATATAACTCTATATATTGAATTTGAACGCGCATTTCAATTTACCGTGGTCACATACTAACTCGAAGAATTCCAAAAAAATATTTTCTAGCTTCGTATTGACGATACGGTCCTAACAAAACTAATTTCGTCGAATTCTGAGACCGTTTGAAAAATGGCCATTTTCCAGTCGATTAAAATCAACTAAAACTGGTCAAACGCGTTTTCCTTTGCCACGCTCACATATCGATTCGAAAAATTACGAAAATTGGAATCTTGCAATAACATGACATCCCGGATCCAACAAAAGTGGTTTCGTCGAATTCCGAGGTCGTTTGCGAAATGACTATTTTATGGGCCTGAATTCCATAGCGACTATTCAGAATTTTCAACTGGACATATCTTTTGTTTCCCGCTATGAAATTTCAATTTTTCGGATTCGTTGGAAAGATATCATCAAATAGATTCTAATATTTTTGGTTTCACTAAAATCCGGTTTGTTTTGCACCCGATATGTTCAATTGAAATTTGAAATCGAATTATTGAACTACCGCGCCATTTTCAATTCTATTTATAATTATATATAATTATTATATTCTAACGACGACGTATATAATATATACGTTCGATTTCTATTCAAAATAAATTTCTTGCCGATATTATTTAAAATAATTCATTTTAAATAATCAAAATTCGCTAAAATCGGCAAAATAAAAATTTAAACTGGCTCGCATTTCCGGGTTGTTACAGATACCTATATAATCTGTATTGGAATAAACTGGCTATGACACGAGGTTAGACTCTGTTGGCTGTAGAAGCCTGCCCGGAACCAACCGGCTTAACCAACAACCGCAAACTGTCAGCCTAATGTGAGAAGTCGTAGGCGTAATTAGAATATGCTTAGACACGAGGTTAGGTCTGGCTTGTGGAAGAAGTCTGCCCGGAACCACCCGGCACATCCAGCGGCCACAAGCTACCGACCTAATGTGAGAGATATATGCATTAATATTTAATTAATGCAAATTTAAGAGAAATGTGGTGTCTAAAAACGTGTTGGGTGGATAGGGTTAAACCAACTGGACTGATGAATCTAATAAGCTCGTTTCGTGAATCTGTAGGCCCAGTACAAAGTTAGACATTCTGTAAGTCTGTTAAATCCATACATCTGATCTATTAATCTGAAAACTTGTTGACTTGATTGTCTGATCTGTGAACTAGTAATCTGAACTATGTCTGAAACTTGTAAACAATTTAATCTGAAATCTGCTAGTCTGGGGACACAAGGTTAGGAGGGGAAATACTTGTGTCATCTGTTGTTTGGGACCCATATTAGTTAGTAACCCTTTCTGGTATCAAAACTTTGACCCCACACTATGTAGGGGTCCGGGCATGCTTACTGAACTAATTATAAGCGGTTCATTCTGATAACGGTGAGGGGTGTTGATGGCGCGTTCCAACCGGGTCATGTGCGTGCATGGGTCCGGTCTGCTTTGAGGATGTAAGACATCGTGACATCTGTAAATAGGTCTATGCCAATAGGTTGCCACTTTAGGGAGTGATACACCCTACTGTGGGGTCGACACAGGGTATTTATGTATTAGGGAGCCGATCGCTTGGGGGTAGAAATTTGGGTACACTTAGTTATGTCTGTTTCTGTTGGTATCGTCTGTTTCTGTTGGGTGGCAACACCTGTCTGTTTCTGCATGGTACCGTCTGTTGGGGTGGTAAAGGCCCATTACTAGTGTACATCTAATTCTAACATTCTATTTCCATAGGGATTATTCTGTTTCTGTCTCTGATTCCGTTTTTGATTCTGTTTATGTACCTTCTGTCTGTTGGGGGTGGTAATAGCCTATTAGTAGCATACTATTTCTGTACCGTCTGCCTCTGTTCGGGTGGTAAAGGCCCATTACTAGCATTCTGTTTCTGTAAAGATTATTCTATTTCCGTTCCTGTTTCAATTTAGACATTAGGGTAACACCTAATCCTGTTACACTAGTATTAGTGCAGAGAAGTGAAAACTAAGTAAGAAGCTTAGCTTAGCCTATATCATTCCGTTTCTTCTGTCAACCTGCTATTCCTGTTACGATTATCTCCCATCCAGTTTTATTTACATGTCATGATACTATTATCTGTTTATATGCTGAAAGTCACTGGACTCACCAGACTTATGTCTAACCTAGTTTGTTTCGCCTCTTTTCTTCCATTCCCCCCCCCCCCAGGTTCTCAGGGTGGAAACATAGGAGCTTGATTCTGATTCTCTCTGCTTGAAGTGTTTGAAGTATTTCTTGGCTTTGGATCTATCTTTCCATGGCAGTTTATATTGGTGATTATGGCTTTAAAAACTATGCATTCTAAAGGCTTTTGTACAAGACCGATATTTATGTACTTGAATTCCGATATTGTGATTTTGAAAGATGTAACTCATTTCTCCTTTTGCAATAATAAAGTTATAATTTTTTCAAGTACTACTTTATATGTCTTGTAAATTTCTGTTCTATCTACTAAAAACGCTTCACCAAAGCTAAGGCATTCCCTTTGCGAGTGACCTTAACGGAGGTGGGGTGTTACACGTTGGGTTTGATTTGGAGTTCAAATTAAAAAAGTGAATTTTTAGATTTAATTAAATAATTAAATAAAATATATATAAACGGGTATAACCGTAATATCTTTGCCCAGAACGAGACCCACCCCCCTTTTCATCGGAAATCCCATCGCTCCCTCCCCCTTCTCATCGCGCCACCGCCTCCAGCCATTTCCTACCGCCACGCCGCACCTCCACCTCCTCCTCCTCCTTCCTCCCATCCCTCTCCTCTTCAATCCACGAATTCAAACACCCAAACTGCCTTGTCAGACCACTGTGGGCCCCCTTAGAGCTGCCAGCCCCGATGCTACACCACCCCGACCCCTTAGTAACCCAAGCCACGCCTCCTCAGCCCCTAACTCCGGCCGTGGGCCCCTACACCACTAAAAATCCATTTTTTTAATAATTTTCAATTTTGCAAATAACACCCAGATGCTCTTCGGCTTATAACTTCCAATCTGTGCACTTCTGGCCAAAACTCCACAATACTAAAATCGAAGAGCATGATTTTCTCTTCGATTTGAGTATATGGAAGTCAGATTTTGGATTGCGGAGTTATTCAGAAAACGCATCCAAAGTCTGCTGTCCAAATACTGTCTTTTCGTCATCTCTGGCGAAATGGACCAATTTCGAAGGAAAGGCCACTAGGCGAAAGTCATCCGAAATGGCGCGTTTATGCTACGGCGTGAAGATTGGAGCTCATTTGCAAAGTTTGGGATCAGAACAGAAAATCAGAACATCAGAAAAGCACGACGGAGTGGATCCCAAAGTGAGAACTCCTCACTCAATTTATTTTACAATTAAAAATTATTCTAGGTTGCGGACGGGGCTTAGAAGCCCCCAACACTATTTACTGTACAAATCATGGTTGTTTGTTTGGATTGTTTTGGGAAAATTGACTGTATTGTGGAATTGAATTGTATTGTGGTTTTGTGATTGATTGTGTATGGCGCGAGCCAGTATCAGGAGAGGGGTAATGCTAGACATTACTTCGATTTTAATATCGCGCTGTTATAATGCCGAAATTTTCTGAAATAAATATTTATTCATTCGAAATATAATTTTTAATGTGTATATGAACTGCATAAAATATTCATGTGTTGAATAAAATGTTTGAACAATAATAATATTATTTTTATTGCATGTATGAACTACATAAAATATTCGTGTGTTGAAATAAATATTTTATCGTTAAAAATATAATTTTTAATGTATATATGAATGGCATAAAATTCTCCTGAAATGAAAATAAATATTAATTTACAAATCGAACGATTTGTTTATGTACACCCATTTAACTGATATTGATTGGGACGATAAATTTTACACATCGCCCAACTGCACAAATAATATTCAGTATTTGTTGATTGAAACCCCACATAGGTATTGGGATGATATTTAATGTACATTAATCCCAGTTGTTTAGTTGTATGTCAATCGATTGGTTGATAGACTGTTGTAAGCATCAATTATTTATATTTAATGCTTATGCAGTTGTGTGATGCACTCTGGATGATGGTTAATTGGTTATGATTGTTGTTATGTACATGTGTTATATGAAATCCATATAACTAACACTATATGGTAATTGATTAGGTCTGATTCCAATTTAGAAGGAATGAATATTTTAAGTTAATGAATATTTTAAAATAACGAATAACGAATATTTTAAAATAATATTCAGTAAAGGATTAAAATTTGAATTTAATGTCCGATTTTGGATGGACATGAAAATATTGAAATAAGTGAAGCCGTGTTGATTAGATCTGCGCCACTTTAAAGCGAACGATATTTATATCGATTTTATTCATTTTTATAATAAATATCGAAAAGGAAATGATTTCGAAATCTGATATTTTGAAAATATTATCATTTAAATATTATAATGATAAGGAGTATTCAATTTTGGTTTAAAATTGAAATGAAAGTGGGAATCATTTCAAAACAAGTTTATAAACGATTTGTAAAAATACATTTTAAATGGGAATCGATGAAATATAATATATATATATATAATGGCCTAAATAGAACGCACCGCGACTATTTGGGAATTTGACCATTGACTTCGAATTGACATTACGGGAGATCCAACCATCATATTCTCCTAAAAACTGGAACTGTTGGGTTCGTATCGAAAAGAGCTTTCCAATGAATATAAGAGATTTGAAATCTAATGGTTGGATTTGGAATTATGTCCAAATCAAATTTAGAAAAGGTCGTCGTAAGTGCAGTTCGATAACCGTTTATGGAAATCAACTAAAAGGGCCTTAATAAAATTATTAAAAATATTAATAATTTGTGTAAGATCATAATAAATGATTTGGAAAGAATTCCGATGAAAAATTCCACGTTTGTAAAGATAAAAATATATTTTTATCAAAATGAACTAGTTATTAACTAGAACGAGAATCCAACGTTTTTAAATAAATAAATTGGATTTGTGAATGGTTTGAATCTAACCGGATATTTCCAATATGTGAATTGGAATGGATTTGAATAGAAATCATCTCCGGAATATTTCGATATTGGATTCCGTGACTATACGGATATTGTGGAGGAATTTGGAAGATAGATATATATCGTTATTCCCCATACGATATGTGTTGTTTCAGAATTTAATATTTAATATAAGCCAATATAATTTCAAATCAGAGCCTTATATTTAATATTAAATCAGACTTTGGGTTTGTCGTGAATGGTGTCTTCAGTAACACCGTTCTTAAACCCCGTGTGAAAAGAATAAATCTTTTAATTAAGATTATTAGATTTTCCAGTTATATTTAGTAATTGGAATAAAAATGGAATGTGTATTAGGCTTATTGTAAACTATGTTATAACAACATTCGTTCTTTAACCTGATTTACAGTGAAATGTGATTTAGAATTTATAAATATTTTATTAAGATTCAACGGAAATTTTCCAAAGTAAAGTTTTCCAATTTAATATAGTAAATTGGAATTAAATGGAATTCGATTTGGTAATAATCGAAGTGAACTTCTGTGAAGGAAGACTATTAATATATATGGAATTTAAAAGGCCTTGTCGTTATTCCATTTATATTATTAGTCGAATACGGAAATTGATATTGATTATATATTGATTAGTTTTCCGTGAAGATTCCAAAATTAGTGGAATGTGATTTTGGGTTTATCGTGAACTGTTTCTTAAATGACATTGGTTCTTTAACCCAGTTAAAGACAGGATTTCATGTCTAACAATGTATTTCGAACTGTATTGTTGATCTCTGCTAAATATACATCTATTTGGTGGTGGAATATTTATTCTCTTTCTTAACACCCTTCTCTGAGATGTATGAGCTTAGAGGTTGTATATCAGCAGAAATCAATGGTACGGTGTAGATTGTCAATGCGGCATGTTTGATTTCCCAAAGTTAAAAAATCATTAATAATGATTGTTGGAAGATTAAAACTAAGTGGAGTTTTAATGAATCTTTAACTAGATTGAAACAAGAATGTGATAATTTAAAATTATCAAATTTGGGAAATGATCGAGAATGGAGTACTTCCGGTTTTACTCCAGGCGATAGTTAAATCTTTAATTAGATTTGAAAGTGAAATGGTAACTAATTTTACCGATAACACTGTGGTTTTAGATATGGAGTATTACTAGTTTTTCTCTATGGGATGAATAGGTTGGGATTGCAAAATAAAGTAAATGATTTCTTCGGTAAGGTTCGCTAATCCCGACTAGTTTGGAAAACCATAATTTGGTTTGAATTGTGAAAAGAATATTTGAATAAAAGAATATTTTGGATTGGAATCATACGTATGTTGTGTTTTTATAGCACTTGATTATAAGATATGTGAATTATTCGAAAAGGCTGGGTTTATACCCATTCTGAATAATTTATTCGACGATAAGTCGACGATGAAGGCGGTGGTTGAAGGCCGGAGGTCTTCACATCATTTGGATGATTACCGATGTCTTGATTGGGTTATACACCCAAGACAAGGTAATAAGTGGTGATCGTCCAGACATACTTGGAGATCGATCGGATATGCGAGGGCCTCTGTAACGACCCGCATTCTAAATATCGAAGGATCGTAGAATATTTATTTCTTTCACATACGAAGTTGTATGGTCATGTAACTTTGGGAGACGACTATTGGGTCATTTCCCAATTCATGATTTTTGCCAATTTTTAAATGATCATTTTACCCCTAGATGTTCTTGTTTTGGCCATAACTTTTGATTGGAAAGGAGCTTTGACCTGAAACCACTTCTATTAGATCCGGATGATGGTTTACCTTACGTAGAGTGGTCATATGTGAAAAACGAACTTACTATTTGGGAGATATGGCTGAAATAAGGTTTGGAAGATGAAAAACTGCTTAACCGGGATAAATGAGGTGATTAGTGAATGGGCCCATAACCCATTTCGGGATTAGAGTTATGGGGAGGCTGAAATGAGCTAGGTTTTAATTTCATTTCAATTTTCTAGCTGCCACTTTCATTCTAGGAACCCTAACAATGGCCTCCAACATCTAGAATCACCTCTAATCACTTTCCAATCAAGTATTAGCCTAATCTAAGTCAAATCAAAGGGGAATAGCACCAAAGCAAGGTTAGAATTGCTTTGTTGTCTTGGGAACATCGCCAAATCAGAGTATAGTTCAGTTTTGAAAGTTTATTTGTGGCTAAGGTGAGTGATTAGCATGTTTTTACACTAATTATGGTTAATTAAGGATAATTAGTGTTAATTAGTGAATTTAAACATGATTAAATTCTGGAAAAATGTTCATAAATTTTGAAATATTGTTTTAGGCCTCTGTTAGGAAAATTTGGTTAATTTGGTAAAGTTTTACTAATCCTATCATTAGTTTTGCTTAAACATGCTTAAGGGAAAATATGAGATTTTGGCTATGTTTGATCCATTTTAACTTATCAAGTTGTTGTTTTGGTGTTTATTTTTGACTCTCTAAGTTGCTATGACTGTATGATATGTTGTGTGATTGATTAGAAAAGTCAGATTGGTCGAAAATGCCGCCAAATGGCGTAAAACAGTCGCTGCAAAGAAGTGCAAGAAATTACCCGAACCGGATCGGATCGGAGTGGGGGAAGCACGATCCGAACCGCTCACACTTAAAGGTCCAGATCCGACCTGAGCATGGTGGCATGACCTGAAGAGATCACCCGAGCCGAACCGCGTCACTCGACCCGAACCGATGCACCAGGGATGGACTTGAGAGGCTCGACCCGATCCGGCGTGCTTGGGAAGGAGAATCGAACCGCTTGCCTGAAGTCACGATCTGATGCTCTGGAGATGATCCGAACCGATCCGAAGCAGGGGCCACGATCCGAACCGTATGGGGTATTCCGATCCGAACCAAGATGCTCGGGTTTGAGGAGTGAACCACGATCTGAACTGAAAGTATGAGTTGAAGTGAAGAACAAGAATCGAACCGATCCGGAGAAGACCAAAACCCGAGACGCAAAGGTAGTCCAAATGGGAAGTTTGTACCCAGGATCCAGTTGGGAACCAACGGGTCAACTTCATTAGTTGGTCTTTTCCACGGGACGTGTGCAAAGGGGTTATCAGCGTCTATGGCTTTGATTCACCACCGAGACGGATGTTAGGCTACGTATCAGTGCAATGGGGTAGTTATTACTTCGTGAGACAGAGTGATCGTAGCATGGCTATGAGCCAGTGCAATGGAGTTGTTATGACTTCATGGGGCAGAGTAGACATAACATGTACTAGTGGCTATGGATCAGTGCAGTGGTGTCATTATGACTCCATGGGGAAGAGTGATCATAGCAAGGAATGGGTGGTCAGAGCGGTGGATATCATATGCTTTACGTACTGAGTGAGAGATGTGAGGATGGTTGCTATGCTTGATTGTTTGTTATCACTATGTCATGCACACCCCCACCCCCGTATCCTTTACACCTTATGTTTAGTGGCACCTTAGAGTATTGAGCGGTATGTTGTGCTAACTCTTTGGTTGCAGGTCCAGGTTTAGGTATGGTTTAGTATACCTTTTATTGTTCTGTTTTGATGCTTATCGCTCATACTAGACTTTTGTCTGACCCAGAGTTTTATGTCTCTTCTTATTACTCTGGGTGCTCTTAAATGGGCAGACTAGAGACATGTTAGGTGGTATGCACGGGTAGCTGTACTGGAGACGAGCAGGAGGCTCCCACGTATGATGTACATAGATATTCTCCCTGTGTCATTGTTGGTCACTACTTTGGGCATTAGTAGTGTACCTTTCCTTTCTTTTGCTTTAGAGACAGTTTTGAAGTTGTAATAATGATGATATGGAACATAAGCTGTAATGGGATTTTCCGCTGCTATGATGTTTAATTTTTAGCTTATGCACTGTTTGACACGACCCGAACTTCCCCATGAAGGAAAACCCGGATTGAGTTGAGGACAAGCCACATCGGAACAAAAACAGAAGAACATTACATTGCTTATTACAACAATTTCATCAGAATACAAGAATATTACAGAGTATGAATGAATAAAATACAACAGAAAATATCAGAGATTTAAATACATTACTGCAGCGGAAAATAATACAAAACAAAACTGAAAAGAATATACGGATACAGAGCTTTCTGAATATCATTCCAGCTGTAAACCAGAATCCTGTGAATATGAATCTACAAAACCAAAACTACTAGCTGCCCGTGTCGAACATAAGGGCACCCAGAGTTTATGTTAAAACAATAAGCTCTAGGTCAGTCATGTGACTGGTATGAGAACTAAAACAGTTATTAATCTTTATTTTAAAGTTAGGTAAGTCCAGGGACCACGCCGTATAACACGGAATGGGTTTCCTCCCAAGGATACCAGTGCATAAAACAACAACGCAATGCTAAATAAAGAACAATAAAGCTATTATAAGACCCAGGTCCCATCACACAATGCAACGCAAGCCGGAGGATAGGGTTTTTGCCTTATAATAGCCAAGATTGCTTGGTACGTGAAATTTCATGTTTTATTATTACTACAAGTGTATAGTGTCAAAAAAAATTCAATCACAAGTATCAATCATAGATGGCATAAGTGTCCCATACCACTATGTCGCCATACTAGGCTCTACAATCAAAACCGCAAAGTCACGTATTGGAAGTTGGATTTCCATCTGTGAACCGAGGTAAAAGATAGTCCTCACCGATTCAAGACTCTCTAGCCCAGACCTCAGGACCCAGACACAGGTGAGCCCTTGGATCGTCAGGGCTGGTCCACCGATGTGGATTAAAATGCCTGAACACTGCGTTTCCCCGCTCTTTGGGGCGTAAATGAAAATGACTCCATCAGCTCCACATAGTCACCGATATATCCGAGGCGCCTCACAATCCAACAACCGCACAGGTGAAAAATAATATAAATGTCAGGGCTGGTAGTTCACTGACACCACCCTAGCAAGAAGGAAACGCATGTCCTCCCTTAGGTCCTCTCCCGTTTCTAGTTCACACCGGGGTGTGAGGCTCGCGAATCAACGCTACACAAAGCTATGCCACAAAGGCCGTGCTTTGATCATCAACCACAAGACTTTGATTTTCAACAAAAGCCTTGATCATTTGCATCTTAGCATGCCACACATGCAAACCACTCCATGCAATCGATATCCATCAATCACACTGAATGATATCCAATGTCAGACACACAGTCCATTTACAAGTCCGTTCTGGGTCTGAACGAAACCGAAGGCACCTTGTACCTCGCATATCCATCGATCTCCAAGTACGTATGGACGATCACCAACTGATTCTCTCCTCTTGGGTGTACAGCCCAATCAAGATCATCAGTAATTATCCAAATGATGTGAAGACCTCCGGTCTTCGACCACCGTCTTCATCCTCGACACATCATTGAATCAGTTATTGAGAATGGGATAAACTCGGTCTTTCTGAATAACTCGCGTATATAATCAACAAGTGTTACACAAACACAACAGACGACTCATTCCAATTTTGAATATTCTGTTATTCAAATATTCTTATACATTGGGAAAGGTTCCCATTAATTTTATCAAAGATAAATTCTTTAAATTTATTCTTTAATCTTCTCTTGAATATCAATTCAAACCAAATTATGATTTATCCAAACTAGTCGGGATTAGCGAACCTTACCGAATTAATCACTTGTTAAATTTCCCAACCCCAACCTATTCATCCTATGAAGTAAAACTGGTCATACTTCATATCTAACACCACGGTGTTATCGGTAAATTCAATTACTATTTCACGTTCAAATCTAATTAAAGATTTAACTATCGCATAGAGCAAAACTGGTGATACTCCATTCTCGATCATTTCAATCTAACTAAAGATTCATTAAAACTCCACTTGGTTTTAGTCTTCCCAAAAATCAATATTAATGATTATTTAACTTGGGAAATCATATCCTGCCTTTAACTGGGTTAAAGAACCAATGTCATTTAAAACATGTTTCACTATAAACCCAAAATCACATTTCATTCCATCAGCCTTTAACCGTAAATTAGTAAGTGAACAATTCCCTAAGTATTAACCCCGAAGGCCGAAACCAACATCAGATCAATACCCAAGAAACCATTCAACTTAACTAATCTCCAGTTAGTTTCTGATTTTCTTAACTTTGTTGGGTCTAAGAACAGTATTATTAAAGATACCATTCACGACAACCCAAAATCACATTCCATTAACGATGGAATCTTCATGGAAAACAAATCGATATAAACTTCCATATCCGGCTAATAATATAAATGGAATAACGGCAACGCCTTTTAAATTCAAGATATATTAACAGTCTTCCTCCACAGAAATTCACTTCGATTATTACCAAATTGAATTCCATTCCAATTTATTTTATTAAATTGGAAAACTTTACTTTGGAAAATCTCCTTTAAATCTTATCAAAAAGATTTATAAATTCCAAATACCATTTCACTGTAAATCGGGTTAAAGAACGAATGTCGTTAAAACACGGTTCACGATAAACCCAATTCACATTCCATTAATTATCGGGTTAAAGAACAAGTGTTATTTAAAACACCGTTCACGATAAACACAAAAATCAATTCAAATTCAATTCCAGTTAAATACCATTTAATTGGTATACTTCATTAAATCTAAATAAAAAGATTTAATCTTTTTCTCAACTGGGTTTAAGAACAGTGTTAATGAAGACACCATTCACAGCAAACATAAATCCCATTTGGTATTAAATACAAGGCTCTAAATAGAAAATATATCGGTTTATATTCAATATCAAATTATATGACCCACAAGTATCGTATTAGAAATAACGATATAAATATATCTTTCAAATTTCCATAACAATATTTGTATAATCATGAAATCCAACATCGAAATATTCCGAAGACAATTTCGATTCAAATCCATTTCCAATTTATATATTGGAAATTCCGGTTATCTTCAAAACCATTTCAAATCCAATTTATTTATTTTAAAAATATTGGATTTATTATTCTAGTTCAAAACTAGTTCATTTCGATAAAAATCTATTTTTATCTTTTCAAATATGGAATTTTTCATCCCAATTCTTTCCAAATCATTTCTTATGATTCTACACATATTATTGCTATTTTTAATAATTTTATCAAGGCCCGTACAATCGATTTCCATCAACGGCCATCGAACTGCACTTATAGCGACCTTTTCCAAATTTGATTTGGATATAATTCCAAATACAACCGTTAGATTTCTAATTTCTTGTATTCGTTAGAAAGCTCTTTTCGATATGAACCCAATGGTTCCGGTTTTAGGAGAATCCGACGGTCGGATCTCCCGTAATATCCGTTCGAAGTCAATGGTCGAAATTCGTGAACTACCGCAGCGCGGCGCGTTCTATTCAGGCCATTATATTATATATATAATATATATATTTCGTCAATTTCCATTTAAAACGTATTTTATAAATCATTTTAAATTCGTTTTCAAAACGATTTCAACTTCAAATTCAATTTCAAATCAAAATTGAATATTCCATATCATCGATATATAAATGATATTATTTTCAAACCATTAGATTTTGGAATCAATTCTTATTCGATATTCATTATAAAAATGAATAAAATCGATGTAAATATCTTTCACGTCAAAATGGTGTCAATTTAATCAACACGGCTTTATATATTTAAATATATTCGTGTCCATCCCAAATCGGACATCAAAACCCAATTTTGATTCTTCTCCGAATACTATTTGAAGAATACTCGTTATTTTAAAATAATCATTATTTTAGAAATATCCATTCTTTCTGAACTGGAATCAGACACAGTCAATTACCATACAATGTGATTTATATGGATTTCATACACACACGTACACTACAACAATCAAACACAGTCAACCATCACCCAAAGTGCATTCTACACTGCATAAGCATCAAATATTTTAACGCTTATAACGGTCTGCCAATCAATCGATCGATATACAGGTAATTATTGGGACTAGTGTACGGCCAATTTCATCCCAACACCCGTGTGGGGTTTTCAAACAATCAAACACAAGTTTTATTTGTGTAGTTGGGCGATGTGTAAAATTTATCATCCCAATCCATATTAGTCAAATATGTGTACATAAATAAATCTTCCGATTTGTTTATAATATTGTAACGACCCGGAATTTTGGGGTCAATTTAAAATTTTTATTTTAGAAATTTTAATGGATTTTAATATTTAGAATAATTTATTTTAAATAATAACGACTAAAAATTTATTTTAAAATGAATAAATTTAATTTAAGTATAAAAGGAGTTTAAAACAGCGCTGCAGTTTGAAAATTTGAATTTGAACTTTGACTGGCTGTACAGGATTCATTTTAAATCAGAATTGAACGAAACAAGAAATATTTAAATCTGTTTGATCATATCTTTCTAACGAATCTGAAAAATTGAAATTTCACTTTATAGATCAAAAGTTATGTCCAGTTCAAAATTTAGAAAAGTCGTTATAGAATTTATATATATTTTTTAATTTAATATATTGGCCTTAAAAATAGTCATTTTTCAAACGACCTCGGTTTTCGACGAAACCACTTTTGATGGAACCGGAATGTCAAATTATTGCTAGGTTTCAATTTTCATAATTTTTCGAATTAATATGTGAGCGTGGCAGAGGAAAACGTGTTTTGTCCGTTTTAGTTAAATTTAATCGAGTAGAAAAAGGCCATTTTTCAAACAGTCTCGGAATTCGACGAAATTAGTCTCGTTAGAACCGTATCATCAAAACATAACTAGAAATAATTTTTCTGTAATTTTTCGAGTCAGTATGTGGCCTCGGTAATTTAAAATGTACGTTTGAATTTAATAATTAAATGATTTATAATTTAATTTAAAGAAAAATATATCGTAACAGCCGAATTGGGTTACGAGGCATATTCCATTGCGTCCGGAATGGGGGTATTTGCCTAGGGACGACACTCGTTGGGTTAGATTTGGTGTTCGTATTGATGAACATGAATTTTTGAATCAATTAAACAAATAAAATAGGAAAATACGCCTAGAAATACTGTATAAATACAGTACAATACCAAACCCTAATTAGAACTATTCCAGCCGCCGCATGCTTTAAATCAATGGCCGAAATTGTCAACCCGTCATCCCTTAATTTCTTTTAATCTACTCAGAATTAATTCACAAATCTACAACCAAATTGAAGAGAAACTCTTGCTCTACGATTCTATACGGTGATGATCAAATTCCATTGTGAAACTCGTTCGGATTTGAGGCCTTAAGCGGCCGACTTCATGCCGTCTTCTGGCGCAGGTGGGCCCACCGAGCTGCATCAGGTGGCCAACGTAGAGGGGGCAAGGTGCGGGCTTCGACATGGTCAACTTCGATGAAGGGTCGATCATCAGGATTTGGGGGCGCGGCGGTCGTTTGTTTTCCTGGAGCATGGGTTCGGTTTCGAGCAGAAGTCTGAACGAAGAAGAAGGATTATAACGTGGGTTAAGGAAAATGTTTAAATTAATTTATTATTTAATTATTAATTATGAAATCAAAGTTTGTAATAGCATAACTCACTCATACAGCAACGAAATCGAATGAAACAAATTGCATTGGGATCGTATGGACCAGATCTACGCAATGATGCTGACCGGAACTGAAAGAGAGCATATCAGATTTTGGACAAATTCTAGATCTGAGTTGTTTAGAATTAAAAGCTATCGGTGAGAAATTTATTTATTTCTTCCCTTTATAATTAAAAAAATTCTGAAATTATTGTTATTAATCTACAGTAAATTCATACTGTTATTATTCTGTGTTAAATGTACAATATCCATCTGTGTGCTTGATGATGTTATGTGGCGATATTTATTTTACTATTGAAATTTCAGATAAAAATCAATGTGAGAAATTCTATTCTTTTAATTTATAATTAAAATTTATTGATCATTATGATAGTGTTATACATATGTTGTAGTATTCTGCTTATTGTTGATACGTGATTTGATACGTGTTTGTTGGGTTCTGTAAATCTGTTAAAATTACTATTTGTGTTAATTAATATTGGTCTAAACAACGTTATCACCCTATTCATTAGTATTGTTGAATTAGAAACTAACATTGGGGTTAAGTAAAGAATTTGATTTGACAAAGCCATCACCTTGTTTATTAGGATTGTTGAGTCAGAAATTAACATTAGTGTTAATTAGAGAATTGGATTGAACAAAATTTATTATTTTGTTTATTAGATCTGTTGAAGACAAAATCAACATTTTTGTATATTATAAGTGAATTTGACAAAATCAACATTTTTGTATATTAAAAATGAATTAGGCAAAATCAACATTTTTGTACATAAAAAAAAGGATTAAACAAAAATGAACATTTGTACATTAAAAAGAAGTAGATCAAAATATATAGTTTTGTTTACATTAAAAAGAGTTACACAAAAATAAACATTTTTGTGCATTTAAAAATAGTTAAACAAAAATAGGCATTTTTGTTTACATTAAAAAGAGTTAAACCAAAATATACATTTTTGGTTATTAAAAATGATTAAACCAAAATATCCATTTTGGTCATTGAAAAGAATTTGATCAAAATTATCATTTTGTTTAGAAATGTTAAATAGGATAAAAAGGACAATTTTTGTTTATAAATGTTTAATGTGATAAAAAAATACATTTTTGTTTAGAAATGTTTAATATGATTAGAGGAACATTTTTTTAGGCAATGTTTTCTTAGGATTAAAAACATCATTAAAGAGAATAGAATTAGAAGGTTACATTTACATGTAATATTTTTATACATTAAAGAGAATAAGTTAAAAATGTATATTTTTTTATATATTAAAGAGAATAAGTTAAAAATGTATATTTTTATACATTAAAGAGAATAAGTTAAAAATGTATATTTTTATACATTAAAGAGAATAAGTTAGAAATGTACATTTTTATACATTTTGAAAGAATGAATTAAGAATGTATATTTTTTTTATACATTAAGAAGAATGAATTAGAAAAGCATACATTTTGTTAGAAAATGTAATTAAATTAAAGCATACATTTTTGTTAGAGAATATAATTAGATTAAAGCTTACATTTTTGTTAGAAAATGTAATTAGATTAAAGTATACATTTTGTTAGAAAATGTAACTAGAATAAAGAATACATTTTTGTTAGAAAATGTAATTAGAATAAAGGATACATTTTTGTTAGAAAATGAAGTTAGAATTAAAAAAGTACATTTTTGTTAGCAAATATGATAATAGAATAAAAACATGTCATTTTTAGTCAAATAATAAAAATGTCATTTTGATTACATTTTAGGATGTCATATTTCACCGTCATTTTAGAATCATTAAAAAGATTGAATTAGGAATGAACATTTTTGTGTCATTAAAAAGATTGAATTAGAAATGAATATTTTGTATACATTCAAAAGAATTAAACAAAATACATATTTTGTTTGCATTAAAGAGGATATGACAAAATTCATATTTTGTTTACATTAGAAAGGATTTAACCAAATTATACATTCTGGTCATTAGGAAGAAAGATTACATTTTGATCATTAGAAGGGATTAAAGAAAGGTATCATGTTTTGTTACATTGAAAAGAATTTGACAAAATTATAATATTTTGTACATTGACAGGAATTTGACAAAAGGATCATATTTTGTGCATTAAAAGAAATTAGACGAAATTACAATTTTTGTCACTTTAAAAGAATTAGAATAAAAGAGACACTTTTGTCATTTAAAAAAAAAGAATGAAGTAAAATATTCACTTTGTCATTTAAAAATGAAGGAGACCAAAAATATACATTTTGGTCAATGAATAAAAGTTAAGATTTTTATTGTCACTTGTCAACAATAAAAATAATTGAAATATATGGCTGTGATGTTGAAATGTTTGATGTGTTAAATATAATGTTTAGTATATTCAAGTTTGAACATTACACTTCCAATTACAAGTTACGCAACTTGTTTATGTGATTGGGACGATAATTTTCACACATCGCCCAAGTGCACAAATAATTTATTTGTTTGATGGATGAAATCCCACACGGGTATTGGTATGATATTGGACACACACACTAATCCCAATATTTAGTTTTCTGTCAATCGATGGATTGACAGTCTGTGATGAGCGTTATTTATTTACTTTAATACTCACACAGTTGTAAATTCCACTCTGGTCATCATTGGATGTTTAATAATTATTTATCATGATTGTTGATTACATACAATATATGGTTGTTGATTGAGTCACATTCCAATAAAGAATATTCTAGAAAAAGAATATTTTAGAAAATGTAATAGAAGAAAGAAAAAAGAATATTTTAGAAAAAGGAATATATTTTAGAAAAATATATTTTTATTGAATGAACTAGTTATTAACTAGAATAAATCATTAAATTAAGATTTAATGAAGTTTTCCAATTAGTGAATATTTAACTAAAATTAAATTAAATTAATTGGATTTTGGGTTTGTCGTGGATGGTGTCTTCAATAACACCTTTCTTAAACCCCGTTGAAAAGAATAAATCTTTTAATTAAGATTACTAGAGTTTCAAACTATATTTTGTAATTGGAATAAAAATGATTTGTGAATTGAGTTTATCGTGAACAATAATTTTAAATGACATCTGTTCTTTAACTCAATTAACAGCAAGAATATGATTTGGAATTTATAAATCTTGTATCAAGATTTAAAAGGTAATTTTCCAAAAGTAAAGTTTTCGAATTTAATATATTAAATTGGAATTGAATGGAATTCGAATTAATAATAACCGAGATCAGTTTCTGTAAAAGAAGGTCGATACTACATATGGAATTTAAGAGGCTTTGTCGTTATTTCATTTATATTATTGGTCGGATACAGAAATTTATAACGATTATATATTGATTCGATTTCTGTGAAGATTCCCTATTTTATGGAAGTCGATTTTTAACCCAGTTAAGAAGAAGATTAATTTCTTAAATTTGAATAATCATTGAATAATGATTTTTTGTATTTAAAATCAAATTGAAGCTTTAATAAATCTTTAAAAAAAAGATTTAAGAATAAATGTAAAGAGTTTATCTTTGATAAGATAATGCGTATATTTTATTAGAAGAATATTCTAAATTGGAATGAGGCGTTGGATGTGTTTTTATAGTACTTGATTTTTAATTATAAAATACGTGAGTTATTCGGGAAGACCGGGTTTAACCCATTCCGAGTAATTACTACGACGATGAAGAGTCGAAGATGAAGACGGTGATTGAAGACCGACGATCTTCACATCGATTGGATGTGTTGCTACAGAGACCCTGATGGGAGTAGCTACCTTGAAGGGGCTTCAGTGGTGGCCATCCGGACTATTGTTGATTGTTCGGATTTCGTTTTCGCTCAGACCCAGAGCATAAGCTAGTAAATGGATGCGTGTCTGACATTGGATTTCGTTCCATGTGAATTAAATCGATTTCTGTTAATGTATGTCTGTTTGGTGGTGGAGGATTTATTCTCTACTTAACACCCTGGTATATATTAATAGTGATTGATCGCATGGCGTGAATTGTCAATGTGGCACGCCAAGATACAAATGATCAAGGCTTTTCTTGAAAAGCAGGGCCTTGTGGGATGATCAAAGTATAGCCTATTACGGCATAACTTTGTGTATATCGTGACTTCATAGCCTCACACCCCGGTATGGGTCAAAAACGGGATATGGGCCGTAGGGAGTGCACACGTTTCTTTCTAGCTAGTGGTAGTGTCAGTGCTTAAACTGGCTGGCATTTTACTTATGTGGATGATGGATTTTGAGGCGCCTCGGATTTTATAGGCCGTTAGTGGTCATACTATAGGTTCAAATGAACCGGGAAACGTGTGTTCAGGCATAACCAATCCACTGTCGATAAGCGAGGACCGGCCCTACCGCTCCAAGGGTTGCATAGGTGTGATCCTGAGGCATTTGCTAGAGTGTCTCGAATCGGAGAGGAGCTTGCCCCTAGCCTCGACTCATGATGGAAATCCAATTTCCAATACGACCTTGCGGTTTTGATTGTAGAACTAGTATGGCGACATAGTAGGATGGGGTATTATGCCGTCTATGATTGATACATTATGATTGAAATGTTTATTATATATATACCCATATATGTACACTAATATTAAATCCGTTTTATCGTATCAAGCATCTTTTGACCATTATAAGGTAAAACCCTATCCTCCGGTTTGCGTTGCATTGTGTGATGGGACTTGGGTCTTATAATGGTTTCATTTTTTCTAAAGAGCGTGGCGTTATTTAACGATTTACCTAATTTTATGCATTGGCAATCCAATGGAGTAAACCCGTTCTACGTTAGCGGCGTGGTCCTGTGATTAGCCTTATTAGATAAGTCTAGTTAAGATTTCTCATACCAGTCCCATGACTAACCTGTAGTTTGTTTCACTGGCAAACTCGGGTGCCCATATTTTCCACACGGGCAGTCGAGTAGCTTTTTGCAGATATATTTACAGGATCCTGGCTTACAGCTGAAGCGGTATTCGGAAAGCTCTGTATCCGTGTATTCCTTTCAGTTGTATATTTATAATATTTTTCTGCTGCTATTTAAATGTAATTTAAAACTCTGATATTATTGTATTTCTATTTCTGTAATAAGTATTCATACTCTGTTATATTCTTGTACTCTGATGTAATTGTTGTAATCAGCGATAAAATGTTCTTCAGTTTATGTTCTGATGTGTGTTGTTCTCAAAGCAATCCAGCCTTTCCTTTACTGGGAAGTTTGGGTCGTTTCAAATATTTATTTTATATACATGTTAAAAATTATATTTTTAACCATAAAATAATTTATTCCGTTCCATATCACATAATCAATATTCACACCACAAACAACAAACAAACAAGTCGTCCATGGTTTGTGGACAACAGGTGTCAGGTGCTGCTAAGCACCGTCTGCATCCTAGTATATATTTCAACTAGAAAACAAATTAAAAGTGAGGGGTTCTCACCTTGAAGCTAAACCAAACGCCGCGACTCTTCATACGTAGAAAATCTTCGACGTGTTTCCAACGAGACCTGTTTCACGTAGTCGATATTAAAAATCACATTTTTAGTATCGCTTTCTGTACATAAAAATTATATTTTTATTATGCTATTCCTATACTAAAAATCAAATTTTTATCTTGCTTTTCATATGCCAAAAATTATATTATTATTTTTCACTCGATTTTCATATGACAAAAATTATATTTTTACTCGCTTTTCATATGACAAAAATTATATTTTTACTCGCTTTTCATATGACAAAAATTATATTTTTACTCGCTTTTCGTATGACAAAAATTGTATTTTTCAGTCGCTTTTCATATGACAAAAATTATATTTTTCACTCACTTTTCATACGAAAAAAATTATATTTTTCACTCGCCTTTCATATGACAAAAATTATATTTTTCACTCGCCTTTCATATGACAAAAACTATATTTTTCACTCGCTTTCCATATGACAAAAATTATATTTTTCCCTTGCTTTCCATATGACAAAATTTATATTTTTCACTCGCTTTTCATATGACAAAAATTATATTTTTCACTTGTTTTCATATAAAAATCACACCTTTATAATGTTATTTATATAAAAATCACACCTTTATAATGTTATTCATATAAAAATCACACCTTTATATTAACAAAAACCGTACGTTTTCATTACATGACATTACATAAGAAAGGAGAGAAAAAAATCATTTTTTTTCTACACAAACAAATAAAATCAGAAAATCTCACATTTGATCGACCGGAGGAGGGTGGGGATGCGGCGCTGGAGTTGCTGAGGCAGGGGGAGGCTCTTCAAGTCAGTGGCGGACTCCCTTCGAATGGCGGCGGCGGTCTCGGGCTTTGGAGGAGGTTTGGGCGAGCTTTGGAGAGAGGGGATAGGAGGGAAGGTGGAGGAGGATCGGAGAAAGGGGGCAATGCCGGCAGCGTCGCGACAGGAGGAGGGTGCGACGGGAAAAGGAGGCGGCGTCCATCTGAGCGGTTTCTTTTTTTTCGTTTCGTTTTGAACGATGAATGAAGGGAGGGGGGCTGACCGGGTAATGAAGGAAGAAAAGGGAATGGGGCCCCTATAAATAAATGTATATTTATTTAATTAATTTCCTTAAAGTTAATTTTTCGTTCGAACTCTGAATCAAACCCAACGATTGTCGCTCCTAGCTAATTACCCTCATTTTGACCACAATGGGATATGTTTCGCAATCCAATTTGGCTGTTACGATCAGTTTTCGCTGAAACTAAAATACAAATAAATAGAACGGTCAATATTGATTTTAACGTACATTTAATCCATCGGGGCAACATACTGACTCTAAAAATTCCAAAAAAAATATTTTTAGCTTTGCGTCGACGATACGGTCCTAATAAAACTAATTTCGTCAAATTGGAAGACCGTTTAAAAAATGGTCATTTTCTGGTCGACTAAAATTGACTTAAACTGTTAAAACACGTTTTCTTTCGCCACGCTCACATATTGATTCAGAAAATTATGCAAATTGGAATCTAGCAATAATTTGACATCCCGGGTCCAATAAAAGTGGTTTCGTCGAAAACGAAGGTCGTTTGCAAAATTTCCATTTTTAAGGGCTTTATATATATTAAAATATAAATTCCACAGCGACTTTTCTGAATTTTAAACTGAACATAACTATTTATTCCCACTATGAAATTTCAATTTTTCGAATTCATTGGAAAGATATTTTCAAATAGATTCTAATATTTTTGGTTTCGCCAAAATCTGGTTTATTTTGAATCTTGTACGTCCATTCGAAATTTGAAATTGAATTTTCAAACTACCGCGCCATTTTCAATTCCTTTTATAATTTAAAATAAATATTTATATTCTAATGGCAATTCAAATAAATATATACGATCTAATTCTATTCAAAATAAATTTCTCGTTGTTATTATTTAAAATAATTCATTTTAAATATTCAAAATTCAGTTAAATTGCCAAAATAAAAATTTTAAAATGGGCTCAGACCTCCGGGTTATTACAACCTCCCCCACATAAAACTTTTCACCCTCGAAAAGGAACAAAGCTGAAAGTTATTTAACAAACCAACTCAACTTTCATTATTTTCATTACGGCTTAAGTTCTTCAACTTTTCAGTTTTTGAGAACTTTTCAAATTTTTCAAATATTTAGCTAACACCCTAAATTTTTGAAAAATTTCGCTGTAACCTCCCCTGCATGGGAGCACCGGGAAATCCCGAAATTGCCATACAGGCCTTTACAATCCAAAAAGAAAAAGAAACAACCAATCGGCTCATAAAATCATCAAAAACCCCAAGAAATACAATAAACATGTACCTATTTGTCGGGCAAACAATTTTATTCCTCTGCTTAGCTTCCCTGCTGTGACTTGTTCAATGGATACACATGTATATGTATGCAATTTCAAACAATTTTCAATTTAGTTCAACATTTGATTCAATTTGGCCTAATTCACCTTTCATTCACATGTTGGTTTAAATGAATAAACATACAACACAACCATCAATCAATTAGTTGATTATCTTTTCAAACACATAATTTTGATACATATACAGAAAATCCAGTTTTTGATGCCCAATCACAAAAATAGCCCTATCTAGTTTTGGTTCTCACACCAGTCTATGGAAATATATAAACATTCCACTTCCGAAAATCGAACACAAAAACTGATGATACTATAGTAATCATCAGGATTGTCTCCGGGCGACTACAGTGTGATTCTTTATCTATCCAGTATATTTGAGGCTTCAATACACACGCTAGCTAGGCGTATATGCAAAGTCTCCATATACTAGATTGTGGAAATCAAAATAAAGTATTCAAATACGTATAATACGATTTAAATTTCAAAACAAAATTTGTTTTCACTTTTATTTTTATTTTAAAAGTATCACTGTTCACACTTGTTCTAGGATACTACTAATCCTATCTCTAACGAGTCATTCCTATTGGATATTTCTAATCCAATCTATGATGAATTCTTTCGTTCGGTTCTAATGTGTCTTGTTCTCGAGCTCTGTAAACCAAAGCTCTGATACCAAGCTGACACGACCCGAACTTCCCCGCGAAGGAAAACCCGGATTGAGTTGGGGATAAGCCACATTGAAACACAAACAGAAGAACATTACGTTGCTTATTACAACAATTTCATCAGAATACAAGAATATTACAGAGTATGAATGAATAAAATACAACAGAAAATATCAGAGATTTAAATACATTACTACAACGGAAAATAATGCAAAACACAACTGAAAAGAATATACGGATACAGAGCTTTCCGAATATCATTCCAGCTGTAAACCAGGATCCTATGAATATAAATCTGCAAAACCAAAACTACTGGCTGCCCGTGTCGAACATAAGGGCACCCAGAGTTTAGGTTAAAACAATAAACTCCAGGTCAGTCATTTGACTGGTGTGAGAACTAAAACAGTTATTAATCTTTATTTTAAAGTTCGGTAAATCCAGGGACCATGTTGTATAACACGGAACGGGTTTCCTCCTAGGGATACAAGTGCATAAAACAACAGCGCCATGCTAAATAAAGAACAATGAAGCTATTATAAGACCCAGGTCCCATCACACAATGCAACACAAGCCAGAGGATAGGGTTTTTACCTTATAATAGCCAAGAATGCTTGGTACGTGAAATTTCATGTTTTATTATTACTATAAGTGTATACTGTCAAAACATTTTCAATCATGAGTATCAATCATAGACGACATAAGTGCCCCATACCACTATGTTGCCATACTAGGCTCTACAATCGAAACCGCAAAGTCACGTATTGGAAGTTGGATTTCCATCTGTGAACCGAGGCAAAAGATAATCCTCACCGATTCGAGACGCTCTAGCCCGAGCCTCAGGACCCAGACACAGGTAAGCCCTTGGATCATCAGGGCCGGTCCACCGATGGGGATTAAAATGCCTGAACACTGCGTTTCCCTGCTCTTTGGGGCGTAAATGAGCCAAATGACTCCATCGGCTCCACATAGTCACCGATGTATCCGAGGCGCCTCGCAATCCAACAACCACACAGGTGAAAATAATATAAATGTCAGGGCTGGTAGGTCACTGACACAACCCTAGCCAGAAGGAAACGCATGTCCTTCCTGAGGTCCTCTCCCATTTCTGGTTCACACCCGGGTGTGAGGCTCGCGAATCAACGCTACACAAAGCTACGCCACAAAGGCCGTGCTTTGATCATCAACCACAAGACTTTGCTTTTCAACAAAAGCCTTAATCATTTCCATCTTAGCATACCACACAAGTAAACCACTCCATGCAACCGATATCCATCAATCACACAGAATGATAACCAATGTTTGACACATAGTCCATTTACAAGTCCGTTCTGGGTCTAAACGAAACCGGAGGCACCTTATACCTCGCATATCCACCGATCTCCAAGTACATCTGGACGATCACCAACTGATTCCCTCCTCTTGGGTGTACAACCCTATCAAGATCATCAGTAATTATCCAAAAGATGTGAAGACCTCCGGTCTTCGACCACCGTCTTCATCCTCGACATATCATCGAATCAGTTATTCAGAATGGGATAAACCCGGTCTTTCTGAATAACTCGCGTATATAATCAACAAGTGTTACACAAACACAACATACGCCTCATTCCAATTTAGAATATTCTTTTATTCAAATATTCTTATACTTTGGAAAAGGTTCCCATTAATTTTATCAAAGATAAATTCTTTAAATTTATTCTTTAATCTTCTCTTGAATATCAATTCAAACCAAATTATGGTTTATCCAAACTAGTCGGGATTAGCGAACCTTACCGAAGTAATCACTTGTTAAATTTCCCAACCCCAACATATTCATCCCATGAAGTAAAACTGGTCATACTTCATATCTAACACCACGGTGTTATCAGTAAATTCAATTACCATTTCACGTTCAAATCTAATTAAAGATTTAACTATCGCCTAGAGCAAAACTGGTGATACTCCATTCTCGATCATTTCAATCTAATTAAAGATTCATTGAAACTCCACTTGGTTTTAATCTTCCCAAAAATCAATATTAATGATTGTTTAACTTGGGAAATCAAATCCTGTCTTTAATTGGGTTAAAGAACCAATGTCGCTTAAAACACGGTTCACTATAAACCCAAAATCACATTCCATTCCATCGGCCTTTAACCATAAATTAGCAAGTGAACAATTCCCTAAGTATTAACCCTGAAGGCCAAAACCAACATCAGATCAATACCCAAGAAACCATTCAACTTAACTAATCTCCAGTTAGTTTCTGATTTTCTTAACTCCGTTGGATTTAAGAACAGTATTATTAAAGATACCATTCACGACAACCCAAAATCACATTCCATTAACGATGGAATCTTCATGGAAAACAAATTGATATATAATCGATATAAACTTCCATATCCGACTAATAATATAAATGGAATAACGGCAACGCCATTTAAATTCCAGATATATTAACAGTCTTCCTCCACAGAAATTCACTTCGATTATTACCAAATCGAATTCCATTCCATTCCAATTTATTTTATTTTATTAAATTGGAAAACTTTACATTGGAAAATCTCCTTTAAATCTTATCAAAAAGATTTATAATTTCCAAATCCCATTTCACTGTAAATCGGGTTAAAGAACGAACGTCATTAAAACACAGTTCACGATAAACCCAATTCACATTCCATTAATTATCGGGTTAAAGAACAAGTATTATTTAAAACACCGTTCACGATAAACCCAAAAATCAATTCAAATTCAATTCCAATTAAATACCATTTAATTGGTATACTTCATTAAATCTAAATAAAAAGATTTAATCTTTTTCTCAACTAGGTTTAAGAACAGTGTTAATGAAGACACCATTCACAACAAACCCAAATCCCATTTGATATTAAATACAAGGCTCTAAATAGAAATTTTATCAGCTTATATTCAATATCAAATTCTATGACCAACAAATATCGTATTAGAAATAACGATATAAATATATCTTTCAAATTTCTATAACAATATCTGTATAATCACGAAGTCCAACATCGAAATATTCCGAAGTCAATTTCGATTCAAGTCCATTTCCAATTTATATATTGGAAATTCCGGTTATCTTCAAAACCATTTCAAATCGAATTTATTTATTTTAAAAATATTTGATTTATTATTCCAGTTCAAAACTAGTTCATTTCGATAAAAATTTTATTTTTATCATTTCAAATTTGGAATTTTTCATCCCAATTCTTTCCAAATCATTTCTTATGATTTTACACAAATTATCGCTATTTTTAATAATTTTATCAAGGCCCGTCCAGTCGATTTCCATCAACTACCATCGAACTGCACATACAGCGACCTTGTCCATATTTGATTGGGACATAATTCTAAATCCAACCGTTAGATTTCTAATTTCTTGCATTCGTTAGAAAGCTCTTTTTGATACGAACCCAACGGTTCCGGTTTTACGAGAATTGACGGTCGGATCTCCTGTAATATCCTTTCAAAGTTAATGGTCGAAATTCGCGAACTGCCGCAGCGCGGCGCGTTCTATTCAGGCCATTATATTATATATATAATATATATTTCATCGATTTCCATTTAAAACGTATTTTATATATCGTTTTAAATTCGTTTTCGAAATGATTTCAACTTCAGATTCAATTTCAAATCAAAATTGAATATTCCATATCATTGATATATAAATGATATTATTTTCAAACCATTAGATTTTGAAATCAATTCCTTTTCGATATTCATTATAAAAATGAATAAAATCGATATAAATATCGTTCATGTAAAAATGGCGTCAATCTAATCAACACGGCTTTATATATTTAAATATATTCGTTTCCATCCCAAATCGGACATCAAAACCCAATTTTTATTATTTTCCGAATATTATTTGAAGAATATTCGTTATTTTAAAATAATCGTTATTTTAAAAATATTCATTCTTTCTGAACTGGAATCAGACATAGTCAATTACCATATAATGTGATTTATATGGATTTCATACACACACGTACACTACAACAATCAAACACAGTCAACCATTACCCAAAGTGCATTCTACACTGTATAAGCATCAAATATAAATATTTAATGCTTATAACAGCCTGTCAATCAATTGATCGACATACAGCTAATTATTGGGACTAGTGTATGGCCAATTTCATCCCACCACCGGTGTGGGGATTTCAAACAACAAACACAGGTTTTATTTGTGCAGTTGGACGATGTGTAAAATTTACCGTCCCAATCCATATCAGTCAAATGTGTGTACATAAACAAATCGTCTGATTTGTTTATAAATATTTATTTTATATACACGTTAAAAATTATATTTTTAACCATAAAATAATTTATTCCATTCCACATCAACCAATCAATATTCACACCACAAACAACAAACAAACAAGTCGTCCATGGTCTGTGGACAACAGGTGTCGAGTGCTGCTAAGCACGTCTGCATCCTAGTATATATTTCAATTAGAAAAAAAATTAAAAGTGAGGAGTTCTCACCTTGAAGCTAAACCAAACGCCGCGACTCTTCATACGTAGAAAATCTTCGCCATGTTTCCAATGAGATCTATTTTACGTAGTCGATATTAAATATCACATTTGTAATATCGCTTTCTATACATAAAAATTATATTTTTATTATGCCATTCCTATACTAAAAATCAAATTTTTATCTAGTTTTTCATATGCGATTTTTTTTTTTACTCGCTTTTCATATGACAAAAATTATATTTTTACTCGCTTTTTATACGACAAAAATTATATTTTCCACTCGCTTTTCATATGACAAAAATTATATTTTTCACTGGCTTTTCATATGACAAAAACTATATTTTTCACTCGCCTTTCATATAACAAAAATTATATTTTTCACTCGCCTTTCATATGACAAAAACTATATTTTTCACTCGCTTTCCATATGAAAAAAAATTATATTTTTCACTCGCTTTCCATATGACAAAAATTATATTTTTCCTTCGCTTTCCACATGACAAAAATTATATTATTCACTAGCTTTTCATATAAAAATCACACCTTTATAATGTTATTCGTATAAAAATCACACCTTTATAATGTTATTCATATAAAAATCACACCTTTATATTAACAAAAACCATATGTTTTCATTACATGACATTACATAAGAAAGGAGAGAAAAAAAAATCATTTTTTTTCTACATAAACAGATAAAATCAGAAAATCTCACATTTGATCGACCGGAGGAGGGTGGGGATGCGGCGTTGGAGTTGTTGAGGTGGGGGGAGGCTCTTTAGGTCAGTGGCGGACTCCCTTCGACTGGCGGCAGCGGTCTCGGGCTTTGGAGGAGGTTTGGGCGAGCTTTGGAGAGAGGGGAGAGGAGGGAAGGTGGAGGAGGATCGGAGAAAGGGGTCCATGCCGGCGGCATCGCGGTAGGAGGAGGGTGCGACGGGAAAAGGAGGCGGCGTCCATCTGAGCGGTTTCTTTTTTTTCAGTTCGTTTTGAACGATGAATGAACGGAGAGGGGTTGACCGGGTAATGAAGGGAGAAAAGGGAATGGGGCCCCTATAAATAAATGTATATTTATTTAATTAATTTCCTTAAAGTTACTTTTTCGTTCGAACTCTGAATCGAACCCAACGACTGTCGCCCCTTGCTAGTTACCCCTATTTCAACCACAATGGGATATGCTTTGCAATCCAACTCGGTTGTTACGATCAGTTTTCGCTGAAACTAAAATATAAATAAATAGAACGGTCGGTATTAATTTTAACGTACATTTTAATTCATCGGGACCACATACTGACTCTAAAAATTCCAGAAAAAATATTTTTAGCTTCGTATCGATGATACGGTCCTAACAAAACTAATCTCGTCAAATTTGAAGACCGTTTAAAAAATGGTCATTTTCTGGTCGATCGAAATTGACTGAAACTGTTAAAATACGTTTTCTTTCGCCATGCTCACATATTGATTCAGAAAATTATGCAAATTGGAATCTAGCAATAATTTGACATCTCAGATCCAATAAAAGTGGTTTCGTCAAAAACAAAGGTCATTTGCAAAATTTCCATTTTTAAGGGCTTTATATATATTAAAATATACATAAATTCCATAACGACTTTTCTGAATTTTAAACTGAACATAACTTTTTATTCTGTGACGAGAGGGAATTTCGCTCGGTCCGAACCAGTCGCTAAACCGACCCAGACCGTTCGAAACACCCTATCGTTTGAGAACACGACAAAATAGAACGCATACAGAAGAACATTTCATTGTATATTACAACAATGCATCAGATTACAAGAATATACAGAGTATAAATGAGTATTACACAGAAATATCAGAGATTTAAATTACATTTAAATACATAGCAGCGGAAAATAATACAATACACAACTAGAAGGAGATATACGGATACAAAGCTTTCCGGATATCGTTCCAGCTGTAAACCAGGATCCTGTGAATATAAATCTGCAAAACCAAAACTACTAGCTGCCCGTGTCAAAATAAGGGCACCCAGAGTTTAGGTTAAAACAATAAACTCCAGGTCAGTCATGTGACTGGTGTGAGAACTAAAACAGTTATTAATCTTTATTTTAAATCATTAGGTAAATCAAGGGACCACGCCGTATAACACGGAACGGGTTTCCTCCCAAGAATACCAGTGCATAAAACAAACAGCGCAATGCTAAATAAAGAAAAATGAAGCTGTTATAAGACCCAGGTCCCATCACACAATGCAACGCAGTCGAGGATAGGGTTTTCCCTTATAACAGCCAAAGGATGCTTGATACGTTTTAAAACAAATCATTTGATACTATTATAAGTGTATAAAACAACTTCAAATCATAAGTATCAATCATAGGCGGCATAAGCGCCCCATCCCACTATGTCGCCATATATAGGATTACAATTAAAACCGCAAATGTCACGTATTTGGAAATTGGATTTCCGTCTATGAACCGAGGCAAAAGATAGTCCTCAACCGATTCGAGACTGCCTAGCCCGAGTCTCAGGATCAGAGCTCGAGTGATCCTAGGAGCGACAGGGCCGGTCCACCGATGTGGATTAAAATGCCTGAGCACTGCGTTTCGCCGCCCTTTGGGGCGCAAGCGAGCCAACGAATGACTCCATCGGACCCGGATCGTCCGATCTAACCGAGGCGCCTCGCAACAGCAACAACCACATAAGTCAAACTCGTCAGGGCGTGTAAAACCACTGACGCCACTTCTAGCTAGGAGGAAACGCAGGCCCTCCCTGAGGTCCTTTCTCCCGTTTTTGGTTCATACCTGGTGTGAAACACGCGAGGTAAACGTTACACAAAGCTACGCCACAAAGGCCGTGCTTTGATCATCAACCACAAGACTTTGCTTTTCAACAGAAGCCTTGATCATTTGCATCTTAGCATGCCACACAGGCAAGCCATCCTATGCAACCGATATCAGTCACACAGAATGAAATCCGATGTCAGACACACAGTCCATTTACAAGTCCGTTCTGGGTCTGAACGAAACCGGAGGCACCTAGTACCCCGCATATCCATCGATCTCCAAGTACGTCTGGACGATCACTAACTGTTTCCATCTTCTTGGGTGTACAGCCCAATCAAGATCATCAGTTATCACCCAAACGACGTGAAGACTTCCGGTCTTCGACCATCGTCTTCGACTTATCGTCGTATCAGTTATTCAGAATGGGATAAACCCGGTCTTTCCGAATAACTCGCGTATATTTTAAGTAAGTGTTACACAAACACAACATACGCCTCATTCCAATTCATTAGTCACTAACCGTAAATTAATCAAGAGAATAATTTCCCAAATATTAATCCCGAAGGCCGAAACCAACATCAGATCAATATCCAGAAAACCATTCTGCTTGGCTAACCGACAGTTAGTTTCTAAATTTCACATTCATAGGGAAAGATTCCCATTAATTTTATCAAAGATAAATTCCTTGAATTTATTCTTTAGTCCATTTTTGAATATCAATTCAAACTAGTCGGGATTAGCGAACCTTACCGAAGTAATCATTTGTTTTAATTTCCCAATCCCAACCTATTCATCCCATGAAGTAAAACTGGTAATACTTCATATCTAACACCACAGTGTTATCGGTAAATTCAATTACCATTTCACGTTCAAATCTAATTAAAGATTTAACTATCGCCTGGAGCAAAACTGGTGATACTCCATTTTCGATCTTTTCAATCTAATTAAAGATTCATTAAAACTCCACTTAGTTTTAATCGTTAACTGGGTTAAAGAATCAGTGTCATTTAAAACACGGTTCACGATAAACCCAAAATCACATTCCATTAATTATCGGGTTAAAGAACGAGTGTCATTTAAAACACTGTCCACGATACCCAAAAATCAATATCGATTTAATTCCAATTAAATGTTATTTAATTGGTACACTTCATTAAATCTAAATAAAAGATTTAATCTTTTCTCAACTGGGTTCAAGAACAGTGTTAGTGAAGACACCATTCACGACAAACCCAAAGCACATTTGATTAATTATCGGGTTAAAGAACAAGTGTTATTTAAAACACTGTTCACGATAAACCCAAAAATCAATACCAATTCAATTCCAATTAAATATTGTTTAATTGGTACACTTCATTAAATCTAAATAAAAAGATTTAATCTTTTCTCAACTGGGTTCAAGAACAGTGTTAGTGAAGACACCATTCACGACAAACCCAAATCACATTTGATATTCAATACAAGGCTCTGAATAGAAAATATATCGGCTTATATTCAATATCAAATTCTACGACTAACAAATGTCGTATTGGAAATAACGATATATATATATCTTTCAAATTTCCATAACAACATCTGTATAATCACGAATTCCAACATCGAAATATTCCGAAGACAATTTCGATTCAAATCCATTCCAATGCAATCATTGGAAGTTTTGGTTATTTTTAAAACCCTTTTCGAATTCAATTTATTTATTTAAAAATAAATAGAATTATAATTCTAGTTCAAAACTAGTTCATTTCGATAAAAATCTATTTTTATCTTTTCAAATATGGAGTTTTTCATCCCAATCCTTTCTAAATCATTTCTTATGATTTTACATAAATTATTACTATTTTTAATAATTTTATCAAGGCCCGTACAGTCGATTTCCATCAATGGTCATCGAACTGCACTTACAGCGACCTTTTTCCAATTTGATTTGGACATAATTCCAAATCCAACCGTTAGATTTCTGATTTATCACATTCGTTAGAAAGCTCTTTTCGATACGAACCCAACGGTTCCGGTTTTAGGAGAATCCGACGGTCGGATCTCCCGTAATGTCCGTTTGAAATAAATGGTCGAAATTCACGAACTGCCGCAGCGCGGCGCGTTCTATTCAGGCCATATATATTATATATATATATAATATATATAATATATATATCGTCGATTTCTATTTAAAACGAATTATATAAATAGTTTTGAATTCGTTTCAAAAGCAATTTCAACTTCCTTTTCAATTCAAATCAAAATTGAATTCTTCTTTATAAATTCGTTTCAAAATTCATTTCTATTCAATTCAAATTTCAATTCAATTTTGAATTTATTTCAATTCGTTTTCAATTCAATTCATTTCGAAATCGTTTTCAATTCAATTCATTTCGAAATCGTTTTCAATTCAATTCATTTCGAAATCGTTTTCAATTCAATTCATTTCGAAATCGTTTTCAATTCAATTCATTTCGAAATCGTTTTCAATTCAATTCATTTCGAAATCGTTTTCAATTCAATTCATTTCGAAATCGTTTTCAATTCAATTCATTTCGAAATCGTTTTCAATTCAATTCAAAATATTCGATTTCGAAATCACTTTTCAATATTCATTTTTAAGATGAATAAAATCGATATAAATATCGTTCACGTCAAAATGGCGTCAATCTAATCAACACGGCTTCATAAATTTCTATTTTCAAATATTCTATTTCAAATATTTCTTTTTCAAAATAGTTGTTATTATCAAAATATTTCGTTCAACACATGACCAATCTCAATGAATGAGTACTGTCAACACATGAACTTTTATTTTATAATATTCTTTATTTTTCAAATTGGAATGAGGCCCAATCAATCACCATATAAAGTTAATTATATGGATTTTCATACAACACATGTATATAATAACATTGAAAATAATCAACCATCAACCAAAGTGCACTACACTGTAAAAGCATCAAATATAGATATTCAACGCTTATAACAGCCTGTCAATCAATCGATCGACATATTTAATCAATCAGGATGAGTGAACTGCAAATTTCATCCCAACACCCGTGTGGGGTTTCAAACAATCAAACAAATATTTTATTCGTGCAGTTGGGCGATGTGTAAAATTTATCGTCCCAATCAATGTCATTCAAATAGGTGTACATAAACAAACCGTCTGGTTTATAAATGAATATTCTATTTTATTCACTTCACGTTAAAAATTATATTTTTAACGATAAAACATTTTATTCCAACATATGAATTTCTATTCAGTTCATTCTTTAAATAAAATGATATTTTTATTTTTCTAACACATTTTAGAAAATTTCGGCGGCATAACGGCACGATACTAGAAACGGGACAAGGCCTAGCCTTATCCCCGGTCTAGTGAAGGCCCACGCCATTCACACATCAATCAAATCAATTTCATTTTGCAAACCACAAAATTTGGAGTAAGAGTCTAACCTAGCCTTACTCCTTCGCCTTATAACGGCGCACGTCTAATCCTAACCAATTTATCGATTCGATTTTTCGCACCACAAACCACATTCAAACCAATATCGCAATCAATCACCAAACAGCCAAACAAACAAGTCCATGGTCTGTGGACGATTGTGTCGGGTGCTACTAAGCACCGTCTTCATTCCTAGTATATATATATAACTAGAAAAATTAAATTGAAAGGTGAGAAGTTCTCACATATAGCTATCCTAGCTCCACGGCACTTCCAATGCAGGAAATCTTCGTCGTTTCGCCTTTTTGTCACCTTCGTTGTCCGCTTTCACTACATATGTAAAAATCGAGTTTTTACTTCGCTATTCAATATATAAAAATCGAATTTTTACTTTGCTATTCAATATATAAAAATCGAATTTTTACTTTGCTATTCAATATATAAAAATCGAATTTTTACTTTGCTATTCAATATATAAAAATCGAATTTTTACTTTGCTATTCAATATATAAAAATCCTATTTTTAGTTCGCTATTCAATATATAAAAATCCTATTTTTCTATGGAAGTTCAATATATAAAAATTCTATTTTTCTATCGAAGTTCCACATATAAAAATCCTATTTTTCTATAGAAGTTCAATATATAAAAATCCTATTTTTATTTCATATAGATTCCGCCTTTTCCATTTCAAAGATCTAATCTTTTCTTTTACTTTTCAAAGTTTAAATCTTTTACCTTTTAAAATTCAAATCTTTTACCTTTTAAAAATTCAAATCTTTTACCTTTTAAAAATAAAGAATCAGTTTTAAATCTTTATTAAAATTTCAGTTTTAAAATCCTAAACAAAATCAGTTTTAACTTTAAATAAAATCAGTTTTAACTTTAAATAAAATCAGTTTTAAATCAAAATAACATTCAGTTTTTAAATAAAAATAACATAAATAAATAAATAATAAAAAAAAAGACTTACAGGGGGGCTTATTTCAACGGCGGAGGGGAGGAGTTCGACGTCGGGATTGGTGGCATTCAGGCGGCCAGGGGGAGGAACTGCGGTGGTTTTCAATCGGGAACGGGGTTGCGGTTTTAGGGATTTACGACTGAGAGAGGGAGAAGGGGGGGTTCGACAGCAGGTTAGGCGTGAGGGGGGGGGGGGAGTCGGAGCGACGGTGACGTCGGGATGGAGGGCGGCGATGGCCTGTCGCTGGTGGAGGCGCGATTAGGTTTTGCGGTTGTTGTTTTTTTTTTTGTTTTTTTTTTTTTTTCGGTTGTCTGATTTGTGAAGAACTGGGGGGGGCTGATGATAAGGAGAATATATTTTTTTTATTATTATTTAATTATTTAATTATTCAAAAGTTGATTTTTACATACGACCTCGAAACGAGGCCTACCGCCTGTCGTCCCTAGCGTTTCACCCCCATTCCGAACACAATGGGATATGTACCACAAGCTGAATTGATAGTTTGAATCAGTTTCTGTTGATTTTACATTTAAATCACTATATTGAATTTTAAACGTACATTTCGAATTACCGGGGCCACATACTAACTCTAAAAATTCTCGAAAAATATTTTCTAGCTTCGTATTGACGATACGGTCCTAACAAAACTAGTTTCGTCGAATTCTGAGACCGTTAGAAAAATGGCCAATTTCCAGTCGATTAAAATCAACTGAAACTGGTCAAACGCGTTTTCCTTTGCCACGCTCACATATTGATTCGAAAAATTATGAAATTTGAAACCTAGCAATAACTTCACATCACGGACCCAACAAAACTGGTTTCGTCAAAATCCGAGGTCGTTTGCAAAATGTCCATTTTTAAGGGCCTGAATTCCATAGCGACTATTCAGTAATTTCAACTGGACATATCTTTTGATTCCCGCTACGAACTTTTGATTTTTCGGATTCGTTGGAAAGATATTCACTGTTAGATTCCATTATTTTTGGTTTCACTAAAATCCGGATTGTTTTGCACCCGGTACATTCAATTGAAGTTTGAAATCGAATTATCGAACTACCGCGCCATTTTCAATTCTATTTATAATTATATATAAATTTTTATATTCTAACGAAGACGTATATAAAATATACGTTCGAATTATATTCAAAATAAATTTCCTCGTCGATATTATTTAAAATAATTCATTTTAAATAATCAAAATTCGCTAAAATTGCCAATTTAAAAATTTTAAACTGGCCCAGATTTTCGGGTTGTTACATATTCCCACTATGAAATTTCAGTTTTCTGATTCATTGGAAAAATATTTTCAAATAGATTCTAATATTTTTGGTTTCGCCAAATCCAGTTTATTTTGAATCTTGTACGTCCATTCGAAATTTGAAATCGAATTTTCAAACTACCGCGCCTTTTTCAATTCCTTTTATAATTTAAAATAAATATTTATATTCTAACGACGGTTCAAATAAATATATACGTTCTAATTCAATTCAAAATAAATTTCTCGTCGTTATTATTTAAAATAATTCATTTTAAATATTCAAAATTCAATTAAATTGCCAAAATAAAAATTTTAAATTGGCTCAGATTTCCGGGTTATTACAATCTACCCCACTTAAACCTTTTCGTCCTCGAAAAGGAACGATGCTGAAAGCTGTTTAACAAATCAACTCAACTTTCATTAATTTCATTACGGCTTAAGTTTTTCAACTTTTCAGTTTCTAAGAACTTTTCAAATTTTTCAGCAATTTGGCTAACACCCGTAATTTTCAAAAAAATTCGCTATAACCACCCCTGCACGGAAGCACCGGGAAAATCCTGAAATTGCCATATAGGCATTTCCAATCCAAAAAGAAAAACAAACAGCCAATCGGCTCATAAAATCATCAAAAACCCCAAGAAATACAATAAACATGTACCTATTTGTCGGGCAAACAATTTATTCCTCTGCTTAGCTTCCCTGCTGTGACCTGTTAAATGGATACACATGTATATGCATGTAATTTCAAACAATTTTTAATTTAGTTCAACATTTGATTCAATTTGGCCTAATTCACCTTTCATTCACATGTTGGTTTAAATGAATAATCATACAACACAACCATCAATCAATTAGTTGATTATCTTTTCAAACACATAATTTTGATACATATATAGAAAATCCGGATTTTGATGCCCAATCACAACAATAGCTCTATCTAATCTTGGTTCTCACACCATTCTATGGAAATATATAAACATCCCACTTTCGAAACTCGAATACAAATACTGATGATACTATAGTAATGATCAGGGTCGTCTCTGGGCGACTACAGTGTGATTCTATATCTATATGGTATATTGAGGCTTCAATACACACGCTAGCTAGGCGTATATGCAAAATCTTCATATACTAGATTGTCCAAATCAAAATAAAATATTCAAATACGTTTAATACGACTTAAATTTCAAAACAAAATTTGTTTTCACTTTTATTTTTATTTTAAAAATAACACTCTTCACACTCGTTCTAGGATACTACTGATCCTATCTCTAACGAGTCATTCCTATTGGATATTTCTAATCCAATCTCTGATGAATTCTTCCGTTCGGTTCTAATGTGTCTTGTTCTCGAGCTCTGTAAACCAAAGCTCTGATACCAAGCTGACATGACCCGAACTTCCCCGTGAAGGAAAACCCGGATTGAGTTGAGGACAAGCCACATCGGAACACAAGCAGAAGAACATTACATTGCTTATTACAACAATTTCATCAGAACACAAGAATATTATAGAGTATGAATGAATAAAATACAACAGAAAATATCAGAGATTTAAATACATTACTGTAGCGGAAAATAATAGAAAACACAACTGAAAAGAATATATGGATACAGAGCCTTCCGAATATCATTCCAACTGTAAACCAGGATCCTCTGAATATAAATCTGCAAAACCAAAACTACTAGCTGTCCGTGTCGAACATAAGGGCACCCAGAGTTTAGGTAAAACAATAAACTCCAGGTCAGTCATGTGACTGGTGTGCCAGGGACCACACTGTATAACATGGAACGGGTTTTCTGCCAAGGATAATAGTGCATAAAACAACAGCGCAATGCTAAATAAAAAACAATGAAGCTATTATAAGACCCAGGTCCCATCACACAATGCAACATAAGCCGGAGGATAGTGTTTTTACCTTATAATAGCCAAGATTGCTTGGTACGTGAAATTTCATGTTTTATTATTACTATAAGTGTATAGTGTCAAAACAATTTCAATCATAAGTATCAATCATAGATGGCATAAGTGCCCCATACCACTATGTCGCCATACTATGTTCTACAATCAAAACCGCAAAGTCACGTTTTGGAAGTTGGATTTCCATCTGTGAACCGAGGCAAAAGATAGTCCTCACCGATTTGAGACTCTATAGCCCGAGACTCAGGACCCAGACACAGGTGAGCCCTTGGATCGTCAGGGCCGGACCACCGATGTGGATTAAAATGCCTGAACACTGCGTTTCCTCTCTCTTTGGGGCGTAATTGAGCCAAATGACTCCATCGGCTCCACATAGTCACCGATATATCTGAGGCGCCTCGCAATCCAACAACCACACAGGTGAAAATAATATAAATGTCAGGGCTGGTAGGTCACTGACACCACCCTAGATAGAAGGAAACGCATGTCCTCCCTGAGGTCTTCTCCCGTTTCTGGTTCACACCGGGGTGTGAGGCTCGCAAATCAATGCTACACAAAGCTACGCCACAAAGGTCATGCTTTGATCACCAACCACAAGACTTTGCTTTTCAACAAAAGCCTTGATCATTTGCATCTTAGCATGCCACACAGGCAAACCACTCCATGCAACCGATATCCATTAATCACACAGAATGATATCCAATGCCAGACACACAGTCCTTTTACAAGTTCGTTCTGGGTCTGAACGAAACCGGAGGCACCTTGTACCTCGCATATCCATCGATCTCCAAGTACATCTGGACGATCACCAACTGATTCCCAAGATCATCGGTAATTATCTAAACAATGTGAAGACCTCCGGTCTTCGACCACCGTCTTCATCCTCGACACATCGTCGAATCAGTTATTCAGAATGGGATAAACCCGGTCTTTCTGAATAACTCGCGTATATAATCAATAAGTGTTACACAAACACAACATACGCCTCATTCCAATTCAGAATATTTTTATACTTTGGGAAAGGTTCCCATTAATTTTATCAAAGATAAATTCTTTAAATTTAATCTTAATGATAAATTCTTTAAATTTATTCTTTAATCTTCTTTTGAATATTAATTCAAACCAAATTATGGCTTATCCAAACTAGTCGGGATTAGCAAACCTTACCGAAGTAATCACTTGTTAAATTTCCCAGCCCCAACCTATTCATCCCATTAAGTAAAACTGGTCATACTTCATACCTAACACCACGGTGTTATCGGTAAACTCAATTACCATTTCATGTTCAAATCTAATTAAAGATTTAACTATCACCTGGAGCAAAACTGGTGATACTCCATTCTCGATCATTTCAATCTAATTAAAGATTCATTAAAACTCCACTTGGTTTCAATCTTCCCAAAAATCAATATTAATGATTGTTTAACTTGGGAAATCATATCTTGTCTTTAACTGGGTTAAAGAACCAATGTCATTTAAAATACGGTTCACTATGAACCCAAAATCGCATTCCATTCCATCATCCTTTAACCGTAAATTAGCAAGTGAACAATTCCCTAAGTATTAACCCTGAAGGCCGAAACCAACATCAGATCAATACCCAAGAAACCATTCAACTTAACTAATCTCCAATTAGCTTCTGATTTTCTTAACTCCGTTGGGTCTAAGAACAGTATTATTAAAGATACCATTCACGACAACCCAAAATCACATTCCATTAACGATGGAATCTTCATGGAAAACAAATCGATATATAATCGATATAAACTTCCATATCCGACTAATAATATAAATGGAATAACGGCAACGCCATTTAAATTCCAGATATATTAACAGTCTTCCTCCACAGAAATTCACTTCAATTATTACCAAATCGAATTCCATTCCAATCCAATTTATTTTATTTTATTAAATTGGAAAACTTTACTTTGGAAAATCTCCTTTAAATCTTATCAAAAAGATTTATAAATTCCAAATCCCATTTCACTGTAAATCGGGTTAAAGAACGAATGTCGTTAAAACACAGTTCACGATAAACCCAATTCACATTCCATTAATTATCGGGTTAAAGAACAAGTGTTATTTAAAACACCGTTCATGATAAACACAAAAATCAATTCAAATTCAATTCCAGTTAAATACCATTTAATTGGTATACTTCATTAAATATAAATAAAGAGATTTAATCTTTTTCTCAACTGGGTTTAAGAACAGTGTCAATGAATACACCATTCACAACAAACCCAAATCCCATTTGATATTAAATACAAGGCTCTAAATAGAAAATATACCGGCTTATATTAAATATCAAATTCTACGACCAACAAATATCGTATTAGAAATAATGATATAAATATATCTTTCAAATTTCCATAACAATATCTGTATAATCACGAAATCCAACATCGAAATATTCCAAAGACAATTTCGATTCAAATCCATTTCTAATTTATATATTGGAAATTCCAGTTATCTTCAAAACCACTTCAAATCCAATTTATTTATATTAAAAATATTGGAATTTTTATTTTAGTCCAAAACTAGTTCATTTCGATAAAAATCTATTTTTATCTTTACAAACATGGAATTTTTCATCCCAATTCTTTCCAAATCATTTCTTATGATTTTACACAAATTATCGCTATTTTTTATAATTTTATCAAGGCCCATACAATCGATTTCCATCAACAGCGATCGAACTGCACTTACAGCGACCTTTTCCAAATTTGATTTTGATATAATTCCAAATCCAACCATTAGATTTCTAATTTCTTGTATTCGTTATAAAGCTCTTTTCGATATGAACCCAACGGTTCTAGTTTTAGGAGAATCCGACGGTCGGATCTCGCGTAATATCCGTTCAACGTCAATGGTCTAAATTCGTGAACTGCCGCAGCACGGCGCGTTCTATTCAGGCCATTATATTATATATATATATATAATATATTTCGTCGATTTCCATTTAAAACATATTTTATAAATCGTTTTAAATTCGTTTTTAAAACGATTTCAACTTCAGATTCAATTTCAAATCAAAATTGAATATTTTATATCATCGATATATAAATGATATTATTTTCAAACCATTAGATTTTGAAATAAAATCCTTTTCAATATTCATTATAAAAATGAATAAAATTGATATAAATATCGTTCACGTCAAAATGGCGTCAATCTAATCAACACGGCTTTATATATTTAAATATATTCGTGTCCATCCCAAATCGGACATCAAAACTCAATTTTGATTCTTTTCTGAATATTATTTGAAAGATATTCGTTATTTTAAAATAATCATTATTTTAAAAATATTCATTCTTTCTGAACTGGAATCAGACACAGTCATTTACCATACAATGTGATTTATAGGGATTTCATACACACACGTACACTACAACAATCAAACACAGTCAACCATCACACAAAGTGCATTCTACACTGCATAAGCATCAAATATAAATATTTAACGCTTATAACAGCCTGTCAATCGATCGACATACAGCTAATTATTGTGACTAGTGTATGGCCAATTTCATCCCAACACCCGTGTGGGGTTTTCAAACAATCAAACACAGGTTTTATTGGTGCAGTTGGGTGATGTGTAAAATTTATCGTCCCAATCCATATCAATCAAATGTGTGTACATAAACAAATCGTCCAATTTGTTTATAAATATTTATTTTATATACACGTTAAAAATTATATTTTTAACCATAAAATAATTTATTCCATTCCACACCATACAATCAATATTCACACCACAAACAACAAACAAACAAGTCGTCCAAGGTCTGTGGACAATGGGTGTCGAGTGCTGCTAAGCACCGTCTACATCCTAGTATATATTTCAACTAGAAAACAAATTAAAAGTAAGCAGTTCTCACCTTGAAGCTAAACCAAACGCCGCGACTCTTCATACGTAGAAAATCTTCGCCGTGTTTCCAACGAGATCTGTTTCACGTAGTCGATATTAAAAATCACATTTTTAATATCGCTTTCTATACATAAAAATTATATTTTTATTATGCTGTTCCTATAATAAAAATCAAATTTTTATCTTGCTTTTCATATGCCAAAAATTATATTTTTTTCACTCAGTTTTCATATGACAAAAATTATATTTTTACTCACTTTTCATATGAAAAAAATTATATTTTTCACTCGCTTTTCATATGACAAAAATTATATATTTTCACTCGCCTTTCATATGACAAAAACTATATTTTTCACTTGCTTTCCATATGACAAAAATTATATTTTTCACTCGCTTTCCATATGAAAAAAAAAATTCATTCGCTTTTCATATGACAATAATTATATTTTCACTCAATTTTCATATAAAAATCACACCTTTATAATATTATTCATATAAAAATCACACCTTTATAATGTTATTCATATAAAAATCACACCTTTATATTAACAAAAACCATACATTTTCATTACATGACATTACATAAGAAAGGAGAGAAAAAAATCATTTTTTTTCTACATAAACAAATAAAATCAAAAAAATCTCACATTTGATCGACCGGAGGAGGGTGGAGATGCGGCGCTGGAGTTGCTGAGGTGGGGGGGAGGCTCTTCAGGTCGACGGCGGACTCCCTTCAACTGTTGACGGTGGTCTAGGGCTTTGGACGAGGTTTGACTGAGCTTTGGAGAGAGGGAAGAGGAGGGAAGGTGGAGGAGGATCGCAAAAAGGGGGCCATACCGGCGGCGTCGCGACAGGAGGAGGGTGCGACGGGAAAACGAGGTGGCATCCATCTGAGCGGTTTCTTTTTTCTTTCAGTTCGTTTTGAATGATGAATGAAGGGAGAAGGGTTGACCGGGTAATGAAGGGAGAAAAGGGAATAGGGCCCCTATAAATAAATGTATATTTATTTAATTAATTTCCTTAAAGTTACTTTTTCGTTCGGACTCTGAATCGAACCCGACAACCATCGCCCCTTACTAATTACCCCCATTTCGACCACAATGGGATATGTTTCGCAATCCAATTCGGTTGTTATGATCAGTTTTCGTTGAAACTAAAATATAAATAATTAGAACGGTTAATATTGATTTTAACGTACATTTTAATTCATCGGGACCACATACTGACTCTAAAAATTCTAGAAAAAATATTTCTAGCTTCGTATCGACAATACGGTCCTAACAAAACTAATTTCGTCAAATTTGGAGACCGTTTAAAAAATGGTCATTTTCTGGTCGATCGAAATTGACTGAAACTGTTAAAACGTTTTCTTTCGCCACGCTCACATATTGATTCAGAAAATTATGCAAATTGGAATCTAGCAAAAATTTGACATCCCGGATCCAATAAAATTGGTTTCATCGAAAACGAAGGTCATTTGCCAAATTTCCATTTTTAAGGGCTTTATATATATTAAAATATATATAAATTCCACAATGACTTTTCTGAATTTTAAACTGAACATTACTTTTTATTGCCGCTATGAAATTTCAATTTTTCTGATTCATTGAAAAGATATTTTCAAATAGATTCTAATATTTTTGGTTTTTCCAAAATCTGATTTATTTTGAATCCTGTACGTCCATTCGAAATATGAAATCGAGTTTTCAAACTACCGCGCCATTTTCAATTCCTTTTGTAATTTAAAATAAATATTTATATTCTAACGACGATTCAAATAAATATATATGTTCTAATTCTATTCAAAATAAATTTCTTGTCATTATTATTTAAAATAATTCATTTTAAATATTCAAAATTCAATAAAATTGCCAAAATAAATTTTTTAAATTGGCTCAGATTTCCGGGTTATTACACTGTCTCACCTGTTTTATGTCAAAGTATGTTATTATTATATTTTATTCCATGCGCTGTGAGATATTCTACAGGTTTTTTGTTAGTTTACCAATAAGTTCTCTTCTTTTTCCTTTCTTTGGCGACCGTCCCGTGTTGGTTGGACATCGGCACAGCGCACTTTCATTGGAAATGTCGGCTGGTGCGGGGAGGGCCGTCTCATTTGGTATCATAGCTCTAGGTTGCGTAGTTAACCTAGGTAAAGACACTTGGGAGAGATAATACGTATATGAGAGCACGTATTTGTGATTATTTTAGTTTTCAAAATCTATATATATATACACACACACACTATTAGTATAGCTAAGGATGAAGTCGCACTGCACTGATACCACAAAGAGGATGGTTAATCGTTTCTCTTTACAGATTGAACGATGACCCGATATACGAGGGGTGCTGGTAGAGGAGCCAACAATGGGAATGCTCCAAACATGAGGGCTATGTTTACTGACTTCATGAGAGAGATGCTTAGAAATGTTCAAGGAGTTGTCCCCAATGCTGCAAATGGTGGTGGTGCAGTGGTGCAGGCGCCTAGGACCGATTTCGCCAAGCTATGCAAGGATTACACTAGTCTTGGTGGAAAGCCATTCCACGGAACGGAATCGGCCACAGATGTTCAGGATTGGTTGGATAACTATGAGCGTATTTTCGAAGACTTAGGTATCGAGGATGCGATGAAGAGTAAGCTAGCGTCCCGTCAGCTGCAAGGACGAGCGATGAATTGGTGGAATGCTATTAAGGCAGCTACTCTAGAGGACCAAGTTACATGGGATCAGTTTAAGGCCCGATTCGGTGAAAGTTTTATCCCAGCTGCTCAGAAGTCAGAGTTATTTAGGAAGTTCTTGGAGCTAAAGCAGAATGGTAGAGCTGTCTCGGAGTATATTCCTGAGTTCGATACTTTATCAAAGTATGGATTATCTCTTATCGACACTCCCGAGAAGAATAACGAGAAGTTCATAACAGGCTTAGACCAGTACTTGGGGGAAAGGCTTATTAACTACATTGATGAGATGTTCGAATCGATTGTGGGGAAAGCATTGAGGTCAGAGAGTCTTTACCCTAAGTCGAAGACTGAGGTTGCATCTGCAGAGGAGCCAAAGCCGCAAGCAAGCGGTGGATGCAAGAATGGTTCTCAGAATAAGAGAAAGTAGAATCAGACCAAGGATGGCCAGAAGAAAAAGAATAAGAAAGATGTTGAGTGCTTCAGCTGTGGTAAGAAGGGCCACTATGCCAAAGAATGTCGGGCTAAGCCAGCGGATAGGAAGTGCTTCAACTATGGCCAAGTGGGACATCATAAGGATAAGTGTCTGCAACCCCCTAAAGAAAAGCATATTGTGAAAGCATATGCTATCAATGCTATTCCTTCTTCGTCAAATGCCCCAACCGTGGCGGAGAAAGGAAAGAATGTTGTTATTCAAGGTATGCTTTCTGTTTATGATGTTCCTGTTCGAGTATTGTTTGATACTGGAGCTTCCAGTTCCTTCATATCTAGTGACCTGGTAGATAGGTTGGGATTGGAGCCCGAGATTGTCGATAGACCTTTGGTAGTGACGAACCCGATTAGTGGTTCAACTAGCCTTAGCATGATTTGTCGTAATGTGGTCTTATCGAGTCATGGATGCACGTTTGTTTGTGATTGTTTTGTCTTGGGCTTTACTGGGTTTGGCATTATTTTAGGAGTCGATTGGCCCCAAAGATACGGGGTAGTGGTAGACTGTGAGGGCTTTTTGGTGATAATTAGAGCGGATGATGGGCGAAGGGTAGTGTTTGTTGGTCTACCTAATGATGGGGTAATGGCTAGTTTTCTAAATTCCCTCAACATCCCGCATGATGAGTTGTCAGATGTGCCTATGGCTGGCCAGTATCCGGACGTCTTTGAGGAAGCGACCGGACTTCCACCACACCGAGAGATTGAGTTCCGTATTGACTTAATGAAAGATGCCAGACCTATAGTGATGCCACTTCGTCGTTTGGCGCCAAGGGAGCAGCGAGAGCTCGGGGTGCAAGTAAGCGATCTGTTGAAGAATGGGTTTATCAGAAGAAGTGTTACTGAGTGGGGAGCACCAGTTGTATTTGCTACCAAGGCAGATGGTTCCCTTCGATTTTTTGTGGACTACCGCGAATTGAATAAAGTGACGAGGAAGAATAAGTATCCTCTACCGCGGATAAATGATTTGTTTGATCAGTTAAGTGGCGCGAAAGTGTTCTCCCAGTTGGATCTTGCGATAGGTTTTCATCAGCTTAGAGTGGAAGCTAAGAGTATAGCTAAAACGGCCTTTCGGACACCGACACGATTTTATGAGTGGCTAGTCATTCCATTTGGGTTGACCAATGCACCAGCATATTTTGTGGATCTTATGAATAGGGTATTCAGGGATCAGTTGAATAAGTTTGTTCTTGTGTTCGTGGACGATATCCTTGTTTATTCGAGGATAGAGGAAGAACACAAGGAACACTTAAGAATAGTGATGGAGATGTTAAGAAAACACCAATTGAAAGCAAAGTTTTCCAAGTGTCACTTCTGGAGGAGGGAAGTGAGATTCTTGGGCCATGTCATTTCAGAGAATGATATTGCTGTGGATCCTGCGAAGTGGCTACGGTACAAGATTGGTCTACGCCCAAGAATGCAATGGACATAAGAAGTTTCTTGGGATTAGCTGGATATTATCGCAAGTTTATCCAAGACTTCTCTAAGATAGCAGCACCGTCAACTCAGTTGACTAAGAAAAATCAAGCTTTCGTCTGGGACGAAAAGTGCGAGAATGCATTCAAGAGTCTAAAGGAAAAGTTGACATGTGCACCAGTGTTAGTCATTACTAAGGGGAATGAAGAGATGACAGTATATACAGATGCATGTGGTACCGGACTAGGTGCTATACTAATGCAAGGAGGTAGGGTTGTAGCTTATGCAAGTCGGCAATTGAAACCGCACGAGAAAAGATACCCAACCCATGACTTGGAATTAGCAGCGATCGTATTCGCGTTGAAGATGTGGAGATATTATCTCTTGGGAGAAAGATTCGAGTTGTTTACCAATCATAAATCATTAAAGTATCTTTTCTCTCAAAAGGATCTAAATCTCCGACAGCAAAGATGGTTAGAATTCTTGGCTTCCTACGATTTCGATATCGCATACACACCAGGAAAGGGCAATGCGGTAGCAGATGCATTGAGCAGAAGACATACCAGTTTGGGGGCTACGTTTCTTGGGTGGAAGCAACTGGAGTACATCGTTAGGTTTGATTTCAGACCAAAGTATGACTTGGATGCAGAAATGTTAGCAAATTTGACAATCAGACCCACCTTGGTTGAGCGGATCGACTCCAGTCAGAGGAACGATCCTAACCTATTGGAAATTATCTCAAAGTTAGAGATGGGAATTGACGAAGAGATGAACAAGTATAGGCTTGATCGAGATAGATGGTTTAGAAAGAATGGAAGACTAGTTGTGCCCAGCATCAATGGGTTGAGAGATGAAGTGCTTAGAGAATGTCATCACTCAAAACCGACTATACATCCCGGTGATAATAAAATGTATCGAGACATGAAGCAGACCTACTAGGGATGAAAAGAGACGTTGGGAAGTTTATATCCAAATGCATGAACTGCCAGCTAGTTAAAGCTGAGCAAAAGAAGCCTAGTGTTTTGTTGCAACCGTTAGAAATTACAGAATGGAAATGGGAACAAATCTCAATGGATTTCATTGATGGGCTACCACTAACTAGGTCGGGCCATGATAGCATTTGGGTGGTTGTGGACCGACTGACCAAGAGTGCAGGATTTACACCTGTCAAGTCGAATAGAACGGCAGCTAAGTTAGCGGAACTATATGTAAAGTGGATAGTGGGATTTCATGGAATACCCAAAGGCATTGTGAGCGACTGAGATCCATTGCATACTAGTGGATTTTGGAAAAGCTTACATGAGGCGTTAGGATCAGAATTACATCTTAGTACCGCGTATCATCCACAAACTGATGGTCAGACAGAGAGGGTGAATCGTGTATTAAAAGATCTCCTGAGGGCTTGCATATTGGATTTTGGTGGATCATGGGATGACCATTTGCATCTAGTAGAGTTTACATATAATAATAGTTATCAATCCAGTATTGGTATGGCTCCATTTGAAGCTTTGTACGGAAGACCGTGTAACTCACCATCATGTTGGTTAGAAACTGGTGAGAAGTTTGTGCTTGGACCAGATGCGATAAGAGAAACTTCAGCTAAGATTAAGATTATCCAACAGCAAATGAAGGCTGCCCAAGATGGGTAGAAGAGTTATGCAGATAAGAGGAGAAGAGAATTAAAGTTCTCCGTTCGTGACTTGGTGTTTGTCAAGATTTCTCCGTTAAAGAGCGCGATTCGATTTGGCAGGAAAGGCAAGCTAGCACCAAGATTTGTTGGTTCATTCCCAGTTCTTGAGCAAATTGGGAATCTGGCATATAAAGTTGAATTACCAGAGAAGATGGCAGGAGTTCATAACGTATTTCATGTTTCCTAGTTAAGGAAATTCATGCACGACGCCGATGTGACTATTTCACCTGATCGGTTGGATGATATCGAGGTTGAACTCGAGGCGGTTGGGAACCGCAAGCCTATGCGTATTGTTGGGAACGATACGAAGCAACTTCGAAGGAAGGCGATGAAATTAGTCAAAGTTCAATGGGGCGAGAATGAGAATGACTGTACTTGGGAGACAGAGGAGAGCATTAGGAAGACGTATCCAGAACTCTTCGCCTGGTAAGATTTCCGTTTCGATTTAGTCTTTCCGCAAGCTAGGATAGGTTTGTTTGGTTTGTTTTGCATGTTTAATTGTTGTATATGGTTGGTAGGCATGTGGGATCCTTTGTATGTTTTGGGTTAAGGAATTTCGGGGACGAAATTTCCTAAGGAGGGGGGATGTAACTACCCGCATTCTACGTATCGAAGGATCGTAGAATATTTATTTCTTTCACATATGAAGTCGTATGGTCATGTAACTCTGGGAGACAACTATTGGGGTCATTTCCCATATTCATGATTTTTGATGATTTTTAAATGACCATTTTTCCCCTAGCTGATCTTGTTTCAGCCATAACTTTTGATTGGAAAGGAGTTTTGACCTGAAACCACTTCTATTAGATCCGGATGATGGTTTATCTTTCCATAGAGTGGTCATATGTGAAAAACGGACTTACCGTTTGGGAGATATGGCTGAAATAAGGTTTGGAAGATGAAAAACTGCTTAACCGGGCCAAATGAGGTGATTACTGAATGGGCCCGTAACCCATTTCAGGATTAGGGTTATGGAGAGGCTGAAATGAGCAAGGTAGTCATTTCATTTCAGTTTTCTAGCCGCCACTTTCATTCTAGGAACCCTAACAATGGCCTCAACATCTAGAATCACCTCTAATCAATTTCTAATCAAGTATTAGCCTAATCTACTCAAATCAAAGGGGAATGGCAACAAAGCAAGGTTAGAACTGTTGTGTTGTCTTGGGAACAGCGCCAAATCATGGGGTAGTTCAGTTTTGAAAATTTATTTGCGGCTAAGATGAGTGATTAGCATCTTTTTACACAAATTATGGTTAATTAAGGGTAATTAGTGTTAATTAGCGAATTTAAACATGATTAAATTCTGGAAAAATGTTCATAAATTTCGAAATATTTTTTTAGGCCTTTGTTAGGAAAATTTGGTTAATTTGGTTAAGTTTTACTAGTCCTATCATTAGTTTTGCTTAAACACGCTTAAGGGAAAATATGAGATTTTGGCTATGTTTGATCCGTTTTAACTTATCAAGTTGTTGTTTTGGTGTTTATTTTTGAACCTCAAAGTTGCTATGACTGTATGATATGTTGTGTGATTGATTAGAAAAGTCAGATTGGTTGAAAACGCCGCCGAATGGCATAAAATAGTCGCTGGAAAGAAGTGCATGAAATTACCCAAACCAGATCGGATCGGAGGGGGAAGCACGATCCGAACCGCTCGCACTTGAAGCTCCACGATCCGACCTGAGCATGGTGGCATGACCTGAAGAGAGCACCCAATCCGAACCGCGTCACTTGACATGAACCGATGCACTAGGGATGGACTTGAGAGGCTCGACCCGATCCGGGGTGCTTAGGAAGGAGAACCGAACCGCTTGCCTGAAGTCATGATCTGATGCTCTGGAGTTGATCCGAACCGATGTGAAGCAGGGGCCACGATCCGACCCGTAGGGGGTATTCCGATCCGAACCGAGATGCTTGGGTTTGAGGCGTGAACCACGATCCGAACTGGAAATATGAGTTGAAGTGAAGAACAAGAACCGAACTGATCCGGAGAAGACCAAAACCCAAGATGCAAAGGTAGTCCAAATGGGAAGTTTGTACCCAGCATCCAGTTGGGAGCCAACGGGTCTACTTCATGAGTTGGGCTTTGCTGCGAGATGTGTGCAAAGGGGTTATCGGCGTCCATGGCTTTGATTCACCAACGAGACAGATGTTAGGCTACGTATCAGTGCAGCGGGGTAGTTATTACTCTATGGGGCAGAGTGATCGTAGCATGGGTATGAGACAGTGTAGTGGAGTTGTTATGACTTCATGGGGGCAGAGTGGACATAGCAAGGACTAGTGGCTATGGATCAGTGCAGTGGTGTCATTATGACTCCATGGGGCAGAGTGATCATAGCAAGGAATGGGTGGTCAGAGCGGTGGATATCGTATGCTTTACGCACTGAGTGAGAGATGTGAGGATGGTTGCTATGCTTGATTATTTGTTATCACTATGGCATGCACAGCCCCACCCCCGTATCCTTTACACCTTATGTTTAGTGGCACCTTAGAGTATTGAGCGGTATTTTGTGCTAACTCTTTGGTTGCAGGTCCAGGTTCAGGTATGGTTTAGTATACCTGTTATTGTTCTGTTTTGATGCTTATCACTCATACCAGACTTTTGTCTGACCCAGAGTTTTATGTCTCTTCTTATTACTCTGGGTGCTCTTAAACGGGCAGACTAGAGACATGTTAGGTGGTATGCATGGGTAGCTGTACCGGAGACGAGCAGGAGGCTCCCATGTATGATATACATAGATATTCTCCCTGTGTCGCTGTTGGTCACTACTTTGGGCATTAGTAGTGTACCTTTCCTTTCTTTTGCTTTAGAGACAGTTTTAAAGTTGTAATAATGATGATGTTGAACATAAGCTGTAATTGGATTTTCCACTGATATGATGTTTAATTTTCAACTTATGCACTGTCTCACCTGTTTTATGTCAAAGTATGTTATTATTATATTTTATTCCATGAGTTGTGAGATATTCTTCAGGTTCTTTGTTCACCAATAAGTTTTCTTCTTTTTCCTTTCTTCGGCGACCATCCCATGCTAGTTGGACATCGGCATAGCGCACTTTCATGGGAAATGTCGGCTGGTGCAGGGCGGGCCGTCTCAACCTCTCTCCTGTATTGGACATATGGGACGAGGAATAAGGTGCCTCCGGTTTCATTCAGACCCAGAACGAACTAGTTAATGGATGTGTGTAATGATACGGATTTCGCTCGGACCTAATCGATCGCTAAATCGACCAAGATCGTTCGAATCTCGCATACGCTAACTCTGGGCATACAACACATCAGAACAAATAACAGAAGACTTTTATAAACATTATAATAATGTTACATCAGAGTACATAATCTATTAGAGTACATCGAAAATAATAATACAGCGGAAGATTAATTTGCAATAAATGTAATACAATGCAGCAGAAACAAATAAAATAACACAGCAGAACCCTATCAATGCCCTGGACGTAGCTTTAAGCTTCAATCTAAAATCATGCTCAATAAATAAACATCTGTAAAACAAACAACTCGACTGCCCGTGTGGAAATAGGGGACCCGAGTTTAAAAGTGAAACAAACTACGAGTCAGTCATGGGACTGGTATGAGAAATCTTACTTAACTTATTTAATAATAAGGCTAATCACAGGACCACGCCGCTAACGCGGAATTGGTTTACTCCATTTGATTTCCAGTGCATAAAATAAAGTAAATCCTTTAAAAACAACATAATGCTTTTTAGAAAATTGAAACCATTATAAGACTCAATCCCATACACAATGCAACGCAAGCCGGAGGATAGAGTTTTACCTTATAATGGTCAAACATGATTGATACGTATAAAACAATAATCATTTTATATTATTACTAGTGTCAAATCAATTTAAAACACTTTCAAAATAAATGCATCAATCCTAGACGGCATAATTACCACATATTATGCCGCCATATATAGATTTACAATCAAATCCGTAATGTCGTGTTGGAAATTGGGTTTCCATCATGAGTCGAGGCTAGGAATCATCCTCACTGATTTCGAGATACTCTAGCAAATGCCTCAGGACTCGGACGCTAGCGAGCCCTGGTTAGAAGTAGGGCCGGTCCACACATACTTTAGTGGATTAATTATTCCTAAACAATATGCTTCCCGGTCCTATTGGACCTATCACTTGGCCAGTAGCGACCAATATCCGAGGGCCCTCACAATCCATCATCCACATAAGTAAAAATGTTTGGGCTCCATGCCATGACACCACTTCTAGCTAGAAAGAAACGCAAGTCCTCCCTACGGTCCTCATTCCGTTTTGGACTCATACCGGGGTGTGAGGCTAGCGAAGTAATGTTATACACAAAGCTATGCTAATTAAAGATGTGCTTTGATCATCCACCACAAGGCTCTGCTTTTCAACAAAACCCTTGATCATTTGCATCTTGGCATGCCACATTGACAATCCACACCATGCTACTGATGTCTATCAATATATAACCTCTAAGCTCATACATCTCAGGGAAGGGTGTTAAACAAGAGAATAAATTCTCCGCCAACAAACAGATATATATTTAATAGAAATAAATTCACATGGAACGAAATCCAATGTCAGACACACATCCATTTACAAGTCCGTTCTGGGTCTGAACGAAACTGGAGACACCTTATTCCTCATACCGTATGTCCAATATGGAAGAGAGGTTCTCGCATATCTGGACAATCAACAAGTACGTCCGGACAACTACCACTTTAACCCATTCCTAGGAGCAAATCAATCCAGGGCATCAGTAGTCGCCTATTCGATGTGAAGATCGCCGGTCTTCAACCACCGTCTTCAATGTCTTTGACTTTAAATCATCATATAATTATTTGAAATGAGATTTAACTCAGTCTTTTCAAATAATTCTCGAATGCATATAATTCAAATCATTTCTTATCATTAATAATATTTTATAACGATTTATTGCTATTTTTATTTATATAAAAATAGCCCATTTAGTTTGAATGATGTTTCAGGTAGTAACACGGCCCTGGCGCTGTTTTTATCCAAATTTGAATTACACATTTCTCGAAATCTAATCGTTGGATTTTAACAAATTTAATATCGTTGGAAAGATCTTTCCAAAGCGAACCCAACGGTTTCAGTTTTGCAAAAATCCGATGGTCGGATCTTTCAGTATAATTGTTTAAAGTTACGATTCTGAAACACGAACTACTACGTGTGATTTGTTTTATTTAAATTTAAATTTATATATTATATATAAATATAATTCGTTCGACGATTTTAACTAACGTGTTAAAAATAATGTTTTAATCAAAGAAGATCATATTCTAACATATGACTCTTTTATTCTAATTTAACATGATAAAATTGTCATTTTTAATGACAAAACATGTTTTACATAAATTTCTATTTATCCTAACTTAACATATTACAATGACAAAACATGTTTTACATAAATTCTATTTATTCCAATCTAACATGTTGAAAATGTTATTTCTAATAACAAAACATGTTAATAATATATTTCTTTTTATTCTAATCTAACATGATAAACCTTACTTTTTAATGGACAAATAATTATTTTTCTACTTCGCTATCATGTGAATGACATTATTATAATAAATCAAAACATATTTAACAAATGAACATTTTTCTATTAACATCGCTAACATGTAAGTGACGTCATTTTAATGTATCAATACATATTAACAAATGAATATTTTTATATTAACAACGCTAGAATGTAAGTGACATCATTTTTAGTGTATCAATACATATTAACAAATGAACATTGCTATATTGATAACACTAACATGTAAATGACATCATTATCAAACCAAGCATACATTAAAAATGTTATTTTTAATGTTTAAACATTTTCTCTAAAACATGGTTCTTTTTTTTATATAATGAATCTAACATACATTAAAAATGCTATTTTTAATGTTTAAAACCTTTTCTCTAAAACATGTTTCTTTTTAATGAATCTAACATACATTAAAAATGTTATTTTTAATGTTTAAACATTTTCTCTAAAACATGTTTCTTTTTAATGAATCTAACATACATTAAAAATGCTTTTTTTAATGTTTAAACATTTTCTCTAAAACATGTTTCTTTTTAATGAATCTAACATACATTAAAAATGCTATTTTTGATGTTTAAATAGATTTTCTAAAATTTGTTTCTTTTTGATGAATCTAACATATATTAAAAATGCTATTTTTGATGTTTAAACATTTTTTCTAAAACATGTTTCTTTTTAATGAATCTAACATACATTAAAAATGCTATTTTTAATCTTTAAACATTTTTGATGAACAAATCATTTTTAACATATGCCATTCTTTTAATCTACATTAACATGTAAGAAGTTGCATTTTTAATGACAAATCCTACTTTAACCTATGATCATTTTTATTAAATCAATAATACAATAAAGATGTAATTTTTAATGTTAACGTATTTTATTCAAAACAATGAATATATTGTTTATTCATACATACAACAAAAAATGTGATTTTTATTGTATAAACATTTTCTTTTCAAACGATGAATATTTTATTTATTCATGCATACAATAAAAAGGTGATTTTTATTGTATAATCATTTTCTTTTCAAACGATGAATATTTTATTTATTCATACATACAATAAAAAGGTGATTTTTATTGACTAAACAAATTTTATTCAACACGAATATTTTATCTACATATATACAACAAAACAAATTTTATTGAATAAACAAATTTTATTCAACATGAATATTTTACCTGCATATATACAATAAAAATATGATTTTTATTGTATAAACAAATTTTATTAAATAAACAAATTTTATTCAACACGAAATTTTTATCTATATATATATAAAATAAAAATACGATTTTTATTGTATAAACAAATTTTATTGAATAAACAAATTTTATTCAACATGAATATTTTATTTTCACTATACAATCAATTCATCGCAACCACAATCAATCCATTTCAATTTCATACGAAACATATATGAATTCTATTATGGATAATATATAAATTTCACATTGTAATCAACAATTAATTTTATTTTAAATTAGAGATCTCACAGTGTAAATTATAAATGGATATTTATAATTTAATTTCAACTACCATATTTAATGTTAACATTATTTTTAATATGTTAAACATTACAATCACAACACAATACAGTCAATGAAATCATCCATGGTTTTCAAACAACTGTGAATGTGAACTAACAGGCACCGTACAACATTTTATGATAATTAAAACAGATAAAAATCAACACTGACAATCGATGTATGCAGTTATGAAATAAATAATTGTAAAAATATTTTAGTGAGAGAGTTCTCACCGATGGTTTCCACTCCGCCAGTTTAATTTCTGAATTACTAAACAGTTTGAATTTGAATTTGCCCTAATTTCCAATTTTCTCCAAATCGCTTCTAGTCAGTTCCATGTTGAAGTGCTCATCAAGACGAGTCCAAAGCATTTTGAATCGTCAGATTTGGACCTCGTATGAAGGAAATACGACCATATTTGTGTTAATTGCATTTTTTTAACATTAATAAGATAATTAATTAATTATATTAATCTAATTAAATTCTTAATCCTCCCTCACTCTATTGAAATTGTTTCAGGCCCTTTACACCATAAACCGAACCCATCATGCCAGAGAAAATCCCCGCCGCTCGCCTCCGTCGTTGACCGGAACCCATATTAGAACACCTCCCTCTGACCGCCTACAAACCCCGTGCCACCCACTAGAACGATGATCAACACGAAAAACCCGAGGCACCAGAAAACGGCTCTCAACGATGCCACTTTGACACAAAAAATCGAACTAACCACTATTTGAAATCCCATCAAATCTGTATCAAATGAAGAGGAGGATAATCTCTACAAACTTCCTATTGAATCCATGATTTATTTCGTATTTGTTTGGAGGAATTTAGGGATCAAAAATGGAAGAAAGAGGGCCATCGGTTTTTAGCTTCTAGCGGCTGGTGGTTTCAGAGAATGAGGGTTTCTTATTTCTAGGCTATTTATAATTTAATTATTTAATTATTTAATTCTTTAATACTGAAAAGGCTCGTTAATCCATATGAACTCCTAATCAAGCCCAACAAATGTCGCCCCTAGCTTAAAACCCCATTCTGGACATAATGGACTATGTTTCGTAAGCCCATATGATTGTTTCAGTCTGTTTTTCTTTAAATTAAGATATAAAACATTCAATATTAAATTTGAACATACATTTTAATTTATTGGGGCCACATACTAACTCCAAAAATTCCTGAAAAATAAATCTAGCTATGTTTTGACGATACAGTCCTAACAAAAGTAATTTTTTCGAATATGGAGACCGTTTGATAAATGGGCTTTTTAATGGTCGATCCAATTCAACTGAAATTGACAAAACACGTTTTCTTTTGCCACACTCACATATTAATTCCAAAAATTATGAAAATTGGAATTTAAAAATAATTTGACATTCCGGATCCAAAAAAAGTGGTTTCGTCGATGTAATACCCCGTATTTTCTGTGAACATAAAAATAAAAAAAATCAAGATATAATTAATTTTTATAAAAATAATTAGGTGAAACGGGTTGCGCCGTTGCGTTCGTCTCGGAATTCTGCTTGAGATAGAGTCCGAGTTTGCGTAAATTGGACTCCGTATGAAAAAGATATCCTTAAATTAAATATTGCAGCAAAACATGGAAAAAGAGGAATGAGAAAATAATAATGTTTAGCATTGTTCTAAGAATTGTAAGCAAAAGACATAATAGCTCATTTGGTTGGAACATGTGACTTGCATACAAGAGGTGCAGAGTTCGATTCCCGCCAACGCCATATTTTTGTTTTAGGGGAATGGCTAAAAAGCGGCTTAGTGTGAACGCGGTTCAAAAAAATTAAATATATATATATATTGAATATATATATATGTATATATATATAATTGAGAAGATAAATACAGTCAATTTATTTGGAGGGAAAGATTTATGCATAAGTAGATATGTATGTATGTAGGTAACTTCATTATGCATTGATTTTGCATGTTGCAAGGAAAGTAGAGAAAAAAAAGGAGGAAATTAAATTATATGCTCGATTTCTTTTTTTTTTCAGGCAAGCAATTAATTTGCATTATTTGAATTCATGAATAGGTGCGTGTGTATATATATATATATATTTATATATATATGAGCAGTTAATGTAAACATGAATAGAAGTTTATTAATTTGCTGAGTGTTTGCTGAGTCACTTCTGACTCATTGCTGAGTCAATAAAATAAACCCCATCTTGTCTGAACGGCTGCGGTTATTTCTAGGTTAAATCTAATGGCCTAAATGAATCCTAAATTCTATAAATAAGTGGGTAGTCTCTCATTCTAATTCATATGAAAAATTAGAGAAGCCGCCGTCATGCCGTCGCCATGGAACTCCGAGTAGCCGCCGCAAATCAAAGTAGAAGAAAGCTAATCTAATCCAATTCTAATCAATTCTAAAAGCAATCTAGACTCTCTCTTTCTTCTTAAATTGTGAGTATGATGATTCTCACAAGATTATTAGCAAACTAATTTGATTAAGATGTAAATGGAACATAAGAAAATGATGTGAATTGTCATATATGTTATTGTAAAATCTTATGTTATCATGTATGTTCTAAATGTTTTGTTATGCTATGATGAAAATCATGCTATGCTATGTTATGCTATCATGCCATGCTATGATGAAAATCATGCTATGCTATGTTATGCTATCATGCTATGCTATGTGTAAATCATGCTATGTTATGTCATAAATCTTATATATGTTGTAGATCTCATGTTAACACATATGTTGGAAATCCATAAGTTATATGATTATGATATCATGTTAAGTTGTGTTGAATCGTACAAGTTGTAAAATCATGATGTTGTTATTTATGCAAATTGGATCATGTTTTAAAGTTTATGTTTTTTTTTCTTTCTAAAAATTAAATGGATCATGATTATGGGAATTTTCCTATTAAGTTAGGTGTACCCATATGCATGAATCTATGACTAAATGAATTTTTATTATGGGAATTTGTCTATTAACTTAGATGTACCCATATACATGAACCTATGTTATTAAGTTAGATGATGATATGTTGTAAATGATGTCACATATGTTACATAGTCACTTTGTTAGTATCCATGTTGGTTAGTTCATGTTAGTCAAATCATGATATTATATATGTTTGGGCTATGATGATTCATACATGTACCTATGCAAGTTTTGGCACTGATTAATAAAAATTGTGTAGGTTTCATGACACTTATTTTAGATCTAAAATTAGATCCATGACATGTGTGAGTTCTATACTAGTTCACATCACCATTATGTTGCAAGTTTATACATGAATTTGGGTTATATTATGTAAACTGTGACATTTAACCAAACAAGTTGACACCTTTAACATGTGTAGCTTATGCAAGTTATAGTCTTAGCCTATGCAAGTTTAAGTGTTGGACCTCTATCACATATGCAAGTTTCACCCCTTTTTATGAGTAGATCTATTTTAGTCATATACATATATGTTGTTGTTGTGATAATTTATCTTTGTGCTATGAGTTAGACTATTCGAGTCTAACGTATATTTTACGTTTAACGTATGAACGTACAACGTGGGATAGGGGTGATATTAAAAGAATTAATATTGAGAATTTGCACGAAATAGCCTTAAAAAGGCATATAACAAATTTGAGATATGTGAATTGCCTTAAAAGGCGAAAAATGGAATTAAGACATTAATTGGAAAATTAATGTGTAGAAATGGTCATAAGTTAATTATTGATTAATTTGAATTTGAATAGGGATTGAGAAATTGGTATAAAATGCCTTTAATGGCATATAATGAATTTGTGGTGAAAAAGGGTATGATTTATCATACCATAAATGGATGGACATAATTGAGTCAATTATGGACATCATTAAATTTTGAATAAATTATTAATTTGGATAGGGAAGTTAATTCAAATTTGGGAAAGATTAATTAATTAATTAATCACTTAAGATAATTAACATTCTTTCTATCTACATACACCAGAAGGTTCTAGGGTGACAGAGAGAATAGTGTCTAGGCTTGGGTTTGGAAAACAAGTTTCCTGCCCTCCCTGGCTATCCCTAACCGACCCAATGAACGGGATGGTCTTGAATTTAGAAAGAAAACATGTGGTGGGACATGGGAATCTAGTGGGTGCTTTGGGTGGCATGAGGAATCTAGTGGTTGCCTTTAGTGGCATTTGAAATACGATTAGTAAGACTTAACCAAACACACATGCAAATGAACATGACTAAGAAGAGGGTTAAGTAGGTGCCTTGGGTGGCATGAGAAAATACGATTAGTAACACTTAACCAAATTAAATATGTAAGTAGGACATAGGGGTTAAGTGGGTGCCTTGGGTGGCATGTGGAATTACTAATAGAAACCCTTAACCAAATTTAAAACATGTAAGTGGACATGAAGGGGGTTAAGTGGAATGTGTTAGAGGGGACCAAGCCTAGGTGGGAAGCTTGGTGGGAGGCCCATTTCAACCAGTATCCCAAACGTATCTTTGTGAGCTCGACCCAAGTCGAGGACGGGACACGCATACTGGGCTTGACTATAAGAGGCCAAAACGGGTTAGCGGTGGCAACGCAAGTCCAACGGGTTCATATGCGTGAGTGGACCCGGGCTAGTAGGTAAGACGTTGTTGCATCGTAGGTATAAGTCGTGCATCCTTAAGTTGTATCGGGTTGCCACTTTAGGGGAGTGATACACCCCACTGTGGGGCCAGCACGGGTATCTACGAGTTAGGGAGCCGATCGAATGGGGCAGGGTAGTGGGTACATCTAGTAGTACACGAAGCTACCATTATTAATTAAGTATTAAAAGGGTACACCTAGTGGAGATAGGGGCAGACGGCACCTATGACGTCAGCTAGGAGTACGTGGAATTACCATTATTAAGGGGGTACGTCTAGTAGGGATAGGTACACGTTGGGTACCTAGGATAGCAACTAGAGATACACAGTCAAACGTGGAGGATAGTGGGTACATCTAGTAGTACACGAAGCTATCATCATTCTATTTAGGGATCAAAGTGACTAGTAGGGGTGCAGTTAGTGCTAGTACAGTACAGCACGGTACAGTACGGTAGAGTATAGTAATTATCCTATATTGATTAGGTAGCGTCATTAACGTTAGTGATTAGTAACGGGTGTGGTGCAGCGTAGTAATTATTCTTTAGTAGGTATGCCTTTAATGTTACCATGGATAACCTCATTTCCTTTGCCTGTTCCGTCACACCCAATAGTTCATAGGCATTTCCTTATTCTCCATCTTATGCCTTAGTCTGATTACTTTGAAAATAGTATTGTTAGAATTGTCATACTTGCCAGACTTTATGTCTGACCCCCTCTATTTCTATCTTTTTCTCCCTCCAGGTCCTCAGGTTGGGCCCAGCTCTAGTGGTGTTTGATTGGATTGCTTATCTCTTTTGGAGAGCTTGGACTGCTAAAGTAAAGTCCAGCTTGTTATCTTTTGTTTAGTGGCTATTTATGTAATGGGATTATGTATTTTGTTTTATCAAGATAGATATTGTACTTGACTCTGATTTATGGTATTATGATGTAATCAAACATGTTTTGACTTCTGCTGCAATGAAATAAAGTTTTAAATTTCCAAGTACTATTTTATATCTGTCTTGTCGTAATTTTACTGTTCTATACTCACTTAAAACCTCCATGGAAGTTAATGCATTCCTTTTGTGAGTGACATTAATGGACGTGGGGTGTTACATGTGGTATCAGAGCTTAAGGTTACCAGAACAGACAAGATATTTTGAAAAACTATTTTTCAAAAGCATTTTTATAAAGAATACTTTCAAAAATATGTTTGTAGAAGAGTATTTTTGAAAGAAAGGTTTATTTTGAGAACATAATCCCCAAGAGCCATATATCCTTCCTTCGATTCTCCGTTTTGAATCTCTTCCTCTTTCTCTTTTTGAATTTCCCCTCCGCATATAGATGCTTTTTCTAAGATAAATAAGGACTTCCGTACGAAGGACGGAAGAACCACTTCAAGGGACTTAGACGTTTGTCGGGCTAGAAGTTAGTCCAAGGAGGTGGAGGGTTGTGGGAACCTTTAAGATGGACGATGGGAGGAAGTTTCAAATAGCTGTTAGGTTAATAAAGGACGAAACCTCATCTTGGTGGGAGGTCACGAATGGAGAATGTGAAGAAGAAGGCTAGTTGTTTTGGAGAAATAAGACACCTTATTAGGATTGTCCAAAGAGGCAAGAATAAAGTACAGGATCTTCTGGAGGGTTGTTGTATTCCCTCACGGCTGGTATACCTGATGGGGGTAGGACCATCTAGGTTGAAATTTGGTTTTCTTTATCATCCTGTTCGAACCTTGTTTGATTCTGGCGCTTCATACTCGTTAGTATCTGCTTCGTTAGTTGAAACACTGCACCTAAATATTAGTCTAGTTAAGGATCCCATCCTAGTCTCAAATCATGTTGGTGGTTCGGCTCATCCTTCAATGGTTTGTCGGGATTTGAGAGTGTCTATCTTGGGCGTTGGGTTTGAATGCAGCACCTTCATTCTTGGTTTCACGGTCTATAGTTTGATTCTAGGGATGGATTGGCTAGCCAGGCGTGGTGCCATCCTAGATTGGGGAAGGAGGGTAGTTAGATTATTGGTTCGTTATGGAAAGACCCTCATATTTCTTGTGACCATAGGAGTTTAGTGATGCTTAGTTGCCTAGAATCTTCTGATGTATCCAATGATGATTTGGGATCTTTTTGTGTGGTCCGTGAGTATGGGGATGTCTTCGATGTAGAGCGGGGTTTACCTAGAGGAGCGAAGTAAGCTTTCGTGTGTGCCTAGTGGATAATGCAAAGCCAGTTATGAGATCAACGATGGTTTTGGAGCAAGACTGGCAAGGACAGCCAGAGTCCGTTAAGTGCTCAGTTATTTGGCCGTTTCACTAGTATCATCTCATGTATGTCATCTAAATTCGAAGGAGGTATCCCTTGGGTGTTTGTCTGATATTGGTTTAGGCCTTTGGGGCTTGCACTTGGGGGATGTCGAGTTCGACTAGGATGGTCTGCGTGAGAGATGGACAGTTGTGACAAATTTTGCATGGAATAATATCCTGGTTTTCTCTAGAAGCGGAGAAGAGCATGCCCTACATCTTAGGGAAGCCTCTGGGGAAGGGTGATGTGTTATGGAGGAAGACTATCGAAAGTCTATGAGGGGAATTTCCCTACCCACGACTTAGGAGTTGCTTTCAGACCATAAGTTGCTAAGGTATTTGTCCTCTCAGAAAGATCTGAACTTGAGGCAGCAAAGGTGGATGGAGTTCTTGGCGTCCTACGATTTCGAAATAGCATATACCCCTGGCAAGGGTAACGTTGTGGTGGGGGCCTTAAGTAGAAAAGGGTTGACACTGAGTCCTTGGTCTGTTGAGCGGCGTAGCTTAGAGTTTATCTCTACCTTTGACTTTAGACCATCTATTGATTTTGTACTTGGTTCGCTAGCATCCTTAGAGGTCAGACCTATGCTTTTGGGACGGATTGGAGAGGCACAGCGAGCTTACCCACAGTTGGTTGAGTTAGTAGAGAATCTCACAAGAGGGGAGTCATCAAGCCATCTTAGTAGGTATACCCTAGATGATAAGGGTTAGTTGTGTAGGGACGGTAAACTTTGTATATTACGGGACGAAAGTTTGAGGAAGTGTTTACATGATACGGCGAAAGTGGTGGAACCGAACACGCTTAAGGAAGTGGAAGTAGAGCGAGATGCCACGATCAGACTAGCTCCTACATGCATTCTTGGGTCGGAGATTAAGAAGTTGAGAAACCGAGAGGTCAAGCTAGTCAAAGTGCAATGGGAAGAAGATCAAGGAGATGCTACTTGGGAGACGGAAGAGAAGATTCGTTTGTTGTACCCCTTCCTTTTCGGGGTTATGTCTTTTATATTCTCCTTTATCGCCTAGCTTATACTTGTCCTATCTTTAGTACATCCTCTCGTTTAAGTCTTTGACCTTTAGAAGGGTAGTCCTATGGTTGAAACATGTGTTTGAGACATGTTATGTTTGATGGATGCAAGTGTTTGCTAGTGGTTGCTCGTGGATGCATATACACACACTTTAGGCACTAGATCGGCTCAGTCACTCTCATATTGCATATAAATATGTGTGCATATTTAAATTAATTAATTAATAGTGGTTGTATTATCATATGGATGCTGCATTAAGATGAATGGTTGTGCACGCATATAGAAATAATATGTATCATTAGGAATCTTTTGCATACATAATGGACGCATGGCACTATCATGGTTCGCATTAAGGAGGTCAACTGAATCAGTAGATCGCCTGATTTTTGCATTGGATAAGGACATGTACACACACTATGCATATAAACATGAAAGCATTAGAAGTCTCTTAAGGACAATAGATGCCTGTGCCTGATGGTTGAGTAGATGGATGATTGGATGGTAGGACACATTCTTCCTAACTTGAAGATTTCGGGGACGAAATCCTTTAAGGAGGGGAGAATGTAACACCCCGTATTTTCTGTGAACATAAAAAAAAAATTCAAGATATAATTAATTTTTAGAAAAATAATTAGGTGAAACGGGTTGCGCCGTTGCGTTCGTCTCGGAATTCTGCTTGAGATAGAGTCGAGTTTGCATAAATTGGACTCCGTATGAAAAAGATATCCTTAAATTAAATATTGCAGCAAAACATGGAAAAAGAGGAATGAGAAAAGAATAATGTTTAGCATTGTTCTAAGAATTGTAAGCAAAAGACATAATAGCTCATTTGGTTGGAACATGTGACTTGCATACAAGAGGTGCAGAGTTCGATCCTCGCCAACGCCATATTTTTGTTTTAGGGGAATGGCTAAAAAGCGGCTTAGTGTGAACGCGGTTCAAAAAAATTAAATATATATATATTGAATATATATATGTATATATATATATAATTGAGAAGATAAATACAGTAAATTTATTTGGAGGGAAAGATTTATGCATAAGTAGATATGTATGTATGTAGGTAACTTCATTATGCATTGATTTTGCATGTTGCAAGGAAAGTAGAGAAAAAAAAAGGGGGAAATTAAATTATATGCTCGATTTCTTTTTTTTCAGGCAAGCAATTAATTTGCATTATTTGAATTCATGAATAGGTGCGTGTGTATATATATATATATATATATTTATATATATATATGGGCAGTTAATGTAAACATGAATAGAAGTTTATTAATTTGCTGAGTGTTTGCTGAGTCACTTCTGACTCATTGCTGAGTCAATAAGATAAACCCCATCTTATCTGAACGGCTGCGGTTATTTCTAGGTTAAATCTAATGGCCTAAATGAATCCTAAATTCTATAAATAAGTGGGTAGTCTCTCATTCTAATTCATATGAAAAATTAGAGAAGCCGCCGTCATGCCGTCGCCATGGAACTCCGAGTAGCCGCCGCAAATCAAAGTAGAAGAAAGCTAATCTAATCCAATTCTAATCAATTCTAAAAGCAATCTAGACTCTCTCTTTCTTCTTAAATTGTGAGTATGATGATTCTCACAAGATTATTAGCAAACTAATTTGATTAAGATGTAAATGGAACATAAGAAAATGATGTGAATTGTCATATATGTTATTGTAAAATATTATGTTATCATGTATGTTCTAAATGTTTTGTTATGCTATGATGAAAATCATGCTATGCTATGTTATGCTATCATGCCATGCTATGATGAAAATCATGCTATGATATGTTATGCTATCATGCTATGCTATGTGTAAATCATGCTATGTTATGTCATAAATCTTATATATGTTGTAGATCTCATGTTAACACATATGTTGGAAATCCATAAGTTATATGATTATGATATCATGTTAAGTTGTGTTGAATCGTACAAGTTGTAAAATCATGATGTTGTTATTTATGCAAATTAGATCATGTTTTAAAGTTTATGTTTTTTTTTCTTTCTAAAAATTAAATGGATCATGATTATGGGAATTTGCCTATTAAGTTAGGTGTACCCATATGCATGAATCTATGACTAAATGAATTTTTATTATGGGAATTTGTCTATTAAGTTAGATGTACCCATATACATGAACCTATGTTATTAAGTTAGATGATGATATGTTGTAAATGATGTCACATATGTTACATAGTCACGATGTTAGTATCCATGTTGGTTAGTTCATGTTAGTCAAATCATGATATTATATATGTTTGGGCTATGATGATTCATACATGTACCTATGCAAGTTTTGGCACTGATTAATAAAAATTGTGTAGGTTTCATGACACTTATTTTAGATCTAAAATTAGATCCATGACATGTGTGAGTTATATACTAGTTCACACCACCATTATGTTGCAAGTTTATACATGAATTTGGGTTATATTATGTAGACTGTGACATTTAACCAAACAAGTTGACACCTTTAACATGTGTAGCTTATGCAAGTTATAGTCTTAGCCTATGCAAGTTTAAGTGTTGGACCTCTATCACATATGCAAGTTTCACCCCTTTTTATGAGTAGATCTATTTCAGTCATATACATATATGTTGTTGTTGTGATAATTTATCTTTGTGCTATGAGTTAGACTATTCGATTCTAACGTATATTTTACGTTTAACGTATGAACGTACAACGTGGGATAGGGGTGATATTAAAAGAATTAATATTGAGAATTTGCACGAAATAGCCTTAAAAAGGCATATAACAAATTTGAGATATGTGAATTGCCTTAAAAGGCGAAAAATGGAATTAAGACATTAATTGGAAAATTAATGTGTAGAAATGGTCATAAGTTAATTATTGATTAATTTGAATTTGAATAGGGATTGAGAAATTGGTATAAAATGCCTTTAATGGCATATAATGAATTTGTGGTGAAAAAGGGTATGATTTATCATACCATAAATGGATGGACATAATTGAGTCAATTATGGACATCATTAAATTTTGAATAAATTATTAATTTGGATAGGGAAGTTAATTCAAATTTGGGAAAGATTAATTAATTAATTAATCACTTAAGATAATTAACATTCTTTCTATCTACATACACCAGAAGGTTCTAGGGTGACAGAGAGGATAGTGTCTAGGCTTGGGTTTGGAAAACAAGTTTCCTGCCCTCCCTAGCTATCCCTAACTGACCCAATGAACGGGATGGTCTTGAATTTAGAAAGAAAACATGTGGTGGGACATGGGAATCTAGTGGGTGCTTTGGGTGGCATGAGGAATCTAGTGGTTGCCTTTAGTGGCATTTGAAATACGATTAGTAAGACTTAACCAAACACACATACAAATGAACATGACTAAGAAGAGGGTTAAGTAGGTGCCTTGGGTAGCATGAGAAAATACGATTAGTAACACTTAACCAAATTAAATATGTAAGTAGGACATAGGGGTTAAGTGGGTGCCTTGGGTGGCATGTGGAATTACTAATAGAAACCCTTAACCAAATTTAAAACATGTAAGTGGACATGAAGGGGGTTAAGTGGAATGTGTTAGAGGGGACCAAGCCTAGGTGGGAAGCTTGGTGGGAGGCCCATTTCAAGCAGTATCCCAAACATATCTTTGTGAGCTCGACCCAAGTCGAGGACGGGACACGCATACTGGGCTTGACTATAAGAGGCCAAAACGGGTTAGCGGTGGCAACGCAAGTCCAACGGGTTCATATGCGTGAGTGGACCCGGGCTGGTAGGTAAGACGTTGTTGCATCGTGTAGGTATAAGCCGTGCATCCTTAAGTTGTATTGGGTTGCCACTTTAGGGGAGTGATACACCCCACTGTGGGGCCAGCACGGGTATCTACGAGTTAGGGAGCCGATCGAATGGGGCAGGGTAGTGGGTACATCTAGTAGTACACGAAGCTACCATTATTAATTAAGTATTAAAAGGGTACACCTAGCGGAGATAGGGGCAGGCGGCACCTATGACGTCAGCTAGGAGTACGTGGAATTACCATTATTAAGGGGGTACGTCTAGTAGGGATAGGTACACGTTGGGTAACTAGGATAGCAACTAGAGATACACAGTCAAACGTGGAGGATAGTGGGTACATCTAGTAGTACACGAAGCTATCATCATTCTATTTAGGGATCAAAGTGACTAGTAGGTGAAACACCCCACCTCCGTTAGGGTCACTCTCAAAGGGAATGCCCTAATTTCGGTGGAGGTTTATAAGTACAAGTCACAGATATACAAGACAGATATAAGAACACATATTTGTAAACAGCGGAAGAACAACAAACTTTTATTTCATAAAGTCAAATACGTGTTACAACAACATCCTTTCCAAAAACATAACATAACACTTTCATAATCTGTCTTGAGTACATTATTTTTAAAGAAGCATAAATAAAACATAGATGAACTGTAAAAGCCCCATAGTGGATTGTCCAAAGCCATAGTTCAAAACAGGAAAGTCCAAGCAATACATTTCTCTTCTTCAAGCTGGATGCTAAGGTTGGTCAAGCTGCTGTGTTCCCTCCCTGTGGACCTGGGGGGGGGGAAACGGAAGAAAGAAGACGAAAGGAAAAGCAGAGTCAGACATAAAGCCTGAGTAAGTCTAGTACTACTTTGTCTATGAATAAAGAACTGGGTATGATAAGTATAAACAGGAAGTGGGCATGCATTATAACTTGGTTAAGTTGTCTAGGGTCGAATATACTATCGTACCCCATGTTAATCTCTGAACCCATTTAACTAGTTTCCAACTGGCACCCCATAATCAGGGTGAAGTGATCCATTCTATGATGATCGGCTCCTTCTCGCATAGTTACATGTGTCTTACGGCCCCCGATGTCTGTAGTTACCTATGCTGGTCCCACCGTGGGGTGTATCAAGTCCCATAGTGGCAACCCGACACAACCTTAGAGTGCACAGGTATGCTACTGGTGCCCAGTGCCTTATTTTTCTGCGCCGGAGTGTGTGCACGCCCGCACTCCGTTAGAACCTACACTGCTACACCACCGCCGTCGCTTTGACCTCTTACAATCAGCCCAGTAATCGTGCCCCACCCTGCCTAGTTTCAGGGTATCCTGATACACCTTTTAGGGTTACTGCTGAAAAGGGTCCCCCGTTACTAGGTTTTCTATCTCTAGCCAACATGCTAAGTTGGTTAAGTGTTTCCTACCTAACCCCCACCAGTCCGTTTAGTTTAGCATGTTCCATTTTGATTAAGTCTTTAGTTCACTTAATCCTAACAATCCTGACTCAGCCTTAATTGTCTTATTAAGGCCCTGACCTCTCACATTAGACAGGTATTGTTGTGGCTGCCTGTTGCCGGTTGGTTCCGGGCAGTCTTACGCCACAACTCAGTCTAACCTCGGGTCCTTGCTGGGCTCCATGTTTAACCTCCCACATTGGATAGGTATTGTTGTGACTACTGGACAGCCGGGCGGTTCCGGGCAGGTTTACATCACAACTCAATCCAACCTCGGGTTAAACACATCGTATGATCTACATTTACATATCTTGTCATTCTTCTTTATTTCTTATATGTAAATATTTGCGGCCCATTATTAAGTTAATGGTGTAAAGGTTACACCAATCACGGGCCCAACCCACACTTGAATTTGGGCCCTTCTATTTTATATTTTCATTCATTAATTAATTTTTTCCCAACGTTATTTTCCCCCGTTTTACACGTTCGTTCATATATATTGGGCTTAGCCTTTTAAAGCCCAATTTAGCCATGCGAAAAGGGGAGGCTTATGGCGTATACACAAAGAGGGGAAGGTGAGCGCATGAACTTGCAATACGACGTTGGAAATACAAAATAGAAATTGGTGTACTTGCATAGTGGTGACATAGGTGACATGAATCAAAGCATGTGAACTTGCATAGGTTTAACTACAACATGAACCTATATTCTTATTTAGGCATAATGTCAAACATAAGCATGTCATAAATACTTTTAGCATAAACACGGCATAATGTCAAACATAAGCATGGCATAAGTAAAGTTAGATTTGTTCATGGCATAAACATAAACAAGTCATGTTCATAAGGTTTCTACATGTTTACAAAGGGAATACTTTGTTACTAACACAAAAGCATAGTTCAACTTAATCATGATTTAAGTCTAATCACATAACAACGGTATAAACATACTTATGCATAAATATTCCTAATCATGGTGTTTGCTTTAAACTTGCAAAAAGGGGATTTTTGAGTCTAACCTAGCCATGTCTCACATATGTCATTTTAACAATATAGAACTAACATGGATTTCAATTATGCCAAATATCATTCATAGCCTAGCCATATTCATAAGTTTGCAAAAGCATGACTTAATACATGATGCCTAATTCTCAACATAATTTCATATGAACTATAACCAAACTTGTTTTAATTACATACAAATATACATCATGATGGCATAATAATAAAGCCCCAAACTTGCATGAATTTCAATCAACTACATACATGTAGCTTCAACATAGATTACATAATTTGCGCAGTATTTCAAACGTTTTCTTGCTTAGAACTACCGCATGTAGTTCTTTATAACATAATTCAAGAATATCCAAACGTATACAAATTGATAAGAACGCATAAGTATGAATTACTTTTACTGCCACAATTCAAGCATACACATCAACACAATTGTTTATTCATACCAAAGTAATACTCTACTTACAATGGTTGCGGCGAATTCTCTAATTAAGAGACACGATTCCTTTGTTGAATTGATTAGCTTTAGGTTGCTTGAATTGCTTTAGGCTTTAGAACTTTCTTCCTAACTCTCTCTCTAGTCGGCGGCTACTCTTTGTCGTTCCTCAGCAACATGGCGGCTATAATCTTATTTTGAATGAATAGATCAGGGTTTAGTCTAGGGTTGTTTATATAGAGGTTAGGAATTGATTAGGACCATTGATGTTGCTAGGTTAGATCGTAGCCATCCATTAGGAAGAGAGACCAATAAAAACCCGCCACTTAGCCCTAATGACAAAGCAAACCACAGAAATTCGACCACACACCGACCTGGCCAGCCAGGTCGACTGGGCTCGACCAGGTCGATACCCCTGTCGACAGGGCTGTCGACAGCCCTGTCGACATGGGTAGCCCAGGTCGACAGCCCAGTCGACCTGGGTGGCCCAGGCGGGTGTTCTTCCACCCTGGCCCAATGGGCCCCACTTCGGAATATTTAATTATTTAATTCTGTTTGAATTTTAAATTTAATTCAAAAACTTCCGAAGGCCATATCTTCTTCATACGGACTCCGTTTTTCGAAAACTCGGACTCTATTTCGCGTATTTTTCCGAGACGAACGCAATGGCGTATCCCGTTTCCCTTAGTTCTTTGATTTCAGATTAATTATACTTTAATTTGCTAATTTCACAGTTATAGAATTTTCGGGGTGTTACATTCTCCCCCACTTAAAAGGATTTCGTCCCCGAAATCTTCAAGTTAGGAGGAATGTATATCCTAACATCCAATCATCCATCTACTCATCCATCAAACACGAGCATCCATTGTCCTTAAAAGACTTCTAATGCTTCATGACCATATGCGAGGTGTGTGTGTACATGAACTTATCTAATGCAAAATCAGGTGGTCTACTGATTCGGTTGACCTCCTTAATGCGAATTATGTAAGTGCCATGAATCCATTATGTATGCAAATTTTCCTATTCTTGATTCTACATGAGTGCACAATCATTCAGTACAAATGCAGCATCCACATGACAACACATTAAAGTTCAATCACATTCGAAAGCAAACATATATGCATATGCAATATGAAGTGACTGAGCCGATCTAAAACCTAGATTGTGTGTGTATATGCAACCACGAGCAACCACTAGCAATCACTTGCAACCACTTGCAACCATTCATACATAACACGTTTCAACTACATGTTTCCATCCAAAAAGATTCTATCTAAAAGATACGGTCGAGGAAATATACCTAAAAAGATAAAAGCGCAACTTAAGGAAAGAGAAAGATCAAGGATGTACCCTCGAACAGAAAAGGGTAGGCTGTACGGATTCTAGCTTCAGTTTCCCAAGTCGCGTCTCCCTCGGCGTCGCTCCACTGAACTTTGACGAGCTTGACTTCGCGGTTGCGTAGCTTCTTCACTTCCGTTCCTAAGATGCGGGTTGGAACTTTTCTTATGGTTGCTTCGCGTTCCACTTCGGCCTCTTCGAGGATATTTGGCTCTACCACTTCAGCTGACTCATGTAGACATTTTCGGAGATGTGAAACGTGAAAAACGTTGTGGACTCCAGCCAACTTCTCGAGTAGCTCTAATCTATAGGCCATTTTCCCAATCTTCTCGATAATAGGGAATGGCCCTACGAATCTTGGCGCTAGCTTTCCTGTGGTTCCAAAACGAACAACGTTTCTTAGCGGTGATACCTTGAGAAAAACTCTGTCTCCAACTTTGAATTCAAGGTCGGTCCTCCTTTTGTCGGCGTAGGACTTTTGTCTGTCTTGGGCCATCTTCATCCTCCTTCGTATTAAGTCCACTTTCTCTGAAGTCTCTCGGATCATGTCTGGTCCAAGTATGAGCTTATCCGTGGACTCCCACCAACAAGTGGGCGATCGGCCCGGTCTTCCATATAAAGCTTCGAAGGGCGCCATTCCGATGGTTGCTTGATAGCTGTTGTTGTAGGCGAATTCTACTAAAGGAAGGTGGTCTTCCCATGTCCCTCCGAAGTCGAGGACGCATAGTCTTAAGAGGTCTTCCAAAACTCTATTTACTCTCTCTGTTTGACCGTCGGTTTGGGGATGATAGGCTGTGCTCAGGCATAACTGCGTTCCTACTGCTTCTTGCAGACTCCGCCAAAACTCGCTGGTGAAGATGGGGTCTCGGTCACTAACAATGCTAGATGGTATTCCATGGAGTCGAACGATTTCCTTGAGGTACAGTGATGCTAGGGATGAGGCAGTTCTCTTACTTTTGACGGGTAAAAAGTGGGCGCTTTTAGTAAGCCTATCCACTATTACCCAAATGCTAGTGTTGCCTCTCCTAGACCTAGGCAGCCCATCGATGAAGTCCATTGAGATGTTATCCCACTTCCACTGCGGGACCTCCAGAGGATGTAACCGTCCGCCTGGCTTTTTCTGTTCCGCTTTAACCTGTTGGCACACCATACACTTAGAAACGAATTCTGCCACGTCCTTTTTCATGTCGTTCCAGAAGAAAGTCCTTTTTATGTCTTTGTACATTTTATCTCCGCCTGGGTGTATCGTCATCTTGGAGTGATGTGCTTCCTCGAGAACCTTCTTTACTAAATCCTGTGTCTGTGGGACGCATAGTCTTCCGTCTCGTCTTAGTAAACCCTTATCGTCAATGGAGTATCTGTTGAGGTGACTTGAAGTCTCACCCCTAATTAGCCTATCAATCATTTCCATAAGCTGAGGGTCTTCGCGTTGTGCTGCCCCTACTGAATCCACTAAAGTTGGGCGTACTTCGAGAGATGCTAGCAAGCCCGGTATGAAATCGGAGGAGGGCCTAAAGTCGAAACTGGCTATAAACTCCAGGCTTTGTCTTTCAACAAACAACGGGCTTAGGGTCAATTTCTTTCGGCTCAACGCGTCTGCCACTACGTTGCCTTTGCCCGGAGTGTAGGAGATTTCGAAATCGTATGAGGCAAGAAACTCCATCCATCTTTGTTGCCTCAAGTTAAGATCTTTCTGCGAGAAAAGATATTTCAACGATTTATGGTCAGTGTAAAGTTCGAACTTCTCACCTAGGAGATAGTGTCGCCAAGACTTGAGTGCAAAGACGATGGCGGCTAACTCAAGATCGTGGGTTGGGTAGTTCTTTTCGTGCACCTTCAATTGCCTCCCGCCATAAGCTACTACCCTTCCTTCTTGCATTAAGACGGCGCCTAGCCCTGCCCCATATGCGTCCGTATAAACAGTGAACATCTTGCTCCCATCTGGCAGCGTCAAAACTGGGGCTGTTGTGAGAGCCCTTTTTAGTCGTTGGAAAGCAAATTCGCAATCCAAATCCCAATTGAACACTAGATTCTTTTTAGTCAATTTCGTGAGCGGAGCTGAGATTTTCGCAAAATCCCTTATAAATTTTCGATAGAAACCTGCTAGTCCTAGAAAGCTTCGGACCTCAGTCGCATTCCTTGGTGTCTTCCAATCTTGTATCGCCACTACCTTAGCAGGGTCCACCGCTAACCCTTGTTTGGATACTATGTGCCCAAGGAACCTCACCTCTTCTCTCCAAAAGTGGCATTTGGAGAACTTGGCTTTTAGTTGATGGCCTCGCAAAGTTTCCATGATTGCCCTTAAGTGTTGAGCATGTTCCTCTTCACTCTTTGAGAAGATAAGGATATCATCTACGAAGACCACTACGAATTTGTTGAGGAAATCTCTAAATACCCTACTCATCAGGTCCACGAAGTAAGCAGGTGCATTTGTCAAGCCGAAAGGCATGACAAGCCATTCAAAGAAGCCATCTGGGGTTCTGAATGCCGTTTTATCGATGCTATCTTCAGCCACCCTTAGCTGATGAAAACCGGTTGCTAAATCGAGTTGGGAGAAAACAGACGCTCCTACAAGCTGGTCAAATAAATCGTCAATTCTAGGGAGAGGGTGCCTATTCTTTTTCGTTAGCTTGTTGAGCTCCCTATAGTCAACACATAGACGGAGTGAACCATCCGCCTTTGTAGCGAACACCACTGGAGCGCCCCATTCTGAAATGCTCCTCCTAATGAACCCCTTTTCTAGAAGCTCTTTAATCTGTTTACTGAGCTCTTTCCTTTCTCGTGGAGCCATATGTCTAACGGGCAACGCAACGGGCTTTGCATTATCTACAAGATATATGCGGAAGTCTATTTCCCGCTTCGGAGGCAAGCCCTTCACCTCTTCGAAGACATCCGGATATTCCCGGACCACTCTAACTGATTGCAAGTTTTCAACAGAGGCATCTAGCGATTCAAGATAACTAAGCATAACCGCATACGAGGGATTACAAGAAATTTCCAAAGTATTACCGAGCTGGGTTAGGAGCCTAACAACCCTTTTCTCACAATCAAGGATGGCCCCATTACTGGATAGCCAATCCATACCCAAAATCAAACCATACCCCGAAAAGCCCAAAACAAAGGCACTACATTGAAATTCAACACTTAGGATAGAAATTTTCAATCCCACACAGATCATAGACAAATGAGCTGGGCCCCCAATTGGGTTTGAAACAATTAAGGGGTCCTCTACCATACTAGTTTTTAGGTGCAGAGATTCTACTAAAGCAGACGAGATAAAGGAGTGTGATGCGCCGGAATCAAATAAAGTGCGAACGGGGTGATCATAAAGATAAACTACACTTTCTACAGAAGTGTTTGTACCTCGCTGTTGCAATGGTGGCGCTTCTAGCACATGAACCTGTGCCCCTGGGGTGGATCCAGCGGTCTGCCCCTGTCCTCGTTTCCTTGGGCAGTCCTTAGCCCTGTGGCCTGTCTGACCGCATGAAAAGCACCCACCATTCTCCTTGGCCTTCTTTTTCCGGCAGTCCTTTACTAAGTGCCCCACTTTGCCACAGAAATTGCACTTCCTCTTCTCTTTGTTGCCTTTCCCGCCCTTCTTAAAGTCTGTCTTCTTGGGCTGCAAACCCTCTTTCTTCCCTTGAGAGCTTTCTGCCTTCGTCTCCTTCTTGCCCTTATCCTCCTCATTCAGCAATGCCATTTGCACCAATCTTTCATACGTGGCTCCCATGGGTATATGGGTCATGGCCAAACTGTGTAATGGCTCATTTAACCCTTTGACAAAACGGAGAGCCTTCTTGTGCGGGGTGTTGACTAGGTCAAGCCCAAACCTAGCCAGCTCATCAAACTGATTCACATACTCCCTGACTGTCTTGTCCCCTTGCTTAAGAAATAAGAATTTTTCCAACTGCAAACTCCTTTCCGCATCTGAGAGAAATTTGGTCTCAAACCTTGCCCTAAAGTCCTCCCATGTCTCCACTGGTCTTTCAGCATTAGTGACTTCCCACCAGTAGGAAGCCTCGCCCTTCAATAGCCACACCGCCAGTTGTACTTTTTGCCTATCTTCTACCTCAAAGATGATGAATAGGTCCTCAGTTTCTTTCAGCCAATTTCTAGCTGCTACGAAGGACTCAGTTCCATGGAAATCCCTTCCTCCCATAGCTTTAAAATCTTTACATATCTTAGCAAACGTGTTTCCCAGAGGAGGAGGTGGAGGAAAAGGTGCTGCTGCAGCTGGATGATTTCCTTCCGCTGGGGGAGGAGGAACGGTAGGACCTGGCTGAGTGGCCCTTGCTTCTAAGAACCGTCTAAACCAACCAGGTATTGGCACCCCTTCAGGCAAGTTAAGTTCTTGGGACATGCTGAAACAAAAAGGATAGATTCAAAACGAAGGATAAGAGATAGTTCCTATGGCTTTGGGGGTGGACTTTGCCTTTTTAAAATAAAATAATATTTTTCTTTTAAAAATGCTTCTTTAAATTTCCTTTTTGAAAATATTTTTTTTTTCAAAACTTTTTATCTTATCTGGTAAACCTATGCTCTGATACCAAGTGAAACACCCCACCTCCGTTAGGGTCACTCTCAAAGGGAATGCCCTAATTTCGGTGGAGGTTTATAAGTACAAGTCATAGATATACAAGACAGATATAAGAACACATATTTGTAAACAGCGGAAGAAGAACAAACTTTTATTTCATAAAGTCAAATACGTGTTACAACAACATCCTTTCCAAAAACATAACATAACACTTTCATAATCTGTCTTGAGTACATTATTTTTAAAGAAGCATAAATAAAACATAGATGAACTGTAAAAGCCCCATAGTGGATTGTCCAAAGCCATAGTTCAAAACAGGAAAGTCCAAGCAATACATTTCTCTTCTTCAAGCTGGATGCTAAGGTTGGTCAAGCTGCTGTGTTCCCTCCCTGTGGACCTGGGGGGGGAAACGGAAGAAAGAAGACGAAAGGAAAAGCAGAGTCAGACATAAAGCCTGAGTAAGTCTAGTACTACTTTGTCTATGAATAAAGAACTGGGTATGATAAGTATAAACAGGAAGCGGGCATGCATTATAACTTGGTTAAGTTGTCTAGGGTCGAATATACTATCGTACCCCATGTTAATCTCTGAACCCATTTAACTAGTTTCCAACTGGCACCCCATAATCAGGGTGAAGTGATCCATTCTATGATGATCGGCTCCTTCTCGCATAGTTACATGTGTCTTACGGCCCCCGATGTCTGTAGTTACCTATGCTGGTCCCACCGTGGGGTGTATCAAGTCCCATAGTGGCAACCCGACACAACCTTAGAGTGCACAGGTATGCTACTGGTGCCCAGTGCCTTATTTTTCTGCGCCGGAGTGTGTGCACGCCCGCACTCCGTTAGAACCTACACTGCTACACCACCGCCGTCGCTTTGACCTCTTACAATCAGCCCAGTAATCGTGCCCCACCCTGCCTAGTTTCAGGGTATCCTGATACACCTTTTAGGGTTACTGCTGAAAAGGGTCCCCCGTTACTAGGTTTTCTATCTCTAGCCAACATGCTAAGTTGGTTAAGTGTTTCCTACCTAACCCCCACCAGTCCGTTTAGTTTAGCATGTTCCATTTTGATTAAGTCTTTAGTTCACTTAATCCTAACAATCCTGACTCAGCCTTAATTGTCTTATTAAGGCCCTGACCTCTCACATTAGACAGGTATTGTTGTGGCTGCCTGTTGCCGGTTGGTTCCGGGCAGTCTTACGCCACAACTCAGTCTAACCTCGGGTCCTTGCTGGGCTCCATGTTTAACCTCCCACATTGGATAGGTATTGTTGTGACTACTGGACAGCCGGGCGGTTCCGGGCAGGTTTACATCACAACTCAATCCAACCTCGGGTTAAACACATCGTATGATCTACATTTACATATCTTGTCATTCTTCTTTATTTCTTATATGTAAATATTTGCGGCCCATTATTAAGTTAATGGTGTAAAGGTTACACCAATCACGGGCCCAACCCACACTTGAATTTGGGCCCTTCTATTTTATATTTTCATTCATTAATTAATTTTTTCCCAACGTTATTTTCCCCCGTTTTACACGTTCGTTCATATATATTGGGCTTAGCCTTTTAAAGCCCAATTTAGCCATGCGAAAAGGGGAGGCTTATGGCGTATACACAAAGAGGGGAAGGTGAGCGCATGAACTTGCAATACGACGTTGGAAATACAAAATAGAAATTGGTGTACTTGCATAGTGGTGACATAGGTGACATGAATCAAAGCATGTGAACTTGCATAGGTTTAACTACAACATGAACCTATATTCTTATTTAGGCATAATGTCAAACATAAGCATGTCATAAATACTTTTAGCATAAACACGGCATAATGTCAAACATAAGCATGGCATAAGTAAAGTTAGATTTGTTCATGGCATAAACATAAACAAGTCATGTTCATAAGGTTTCTACATGTTTACAAAGGGAATACTTTGTTACTAACACAAAAGCATAGTTCAACTTAATCATGATTTAAGTCTAATCACATAACAACGGTATAAACATACTTATGCATAAATATTCCTAATCATGGTGTTTGCTTTAAACTTGCAAAAAGGGGATTTTTGAGTCTAACCTAGCCATGTCTCACATATGTCATTTTAACAATATAGAACTAACATGGATTTCAATTATGCCAAATATCATTCATAGCCTAGCCATATTCATAAGTTTGCAAAAGCATGACTTAATACATGATGCCTAATTCTCAACATAATTTCATATTAACTATAACCAAACTTGTTTTAATTACATACAAATATACATCATGATGGCATAATAATAAAGCCCCAAACTTGCATGAATTTCAATCAACTACATACATGTAGCTTCAACATAGATTACATAATTTGCGCAGTATTTCAAACGTTTTCTTGCTTAGAACTACCGCATGTAGTTCTTTATAACATAATTCAAGAATATCCAAACGTATACAAATTGATAAGAACGCATAAGTATGAATTACTTTTACTGCCACAATTCAAGCATACACATCAACACAATTGTTTATTCATACCAAAGTAATACTCTACTTACAATGGTTGCGGCGAATTCTCTAATTAAGAGACACGATTCCTTTGTTGAATTGATTAGCTTTAGGTTGCTTGAATTGCTTTAGGCTTTAGAACTTTCTTCCTAACTCTCTCTCTAGTCGGCGGCTACTCTTTGTCGTTCCTCAGCAACATGGCGGCTATAATCTTATTTTGAATGAATAGATTAGGGTTTAGTCTAGGGTTGTTTATATAGAGGTTAGGAATTGATTAGGACCATTGATGTTGCTAGGTTAGATCGTAGCCATCCATTAGGAAGAGAGACCAATAAAAACCCGCCACTTAGCCCTAATGACAAAGCAAACCACAGAAATTCGACCACACACCGACCTGGCCAGCCAGGTCGACTGGGCTCGACCAGGTCGATACCCCTGTCGACAGGGCTGTCGACAGCCCTGTCGACATGGGTAGCCCAGGTCGACAGCCCAGTCGACCTGGGTGGCCCAGGCAGGTGTTCTTCCACCCTGGCCCAATGGGCCCCACTTCGGAATATTTAATTATTTAATTCTGTTTGAATTTTAAATTTAATTCAAAAACTTCCGAAGGCCATGTCTTCTTCATACGGACTCCGTTTTTCGAAAACTCGGACTCTATTTCGCGTATTTTTCCGAGACGAACGCAATGGCGTATCCCGTTTCCCTTAGTTCTTTGATTTCAGATTAATTATACTTTAATTTGCTAATTTCACAGTTATAGAATTTTCGGGGTGTTACAGTAGGGGTGCAGTTAGTGCTAGTACAGTACAGCACGGTACAGTACGGTAGAGTATAGTAATTATCCTATATTGATTAGGAAGCGTCATTAACGTTAGTGATTAGTAACGGGTGTGGTGCAGCGTAGTAATTATTCTTTAGTAGGTATGCCTTTAATGTTACCATGGTTAACCTCATTTCCTTTGCCTGTTCCGTCACACCCAATAGTTCATAGGCATTTCCTTATTCTCCAACTCATGCCTTAGTCTGATTACTTTGAAAATAGTATTGTTAGAATTGTCATACTCGCCAGACTTTATGTCTGACCCCCTCTATTTCTATCTTTTTCCCCCTCCAGGTCCTCAGGTTGGGCCCAGCTCTAGTGGTGTTTGATTGGATTGCTTATCTCTTTTGGAGAGCTTGGACTGCTAAAGTAAAGTCCAGCTTGTTATCTTTTGTTTAATGGCTATTTATGTAATGGGATTATGTATTTTGTTTTATCAAGATAGATATTGTACTTGACTGCTAAAGTAAAGTTAGGTGTACCCATATGCATGAATCTATGACTAAATGAATTTTTATTATGGGAATTTGTCTATTAACTTAGATGTACCCATATACATGAACCTATGTTATTAAGTTAGATGATGATATGTTGTAAATGATGTCACATATGTTACATAGTCACTTTGTTAGTATCCATGTTGGTTAGTTCATGTTAGTCAAATCATGATATTATATATGTTTGGGCTATGATGATTCATACATGTACCTATGCAAGTTTTGGCACTGATTAATAAAAATTGTGTAGGTTTCATGACACTTATTTTAGATCTAAAATTAGATCCATGACATGTGTGAGTTCTATACTAGTTCACATCACCATTATGTTGCAAGTTTATACATGAATTTGGGTTATATTATGTAAACTGTGACATTTAACCAAACAAGTTGACACCTTTAACATGTGTAGCTTATGCAAGTTATAGTCTTAGCCTATGCAAGTTTAAGTGTTGGACCTCTATCACATATGCAAGTTTCACCCCTTTTTATGAGTAGATCTATTTTAGTCATATACATATATGTTGTTGTTGTGATAATTTATCTTTGTGCTATGAGTTAGACTATTCGAGTCTAACGTATATTTTACGTTTAACGTATGAACGTACAACGTGGGATAGGGGTGATATTAAAAGAATTAATATTGAGAATTTGCACGAAATAGCCTTAAAAAGGCATATAACAAATTTGAGATATGTGAATTGCCTTAAAAGGCGAAAAATGGAATTAAGACATTAATTGGAAAATTAATGTGTAGAAATGGTCATAAGTTAATTATTGATTAATTTGAATTTGAATAGGGATTGAGAAATTGGTATAAAATGCCTTTAATGGCATATAATGAATTTGTGGTGAAAAAGGGTATGATTTATCATACCATAAATGGATGGACATAATTGAGTCAATTATGGACATCATTAAATTTTGAATAAATTATTAATTTGGATAGGGAAGTTAATTCAAATTTGGGAAAGATTAATTAATTAATTAATCACTTAAGATAATTAACATTCTTTCTATCTACACACACCAGAAGGTTCTAGGGTGACAGAGAGAATAGTGTCTAGGCTTGGGTTTGGAAAACAAGTTTCCTGCCCTCCCTGGCTATCCCTAACCGACCCAATGAACGGGATGGTCTTGAATTTAGAAAGAAAACATGTGGTGGGACATGGGAATCTAGTGGGTGCTTTGGGTGGCATGAGGAATCTAGTGGTTGCCTTTAGTGGCATTTGAAATACGATTAGTAAGACTTAACCAAACACACATGCAAATGAACATGACTAAGAAGAGGGTTAAGTAGGTGCCTTGGGTGGCATGAGAAAATACGATTAGTAACACTTAACCAAATTAAATATGTAAGTAGGACATAGGGGTTAAGTGGGTGCCTTGGGTGGCATGTGGAATTACTAATAGAAACCCTTAACCAAATTTAAAACATGTAAGTGGACATGAAGGGGGTTAAGTGGAATGTGTTAGAGGGGACCAAGCCTAGGTGGGAAGCTTGGTGGGAGGCCCATTTCAACCAGTATCCCAAACGTATCTTTGTGAGCTCGACCCAAGTCGAGGACGGGACACGCATACTGGGCTTGACTATAAGAGGCCAAAACGGGTTAGCGGTGGCAACGCAAGTCCAACGGGTTCATATGCGTGAGTGGACCCGGGCTAGTAGGTAAGACGTTGTTGCATCGTAGGTATAAGTCGTGCATCCTTAAGTTGTATCGGGTTGCCACTTTAGGGGAGTGATACACCCCACTGTGGGGCCAGCACGGGTATCTACGAGTTAGGGAGCCGATCGAATGGGGCAGGGTAGTGGGTACATCTAGTAGTACACGAAGCTACCATTATTAATTAAGTATTAAAAGGGTACACCTAGTGGAGATAGGGGCAGACGGCACCTATGACGTCAGCTAGGAGTACGTGGAATTACCATTATTAAGGGGGTACGTCTAGTAGGGATAGGTACACGTTGGGTACCTAGGATAGCAACTAGAGATACACAGTCAAACGTGGAGGATAGTGGGTACATCTAGTAGTACACGAAGCTATCATCATTCTATTTAGGGATCAAAGTGACTAGTAGGGGTGCAGTTAGTGCTAGTACAGTACAGCACGGTACAGTACGGTAGAGTATAGTAATTATCCTATATTGATTAGGTAGCGTCATTAACGTTAGTGATTAGTAACGGGTGTGGTGCAGCGTAGTAATTATTCTTTAGTAGGTATGCCTTTAATGTTACCATGGATAACCTCATTTCCTTTGCCTGTTCCGTCACACCCAATAGTTCATAGGCATTTCCTTATTCTCCATCTTATGCCTTAGTCTGATTACTTTGAAAATAGTATTGTTAGAATTGTCATACTTGCCAGACTTTATGTCTGACCCCCTCTATTTCTATCTTTTTCTCCCTCCAGGTCCTCAGGTTGGGCCCAGCTCTAGTGGTGTTTGATTGGATTGCTTATCTCTTTTGGAGAGCTTGGACTGCTAAAGTAAAGTCCAGCTTGTTATCTTTTGTTTAGTGGCTATTTATGTAATGGGATTATGTATTTTGTTTTATCAAGATAGATATTGTACTTGACTCTGATTTATGGTATTATGATGTAATCAAACATGTTTTGACTTCTGCTGCAATGAAATAAAGTTTTAAATTTCCAAGTACTATTTTATATCTGTCTTGTCGTAATTTTACTGTTCTATACTCACTTAAAACCTCCATGGAAGTTAATGCATTCCTTTTGTGAGTGACATTAATGGACGTGGGGTGTTACATGTGGTATCAGAGCTTAAGGTTACCAGAACAGACAAGATATTTTGAAAAACTATTTTTCAAAAGCATTTTTATAAAGAATACTTTCAAAAATATGTTTGTAGAAGAGTATTTTTGAAAGAAAGGTTTATTTTGAGAACATAATCCCCAAGAGCCATATATCCTTCCTTCGATTCTCCGTTTTGAATCTCTTCCTCTTTCTCTTTTTGAATTTCCCCTCCGCATATAGATGCTTTTTCTAAGATAAATAAGGACTTCCGTACGAAGGACGGAAGAACCACTTCAAGGGACTTAGACGTTTGTCGGGCTAGAAGTTAGTCCAAGGAGGTGGAGGGTTGTGGGAACCTTTAAGATGGACGATGGGAGGAAGTTTCAAATAGCTGTTAGGTTAATAAAGGACGAAACCTCATCTTGGTGGGAGGTCACGAATGGAGAATGTGAAGAAGAAGGCTAGTTGTTTTGGAGAAATAAGACACCTTATTAGGATTGTCCAAAGAGGCAAGAATAAAGTACAGGATCTTCTGGAGGGTTGTTGTATTCCCTCACGGCTGGTATACCTGATGGGGGTAGGACCATCTAGGTTGAAATTTGGTTTTCTTTATCATCCTGTTCGAACCTTGTTTGATTCTGGCGCTTCATACTCGTTAGTATCTGCTTCGTTAGTTGAAACACTGCACCTAAATATTAGTCTAGTTAAGGATCCCATCCTAGTCTCAAATCATGTTGGTGGTTCGGCTCATCCTTCAATGGTTTGTCGGGATTTGAGAGTGTCTATCTTGGGCGTTGGGTTTGAATGCAGCACCTTCATTCTTGGTTTCACGGTCTATAGTTTGATTCTAGGGATGGATTGGCTAGCCAGGCGTGGTGCCATCCTAGATTGGGGAAGGAGGGTAGTTAGATTATTGGTTCGTTATGGAAAGACCCTCATATTTCTTGTGACCATAGGAGTTTAGTGATGCTTAGTTGCCTAGAATCTTCTGATGTATCCAATGATGATTTGGGATCTTTTTGTGTGGTCCGTGAGTATGGGGATGTCTTCGATGTAGAGCGGGGTTTACCTAGAGGAGCGAAGTAAGCTTTCGTGTGTGCCTAGTGGATAATGCAAAGCCAGTTATGAGATCAACGATGGTTTTGGAGCAAGACTGGCAAGGACAGCCAGAGTCCGTTAAGTGCTCAGTTATTTGGCCGTTTCACTAGTATCATCTCATGTATGTCATCTAAATTCGAAGGAGGTATCCCTTGGGTGTTTGTCTGATATTGGTTTAGGCCTTTGGGGCTTGCACTTGGGGGATGTCGAGTTCGACTAGGATGGTCTGCGTGAGAGATGGACAGTTGTGACAAATTTTGCATGGAATAATATCCTGGTTTTCTCTAGAAGCGGAGAAGAGCATGCCCTACATCTTAGGGAAGCCTCTGGGGAAGGGTGATGTGTTATGGAGGAAGACTATCGAAAGTCTATGAGGGGAATTTCCCTACCCACGACTTAGGAGTTGCTTTCAGACCATAAGTTGCTAAGGTATTTGTCCTCTCAGAAAGATCTGAACTTGAGGCAGCAAAGGTGGATGGAGTTCTTGGCGTCCTACGATTTCGAAATAGCATATACCCCTGGCAAGGGTAACGTTGTGGTGGGGGCCTTAAGTAGAAAAGGGTTGACACTGAGTCCTTGGTCTGTTGAGCGGCGTAGCTTAGAGTTTATCTCTACCTTTGACTTTAGACCATCTATTGATTTTGTACTTGGTTCGCTAGCATCCTTAGAGGTCAGACCTATGCTTTTGGGACGGATTGGAGAGGCACAGCGAGCTTACCCACAGTTGGTTGAGTTAGTAGAGAATCTCACAAGAGGGGAGTCATCAAGCCATCTTAGTAGGTATACCCTAGATGATAAGGGTTGGTTGTGTAGGGACGGTAAACTTTGTATATTACGGGACGAAAGTTTGAGGAAGTGTTTACATGATACGGCGAAAGTGGTGGAACCGAACACGCTTAAGGAAGTGGAAGTAGAGCGAGATGCCACGATCAGACTAGCTCCTACATGCATTCTTGGGTCGGAGATTAAGAAGTTGAGAAACCGAGAGGTCAAGCTAGTCAAAGTGCAATGGGAAGAAGATCAAGGAGATGCTACTTGGGAGACGGAAGAGAAGATTCGTTTGTTGTACCCCTTCCTTTTCGGGGTTATGTCTTTTATATTCTCCTTTATCGCCTAGCTTATACTTGTCCTATCTTTAGTACATCCTCTCGTTTAAGTCTTTGACCTTTAGAAGGGTAGTCCTATGGTTGAAACATGTGTTTGAGACATGTTATGTTTGATGGATGCAAGTGTTTGCTAGTGGTTGCTCGTGGATGCATATACACACACTTTAGGCACTAGATCGGCTCAGTCACTCTCATATTGCATATAAATATGTGTGCATATTTAAATTAATTAATTAATAGTGGTTGTATTATCATATGGATGCTGCATTAAGATGAATGGTTGTGCACGCATATAGAAATAATATGTATCATTAGGAATCTTTTGCATACATAATGGACGCATGGCACTATCATGGTTCGCATTAAGGAGGTCAACTGAATCAGTAGATCGCCTGATTTTTGCATTGGATAAGGACATGTACACACACTATGCATATAAACATGAAAGCATTAGAAGTCTCTTAAGGACAATAGATGCCTGTGCCTGATGGTTGAGTAGATGGATGATTGGATGGTAGGACACATTCTTCCTAACTTGAAGATTTCGGGGACGAAATCCTTTAAGGAGGGGAGAATGTAACACCCCGTATTTTCTGTGAACATAAAAAAAAATTCAAGATATAATTAATTTTTAGAAAAATAATTAGGTGAAACGGGTTGCGCCGTTGCGTTCGTCTCGGAATTCTGCTTGAGATAGAGTCGAGTTTGCGTAAATTGGACTCCGTATGAAAAAGATATCCTTAAATTAAATATTGCAGCAAAACATGGAAAAAGAGGAATGAGAAAAGAATAATGTTTAGCATTGTTCTAAGAATTGTAAGCAAAAGACATAATAGCTCATTTGGTTGGAACATGTGACTTGCATACAAGAGGTGCAGAGTTCGATCCTCGCCAACGCCATATTTTTGTTTTAGGGGAATGGCTAAAAAGCGGCTTAGTGTGAACGCGGTTCAAAAAAATTAAATATATATATATTGAATATATATATGTATATATATATATAATTGAGAAGATAAATACAGTAAATTTATTTGGAGGGAAAGATTTATGCATAAGTAGATATGTATGTATGTAGGTAACTTCATTATGCATTGATTTTGCATGTTGCAAGGAAAGTAGAGAAAAAAAAAGGGGGAAATTAAATTATATGCTCGATTTCTTTTTTTTCAGGCAAGCAATTAATTTGCATTATTTGAATTCATGAATAGGTGCGTGTGTATATATATATATATATATATTTATATATATATATGGGCAGTTAATGTAAACATGAATAGAAGTTTATTAATTTGCTGAGTGTTTGCTGAGTCACTTCTGACTCATTGCTGAGTCAATAAGATAAACCCCATCTTATCTGAACGGCTGCGGTTATTTCTAGGTTAAATCTAATGGCCTAAATGAATCCTAAATTCTATAAATAAGTGGGTAGTCTCTCATTCTAATTCATATGAAAAATTAGAGAAGCCGCCGTCATGCCGTCGCCATGGAACTCCGAGTAGCCGCCGCAAATCAAAGTAGAAGAAAGCTAATCTAATCCAATTCTAATCAATTCTAAAAGCAATCTAGACTCTCTCTTTCTTCTTAAATTGTGAGTATGATGATTCTCACAAGATTATTAGCAAACTAATTTGATTAAGATGTAAATGGAACATAAGAAAATGATGTGAATTGTCATATATGTTATTGTAAAATATTATGTTATCATGTATGTTCTAAATGTTTTGTTATGCTATGATGAAAATCATGCTATGCTATGTTATGCTATCATGCCATGCTATGATGAAAATCATGCTATGATATGTTATGCTATCATGCTATGCTATGTGTAAATCATGCTATGTTATGTCATAAATCTTATATATGTTGTAGATCTCATGTTAACACATATGTTGGAAATCCATAAGTTATATGATTATGATATCATGTTAAGTTGTGTTGAATCGTACAAGTTGTAAAATCATGATGTTGTTATTTATGCAAATTAGATCATGTTTTAAAGTTTATGTTTTTTTTTCTTTCTAAAAATTAAATGGATCATGATTATGGGAATTTGCCTATTAAGTTAGGTGTACCCATATGCATGAATCTATGACTAAATGAATTTTTATTATGGGAATTTGTCTATTAAGTTAGATGTACCCATATACATGAACCTATGTTATTAAGTTAGATGATGATATGTTGTAAATGATGTCACATATGTTACATAGTCACGATGTTAGTATCCATGTTGGTTAGTTCATGTTAGTCAAATCATGATATTATATATGTTTGGGCTATGATGATTCATACATGTACCTATGCAAGTTTTGGCACTGATTAATAAAAATTGTGTAGGTTTCATGACACTTATTTTAGATCTAAAATTAGATCCATGACATGTGTGAGTTATATACTAGTTCACACCACCATTATGTTGCAAGTTTATACATGAATTTGGGTTATATTATGTAGACTGTGACATTTAACCAAACAAGTTGACACCTTTAACATGTGTAGCTTATGCAAGTTATAGTCTTAGCCTATGCAAGTTTAAGTGTTGGACCTCTATCACATATGCAAGTTTCACCCCTTTTTATGAGTAGATCTATTTCAGTCATATACATATATGTTGTTGTTGTGATAATTTATCTTTGTGCTATGAGTTAGACTATTCGATTCTAACGTATATTTTACGTTTAACGTATGAACGTACAACGTGGGATAGGGGTGATATTAAAAGAATTAATATTGAGAATTTGCACGAAATAGCCTTAAAAAGGCATATAACAAATTTGAGATATGTGAATTGCCTTAAAAGGCGAAAAATGGAATTAAGACATTAATTGGAAAATTAATGTGTAGAAATGGTCATAAGTTAATTATTGATTAATTTGAATTTGAATAGGGATTGAGAAATTGGTATAAAATGCCTTTAATGGCATATAATGAATTTGTGGTGAAAAAGGGTATGATTTATCATACCATAAATGGATGGACATAATTGAGTCAATTATGGACATCATTAAATTTTGAATAAATTATTAATTTGGATAGGGAAGTTAATTCAAATTTGGGAAAGATTAATTAATTAATTAATCACTTAAGATAATTAACATTCTTTCTATCTACATACACCAGAAGGTTCTAGGGTGACAGAGAGGATAGTGTCTAGGCTTGGGTTTGGAAAACAAGTTTCCTGCCCTCCCTAGCTATCCCTAACTGACCCAATGAACGGGATGGTCTTGAATTTAGAAAGAAAACATGTGGTGGGACATGGGAATCTAGTGGGTGCTTTGGGTGGCATGAGGAATCTAGTGGTTGCCTTTAGTGGCATTTGAAATACGATTAGTAAGACTTAACCAAACACACATACAAATGAACATGACTAAGAAGAGGGTTAAGTAGGTGCCTTGGGTAGCATGAGAAAATACGATTAGTAACACTTAACCAAATTAAATATGTAAGTAGGACATAGGGGTTAAGTGGGTGCCTTGGGTGGCATGTGGAATTACTAATAGAAACCCTTAACCAAATTTAAAACATGTAAGTGGACATGAAGGGGGTTAAGTGGAATGTGTTAGAGGGGACCAAGCCTAGGTGGGAAGCTTGGTGGGAGGCCCATTTCAAGCAGTATCCCAAACATATCTTTGTGAGCTCGACCCAAGTCGAGGACGGGACACGCATACTGGGCTTGACTATAAGAGGCCAAAACGGGTTAGCGGTGGCAACGCAAGTCCAACGGGTTCATATGCGTGAGTGGACCCGGGCTGGTAGGTAAGACGTTGTTGCATCGTGTAGGTATAAGCCGTGCATCCTGGTTTATAGCTAGTAGTTTTGGTTTTGCAGATTTCTATTTTATTAGATCCTGGTTTATAGCTTGAGCTATATTCGGAAAGCACTGTATCTGTGTATTTCTTTCAGTTGTGTTATGTATTATTTTTCCGCTGCTATGTAATGTATTTTAATCTCTGATATTTTTTTGATGTATATTATTTATTCATACTCTGTTATATTCTTGTACTCTGATGTAAATTGTTATAGCAGCAATGAAATGTTCTATTGTTTGTGTTCTGATTTGTCGTGTTCTCAACTCAATCCAGGCTTTCACGTAAGGGCGAGTTTGGGCTGTTATATTTGTGGTATCAGTTCCTTGGTTTACAGAGCTCGAGAACAAGACACATTAGAACCAAACGAAAGAATTCATCAGAGGTTGGATTAGTAATATCCAATAAGAATAACTCGTTTGAGATGGGATCAGTAGTATCCTAGAATGAGTTTCAAGGAGTGTTATTTTTAAAATTAAAAAAAAATGAAAACAAATTTAGTTTTGAAAATTATATCATATTATACGTAATTGAATATTTTATTTTAAATTGAATTTGGACAATCGAGTATATGAGATTTTGCATATACGCCTAGCTAGCGTGTGTTCAAAATGTCAAATATACTGGGTAGATGTAGAATCACACTCTAGTCGCCCGGGGATGATTCTGATGATGTGGCCTCATCATCAAAGTCTACGCTAGAGTTTCGAAAGTGGGATATCTATATATTTCCAATTGACTGGTGTGAGAACCAAAACTAGATAGGGATTATTGTTTGTAAATTGGTCTTGAAAATGGATTTTTTATGGGTATATAGAAAATTATATATTTGAAAATTTAATCAACAAATTGATTGCTGGTTGTGATGTTTGATTATTTGTTAAGTAATAAAACCAATAAGAGAATGAAAAGGTATAATTTAGCGAAATTGAATTAATATTAAACTGAACTGGAAATTGATTAGAATTGCATATATATATATATGTGTGTGTGTGTGTGTGTGTGTGTGAACAGGTCATAGCAGGGAAGCTACGAAGAGGAATAAAATTGTATGCCCGACAAATAGTTACATATTTACTGTATTTCTTGGGTTTTGATGATTTTATGAGCCGATTGGCAAGCCGCTTGGCCTTTTCTTTTTCTTTTGGATTTGTGAGGGGCCTGTGAGGCAATTTGTTGTTTTAAAGGTCTCCCCGTACAAAGGAGGTTATGGCGAAATTTTTCGAAAATTTAGGGTGTTAGCCAAATTTTTGAGAAATTAGAAATTCTTAGGAACTGAAAAGTTGAAGAATGAAAGTCAGAATGAAAGTTAATTTGATCAGTTAAACAAGTTTCAGGTCCATTTCTTTTCGAGGATGAAATGATTTTTAAGTGGGGGAGATTGCAACAACCCGGATTTCAGAACCAATTTAAAAAAATTATTTTATCTATTTTAATGGATTTTGAATATTTAAAATGGTTTATTTTAAATAATAACAGCTAGAAATTTCTTTAGATCGAAGTTAGAACATATAAATTTATTTTAATTATAAAACGAGTTTGAAATGACGCAGTAGTTTGAAAATTCGATTTTAAATTTCAATTGAATGTACAGGATTCAAAATAAATCATATTTCAGTAAAACTAGAAATATTAGAATCTGTTTAATTATATCTTTCTAACGAATGTGAAAAATTTAGATTTCATAACAGGAACAAAAAGTTATATCCAGTTTAAAATTTGAAATAGTCCCTATGCAATTTATATATATTTTAAATAATATATAGCCCTTAAAATTAGCCATTTTGCAAACAGCCACCATTTTCGACGAAACCACTTTTGTTGGATCCAGAACGTCAAATTATTGTCAGATTCCAATTTTAATAATTTTTGGAATCAATATGTGAGCATGGTGAATTTAAACGCGTTTGGTCAGTTCAGTTCAGTTCACTGGAAATTGACCATTTTTCAAATGGTCTCCAAATTCGACGAAATTAGTTTTGTTAGGACCGTATCGTCAAAACTTAGCAAGATTTATTTTCTGGAATTTGTGGAGTCAGTATGTGGCGCTGGTAAATTAAAATGTACGTTGAATTCAATTTTGAACGTTATATTAATTTATATTTTAATTTTGATAAAAACTGATCAAAACAGTCGAATTGGCTTACAGGATATATCCCATTGTGTCCGGAATGAGGGTGATTAGCTGGGAGCAGTAGCATTTGGTTCAATTTGGAGTTCAAATAAAAAAATTGACTTTTTGGATTTAATTAAATAATTAAATAAAAATATATGAAAGGGTATAACCCTAATCTCTTTGCCCAGAATGAGACCCGCCCCCTTTCAACAGAAATCCCGTCACTCCCTCCCCCTTCCAATCGCGTCGCCGCCTCTAGCCATTCCCCACCGCCGCGTCGCGCCTCCTCCTCCTCCTTCCTCCCCTCTCTCTCCTCTTCAATCCGCGAATCAAACACCCAAACCGCCTCGTCAGACCACCATGGGGCCCCCTAGCGCCGCCAGCTCTGACGCTACACCACCCCCGAACCCTCAACAGCCCAAGCCGCCCCTCCTCAGGCCCCAACTCCGGTCGTGGGCCCCTCCACCACTAAAAATCCATTTTTTTAAATAATTTTCAGTTTTGCAAATAACACCCAAATGCTCTTCAGCCTATAACTTCCAATCCGTGCGCTTCTAACCAAAACTCCACAATACCAAAATGGAAGAGCACGATTTTCTCTTCAATTTGAGTATATAGAAGTCAGATTTTGGATTGTGGAGTTGTTCAGAAAACTCGTCCAAAGTCTATTGTCCAAATACTATCATTTCGCAGTTTCTGGCGAAATGGACCAATTTCGGAGGAAAGACCACTAGGCAAAAGTCATCTGAATGGCGCGTTTATGCTAGTAAATAAGACTGTGTGAAGATTGGAGCTCGTTTGCAAAGTCTAGGATCAGAATAGTAAATCAGAACATTAGAAAAGCACGGCAGAGTGGATCCCAAAGTGAGAACTCCTCACTCAATTTATTTTACAATTAAAAAATATTCTAGGTTGCAAACGGGGCTTAGAAGCCCCCGACATTATTTATTGTACAAACCATGGTTGTTTGTTAGGATTGTTTTGGGAAAATTGACTTATTGTGGAATTGAATTGTATTGTGGTTTTGTGATTGACTGGATTGATTGTGTATGGCACGAGCCAGTATCAGGAGAGGGGTAATGCTAGACATTACTCTGGTTTTAGTATTGCGCCTTTAAAATGCCAAAATTTTCTGAAATAAATATGTATTTATTAAAAATATAATTTTTAATGTGTATATGAACTGTATAAAATATTCGAGTGTTGAATAAAATGTTTGAACAATAAAAATATTATTTTTATTGAATGTATGAACTATATAAAATATTCATGTGTTAAAATAAATATTTTATCATTAAAAATATAATTTTTAATGTATATATGAACGGCATAAAATTCTCCTGAAATGAAAATAAATATTCATTTACAAATCGAACGATTTGTTTATGTACACCCATTTAACTGGTATTGATTGGGACGATAAATTTTACACATCGCCCAACTACACAAATAATATTCATTATTTGTTGATTGAAATCCCACACGTGTATTGGGATGATATTTGATGTACATTAATCCCAATTGTTTAGTTGTATGTCAATAGATTGGTTGACAGACTTTTGTAAGCGTTAATTATTTATATTTAATGCTTATGCAGTTGTGTGGTGCACTCTGGATGATGGCTGATTAGTTATGATTGTTGTTATATACATATGTCGTATGAAATCCGTATAACTAGCATTATATGGTAATTGATTGGGTATGATTGCAATTCAGAAGGAATTAGTATTTTAAATTAATGAATATTTTAAAATAACGAATAACGAATATTTTAAAGGGTGCGTTTTTTAGGGGTCCCTATTAAGGTTTGAAATAAACTCCACGTCCCTCCTATATTTTTTATCCAAACCCGGTCCCTATTTTGTACAGCCGCCTCATCCAACTTGAAACTTCCGCCTCCTGCTGCTTGCCGTTCGCCTCCTCCATTTCCAGCAAAAAAAAATGCGCCACTGCATTAAAAAAATTTCTAAAATCATAAAATAATTCTAGAAGTCCACGCAAATAAAAAAAAAGTTGCATACATGTATGCAACTATTGCATACAGCGAATTCAGCTATCGTTTTAGCCTATAGATATGTTGCACACATGTGTGCATGTTTTTCAGGTTATTTGCACAGTTGGATGCAAATAAAAATGAACTGAGTTTCACTGTTATGAAATATTGCATCCTTCTATGCAAAAAATGTGCAATACATGCACAGAAATATGCAAATAAATCAATGTGGATGTAAGAACTGGAATACATGCACATATGCATGCAATAAAACCAAATATGTGCATAATATTATGCATTTAACTGCAGTTTTTTTTGTTTTTTTTACTGTTTTCTACTTTCTGCCGTGGTTTTTGTTGTTTTTGAACTGAATTTTTTGTATAATGCATAATTTATTTTATTATTAATTTATGAAATTTTTTTAATTATTATTTTATAAAGTTTTGAAAAATAGGGACCTAATTTATAATAAGTTTATGACCGGATGTGAGCCTAATTAAGTTTGCTTTTAGGGATGTGTGCCTAATTTTCACTATTTTAAAATAATATTTAGTAAAGGATTAAATTGTGAATTTGATGTCTGATTTTGGATGGACACAAAAATATTGAAATAAGTGAAGCCGCGCTGATTAGATTTGCACCATTTTAACGGGAACGATATTTATAACGATTTTATTCATTTTTATAATGAATATCGAAAAGGAAATGATTTCAAAATCTGGCATTTTGAAAATATTATCATTTAAATATTATAATGATAAGGAGTATTCAATTTTGGTTTAAAATTGAAATGAAAGTGGGAATCGTTTTAAAACAAATTTATAAACGATTTATAAAACAAGTTTTAAATGGAAATCGACGAAATATATATAAAACATATATTATTTGTATATAATGGCCTGGATAGACAGCGCCTCGACAATTGACTTCGAATTGACATTATGGGAGATCCGACCGTCGGATTCTCCTAAAATCGGAACTGTTGGGTTTGTATCAAAAAGAGATTTCTAATGAATATAAGAGACTTGAAATCTAATGGTTGGATTTGGAATTATGTCCAAATCAAATTTGGAAAAGGTCGATGTAAGTGCAATTCGATGACCGTTTATGGAAATCGACTGAAAGGGCCTTAATAAAATTATTAAAAATATTAATAATTTGTGTAAAATCATAATAAATGATTTGGAAAGAATTTGGATGAAATATTCGACGTTTGTAAAGATAAAAATATATTTTTGTCAAAATGAACTAGTTATTAACTAGAACGAGAATCCAACGTTTTTAAATAAATAATTTGGATTTGTGAATGGTTCTAATCTAACCGAAAATTTTCAATATATGAATTGGAATGGATTTGAATAGAAATCATCTTCAGAATATTTCGGTATTGGATTCCGTGACTATACGGATATTGTGGAGGAATTTGGAAGATAGATATATATATATCGTTATTTACGATACGATATGTGTTGGTTTCAGAATTTGATATTGAATATAAGTCGATATAATTTCAAATCAGAGCCTTATATTTAATATTAAATTGGATTTTGGGTTTGTCATGAATGACGTCTTCAGTAACACTGTTCTTAAACCCCGTGTGAAAAAAAAATCTTTTAATTAAGATTATTAGAGTTTCCAATTATATTTAGTAATTGGAGTAAAAATGGAATGTGTATTGGGTTTATTATGAACTGTGTTTTTAAATACATTCGTTCTTTAACCCAGTTTATAGTGAAATGTGATTCGGAATTTATATATCTTTTATTAAGATTTAATGGAAATTTTCCAAAGTAAAGTTTACAATTTAATATAATAAATTGGAATTGAATGGAATTCAATTTGGCAATAATCGAAGTGAACTTCTGTAAAGGAAGACTGATAATACATATGGAATTTAAAAAGCCTTGTCGTTATTCCATTTATACTATTAGTCAGATACGGAAATTGATATCGATTATATATTGATCTGTTTTCCGTGAAGAATCCATAATTAGTGGAATGTGATTTTGGGTTTATCGTGAACTGTGTTTTAAACGACATTGGTTCTTTAGCCCAATTAAAGACATGATTTCATGCCTAACATTGTATTTCAAACTGTATTGTTGATCTCTGCTAAATATATATCTGTTTGGTGGCGGAGGATTTATTCTCTTGCTTAAGACCCTTCTCTGAGACGTACGAGCTTAGGGTTATATATCGGCAGAAATCAATGGTACGGTGTAGATTGTCGATGCGACATGTTTGATTTCCCAAAGTTAGATAATCGTTAATAATGATTGTTGGAAGATTAAAACTAAGTGGAGTTTTAATGAGTCTTTAATTAGATTGAAATAAGAATGTGATAATTTAATATTATCAAATTGGGGAAATGATCGAGAATGGAGTACCACCAGTTTTACTCCAGGCGATAGTTAATCTTTAATTAGATTTGAACGTGAAATGTAATTAATTTTACTGATAACATAGTGGTGTTAGATATGGAGTATTTCCGGTTTTGCTCCATGGGATGAATAGGTTGGGATTAGGAAATAAAATAAATGATTTCTTCGGTAAGGTTCGCTAATCCCGACTAGTTTGAAAAACCTAAATTTGGTTTGAATTGTGAAAAGAATATTTGAAAAAAAGAATATTCCGGATTGGAATGAGGCGTATGTTGTGTTTTTATAGCACTTGATTATAAGATACGTGAATTATTCGGAAAGGTTGGGTTTATACCCATTCTGAATAATTGATTCGACGATAAGTTGACGAAGAAGACGGTGGTTGAAGACCAGAAATCTTCACATCGTTTGGATGAATACCGATGTCTTGATTGGGTTGTACACCCAAGACAAGGTAATAAGTGGTGATCGTCCAGACGTACTTGGAGATCGAATGGATATGTGAGGACCTCTCTCCTGTATTGGACATATGGGACAAGGAATAAGGTGCCACGGGTTTCGTTCAGACCCAAAACGAACTAGTAAATGGATGTGTGTCTGACATTGCATTTTATTCTATGTTGATTGATCTCTATTAAATATATATTTGTTTGGTGGCGGAAAATTTATTCTCTGGCTTAACACCCTTCTCTGAGACGTACGAGCTTAGAGGTTATATATTGATAGACATCAGTTACATGGCGTGAATTGTCAGTATGGCATGCTGAGATGCAAATGATCAAGGCTTCTATTGAAATGCAGAGTCGTGTGGACGATGATCAAAGCACGGTTTTAAATAGCATAGCTTTGTGTATAGCGTTAATTCGCGAGCCTCACACCTCGGTATGAGTCAAAACCGGGATTGTGACTGCAGGGAGTGCACGACATTTCTTTCTAGCTATGGGTGGTGTCATGGTATGGAGCCCAGACATTTATATATTTTTTAACCTATGTGGATGATGGATAGCGAGGCGCCTCAGTTATATCGGCCACTACGGGGCCGATGGATAGGTCCGATAGAACCAGGAAACATGTGTTTAGGAATACTAATCCACTAACATACGTGTGGACCGGCCCTGAAGATCCAAGGGTTGCCCCGCGGTGTGCAATCCTGAGACATTTGCGAAAGTGTCTCGAATCGGTGAGGAGCCATTCCTGGCCTCGACTCATAGATGGAATCCAATTTCCAATACGTGACATTTTGATTTTAATTGCGAAACTAGTATGGCGATATAGTAGAAAGGGGTACTATGTCGTCTATGATTGATACATTTATATATGAAGTGATTTTGACACTACACACTTATAGTAATATCAAAATGATTTGTTTTAAATGTACCAAGCATGTTTGGATATTATAAGGTAAAACTCTATCCTCGAGCTTGCGTTGCATTGTGTGATGGGACCTGAGTATTATAATAGCTTCATTTTTCCAAAAAGCATTGCATTGTTTGTTTTATGCATTGGTATGCTTGGGAGAAAACCTGTTCCGTGTTATACGTTGTGATCCCTTGATTTGCGCTATTTTAAAGTTTTAAATAACTTTTTTAGTTCTCATACCAGTCCCATGTGCAATGATCCAGAGTTTTGAACCAATTTGAAATTGGAATTTTTAATACTTGATTTAAATTTTCTGAACATAAAATAGGTTCGAGAACATTTAGTAATTTTGATAGGTTAAACAATAGGCTTTATTTGAAGTATAACATTTATAAATGGAAATGATTATTAATAAGTTTGGATTTACTGATATTATTTGTCGTTCGATCGGATTTGTCAAAAGATAATATAAATTAATGGCATTAGTATTATGCGTTGCTCTTTGTCTTCATAACGTTTAAGGTAAATGCTACCAAAAACACATTCCTTCTCCTTTTTACAAGTGTTAAGACACTTGTAATTTTGCATGCAACATTCCATGCATAAAATACACATGCCCTATGATGTGTCACTCTCTCCTTACTCCTCTTTTCCTATAAATACCACCCTTTTCTTCCACTTTTTCATTCATTCTCACTTCTTTTCTCTCTCTCTTCTTCTTAAAGCTTATGGTCATGGTTTCCATGGCATAAGTCTTCCTCTTTTCCAACACCACCTTGCCAAAGTTCGTCATTCTCCTCCTCCTCATATAATATAAGGAGAGATTAGTTTATATCATATTATATATTTTTTGGTGAAGAAGACGTTGCGCTGAAATACTGTCCAATGGTTCGCTTAGTTAGGCTCGCCAACCATAAAGATTTGGAAAGATGTTAGGTGAGAACTCTTTAACCACGGTTTACATATTTAATTAGTAGCTAGACTAATTTAAATATAGTGATGAATTATTATTGGTTAATGATGATTGATATTTGTTGTGATGGATGATGGATGCGAAGTTTAGAACATACACTATTAAGCGTTTGTGTTATAACGCTTGTACACAATTATGATTTATTGAATCAAGTTGATGATGGTTGCTATGGACGCTTAAATGGTTGTTGATGTTGTTTTGCATACACTATAACAAAACAATTATGGTATCACATTGGTGATCGAAAAATCACCTTCATAATTAAAAGCAATATCATTATTGAAATTGAAGGTTAATAATTGGAAAAGACCATACGTATGAATTCATATATATTGTCAAAGTCATTTAAATGAATAAATAAATACCGGAACATTCTAGGATGACAGAGAGGATAGTGTCTAGGCTTGGGCTTGGAAATGAAGTTTCTTGCTCTCCCTGGCTATCCCTAACTGATCCAACGAATGGGAAGGTTAATTTGAAGTTAGAAATGAATTGGAATTTATGAAAGTTGAATTTTAGATCCAAAATAATTTGGAAAGTAAATTTAAATGATTTTAAAAGGGTTATATAAGGATATAATGTTTTCTAAGATACTTTGAAGTATCATAGAATAATGGTTATTATGGTCAAAATAGAGCATGTCGCATAACGGCAATTTACGTATTTTAGATGCAAACTTTAAAGGCTTATAACTTTTGCAATCTAAATCGGATTTCCATAAAATGAAAAATGTTTGATTTCCATTAACAAGAACTTTCAAATGAGTGAAAGCAGATTTTAAATTCGAGTTATAATTTTCAAGTTATGTTTGAAACCGTTTTAGAAAAGATCGATGTAAGAACAATTGTTGACCATAACTATAAACAGCTATTTTTAAATATTTTAAAAATATGGAAAAAAAAATGTAAAATCATTACAAATTATGGAAAGGTGTTTTGAATTGTAAAGTTTAAGTTTTGGCTAAGATAAAAAGTATTTTTATCAAAGTGGTTAAGATAACTGTTTTGTAACACTTTTGAAGCACCATTGTAATGCTTTCTTTGAAAACAACCTATTTTGAAGTATTTAAACAGCGAGATGTTTTCCGAACTATAAGTAATCATTTGTAAATGATTTGTTGAATGTTTTCAAAGGCTTAAAAGTCTTGAAAATAATTTGTTTGGAATTTAAATTGTATTTAATAATTAAATGTGTTTTTCAATTTTAAATAATTGGATATGATTGGAGATAAATCTTCGGATGTTGATATTAATCCGGTAGATGATGATTCTTACTATTTGAGGAATTTAAAAGGTAGTTCACCATTATTCCGCTTATAGTGTGAGTTGGGTATCGAGATTAATATTAAGTATACATTGATGATATTTCTATCTAGATCTAATGTCAAAGAGTTGGATAAATCTTTTCATTAAGATACGAGTTTCCTAAGTTGACTGGGATAAGTTGGATAGAAATATTCTTCATATATTTGATATGAAATTTTGTGGTGTAAATATATACTATTTGAGGAATTTGGAAGATATTATTATATCGTTATTCCAATTATAGTATTCGTTGATTATGAGAATTGATATCGAATATAAGTAGATACAATTTCTGTGTAACTTATGTTCAATATCAATTGATTTGGGTTTTGTCGTGAATCATATCTTCAATAATATCATTCTTGAATCCCCATGAGATTGAGTTATGGAAATTCATATCGTAATTTGAGGATTTAATCAGATCTTTGATTTGAGGAAATTAAAAGTGAGGAATTGGAGAGAAAGCATAATCTTTTAGTTAAGATTAAAGAATGGAATGTTGGAAAATCAATTTAACTGGAAACTATGGTTGAAATGTGGATTAAGAATTTTCAAAGGAAACTGGATTTTTGATATTGAGTTATCAAACGGAAAATTAATTAAGGCTTTAAGGCTAGATCATCTTTGATTTAAGGGATTCGTTTTTAAAAGAGAAAGGTTAAATATGGATTTTGTAATAATTTGAGAGTGGGTTTAAAGAAGTTTAATTTTGACAAAAATCCAAGACGGAAGGAGATTGGTAGAAAGCCTGTGTGTTCTATAATTGTGTTTTTTTAAACTGCGCTTATTATTTGGAAAGACCGGGATCAGATGTATGTCTGAAAACCATTCCGAGTAATAATACGACATTATTGAGCAATTGAAGACATTGGAGACGACATTGAAGACCGGGACCCTTCATGTCGTAAGGACGACTTGCTGAATGTCTCGAATGGGTCGCTCCCATTTGTAGATGGATATTATATCAGTTAAGTGGCAAGAAGCCTGAACGTATGGGAAGGAATTCTGGATTGTGGTTTCATTCAGACCCAGAACGAACTTGTATGGATTGTGTGTCTGACATTGTAATTGACTACGTAGCACTGATCTTTATTACATATATATCTGCTTGGTGGCAGAGAATTTATTCTCTTGCTTAACACCCTTCTCTAAGACGTATGAGCTTAAAGGTTATATATTAATGAAAATCAGTAATGCGTAGTGAATGGTCAATGTGTCATACTTAAGTTATGAGATGAGGTATGGATGATCAAAGCATGGCTTATTTAAGCGTAGCTTTGTGTATATCGTGACCTCGACGAACCTCACACCCCGGAATGTTGGTAAACTGGTGGTCAGATTTTTATGTTTGTTTCGTATGTTCGATGCACCGGGATGTGATGATGAAAGGGTACTGCGAAGCCCCCAGTCTGGGACGCTATTTGTTGTGTACTCTGATTCATGTATGGTGGGTTAGTATAATAGAGTCCGAGTCTGGACGTTATCCTCGAGTACTGGGATGATGCGCGCAAGAAAGTTTGTGAGCCCACGAATGATCTTTCGTACCAGGAACCATCATGATCGAAACCTAATCTCCACAACGAGCCCGTACGATTTTTAATTGTATAGCCTGCTGGTTACTAGTAGGATTGTCAGTATAATGGGATGGTGCATTATGCTGGCTAGGATTAATACATTTATTTTCGAAAAGGTTTTTCACACTATATGTAAAGGCCCGCAAATCCGAGCTATCTGAGTTGACTAAATACAACACACGTCCAACCCAAATAACACAGAAATACGAACTATTAATAGAAAGAAGATGGAGGATGAGAAATAGAAAGAAAGAAATATTAGAATAGGAGAAAAACGAAGATCACAACTCACAGTGGAACGAATAAAATATATTATATAACATAAGCTTTGAAATACAAATCTGTTTTGTACATATATACATACCATCATCAGAGTACACATAACATTTGATTCAGCGGAAGTAACTCTAAATAACTAACGTTGAAGCCTCCAGCTTCAAGCTCCTCCAAGTGTATCTGTAAAAGCCTGAACACTTGACTGCCCGTACAAATTTGGGCACCCAAGAGTTTAGGAAAACAAAACAAAATAAACTCTGGGTCAGTCATGGGACTGGTGTGAGTAAACTCCAACCACTTATTTAACTTTCAAAAATCTTTCGAAAGAAAAGGATAATAGTAAGACCAGTCCACACATAAACATGGACGGCTTTTACCTTACTATAACCCAAAACACTTTGATATAAAAATCCAGTGATATTATAATAATGTCTACATCAAGTAAATAACCAAATAGCAGAACGCTTGCATCTCACGCTCCACATATATAGTATAAAATCAAAAACCGCCTGGCGCTTATTGGAGATTGGATTTCTAACATGACAAGGTATGGAACCACCTTCCGACTGTGTATCTCTAGAGAGGAATACACTGGGTTCAACAAGAACATCTTGTAACCCGGCCCACACATGACCGACCACTCATTTCGCTTGAGTGTATCGAATGTATATCACCAACGGTTGGACTCAAACCACCGTTTCCCGAATGGGCAGAATCGATAGATTTAGAAACAAAAGGAATTTCTCTAGATAGGTGATTATACACCCTAATGGGTGCGACCCACATAGCCATGCTGCCTGCCCGATTTTTGTCCTTTCCCGGTTGTTGAGGCCTGAGGCTACGATTTCTTACCATTCATTGATAACACAATCACTTTGAATGCCACATTGTCAGATCCGTTAATCACTAGTTGAGTTTGCACAAATATTCTGGATATTATGCTAAGGGATAAATCCGTTGCAACCATATATATTCATACAGACCAACCCATTTGATCATTGGAAATACTCTGTCAGACATTCGTCCATTTACGTTCGTTCTGGGATTGAACGAAACCGAAGGCACTATTTCTATAAATAGAAAAGCCCTTGCACTTTACTCCGTCTTCAATATATTCAGCATACTTGGTTCGCAACGCTTATGCCGATACGGAGTGGTTCTTCGGATAATAATCCAACCGGTCTCTCCATATTGACAACGATGGTCAAAAACTTCGATAGTCTGTGATTTCCATCGAATAAAAACAAGTGTTCAATCAACATATCAAACAAACCACTGGGCTCCTTAATTAATTATTCATTAATTAAACCACTTCTCTATTTTCTCTATCAATATTTGTTAACCAAATATTTTCAATAATCATCTCGGCCTCTTATGCCATTTGGAAAACGTTTCCAAATATCAACTTCTTTTATTTTCTATATATTAGAAAAATCTCTATTTGCAATTGGAAACAATTCCAATCACTTATCTCTATCCCTTTTTGTTTACAACATTCGATTTTTATATTCACTTTCCTATCGAATTCAATACGTCGATACAATGATTTCAAATTATCAAAATATCTTAAAAATATTCTAACTCCTTAAATTTCCGGAAAATTTCGCCATAACCTCCCCTGTATCGGGAGCATCGGGAAATTTCAAATAGCTTCCCGGTATCTTCAAATCTCAAAAGGAAAAAGAAAAAGCCAAGCGGCTTGCCGATACGGCGCATAAAACCCATATATGAATTTAAACATGTACCTTATTGTCGAGCACATAAATTTAAATCTTCATATACTTCATATCAATCCTGCTTACACATGTTCACCTGTTTTCAATTCAATTCAATACCATCTAATCGTTTGAATTCAGTTCCGCCCATTTATTCTTTAAATCGGCCATTTTGCCTATTTTACTCCTTTGTTTGAACATAGCATTTTCAAACAAAATATTTAACTTGCTCATAACCAAATTGCGTTTTAATTTCAATTCTAGTTTCCTTTTTGATTTCGAATATAAATTTTCAAATCGAATTTACTTATTCAAACCCCAATATCCCTTCGAAAACTCATTAACTAATTTCTATTCAATTTAGTTAATTCTATTCAATAAATCAAAATCTGGTTTCTGTTTCCAAAAATCATATTCATTTACACAACTTGAATTCGCATATATTTTACAACTCAACTCTGAAATTTTCTAAATAGAAACTTCGGATTTTCTCGCTTAAAATCCTTTTATAATATTAAATAAACCATTATGGTTTTAAAACGATTCTGGCGCTGCTTTTCTGAAAATTTGATTTTGATATAACTCAAAATATGTACGACGGAATCCAGATTTTTCTCCTTCATTAGAAAACTATTATCAAATCGGTCCGGACGTTTCTTGTTTCAAAGAATTCTGACTTAATTTGACCCCGATATACTCAAATGAAGTTCGAGTCGCCAATTTTCGAACTGCAGCGCTGCGACGAGTTCGTTTTAATTATATTTATATATATAAACTTTTAAACTTCTTTAAAATGAATTCAAGTCCACTCAAACTTCATTTTCACTTTTATTTGAACTCTATATTCAAATTCAAATTTCACTTCTATTGAATCCTATATTCAAATTCCAAATTCTGTTTGAATTATATAGCTAAAACCCATAGTTTAAAATTTCATTTGAATGCTATATTCAAATTCTATAATTTAAATTCCATTTGAATTCCTTTTTGAATTCTACATTCAAATTCCCTATTCAATTCTCTTCGAATTCAAATTCTATATTTATTCTATTTGAATTTCAAATATCCAAACTCCGATTCAATTCTATTTTGAAATTTCAAATGTTCAACCCCTTTTTAATTCTATCATTCAAATTCTATAGTTTAAAACCCATTTGAATTTCATCTTCAAATTCCATAGATTAAATCCTATTTGAATTCAATTTGAATCTCTTATATTCAAATTTCATTTTCCCTTTCCATTTGAATTCTAATATTCAAATTCATTTCCAACCCCATTTGAATTCTAATATTCAAACTTATTTTTAACACCATTTGAATTTCTTCACTCAAATCCATTTGAATTCTCTTGAATTCAAATTCCATTTCAAAACTATTTGGATTTCCTATTTTGAAATCCTATTTGAAATTCTATTTCCAATTCTACTTTGAAAATCCTGTTTCAAAGTTTATTTCAAATTCTATTTTGAAATTCTACATTCAAATCTCTATTTGAATTTCTTTATTCGAATTTCCCATTTCAAACTCCATTTGAATTTTCATATTCAAATCTCTATTTGAGTTTTCTTTATTTGAATTCAAATTCTATATTTCATGCTAATTTCGCATATTCAAATTCTATTTGAACTTCGATTTGAATTCCTAATATTCAGACTTCTTTTCTTTCCTATAAAAATTCAAATATTAAACTCCTTTTCTAATTCTACTATTCAAATCCCTTTTTGAATTTCCTTTATTCAAACTCTATTTGAATTTCTATATTCAATTTCAAATTTTGAAATTTCTTTTGTATTTCAAATATTTCAACTCCTTTCTAATATTTAAATTCTATTTAAATTTCTACTTGAAAATTTTATTTCAAGTTCTATTTTGAAATTTCATTTCAAAATTCTATTTCAAAATTCCACTTTGAAACCCTATACTTTTAAATTCTACTTGAATTTCAAATTCTATTTGAGAAAACAAAATTTCCCTTTTTAAACCTCGAATATCCTTCTCATGATATTTTAATAAATTAACAATTGGCCCAGTGATATTTAAACAATCAAATCACCCAATTTTCAATCATTTGGTTTTTAACACATCATATATAACAATATATATGCAAACAAATAAATAAACAGATAATATATTTTTGAGGAATCCAGTTGGATTCCTCCAACCTGTTTTCCTGCATCCACAGATGTTAGCACATAAATAATACCCATTCTGCTTCATGGCAGAATATCGCGGTATAGAAGGTCATCCACTAATCATAGCGTGGGGCGTATAGGGTAATCATCCGCTATGAAACTGCGGGCATCCGCTAATGAGACTGCGGGAATCCAACCAATCAATCAACCCAATATATATATATAATAGCCTAAATAACTAATATATATAAAGCAAGCAGAAAAATCCAAACGAGAAACAACAATTATTTTTAACGAAATAAAAATAATTATACATAAAAGGTGAGTGAGATGTACTCACCAGGCTTTTTATTTGCCGAATATTCCATTTAAATTCCATTGAGAAGTATTTTGACAATGCAAAGCCAAAGCATCTCGTTTCACCAAGATCTGTTATCGCGTAATAAATTATACTTATGTACAAGATTCATATCAATATTTATTTATCTATTTTATTTATTTTCATTAGTTAATGAAAAATATAAACTAATTCCTATACATTTATCAATTACCACATTAACTATTTATTTTAATGATTCCCCAAATAAATTTCTTTAAATATATTTCTACTTGCATAAAAACATTTCCATATAAGATAGAAATCGAAAATCGAAATATACCTTAATCCATGTTTTTAATTCTTCCTAAACTGTCGCACCCAAATCCGCGAGTACTGAAGTTGATCTTCAAGATTTCCGCGGCTTCGAAATCGCGATGGTCTCCAAATCAACCTTGTTCAACACTAGCCTTTGTCAGCTTCCACGCACGGCACCCCCTTTCCGTTTCTGACACCGATACCCTACCCTGTAGAAATCGCGACATCCACCTGAAGCCCTAAAACGAAATCCCTAATTGACAATGTTCTCAATTCAAACACCCCCAATTACCCTCCAGTCACCCACCCCACTACTAGACAACAATCGCCGGCTCCAAAATTCTCAACTTGAGGTTGCGTTGCTCGCATTTGAAAAGGCCAGGAACCGCGTCGATTATCCTTCTGACTCTTGGAGATATCACGTGATTGATATTGAAATGGAAACAACAGCTTCCATTTTTATTTGATTACAAAAATCGGGAAAGGGAATGGATCGAATGAAGCCTCTGATTTTGGAAAGAAGGAAACCGTGGTTTTCATGGAGGTGGCTTTATTCGTTTGGGTGTATTGTGAATAAGAGGAGTGATTCTCGATTTAAAATTGCTGAGTAAAAAGGAACAGAAGGAAGAGAAATTGCGAAATATATAGAGAAAGACGAGAAACCATACGTACAAGAGCTTTAAATGAAGGTCGGGCAAAGTACAGACATTTTTAATTGGATTTGATTTCGATTCGATTTAAAGAGATTTTTATTTCTCTTAAACAGATATCGATTTGATTTCAAATCTATCCACAAATCAGATATTTTGGGGTTCATTAATTTAAACCACTAACCGCTATTTTAACGCAACTACTGTTATTTCAATAGTGTAACGCCATTCTGAACTAACTGAATATATTTTGATTTTTAATTCGAACGTAAATATAAATAACCAGAATAAATTAATATAATGTAATTTAAATTCAAAACAAATAAATTCTTCAACAGTAAATCACTATTATCGTCGTTTATATTCAAACAGAATATATATTGATCATCTAAACCATTTCGATTCAGTTTTATCTTCGAATTGAATTATTTCAGTTCTCATATTCTAATAATACATCGTTTATCGATTATAAATCGATAATTCAAAAAAAAATTCTTTTATATTATCAATTCAATATTTAAGCGATATTAAATATTTAAAATAACCGTTCGAAAAATCTGGGTCGTTACATTCTTTCCCCCTTAAAATAATTTCGTCCTCGAAATTGCTAAGGTAGGAAAATGGTACAAATTCCTTTACTTTTAAAAATCTTACTTATGGTGAAACTCAACTCCTCATGCTTCTTCCCATTTAGTTCTAACCAAAACTTTTGTTTCCATTTATATTGAACATCTCGCACTATAAATGCATTCATTCATTTAACTCTGAATGACTTACAACCAATGAATTCACATCCAATTCATATTTCGTTCATATGCTTTCAATTTCATTCAAATTGATTTCACTCAATTTATTCACTTTAATCATTTAACTATCATAAGTTAAATCTAAATTTCAGAATTCAAATACCCGGGTGTTTATTTCAAATCCTTCTGAAATCATATAAATATATACATATAGTTATAATCTTTTCAAGTTCAAAATATTTGAATTTTTCAACTAAACTTGTTTCCTTTCAAACAAATTCCCATCAAAACTTTTCTGAGGTAGCAATTCATCACTTAGAACTCGAAAATGAACACTGATGAAGCTGCAGTCATCATCAGAATTATTTCCCAGCCACTGAAGTGAGTTCAGTGCTTAAAAATTTCAAAATCCATTTAAAATCCTTTAAAACAAATCTATATTATTTACTTTTTTAGAAAATATTTTCAAACTTCCCAGGATTTTGAATTCTTAATTCTGGTTTGAATTTAATTCTAATTCATCTCATTTGCATATTTAATTCCTATACAAATTCTATTTGGTTATAAATATAACCATTCCAATTTTATAATCTCGTTTGATTATAATCCTAACAATCAACACATCCATATATTATAATAATTTCAGAAAATTATTAGTTATATATCAAAATAGAATTTTGGGTAAAATTATTTCATCTACCCATTTTAAAACTATATCGTGTTCAATCTTCTGTTCAAGTATTTAGAAACTCCTATCGGCGTCGTGGCGTCCCACGATTCGACCAGAATTCATAAACCACTCACAGACTAGTCAACACAATATAAAACAATTTTTATATCAATTTACAAATACGCTCTCTCGTATATATATACCCTCAACTCATTCTAGGGTACTACTGACCCTATCTCTAATGAGCACAACCCAACAAAGCCTAGGTGTTCGCTCAACCTGGCTCTGATACCAACTGTAAAGGCCCGCAAATCCGAGCTACCTGAGTTGACTAAATACAACACATGTCCAACCCAAATAACACAGAAATACGAACTATTAATAGAAAGAAGATAGAGGATGAGAAATAGAAAGAAAGAAATATTAGAATAGGAGAAAAACGAAGATCACAACTCACAGCGGAACGAAGAAAATATATTATATAACATAAGCTTTGAAATACAAATCTGTTTTGTACATATATACATACCATCATCAGAGTACACATAACATTTGATTCAGCGGAAGTAACTCTAAATAACTAACGTTGAAGCCTCCAGCTTCAAGCTCCTCCAAGTGTATCTGTAAAAGCCTGAAACACTTGACTGCCCGTACAAATTTGGGCACCCAAGAGTTTAGGAAAACAAAACAAAATAAACTCTGGGTCAGTCATGGGACTGGTGTGAGTAAACTCCAACCACTTGTTTAACTTTCAAAAATCTTTCGAAAGAAAAGGATAATAGTAAGACCAGTCCACACATAAACATGGACGGCTTTTACCTTACTATAACCCAAAACACTTTGATATAAAAATCCAGTGATATTATAATAATGTCTACATCAAGTAAATAACCAAATAGCAGAACGCTTGCATCTCACGCTCCACATATATAGTATAAAATCAAAAACCGCCTGGCGCTTATTGGAGATTGGATTTCTAACATGACAAGGTATGGAACCACCTTCCGACTGTGTATCTCTAGAGAGGAATACACTGGGTTCAACAAGAACATCTTGTAACCCGGCCCACACATGACCGACCACTCATTTCGCTTGAGTGTATCGAATGTATATCACCAACGGTTGGACTCAAACCACCGTTTCCCGAATGGGCAGAATCGATAGATTTAGAAACAAAAGGAATTTCTCTAGATAGGTGATTATACACCCTAATGGGTGCGACCCACATAGCCATGCTGCCTGCTCGATTTTTGTCCTTTCCCGGTTGTTGAGGCCTGAGGCTACGATTTCTTACCATTCATTGATAACACAATCACTTTGAATGCCACATTGTCAGATCCGTTAATCACTAGTTGAGTTTGCACAAATATTCTGGATATTATGCTAAGGGATAAATCCGTTGCAACCATATATATTCATACAGACCAACCCATTTGATCATTGGAAATACTCTGTCAGACATTCGTCCATTTACGTTCGTTCTGGGATTGAACGAAACCGAAGGCACTATTTCTATAAATAGAAAAGCCCTTGCACTTTACTCCGTCTTCAATATATTCAGCATACTTGGTTCGCAACGCTTATGCCGATACGGAGTGGTTCTTCGGATAATAATCCAACCGGTCTCTCCATATTGACAACGATGGTCAAAAACTTCGATAGTCTGTGATTTCCATCGAATAAAAACAAGTGTTCAATCAACATATCAAACAAACCACTGGGCTCCTTAATTAATTATTCATTAATTAAACCACTTCTCTATTTTCTCTATCAATATTTGTTAACCAAATATTTTCAATAATCATCTCGGCCTCTTATGCCATTTGGAAAACGTTTCCAAATATCAACTTCTTTTATTTTCTATATATTAGAAAAATCTCTATTTGCAATTGGAAACAATTCCAATCACTTATCTCTATCCCTTTTTGTTTACAACATTCGATTTTTATATTCACTTTCCTATCGAATTCAATACGCCGATACAATGATTTCAAATTATCAAAATATCTTAAAAATATTCTAACTCCTTAAATTTCCGGAAAATTTCGCCATAACCTCCCCTGTATCGGGAGCATCGGGAAATTTCAAATAGCTTCCCGGTATCTTCAAATCTCAAAAGGAAAAAGAAAAAGCCAAGCGGCTTGCCGATACGGCGCATAAAACCCATATATGAATTTAAACATGTACCTTATTGTTGAGCACATAAATTTAAATCTTCATATACTTCATATCAATCCTGCTTACACATGTTCACCTGTTTTCAATTCAATTCAATACCATCTAATCGTTTGAATTCAGTTCCGCCCATTTATTCTTTAAATCGGCCATTTTGCCTATTTTACTCCTTTGTTTGAACATAGCATTTTCAAACAAAATATTTAACTTGCTCATAACCAAATTGCGTTTTAATTTCAATTCTAGTTTCCTTTTTGATTTCGAATATAAATTTTCAAATCGAATTTACTTATTCAAACCCCAATATCCCTTCGAAAACTCATTAACTAATTTCTATTCAATTTAGTTAATTCTATTCAATAAATCAAAATCTGGTTTCTGTTTCCAAAAATCATATTCATTTACACAACTTGAATTCGCATATATTTTACAACTCAACTCTGAAATTTTCTAAATAGAAACTTCGGATTTTCTCGCTTAAAATCCTTTTATAATATTAAATAAACCATTATGGTTTTAAAACGATTCTGGCGCTGCTTTTCTGAAAATTTGATTTTGATATAACTCAAAATATGTACGACGGAATCCAGATTTTTCTCCTTCATTAGAAAACTATTATCAAATCGGTCCGGACGTTTCTTGTTTCAAAGAATTCTGACTTAATTTGACCCCGATATACTCAAATGAAGTTCGAGTCGCCAATTTTCGAACTGCAGCGCTGCGACGAGTTCGTTTTAATTATATTTATATATATAAACTTTTAAACTTCTTTAAAATGAATTCAAGTCCACTCAAACTTCATTTTCACTTTTATTTGAACTCTATATTCAAATTCAAATTTCACTTCTATTGAATCCTATATTCAAATTCCAAATTCCGTTTGAATTATATAGCTAAAGCCCATAGTTTAAAATTTCATTTGAATGCTATATTCAAATTCTATAATTTAAATTCCATTTGAATTCCTTTTTGAATTCTACATTCAAATTCCCTATTCAATTCTCTTCGAATTCAAATTCTATATTTATTCTATTTGAATTTCAAATATCCAAACTCCGATTCAATTCTATTTTGAAATTTCAAATGTTCAACCCCTTTTTAATTCTATCATTCAAATTCTATAGTTTAAAACCCATTTGAATTTCATCTTCAAATTCCATAGATTAAATCCTATTTGAATTCAATTTGAATCTCTTATATTCAAATTTCATTTTCCCTTTCCATTTGAATTCTAATATTCAAATTCATTTCCAACCCCATTTGAATTCTAATATTCAAACTTATTTTTAACACCATTTGAATTTCTTCACTCAAATCCATTTGAATTCTCTTGAATTCAAATTCCATTTCAAAACTATTTGGATTTCCTATTTTGAAATCCTATTTGAAATTCTATTTCCAATTCTACTTTGAAAATCCTGTTTCAAAGTTTATTTCAAATTCTATTTTGAAATTCTACATTCAAATCTCTATTTGAATTTCTTTATTCGAATTTCCCATTTCAAACTCCATTTGAATTTTCATATTCAAATCTCTATTTGAGTTTTCTTTATTTGAATTCAAATTCTATATTTCATGCTAATTTCGCATATTCAAATTCTATTTGAACTTCGATTTGAATTCCTAATATTCAAACTTCTTTTCTTTCCTATAAAAATTCAAATATTAAACTCCTTTTCTAATTCTACTATTCAAATCCCTTTTTGAATTTCCTTTATTCAAACTCTATTTGAATTTCTATATTCAATTTCAAATTTTGAAATTTCTTTTGTATTTCAAATATTTTAACTCCTTTCTAATATTTAAATTCTATTTAAATTTCTACTTGAAAATTTTATTTCAAGTTCTATTTTGAAATTTCATTTCAAAATTCTATTTCAAAATTCCACTTTGAAACCCTATACTTTTAAATTCTACTTGAATTTCAAATTCTATTTGAGAAAACAAAATTTCCCTTTTTAAACCTCGAATATCCTTCTCATGATATTTTAATAAATTAACAATTGGCCCAGTGATATTTAAACAATCAAATCACCCAATTTTCAATCGTTTGGTTTTTAACACATCATATATAACAATATATATGCAAACAAATAAATAAACAGATAATATATTTTTGAGGAATCCAGTTGGATTCCTCCAACCTGTTTTCCTGCATCCACAGATGTTAGCACATAAATAATACCCATTCTGCTTCGTGGCAGAATATCGCGGTATAGAAGGTCATCCACTAATCATAGCGTGGGGCGTATAGGGTAATCATCCGCTATGAAATTGCGGGCATCCGCTAATGAGACTGCGGGAATCCAACCAATCAATCAACCCAATATATATATATATAATAGCCTAAATAACTAATATATATAAAGCAAGCAGAAAAATCCAAACGAGCAACAACAATTATTTTTAACGAAATAAAAATAATTATAAATAAAAGGTGAGTGAGATGTACTCACCAGGCTTTTTATTTGCCGAATATTCCATTTAAATTCCATTGAGAAGTATTTTGACAATGCAAAGCCAAAGCATCTCGTTTCACCAAGATCTGTTATCGCGTAATAAATTATACTTATGTACAAGATTCATATCAATATTTATTTATCTATTTTATTTATTTTCATTAGTTAATGAAAAATATAAACTAATTCCTATACATTTATCAATTACCATATTAACTATTTATTTTAATGATTCCCCAAATAAATTTCTTTAAATATATTTCTACTTGCATAAAAACATTTCCATATAAGATAGAAATCGAAAATCGAAATATACCTTAATCCATGTTTTTAATTCTTCCTAAACTGTCGCACCCAAATCCGCGAGTACTGAAGTTGATCTTCAAAATTTCCGCAGCTTCGAAATCGCGATGGTCTCCAAATCGACCTTGTTCAACCCTAGCCTTTGTCAGCTTCCACGCACGGCACCCCCTTTCCGTTTCTGACACCGATACCCTACCCTGTAGAAATCGCGACATCCACCTGAAGCCCTAAAACGAAATCCCTAATTGACGATGTTCTCAATTCAAACACCCCCAATTACCCTCCGGTCACCCACCCCACTACTAGACAACAATCGCCGGCTCCAAAATTCTCAACTTGAGGTTGCGTTGCTCGCATTTGAAAAGGCCAGGAACCGCGTCGATTATCCTTCTGACTCCTGGAGATATCGCGCGATTGATACTGAAATGGAAACAACAGCTTCCATTTTTATTTGATTACAAAAATCGGGAAAGGGAATGGATCGAATGAAGCCTCTGATTTTGGAAAGAAGGAAACCGTGGTTTTCATGGAGGTGGCTTTATTCGTTTGGGTGGATTGTGAATAAGAGGAGTGATTCTCGATTTAAAATTGCTGAGTAAAAAGGAACAGAAGGAAGAGAAATTGCGAAATATATAGAGAAAGACGAGGAACCATACGTACAAGAGCTTTAAATGAAGGTCGGGCAAAGTACAGACATTTTTAATTGGATTTGATTTCGATTCGATTTAAAGAGATTTTTATTTCTCTTAAACAAATATCGATTTGATTTCAAATCTATCCACAAATCAGATATTTTGGGGTTCATTAATTTAAACCACTAACCGCTATTTTAACGCAACTACTGTTATTTCAATAGTGTAACGCCATTCTGAACTAACTGAATATATTTTGATTTTTAATTCGAACGTAAATATAAATAACCAGAATAAATTAATATAATGTAATTTAAATTCAAAACAAATAAATTCTTCAACAGTAAATCACTATTATCGTCGTTTATATTCAAACAGAATATATATTGATCATCTAAACCATTTCGATTCAGTTTTATCTTCGAATTGAATTATTTCAGTTCTCGTATTCTAATAATACATCGTTTATCGATTATAAATCGATAATTCAAAAAAAAATTCTTTTATATTATCAATTCAATATTTAAGCGATATTAAATATTTAAAATAACCGTTCGAAAAATCTGGGTCGTTACACTATATATAATAGTAAAATAGGATTTTCACGTATGAATGTATTTTTGGTTATCATAAGGCAAAACTCGCCCATCTGGTGTGCGCTTGCATGGTATCATGTGGGACAAGCTTATGATAGCTTCATTTTTCAAAAAGTCATTGCAGATTTCTATGCACTGGTATCCACATAGAGTAAACCCGTTCTGCATTAGCGGCGTGGTCAGGTGAATTACCTAACTTTAAAATAAACCCTAAAAACAACTGTTTTTGGATCTCACACTAGTCCCATGACTGACCTAGAGTTTATTGTTCCCTCACCTAAACTCTGGGTGCCCATAATTTTTACACGGGCAGCCTAGTAGTTTGGGTCGCAGATTTAGCATTGGAGTTAGTTGGAGCAGGATTCTGGTTTTAGATGAAGCTATTATGCCTGAGAGCATTCGCATTCTTTCACTGAGTTTAGTATCTTTTCCACTGTGTAATTGATGTACTCTGATGTACCTCTTGTTACTCTGATGTAATATTATTTTAATGATAATGGAAAAGTTGTTTTTATTTTGTACAAATGTGTAAGTGCCCCTAACAATCCGTCTTTATGAACGGTTTAAGTTGGTTTAATTATCGGCGAAAACCGAGCAAAAAGCCGGGTTGTTACATTTTTGGTATCAGAGCTTTGGTTTATAAAAAGCAATGGGGTGCGACACATTTGACCAAAAGGAAAGACCCATCAGAGTTATATATCTCATTAGAGATAAGGTTAGTAATGCCCAAGAATGAGATTTTGGAGTATTATATTTGAGAGAGCGTATTTGAAAATATAAAATGAGTTTTGAAAAGTTATATTTTAAGAAAGAATCCTATTTTGGAAATATATGGTTAATTATAACCTGGATACTTAATCAGATGATTAAAGTTAAGTTTACATTTTGTGATTATAATTACACATAAAATAATTCTTATGGCATGGTAATTAAGCCTCTTCCATTGATTAGGAAAATGATCCAAGTACAAATGCCTTTTGGATTTAACTTCACTATTGGGTAACATTTCGAAATATCGATAAACTTGTGTCAAATTTGTTAAGGTAACTAATCAATATGGTTAGAAATTAAAAATTAGAATTTGAGTATTTTATTTGATGTTGAGGTTGGACTATCGAGTATAAGAAGATTTTGCATATACGTCTGATCAACGTATATACGAAGTTTTAAGTATACTAGATAGATATAGAATCACACTCTAGTCGCTTGAAGATGATTCTGTTGATGACTACAGCATCATCAGTATGTATTTTCGAGTTTCGAAAGTGGGATGACTATATAATTCCGATTAAAATATCAATATATACTTAAACCAATTTAGGAAAGTGTTTGAAAATATTGGATAAATCGATGTGAATTAGAATAAGTAAGCGAGATCTTGAAAATTTGATAAGTCATAAGAATTATATCAGGTAAACCTGTAATAAGAATAATCCAGTAGAGAGTATATGAAAAAGGGCATTTGTGATATATATATATATATATATAAAGGTTTTGAAAAGATGTATAATTTGAAGACTGAAACCAAAATTTTGAGTAAGAATTGGCAGTTACTTTTGAATTAATTTTGAAAGAATATATTTTGAATATAAAGGAAAAAGATCTTTGAAAATATCTGAAAATTAAAAACTTGAGCACGGACATCTTGTGATTGGAATTTCTCAGTTGATTAAAAGACGTCTACGTAAAGTTGTAATTTACATAAGCAATCCAAGTAGCTTGGGAAACAATTTAAAGGCTAAGTTGGAATTAATTAATATGGATGTTTTATAATTAGTCCTCCCCAACTAATTAAATTTAAAATGCAAATATCTTGAGAATTCAATATGACGATATGATATTTGATGATATTTTGGTTAAGGACTACATTGGTTATAACTGTTTCTCTAAAGTTTGAAGGAAATAAGTTTTGTAATCTTGAATTTAGAATAATTAATGAGTATAGCCAAACATAAACAATATAAGGAATTAAAATCTGGAATTATCGGTGAATTTGGACAGCCGATAAGTTTTAAAGTATATTGTGACAACAAAAGGAACCATTTAAGTGAGCATGAATACCTTGTGAATTAAGTTTAACAATTTGATTAAAGGATATTTGGAAAGTGGGAATATTAAGAAGAAATTACCTAAACTAAAACTATTAGATAAGATGAGTTCCAAGATGATCGGATTTTCCATGTAAAGAATAATAGTAATTTTGGAGAACTAAAAAGGAATAAGTTTAATAACCTTTGTATTTGCAAGATAAGATCTAAGAGAATAAATTTATAACTCTGAATTTTTTTGAAAAAAAAGTAAATGGTTAAGTATAGGTAATTGGCCCAGTAAACGATGAATCGAATATAATGGGTTACTGGAGGTTATCGTCGGAGGACATGTAGATATGGTTGTCCGTAAATATGTGTGTAATAATATTTTACCTGGTATATACATTATAATAACGGGGAGCTTTGGTATAAAGAATCTTAATCTTGAATTTGTTGAATGAGTAGTTACGATTCCCTTTCCTTTTCGAGGACGAAAAGTTTTAAGGGGAGTGAATGTAATGATCCAGAATTTTGAACCAATTTGAAATTGGAATTTTTAATACTTGATTTAAATTTTCTGAACATAAAATAAGTTTGAGAACACTTAGTAATTTTGATAGGTCAAACAATAGGCTTTATTTGAATTATAACATTTATAAATGGAAATGATTATTAATAAGTTTGGATTTACTGATATTATTTGTCGTTCGATCGGATATGTCAAAAGATAACATAAATTAATGGCATTAGTAGTATGCGTTGCTCTTTGTTTTCATAACGTTTAAGGTAAATGCTACCAAAAACACATTCCTTCTCCTTTTTACAAGTGTTAAGGCACTTGTAATTTTGCGTGCAACATTCCATGCATAAAATACACATGTTCTATGATGTGTCACTCTCTCCTTACTCCTCTTTTCCTATAAATACCACCCTTTCCTTCCACTTTTTCATTCATTCTCACTTCTTTTCATTCTCTCTTCTTCTTAAAGCTTATGGCCATGGTTTGAATGGAAAAAGTCTTCCTCTTTTCCACCACCACCTTGCCAAAGTTCGTCATTCTCCTCCTCCTCTTATAATATAAAACGAGATTAGTGTATATTATATTATATATATTTTGGTGAAGAAGACGTTGCGCTGAAATACTGTCCGACAATTCGCTTAGCTAGGCTCGCCAACCGTGAAGATTTGGAAAGCTGTTAGGTGAGAACTCTTTAACCATGGTTTATATATTTAACTAGTAGCTAGACTAATTTAAATGTAGTGATGAATTATTATTGGTTAATGATGATTGATATTTGTTATGATGGATGATGGATGCGAAGTTTAGAACTCGCACTATTAAGCGTTAGTGTTATAATACTTGTGCACAATTATGATTTATTGAATCATGTTGATGATGGTTGCTATGGATGTTTAAATGGTTGTTGATGTTGTTTTGCACACACTATGACACAACAATTATGGTATCACATTGGTGATCGAAAAATCTCCTTCATAATTAAAAGCAATATCATTATTGAAATTGAAGGTTAATAATTGGAAAAGACCATATGTATGAATTTGTATATATTGTTAAAGTCCTTTAAATGAATAAATAAATACCAGAACATTCTAGGATGACAGAGAGGATAGTGTCTAGGCTAGGGTTTGGAAATGAAGTTTCCTGCTCTCCCTGGCTATCTCTAACTGATTCGACCAATGGGAAGGTTAATTTGAAGTTAGGAATGAATTGGAATTTATGAAAGTTGAATTTTAGATGCAAAATAATTTGAAAAATAAATTTAAATGATTTTAAAAGGGTTATATAAGGATATAATGGTTTTCTAAGATATTTTGAAGTATCATAGAATAATGGTTATTATGGTCAAAATAGAGCTTGTCGCATAACGGCAATTTAAGTATTTTAGATACAAACTTTAAACGCTTATAACTTTTGCAATCTAAATCAGATTTCCATAAAACGAAAATTTCAAATGAGTGAAAGCAGATTTTAAATTCGAGTTATAATTTTCAAGTTATGTTTGAAACCGTTTTGGAAAAGATCGATGTAAGAACAATTGTTGACCATAACTATAAACAGCTATTTTGAAATATTTAAAAAATATGGAAAAAAATTTGTAAAATCATTACAAATTATGAAAAGGTGTTTTGAATTGTAAAGTTTAAGTTTTGGCAAAGATAAACGATATTTTTATTAAAGTAGTTAGGATAACTGTTTTGTAACGCTTTTGTAACACTTTTGAAGCACTATTGTAACGCTTTCTTTGAAAACAACCTATTTGAAGTATTTAAACCGCGAGATGTTTTCCGAACTAAAAGTAATCATTTGTAAATGATTTTTTGAATGGTTTCAAAGGTTTAAAAGTATTGAAAATAATTTGTTTGGAATTTAAATTGATTTATTTAATAATTAAAATGTGTTTTTCAATTTTAAATAATTGGATATAGTTGGAGATAAATCTTTGGATGTTGATATTAATACAGTAGATGATGATTCTTACTATTTGAGGAATTTAAAAGGTAGTTCACCATTATTCCTCTTATAGTGTGAGTTGGATATCGAGAATACTATTAAGTATAAGTTGATGGTATTTCTATCCAGATCTAATGTCAAAGAGTTAGATAAATCTTTTAATTAAGATACGAGTTTCCTAAGTTGACAGGGATAAGTTGGATAGAAATAATCTTCATATATTTGATATGAAATTCTGTTGTGTAAATGTATACTATTTGAGGAATTTGGAAGATATTATTATATTGTTATTCCACTTATAGTATTCGTTGATTATAAGAATTGATATTGAATATAAGTAGATACAATTTCTGTGTAACTTATGTTCAATATCAATTGATTTGGGTTTTGTCGTGAATCATATCTTCAATACTATCATTCTTGAAATCCCGTAAGATTGAGTTATGGAAATTCATATCGTAATTTAAAGATTTAATCAGATCTTTGATTTGAGGAAATTAAAAGTGAGGAATTGGAGAGAAAGTATAATCTTTTAGTTAAGATTAAAGAATGGAATGTTGGAAAATCAATTTAATTGGAAACTATGGTTGAAATGTGGATTAAGGATTTTCAAAGGAAACTGGATTTTTGATAACAAGTTATCAAACGGAAAATTAATTAAGGCTTCAAGGCTAAATCAACAATGATTTAAGGGATGTGTTTTAAAAGAGAAAGGTTAAATATGTATTTTGTAATAATTTGAGAATGGGTTTAAAGAAGTTTAATTTTGACAAAAATCCAAGACGGAAGGAGATTGGTAGAAAGCCTGTGTGTTCTATAATTGTTTTTTTAAAACTACGCTTATTATTTAGAAAGACCGGGATCAGATGTATGTCTGAAAACCATTCCAAGTAATAATACGACGTTGTGGAGTAATTGAAGACATTGGAGATGACATTGAAGACTGGGACTGTTCATGTCGTAAGGACGACTTGCTGAATGTCTCGAATGGGTCGCCCCCATTTGCAGATGGAATTTATATCAGTTAAGTGGAAAGAACCCCGAACGTATGTGAAGGAATTCCGGATTATGGTTTCGTTCAGACCCAGAACGAACTTGTATGGATTGTGTGTCTGACATTGTAATTGACTGCATAGCACTGATCTTTGCTAAATATATATCTACTTGGTGGCGGAGAATTTATTCTCTTGCTTACACCCTTCTCTAAGACGTATGAGCTTAAAGGTTATATACTGATGAAAATCAGTATGCGTAGTGAATGGACAATGTGGCATACTTAAGTTATGAGATGAGTTATGGATGATCAAAGCATGGCTTATTTAAGCGTAGCTTTGTGTATATCGTGACCTCGACGAACCTCATAACCTGGAATGATGGTAAACTGGTGGTTAGATTTTTATGTTCGTTTCGTATGTTCAGTGCACCGGGATGTGATGATGAAAGGGTACTGCGAAGTCCCCAGTCCGGGATGCTATTTGTTGGGTACTCTTATTCATGTATGGTGGGTTAGTATAACAGAGTCCGAGTCTGGAAGTTATCCACGAGTACTGGGATGATGCGCACAAGAAAGTTTGTGAGCCCATGAATGATCTTTCTTACCAGGAACCATCATGATCGAAACCCAATCTCCACTACGAGCCCGTACTGTTTTTGATTGTATAGCCTGCTGGTTACCAGTAGGATTGTCAGTATAATGGGATGGGGCATTATGCTGGCTAGGATTAATACATCTATTTGTGAAAAGGTTTTTCACACTATATATGATAATAAAAGAGGATTTTCACGTATGAATGCATTTTTGGTAATCACAAGGCAAAACTCGCCCATCTGGTGCGTGCTTGCATTGTGTGATGTGGGACGAGCTTATGATAGCTTCATTTTTCAAAAAGTCATTGCGGATTTCTATGCATTGGTATCCACATGGAGTAAACCCGTTTCGCATTAGCGGCGTGGTCCGGTGAATTACCTAACTTTAAAATAAACCCTAAAAACAACTGTTTTGAGTTCTCACACCGGTCCCACGACTGACCTGTAGTTTATTGTTCCCTCACCAAAACTCTGGGTGCTCATAATTTTTACACGGGCAGCCTAGTAGTTTAGTTCGCAGATTTACCCTTGGAGTAAGTTGGAACAGGATTCTGGTTTTAGCTGCAGCTATTATGCCTTGGAGCATTCGCATTCTTTAGCTGAGTTTAGTATCTTTTCCGTTGTGCAATTGATGTACTCTGATGTACCTCTTGTTACTCTGATGTAATATTATTTTAATGATGTTGGAAAAGTTGTTTTTATTGTGTGCAAATGTGTAAGTGTCTGTAATGACCCAACTTTCGAACACATCGGAAGTCGTGCCATTAATAAGAATAAGAATAGATAGAAGATAAAATCACAGAAACATCAGAATCTCATAGCGGAATTTTCACAAAAGATAATACTTTATAATATTACACAGCGGAATATATTACATCAGAGCATCATATCTCTAGTGATACAAGACATTCCATAGTACATCATTAATTATACATATCATTGACGACTATCTTGCAGACTTAATTATACAGTAGATCAGGTAGGTAGACCAGCACACAAATAAACTTCATCCAGCTTCACAAGTTTCATCAAATCCTGATTCACTAGTCTATTCATAACAAGTGTTATGAATACCCAAGAGTTTAAGGGAAACACAGAAAAATAAACTCCGGGTCAGTCATGGGACTGGTATGAGTAAACAGTTTAAAACAAATAAAAATATCTCATAAGACCAAGCCGTAAATACGGAACGGGTTTTTACCTTATGAGATCAAAAACACTTTGTATGCTTGAAATCAGATATTATCATAGTATCTGGGTGTTTTCACAAATAATTTAGAATCTAGAAAAATGCTTGCATCTCACATTCTCCTATATAGTATACAAATAAAAACCGCTTGGCGCTTAGGGAAATTGGATTTCCAACCATGACAAGGTATGGGACCACCTTCCGATGATGTATCTCTAGAGGCAAATACACCTAGGTTCAACAAGAACGTCTTGCAACCCGGCCTACACATGACCGACCACTCATTTCTCTTGAGTGTATCGAGTGTATATCACCAATGGTTGTGTACGGCAACCATTCCCGAATGGGCAGAATCGATAGATTAAGAAACAAAAGGAATTTCTCTAGATAGGTGATGCTACACCCAAATAGTAACGACCACGGGGATTTTCGACTCCGAAAATCAACACAAACTACCATGTTGACTATTCAGACATCAAAAATACCTGGTCACTTATAGAAAGATATTAGAGGGTGAGAATAGATAAGATAGAAAATTAGAATAGAAGAAGAAGATCACCACAGGACAACATCATAGCAATACGAATCTCACAGCGGAACGAACAAGATATAATATATAACATAACTTTGAAATAAAACAGTATATGTATGCAACAACATTATCAGAGTACAACACTTACACACAGCGGAAATATCAATAGCTATATGATCCTGAAGCCTCCTTCTTCAAGTTTCTCCAAATATATCTGTAAAGACCTGAACTACTTGACTGCCCGTACAAATTTGGGCACCCAAGAGTTTAGGGAAAAACAAAACAAAATAAATTCTGGGTCAGTCATGGGACTGGTGTGAGTAACTCAAATCATCGTTTTAACTTTTCAAAATCCTTTCCAAAGAAAAGATAATCGTAAGACCGATCCACACATAAACACGGATGGCTTTTACCTTACGATAACCCAAAACAGTTTTGGAAATCCTTACTTTTCTGATATTATAATAATGTCTAATCACAAGTAATTAGAATCTATCAGAACGCTTTCATCTCACGTTCTACATATATAGTATACAAAAAAACCGCAGGCGCATATTGGAGATTGGGTTCCAACTATGACAAGGTATGGGACCACGTGCCGATAGTGTATCTCTAGAGGCGAATACACTGGGTTCAACAAGAACATCTTTCAACCCGGCCGTCACATGACCGACCACTCATTTCGCTTGAGTGTATCGAATGTATATCACCAACGGTTGGGAGCTACCCACCGTCTTCCCGACAAGGGACAGCATCGAACATAGATAAAAGAATGAAATGGAATTTCTCTAGATAGGTGATATACACCCTAATGGGAGCGACCCACATAGTCATGCTGCTTGCCCGATTTCTGACATTTCCTGGTGGATGAGGCTTGAGGTCAATACGTATCTTTGAAATTCTTGACCACCATTCACTTTGAATGCCGCATCGTCATACCCGCCAAATCACAAATTGATTTCGCCAAAAATACCACGGGTATAAAGCTAAGAGGAACGAATTCCTTCGCCACCAACATAAGTACGTTTGAAGAGATCAACTTACGCGATTTGTTAGATATGCTATGTCAGACATTCATCCATTCACGTTTGTCCTGGGACTGGACAAACCGAAGGCACTATTCTGTAAATCCATCTTAGGCAATTTCTACCTAGGATTGCCAGAACAGCCCTTGCATAACTCTGTCTTCAATATATGATCACGACGCTAACGTCCATACAGAGTGGGTTTCAGATAATGAATCTGATCCCGGTCTCTCCGTATTGACGACGTAAAAATGGTCAAAAACTTCGATAGTCGGTGATTTAACTATCGGTGCAAACAACGATATTATTTCCAGATGGAAATTCTATCGATCAGTCATCAATCAACTCTTATCTCCTTTGATTTTATTGATCATACATTTACTCAATTTCCCATTTCTATATATTCGCGAATTCTTATTTCTATATTTAGAAATTACACTTTATTAATCATTTGGAAAACATCACCATATTTCCTTCCAATTCTTATATTCTATATTGGAAAATATTTCTGATCCTTATTTGAAAAACATTTCCAAATGTCCTTTACTGGATTTAAACATATGTTTAATTAAACCATCGTTATGCCAACTGTTAACCATTTCGGTCATTAATTCAATTTACTTAACCACCTCCCACTATCGAACCTTATCCACTTCTTAGTTAAAACTGAAGTCAATCAAGATGGGGTATAATTACCTCTCAGACCTTAACTGAACGACTTTTCTAACCTCGAAATAGAAAAAGTTCAACCTTACAAATTTTTAACCAACTTCCTTGCGAAACTCTCGGATTCTAATTACGAATCCACTTCCTTTACAAAATCATTTGATTATAACTATAGTGCTACAACCTCATACTTTCGAAATATAATAACTTAAATATAACGTTTATACCTTAATTTGGATAAATAACAAACAGCTAATTAATTGACAAATAAGTAAAACTTGGTTTGAAATGGAAAGTAAACATTACTTTCCTTAATTCGATCTAATCGAATTCCAATGTATAATTCACTCTCGAATAATCACTATTCGATAACTCTCTTTCGAATAAACTATATTCGATTCCTCTGTTCGAATAACTAATATTCGATAATCCATTTCTTTGAATAAACTATATTCGGTTAACTATCTCCTTCGAATAACTTGTATTCGATTTGACTCACTTCTCGAATAAACTATAGTCGATAACTCTACTTCGAATAGGTGATATTCGATTAGTTCCTTTTTGACTAACTCTATTCAATCTACTAATATTCGACTATCTCTAACTTGATTAGTTCCATTTGAATAACCCTAATCTGATTTAACTCCAATCGATTTACTCTAATTGATTAACCATAACTGGTTAACTCTAGTTGATTAACTCTCACTGGTTAACTCTATCTCGACTAACTCGACTTATTTACTCAATTTGACTAACTCGACTTAGTTAACTCAACTTGACTAACTCGACTTAGTTAACTTCTATCGATTAACTACGATTTGATTTAACACCATTCGCTTGACTCTAGATCGCAGCGATCACAATGGTTACGCCTGATTCCCTCAGGAAACATCCGACCGCCGTAGGCTATCTGCAGCCTTGCGAATTATGCTAGCAGTCGTACGAAATGGTATTCATCTTAAATAACGATGTTTGACTAACTCTGTGTCAAATAACTATATTTGATCAACTCTAATTGAATAACCAATATTCAATTAAATCCTAATTCGGTTAACTAAATTCAATTAACTCTATCTGGTTAACTCTTAATTCGAATAACTAATATTCGATTAAATCTAATTGAATAAATATTCGATTTACTCTATTCGACTAACTCTATTCGATTTACAATTATTTCCCTTTTCTATTTGTCTATGTTTATTTCACATAAATATTCCTTTATATAATTCCATATATTTTCCAAATAAATATTTCCTTATATAACTTTATTTATCTTCTCAATAACTATTTCTATTTAATCTATTCGTAAATATTTTACAAATATTTCTCTTTAAATTCTATTTGTAAACTTTTTACAAATATCCCTCCTTCTAATCCTGTTTGTAAATGTTTTACAAATGTTTGGCTTCCTTTCTTACTTGGAGATGTTTTTACGAATATATTTTTCTTTATTTCTTTTTTTTAAATACTTTGATTTATACGAGTATCTTTACTTTCCATGTACATTTTGACAATTTCCTTTTTATATAAAATCCCTTGATTTATATAAATATTTGATTTCAAATTTTAGTTTGAAATTTCTGTTTTTATACCAAAGTATTTTCTTTGGTATTAGAAGTACCAAATAACCATGATCAACACACAAACAATAACAGATTATAAATCACCACATATTTCACAATATATAAGAACAGTAAAATAGATGTTGAGAGACCCATTTGGGTCCCTCCGACCTGTTTCCCTGCATCCACAGATGTCAGTCAACATAAACAACACGAATATAAAATATTCTGAGAAACAAAGTCAATATTTCGATACGATTTATATGTATCGTTATCGATATTTTCAATCACTTGACTAGCATTTCAACCAAACAACCAACACACATAGCAAATCAACCAATATTTTTTATTCTAAAAATACGATATAAAAATATAAGTTGAACAGAGTTAGTGAGAGTTACTCACCTTGGTTGATTATCGCTACATAACGATATCCGATCATCGGACTGGTTCAGGCGTTTTATTTCTCCATAAATTGAGACGAGCTCCAAATCACACCCGGTCAGTTCCATTTTGGAGCTCTCGTCCATACGATCACAATGGATCTTGTTTCGCCCAATTCTGACAACGTATGACAAAGTTATATCGTTTCGAAGTTTACACAAATTTAATAAAATAAACTTGGAATTTAAAATAAAACATTGGGCCCTTTACCTATTAAAACCCCCGGCCCATTATCCTTCTTGGCCCAACTGCACTTCCTTTTCATCCCTGATCAAAAAAAATCCCGTCGTTCCTCCTAATAACACCGCGCCATTACAGTAATTTCCCTCCTCCACCATGCCTTCTTCCTTCAACAGAAATCCAAACTAATTTCACCAATGGATTTCTCCTTCAATCCTTCCTCCTCTACCCCCAAAAATCCTCAACTCGCACGCGTCTAATGATCCCCGTCCTTCAACTTCGAAGTTGCAAAACAAAAAGAAGGTGCGACTGTTAATTGCATGGAATTCCACAAAAATCGCTAGAGAGGTGCTAAAAACCTCAATAACCCCAATCAAAACTCGAATTCACAACCCGATGCCCCAAATTCCTGGTGCCGTAAACCCTAGGCGCGACTGGAAAACCCAGCACCGAACAAATGTTGATCGCGACTCTCAAAACTCATATAGATGTGTAGAGAAACTCCTCAGCAACTCAAAAATCCATATAGTTCGATTTTTATATTTTTATTTGATTTTATTTTGAATTTTGAATGAGGACTTTTGCTGTAAATTTTATTCGATGGTGGCGGCGCACTTTCTTGGCTAAACAGGGAAAAGTTTAGGGTTGGAGAGGATGTTAGGATTATTTATAGGTGGTTTTATTACTTTTTTAATAGATTATTTTATTTCTATTTAAGCAAACGCTGATTGTATGCATCCTCTAAAATTTCTGTGATCACATACAATACCCAAAAAATCACGAAACTGGACATGCACCTTCAGTTTGACATTACGGTCCCAATGAAACTGGTTTCATCGAATTCCGACTTCGTATGCTCCCACATCGTATTTTTAACTGTCAAAATACTGACTGTTTTACACTCTAAAAATCCGCACGGCCACACACTGACTCTAAAAATCACCAAACTTGGAATCTAACGATAATTTGATGTTGCGGATCCAACAAAATTAGTTTCGTCGAAAACCAAGGTCGTTTGCAAAACAGGCTATTTTTAAAGCTCTAAATAACCCTTTTAAATATATAAATATATTTAAAAACAATTAAATTAAATATAAATAAATATATATTATCGTATATGTCCACAATATATATCGTATTGTGCCAGAATAAATATATGTGGATTTCCAGCTTGATATTTCATCACCGGAGTTATATCGATAGTCGATTTATATTTTAATCCTTATATAAAATTAAATAAACCGTTATGGTTTTACGGCGTTGTTTTTCTGAAACATTAATTTGGACATAACTCAAAATCTACACGACAAAATCCCGATTTTTCTCTTTCACTGGGAAAATATACTTCACCAGCTCCTAACATTTCTTGTTTCACAGAAATCCGAGTTAAAACGAACCCTGTATATCCAGTTGAAGTTCAAATCGCCAAATAGCGAACTGCCATGCCATTTCAAGCTCGATTATAATAAAATTATAATTTATGTGTTCAACTGTCGATTAGAGAATATATACGCCAATATAATTCAACTCTAAACTGATATATATACTTTAAATAATCTAAATTCACAATACTGTGAAATTCCACTATTTTTGATTATTCCAGAATTAAATATCTTATTCTATTATTTATTTTAATTAAATAAATCCATATAATTTAAATTCAACGACCAATTAATTCTCTAATTCACTAATTAAATAATTAAATTAATTAATTATATTGCTGAAAAATGCGGGTCGTTACATTCTTCCCCCCTTAAAATAATTTCATCCTCGAAATTGCTAAGGTAGAAGACCGATCCTATTAACTGGGTCAAAAAATTTTCGCTTACTTTTTAACTCTAGCTTCAACTGAATTAATTCCTTTCAATTAAATCATTAATTTATCCCTTCTAACGAAAAAATCCTGGAAATTTTCTAACACCCTAAATTTTCGAAAAATTTCGCCAGCACCTCCTTTGTACTAGTCAATAGGTCAAACTCCAACCCGCCTCTCTAGGCCTTCTCCAATCCAAAAGAAAACAAAACAGCCAAGCGGCTTGCCGATTCGGTGCATAAAACCTCATATGTAAATTTAAACATGTACCTTTTTATCGGGCATATCCTTATACCCTTACACTTGCTTCTACTCAACACCTGCTGATCATATCCATTTATACCAATTGATTTCGAATCAATTCCAATCAATCAAATCTCAACACAGTTATTCGCTTATCCAAAGCCAAAATCCATTTTAAACTCAAGTTCAATTCTCGATTCCAAACTCCTAACTCACTAATCCAATACCATCTCAGATTCTTATCTCATGATTAAAAATCTGATTCTAATTAAATTTCCGATTGATTGGTTTCCATTCAATTTATATTTGCTTTCACAAATTTCTATTTTTTTTTTTTTTTTTGATTCAACAATCCTTCCTGGGAATTTTAAACAACTTTGCTTTTCTAAACCAAATATCCCTTTATGGGTTTCAAACAACTTGTTTTCCTCAAAACAATTCAACACAAAATCTTTGGTAGTAATCCGTCACTTAGAACTCGAAAATGAACACTAATGATGTGGCCAGCATCATCAGAGTTATTCCCCAGTGATCAAAGTGAGTTCAATACTATATCACTTTAAACCCCCTTTAAACAATTCCACACTGAAATATACTTCAAAATACCTTCACAATACTTGTAAAACAAATTTTAAAATCTCCCAGGATCTTAAAATTCTCTTATACTTAACTCAAATCCACTTACAACACTTTTTTTCAATTTCACAATTTTAATTCCAATTCTGATTTAATTAATCTGCTTTATATTATATGAACTCAAATTGGTTATTTGTATAACCATTTCGATTTTAATCAACCAACACATCCAACATACTATAATAATTCGAATATAAATACTTTCTTTATATCGAAATATACTTGGGTAAAATTATCACATTTACCCTCTCTAAAAACATACTGTGTCGGTTTATCATATTCAAGTGTTTGGTAATCCCTATCGACACAGTGGATCAAACTGATCGACTAGAATTCTCAGACAACTCAACCAATAAATCTCCACAGTATAAGACAATTTTACAAAAATTTAAAAATACGTTCACTCGTATATATACACTCAAACTCAATCTAGGGCATTACTAACCCAATCTCTACTGAGTCACGCCACAGAGCCAAGGTAATCACTTAACCTTCAGCTCTGATACCACTGTAACGACCATGGGGATTTTCGACTCCGAAAATCAACACAAACTACCATGTTGACTATTCAGACATCAAAAATACTTGGTCACTTATAGAAAGAAATTAGAGGGAGAGAAAAGATAAGATAGAAAATTAGAATAGAAGAAGAAGAAGATTACCACAGGACAACATCAGAGCAATACGAATCTCACAGCGGAACGAACAAGATATAATATATAACATAACTTTGAAATAAAATAGTATATATATGCAACAACATTATCAGAGTACAACACTTACACATAGCGGAAATATCAATAGCTATATGATCCTGAAGCCTCCTGCTTCAAGCTTCTCCAAATAATTATGTAAAGACCTGAACTACTTGACTGCCCGTACAAATTTGGGCACCCAAGAGTTTAGGGAAAAACAAAACAAAATAAACTCTGGGTCAGTCATGGGACTGGTGTGAGTAACTCAAATCATAGTTTTAACTTTTCAAAATCCTTTCCAAAGAAAAGATAATCGTAAGACCGATCCACACATAAACACGGATGGCTTTTACCTTACGATAACCCAAAACAGTTTTGGAAATCCTTACTTTTCTGATATTATAATAATGTCTAATCACAAGTAATTAGAATCTATCAGAACGCTTTCATCTCACGTTCTACATATATAGTATACAAACAAAACCGCAGGCGCATATTGGAGATTGGGTTCCAACTATGACAAGGTATGGGACCACGTGCCGATAGTGTATCTCTAGAGGCGAATACACTGGGTTCAACAAGAACATCTTTCAACCCGGCCGTCACATGACCGACCACTCATTTCGCTTGAGTGTATCGAATGTATATCACCAACGGTTGGGAGCTACCCACCGTCTTCCCGACAAGGGACAGCGTCGAACATAGATAAAAGAATGAAATGGAATTTCTCTAGATAGGTGATATACACCCTAATGGGAGCGACCCACATAGCCATGCTACTTGCCCGATTTCTGTCATTTCCTGGTGGATGAGGCTTGAGGTCAGTACGTATCTTTGAAACTCTTGACCACCATTCACTTTGAATACCACATCGTCATACCCACCAAATCACAAATTGATTTCGCCAAAAATACCACAGGTATAAAGCTAAGAGGAACGAATTCCTCTGCCACCAACGTAAGTACGTTTGAAGAGATTAACTTACGCGATCTGCTAGATATACTCTGTCAGACATTCGTCCATTCACGTTTGTCCTGGGACTGGACAAACCGAAGGCACTATTCTATAAATCCATCTTAGGCAATTTCTACCTAGGATTGCCAGAACAGCCCTTGCATAACTCCGTCTACAATATTTGATCACGACGCTAACGTCCATACAGAGTGGGTTTTAGATAATGAATCTAATCCCGGTCTCTCCGTATTGACGACGTAAAAATGGTCAAAAACTTTGATAGTTGGTGATTTAACTATCAGTGCAAACAACGATATTATTTCCGGATGGAAATTCTATCGATCAGTCATCAATCAACTCTTATCTCCTTTGATTTTATTGATCATACATTTACTCATTTTCCCATTTCTATATATTCGCGAATTCTTATTTCTATATTTAAAAATTATACTTTATTAATCATTTGGAAAACATCACCATATTCCCTTCCAATTCTTATATTCTATATTGGAAAATATTTCTGATCCTTATTTGAAAAACATTTCCAAATGTCCTTTACTGGATTTAAACATATGTTTAATTAAACCATCGTTATGCCAACTGTTAACCATTTCGGTCATTAATTCAATTTACTTAACCAACTCCCACTATCGAACCTTAACCACTTCTTAGTTAAAACTGAAGTCAATTAAGTTGGGGTATAATTACCTCTCAGACCTTAACTGAACGACATTTCTAACCTTAAAATAGACAAAGTTCAACCTTACAAATCTTTAACAAACTTCCTTGCGAAACTCTCGGATTCTAATTATGAATCCACTTCCTTTACAAAATCATTTGATTATAACTATATTGCTACAACCTCATACTTTCGAAATATAATAACTTAAATATAACGTTTATACCTTAATTTGGATAAATAACAAACAACTAATTAATTGACAAATAAGTAAAACTTGGTTTGAAATGGAAAGTAAACATTACTTTCCTTAATTCGATCTAATCGAATTCCAATGTATAATTCACTCTCGAATAATCACTATTCGATAACTCTCTTTCGAATAAACTATATTCGATTCCTCTGTTCGAATAACTAATATTCGATAATCCTTTTCTTCGAATAAACTATATTCGGTTAACTATCTCCTTCGAATAACTTGTATTCGATTTGACTCACTTCTCGAATAAACTATAGTCGATAACTCTACTTCGAATAGGTGATATTCGATTAATTCCTTTTTGACTAACTCTATTCAATCTACTAATATTCGACTATCTCTAACTTGATTAGTTCCATTTGAATAACCCTAATCTGATTTAACTCCAATCGATTTACTCTAATTGATTAACCATAACTGGTTAACTCTAGCTGATTAACTCTAACTGGTTAACTCTATCTCGACTAACTCGACTTATTTACTCAATTTGAATAACTCGACTTAGTTAACTCAACTTGACTAACTCGACTTAATTAACTTCTATCGATTAACTACGATTTGATTTAACACCATTCGCTTGACTCTAGATCGCAGCGATCACAATGGTTACGCCTGATTCCCTCAGGAAACATCCGACCGCCGTAGGCTATCTGCAGCCCTGCGAATTATGCTAGCAGTCGTACGAAATGGTGCTCATCTTAAATAACGATGTTTGACTAACTCTGTGTCAAATAACTATATTTGATCAACTCTAATTGAATAACCAATATTCAATTAAATCCTAATTCGATCAACTAAATTCAAATAACTCTATCTTGTTAACTCTTAATTCGAATAACTAATATTCGATTAAATCTAACTGAATAACAAATATTCGATTAACTCTATTTGACTAACTCTATTCGATTTACAATTATTTCCCTTATCTATTTGTCTATGTTTATTTCACATAAATATTCCTTTATATAATTCCATTTATTTTCCAAATAAATATTTCCTTATATAACTTTATTTATCTTCTCAATAACTATTTCTATTTAATCTATTCGTAAATATTTTACAAATATTTCTCTTTAAATTCTATTTGTAAACTGTTTTACAAATATCCCTCCTTCTAATCTCGTTTGTAAATGTTTTACAAATGTTTGGCTTCCTGTCTTACTTGGAGATGTTTTTACAAATATTTTTTTCTTTATTTCTTTTTTTTAAATACTTTGATTTATATGAGTATCTTTACTTTCCATGTACATTTTGACAATTTCCTTTTTATATAAAATCGTTATTTAAGAAACAATCAAAATTTGATGTAAACTGTAATATGAGATTGCAGAAATAGACAGAAGGATTATCGAAGAGAAATAGAAACAATCCAAATCTGATGTAAACTGTAATAATCCAAATCTATAAATAGACTGTGGAGAATTCAAATATGAGAATATCTAAAATTAATATTATATAGATTTTTCTTTGACTTGTCAAAATCTAGATAATCACAATATATTCTCACCTAAATTTAGCTTTTCCAACGCCCCCGGTAAGATTCTGAAATCTATGTATAAACAACCTCTAGTGTATGTGTATAATTTTAATTTATCTCAAAACTCCAATTTTATCAGAGGGTGAAATTAGTACATAGGAGGCATACAAAAGAAGAATGGAGTCAAGAGAAATTGGGGAGGATAAGAGGTATATTTATAGTACAAGTAGGAAACCTAAAACCTGTATATTATAGGTATTCAATCCTAAACGTCAGATGCAAAAAAAAAAAGGCTTGAACCATCCAACAAATCTTTGATTTCATGTCAGGAACGGAATCATGTTGGCTTTTACCTGGGTCGACCCATCACTTTGGCGGGTCTAAGCAGGGGTCGACACATCTTTGGCTTGGGTCGACCCCTAGATCGACCCGGCTTAGGACTGGGTCATCCCAGTTCTAATGTTATAAAACGTTATTTATTTATTTTAATTCAGTTTGTTTATTTAATTTTTGAATTTAAATTTCAAACTTATTTTGGTTATAAATTCTTCATTTTAAGTCCGTTTTACGCAAACCAAATGTCTGTCCGAACCAGGAAACCGTAACGGACCCAATAGTGCAAACCCCGTTGCCCAATTCTCGTTATTTTTCTACTTATACTTTAATTAATCAATTTTTTAATTAATTACTATTTGTTAAAATTTTGGTTGTTACATTCTTCTCTCCTTAAAGGATTTTATTCCCGAAATATATAAGGTAGAAGAATAATGTAAGTTTTTTTTGCATCCATCTACTCATCCATCATCCACTAGCAAACATTGTCCTTAATTTATCCAATGCAATTTATGTACTTATGCAACCGTTAGTGTATATGACCTAACTAATAAAAAAGATTAGATGGTCCATTGATTCAGTCGTCCTCCTTTTTATGCAAATATGTTTGTGCCATGCATCCAAATGTATCCAAAAATCCTAATGATAATATGTAATTCTACATGCGCGCATCAAACATCATCCATATGAAGCACCCACGTGAAGACATCCATATATCACAACCATAGAAATAAATAAATAAAATGCATACACATCCATATGCATATGAAAGTGTCATATTCAGCCGATCATAGTGCCTAATGTATGTATATGTGTCAACTTCATCCATTTGAGAACACTTGCATTCATTTGCAACCATCAAACATAACATGTTTCAACGATATGTTTCAACAATATCCTACCATCTATAGGTTTCTTCGAAGATCAGATTCAAAGAATTACAAAGGTATAACCTAAGAACTAAAAATGGAAAAAGGTCGGAACATACCATTAAAAAGGTAAGGATAAGAAACACGCATCCTCTCCTCGGGTTCCCAAGTGTCGTTGTTGGGGTCGTCTCCCCATTGAACTTTAACCAATCTCACTTCCTGGTTTCTTAGCATCTTAATTTCAAAATCTAAGATTTGCCGAGGTGCTCGAAAAATAGACGCCTCCCGTTCGATCTCCACATCCTCTAATGTGCTAGGCTCAACAACCATTACTGAATCGTGTAGGCCCTTTCGCAAGTTTGATACATGGAACACGTCGCGAACATCTTCTAGCCTCTCCAGTGGTTGAAACCTATAAGTTATATGTCTACTCTCTCCGTGATCGAGAATGGTCAAACGAACCTCGGTTCCAAATTACTTGTGGAGCCAAACCTCATCACGTTCCTCAATGATGAAACCTTGATGAAAATTAAATCTCCAATAACAAACTCTAAGTCGTTCCTTCTTTTGTTCGTATATGACTTCTGTCTATCATGTGCCGCCTTCATCCTACTCCTAATCAAATTAACCTTATCAGTGGTCTCTCTAATCATTTTCGGCCCAAGAAGCAGTCTATCCATCGAATCCCGCCAACATGCAAGGGATCTGCAAGGTCGTCCATCCGTCTAAGGGTGATAAGCAGTACTCAACCTGATTTTTGTTTCCAAAGCCTCCTGTAGAATCTTCCAAAACTCGCTAGTGAAAATTGGGTCTGCATTGTTCACAATGCTCGAAGTAATACCATGGAATCTATCTCGCGAATATACATAAAAGCCAACCATGCAACCACTCTCTTACTCTTGACTAGGGTGAAATGGGATCTCTTGGTCAATCAATCCATGAAGACCCAAACGATGGTGTCGACCTTTCTCGACCTAGGCAACCCATCCACAAAATCCATAGAAATGCTTTCCCATTTCCACAATGGTATATCCAAAGGTTGAAGCAGTTCACCAAGCTTCTTTTTCTCTGCCTTAACTCTTTTGCAAGTCACATATCTAGCCATATACACAGCCACACTCTTCTTCACGCCCGTCCAATAAAATACACATCTCATATCACAATACATCTTATCACCACCGAATGGATAGTCATCCGAGAGTGATGTACCTCGTCTAATACCGCACTTGTCAAGTCACTCGTGCGGGGTACACACAATATATCATCCCTTCGAAACCAATCCCTACAATCCACAGTACATATAAAGAGGTGTCTAGAACCCTCTCCTCTACTCAATCTTTCCAAAATATCTGAAAGCTTGGGATCCACTCTCTGCCTAGCCCTGGTCTATTCTAACGACGTGGGGAGCACCTCCAATGATGCCAAAAATCCTGGAGTGTAATCCATAGATGGTCAAAAGTCGAATGAAATTATATACTCCAAACTCTGTCCCTCAACAATCTTTACTACCTACTACTGTAGCACACTATTCTACCCTCTTGCATCAATATGGCACCTAGACTAGTCCTACAAGTGCCGAAATAAATAGTGAACATCTTAGATCCATCGGGTAATGTCAAGACTGGTGTGCTGGTGAGAGCATTCTTCGATTTGTTAAAAGCAAACTCACAATCCATATCCCAAGAGAAAGCCATATTCTGCTTAGTAAGTTGGGTCAATGGTGTCGGGATCCAAGCAGAATCATTAATGAACTTCCTATACTAACCCGTTAAGCCAAGAAAACTACTCACCTCAATCTCATTCCTAGGGAACCTAACCTGTATTGCTACTATACCGGATGGATCAACTGTCAGCCCATCCTTTGAGACCATGCCCCAAGAAACGCAATTATTGCATCCAAAAATGACACTTGGAGAATTTTTCCTTCAACTAATTAACTCGGAGAGTACGGAGAACTTCTCACAAATGTGAAGCATGCTCATCCTTATTCCTCGAGAAGGAAAGGATATCATCCACAAAAACGACCACAAACTTATTCAGAACGTCTTTGAATACCCTACTCATCAAGTCCACAAAATAAGTGGTTGCATTGGTCAGTCCAAAAGGCATAAAGAAACACTTAAAGAATCCATCAGGAGTCCGAAACACTGTTTTATCGATGCTTTCTTTGCCATGCGTAACTGATGGAAACCAGTAGTCAAATCCAACTAAGAGAATACAGACGCGCCTACCAAGTACCAACTGATCAAACAAATCATCTATGAGGGAGTGGGTAACGACTCTTCTTTGTGATCTTATTCAACTCTCGATAATCCATGCATAGACGGAGGGAATCATCAGCCATAGTGGCGAAGATAATAGGTGCTCCCCACTATGAAATATTCCGTCTAATAAAACCCTTTTCCAAAATCTCTCCCACTTGCTTGCTCAACTACCTTCATTCCCTCGGAGCGATATGTCGAACATGCAGCGTTATGGACTTCACATTCTCACTAAGATAAATCCGGAATTCGATCTATCGCTTAGGTGCTAATCCTCTAACCTTCTCGAATACATCCGGATACTCACAGACAATGAGTACAAAACGAATATCAAAGGAAGAATCTAGAGAGTTAAGAAAACTCAACATGCCTGACCCTTGTGAGTCGCAAGAAATCTCAAGGGTCCCACCACTACATTCCATCAAACGAACGACCCTCTTCTCGCAATCAAGTACATCCCTATACATGGCTAACCAATCCATCCATAAGATCATCTCGTATTTCAAAAATCCTAAAACATTGGCATCACAATCAAACTCAACACCTAATAATGAAATTTTCAAACCCCTATAAGTCATAGATAAGTAGGTCGAACCACCTATAGGGTTTGAAACTACTATGAGATTAGTAACTAGTGATATTTCTAAGTGCAAACAGTCAACCGGAGTGCTAGAAATAAACGAATGAGAGGCTTCTATATCGAAAAGAATGCATATAGGAAAATCAAAGATAGAGATCAACTCTTCAATAGAAACCTTCCTACCTCTTTCCAGGCCACTACTAGTCGGGGATTCCTCCAACACATGCATCTGAGTTTTCGACGTGCCAATCCATTGTCCAGCCTTTTATGGACATGGCTTACTAAAATGCCATGTCTTCCCATAGTTAAAACACTTGCACGTCAACTTCCTGCAGTCCCTGATGAGATGTCTTGCTAAATCGCGACCATTACACTTTATCCTAGTCTTGATTTGTCCTTACTGAGGATTCCCAACTTGCTTCTTCTTGTCCTTCTTATTCCACCACTTCTTTTTAGATACATAAAACTTAGAGGCTCCGCTCTTATCGTCTTCGACTTCTTCTTTCATGCATCAACATCATCTCTGTGAAAGACTTATATGCCGCTCCCATAGGGATGTGAGTTGTCGTCAAAACTTGGAGAGGTTAATTAAACTGTAACACCCCACGTCCATTAATGTCACTCACAAAGGGAATGCATTAACTTCCATGGAGCGTATTTAGTGTATAGAACAGAATATAACGAGACAGATAAATAATGGTACTTGAAAATTTTTAAACAACTTTTATTGCAGTGGAGAAACAGTTTGATTACAACAACTTCATTAACCAAGTACACTTAATATCCACCTTGATAAATTATTTCAGAGTACATAAAATAAAAAGCATAAACCCCAACACAAGTAGCCATAAAAGAGATGAGCTGAACTTTACTTTCAACAATTCAAGCACTTCCAAAAGAGAGAGAAAGAGACCCGAGATCAAGCTCCACTAGTAATAGTCCCACCCTGAGAACCTTAGGGGGGAAAGGAAGAAAAGAGGCGAAAACAAGGGGGTCAGACATAAAGTCTGGTGAGTATAATAACTTTAACAATATAATTATTAAAGTAACTAGGATAAGGCATAAACTGGTAAGATATTGTAACGACCAGAGGATTTTCGGCCTCGAAAATCGACATAAATACCTTTACCATAACTCATGCCGACCTCCCAACACCGAAAACACTGGACGTTATTTGAAAGAATTTAGAGGGTGAGATAAGAAAGAAAGAAATATTAGAATAGAAGAAGAAGAAACATCACAACCCAGAATCAGAGTCTCACATCGCAGCGGAACAAAATATAATATAGAATTAAATCTTTATTGAGAGCTTGAAATAAAACTTACAATATCAGAGTACATCATACAATGGGACAGTTATAATAACCTGTCCTCATATACAACACACACAGCGGAATATCATACGTTTGAACTCCTTCAGCTCGTCTCTTCATAGCATTTGAAACCTGAACCTGTACACCCTGGGCTAACCCGAGCATTTACAAAACACCGGGTCAGTCTGGTGAACCAGAGTGAGAAAAACTCGTACAGTATTAAGGGTAAATCATCCAACATGATTTTTAAAGTTCAAAATTTTTCAAAAGGAAAGGATAATCGTAAGACCAAATCCACACATAAACACGGACGGTTTTTACCTTACGATAACCCAAAACAGTTTTGAAATCAATATCTTGTCTGATATTATCATAATGTCTAAATACATGTAAATAGAATCTAGTAGAACGCTTGCATCTCACGCTCCACATATATAGTATACAAAAAAAACCGCGGGTGCTTATTGGAGATTGGATTCCGACCTTGACAAGGTATGGGACCACCTGCCGCTAGTGTACCTCTAGAGGCGAATACACTGGGTTCAACAAGAACGTCTTGCAACCCGGCCCTCACATGACCGACCACTCATTTCGCTTGAGTGTATCGAATGTATATCACCAACGGTTGGGCTCAAACCACCGTTTCCCGAAAAGGGACAGCATTGAAATAGATTCAAGAAGCAAAAGGAATTTCTCTAGATAGGTGATTATATACCCTAATGGGAGCGACCCACATAGCCATGCTGCCTGCCCGATTTCTATCATCTCCCGGTTGATGAGGCTTGAGGCTACGCTTTATCAGCACATCATATTTACTTCGAATGCCACATCATCAGATCCATCAGAATCACTAATTGACGTCCACAACAATACATTACGTGTTAGCTAAAAGAAGTTTCCTTCTCCGCTTCCACTCTTGGTACGGTTGGAGAAATCAATGTACGTGACCTTTCTGGAAATACTCTGTCAGACATTCATCCATACAAGTCACCCAGGAACAGGATGAACCGAAGGTACTCCCCTACTGCATCCAATATAGGAATCACCCCATGGATCAGTAGCGAGAAGTCCTTGCATCCCGTAGATTCCAATCACGACAGAATCACAGTATATCTCTGGTTGCAAGTCAGAGATTTTAAGTAATCCTTCCGCTTATGAAAATCAACGGTCTTCAATAGCTCCATCTCGAACCAGCCTCTTCAACGTATTCGTATTTGCTGGACGGAATGGTTTCCGAATAAATTCGATCCCGGTCTTTCCGTACCAACAATCGTACGGGCCAAATTTGATAGTCGGTTATTTAACTATCAAATAAAACAACCATTCATCCATGAAAGAAAATGGATTCACTGATTCAATACTCAGTATCATTTAGCCTCTTTAACGAACCGTCCATTAATTATATTCTCCAAATTTTTCCCATATTTGAAACATCGTTTACTTCTTATTATAATATAAGAATATTCTCCTCATTCATTTTAACTTAAAAACTTTTCACAAATTATTTATAATATCACTTTATGGGCAACATTACTTCAACTACTCTCGTTTATAATTTAATACCATCCTTTTGAAAACCTATGCAAATCTCGACTCCATTTACTTAATTAATTATTAAGTAAATTCTTATTAAACTCTTTATATTAACGATAATAGTTCTTTACAAACTATACACGAGCTTCGATTCTATTATAAATAGAATCCTTATGACAATTCCTTAATATCTTATTATTTTTATTTTACCACTTGATTTTCAACAACTCAATATTCATTTGTTTTTAAAACCACATAAACGACGATTTTATGAATCTTATATTAATATCTTATATAATTATATTGATATACTTTTCAAATTCTTCTATTGATCAAAACGATTCAACTTATCATCTGTAACAACGTTACAGATTTCATTTCAAAACCATTTTTCTTGTCACGTTTTCTTTAACTCAAATCCGACTATTTATTTGTTGTTTAAAACATATAATCTCCCTTTTAAAACTTATACCTAAAATATAGTTCATCTCGTTTGTAACAAATGTTACAAAACATATTTACAAACTACTAACTTCATTTACTAACTTGATTTCATTCCCAAAACTTTAGGATTTCCATGTACAAAATTTTTTGTAAATAAAGTACGACAATTCACCATTTGTTTTCATTTTCACTTCTTTAACTTTGTTTACAAATCTCTTTTGCAATTCATTATCGACAACTAATATTCGTTGTTGTTATCCAAAACATTAACCTCATTTATACTTGTGTCTTCAGTTAACATTCCGAACCTAGCAATAAACTCACTTCCATTTGTTTAATTCACTCCCATTCATATTCAAATTTCAACTTTGTTTCATTTAAAATATCAAATCCCATTTCCAAATCACTACTCATTTGCATTCCATTGATTTGTTAATCTCATTCACGAAATGATATTAAATCACATTTCGTATTTATTTATTTGAAACACCGTTTGTTGAAAACAATCATTTATTACAAAACATTTCCTTTTGAACTCTTTTACCATTCCCGTGTATTCAAAATCCAATGATCCTATTTTGAACTACTTAAACTTCCCATCCGACCGATAAGGCTTTTACAAAATCATTTCAACATTTAAATAGCCAATTCAACAAATTTATATCGTTTAAACATTTATTTGATAATCTCTTACATTTCTGTTAGTTATAATTTTTGTACATTTAGCTTCGACTATTATCTTTGCCATAAGAGTCGCATTTTAAAATCATATCAAAAATATATTTATAACTTTGAAACCGCTCAAAATCCCTTTAATATTGATTTTCGAAAATCATTCCTTTTAACCGACGGCACTAAAGAGGCAAATGACTACTGTAGTACCAAACCGTGAAATATACACTAATTTCACATTCAATAACAAACAATTTTATCATATTGATAAACGTTATCAATATTATCCAACCTGTTATTCCCTGCAAAATAATGGGTTACCACAATTCAAATTATTCAGTCCAATATTTGTTTTCATCTAAACAGATGAAATAAAACAGTTTAATAATAACAGTCAATAATAACTGTAACAGTCAATACTGGGATAATAACAGAAGTTCAAGCATTCAACCATTTATGTATAACGTTTATAGTGTTATAAACGTAACCACTGAGGTAAGTTACCTCACTTGGATTCAACCGTTAGAAATAACGATTAATTAAATTAAACGAACGTTTAATTTAACTGTTTCAGTCAATATACGAATATAAAATCAACAATGAACAACAACAAACAACCATTAACAACCATAGCACACAATTATAAAACCCAACTTATATAAAATATAAGTAGGGGAAAAACTGAGTGAGTTTAACTCACCTTGATTTTAATCCACCGATAAATATCTGACTTTTAGTTGAAACCTGACGTTTAATTCGAAATAAAATTTCCAGTTTTCTTCAGATCCGGACTAGGCATGCTCCATCTCGAAGTACTCGACTCCACGGCCCCAACACAACTGACCGTCTGTAAATCTAACATCGTACGAGAGAGAAATCGTATAAACAAGTTTAAATAAAACTTAAATTTTAAAAACTTAGATTTTCTATAAATTAAAATTGGGCTTACTTCTTTGATCACCGGCCCAAACACTACCCGACCCGCTACCATTTAAACCCTAACCCATCGTTCCTTCTTCATTCATTCAAGCCGCCTCCACTTATTTTCCTCAAAGCCGAAAATTATGAAACCCTAATCCCCCTTCTTGATTTCAGCGACCGAGAATGATGGCGTCGGCCCCCTTCCCTCCTCTATTCAACCACTCTCTGATCTCCCCCTTATTCTCCTCTCGTATCGATCGGCCTAAACCCCCAACATCAGTTCGACGACCACCTTGTTTTCGTCAGTCCACCTCCTTCTTCAAGAATTAATTTGCTTCCCACCATGAGCCAATCCGAGCCTTTCATCGCGCCCCTTAAGACGACACAAACAAGGCTTTCAATCTGAACTGATACATCAGCAAATCGGTCATCGCGGTGTGGAGTTTGTGGAGCCGCCAATTCAGATAAGTACTTTAATTTGTTTTCGCATTTTGTTATGATTTTCCTTGGTAGTTCCGAACTTTTTCTTTACTGTATTGGTTTGTGGTTTCGAATGGGTTCTGGAATGATGAAACAACTCTGTGTGATGTGTATTTATAGATGCGATTTTGGTTCAGATTAGATCACATCCATCAGAGTTCTAGATAGGTTCAGCTATTACGCTGCTTAAGCCATTACCTTTTTAGATTTTCGTATGTGATGGGAACTGAATGGATATGTGAGGATCTGAACAAAGATTTGGGTAAAATTCTGTATATGGTTGTAGAGTACTGTTGTGAGAAAAGTGATCGAATCTGCTATGAGTTGTTTTAATCAATTCCAGTGATTTGAAAACCGTATAATAGATTTTAAGTTTGGATTTTGGTTTCTCAGTACTTGTTGATCCGTTCAAAATGGATCAAGCTATGTCTAGTTAACTCCAAATCAAAGATATCGAATCTGAAATATATATTTTATTTCCATTTTAAAATATATGTAAACAGTAATTTTGCACATGAATCTTCTGTATATTAGCTGTTCAATCCTGTAAAGATTTTGATTATATAAATATACATCTCCTCTTAGCTGTTCCTACTACCGTCCTATAAGGTTCATTACCATTTCTTTGAGCTGTTTTGATAGGAATATATACTATTCTAACCATATTTTTTTCCTTTTCCTTCTTCTTTTTCAGATCCACTGATGGAGATGATGGATCACTGGTTCTCGACAGACCAAAGGCTGCTGATGAATCTTTTTGGTTGCTTGTATTATTTGTACTGTTTTACTTGTCATTGGATTTGTATAATCTATTTTGGTCTTCACAGATTTTCTGTACAGTGTAGTCTTGTAAGTATGTGTTAAATTTTGTTTTTCCTTTGTAAAAATAATCATGTATATTTACTAACTTATATGGTTATATCTTGTATATGTAATATAGCCTGTAACCCGGTATTACGGGCGTATTATTTCATACTGACAAATGTTATGTTATGTATAATAATATGTGGGTCAGTGGAACTCGTTTAAGTATACTTGCAGTAAACTGTTAAGCCTTGTTTCCTAATTTCCATATGGTTGGATAAGCATATTTGAATTTCGTTGACTTTCTGGTCTTAAGTCTAGAATTATTCTTGATTTTGGAAGGGTTGAGACAAATAAAATAAATTAGTCAATTGGTATATGTGCATAACCCTGAGTGGAGGTAAAAATGTATGTTTTAAATCATATTATTGTATTGTGCAGTATACGTATATATATCATATGGTAATAACAGTATGTCATACCGACCAAACACCATATACGCCCTGTTTATGGTGTTAATTATATTTGAACGACTAAATTTAATGATAATTTAATATCAACGTATTTATTTAAACCAACCTCTTAAATTTCAAATATAATTAAAAACTTCAACATTGAAATTCTGGCTTAAAATAAATATCCCATTTATATAAAAATCCTTTAATTTAAATAAATTCGATTAAAATCCATTAAAATTTCAATATAATATATAAACTAATTTAAATATTATATTTTAAATGGCCGAAAAATCCGGGACGTTACATTCTTCCCTCCTTAAAATAATTTCGTCCTCGAAATTGCAAAGTAGGAAGAATATTCTGAACCGTATTATTTTTAAAATCATTACTATTGAATTAAATTCAAAATAAATTCAAACTCTAAAAATTTTCTATAATTTTGCCAGCACCTTCGCTGCATTGCTCGATTTGTATGACTACCACTGCTACTCCGGTATTCAACTTCGTCGAAAATTCAAAATCCAAATGGCAACCCACTTTATTTGAATCCAATTTATTTACCCATTAAATTTTCAAACCCCAATTCATTGAAGTTCACTCCATTGGAGTTTATTCTTAACTTGGTTTTTCTTAACTGGGTTCAGTTTCTCATTCATACCCGATTCAATTTGACGAATTGATTTTCAAATCAGTTCAATTTTATTTCCTATTTCAAATTTTACCAATCAAAACACATAAACAACCCACATTACTATATATAGGAAATTATTTCTCTTTTCTATGAAAATATACTTTGGGTAAAAAAAATCATTTACCCACCTTTAGTAAACAATGTTGTATCCCCTCGCTAGTTCAATGCTTCTCAGCATTTAAACCAGTCAAATAACACAATACAAAACATTTTTATATAAAATTTTACAAATACGCTCTCATATATATATACACTCAAACTCAATCTAGGGTGTTACTTACACCATCTCTATTGAGTTACGCCACAGAGCCAAGGTTATTACTCAACCAATAGCTCTGATACCACTGTAACGACCAGAGGATTTTCGGCCCCGAAATTCGACATAAATACCTTTACCGTGACTCATGCCGACCTCCCAACACCGAAAACACTGGACGTTATTAGAAAGAATTTAGAGGGTGAGATAAGAAAGAAAGAAATATTAGAATAGAAGAAGAAGAAACATCACAACCCAGAATCAGAGTCTCACATCGCAGCGGAACAAAATATAATATAGAATTAAATCTTTATTGAGAGCTTGAAATAAAACTTACAATATCAGAGTACATCATACAATGGGACAGTTATAATAACCTGTCCTCATATACAACACACACAGCGGAATATCATACGTTTGAACTCCTTCAGCTCGTCTCTTCATAGCATTTGAAACCTGAACCTGTACACCCCGGGCTAACCCGAGCATTTACAAAACACCGGGTCAGTCTGGTGAACCAGAGTGAGAAAAACTCGTACAGTATTAAGGGTAAATCATCCAACATGATTTTTAAAGTTCAAAATCTTTCAAAAGGAAAGGATAATCGTAAGACCAAATCCACACATAAACACGGACGGTTTTTACCTTACGATAACCCAAAACAGTTTTGAAATCAATATCTTGTCTGATATTATCATAATGTCTAAATACAAGTAAATAGAATCTAGTAGAACGCTTGCATCTCACGCTCCACATATATAGTATACAAACAAAACCGCGGGTGCTTATTGGAGATTGGATTCCGACCTTGATAAGGTATGGGACCACCTGCCGCTAGTGTACCTCTAGAGGCGAATACACTGGGTTCAACAAGAACGTCTTGCAACCCGGCCCTCACATGACCGACCACTCATTTCGCTTGAGTGTATCGAATGTATATTACCAACGGTTGGGCTCAAACCACCGTTTCCCAAAAAGGGACAGCATTGAAATAAATTCAAGAAGATAAAGGAATTTCCCTAGATAGGTGATTATATACCCTAATGGGAGCGACCCACATAGCCATGCTGCCTGCCCGATTTCTGTCATCTCCCGGTTGATGAGGCTTGAGGCTACGCTTTATCAGCACATCATATTTACTTCGAATGCCACATCATCAGATCCATCAGAATCACTAATTGACGTCCACAACAATACATTACGTGTTAGCTAAAAGAAGTTTCCTTCTCCGCTTCCACTCTTGGTACGGTTGGAGAAATCAATGTACGTGACCTTTTTGGAAATACTCTGTCAGACATTCATCCATACAAGTCACCCAGGAACAGGATGAACCGAAGGTACTCCCCTACTGCATCCAATATAGGAATCACCCCATGGATCAGTAGCGAGAAGTCCTTGCATCCCGTAGATTCCAATCACGACAGAATCACAGTATATCTCTGGTTGCAAGTCAGAGATTTTAAGTAATCCTTCCGCTTATGAAAATCAACGGTCTTCAATAGCTCCATCTCGAACCAGCCTCTTCAACGTATTCGTATTTGCTGGACGGAATGGTTTCCGAATAAATTCGATCCCGGTCTTTCCGTACCAACAATCGTACGGGCCAAATTTGATAGTCGGTTATTTAACTATCAAATAAAACAACCATTCATCCATGAAAGAAAATGGATTCACTGATTCAATACTCAGTATCATTTAGCCTCTTTAACGAACCGTCCATTAATTATATTCTCCAAATTTTTCCCATATTTGAAACATCGTTTACTTCTTATTATAATATAAGAATATTCTCCTCATTCATTTTAACTTAAAAACTTTTCACAAATTATTTATAATATCACTTTATGGGCAACATTACTTCAACTACTCTCGTTTATAATTTAATACCATCCTTTTGAAAACCTATGCAAATCTCGACTCCATTTACTTAATTAATTATTAAGTAAATTCTTATTAAACTCTTTATATTAACGATAATAGTTCTTTACAAACTATACACGAGCTTCGATTCTATTATAAATAGAATCCTTATGACAATTCCTTAATATCTTATTATTTTTATTTTACCACTTGATTTTCAACAACTCAATATTCATTTGTTTTTAAAACCACATAAACGACGATTTTATGAATCTTATATTAATATCTTATATAATTATATTGATATACTTTTCAAATTCTTCTATTGATCAAAACGATTCAACTTATCATCTGTAACAACGTTACAGATTTCATTTCAAAACCATTTTTCTTGTCACGTTTTCTTTAACTCAAATCCGACTATTTATTTGTTGTTTAAAACATATAATCTCCCTTTTAAAACTTATACCTAAAATATAGTTCATCTCGTTTGTAACAAATGTTACAAAACATATTTACAAACTACTAACTTCATTTACTAACTTGATTTCATTCCCAAAACTTTAGGATTTCCATGTACAAAAATTTTTGTAAATAAAGTACGACAATTCACCATTTGTTTTCATTTTCACTTCTTTAACTTTGTTTACAAATCTCTTTTGCAATTCATTATCGACAACTAATATCTGTCGTTGTTATCCAAAACATTAACCTCATTTATACTTGTGTCTTCAGTTAACATTCCGAACCTAGCAATAAACTCACTTCCATTTGTTTAATTCACTCCCATTCATATTCAAATTTCAACTTTGTTTCATTTAAAATATCAAATCCCATTTCCAAATCACTACTCATTTCCATTCCATTGATTTGTTAATCTCATTCACGAAATGATATTAAATCACATTTCGTATTTATTTATTTGAAACACCGTTTGTTGAAAACAATCATTTATTACAAAACATTTCCTTTTGAACTCTTTTACCATTCCCGTGTATTCAAAATCCAATGATCCTATTTTGAACTACTTAAACTTCCCATCCGACCGATAAGGCTTTTACAAAATCATTTCAACATTTAAATAGCCAATTCAACAAATTTATATCGTTTAAACATTTGTTTGATAATCTCTTACATTTCTGTTAGTTATAATTTTTGTACATTTAGCTTCGACTATTATCTTTGCCATAAGAGTCGCATTTTAAAATCATATCAAAAATATATTTATAACTTTGAAACCGCTCAAAATCCCTTTAATATTGATTTTCGAAAATCATTCCTTTTAACCGACGGCACTAAAGAGGCAAATGACTACTGTAGTACCAGACCGTGAAATATACACTAATTTCACATTCAATAACAAACAATTTTATCATATTGATAAACGTTATCAATATTATCCAACCTGTTATTCCCTGCAAAATAATGGGTTACCACAATTCAAATTATTCAGTCCAATATTTGTTTTCATCTAAACAGATGAAATAAAACAGTTTAATAATAACGGTCAATAATAACTGTAACAGTCAATACTGGGATAATAACAGAAGTTCAAGGATTCAACCATTTATGTATAACGTTTATAGTGTTATAAACGTAACCACTGAGGTAAGTTACCTCACTTGGATTCAACCGTTAGAAATAACGATTAATTAAATTAAATGAACGTTTAATTTAACTGTTTCAGTCAATATACGAATATAAAATCAACAATGAACAACAACAAACAACCATTAACAACCATAGCACACAATTATAAAACCCAACTTATATAAAATATAAGTAAGGGAAAAACTGAGTGAGTTTAACTCACCTTGATTTTAATCCACCGATAAATATCTGACTTTTAGTTGAAACCTGACGTTTAATTCGAAATAAAATTTCCAGTTTTCTTCAGATCCGGACTAGGCATGCTCCATCTCGAAGTACTCGACTCCACGGCCCCAACACAACTGACCGTCTGTAAATCTAACATCGTACGAGAGAGAAATCGTATAAACAAGTTTAAATAAAACTTAAATTTTAAAAACTTAGATTTTCTATAAATTAAAATTGGGCTTACTTCTTTGATCACCGGCCCAAACACTACCCGACCCGCTACCATTTAAACCCTAACCCATCGTTCCTTCTTCATTCATTCAAGCCGCCTCCACTTATTTTCCTCAAAGCCGAAAATTATGAAACCCTAATCCCCCTTCTTGATTTCAGCGACCGAGAATGATGGCGTCGGCCCCCTTCCCTCCTCTATTCAACCACTCTCTGATCTCCCCCTTATTCTCCGCTCGTATCGATCGGCCTAAACCCCCAACATCAGTTCGACGACCACCTTGTTTTCGTCAGTCCACCTCCTTCTTCAAGAATTAATTTGCTTCCCACCATGAGCCAATCCGAGCCTTTCATCGCGCCCCTTTAGACAACACAAACAAGGCTTTCAATCTGAACCGATACATCAGCAAATCGGTCATCGCGGTGTGGAGTTTGTGGAGCCGCCAATTCAGATAAGTACTTTAATTTGTTTTCGCATTTTGTTATGATTTTCCTTGGTAGTTCCGAACTTTTTCTTTACTGTATTGGTTTGTGGTTTCGAATGGGTTCTGGAATGATGAAACAACTCTGTGTGATGCGTATTTATAGATGTGATTTTGGTTCAGATTAGATCACATCCATCAGAGTTCTAGATAGGTTCAGCTATTACGCTGCTTAAGCCATTACCTTTTTAGATTTTCGTATGTGATGGGAACTGAATGGATATGTGAGGATCTGAACAAAGATTTGGGTAAAATTCTGTATATGGTTGTAGAGTATTGTTGTGAGAAAAGTGATCGAATCTGCTATGAGTTGTTTCAATCAATTCCAATGATTTGAAAACCGTATAATAGATTTTAAGTTTGGATTTTGGTTTCTCAGTACTTGTTGATCCGTTCAAAATGGATCAAGCTATGTCTAGTTAACTCCAAATCAAAGATATCGAATCTGAAATATAGATTTTATTTCCATTTTAAAATATATGTAAACAGTAATTTTGCACATGAATCTTCTGTATATTAGCTGTTCAATCCTGTAAAGATTTTGATTATATAAATATACATCTCCTCTTAGCTGTTCCTACTACCGTCCTATAAGGTTCATTACCATTTCTTTGAGCTGTTTTGATAGGAATATATACTATTCTAACCATATTTTTTTCCTTTTCCTTCTTCTTTTTCAGATCCACTGATGGAGATGATGGATCACTGGTTCTCGACAGACCAAAGGCTGCTGATGAATCTTTTTGGTTGCTTGTATTATTTGTACTGTTTTGCTTGTCATTGGATTTGTATAATCTATTTTGGTCTTCTCAGATTTTCTGTACAGTGTAGTCTTGTAAGTATGTGTTAAATTTTTTTTTTCCTTTGTAAAAATAATCATGTATATTTACTAACTTATATGGTTATATCTTGTATATGTAATATAGCCTGTAACCCGGTATTACGGGCGTATTATTTCATACTGACAAATGTTATGTTATGTATAATAATATGTGGGTCAGTGGAACTCGTTTAAGTATACTTGCAGTAAACTGTTAAGCCTTGTTTCCTAATTTCCATATGGTTGGATAAGCATATTTGAATTTCATTGACTTTCTGGTCTTAAGTCTAGAATTATTCTTGATTTTAGAAGGGTTGAGACAAATAAAATAAATTAGTCAATTGGTATATGTGTATAACCCTGAGTGGAGGTAAAAATGTATGTTTTAAATCATATTATTGTATTGTGCAGTATACGTATATATATCATATGGTAATAACAGTATGTCATACCGACCAAACACCATATACGCCCTGTTTATGGTGTTAATTATATTTGAACGACTAAATTTAATGATAATTTAATATCAACGTATTTATTTAAACCAACCTCTTAAATTTCAAATATAATTCAAAACTTCAACATTGAAATTCTGGCTTAAAATAAATATCCCATTTATATAAAAATCCTTTAATTTAAATAAATTCGATTAAAATCCATTAAAATTTCAATATAATATATAAACTAATTTAAATATTATATTTTAAATGGCCGAAAAATCCGGGACGTTACAGATATGACCATGAAACAAGTGGGCATGACAAAGCAAATAAGAGGAATATTCTGGTGTTAATCTCATTCCTAATCACTATAGGATAATTACTATACTGCACCACCACTGGTCACCCTAAAAGTTGATCCCACCTACAGAACTTAATAATGATAATGGTACGTGTACCCCTAGCTGCCTTCATAGGTGTCGTCTGCCCCTTTCTCCACTAGTTGTACCCACTACCCCCATTCGATCGGCTCCCTAACTCGTAGATACCCGTGCTGGTCCCACAGTGGGGTGTATCACTCCCCAAAGTGGCAACCCGATACCACCAAAGATGCATGGCTTATATCTACACGATGCAACAACGTCTTATCTACCAGCCGAGGCCCACGCACGCATATGACCACGTTGGACTTGCTTTGCCACCGCTAACCCGTTTTGACCTCTTACAATCAAATCCAGTAAGCGTGTCCCGTCCTCGACTTGGGTCAAGGTCATAAAGAGACTTAATGGGTTACCGGTTTGAAAAGGGCCCCCATGCTTGACACAAGCCTTCCACATATGCTTGGTCCCCAATAAGGTTTCCCCACTTAACCCCATTCTTATTCATGTCTTCTTACATGTTTCAATCTCGGTTAAGTGCATCTAATCGTATTTCACATGCCACCCACGGCACCCACTTAATTTCACATGCCACCCAAGGCACCCAATTAACCCCCCATATCCCACCACATGTTTATCTGGTTAAGTGTTACTTAATTCATTAGAACCGTAACCTTGTAAAGACCTCCCACATTAGGCTGACATTTGCGGTTGCTAGATTTGTTGGGCGGGTCCGGGCCGTCTTATACCGCAAATGAGCCTAACCTCGTGTCTTTACAATTGTTACGCATTCAATTCGTGCCTTTTACCTCTCACATTATACTGGCATTTGTGGCTGTTGGATTTGCCGGGCGGGCCCGGGCAGTTTACACCACAAAAGAGTCTAACCTCGTGTCTTAGGCGATTAATTATTACACATCTTTATTTAACCCCAAATTGGATTAATATCCCTATTCAAATTTGTCAATAAATTCCAAATTTATTTATGTCCATAATTGTCTCTTAAAATTATGTCCATAAATACCAGTAATGCCAATTAATGTCTCAAATTAATTATATGCCTTTTAAGGCCATTTTATGCCAATTCACAATTTATGTATATTCAATATTATCCCATCATCCCCATGTTAGACTCGCAAATAGTCTAACTTATAAAAAGAAAAACAACATCACATAACACATAAAATACATCTAAGGATCATGACATAAGATTACATAGCCAATAACTTGCATATGAATTTCATTCAACTAGCATATGATACAAAACTAGCATAGGTAATAGGCATAAACTTGCATGACTTATGTACTGCTATAGATCCAAACATAAAGGTGTGAACTTGCATATGGATCTAAACATAAAGATGTAAACTTGCATATAGATCTAAACATAAAGATGTAAACTTGCATATAGATCTAAACATAAAGATGTAAACTTGCATATGGGTCTAAACATAAAGATGTAAACTTGCATATGGATATAAACATAAAGGTTAATGTCACATAAACTAGCATATGTATATACATGTCTCACATATATTTTAACAACCCAAATTTGCATAATATTCATACATGAATATATGATCCAATCATCACAAACTTGCATAAGATATATGATTCAACTTGCATAAGATTCACATAAGAACTAACATATCATCCAACTTGCATAAGACTAACATATGGTTCAACACCACAAACATATATATGATTTACATTACATGATTCAAAATCATATTCTCATAATCCCAATTATATCTTATCATAATTAAATTAATTAATTAATTTGTGAAAGTTATCATACTCACAATTAAAAAGAATAGTCTTGTCTTTCTGGGATCTGTATATTGAGACTGAATTGCTCGCCTTTGATGTAGACTAATCATTATTTAGATTTGATTTGATTTTGATTCAAGCTTCTATCTTTCTTTAGGGTTGAAAGTGTATGGCGGCTACTCTAGGTTCTCCATTGACAGCATGGCGGCTCTTGTTATGAATTAATGTGATTAGGGTTAGGGTTTAGGAGGGTTTTTATAGAAGTTTAATTTAATAAGAGCCATCGGATTAACCTAGGGATAACCAGAACCATCAGGACCACTCAGATGCCACATCAGCCCTTAGGGCGAATCAGGCCACGGGTTGACAGCCAAACACCCTGGATCGACCCCTAGTCGACCCAGCGGGGCTCGGGTCAACTCAGCGGGGCTCGGGTCGACTCCAAAAGTGGTGCGGTTCGGATATTCCCCCCTCCAAATTCGCTGTTTTGAACTTTTTTTGAATATAAATATATATATATATATATATATATATATATATATATATATTTCTCTCATATGCATACAAACTTCAAGGCTTAATATCTTCTTCATAAGTTATCCATTTTATGCAAACCAAATGTCTATCTTGACCCAAAATTTTGAGACGAACATAATAGCGCAACCCATTTCACTTAATTCTTCTTCTAAAAATTAAGTATACTTTAATTTGTGAATTTTAATGTTATAAAATTACTGGGTGTTACATTCTCCCCTCCTTAAAGGATTTCGTCCTCGAAATCTCTAAGTTAAGAAGAATGTATCCTACCAACCAATCATCCATCTACTCAACCATCATCCACAAGCATCCATTGTCCTTAAAGAAATTTCTAATGATATATGAACTTATGCAAAAATGTGTGTATATGTTCCTTATCTAATGCAAAGATCAGACGGTCCACTGATTCAGATGACCTCCTTAATGCAAATCATGATAGTGCCATGCGTCCATTATGTATGCGAAAGAATCCTATCGATACATATTATTTCTACATGTGTGCACAACCATTCATCAAAATGCAGCATCCATATGATAACACAACCATCATACATCCATTAATTCAGATATGCACACGCATTTATATGCAACATGAAGGTGATTGAGCCGATCTAGTGCCTAATGTGTGTGTACATGGATCCACAAGCAACCACTTGCATCCATTTGCATCCACCAAACATAACATGTCTCAAACACATTTTTGCAACCATAGGGTTCTTCCTAACTAAAGATCAAAGATGTTATCGCAAAGATAATACTAAAAGATAAGACAAGTGTCAACAAAGCAGTAGAAAAAGGAGAAATTAAAACATACCCTCAAAAAGGAAAGGGTATAGCATACACATTTTGTCTTCCGTCTCCCAAGTCGCATCACTTTAATCATCTCCCCATTGCACTTTGACCAACTTGACCTCTTTGTTGCGAATCTTTTTGACCTTCGATCCGAGAATGTGTGTAGGAGCTCGTCTGATCGTGGCATTGCATTCTACTTCCACCTCTTCGAGGGTGCTCGGCTCTACCACTTCCGTCGTATCGTGTAAACAATTACGCATATGCGAAACGTGAAACACATCATGAACTCCGCTGAGCTTCTCTGGTAACTTTACTCTATACGCCATTTGTCCAATCCTCTCCATAATTGGAAAGGGTCCTACGAACCTCGGTGCCAACTTCCCTACTGATCCAAAACGGACTACGTTTCTTAACGGTGATACCTTAACAAAAACCATGTCCCCAATATTAATTCAAGATCGGTTTGTCTTTTATCAGCATATGACTTCTATCGGTCCTGCACCGTCTTCATTCGTCGTCGAATCAGGTCTATCATCTCCAATGTCTCCCTAATCATGTCGAGTTCAAGCAAAACCTTATCAGTGGATTCCCACCAACATGTAGGTGATCGGCACGGTCGTCCATAAAGAGCCTTAAAAGATGGCATGCCAATGCTAGCCTGAAAACTATTATTATAGGTGAACTCCACTAGTGGAAGGTGTTCTTCCCATGTTCCTCCAAAGTCTAGGATGCATAGTCTCAGAAGGTCTTCTAGAACCCGATTTACTCTCTCGGTCTGGCCGTCCATCTGAGGGTGATAAGCGATACTTAAGCATAATTGCATTCTAACCGCCTCTTGCAAGCTTTTCCAAAATTCGCTTGTGAAAATGGGATCTCTATCGCTCACAATGCTAGAGGGTATGTCGTGCAAAGGAACTATCTCTCGAAGGTAAACAGATGCTAACCACGTGGCATCCTTCTACTTTTAACGGGAATAAAATGGGCACTTTTGGTAAGTCTGTCTATAGTTACCCAAATCCCCGTATTACCCTTCCTTGATCTTGGTAACCCATCTACAAAATCCATGGAATCGCTTTCCCATTTCCAAAGCGGAATCTCTAAGGGATGGAGCAAACCTCCAGGCTTCTTTTGCTCTGCCTTGACTTGTTGGCACACTAAGCATCTAGCAACGAACTCGGCCACGTCCTTCTTCATTCCGGCCCAAAAGAAAACTCGCTTCATATCCCTATACATCTTATCACCACCGGAATGTATGGTCATCTTGATAGATATGCGAGGACTCCCCTCCTATAAGCTTGCCTACTATCTCAACCAACTGTGGGTCATTTCGCTGTGCCTCTCCAACTCGACCCAAAAGTGTAGGTTGCACCTCTAATGATGCCAATAATCTGGGTACATAATCGACAGAGGGTCTGAAGTCAAAGAAAGATATATACTCCAAACTCTGCTGCCCTACGAACAAAGGACTTAAAGTTAACTTCTTTCTACTTAAGGCGTCGGCTACAACGTTACCCTTGCCAGGGGTATATGCGATCTCAAAATCGTAGGATGCCAAAAACTCTATCCATCTCTGTTGCCTCAAGTTTAGGTTTTGCCAAGAGAATAAGTACTTTACCGACTTATGGTCTATATACAACTCAATACTCTCGCCAAGCAAATAATGACGCCATGAATTAAGCGCAAAAACTACGGCCTCCAACTCTAAGTCGTGGGTAGGGTAATTTTTCTCGGAGGCTTTCAACTGTCTTCCACCATAGCATATCACCCATCCCTCTTTCGTTAAAACTGTGCCAAGCCCTGTCCCGCAAGCATCGGTATATACAGTGAATGTCTTACTCCCGTCTGGCAAAACTAAAACTGGAGTTGTCGTCAAAGCCCTCTTCAGACGTTGGAAAGCATCGTCACAGTCAACGTCCCAAGTAAAAGTCAAATTCTTCTTCGTTATTCGAGTGAGAGGGGCTGATATCTTCGCGAAGTCCTTACTGAACTTCCTATAATAGCCAGCCAGCCCTAAAAAGCTTCTTACTTATGTTGCGTTCTTAGAAGATTTCCAATCTTGGATTGCCACCACCTTGGCGGGATCCACAGCTATCCCTTCCTTAGAGACCACGTGTCCTAAGAACCTCACTTCTTTTCTCCAAAAATGGCACTTGGAGAACTTAGCTTTTAGCTGATGCGCTCGTAGGGTCTCTAAGACTTCCCTAAGATGTAGGGTATGCTCTTCTTCACTTTAGAGAAAACCAGAATATCGTCTACAAAGACTACTACAAACTTGTTTAGAAACTCCCTAAACACCCAACTCATTAAGTCAACAAAGTATGCGGGTGCATTCATCAAACCAAAAGGAATGACGAGCCACTCAAAGAAACCGTCAGGAGTTCTAAAGGCAGTCTTATCGATGCTATCTTCAGCCACCCTTAGATGATGAAACCCAGTAGCTAAATCCAGTTGCGAGAAAACTGAAGCACGCACAAACTGATCGAATAAATCTTCTATCCTCGGGAATGGGTGGATGTTCTTCTTTGTTAGCTTTTTTAGCTCTCTATAATCCACGCACAATCTAAGTGAACCATCAGCTTTTGTAGCAAAAACGACTGGAGCACCCCACTCCGAAATACTTCTTATTATGAACCACTTCTAAGGCAATTCTTTCACTTGCTTACTGAGTTCTCTTCTCTCTCTCAGAGCCATGTGGCGCACTGGTAAGGCAACTGGCTTTGCATTATCTACTAGATATATTCGAAAGTATATCTCGCGCCTCGGGGGTAAACCTCGAACTTCATCGAAGACGTCACTATATTCACGGACCACACGAACAGATTTCAAATCATCATTGGATGCATCTAGGGATTCTAGTTAGCTAAGCATTACCGGACCTCTAGGGTCACAAGAAATATCAAGGGTCTTTCCACAACGAGTCAACAATCTAACTACCCTTCTTTCACAATCTAGGATGGCACCGTATCTAGTTAGCCAATCCATACCTAGAATCAAGCCGTAGCCCATAAAGCCAAAAACAAAGGCGTTTCATTCAAACCCAACGCCCAAGATAGACACTCTCAAATCCCGACAAAACATAGAAAGATGAGCCGAACCACCAATAGGATTTGAGACTACTATGGGATCCGTAACTAGACTAGTATTTAGGTGCAGTGTTTCAACTAACGAAGCAGATACAAACGAGTGTGAAGCGCCAGAGTCAAACAAAGTACGAACAGGATGATCAAACAGAAAAACTAAACTTTCAATGGAAATGTTTCTACCTCTCTCCTGTCCTGGTGCCATGAGAACCTGAATCTGCCCTCTCGCCTACCCTGGTGCCATGAGAGCCTGAAGCTGCCCTCCAGAAGTTCTTTGCCCTTGCCCCTGTTTCTTTGGGCAGTCCTTAACTAGATGACCTGCCTCTCCACAGTGGAAACATCCAGTCTTCTTCTTTTTCCTACAGTCTTTGCTCAGATGGCCTGGTGTCCCACAATTAAAGCACTTCTTCTTTCCTTTGCCATTATTGCTCTTCCCGCCTTTCTTGTTTTGTTGTTGTGGCTTCTTCTGGTCTCCTTTTTTCTCTGGTGCTTTATTAGCATTCGCACCTTTCTCTTCCTCATGCATAAGCGCCATGTCAACCAGTTTCTCAAAGGTAGCCCCCATCGGAATGTGGGTCATCGCCAACCCATGTAGCGGCTCATTCAAACATTTAACGAACCTCAGGGCCTTCTTTTCAGGTGTGTTTACCAATTCCAAGCCAAATCTCGCCAACTGATTGAACTTGTTGATGTACTCCTTTATTGATAAATCCCCTCGCTTCAACGCCAAGAATCTTTCCATATATAAATTCTCCTCTACTCGTGAGAGAAACTTTATTTCGAACCTACGCTTGAAATTCATCCATGTCTCCGCCGGACGCTCTCCGTTCGTGACCTCCCACCAAAAGGTGGCTTCGTCTTTAATTAACCAAGAAGCCAATTGGACCTTCCATCTTCTACTTCGAAAATACCAAATAGATCTTCCACCTCCTTAAGCCAATTTCGAGCTTCAACAAAAGTCTCGGATCCATGAAAAGGTTTCCCGCCCGTTGCCCTAAAATCTTTGCATATCTTTGCAAAAGTATCAACACGGGGAGGAGAAGGAGGAGGGGATGAGCATTTGCTAGGCCTGCGACATTGGCCCTAGCTTCCAGATACCTACTAAACCATCCTGGTATCGGTATCCCCTCGGGTATCTCGGGAATTCCAGACATGCTGAAAAGAAAATGAAGAGATTCAAAACGGAGAATTCGAAAGAAAGATATATGGCTCTTGGGGGTTATGTTTATTAAAACAAACTTTTCACTTGAAAAAATTTTCCTTAAAACATACTTTTGAAAGTATTTCTTTATAAAATGTTTTTTGAAAAATAGTTTTTCAAAATTCATATCTGGTCTGGTAACTTTCAACTCTGATACCACATGTAACACCCCACATCCATTAATGTCACTCACAAAGGGAATGCATTAACTTCCATGGAGCATATTTAGTGTATAGAACAGAATATAACAAGACAGATATAAATAATGGTACTTGAAAATTTTATAACAACTTTTATTGCAGCGGAGAAATAGTTTGATTACAACAACTTCATAAACTAAGTACACTTAATATCCATTTTGATAAATTGTTTCAGAGTACATAAAATAAAAAGCATAAACCCCAACACAAGTAGCCACAAAAGAGATGAGCTGAACTTTACTTTCAGCAATCCAAGAACTTCCAAAAGAGAGAGAAAGAGACCCGAGATCAAGCTCCACTAGTACTAGTCCCACCCTGAGAACCTTGGGGGAGGAAGAAAAGAGGCGAAAACAAGGGGGTCAGACATAAAGTCTGGCGAGTATAATAACTTTAACAATATAATTATTAAAGTAACTAGGATAAGGCATAAACCGGTAAGATAAGATATGACCATGAAACAAGTGGGCATGACAAAGCAAATAAGAGGAATATTCTGACGTTAATCTCATTCCTAATCACTATACGATAATTACTATACTGCACCACCACTAGTCACCCTAAAAGTTGATCCCGCCTATAGAACTTAATAATGATAATGGTAGTTTCGTGTACCCCTAGCTGCCTTCATAGGTGTCGTCTGCTCCTATCTCCACAAGTTGTACCCACTACCCCCATTCGATCAGCTCCCTAACTCGTAGATACCCGTGTCGGTCCCACAGTGGGGTGTATCACTCCCCAAAGTGGCAACCCGATACCATCAAAGATGCATGGCTTATATCTACATGATGCAACAACGTCTTACCTACCAGCCCAGGCACACGCACGCATATGACCCTTTGGACTTGCGTTGCCACCGCTAACCCGTTTTGACCTCTTACAATCAAATCCAGTAAGCATGACCCGTCCTCTACTTGGGTCGAGCTCACAAAGATACTTAATGGGTTACTGGTTTGAAAAGGGCCCCCATGCTTGACACAAGCCTTCCACCTATGCTTGGTCCCCACTAAGGTTTCCCCACTTAACCCCATTCTTATTCATGTCTTCTTACATGTTTCAATCTTGGTTAAGTGCATCTAATCGTATTTCACATGCCACCCAAGGCACCCACTTAATTTCACATGCCACCCAAGGCACCCACTTAACCCCCCATGTCCCACCACATGTTTATCTGGTTAAGTGTTACTTAATTCATTATAACCGTAACCTTGTAAAGACCTCCCACATTAGGTTGACATTTGCGGTTGCTGGATTTGCCGGGCAGGTCCGAGCAGTCTTATACCGTAAACGAGCCTAACCTCGTGTCTTTACAATTGTTACGCATTTAATTCGTGTCTTTGACCTCTCACATTAGACTGGCATCTGTGGCTGCTGGATTTGTCGGGCGGGTCCGGGCAGTCTTACACCACAAAAGAGTCTAACCCCATGTCTTAGGCGGTTAATTATTACACAACTTTATTTAACCCCAAATTGGATTAATATCCCTATTCAAATTTGTCAATAAATTCCAAATTTATTTATGTCCATAATTGTCTCTTAAAATTATGTCCATAAATACCAATTATGCCAATTAATGTCTCAAATTAATTATATGCCTTTTAAGGCCATTTTATGCCAATTCGCAATTTATGTATTTTTAATATTATCCCATCATCCCCACGCTATTCGTACGTTTTCATATGACATATGTTAGACTCGCAAATAGTCTAACTTATAAAAAGAAAAACAATATCACATAACACATAAAATAGATCTAAGGATCATGACATAAGATTACATAGCCAATAACTTGCATATGAATTTCATTCAACTAGCATATGATACAAAACTAGCATAGGTAATTGGCATAAAGTTGCATAACTTATGTATTGCTATAGATCCAAACATAAAGGTGTGAACTTGCATATGGATCTAAACATAAAGATGTAAACTTGCATATAGATCTAAACGTAAGGATGTAAACTTGCATATGGGTCTAAACATAAAGACGTAAACTTGCATATGGATCTAGAAATAAAGGTTAATGTCACATAAACTAGTATATGCATATGCATGTCTCACATATATTTTAACAACCCAAACTTGCATAAGATTCATGCATGAATATATGATCCAATCATCACAAACTTGCATATGATATATGATTCAACATGCATAAGATTCACATAAGAACTAACATATGATCCAACTTGCATAAGACTAACATATGATTCAACACCACAAACATACATATAATTTACATCACATGATTCAAAATCATATTCTCATAATCCCAAGTATATCTTATCATAATTAAATTAAGTATTTATTTTGTGAAAGCTATCATACTCACAATTAAAAAGAATAGTCTTGTCTTTCTGGGATCTGTATTCTGAAACTGAATTGCTCGCCTTTGATGTAGAGTAATCGTTATTTAGATTTGATTTGATTTTGATTCAAGCTTTTATCTTGCTTTAGGGTTGAAAGTGTATGGCGGCTACTCTATGTTCTCCATTGACAGCATGGCGGCTCGGGTCGACTCCAAAAATGGTGCGGTTCGGCTATTCCCCCTCCTGATTCGCTGTTTTGTACTTTTTTTTGGATATATATATATATATTCCTCTCATATGCATACAAACTTCAAGGCTTAATAACTTCTTCACAAGTTATTCGTTTTATGCAAATCAAATGTCTATCTTGACCCAAAATTTTGAGACGAACATAATAGCGCAACCTATTTCACTTAATTCTTCTTCTAAAAATTAAGTATACTTTGATTTGTGAATTTTAATGTTATAAAATTACGGGGTGTTACATCAACCCACTTACAAACCAAATAGCCTTCCTATTAGCCGTGTTTACCAAATCAATGCTAAACCTCGATAACTCGTTGAACTGGTTGATGTATTCCTTTATCGATAGATTTCCTTGTTTCAAATTCAAAAGCCGCTCCAATTGAATTCCTTCCTCAGCAGCTGATAGGAACTCCCTCTCAAACCTATTCCTGAATCTGGTCCAATCCACATGCCTTCTTTCGGCCTCTACAGTCCCCACTAAAAAAAGACTTCTACCTTAAGTGCCAACTTACAGGTCGAACTCTCATCCTATCCTCAAGTTTCAATAACTCAAAAATCCTCTCGGTCTCTCTAATCCAGGTACACGCTCCACAAACGTCTCAGTAACTGAAAAAGTCTTACCTCCTAAGTTAAAGAAGTCTTTACAAAGCTTAGAAAAATTCGCGGTTGTAGGTGGGATGGGAGGAACTACTGCAGCGGGTGCTGGAACCTGCGCATGTTCTTGTCCCTTAGTTGGGGCCATAGCCTTTAAATATCTACGGAACCAACTGGAGATAGGAATGCCCTCAGAAAGATTAGGGGCTCCCAACATGCTGCACAAAAGAAAGGATACAAATTTAAAATTTGAAGCAATCAAAGGAATGTTGTAACTTGACTAGAGAGGATATATTGTTTTTTTTTTTGAAAAATAGGATGTCTTTCAAAAAAAATTATTTTAAAACAAAAAATTTAGTAATCTTGTAACCTTAGGCTCTGATACCAAATGTACATAGAATACCATTAAGAAATATGGAGTGTTGTAGGTATAAAAAGATAAACATCACAAAGGCTAAGATTTCACAAGACATAAACAAATAAAATTTTATAGCGGAAGAAGAAGACAATTTACATTAAAATAATAAAAAATATTCATTCCAACATAACCAAATTATCTTAAATGTTCATATCTCAATCCTTGGTCATAAAAGAAATATCACCAGAGTACATAATTATTGAAATTCCTCAAATAGCCAAAGTAAACAACAAATCCATGGAAAATAAAAGAAGAAAAACAAAACACCTCCAGAAAAATTTCCAGAAAAACCTAGAAAGAACCAACAAAGCATCCAACTAAGTACTTCCTCCCTTAGAGCATGGGGGAAGAAAAGGAGAAATAGATCAGACAAAAAGTCTAGTGAGTTGTTATGATTATCAGCATGACTGATAAACAAAAGAAAAATAGATAAAACGGTAGTTTTAGTGTCAAATACGGTAAGTGTCCGTGTAAAACCTAAAAGTTAGCAAATTGGAATAGAGAATAACATAAAAGATAGACTGTTCTCATTCATAAGGATTTGATCAGGATGACTGTTTTGCACTTCTACAAATTTGGAACAATAAATACAATTAGCAAAAAATATCCTAATACTACCCAATCGATCGGCTGCAACAAATCATGAATAATTATGCCTAATATGGGTTATGGATTATCATGCCTAAGCCCATCAGCAAATGACATAACCTTATACATAGGTGTTAAAGTGGCTTATGCTCCCAAATCGGACTAATGCACGCACAATGAACTGCCGGAACGCACCCATACCCTCCACGTGGACCAACTTACATCCATAACGTAGCATGATGCATGCCTTTGCCTCTAAATTGATATCGAAAGAGATAATAATGGTATGGTACATGAAATGGATCCCAACAAACAGATAACTTGGCTCAAATCTCCAACCCTTAATTTGGCCCCCACACAAATTTTTAGGCTTATAATTTATCTGAGCACCGTAAATTAATGTGTACATATTAGGCCTAACTACAGCTTTTAAGTTTTCTTCTTAGGCTCATAATTTACCAAACAACTGTAAATCAATACATATATATTAAAGCCTAATGTTATAACTTTTAAGCTATTAATTTACCCAACCGCAATAAATCAATGTGTACAAATTAAGCCTAACTGTCTTTTTCAATCAATTATAATCATATCAAAATTGCAAATGAACCATGCGTATTCATTATGATGTCAAGTTATCATATTTATGCAATTTACTAATTACAGTCCAATTTCTACCCTTTTTTTTTAAATATGCATTTATACATTCAAATCAAATTTAATCCAATTATTACCTTTTTAATTGCGGTTTTTCAACATATCCAAAATTTCCCCAATTTGATTTCAGTTCAACTTTTTTACCCCCAATCTAAGCACAGAATAAAAGAAAACTAATAATAGTCCATCGCAAATCATTAGGCATACAGGTTCATGCCTAGTCGTATTCATATGCCTTTTAGGCATATTATAGTGTAATCCAAACAAATTGCAAACTATAAATAGAAAAGGGGAAAGAGATCTAACACAACAGTTTATAGAAATCTGAACAGAAATTATAGAAATAGACAGAAGGATTTTCAAAAAGAAAATAGAAATAATCAGAATCTAAAACAAATTGTAATAATCTGAATTTGTAAGTAGACTGTAGAGAATTCAGATCTGAGAATGTCTAAAACTACTATATTACATTTTTTTCTTTAACTTGTCAAAATCTAGACAATCACAATATAATCTCACCTAAATTTAGGTTTTCCAATTTTCCCGGTAGGACTCCAGAATCTATGTATTAACAACCTCCAAAGTATGTGTATAAATTTAATTCATCTAAAAACTCCATTTTTATCAGAGGGAGAAATTGTTATAGAGGAGGTACAAAAAGAAGAATGGAGTTGTGAGAAATGGGGGAGGATAGGAGGTATATTTATAATAAAAGTAGGAAACCAAGAACCTTTAGATTTTAGGTTGTTAATCCTCAACGTCGGATGCAAAAGAAAAGTCTCGATCCTCTAGCAAATCTCTGATATCGTGCCTAGCTTTTACCTGGGTCGACCCAGGCCTGGGACTAGGTCGTTTCAGTTCTAACATTATAAAACATTATTTATTTATTTATTTTAATTCAGTTTGTTTATTTAATTTTTGGATTTAAATGTCAAAATTCTTTTGTTTATAACTTCTTCTTTTTAAGTCCGTTTAACGCAAACTAAATGTCTATCCGAACCAGAAAATCGTAATGGACCCAATGATGTAAACTGTGTTGCCTAGTTCTCATCATTTTTTGACTCATCCTTTTGATCAATCAATTTGTTAATTAATTAATATTCATTAAAATTTGAGTTATTTCACCCAGTATGACATTCCTATATTTAGACCTTCAAGATCAAATTTAAGTAGTTCAAAGGCTAGGGTTTCAAAAACAGGGAACTCGACCCTAGTTCAAATCGGCTTGATCGTGGTTATCAGAAAATTAGGAAAGGTTCCCAGAGGTGGAATTGGTAAGGTCTAATGGAGAAGGATGATCGACGACGGCTTGTTTAACGCAGAAGGTAAGATCTGTTGAGTGTGCCTTTGCATCGTGTTTGGCAAAAAGATATAAATCCAAAGTGAGAGTGTCGGATAGGAAAGAGGAATAAATAGAAAATTTTAATCAGGAATTTTTCCAAGTATCGAACTCCATACTAGGTCATACCTAAGACACGATACCGATTCATATGTATTAACCCATTCTTGCTCCGACTCTATGTAAATGACTTACTTAATTCAAAAACACTTTGGAAATTTAATTAAGATTACGTTGTTATCACGGAGAATGATGACTTAAATCGGAAGACTCAAGCAGAAAGCTGACAAATTATAAAAAAATGACATAGATCAATGCGATCAATTGGATTTATCAAGATAGAAACTCAGAGGTATATTTCCATAGCACGTCTTGTTTAAAACGATGGCATAATCTAAAGGGAAAAAGCATTAACCTGGCTATTACTTGAACATGAATCTAAAGGATTTATAATATAACGACTAAGTCATAATGACTTCAAACTTGATCAAAGCACCCAAAGAAAGATGAAATGGGACCTTAAGAAAAATGAGTTAAAATCAAGCTAGGTGTAGGAATCAGTGCTGAACCATCTTCATGATTCGGTACTGAGTTACATTTTCCCACGGCGAGTCATTCTACCCTCTACATCATGATCTTATTGCAGTTGTGTACTTAATCACTAAATTTAGTAGGAATCTAAGTAGTCTAGTTTAACTAAGTGATGACTCTTCCAATTCAAATTGTAGTTCAACCTCTATTTGAGTATGAAGAATCATTAAAGCAAATTAGCATGTTATGAAATTATTTAGGTAGCACTACAATGGACAAAAGAAAACACAAGAAGAATTAACCATTAAAAGCTAAAGATATGACTTGGTATCGAATCAGAATTATGACTCAATAGCGAGTCATACGGAAGACTCGGGTAACCATCATTTTTATGACATGATTTTAGGCTACAAGTACAAGCCCTTGCTTGGTCCAGTTCATCCTCGGGTTCTTATAAATATAAGATCTTCTACAACAGTAAAAAGACTTCTTAATTAGTTGTCGTCACTTCGTTGAAATCATTTTTTAAGCATCTTCTCCCTAATAATAGTCATCAAGAAAGAATAATGTGATTCTCCATTTAACCTTTGTACTTGTAACTAATTTTATTATCCTCAAACTACAATCAAATTAACTTGTAAAGGCTGTTAATCAATAAAGGAACTTACAAAGTGGAGGTAGGCTTCGTTAACATCTGAACCACTATAAGTATCTCTTATCTTCTCTTTTTCTTCTTCTATTTTCATTTTATTGATTTAATATTCACCAAAAATCTATGGTTGTTATTATCTGAATTGTTTCTAAATTACTTGTTGATGATTCCATTTTTGGAGTTAACAACGTGTTCTTTTATAAATATCGCCCATCTACAACTAGAGAATGATCTTTTAGAGACTATTTGTCATTAGTCCACCCGATTCCTTTCACTCTTATTCTCTTTTACAAATTATCTAAACTACAATATAACTCTAGATCTAAGGCAATGATTGTAATTCGAAGAGTGAACAATAAATAAAATAGGTTGAAGTGGAAGTAGGCAAGAGGTTATGCTGAACCATTGTAAAATTGTTATGTAATTTTTTTATCTTTTCTTTTTCGCTTATATAAACTAGCGCTTTCTTTTAGATTTTGGGTGTTGGTATAATTTTTTGGTAAATGTTTTAGTTCTTTCATTAAGAACTTTAGATCTGAGATTTGGAGAAGATGGCTAGACCTAAAAGTAGATCTAGAACTGGAAGAAATCAACTATAACAAGGGGATGACTAGGAAGTATCCTTAAATTCCAATAGATCTAGCTACATCACTAGAGAGAAGATGAAGATAACGATAAAGGAGTTGCATGATGGAATAATGACTGGAAGAAGGAGATGCTAAAGGGTTTTCTCTAAAGAATGTACAATAAGGCAGAGTTGGATCTACCAAGATTCAATACCAAGTTTTAGGAACTAATGCATGAACTTCTGGAGTTGGAGCGGAGTAAGTTGGAACATTGCACTCACAAACTGGACAACTTCGTGTCACCTAAATCTAATTGGTATAGAGAATCATAGTGGAGGCAGTGTTGGAGTGGTTGCTTGCATGCCCGAAATGGATAATGTTGGGGCTAGGAATGCATATTGGAGTACCAATAATCAAAGACCTAAGGGATATACACACCAGAATTCCCCCTTAGGAATGGAGGAATGAATGAGTCTAGAGGTGCAAGTCAAATGCAAATGAGCAATGACCAGAGGAGTACCTTCCCGAGCTTCCCTAAAAGAACATGGGGTTGTATATTGCTTTAGATTAAAGATCTTCATTGAGGAAAAAAAACCGGATGTCTAAAATAATTAAGGGATGTCACTAACTAATTCAATACTAACATTTGGAATGTGAGGAATCCTCATGATTTCAAGCTTCCAATGCTCTAGATGTATGATGGAAAAACGGAACTAACGGTTCAACTGATGGAATATCTTCGACTTATGGAGGTGTTGGGTGCTTTTGAAAAGGTAATGGGGATCTCTTTCCCATTATATTTGATTAATTTGGCGGAAAACCAAGAATGTGTCCATCGGCACACAGACCGAATTAGTGGATAGATTCTTAAGGTTGTAGAGTTCATTTCTCATGACTGAAGAATGTGATAGCGCTTCGACCATGAATCAAAGGCTTGGGAGAGCGTTTAAAGTTACTTGACAGTATTCAACATGGCGGCTATTGCTGTAGATAAGCCGAATCAATCAATAATCCTAATGGTGGGTTCGTTTGGAATTGTGAGCAAGATTGATATCAAAATCACTTTTGGAGAGAGATTTATTGGTTGCATTAGGAAGAAACAAAAGCTGAAAACATTGAAATTAAGGTTGTGGATGGCATAGGATTGTGCGGAGCTATGCAGTTAAAGCCCCACTGAAGCCTTACAAAATTCTCGCTATAGCTCGCTCTTCAACCGCTACGCTATTTCAATTTAGCGTTGATGAATAGTAGGTCTCGTTTAGCCCCACTATTTTCTGCTGCATCCGCAATGTTTTTTATCATTCGCTTTAGCAATATTAATAAACAAAGCTTGATTTGACTAGTTCTATTTTCCAAAAAAAAAATCGGTAAAGTTAATGTAAATGGATAATTTTAAGGCATAAATGTAACATATTATAGAAATATATTATAATCATCAAATTAAATGGCATAACCATTATATTCTTTGGGTTTGTTATATAAGATTAACAAATATTAGTTTCTTCTACAAATATAATGCAAGAATGATAATTAATTAGTTTTAGATATTTGGTTTTAAAATATAATGAACCTTTTTGCGCTTCTGCTATATTCCCTCTATTTCCTCGCTTTATCCCTGCTACATTTTGTTGCTCCTCTACCGCTATTGAATCGATATGCTTTAACTGCATAGGTCCGGAATTAGAACAAAAAGGATAAAGGAAAGCGAAGAGCCAGGGATGATAAAGATGAACCAAAAATGAATAAAGAGGAAACTAAATTCCCTTCTTATGCTGAGCTAATAGAGACTCCAAAGTGGATTGATCTGGGTAGTAGAGTCACATGCTCTACTGAAAGCCAGTTAAGCTAGACCAAACGATCAAGAAAGAAGGTCAGGGAAGTATTGGATCTTCTATGAGCCGGAAGGACACGAAGCGAATAAGTGTAGAAACTTCGCGACTTAACAAAAGAATTGGTTTAGCGTAGACCACTGACATTATATGTGAAGAACTCAACTACGGTGGATAGAGTAGAGCAACCACCATCTTTAGGGAATTTTTCAAGGAACAGTCATGGATTTGATTTAAGACTCGTAATCCCATGATTAAGAGGCTCAGGGATTAAGCTTGATCCATGCACTCTTATTTTTTCTTCTTTGGATGTTTACGATAATAATAATAACCCTAGACCGCTTACACATACCTAGATTGGTCTATAGACTTTCCCTGAGTCAGAAGTTTAGGATAACTATTTAGGACGATAATAATCTCAGACTACTTACACATGTATGAGACGTATATTGGTCACTGGCTAAGCTCTAAGTCGGATGCCCAAGACAACTATCTATGATTTATGTTTGCTCGTTTTGATTTTAATTTGAATTTCAAAAAAAAACACCTGTATATGCTAACTGGTTTTAATCGCGTAATGTCCCATTTGGAGTAACATCGAAGTACAAGGTACAACTCCAACTTCCAGAGAACAAGTGGATGGGCTTGTACGCTATTGATCGACTTAGAGTCGTGATCAGAGTGTAGTATCTTCCCTAACCATAAAGCGAGTGAATAGACCTGTACGATTCAGATCGCTTTATGTCATTCCCGAAGAAGGAAGACTATAATGCAAGAAGTAAGACCCCTCACCGGAGAGTGTACAGATGAGCTTGCTTGTCGTTGAGTCTCTGTGTCAAAGAATGGGTGGATTGAAAGGACACAGAGAGGTCAAAAGTAAGTCTAATTGGAGAGTGAGCATATATGCTTACTTGATCGTTGGGTTCCCTTGCCGAAAAGTAAGAAGATTGGACTCAGCAAGAGACCAAAAGAGTGAAGCCCCCGAATGCATAATGAATGATCTAAAGAATCAAGTCCTATAGTGAAAGATGAACGGTCCAACGAGACCAAGCCCTGGAGAAAATGAAGTTGTGGATTGGACGACTTGTCATCGGAGAAAGAATAAATCCTAGGCGAATACGGGATGACTTGAATACATGAAATGATATTACCAGATGAGTCATTAAGATCGAGATCAATGAATAGCCAGAGAGCTCAACTATCTAAGACTAATGGTTGGAAGTTGTTCTTGACCAAAGCACTCCATACATTCGAAAAGCATACTTTTAGAGGAAAATGCTAACACGCTTGTCAAAGAAAATTTCAACTGACTTGGAATATCAAAATCCAGACAGAATGATTCACATACATTGAAACATAAGCTGAAAGGTCTAAGATTTGCACTCAAGAAATTTGGAGCTGAAGGGCTAAATCCTCAACTCAGTGATAAATTAAACAACTCGATGTCGAGTTATTCTTTGGCCTTCTATCGCCTCATGATCTTTGCACACCTCTTGTGCTATTTCAACAAGTGGTCAAGTGATTTATCGAGGATTCGATGAGTTATTTTGAAGATTAAAGAAAATAGATTGAAGAAAGAAGAACCAACAAAAAATAGCTAAAATCAACTTATGCCCAAGGAAAAGGACTTGAAGCAATACTATATGAAGAAAGATAGGCAAAAAGAGTTGAATGTATAGAATATATGAGTATAAACAACTCGATCTCGAGTTATTCAACTTTGATGCTGAGTTATCTTTCAATTCGGGGAGCCTTGTGCTCTCCTATACTACTTCGGACTGACTTCTAGACTCTAATGCACGCGACTCCTGAATTCATGTCACTTGTTTTCTTATAAATATTAGTCTAACTGCAATTGGAGAATGATCTTTCGAAGAAAATCTGTCATTACTCTATCAGATTCTCTTCACTCTTATTCTCTTCTATATATATATATTCTAAACATCATTGTAATTCTAGATATGAAACTAGTTGTACTCATGGAAGAGATCAACTAATAAAATAGATCGAAGTAGGCGTAGATTGAAGATTATGCCGAACAACTATAAATTTCTTGTGCAATTTTGTCTCTTTACTGCTTTTGTGTTTCTTCTATCTAAACTAGTGTACGAGCTATCTTTCTAATGTTTGTCTTGAAACCCTCTCTTGGCTCTTCTCCTATATCAAAATAGATTCGTTCTACCTTTTCTTTTGAATTTTAGGTATTGATTTGATTTTTGGGCTAACAATTTTGAATCAATAATAATTAAATATTGAATCATATATGAGCTCAAAATCTTTTTCTACATCAAGAATAATTAAATCATGAGTACTTCGCATTATTTCTATCATTCATGTCTTTTTCAATAGGCATTAACTTCAACATCCTTATTATATTTTCATTTTCATCCTTTTCTCAAATCGTACTCGAAGCTAAAAGATAGAATTTATTTTCCATTATAGTTTGTTATAATAGATTTGAAACTGAGTCTACAAATAATTTTCTATTTTATTCTTTTAATGTAAGCTCTAGAGTTTGTTTTTTGAAATCTAAATTGACTTTTATAACCTTAATTTTTCCTTTTTTTAAACACATTCTCGTATATACTAATTAAAACTAAAAGTTCTCTACACGTTGAGAAATTATTTCAACTCATTAAAGTTAATACATTCATTTTTACACTTTACAAAAAAATAATTCATTATTATTATTTTAGATAAAAACCAATCAAATTATCTTTTGAATTTTAACAATAGACAACAATAAATAAATTATCAATGCTTCAAAAAATCATAAATGATCATTAACATTTTTCATGATCACCCCTTATAATGGAAGGTTTCTTGTGCAAGGGGTTTTGCCCTAGTTCATGGTCTAAAGGACCCCAACCCACCAAACTACCATGATTATGGCCAATGGACAAATGACCTACATTCAACCCCATCCTAACTAGGGAAACAATCAGGATTAAGTACCGCAAACCCAAACAGAATCATTCGAGAAAACCAAAATTGAACTTAACTAGGAAGACTTGGATGTGAATCGAATTCGATGTGTCTCTATGGAAAACATCACGAAGGCCTTATCAAACCATACCGAACTTGAAAGGCCCTATCAAAAAATCACTAAACATATATGCATTTTTAGTATTATATTCTACTAGACCCAAACTGATTCAGCCTTATCCAAACTGAAGCTTGAACTGAGCTCAGCCTAGGTTTCAAAATGTATAGTTTGTGCCAAACAAAACCACACCCATTTAAAACTAAGATCCATCAAATCGAATCTAGATCCATAATGTTGAATCTAATCATCAGCTCTAATCCTAGCATTTTACCAAGAACACCCAAGCATCAGTTCCATTACCAAGGTGTAAACTGGTCTAATTAGACGAAACTGAGTTGTGTTCATTTTCTTTTCTAGACAAAGTCGAAACGAACCAAACAAGAATTATATTTGTATAAAATTTACTATTTTAAATCATGTCATAACTAAAACCAGACGAACACAAATGGATTTTTTCGGTCATGGGGTCGAAGGAAAGTATTAGCATTTACATTCCTATCTTTCCAGTACAGCCTTTCTTTGTTAAATTCCATTTATCTTCGCATCATTAATCTAATACGTACGCTGTCACCGGATAAAGCAACAATTCATGAACATCTTGTGATGACGTACACCTATAAATATGTTTATGTACTCAGGAATACTATAACTAGTACATCCCTCCAATGATCACGAACACCTATAAAGTAGGATCCTCAACCTTTTGTGCCTCCATCTCCACCTCCATCTCAGTTAAATAAAATAACCAAATATTATTTATATGTGTAATCAAATAGTAGTGTATTTCGCTTCTGTTTTATCCCTTTAAAGCACTAATCATGCTTTGACACAATCATTCACGGTGCATCTTTCACACTAACTAATTTAGGCTTTCAAGTTCGCCGTTCATTGTCAAAATTCCTTGACAAACTTACATGCAACTATCATTTTAAACCACCAACATTGGTGTATACCCAAACGGCACATAACATCTCAGATTATGCACTTTTAAACAGGTAATATTTTACACTTACATAAACCAGATGGCAGAAGCATACATCTCCTGTATATTCAAATTTGGTTCCAAAATAACTAAATTTTATCTACTAACAACGAAAATATCACCAGTATTTAAACAGGTAATATTCTTTGTTTACAATAGCAATGTTGGAAATGGAATAACATGCATCACGCACCAATTGAAAATATTCAAACATGTTCGACAAACTCACATGTGATAAATAGTTAACATGTATCTGGGAAATAAAGTTATGGCCATAATAAATATAACGGATTACTACTTGCGAGCTTCTGCCTTTTTGCTTTCTTTCGCTGCCTTTTCCTCTTCCCGTTTCTTGGCAGCCTCTGCCCGTTGTTGCCTGATCAAGGCTAGACGATCTACAAACGATATAAATTCATGTTACACGAACGAAGAATGCACCAAATAAACTGAAAGAGCCAAAGCATTTAGAAACTTGTATTTCCTTGTCAACAACTAGAAAAGACAGTTGTTGGCCTGCTCAATTACTTGTCCAAGAATTCATAGTGTTTCTCATATTATTTTGTCAAAGGACACCAAAAAGGAAATGCTCTCCTTTGGCTATTCAACCCCCCTTCTTCCCCAAAATTTACTTCTGAAGCAGTAGGTTTTATTTACCAACTTGAAATAACACAAGAACCACTGGTTCTCTCAGTAAACCTAACACATCATCTAAAAGTAGCTCCTCAATATCCAAATTGTAACACCATGATGCAAAAAACAATTAGCATGATCAGGATAGCATATGGAGAACAACCTTATTAAAATTCAAATCTTCATAATAAAGCTATTGCCATTTAAAAAAACAAAACAATACAAAGAAACAGTTGAAGGCTTTCAATCTTAAACACTTGTTTGTTCAATTTCGTGACTAAGCATAAACTCTGATAATATTCGCAATCCAAAAACCATCTATTCAGTTACTAGCAATGCCCCATATTTACTTTTTGACCTAGCACTTCAAGTGTTTTAACAGGCGATCGAAAGGAACTTATAGAAGTGCCCAAAATAAAAAGTAAAAACACTTCAATAGAAAGAAGAAAATAAAATATAGATCAATTATGCAAACTTTGTTTGAGCATATTAGGAAGTGCAAAAATATCTTATGCTTACCTAAATCTTTTCTAGACTGTTCAGTTTTCCCCTGCTCCTGCAATTGCATGTATCGCTCATGAGCTCTTTGTTTCTCAAGTTCCTCCCTATAAAATTGTTGGCAGTCCAACCAAATACACAAAATATTAGTAAGAGCCTGGTAGTGAAGCAAACAAAAACATAAAAAATTATGGCATAATAATGTAGAAGGCTAACACATGGTATAGCAGCCTAAGCCATAGGTGCTATGACTTGCACTACCTTACCCATCAACCATTAACTGCTGAATTCGGATGGATTGGAGAGAAAGGAGGAAGGGGAAAAAAACAAAGATGAAAATAAGAATATATACGATTTAGGGAATGCAAAACACCAGGCGTACTGAAAAACATGCCTATCATTCACCTTTATAAATTGGCTGTTACCGGCCTTTTGGCCCGACCACTCCAAACCACTAACACGAGTACGGCTCAGTAATTAATAATCAGACAACCTAGGATGATGATCTGAAGACCCAGGTGCTGGTCCGTCTTCTTAGAAAGCCGTCACACATTGGATTTTTAATCACTGGATCGTTCAGGACTCGAGCATGGACTCGTAAAAGTTCGGAAACGCTTGGACTGAACAACGAATTCGACAAATACTTGCGTTCTCAACGAACACAACCCTGGTCGGCATAGGCAGGGACGTACGCAGAAAATTGATGTAGTGGGGGGTGGAAAATCATATTTTGATTTTTCACACGCACGCACGTGCACATACATATATAAAAAGCATGACAAAATCACCCTATAGCATTATTTTTTATGTATCGACGACAGACCTTAATTTTGATTAATCTTACCGTTCAAAATGATTATGTATGAAAAACATGTGTAGAAACCTTATAAGAGGTATTCATCACTTGGCATTTTAAAAGTTTGAATAATGTAAACCCAAAATATGTATATTATTTTTTTTTTTTTTCAGTTTTGTAAAAAAAAGTCATTGGTTACTAGTCTGTAATAACATAATTTAATTTTCCACAAATAATTAAACTTAAAATTTCAATCAATAGAACTTATATGATTTCATTTCTCAAACCAGTGCGAAAAAGTTAATCATTTCTTTCTATGTTGATTAAAACTTAACGAATGTCAGTTGGTAATTTAGTATCAATAATTGTTAACTAAAAAAACTTAAACTCCTAGGGAAAATAACCAAAAAAAAAAATACGACATTAGTATATATGGTTGAGTTAGTGTAAATATGGAAAAATAATATATTGTCCAAATAATTGCATCAGACTAAAGTAAACGATAAAAAAGAATTAAGTTAGCTAATGATCAAGTTTTTTTTGTGTAGGTTAGTAAAAACCAAGTGGGGGTGGTATCCCCCACTAGGCCTTAAATATGTATGTCCTTGGGCATAGGCACTATGCCCCGGGTCGGATCCTCTTCACTTCAAAATGTCGGATCGGCACGAACGCCTCAGCATGAATCGGTACAAGCAAGCATCCCGGATTGGTATAAGATCCAATGATTCGAATCAGATCATCTCATCAACTCGGATCGGCATAGTAGCAACGATTCGGATCAGGTCGAAGGCATTAACCAGGTCGGATCGGCCTGTCTTCAGCAAAGTGGATCAATGCAAACCACATGCATTGGTTCAATGCAATGCAACGGGAAGTAAACTCGAAGTTTGAATACAACAAAGAAGCAAAGATGGTATGGCCAAGAGTCACTGACCCGGATCGATATAGATTCAGATCAGTATGACCATACCAAACCAATCCGGATTGACCCGACCCAAATCCAATGCTTTCAATGACGTGGCCACCCACGTTTTGCATGATCTCCATTCAACTGCTCTTAACCATTCCCGCTCAACTTCATACCAACCCGGATTCAACCCTCAATTATAAATAGCACCCAGAAGCATCATTTTAAGGGATTTTTTGGCTCTTCCATGCCCAACTTTCACGACTCGCCTCTTTTCTCATCGAATTTCCTACTTGAGACATAACTGTATCTGTAATCAACCAGTCTAAATAATAGATTACAAGTAATTGACATAGGCACCTGGCCGAACCACTATAATTCTATAGTGTTCTTTACTTTTTTACAAATTTCTATGATTTGTGATAATGATATCATCTGTGACTATACAGTGATTCTCCTTCGGTTGGTTGTTAAACTGGATACTGACCAAAAATCAAGCTAACATGTTAGTGCATTCACTGAAAAACTCCGTAATTTTTAGTATTTAGATCTCATCTGCTAGTGGATTGCGATTCCAATGAGGGAAAATCCACTTTCTTGCTATTTTTACCCATTGAAGTTGTGGATACTGCTATTATTCCCAACATTACCACTGCAACTACCACTTTTGCAACTGCGCGAATTCACTCATGCATCAAACTGCAAACCAAGCTCGGATCAGCCATGCTCGTAGGAATACCGATTCGGATCGTCAGCCCATACTGTTTCGATCGTACCATATGTACCAATCCGGATCGGAGTACTCATACCGACCAGGAATGGGGTCACCATACCGATCCACATTGAATCACCAAGACCGATCTTGGCCGAAAGACAAAGGGGAGCTAAAAAAATTCAGGTGCAATGCACCCGAACTCATACCGAAATGCAGTGACAAACAATAATCATTCAAACTGGATAACCACGATTCGACGGTTAATCAATGAAAAGCCAACAACAAAGTGACAATGACTGACATGTCTTCCAGAGCCACCATGTATTCACATACGTTGCTTAGGCATTGAGTTTCCCAGTCGATTCAACATGCCAACTATGATGGTTTATGCACCAATTCCCGATAACATTTTCAGATAAACGATTGACATGTTGAAGCAACCAATGCCATCAAATTCAAATGCTTCTCCATATTTCTCGAAGGAGCATAGACACCTGGTTTACTTGATTATCGCCATGGTCCATCTCCTCATTCAACTAATCGGCAAAAAGCATGTTCCAAAGACATGGAGAACCATTAAAAAGCTTCTCTCAAAGGTCCAACATTGCCATGATTGAGTGATCCAAGGGTTTAATTCAAACACCAACTTCGAAGAGTAGCTAGCAATGACACATTTTACCACAGTTGACCACCTCAATGGCAAAGAGACCTAACATTTATGCAAGAAAAAGGTTATACTCACTAGGAGAGGCTCGGCATAAGCCACCCTTCAAGATTGAGATGTTGAGAAACTTGTTAAATTACTTGGAGAGACGACGAAAACTTATCCATTTATCCGGAAAAGCTTATTCCAAAGGCGTAGAGAACCATTAGAAAGCTCATCTCCAAGGTCCAACTTTGTCGTGATTGAGGCGAATGATCCGAAGAAATACCGAATACATAATTATGATGGTCCTGATCTAAGGGGTTAATCCCGACACTGACTTCATAGAGTAGCTAGCAATGACCCCTTTTACCACAGTTGACCGCTTCAATGGCAAAATGACCTAACATTTATGCAAGAAGTAATATTCACTAGGAAGGGCCTAGCGTGAGCCACCATGAGAGATCGAAATTCAATTCAAGATCGAGCTGTTAAGAAACATGTTGAATTACTTAGAGAGATTCTTCGCCTGTGGATCACGAAAACTTATCCATTTACCTGGACATTCGGTTGCATGCCATCAGTTCCGCACTCGTGCATAAAGACCATCAAATCCAATTGCCTTTTTATTACATCAGCAAAGGCTAAATGGGAACCGAACGAAGTAACGAGAAGCTTGAGAAACTAGTCTTTTTCCTATTGATCCCATCTAGCAAGCTTCAACATCATTTTCGGGTTATTCCAATCAAAGTCAGTACCATCTAGCCGCTACGACAGATCTTCAACGGCCTGAGGCTTTTGGAAGATTGTTCAATTGGAACATCGAAATAGACCATTTTGACATCACCTACCGCCCTTGAAGGATCATCCAGAGACAAGCTTGGGCAAATTTCTTTGTTGAAACTCAATTGACCTACAATCAAAGGCAAAACTAAATATAGATCCCTGAGCACTGGGTTTAAACTTGCTAGAGAACAAAGAGAGACTTTCATAGACAGATCCATTGTTCTCCTATCAATCACCATATTAACACTAATAAGTTGAGATGTCATCATTAACGAACATGGTCTGACTATCTGGTTCCTTTTTTCTTACCCTTGACGTAGGTGCAACAAAGTGATTCACACAGAATGCAACCTCGTCACTCACAAAGCCTGCCAAACCACCTGTCTTTTCATAAACCCAATCAAGGCCAGATCATGCTAGGAACTTCTGTTTCCCGACAATGATGGAATTTCCTCTACCAACTAGATCTTTAGCGGTCATCCCCTCGTTGAGACAAGATGAAGAAAAATGGATTGGCATAGAATACGCAATGTCATTCGCACTCAAAACAGCACGTAACTCAACACCTTTTCATTTCATGCTTTATGAATTGTTGACATGACTGACTCAAATGAATTTATATGTGAATAGTGCAGGTACCCAAAATCTAGTGCAAACCAAACTTCCAACACTCACATACAGAATCTCGAAGCATTATCACGGCCATGCAATTGGACCGCTCGTTTACCAAACCATACACTCAGTACAATAACAGAAATATCACTCAAAATGGATACGACTCCACTACCCACTCCTTAACCTGTGTGTGGCATATCCTACAACAATCAGACTTCACTCTAAGCCCTGCGAAACCGAAATCTAATCCTAGATTGATGTTGATTGGCATCCCTCACATTAGCAGTTCCCTCGACATGGGACCAACTACATAATGTCAAACAAAAGAGACATGATTGTCCATCAGCTACTTTATCCCACACTCTGATATGAAAGGTAGCGATTCATTTGTTCTCCGACTAGTCTTCACATTGAAACATACAACCTGGAGCAGACGAGATCCGACGATCCACTCCCATCTTTGGACTAGAAGCATGAATATAAACACAAATGAAGATGACATGACCTATTTATGTTTGAACATACATAGTAGTCCAACGCAAACTCTAATCCTCAAAGCTTGGTTTGAAGTACAAACCAAAACAAACATAAATCAAATGTTCATCAACTAGCTCTACTCCTCAAAGTTTGGATTAGAGTATAAAAGAAGGCAGGTGTATCCCGATCATCTGCAACACAAATTCTATTCCTAGTCAGAACTTGGATAAGAGTGAAAACTTAAGTAGACATGACCGTCAGCCATACCGACTCTACTCCTCGAAGCATGAATGAGAGTACATCCAAGGCGCAGGTGACCCACTCACATGCCTCATATTCTCGAAGCTTGAATTGAAGTGAAAACCATGGACGGGTGTAATAAAGCGTTGTGACCTACATTCACTCGATCCACCAATTGTAACCTGAACCACTACAAGAAAATATGAAGGACGATTACTTGACATCCACCAACTCTAACATGAACCACGACATAAGAGTATAAAGCTTGAATTGAAGTAAAAACCATAAACGGATGTGATAGAGCATTGTGACTTACATTCACTCGATCCACCAATTGTAACCTGAACCACTATAGGAAAATATAAAAGACGATGACTTGATGTCCATCAACTCTAACATGAACCGCGACATGAGAGTATAAAGGATGATGACTTGGCGTCCACTAACTCTAACCTAAACCCCGGCGAGAGAGTATAAAGAACGATACCCTGATGTCCATTAACTTTGCTTACCTGAGACGGGGCATGAATATAAATTACAATAAGTTAAGCAGAATACTAAAAGAGCGTTTTTGATACACAATACGACTCAAAGTTATTTGAGAGCAGTGTGTCAGGTTATCGCTTACATATTCACTTGATCCTACATGGTTTAAGTGTAACAAAAGAAACTCATCGTGAGTACATTGAATGGAAAACGAAAACACTCAAACATGTAAACACGAAAGATTCATTTTATTCACAAACCATAAGTGGATACAACTTCAAGTCACGAATTCAAAAAGCGAGGGTAAAGTTGGCAAAAAAAACCAGTCGATAAACAACAAAATGCAGAAGTCTTGGGAGTGAATGATCTTCATTCGTCTTTATCATCTTTCTTCTGTTTCTTTGGTGGCTCATCCTCAAAAGCTTTTCAAAGTTTGCACTTGAAACCTTGAGATTGGCAAAGTAGAATAGTGTTTCAACTTATGAGAGACTACTACAACGTTCCACACGACATAAGACGACGATCGAAAGGAAGCCTTGAGAGTAAAATGTCTAACAACACACCACACAAATTAAGGTAACGATTGAAAAGAGGGCTTGAGGGTTGTGTCTTCGATTAATGCACAAACCTACAACAGCTGACCATAATTCAAGTGCAATGATAAAAAATGAATTGCAAATGTTTTGAATGGAAAATGCAACGACACGAGCACTTATAAATAAATCATATACTAAAGCTTGAAAAACAACAGAAGTGTTTATGTGCATGTCTAGACTTGGAACATGCGAGACTGACCACCGATCTCCCGACGGTACCCCTAGACAAGGGCAATACAACAAAAACATCAAAGAGGGCGTGACTCGACTACCCACTATTGATTCACACCGTTAATCCGATAGACCGATTATAAACCATGTAACGAATGTGACATGACCATCCACAGGCTGGTTTCCTCCTACATCTCAACAGGAGTACATACGCACGACTGGACATACTTGATTGTCCAACTTCAGACATTGAGTGGGCATGACACGGTTATTCATTCCCCAACTTTTCCCCTTGACGCAGGGGGAGGGGGGCAAAACAGAACACTCGAAATAACCACAATCCAACTTTTTGCTGCCTAATTCCAGTCCTCGGAGTGTGGATGAGAGTATAAGCGAGAAGTGAATGTGAAATGATCATTCGTGCTACATCATCTTGCCTTCGATTTAGCAGGTAGAAACCAATTCAGGCTAGGTGCCAACTGATCATCTTGCATTCAACTCTAACTCACGAGTCGATGAAGGAGTATAAATCCTAGACAGACATGACCTCATCGCCAGCCAATCAACCTATACGAGCATGGAGAAAGATGCCCCCGAAATAAACTCCTTGGATTGACACTCGAACGCTTAGACGATCGGTCATCACTCTGAATTAAACGACAAGTGATGCAACACAAACACATTTAATGGAAAGCACATCACTTGGGCACTCAATGTAAATCTGTCATAAAGTTGCACGCTACATTAGATTGAACTATATGCTCTATCTTAACATATACAAAAGTTTAATTGATAGTTATAGCATACACACGCTCAAAGTGTCCATAGAGTATGACCAGACCAATCATCATCTCATACATAATTGACTATCTATTATGCCACTGGCTATACCTTTGGAAGAGTCAAAGCTCAAAATCAATTGTCATCTATAAAGCTTGAAGATCCATGATTTGTGCATACTCAACGCTCGAGTCCTTGACGTGATGGAATTACAGTCAACACTTGGAACTCCAAAGAGAACTGATTTTACCAATTGAGTCCTACTATCTTATATGATAAGCTCAATGGAACTAAGCACAGGAAACAAACTCGACGAAAGGACGATGACCATTCCAGATTGCAAGTGGAATCCTTTTCGATGACTTTAGCTTATCTCTATGCAAAGCACATCATGTTTACGACAAGACTACTTTGATGGGCAAAATATTACCCGGTCTTTTGGCTCGACCACTCCATACCACTAACATAAGTACGGTTTAACAATTACTAATCAGACAACCTCGGATGAAAATCTGAAGACCCGGGTGTTGGCCCGTCTTTTTACAAGGTCGTCACATTTTGGATTTTTAATCACTGGATCGCTCGGGACTCGAGCATGGACTCGTAAAAATTCGAAATCGCTTGGATTAAGCAACAGATTCGACAAATATTTGAGTTCTCAATGAACACAATTCGGGTCAGCATAGGCACTATGCCCCGGATCGGATCATCTTCGCTTCAACATGTCGGATCAACACGGATGCCTCAAATTGCATCTGTACAAGCAAGCATCTCAGATTGGTATAACATCTGATGATCCAAATTGGATCATCTCATCAACTCGAATCAGTACAGTGGCAACGATTTGGATTGGGTCGGAGTCATTAATTGGGTCGGATCGGCATGTCTTCAACAAAGTGGATCAATGCAAACCACATGCATTGGTTCTATGCACTACAATTGGGAAGCAAACTCGAAGTTTGAACACAACAAAAAGGCAAGTTGGTGTGCCCAGGAGTCACTGATCCAGATCGGTATGACCATACCGACCTGGATTGACACGACCCGGATCCAATGCTTTTGATGATGTGGCCATCGACGTTTTGCACGATCTCGATTATAAATAGCACCCAAGAGCATCATTTCAAGGGATCTTTTAGGCTCTTCCATGCCCAGGCTCTGCCGATTTCAGGATCTGCATATTTTCTATTCAAATTTCTTACATGAGACATAATTGTATCTGTAATCAAAAAATCTAAATAACAAATTACAAGCAGTGGACGAAGGCATATTGCTGAACCACTATAAATCTACGGTGTTCTTTACTTTTCATGCATCCTATGATCTGTGATAATGATATCATTTGTGACTATACTGTGATTCTCATTCATTTAGGTGTTAGACTTGATACTAACCAAAAATCAAGGTAAGATTGGCCCTTATGTTCAAGTTCATGAATTAAAATAAAATTCTGTGATCTTTATTATCATCCATCTTCATCTATTTTAGAAATCTAAGAACAAGCTGGCAATATGAAGCATTTAGTAAGACATTGTTAATGCAGCCATTTGGCATACCAGGCCCATGCAAAGCTGAATGCAGTCATTTGGTGGGGGTACCACTAGTTAAAAATTATTCTAAGGGCAGTTTTTACGCCAACTAATTCACAAACGAACCCAAAAAAAAAGTGAGAATAATTACTGCTGGGGGACTTTCTGCTTCATGTAATATAGTTTACAATACACCAAATCACAAATAGCAAGCGCAGGGAAGCAAACAGGAGACTTCCATAAACAGATAACAGTACCAGAAAATGGATAACTCAATTTGCACAACATACCTTTCACGTCTTGACAGTTCAGTTGTTTTGTCTAGCTGCAAAAAGAAATGTATAGGGGTTATAGAAAAATGTCGTGCTTCATTATTGTATTAGATCAATAAACTGAAGCTCAAAGCGCCCAATCATTTGTATACCGCTTGAATAAGAACGACCGTGAGAGGGTTGAAATATGAATAGAATGCTTGGAAGGACATGAACAGTTACTGGATAAAGATTGGGGCTTTGTAGTTCATATACCAATGTGAAGTGATTAACAATAGGAAATAGCCCAGTGATGCAAAATAAAAATTATGATGGCGATAAACATACTTTGAAAAGACTAATAAATTAGGTATGCATAACTACACGAAGTTGAAAAACCCAACCTTTTAATGTTTGCCCAAATAAGATCAAGTAACCAGGACAAGTGTGAGATGGCTTAGTATGAATGAAAAGCGACGAGCAATTAGGATTAGATCTCCAGTCATATTTCATACAACTTACTAATGATGTTGTATTAACAAAATGATAGTAAGAGTTGAATGAGATGAATGGTATGCCAAATTTCCTATCTTTGAAGTGACTCCTAAATGGTATATATCACAATGTGCTTAGCGACAGTAAAGATAAAAAAGCCTCACCTCACATGATATTTCTGGGGTCTGTAAACCTAAACTAAACATTTTGATACAACAAAATATTGAATAATAAAGTACCATACACCAAGGTTCAAAATTCTGTTTCCGTTTCCCTTTCCATTCTCATCATCTAAAATATTTGAAATTTCGGCTCTGCTTTGAAATTTCTGTCTCAATTCCGTTTCGGGATATTTGTGATCTTTGAAACTTTTCTTTATATAACATCATCAAATGGTTAAATATTTCAAATTCATATAACTTCAATTGTAATTTTTATTTATTCAGTTTACTTTTTTACTGGAATTTAAAACAATTCTACATACAAAACACAGATAGGTGTAAACACATGAAATTAATGCCCAATACACTCCACAACAGGCCCGTATCCAAATTTTTACACAGCATGCCTAATACTATGTCTAATCACTAACCCTAAAATATAAAAGCCATCAATTTGATGTGTTAAAAAATCCGTATTCGACAAACAAAATCTCGTCGTTTTCTTCTCCAATGTGGCATCTTTTCTCTTTCTTGCTTGAGTTGCCTCTCCCACTTCCTCTCTTTTTTGCTCGAATTGCTTCTCCCAATTCCTCTATCTATTCCGCGCAGGTATTTTTAGACGTAACTTATTAATCAATCATAATTACCATTATTATTATTGCTATTATTACTAGTAGTAGTATTTGCTTTTTAATTCAATTGTCACGTCTGGAACCGGACTGTTATACAAATTCTGAACCGACCACAGTCGGAACCACACTAAAACGGATGGAATTCCAGCACACCAGCTGGAGCTTTGAACCAAGGTTTTAAATTCCAGTTTTCGTTTCGTTCCGGTCATTTGACATTTTTACAATTTTGGTTTCATTTCTGATATTCCGGAGATTCCGTTTTAATTCCTGTTCCAAAAAAAATCATTTTAATACTTTTTCCTATATACTAGTATTAAAATCTATCATAGAAATAAAAAATAACTTTTATATGCAGAAGCATTGCTATCAAAAATCTTAAAATCTTACGATTTCAATCTCATTACAAATCGTATCTCTTCACTTATGATTCAATTTATATTCTATTCAAACCTAGCCAATACGACAGATTAGAATAAATATTCAATCTAAATTGATATATTTAATGTACTTACGGGATCTACAACCCCAGTTTTTAATCATTTTCAAACAAAATAAAAATCAGAACAAGAAGAAGAAAAATTCACGTTTAGACATATAAGCTCAAACATCAAAATAAGTTTCAAACCATATGCAAACCTTGAAATACAGTTTTTTTTTTTTTTTTTTTTTTTTTTTTTTTTTTTTTTTGAATGTACAATATACGGTTTGGTTCTCGTTTAATTTATAGCTCGAATTTTACGATTTACAATGTGAATCTCATTTTGGAAACATTGTGCAGAAGATCCAATTAAAGCCCAGACTACTAAAGCCCACCTCTACTCATGTTCCTTTTCGCTTCTAAAGCCTAAATATGTTTTCAATTGTAAATCCCAAGAAGTCTTCCAGTTAAGCGAATCCCTAGCTTTATCAGTTCTAATTCCTCGTCTAATGAAGCCGTCTCTTGATGCCTTAAACTAAATTCAAACTTGCAAATGAAGGAGAACAGTGCAAGTTCGAACACTCCTTTTGGTACTCAAATCCAATTATCCAATGCACCTACTTAGCAAATTTCTTAACTTGATATTTTTTTTATTTGTTTAATAATGTGGGTATATCTTTTTCGGATCTTTCAGTATTTTATAGCTGTTTTGGTTCTTGCACCATTTAAAACAGCAATTTTTTTAACCGAATATTTATACAATTCTGTTCCGGACACCACCAGAACCGGACCGAGATTGCCAAAATCCCCGGGCTACCGGATGGAATCTTGAACCTTGCTGTGAACCTTGCCATATACACATATTAGATTGTGCCTCAGGATTTAATGCATAATCATATTTCAGATTTATGAAACTCTTCTCAGACTCCCAGTTATCCAAATATTTTGTCAGCAGTCCAACGAATTATCAATTTTTTAAATAATATAATTGAGAAAGTATATGAGATACTTACATTTGCATCTTTAGCTTTAATACTCTTCGGTTTTACCAAGTTTGGGTTCTCAATCTCTATAATTCCCTCGGTACCTTTGTGTTTCTGTAACAAAATAACTAACATCAAGCAATCATCATTATTCGGCTACTAAACCCCAAACATACACTAGTCATTAAGAAAAGGTTACTTCATTATCCACTTCAAGTTCCTCTTCTGATTCTTCCTCTGAAATGTATTCAGCTTCCTCCTGGTGAAATAATCCAATGTAAGGAAGAAAATTCAAGTAGATAGAGATTAGGAAAAACTTAATGAACACTAAAGAATCCAGTAGGAAATCAAGATGTCACAATGAAAATTATGTTTAGGCAGCTAATAGTTTACAAGGAAAATAATCGTTCAAGATTATACAATACATTATGAAATTAAAGATCCAGGTCCAATAAACCATCATCTATGACTAATGATTGGCTCGATAAGTATAAATAAAGATTTCATCTATGTTTGTTATTTCAACTTTCAACCATCATCAAAACTACATAAATAGCCTTTCATTATGTACCATTCTATTGTCTCTAAACACATTAAAAGTCATTTAATTCAACTGAAAAAAAAAAAATCGTAAATTAATTGGGACGTAACCCTTGGAAAACAATTGAACACAGGAATGTACCCAGTATAGATTCATACATATTTCAACACAGTATTACTCCACTGTAATTGCACTGAATAGCGGAAAGAACACAATCTAAAATTCGAATAGACCCACAGGTAATAGGATTAGCTTTACTGGCATAGAAACCCTACAGGTAGTAAGTTATAAGGCAAGAAAATAGCATAAACAAAGAACAGTAGGTTGGAAGATTTTTCAGGCAGAACAGGAAAACTAATTTAAATGACAATTAGTCAAGACATACAATAACATTTACATCAAAAATAGAATCAAATACCTTCTTAAAGGTCCGAGGACGAGATGAAGTGCCAGCAGCTGAAAATATTCATTATTCAGATTGTTAGAAGTGCAAATATTCAAAAGCAGATCAACAAATACAACTAGAAACGAGTTGATGCTGAACACTGGAAACTAAAAGCTTGCAAATTAAATCGTAGAACGAAAATATAGTTTTTCCTCTCAAAGGTATAATTGTAACCTTGTATTTAGAAATGCCAAAGTAACGTATTTTGAAACAGTAAAAATACATATGTAAGAACCAGTTTCAATTTACGTCAAATTGATCAAATAAGGTTCAATTTGGAAAACAGGTATTTTAAATTATATTTTGCGCTTAAGAAAACATGTTTATTAAATTTACAGATCTTAATGGCATCAAATGGTGAAACAAATGTGTAGCGCTTATAATTTAACTTTGAAAAGTTAACTTCCTCATCTAATTTCAAAACTAGTATATATGTGTTTATGTTTGTGCACATACATACATACATGCAAAATTTTCAACATAGAAAATGTTATGTATCATGTGGATACCACACATGCACTTACATTTTCTTTTTTCTAATGCCACGTGTGTGACACCAGAATTTTACCTCAGAGTGTATTGGTTATCCATGTGACAACCACATCCCTACCAAAATCTAGTAGACTACTGTTTCTATAACTTGGTGACACTCATCATCATCAAATATTGATAGCAACACAATATTTCAAATAAGTGAAATAAACTAAAAATTCTTCCGAATGAAAAGTGGTTGGAGAGGAATAAAAATGAAAATGAGAATGATATTCAAAATACGCAAATACAATGTGACCCCCATCATTTTATATCAATGCATTCTGGGTGCTATGAAAATTGTTACATCGAAATGACAACCATTTTTGTTGATTGAGTGGAAATTAATCAAGGACAGCCATAAGTTTACCATTGCAATTACAAAGGAAACCAGAGCTCCTCTTCTTGCAAAAAAGCCACAAAGAAAGCGTCATCATATTGATTCAACGTCTCCTCAATAGAAGCCATCGATTCATTTTGCATGTTTGATTTCATTTCCTAGATTAACTGTAAATGGTTGTACGAAAAAATTAATATGTTGGATTAGTTGTTGTTTTGTATGATTTTTCACCGTTGATTTGAGTGTTTCATATTCAGTTTCAATCAAAAAATTACGATTTGAAAACTTGAAACATAATTCATAAATTTTGTTCAGCTAATCTAAACAAATACCATCAAAGATATATGTTTGCAGAACCTAAGGTAATTTTGGAATTATGAAGTTATAAAATACCGAGAAAATTTTCAGTTGTGAAGATAACTATTTTAAGTAGAAGAATGAGATGCTTTAAAAATTAATATGTACTTAACCTTTTAATGATCTTCAAGAATCAATTGTAATCGATGGAATGAAACTCGCTGATCGTTTGAAAAGAGATTTCAGTTTTTGTAACTCGATGCTAGAAGACATAACGTGCTTATACTATGTTTGTCCATGGACTAATTCAATACTAGTACATACTCCAGTATTTTCCAGATTAATATGACCAACTCTGACCCTAGTTACGATTGGTACTGGAATGTACTTAGACTTCAATGCACTAAGGGCTAGTGTAGAATCATATTTGACATCATCTTCATATTCACATATTAGTGCTAATGGTTTGAAAGAAACCGACTGTAATAACATTAACACTCCTTGATAACTTTACACAAACTATTGTGATTTTTAGTTATAAACGGATTGCAAATCCTATACGCAAACTGACCAAAAATGTATCTTTCAAACTTTCAAAATATTTCTTAAAAAGATAGAAAATCACATTCACAACTTAAAAGATAAAATAGGCTATAGTAGCTGGAGACATAGCATGACCCTAAGTAATGTTATAATTAATTCATTTTATGATGTGAATGTGTTAAACCCTTTTAATCTTTTGGATGACTGAGCAGTAAATAACTGAGTTAAGACTCATGTCTTCTTCAAATATCTTTCATACCCCACAAAACTTTATATATATATATATATATATATATATATATATATATATGTATGTATATATATATATGTGTATATATATATATATATATGAGAGTGTGTGTGTGTGTGTGTGTGTGCGTGTGTCATGCCTTTGGGGTCTGCAGGTCCAGTAAGTTGTCATTGCTTGAACGGAATAGGCTATGTATGGACTATGGAGCGACTGGGATGAGGATGCAGAGCATATGCCTTAGGTTCTTCCCACTAATTTGGATTGGCTCTCTCATAGATCGACCAACCGCTTCATAAACATTGTCTTTGATCCTAGTTAATTTAGTACTCCAAATCGCTACATTAACTTTATTTTTAATTTTTCTCTAGAGGATAGAATTGTACTTTTCTTTTTGTTGGGTGTTTTGTTGCACATCAGACTTGTTGACAACACCTCCTTATGTGTGAAATAAATTTACATTGGTGCTCTCTTCCTTAAGAGGAGTCGTGATTACTAATAGACTGTAATCACATTTCAACGCATGAAGAGTTATAGAATCATATTTAATACCAGAGCTGCTATAGAGCACGCTGTAGCACAAGGTGTATGTTATTTGACTTGAAATGGCACACGAGTTCCCTATAGCGCGAAATAGTGTGCTATTGTGTCAAAGCGTAAAAAAACGCATAGACCAAAATAATGTGATATTTTCTTTTCTTTTGAGGTATGTATAGTTAATAAAGCTCAAAACTGTTATGTTTGGCACAGACACAGTTGCAGGTGTAGCACTGTTGTTCTGTTTTAGTGAGTCACCGAAGAAAGGCTGTTTTTCTCCTCTATTGGTTAAAAAAAACCATATTCAAAATGTTTTTGAACTAGATCAACTGCAAAAGGAATAGGCTTGAACACGAAAAACTACAAAGCCTAGCCTTTGTCAAGGATAATCTAACTTTGAAAAATCATTTCAAGTGAAGGAATGTGGTGGATCTTATTTCTTCATAAGATATAGACGATTCAAATAAGAGTAAGACTGGTTTAAAGGGCATAATTTAAACGTAGAAGATGGGTTAATTTTTGAGAATGATATATTAACTTGGGTTAATGTATAATGGATGTCGAGTGCTGGAGAAAGAGTACACAAGACTAAATGCCAAATTAAGTTGAAATGAAAAGGAATGGTTCTAGTTTTTAGTTCAAGATCTATGTATGTTGATGAAGAAGATGCTAATTTTGAAGGTGGTTTGAAGGGAAGGTAACATAAATTATGACTTGAAAGAAGAAGAAACAAGAGGATAATTTGGATAATGTAACAGTTGCAATTTGAATGACATTAGTAATTAGGTCTCAAAAACTTAAAAGTACAACATAGTTTAGAAGTTTTGTTATCGTAGACTAGTGTAGTTTATAGCGCAAGGCTTGCGCCATGCGCCATTTTGAGTTATGCGCTATAGCGCGCTATTGCGTTCATTTAAAAAAATCAAGTATATTTTGCTTAAATGATTTTTTTGTGTGCATATTTTGCGTCATATCCAAACCGTTTAAGACTCCAAATACAAGCATTACCATATTCTATGCAAGTATTAAATATTTCTCTATGTAAAATGTAATTATATTACAGAAAATTTGTATTGTACATTCAAAATAATTGATGAATACAATATATTTCTGTTTTACAAATTTGAAATTTATACTTAAAATTGCGAGTTATAATGAAATTTATTTCGATTTATCAATTATGGTGATATAAAACTCTAAGAAAAAATGCATATAACTGGAAAAAAAATTGTTAACAAAGTTATTCACATTTCATGTCATTATGATAATAATAGTAATAGTAGCAAGGATGGTAAGAGTATTTGTGGTAGTAGTTAGTAGTTTGAAATGCCAAAAAAAACATAAAATAAAGAAAAGGCGCGCCATTTCGCGTCGTGCGCCATTTATGCACCGCGCGTCATTTGCACCATTTGGTGCGCCTTTTCATATGTGCCGCGCCATAAGCAAAAATGGCGCAAACGACGCGCCGTGCCGTGCGCCATGGCGCGCCTTTCACAACTATGAATATGATATGGTTTTTTGCTGTTTTTATTTTGACTGGGTTGCTCTTTTATGATCTATTTGCAGGTATATGCGGTTTGACTGACAGTAGGAATCAAATATATATATATATATATATATATATATATATATATTGGAATACTGCGATGCATATCGAGGTGGTGAAGTATTGAATATTGTATGACATAGATCTAAACATTTGGAGGAAAGTAATTCAACAGGTGAAGAAATGGGTCATGGAATATAAAAAATAATTGGTGGTGTGTTAAAAAATGCATCACAATATCACTTATTGCTTGTTTATAGCCAATAGTTCAATTAGCAGGAATATAAACCTCATTGTAATACAAATATAAGCGTATTAGACTAGGTATAAGCATGTCGTGTTTTCCTGATTGCGTGGATATTAAATCAATCGCAGCCACAAGTTTTGTCATGGCAAAATAAAACTAATATTACTCATTTGACATTATTCTTCTCTAACAGAACAAACCACAGCTACTATGAATATGCTCTCCGCAGCCCCTAATTTCACATCATTTTTATAAATCGATGCTGAATCCATCCTTTATTTACTGATGGAAATCATTATAAAAAAACAGTTTTTTCTAAGTTAGTGAGAATTATGCATCTTCTCTCAATATCATCGACTTGTCCAAAAACAACAACTAGCACGAAATGAAACTAATAAGTGTAAGTTACGAATTGAAATAAATAAAACTAGAAAATTACCCATCTCTTCGGGAGTAGAAAACACTCTTCTACCCGTGGGCTTTCCCTTGAACTTTCCTCTCCCCATTAATCTAGATTGATGAAACCAACGGAAATAAGACAAGAATTAAAGCAGCTGAAGGATTTTATCAATTTCTTTTGCTAGGGCTTGTAGAGAGGGGGAAAGTGGGATAGAATATATTTAGTAGCAGAATAAAGTTAAAAGGAATTCATCAACAATGATACAGAATTTATACCATGCGAATCTCAAAATTAATCCGACGGCCATGGTCGTTTATGGACTGGGAAAGGGACGGGCTTTCTGCAATTGGATAGGGCATCCAACTCTTCAAAGGCATTGGATCAAAAATTATTACTACTTCCGTCGGATCAACTCGGTTGACTATAACAGCATTCCCAATGTAGGAGGTTGGCTTTGATGGTTCGACCATAAAATTTGCTTCGTCAGCTAAGGCGAACAACACGGATTACAATTCACAGCCGTTAGATTACAGTTTGCAAGATAATGATACACACCATCAGCTTAGCAAGTTTAAAATAAGTCGGCTAAGCTTGAGACTTATATAAACGGTTTATTTTAAGTCGGTTATATAATACTTCAGCCTTCCAAATCTCTCTCCGCTTCTCCTACCCACTTCAACCGCCACCTTCCTCCTTCAAATTTTTTAGAAATATTCAACCGTTATTTTCTTCAAAAAAATTTCGTGATGAGCATGGACGGTTTTTCGTGGAAGAGGGAATTAGAAGAGGTGGAAATGTCAATCCAAACGAGGAGAATGCACCAGTAGAAGGAAACGTACTGACCGATGATACCATAGGACGTCGTACAACGGCTGTCAAGAGAAGACGCGTCGCTAGGCAGTGATTATGCAGTTTTGAATCCTCACGGGGACCCGAATTTGATTAGTATTGTCCGTATATATAATATGACTTGGGCTCACAACACAAAGGCCATTATTCATGGGTATCTTTATGATATCGGATTTGAAGATTTTTGAGTACTTTTTTTCGTACATACCTATGTACTTATTTGTGTACTCATTTTATTTATTTTAATAATTTATAATTGCTTAAATAGGTATCGAAGACCTTTTAAATAACGATGTTCGGTTATGTGGTGCATTGGCCGCTAATTAGTGGAAAACAACTTATATATTCCACTTTAATTTTGGAGAGTTAGGTTTCACCCCTATTAGACTTTACTATGCTTACTGATATAGCTATTGATCAGGGTGAAACCTTACCATATGATGGGCAGTTTCAGGACATTGACATTTTGGCTAGTTTACTTCCACATTTTGTCTTCAAGGTGGCATCGCGTATGGTCTTCAAAATAGGTGCTCATACATCAACCAAGCAATCCAAGAATTAGTACAGGTACATCATACAGATAACTATTTGGAGGTTGTTAGACTTTTTGTTTTATACATGATGGAATTTTTATTTTATTTTCGAATGCTCCAAGCACACTGCCTTTTGGTTACATGGCGGTTGTTGGAGACTTGTCATTTGAGACTAATCCTGTTGTGCATGATTGGGGTACACCTATATTGGTCTATTTATATAGATTGTTGATCATTAATGGGTGTTAGGCTTAAGTCGGCGACTTTTGCTGGCTTTTGGGAGCTTTTGCAGTATTGGTACTGCGAGTACTTTCATAACATGGCATGTCCTACCTTGTATCTCACACTATCCATTTACCTTCCTAGAGTCAGAGCGTGGGCGCTCGATAACCGTAGGCAGGTTCCAAGAGGACAGTCGCGACATGTATTTGATGTTGTTCGTAATCAGATTAAGCTACGAACCACATGAGAGTCTGTTCTTTGGCGTCCTTATGACGGTTCACCTTTTATGACCGACCTCATGGCAGTGAAGGCTTATTTTCTTTTGGGTAGTCGATTTCCATTGGTATCATCCCCGCCTAGTTTAGGTTGCTACTGGTACTTCGGCGAGCATTGCCGAAGGTAGATATGTGATGGTGATTTTGTTCCTGATGGTCCACACCAAATACAGCTCATCTGAGGGTTTACGCTACCGTTGACTTATAGCAGTATGCCGAGAAGTGGTGGTCAGCAAGTGACTTCATCATTACACGTAGGGATTATGTTTCTTTCTGGCATCAATATTACATCCCACCACATACGACAAATTTTGTGCATGCCACATTAGTTGATTTCATTTGTCATTCTGCTATACGAAGTGGAGTTGTCCCCCTTGTTTTTTAGGATCTCTCACAAAGTATGCAGGTTTTCCATCCTTTCGAGAGATTAGACAATGGTTGGACTGTTGGCATACCAACTACATCTAGAATCAATAGATATGTTGATATTCCACGGTCAGAGGTCACACAGTATCTAGATCTAACTATATTTTCTTATAAGGTTCTATTTCAGATACAGATGGGACTTCGACAGGTAATGTACGTTGAGCATCCGACGGAGCATAGATGAGTTGACTGCTTGTATTAATGAGCTTACTACTATTGATGAGCAGCGATATCATCCTAGATCGAGAGTCGATCATGACGTTGAGGACGACGATGGCGATAGCGAGCATGCAGTTCTTCTTTTTGATAATACATACCAGTTTGATGAGTCGTAGTTCATGTATTAGACATTTTTATTTGGGTGTATCAGTGTTTTTCATTTCCGTTACCCTTGCTTGTATCATTGTATTATATCGTGGTACGTTTTTGTAGCTTATTTGCATTTACGTTCAGTATTTATATCACTTTTTGTATGAAATTGGAGCGTTCCATGTGTACTTGTCACTATTACAATCACTGTTCTTGTATGTAATTGCATCATTTATATCACATCTTATTTTTTTTATTAGTTATTGTCAATTATATACTTATTGTTATTACTTTTACTATTAACGTTATTTGTTGTTATTGGGTGGTAATATTTGTTGCACTCCCATTGCTTTTAGAAGCACACTTATGTTTATTCATATTATTGTTTCTGCATGTAAGTTACATGTTGGCTCGGATGGACGTATTCTTATCAACCGCGGATCATTATATGTATGTAAAGAATATGACTGCAATTATAGTTTGTTCATATTAATGTTTTTATTTCTAACTACGTTGCTTAAAGCGTAAAAACTTTGAATAAAACAAAAAATCAAAAAACATTATACAACAGCATACTCAGTACACTGATAAGAACCATTAAACCTAGTAAACGTACAACACAAAAAGAACTACAAGTTATGTTGAATCTGTAGTTCTTTTAAAGTATTCCTAAGGCTCCTTAACTTATGTTCTAACTCATTTGCATAGGCGATGCTCCGTGCATATAAACGATCGTCCACACATTCCGAGTAGTCGCAACCGTTCGGCCAGAATGGACAAAGTTGGATTCTACGACCAATATTTTTTCAATCGACCCAGACTACAACCTCCACTGCTTACCCGTAGTGGCAACAAATAAGATACGAGTCAATCTCTTGATCATATGGAGGTTGAACAACTAAAGCTCGGTTCATCTCTTGTTCGTATAAAGGTTGAACAACTAAAAATTGTTCTGTTGCTTGTTGAATTGGACAATGAGCAACTAAAACCGATAAACCACTTGTTCGTATGGAGGTTCTAAAAGCTCTTGGAGTTGTAGTAGATCAAGATTGGGGAACTCACAATGGATGTCCTTATAGTTTTTTTCTTGATACTCGATAAACCAGTCTTCATCGGTTCGTGGACTATATTAAAAGGTCTGGTTGCTGGCCACCAGTCAGAATCAATAGATGAAGGCCATGACAACATAGCTTTTAGTTTGCAGAGGTGTGAGGAAGAAGGAGATTAGTTGAGTAAAGATTTGTGAGGAATAAATTTTGTTGTAGCTCATATTTATATATGTTAAGTTGTGTAGTGAGGAAAAATTGTACTAATAAAAATGATAGAAACACCACACGCTACTAAAGTTATTAAATTGACTACACACTGCACACTAATAAAGAGTGTCAGTACATAAGGAACGTTGCATACAAAATCAGCCATGCTTGGACTTTATTAAATAGGGGACAACCTGAGTTGTCTAACCCATTGACCAGTTGTACTTAAACCGTGTGCCTTAAAATCTAGTATTAAAATAATTTAACAACCTGAAATTTGGCAATAGTTAATTAGTTAAATTCCAAAAACGGAATTTTGGGAATGATGGAATTTGACTATGAAAATCATACCGTTGCGTTCATGACAGAATTCTAGTCAACTTTTAGGTTTGAAACTTCGCTAACGGAGTCCCTATGAAAAAGTTATGGACAAAACACGAAAACAGACGGAAAGCAAATAAACAGAATATATCAAATATATGTTTCTATTTATTACCTGTCCGCACTGGAGCAGAATGACCAAAGCGGTTGACCCCCTGGTTGTTGCTTTCCATTTGCGGCTAGGGTTTTAATATATAAAGTATATATATCGACAGATTCTAGATTTAAATCTAACAGTTCAGGGTCATTTCTACACTTATAAATAAAAGGCTAGTCCCGCACTCCTTTGCTCACATTTTATGAAGGCAACAGTGAGCTCTACAGTTCCCAATTCTCAAATCTCTTCTAAAATTTTAAAATATAAACATAAACAAATCAGATATACAAGGATTGGAGACACTGAATATAGATTTGTGCAAAATGGTTGGTTCGGCGAATAGGTAATCTTTATTAACAGTTTTTCTTATCATTTTCCAATTCTTGTTTCAGATCTATGAATCTTAATGTGTATATATGTATCCTCTTTTATCCAAATTGTAGATCTATGTAATTTGGAATTATGGGCCCAAAAGTTATATTCAATTTGGATTTGGGATGGCTTTCAAGTGAGTGGGAAATATATTCATTGTTAAAAATATCATATATTTTGCATTTATGTCGATCTGCATTTGTATGCCTAAAAATTGTTGGGAACCGAGGTGTCTACAATAGTGTTTGATGGATCTTGAGGCTATTCACACACTAATGGGGGTGAAGAGTATATTTCAAATTCATAAAGTAACTTATGAATTTAATACTATATCTATCTAAGCTGCAAAAAGAAAGAAATAAGTAACAAAATGAAATGCAGTAAATTAAATAACACAAAGATCTTTATACTGATTCGGATTAACCAACCCTACATCCAGTCCTGTACTCCAGCATGTAGAATTTCACTATAATCGTTTGGTTTCCACCGGTGGCAAGAACACCTTTACATTCTTGATTTTATAGGCTATAAGATACACCTTCTCCTTATCAATAGCAACAAACTATGGAAAGTAGTCGTATCTTCAATACAGATTCTTGCAGATTTAGTACAATGATCTTATAGACCACCAAATGACAACATATCTTTGAATTATTTGAGGAAATAGGATGACATTAGAAACATAATGATGTGAAACTCTCTGATGTTATATGGTTTGCAAATTCTTGAACAATTAGAGTGAAATAGAGTGGATTTGCAAAGATAATTGGGAAGTATTCAATGGATTTATATTGCAAATATTTGGAGAAGGAGTAAAAGAAAATGAGAAAAACTGATGTTAAAATTCGTTTTCAGAAGCCTTTAACTTGTGATTGAAGAGATGTGTTTTTTGGTGAAGGAATGGAGGGAAAAACCACTTCATTTGAAATTCAAAATTCTGAATAATGGTCACCATGTCGACATGTGGGGTACCCCATGTCGACGTGGGTATTGAAAATTCGAACAGCAACACTTACAAGTGTTGCAAATTTTTGCATTTCATATTCTCTTATATTTGTGGATTTTGGTGATTCGGTTGAGGTCAGTGGTTAATGAGCTTCAAGTATAATTGCCATGGGATATTTAATAATATATTCTAAGGTTCAACCAACTCCTAATCACTTCAAACACCTCTTCTCTTTAGTATTCTTCTCTAATAGGCTTTGGTTTTCAGTTGCTCTGATTATCCTTCCTATGTTACTCTTCCATTGCTCTGATTAACCTTCTGTTATAATTCTTCTTTTGTACTCTTGTTTATCTCTATAAGTGTCTCTATAATATATCTGATGTAACTGCACAACTCAAAGATATGTTAGTAGTAATGTTTATATGGTTGTTTTCATCAAAATCAATGCCTAAGGTATTATCAAAAATATCAGATTTATAATTTTTGTGTCAAATCTGAAATTGTATATGTGAAAAATCCGATATGGATTTATAGGCCATTTGGTTCTAGTATTATTACCTTGCTCACAATGCTTTTGGATAGTTTATGGTTATTGTAAACACCCTAAATCTTGAAGTTAGTCCCTAGATATTGTTAGATTAGTGATGTTATTATTCCAAATTCATAGGATTTGGGTGTAGACTATAAAATTTGTGCAGTTTATTTCTTTAGATTTATAAACCTATTTGTTTTTGTATTATTTGGTTTTTTTTTACTTGGTTGTTCTAAATTTGCCCTTTTTGCTCTTTTTAAATAAAAAGGCATTATTTGAAATTTATAAGAAATATATTACTTATTTCCTTGTGATTTGAAATATGTCAATATTCCCTCTTTTAAATTGTTTGGGTAAAATTTGCAAGAATTATAGTAAATAACCTTTAATGAGATTTTGAATCTCAAACAAGATTAAACATAAAAGGGTTGTTCTAGTTGTTCGTTTGGACTAGAATATATATATAAAATAATAATAATAAACATAATTAGTAACTACGTAAATATCAAGCTTAAAATATAAATATATGTAATCATTATAACCTTATCTGTCCAAAATTTACGTAAACGACGCTATTAATAATATTATTAAATAAATGTATGTTGTGTGTTTGAATTTGAATAGTTTCCATTTTTATGGATACATATAGTAGTATTTCCCATAATAAATGGAAATGAATATTTGTGACCGTTATGTTAATAGCAATAAATTAGAGTAGATTGCTATAATTAAAAGGTTACAAATAAGGGAATTAATATCGAAACCATGAATATTTCAGGGAAAAGGATGAATAGGTAATGAATGTCAAATGGTTACAATTTAAATTGAATAGGAATAAATGTTGTGGCATTAGTTAGGAAAATCAAAATATCTTACAATATACTAAAGCAAAGCCATTTTCCCTTCAAAACTACCTCTTTTTCCCTCCAAAGTGTCATTAAATAAATAAATAAATTACCTCCAATTCCCTCCAATGCCACTAGAAAATAAAAAATTCCCTCCAATCTTCTACACACATAACCACTTGGACCACGTGGTAGCACTAGGTTACTCCATTTCCCACCAAAATGCATCCTCTCTTCATCCATGCGCAAAAAAAAAAAAAAAAAAAAAAATCTACTATCTCTTCTCTCTCTGCTCTCTGATAAAAGATGTGTAGCCTGTATTGTAATAATTTATTATTTAATAGTTAATAAATTAATATTATATATTGCTTTTAGTTTCCAATGTATTTTAGTTTCCAATGTATAATGATTACTAGCTTTGATTTCCAATGCTGTGACAAATAATAAAAATCTCGCTTTCCAATACCAGCTTCTATCTGCCCAGTTCTTTGCATTTTTTTAAATTTGTCCTCAATTCTCATCTTTTACAGAGCTTTCTAGAGAGTTGAGTCTGCCAAAAATTCCTCTAATTCTCTCCTCACACTCACATATTCCGCCAAAAATGCCTTCTCTTCCACCGAAAAATTATTACTACTGTTTCCGATACCATGTTCTACACAGTTCTTCGCGCATTTTATATTTTTTTACTCCATTCTCGCTTCCCGATGCCATCTTCTACACAGTTCTGCGCACTCCTTTTTATTTTTTTTAATTCCATCTCATCTCTTTCAATTATTTACTGCTTGCTTATATTTTCACGGATGTCTCTCTTTCTCTGTTTTTCTCTCAGACCATAATCCATGGTAGCCACCAGTCGTCAAGATTTGAGATGTATCGACTCCAGATCCTGCTTATCGCTACCTTCAGTCCTCTTCCCATATACGCATTGACATGTCGACTTCACAACTCAGCCTGCCGCGTCAACTCGAGGACTTTTGCTGCCATGTCGACTTCAGACCTCCAGAATCATGAATTGAGTCGAAGCAACTCTATATTCTGCCTCCGCGTTGATTTTAGAACTTCTGCCTTTGGATCGCCTCATTTCAGACATTGGTAATGTCTACTATCGATGGTCTACTGCTTTTAAATTGATAATTTGATATGCTGGAATACATTTACATGTCCTTAGACCAAATCTTTTTTATCGTTCTATTGTTCTATTTCCCTAAATTTTAGGATATGTCCTATCATTCTTTATTTGTGATGCCAAACCGACGCTGCATCTCATGCTGCAATGGCGATTTCACCCCTCCTGATTTTGAATCCCTTCAATTCATCGATTTGTCCATGGGTTTGATTGCCTACAGGTATTTCTTCTTCAGTTGTATTGTATTTTGCTTTTCTTTACTTAAGATTACATCAGTTTTTTTTAAGGCAGATAGCGTTCAACAAGGTAATGTAGTTTTTAGACAAAAAAACAATTTTTTACAAGGTAATGTTATCAGTTTAGCCCCGTTTATTGAATTTGATATATTTTGTCTGATTGGCGATATTGAGGTCAATTTTAGGGTTTTGACAAGCTGAGGAAGCTGGATTCTGTGATTAGTGACATCTGGTTTACTAGAAGATCTTTGCTGTAGATCGACAGGTGACCATCTCCTTTAATAACTACTATAGTCTCCATTTTACTGATACTAAGAAAGATGTTTTATTCTGTTCTGAACCTTTTGGAAGCAATCATGCTATTTGCTCTATGAAAATTTAATTTAATTTTTACTTCTTTTCTTTTGCCTAAACAACTAAATTTGATTCGAATAGATCGCTAACAACTATAATTTTTTGACATGTTATGAATCAAACTAGCTTTTTGGCCAAAAAAACTACACTGAATATTCTACATTGTTATTGAATTATATTCTCTTATAAATCATTACTATATTTTTCTTATTGCTATGTTTTGTGTAGTGTACTTATTTTAGTTATTGCTGGAAATCTAGATAATAACAATATTATTAGATGGAATAATAGATGTTAGAATAATGCATTACTTATGATAATCTAAAAATTAAAATATATTATAATCCATATACCACTTTAAACAAATCAATTTGACATAATGATAAGTATGGTAATTGCTATGTTATAGATGTATTATTGTTAATTGAGCACCCAAAAGAAAATCAATGTGATTTTGATCAATGCATTATGCTATTATATTACTATATCAACAAGCTTTTTTTTTTTGGGTATTGTTCCTTTGTTATTCGTAGTTTATACATCTAACTCACTAGACATATAAGCCTTGGCAAAAAATATTCATCAAACATATTGATGTCAATATCTATTCATAAAACCATAAAGTACAACGAGATGTATATTGCGTTAGATTGTTTTGGATTAATTACACACACCCATATATATTTCTATATATATGAAAATGATCCATAACCTTCTTTTACATATACCCTTTTTGCCTTTTAGTGTCAAAAGTTTCATAATGAATAAACTAATTTTAGATGTTGTATATTTGCTATTTAGATGATCTCTATGATAATTTGAGCCAGTTTCAAATTTGTAGCTCCTTCAAAACAATATTTGTAATTGATGCATAAAACATATGTATTTGATGGCTCCATGCTAATTCACGCTTTTGACGATGATAAATATTTCAACAAAATCCTAATTATTGTCCATATTATTTTGGTTAAAAATAAGCTATATTTGCAAATTTTGGTTCATATCAAACCACTTGGTAATAAAATTGCAAAATAAGTGAAGAAGCCGTGGATCCTAGCTTACATAAACTACATGTATAATATAGTTTTCTTCGATTTCGAAGAAGAGAACTGTGACGGCCCACCCCGCGCCAGCCGAAATTTCCTCCGAAAGTGCGTTGTGCACATGTCTGACTAACACGGAACGGTCGCCAAAGAATGGAAAGGAAAGAATGAACTAATCGAAAACCTGTAGAATGTCTCACAGCGCATGGAACAAAATATAATAATAATGTACTTGACATAAAACAGGCAAGACAGTGCATAAGCTGATAACTAAAACCAACATCAACATCATCATCAGAGTAGCGGAAATCCAAATACAGCTTATTACAACTTTCCAAATTACTATCTCTAAACAAAAGAAAGAAAGAAAGGAACACCACTAATGCCCAAAGTAGTGACCGCAGCAACACAGGGAGAATATCAATATATATGTATCATACGTGGAAGCCTCTAGCTCGTCTCCGGTACAACTACTCGTGCATACCACCTAACCTGTCTCTAGTCTGCTCATGAGAGCACCCAGAGTAATAAGAAGAGACATAAAACTCTGGGTCAGACAAAAATCTGGTATGAGCGATAAGCAGCTAAACAGAACAATAACAGGTATACTAAACCATACCTGAGCCTGGACCTGCAACCAAAGAGTTAGCACTACATACCGTACAATACTCTAAGGTGCCACTAACATATGGTATAAAGAATACGGGGGTGGGGGTGTGCATGTCATAACGATGGCAAACAAGTCAAACATAACAACCATCCTCACATCTCTCGCTCAGTGCGTAAAGCATACGATGTCCACCAATGTCAATCACTAGACCCATCGAAGTAGTGACAGAGTTCGACTTGTACAACTACTGCTACTACCAAGCTTACCCCATGGAGTCATGACCAAATCTTTACAAATGACCCCAACTCATTGGTCTATAGCTCCATAGTCGTACCTAGGCCACTGCGGCCCTGAATCCGTTCACGTACTCCCTACACATAGTGATTCAAAGTTACAGACACCGACAACCCCTTTGCACACATCCCGCAGCAAAGCCCAACTCATGAAGTCAACTCGTTGGTTCCCAACTGGATCCTAAGTACAACTTCCCATTTGGACTACGTTTGCATCTCGGATTTTGGTCGAATTGGGGCTGGTCTTCAAAAGAGTCGTTGAGTAGAAGTAGCTTAATTCTGGTTCGGTTCGGCTATACATCATCCTCAGATTTCTCGTTCGGTTTGGTTCGGGTGCCATCCTCCAAATTGGTTCAGTTCGGGTGCCATCCTCGAACTCGGCTCGGTTCGGGTGCCATCCTCCAAATCGGTTCGGTTTTCTATCCCTCCAGTTAATCTGATCTGATCCCATGCCCTCCTGTCATTCCGATCCGATCCCACTTTCTAGCTCCAATTCGATCCGACCCCCACGCCAAGCTTCTGCCCGATCCCAACTCCAATAGATCCCAATGGCCTTCCTTTTCACCATGCTTTATCTTGTGCTAAGTTCCAGTTCGGTTCGGTGCTCCCTTTCCCAGTCCAATATCCGACCCGAGCCCTCTCAACCGATCCGATCTGAAACCCTGCACAATTTTCCTACGACTTTTCCAGCGACTGTTTTACGCCATACGACGGCGTTTTCGACCATTTTAATTTTTCTAAGCAATCAGAAAGCATACCATACAGTCATAGCAACAAATAGAAGTGACCACAAACACCAAAAAAACAACTTGATAGATTAAAATGGATCAAACATAGCCAAAACCCCATATTTTCCCTTAAGCATGTTTAAGCAAAACTAATGATAGGATTAGTAAAACTTGACCAATTAAACCAAATTTTCTAACAGAGGTCTAAAACAATATTTTAAAATTTTTAAATATTTTTCCAGAATTTATTAATGTATAGATTCGCTAATCAACTCTAATTACCCCTTATTAACCGTAATTAGTGAGAAACTTTGTGAATCACTCACCTTGGCCACAAATAAAATACCAAATCTGAAATGATTCTCTGTTTGGCGCTGTTCCCAATGCAACACAACAGCTTCAACCTTGCTTTGGTGCTTTCTCTCCTTAATTTGATGTTTGCTAAGCCTAATCTTTAATTAGAAGGTGGTTTAGAGGTGTTTTAAAGAGATTTAGAGAGTGGAGGCCATGGTTAGGTTAAGAGGAAAGAATAGTGACGGCTGAAAAATGAGAAAAAGGTATTCTCCAAATCCTAATAGCCCTTTTAAACTCCTAATCCTGAAATCCCCCATTGGGCCTAGCTGTTAATCACCCGATTAAGCCCAATTAAGCTGTTTTTCACCATCTGAAACTTGTTTCAGCCATATCTCCCAAACAGTGAGTCCGTTTGGCTAATGTGACCACTCTACGGAATTATAAACCATCATTTGGAGCCAATGGAAGTGGTTTCAGGTCAAAATTCCTTTCCAGTCAAAAGTTATGGTCAAAACAAGATCAGCTAGGGGCAAAACGATCATTTAAAAATCGACAAAAATCATAAACATGGGAAATGACTCCAATAGTCGTCTCCCAAAGTTACATGACCATACGACTTCGTATGTGAAAAAAACAAATATTATATGATCCTGCGATGCGTAGAATGCGGGTCGTTACACTCTCCCCCTCTTAAGAAATTTCATCCCCGAATTCCTTAACCCAAAACATACAAAGGATCCCGCATGCCTACCAGCCATATACAATAATCAATCATGCAAAACAAACAAAACAAACCTATCCTAGCATGCGGAAAGACTAAATTGATACTATAATCTTACCAGGCAAAGAGTTCTGGATACGTCTTCCTAATGCTCTCCTTTGTCTCCCAAGTACAGTCATTCTCATTCTCGCCCCACTGAACTTTGACTAATTTCACCACCTTCCTTTGAAGCTGCTTCGTATCGTTCCCAACAATACGCATAGGCCTGCGGTTCCCAACCGCCTCGGGTTCAACTTCGACATCATCCAACTGATTAGGTGAAATAGTCACATCTGGGTCATGTACGAACTTCCTTAACTGGGAAATATGAAATATGTTATGAACTCCTGCCATCTTGTCTGGTAATCCAACTTTATATGCCAAATTCCCAATTTGCTCAAGAACTACGAATGGACCAACAAATCTTGGTGCTAACTTGCCTCTCCTGCCAAATCGTATCACGCTCTTCAACAGAGAAATCTTGACAAACACCAAGTCGCCAATGGAGAACTTTAATTCTCTTCTCCTCTGATCAGCATAACTTTTCTGCCTATCTTGAGCAGCCTTCATTCGATGTTGAATGATCTTAATCTTAGCTGAAGTTTCTCTTATCACATCTAGTCTAAGCACAAACTTCTCACCAGTTTCTAACCAACATGATGGTGAGTTGCACGGTCTTCCGTACAAAGCTTCAAATGGAGCCATACCAATACTGGATTGGTAACTATTATTATATACAAACTCTACTAGATGCAAATGGTCATCCCATGATCCACCAAAATCCAATACATAGGCTCTCAAGAGATCTTCTAATATACGATTCACCCTCTCTGTTTGACAGTCGGTTTGAGGATGATACGCGGTACTGAGATGTAATTCTGATCCTAACGCCTCTTGTAAGCTCTTTCAAAATCCACTAGTGAACAACGGATCTTGGTCACTCACAATGCCTTTGGGTCTCCCATGAAATCTCACTACCCACTTCACATATAGCTCAGCTAACTTAGTTGTCATTCTATTCGACTTGACGGGTATAAATCTTGCACTCTTGGTCAATCGGTCCACAATCACCCAAATGCTATCATGGCCCGATCTAGTACTTGGTAACCCATCAATGAAATCCACTGAGACTTGTTCCCATTTCCATTCTGGAACTTCTAATGGTTGCAACAAACCACTAAGCTTCTTTTTCTCAGCTTTAACTAGCTGGCAATTCATGCACTTGGATATAAATTTCCCAACGTCTCTTTTCATCCCTTCCCAGTAGTAGGTCTACTTCATGTCTCGGTACATCTTGTTACCACTGGGATGTATAGTCAGTTTTGAGTGATGACACTCCCTAAGCACTTCATCTCTCAATCCATTGACACTGGGTACAACTAGTCTTCCATTCTTCATAAGCCATCCATCTCGATCAAGCCCATACTTGTTCATCTCCTCATCGATATCCATCTCTAACTTGGAGATGACTTCCAATAAATTAGGATCATTCTTCTGACTGGAACCAATCCGCTCAATCAAAGTGGGTCTGATCGTCAAACTTGCTAACATTTCTGGATCCAATTTGCACTTTGGTCTGAAATCATACCCCGCGATGTACTCCAGTTGCTTCCATTCTAGAAACATAGCCCCTAAACTGGCATGTCTTCTACTCAATACATCAGTCACCGCATTGCTCTTTCCTGGTGTATATGTGATGTCCAAATCATAGGAAACCAAGAATTATAGCCATCTTTGTTGTCGGAGATTTAGATCCTTCTGAGAGAAGAGATACTTTAATGATTTATGATCAGTAAACAGCTCAAATCTTTCTCCCAAGAGACAATGTCTCCACATCTTCAATGCGAATATGATCGCTGCTAATTCCAAGTCATGGGTAGGGTATCTTTTCTCGTGCGGTTTCAATTGCCGACTTGCATAAGCTACAACCCTACCTCCTTGCATCAATACAACACCTAATCCGGTACCACATGCATCCGTATATACCGTCATCTCTTCATTCCCCTTAGGAATGACTAACACTGGTGCACATGTCAACTTTTCCTTTAGACTCTTGAATGCATTCTCGCACTTTTCGTCCCAGACGAAAGCTTGATTCTTCTTGGTCAACTGAGTCAACGATGCTGCTATCTTGGAGAAATCTTGGATAAACTTACGATAATATCCAGCTAATCCCAAGAAACTTCTTATGTCCATTGTAATTCTTGGGCGTAGACCAATCTTGTACCGTTGCCACCTTCGTAGGATCCACGACAATACCATTCTCTGAAACAACATGGCCCAAGAATCTCACTTCCCTCTTCCAGAAGTGACACTTAGAAAACTTTGCTTTCAATTGGTGTTTTCTCAACACCTCCATCACTATTCTTAAATGTTCCTTGTGTTCTTCCTCTGTCCTCGAGTAGACCAAAATATCATCCACGAACACAAGAACAAACTTATTCAACTGGTCTCTGAATACCCTATTCATAAGATCCACAAAATATGCTGGGGCATTGGTCAGCCCGAATGGCATGACCAACCACTCATAAAATCCAGATGGCGTCCGAAATGTCGTTTTAGCTATACTCTTAGCTTCCACTCTAAGCTGATGAAAACATGTCGCGAGATCCAACTGAGAGAATACTCTCGCGCCACTCAACTGATCAAACAAATCATCTATCCGCGTTAGAGGATACTTATTCTTACTCGTCACTTTATTCAACTCGCGGTAGTCTACACACAAACGAAGAGAACCATCCTCCTTGGTAGCAAACACAACTGGTGCTCCCCATTCAGAAACACTCCTTCTAATAAATCTCTTCTTCAAAAGATCGCTGACTTGCACCCCGAGCTCTCGCTGCTCCCTTGGTGCCATACGACGAAGTGGCATCACTATAGGTCTGGCATCTTTCACTAAATCAATACGGAACTCAATCTCTCGATGTGGTGGAAGCCCGGTTACTTCCTCGAAGACGTCCGGATACTGGCCAACCACGGGCAAACATGACAACTCACCATGCGGGATGTCGAGGGAATTTAGAAAACTAGTCATTATCCCATCACTAGGTAGACCACCAAACACTACCCTCTGCCCATCATCCGCTCTAGCTGTCACCAAAAATCCCTCACATTCTACCACCACCCTGTACCTTTGGAGCCAATCGACTCCCAAAATAATGTCAAACCCAGTAAATCCCAAAACAAAGCAATCACAAACAAACATACATCCATCACTATATAAGACCACATTGCGACAAATCATGCTAAGGTTAGTCGAACCACCAATCGGGTTCATCACTACTAAAGGTCTATCGATAATCTCGGGCTCCAATCCCAACCTATCTACCAGGTCACTAGATATGAAAGAACTGGAAGATCCAGAATCAAACAATACTCGAATAGGAACATCATAAACAGAAAGCATACCTTGAATAACGACATTCTTTCCTTTCTCTGCCGCAGTGGGGCATTCGACGAAGAAGGAATAGCATTAAGGGCAAATGCTTTCACCATCTGCTTTTCTTCAGGGGGTTGCGGACACTTGTCATTGTGATGTCTCACTTGGCCACAGTTGAAGCACTTCCTATCCGTCGGCTTGGCCCGACAGTTACTAGCATAATGGCCCTTCTTACCACAGCTGAAGCACTCAACATCCTTCTTATTCTTTTTCTTCTGGTCATCCTTAGTTTGATTATGCTTTCTCTTATTCTGAGAACCATTCTTGCCTCCACTGCTTGCTTGCGGCTTTGGCTCCTCTGAAGATGCAACCTCAGTCTTCGACTTAGGGTAAAGACTCTCTGACCTCAATGCTTTCCCCACAGTCGATTCAAACGTCTCATCGATGTGGTTAATAAGCTTTTCCCCCAAGTACTGATCCAAACCTGTTATAAACTTCTTGTTCTTCTTCTCGGCAGTATCTATTAGGGACAACCCATATTTCGACAAAGTGTCGAATTCGGCAATATACTCCGAGACAACTCTGCCATTCTGCTTAAGCTCCAAAAATTTCTTAAATAGCACTGACTTCTGAGAAGCTGGAATGAACTTATCGCTAAAGCGAGCCTTAAACTGATCCCAAGTAATCTGATCCTCGGGAGTAGCTATCTTTATAGCATTCCACTAATTCATCGCCCGTCCTTGCAGCTGACGGGATGCTAGCCTTCTCTTCATTGCATCCTCGATACCCAAGTCTTCGAAGATACGCTCGCAGCTATCCATCCAATCCTGAACATCCGTAGCCGGCTTCGTTCTGTGGAACGGCTTCCCACCAAGACTAGTATAATCCTTATTCAGCTTGGCGAAATGGGCCCTAGGAGCCTGCACTATTGGACAACCACCATTACCAGCATTGGGAGCTTCCCTCTGCACATCCCTAAGCATCTCTCTCATGAGGTCAGTAAACATCGTCCTCATTTCAGCAGCATTCACATTATTGGCTCCTCTACCAGCACCCCTTGCGTATCGGCTCATTGTTTAATCTGCACAGAGAAAACGATTAACCGTCCTCTTTGTGGTGTTAGTGCAATGCGACTTCATCCTTAAGCTATACTAATAATATATATATATAGCTTTTAAAAACCAAAATAATCACAAATACGCGTTCTCATATACGTGTACTATCTCTCCCTGATAACTTCCCTAGGTTAACTACGCAACCTAGAGCTCTGATACTAAGTGTGCCCCCCCACCACCCCGCGCCAGCCGGCATTTCCTCCGAAAGTGCGTTGTACACATGTCAGACTAGCACGGAACGGTCACCAAATAAAGGAAAGGAAAGAATGAACTAACCAAAAACCTGTAGAATGTCTCACAGCGCATGGAACAAAATATAATAATAATGTACTTGACATAAAACAGGCGAGACAGTGCATAAGCTGATAACTAAAACCAACATCAACATCATCATCAGAGTAGTGGAAATCCAAATACATCTTATTACAACTTTCCAAATTACTGTCTCTAAGCAAAAGAAAGAAAGAAAGGTACACCACTAATGCCCAAAGTAGTGACCGCAGCAACATAGGGAGAATATCTATATATATGTATCATACGTGGAAGCCTCCTGCTCGTCTCCGGTAGAGCTACTCGTGCATACCACCTAACCTGTCTCTAGTCTGCTCGTGAGAGCACCCGGAGTAATAAGAAGAGACATAAAACTCTAGGTCAGACAAAAATTCTGGTATGAGCGATAAGCAGCTAAACAAAATAATAACAGGTATACTAAACCATACCCGAGCCTGGACCTGCAACCAAAGAGTTAGCACTACATACCGTACAATACTCTAAGGTGACACTAACATATGGTATAAAGAATACGGGGGTGGGGGTGTGCATGTCATAACGATGGCAAACAAGTCAAACATAGCAACCATCCTCACATCTCTCGCTCAGTGCGTAAAGCATACGATGCCCACCACCGTCAATCACTAGACCCATCGAAGTAGTGACGGAATTCGACTTGTACAACTACTGCTACTACCAAGCTTACCCCATGGAGTAATGACCAAATCTTTACAAATGACCCCACCTTATTGGTCTATAGCTCTTTAGTCGTACCTAGGCCACTGCGACCATGAATCTGTTCACGTGCTCCCTACACATAGTGATTCAAAGTTACAGACATCGACAACCCCTTTTCCCACGTCCCGCAGCAAAGCCCAACTCATGAAGTCAACTCGTTGGTTCCCAACTAGATCCTAAGTACAACTTCCCATTTGGACTACCTTTGCATCTCGGGTTTTGGTCGAATTGGAGTTGGTCTTCAAAAGAGTCGTCGAGTAGAAGTTGCTTAAGTCTGGTTCGGTTCGGCTATACATCATCCTCAGATTTCTCATTTGGTTCGGTTCAGGTGCCATCCTCCAACTCGGTTTGGTTCGGTTCGGGTGCCATCCTCCAACTCGGTTCGGTTCAGGTGCCATCCTCCAACTCGGTTCGATTCACTATCCCTCCAGTTAATCTGATCCGATCCCATGCCCTCCTGTCATTCCGATCTGATCCCACTTTCTAGCTCCAATCCGATCCGACCCCCATGCCAAGCATCTCCCCGATCCCAACTCCAACACGATCCCAGTGGCCTTCCTTTTCACCATGCTTTATCTTGTGCTAAGTTCCAGTTCGGTTCGGTGCTCCCTTGCCCAGTCCACTATCCGACCCGAGCCCTCTCAAACGATCCGATCCGAAACCCTGCACAATTTTCCTGCGACTTTTCCAGCGACTGTTTTACACCATACGACGGCGTTTTCGACCATTCTAACTTTTCGAAGCAATCATAAAGCATACCATACAGTCATAACAATGAATAGAAGTGACCACAAACACCAAAATAACAACTTGATAGGTTAAAATGGATCAAACATAGCCAAAACCCCATATTTTCCCTTAAGCATGTTTAAGCAAAACTAATGATAGGATTAGTAAAACTTGACCAATTTAACCAAATTTTCTAACAGAGGTCTAAAACAATATTTCAAATTTTTTAAATATTTTTCCAAAATTTATTAATGTGTAGATTCGCTAATCAACTCTAATTACCCCTAATTAACCATAATTAGTGAGAAACTTTGCGAATCACTCACCTTGGCCACAAATTAAATACCGAATCTGAAATGATTCTCTGTTTGGCGCTGTTCCCAATGCAACAAAGCAGCTCCAACCTTGCTTTGGTGCTTTCTCTCCTTAATTTGATGTTTGCTAAGCCTAATCTTCAATTAGAAAGTGGTTTAGAGGTGTTTTGAAGAGATTTAGAGAGTGGAGGCCATGGTTAGGTGATCGTCGCTTTCCTATGAATTAGAAAAGCGCGAATTTTAAATTAAATTACTGCAAGCGCACAGGTGTGTAGCATACAGGTCGAACACAGGAAGGCAAATTAAATCAAATATTTAAATAATCTCTTGGGCGAGTTAGACAAATCTTTGCGGTTGGTTTTGAAAGCAAACGAAATTGAAACTGCGATCCGATTCAGAACAAATCTAATTGAACCGACGATCAAATCACAATTATCAATTGGAAATTAAAATGCAAAATAGAAATAAAATGCAGAAATTAAAATTGCAGGAAAAGAAGAACAACAAAAAGTAAAGTTAGGATTGTCGTTGAAACTAATCAAACGACTAATTGCTAATAAAAAATGTAAAATATAATTGGTGTTCTACCAAAACTAATTGTGAAGACAACACCAATTGCTAAGAAAAAGAAAAATGTAGAAAAATAAAAGAGAACTAGAAACTTTATTAATGGAGAAGAAGAGAAAATAGGATGGTGGCTACAATGATATTACAAGGGTATTTATAGGATATAACCAAACCCTAACCCTAATACAATGATAAATGGGCCTTAGGGAATTCACAAAAGAATTTACAATGAGAATTACAAATGGACCTTAGTGAAATCTAGTAAATTTGGCCTTTCTTCTTTTCCTCTTGGTTCTTTGACAAGCCTCCCTTGATTTGAGATGTGCATGGCCTTTTTATCAATCATTTTCTTGTCCAACAGCAACTAGGTGTGAGATCTTCATTTTCAATTCTTCAAAATGTAAATATACAGCAATCTGATCTCCATTTCTCTACTTTTCTGGTTGCATGCGGGCTAGGTTGGAATATCTGTAAAAGTAACAAAACAATACCCAAGTAATATTTATTTATATACAAAAGATAAGATATAAGAGCATAAAATAAACACATTTCTATGTTAATCAAATACCCCCACACTTATCTTTTACTCGTCCTCGACTAAAACAAGAAATGAAAAACTAAACTAGATAGGTCACACTTTTGTAGGAAACACGATTGCATTGAGCGCATGCAACAAGCCGTTAAACCTCTAGGTGTCCCTAGTAGGACAAGTGGTGTCTCGTGAGGGTTTTCAGCGGATACTACCTACAAAATCCAAATGCAGTATGCTATGATTCTAATGAAACTACATGAATGCAATGGACATATGCAAATAAAAACGAAAAATGAAAACACGACTTATTTCAGGAAAGTGGTACAACAAATTAAGTTAATAATTTCTAATCAGTTGATTTTATTTTAAATACCTCAGCTTGTCACAAATTTTCAATATAATTCAAGTTTTCAAATGTTAAATTCCAGTTTGGCCAGTTGGTTCGGTCGATAACGTAGTGCAGCCATGAAATAGATTCTTAGTTTGCTTGTCACAGTTTGTGAAGTGGTATTCTAATTTCCTTGTGTATGGCTAATCAAATCAATAAGGTCAAGAAATGTTTGGGCATCATCGCTTATTCTCTATCTCTATAAAAGTTAAAATTTATGATTAAGTACAAACACCTAACTCAGAAGACCAAGGTTTACCATCCATGCACTGCCTCGCGGACTAACGGAGAGTGGGTAAAGAGCTTGGCGGATTGTGTAGACTGACTTTGACTTTGTCAACAACGTGTCTGTAATCCTTAGGTGTCCAAATCATAAAATGAGACCAAGATATTCCGACGCTGACTTTGTCAACAACATGTCAGATAGAGCTTGGCGGGTTTGCACACCAACGCTAGATATACAAGCAATGTTGGATACCCTTGGATTATTATTATTATTACTGAAAATATAAGAACAAGAGAGATTACGCGAATTCAACTTAACACAACTTAGTTTCAAAGATTCGAAAAGCCAATATAAGTATTTTAAGTCCTCCACTCATTAAACAAAGACTACAATTTAGAATAAACTTCATGGCCATCATATAAGAATCCCCCTATGTACCGGTTACACTATTATCCCTCAAAATTCAACTTTTCATCATGTTTCTTATTTGATCTTATTTGAGAAAAAAATACTATCAACTGATTAACAATCGTTAACTTATTTTGTTGTATCAATCTAAAATGAGTCGTGTTTAAAAAAAAAAGCATGTTACTACAATCTAAAATGCATGATGGTCCTATTTAAATGGCTGAAAAGGAAAAGAAAGAAAAATAAAGAAAAAAACGAAAATGAATGAAATGCAGACTCTCCCCCCACACTAGAACTAAACAGTGTCCACACTGTAAACGTTTCCTAAATTTGAAAGATCGAACCCAAAGATGGATTAAATGCAATATGATTTTTAAAATGAAATGCAATTTAACCACTATATGAGTGTGCCAATTGTATGAAAAATGAAATCTACGATGATGGTGAATATTTTGTGGTGAATGATTCCTTCTTTCCCCCCCACACTTGCCTCTATCGAAGATGATGCACAATGATTTCTTATTTGATTTGTGAGTTGCAATAGGCTTGTCAGTGCATTCTGAAATGAAAATTCTTCCGAAGAAAATTTTGTCGAGCCAATGATTTATAAAATTCAGATGCAGATTATCACAATCCCATCCTAATGCCCCTTTATTTTCTCGTAAAATTTTCAAAGATTTTTCTTCTTTGTCCTCGGTACGATCAAAGGCCATAATTATGAGAAAATTTTCTGTAGAGTCCAAGTAAGTATACTTAAGGTCTTGGGGTAGGGGTTTGTGGTCTAACTTAGGAAGTTCTTGCATGCTAATATTGGTCAACATTCCTTGGTTAGATTCAAATGACGAAGGTTTCGAGTCAAGAAGTTCATTTAGCTCAGAAATGTATTCAAGCTCATCGAAATCAGAGTTGAAATGGTCAAGACACATTTTCAAGGCTTTAGAAGTGTCATTAGAGGTTTCAACAATTGTTGTGTGAATCATGTCAATTTCATCAATTTCAAAATCAATAGGAGAATTATGATGGCTAAAACTCTTTTCACTCATCGTTGTCGAGTATAGAAAATCCAAAACTTAAAGTTGACACACGTAACTCTTATTACAAAATAAATAACGTACTCAAGTATATCTTATTAGTTGATAATCTCGATTTGAAGGGGGAAGAGGGTCTTATGGCCGTTCACGTATAGTATAAATACTAAGGAATACGACCAATGTTTTACTGGTAGTATGCAACCTCTTTTGCTAGAAGTTCAATAAATTGAACTAATATATATCCACGATCAAACCCTTGAGACAATCAATTTCACAAAATACACTATTGTAGTTAAGAATTTGCAACGTCTAATCAAGTTTTATAATGAAAAATCGACGAGAGTAATGATTTTGTTTATGGAAATTCAGAAATTTCAGCCACACCACAATCAGACAAAAATAACTGAAGAAATAAAATAATTGTACAAGCAAGCCGCTGCCCCTGCAGAAGATTTTTACAAGCAATTTCTATATTTTTCTTTGCAGCAAAGCACCTGTAGAGTTTAGAAAATTTTACAATGGTGTATAGATGTCCAGAACGATTGAAAAGCACTGGCAATTCAATTCAACTGCTTGCTGATCGACTGACTTCTGTATTCCTTGTTCGCGTTTCTTGAACTCTCGCTCACTTTGGTCTTCGAACTTTTGAAATTCCTCTCTTTTCTTTTCTGTCTTTTTTTTAAGAAAAGAAAAGAAATTAAGAAAACAAGTTACAAACTAGAAAAAACTAAAACAAGAAAGAAATAAAGGAGATCTACAACGAGTAAAAATCAGAAGACAAATTCCACTATTTAGTACATGACCGTGCCAACAACCAAAACAAGAGAACTAAACCCAAAATAATTCTAAAACAAACAGCCCTCACATGCATAAAAGAAGAAAAAAAAAGAGGCCAAGATTCAGTCAATAAATATAGTACTTCCTCGCAAAATTTGGCAAAATTGAAAAATAATTGGAGACAACTGATTTCCAGAAATCACGCTCCTTTACCCCTTCTCTTTTTTTTTTCTTTTCGAAATCAGACCCTAACAATTACGGAGCCAGATTTGATTTTTGTAATGAGGGAATGGTTGCGACGATTATGCAACGGGTGTTTCGAGGTGGATTTGGGTTCGATTTGTGGTAGATTGGTTGGTATGGATAGTGCGATGATGGTTTAGAAGGTGGGAACGATGGTAGGTGGCGTGATTTGCGCTGAATATGGTCTTGAAAGTTGCGTGAAAAGATGGCAGGACTTGGACGTGGGTAGGAAGGGACTGTGATGTGGTGGGTAGAAAGGGAAGTGGAGTTTGTTGCTGTGGTGAGATGAAGAGGAGTCGAGGTGATTGTTGTTTGCAGGAGGATGGTACAAGGTTGGCTTGCGTGATTGTGTTGTGGAGAAGATGGAAGGAGAAGGTTTTGAGGTCGATGTTGTAATACCAAAGGAAAAAAATGTAAATAAATAGGGGAATAGCAAAAGTGGGAAGAATCAAATGACAAAGCAAAGAATTAACTACAAGGCAGAGAATGGAAAGATTTCAAAAAGAGAATTTGTATTTATTATTATTTATTAAAAAAAAAGTAGAAATCAAAGTATTGGAAAGAGGAAAGAGCAAAAAGGAAAGAAATAAAAGAGAAGATGGCAAGTTTTTTAATTTTTTTAATTTTTTTATGGATGAGATTTGTAAAAGAGAGGAGTTTATAGAAAATTGGGAAGAATTAAATGAAAGAAAGGGAAAGAAAATGTATGATGGAAAGAAATAAATAAAAGAAGGGAGAAGAAATGGATGAAAAGACAGGAAATAAACTAAAGGAAAAGTTGGCAAGTGTTATTTTTTTGTTTTGTTTTGGAACTTGTAAAATAGGGAAGAGAATGTAAAAATAAAATGGGAAGAAAGTTGAAAGATGGCATGAAACAAAGGATTTTTTTTTGTTTATTGTTGTAAGAGAATGAAAACCAGTATATTAACAAATGGAAGGAAGTAAAATGAAAGAAGGAATAGATGGAAAGAAAAATCGGAAAATTTGGCAAAATAAATGAACAATACCAATGAATAATGAAGTAAAAATTGGAAAGAAGGATAGATGGAAAGAAGGAATAGATGAAGAAAGGAAAAAAAATGAAAAGGGGGAAGAAATAAATTGAAAAGAAAAGGAAAGTAAATCAAGGGAATTTGGCAATCGATTTTTTTTCTCTTGTTAGGAAGATTACGATATCAACTTATAATACCAAATCAACCAGTCAAGATTTTTTTATATCTATACACAAGAAAACAAAAGGAAAAAATAAAAATAAAAACTAACACAAATCGGAAATTAAACAAATAATAAAATTTAATTGTTGCCTCCCCGGCAACGGCGCCAAAAACTTGATCGTCGCTTTCCTATGAATTAGAAAAGCGCGAATTTTAAATTAAATTACTGCAAGCGCACAGGTGTGTAGCATACAGGTCGAACACAGGAAGGCAAATTAAATCAAATTATTTAAATAATCTCTTGGGCGAGTTAGACAAATCTTTGAGGTTGGTTTTGAAAGCAAACGAAATTGAAACTGCGATCCGATTCAGAACAAATCTAATTGAACCGACGATCAAATCACAATTTTCAATTGGAAATTAAAATGCAAAACAGAAATAAAATGCAGAAATTAAAATTGCAGGAAAAGAAGAACAACAAAAAGTAAAGTTAGGATTGTCGTTGAAACTAATCAAACGACTAATCGCTAAAAAAAATGTAAAATACGATTAGTGTTCTACCAAAACTAATTGTGAAGACAACACCAATTGCTAAGAAAAAGAAAAATGTAGAAAAATAAAAGAGAACTAGAAACTTTATTAATGGAGAAGAAGAGAAAATAGGATGTTGGCTACAATGATATTACAAGGGTATTTATAGGAGATAACCAAACCCTAACCCTAATACAATGATTAATGGGCCTTAGGGAATTCACAAAAGAGTTTACAATGAGAATTACAAATGGGCCTTAGTGAAATCTAGTAAATTTGGCCTTTCTTCTTTTCCTCTTGGTTCTTTGACAAGCCTCCCTTGATTTGAGATGTGCATGGCCTTTTTATCAATCATTTTCTTGTCCAACAGCAACTAGATGTGAGATCTTCATTTACAATTCTTCAAAATGTAAATATATAGCAATCTGATCTCCATTTCTCTACTTTTCTGGTTGCATGCGGGCTGGGTTGGAATATCTGTAAAAGTAACAAAACAATACCCAAGTAATATTTATTTATATACAAAAGATAATATATAAGAGCATAAAATAAACGCATTTCTATGTTAATCATTAGGTTAAGAGGAATGAATAGTGACAGCTGAAAAATGAGAAAAAGGTATTCTCCAAACCCTAACAGCCCTTTTAAACTCCTAATCCCGAAATCCCCCTTTGGGCCTAGCTGTTAATTACCCGGTTAAGCCCAATTAAGTTGTTTTTCATCATCTGAAACTTGTTTCAGCCATATCTCCCAAATGGTGAGTCCGTTTGGCTAATGTGACCACTCTACGGAATTGTAAACCATCATTCGGAGCCAATGGAAGTGGTTTCAAGTCAAAACTCCTTTCCAGTCAAAAGTTATGGTCAAAACAAGATCAGCTAGGGGCAAAACGGTCATTTAAAAATCGACAAAAATCATGAACATGGGAAATGACTCCAATAGTCGTCTCCCAAAGTTACATGACCATACAACTTCGTATGTGAAAGAAATAAATACTCTATGATCCTGCGATGCGAAGAATACGGGTCGTTACAAGAACCTTTGAAATTTATAATCCAAAATAATAGTTGTATTCACTAAAAAAATTCACTGAAAGAAAATTGTTGAGTTAAATGGTTTCTGTACTTAATAGCATTTTGTGTAAATTTTTGTGTTAGCCAAAATTATTAAGTATTAAATTTTTCATTGTCTCGGATTAAACTTTTGAAAATTAGATTTTGCATGACAGTTTATCCAAAACAACAAATAATTTAGGTATGTTAAAAGGATGCTTATTTATAGCCTGTACAAATTAGCGATTAATACATTATGCTTTCATGTTCCGACCATGATATAAATAGGTTATATTATCAAATTGGTAAATGTTGATACATTAAGCTTTATGATGATATTTTTGGTGGTCCTAAGCTGGTGAAGCTTTCTTAATTTGTAAGTGATCTTCATCTTGCAGGCCATAAAGAAGAACTTTTAGGGTCAGGGAAATTACTATGTTAAAGGATATTTTTAAAAATTAGTGGTCCTTTTGGTCACACTTTGCATTGCAAATGTTAGTCTAGCATTAAGCATGGTATATAAGTTCTGCTTTCATTCAGATTATATACTATATATGTTTATCATATAGATATTCGCATCAACAATTGAACACCCAAAATGTAGTCCCAGTATTCTTTTTCTAATATTTCATTGAATTGTTGCAAACATAACGATATTAAAACCATAACCATATGTAGTGCAGTGAACGAAAACTTCAAAAAAGTTTCCAAGTGAGCTTATTTTTGGCACCATGCAGGCTGAGAAGATAGTATAGATAAGTGAAAACTGCTCGGTTATCACAAACATGGAAATGTTGGATGAGACAAGTCCAGAACGTATCGAAGATGAAATGGATGGCTTCAAATCCGGGGAAGCAAAACATTCAGAACAATTTTAAATATTCAGATATCATTCATCAGGTTAGGCTTTCTTTTGTTATTAACATGATGGTGTTGCTTGATAAATTTTTATTTTGGGTTGTGTCAGTGGCATTGTTTTTAAAGAGGATAAATCTCTACTGTCAGAACTTTACATGGAAATCATTTTCATTGTACCACTGATGTAAAATTTTGAAGACATTTTTCTGATTGCAAGGCGTAGTTGATTTTTTAACGCAAAATTTATGCCCTTATGCTAGGCTAAATTAGGAAATGCAGTGGTATTTGCATATGATCGATAATTTGGACCACAATTGAAGATAAGTATGGTACTGTGTTCTTTATTTGATAATATACATTATTTATTATTTATAAATGATCCATAATTTGAACCCCAATCAGACATTAAGTAATATCCTTTAAGATCTGTTTTGAAATGAGTTTGAGATTGTCATTGAGAAATAATACTTACCATCAGTATCGAATATTCATACAAATTTGTGTAATAAATTCTCCCTTAAAGTAATGAATGCCTCACAATTCAAAATAAAAATCATGTCCAATCAGTTTTATAGACCATGGAAGATACTACTTCAAATGTTCATCTGAAGTTAACATATAATATTGATCTAGGATGTTAATCTGTACTATTTGCAGTTGACATTATTTCCGTGGTTGTAAACATCTTTTAATTCTTCTACAACAAGTGTTAGATTGAATGAATAGATGTCCCTTTGCTTTTTATAAATGATATAATGCAACCGGAAGGGAAATAAGCAATGTGCATCTATAGATCCAATACAATATTTGAAGGTTTGGTTATAATTGTGATGGCAAAGAAGAGTTGGTACTGGATAAAAAAAATGATGTTATTTTGAAGGCCTTTTAGTAAATCTGGGTAGTCAAATGCATTGATAGGCATAAAAAACTCCACCAATTTTCAATCTAACAGTAGGGCACATCATTAGTATGGATGTGCTTGCATCGTTAGTATGGATGTGCTTCAAGAATGACGTTGATCCTAAATTAGATTATTATTTTTGCATAAGGAAGTTATAAGCTGATCCTAAATTAGATTATCATTTTTGCATAAGGAAGTTATAAGCTGATCCTAAATTAGATTATTATTTTTGCATAAGGAAGTTATAAGCTACGTAACTATATGGAGTTATAAGCTGCGTAACTATATGGTCTGTGTACACAAACTGCTGCTTCTAAAATAAAATTTCATACGAATTTTGTTGTCTGACACAAACTGCAGTGCTATGTCGGCATTACGAAGTATTATCTGAGATTCTGAATTATATATTATTCATTTTTACAATAGATTATCTTGCATTATAAGTTTACTTACAATGGCGATTCATTAACAATAATAATCTAAGCATTTCTCTTCAAATTTTTTTTTTGAATTTCATACCAGTAGCATCAATTTTATTTTATTTCGCAGGAATTTGACATTGGATCCGAGTAAGAATTTACTTTTGTTTAAAATGAATTATTTTTCAAAAAGACAATTCTATACCTTTTTTATTTGATTTTTGGTCGCCTGGCTAAGACAAATACTTGTGGATTGCATTACAAATAATCCACCAAGTTTTAATTAATGCAAGCATCACCCTTTTTGGATGCATATAAAAACTAGTGTACTGACTTTTAATGATGGTTTAATTTTTACATTTTTCCTAGCTGATCTTTTTAGTGGCTTCATTATTTATGGTTTATTACACACAGGCATACACACATGTTTAAATATTTATTTAGTACTAGGGACATACAATTTATTTATTTTTAAAATGTTCCAAGAATCGAAATCCTTAAATATAGTAAACTTTATCGTCACGTAGTGTTTTAACTGGTTTAAACTTTGTAGTTCTTTGAATAAGTGTGGCTATAACTCTAATAGCATGATGTATAGTACTATATCCTAATTTAGAGCATTTTGATTCAAATCTTTGATCAGCTACATTATTATTATGTTTTTTTTTTCATATCGAAGGTAACCAGATTATGATGTACTTTGTTGCATACCTTTTAATATATTTATTTAAGGTCATCCTAGTGTTCCCACACCAGTGAAGGCAGATCCTAAAATATAGGTAGACTGCATTCGTTGGTGTTTGCCCATATTATCGGATACATGGAATGAGCTGATGTATGCGCGCATTGTTTCTAAACCTTGGCGCTAGCAAAGGATTCTTCAACGGCATTGTAGATTTAACCTGTCTTTGTTTTTCAATTTTTACATTTTATTTATTTTTATGTACACAAAAAAAGATGTTGATAGTAGGGAATATCACATGACAGTCAACTGCCACCATGTTGTAACATGAGGTGATTTGAATAGAATTGTAAATTAATTTTTGTTGTTGTAAAGTATATGATTTAATAAAGTATTTCCAAACGTGCACGATTGTTAATATGCCAATGTTGCTCTTAACTATATTAGTGTTAGGATTTCTCTGATGTTTGCAGAAATTTAATTGAAGCTGCTCGGATTAAGACTGTTTTCTTACTGCATTTGAATTTAATGTTTAATTTTGTCTTCGTTAATGTTTAGAATTGGTGTGTGATATTGTACTAGTTAATTAAGATGTTGTCACTTGCTTTTACCTGTCACATTGCACTAATGTATGGGGCTCCTAAGTACTTCACAAGGTTGCATCTAATATGCTAAAAAGCATGCTGTCATATGTTCATTTTTATTGTTGAAAATTATAGTGTTGGATCATGCTTCATTGATGTGAATTTAGGATTTTGGATGGTTAGGAATAAGTTGCGTAAAATAACTCTGAAGTTTGGCCTAAATTGATAGCCTAAAACACGGTCTTTTCAATTGATTGCATTATGGAACCTTAGATAGTAGCAGTTGTTATTTTTTTTTACTTTTCTTCTTCTTTCATTTTTTTTGCGCAACTCTTCACGTTAGCAGTATCGTATGAATTTGAGTATACAAATTATGTCATGTTATTGTTTATTAGGCTAAAAAGTCAGTTATTTGACATGGTATTACATGGATGTTCGATTGAATGCAACCGTGCATTTGTACGGGAACTGCATGAAATTTCTATTGAAAGCAGTCGTGCATATGCACTGGACTAACCTAGTATACTTATATAAGAATTAATAAAATTAAATAGCTGTAGTAATATTTGGGAGTTACAACAATTAGAATTTAGGTAATTAAATGGGACTGATATAAATAGCATTTAATAGGTTGTCCGATGTAACGACCCGTGTTTTTGCCCGTCAAATATTTAATTTAATTTATTTATTTTAAATATTATATTGGGAATATTAATGGAATTTAATATTTAATTCGTTATTAAAACGAAGTTGAACATTATAATTTATATATAATATAAATTCGAGCTTGAAAATGGCGTGCAGTTCGTAATTTCGAATTTTGAACTTCAACTGAGAATACAGAGTCCGATATAAATCGGATTTCTGTGAAACAAGAAACGCTGGAAGCGTGTTGACGATAGTTTTCATATGGAAGAGAAAAATCCAGATTCCGTGTTATAAATTGCAAGTTATAGCTAAATCAAATTTTGGAAAAAACGCTATGGAAATCGCTATCGGCCTTTAAAATGGCCATTTTGCGAACAAACTCTGTTTTTGACGAAATTAGTTTCATTGGAACCGTATCGTCAAATTATTGATAGAAAATCAAACTGCGTGGAAAACTGATGTCGTATGTGACCACGGTAGTCGTAAACGTCCAGTTATTTTCTCTAATGCGTAATTAAATAAATAAAGGGATATTTGGGCATAACTTGAGCAGACAATCGAATTAGGCCACGAAACCAATTCCGTTGAGTTTGTATTGTCGATTAGAGTCAGGATAGGTATATAGTTTGTTGTTTTTGGAGAACGAGAAATTTGGCGTTAAAAGGGGTAGGGCGGTTCGGGGTAAAAACAGCCTATCGGGCAAACAGTCTCAGAATGCGACGAAACTAGTGCCGTTGGGTTCGTATCGAAAAGGTATTGCAAGATATCAAGGTTTCAAGTTGATTCGAGTTAGCGGGCGGTCGTGGTAAATTAAAAAGCGTGTTTATTTCTGGTTTTATAAGGGAATTTTTTTCAAACGAAGTCGGATTTCGACGAAACTTGTCCCATTGGGTCCGGAATACCGTTTTACATCGAGAAAAGCCTTTTTATCAGTAGACAGGATTTGAATGTGGTTAGTTTTACTTGATACTTCATCGATAAGTTTCGTTATAATATAAAATATTAAATACCAATTATAAATAACACTTCACAACCCCTTTTACTCACCGTCAATCCCTAGATTCCCTTCTCTGAAATTTCCAAAACCATGAAATCGTTCTTCACAGGACATCAAACAAATTATATGAAATCGATAAATTCCCAAACTTCTATCTTTACAATCCTCAAACCTTTCTCTTTCATCCTATATTAATTTCGAAGCATGCGGCCCTGATTTCTCCAGCTTGTACTAATTATGGTTCAACGATTTTGGGGAGGTTGGAGTTGAAATTCACGAACTGGGTTGGATGGAGGGAAGAGCGAGGATCCATAGGAAGAGATGCATCAGACAACGAAGTGTCAGGGAAAACCGTGACATTTTTGTTCGCTCCAAGTTTCTCAGGGTCGCGATGATGTGAGTGTCGCGATATGGAGGAGATGGGGCGCATCAGATGGAGGGCGTTGATGGACCACCGGTGATCGACGTTGGCTGCGGGAAGGAGTTGGCAAAGGGGGACTAGTGCGTTTATGTGTTAACCGAAAGAAGAAAGAAAGGAAAGATAGAAAAGAGGAGCTGGGCAACGCAAATAACAGTGGAGAAGCCATTCGATTTGGCCAAATCCTTTTGCCAGAAGATCAAATCGTAATTTCTTTGCATTAAGGATTTAACTAGATATGATTTTAATCATTAATGATAACACCAACAAATTTATTTGGCAAACAGCAAGAAAACAAGTTGACCTTAATAACGTAACCTAAAACTTTGTCTTCATGCCTAACCTCAGCTAGTATATGTTAAGCAACATTTAGTACTCAGCCGTGTTTTAGCGAGCCTAAGTTGCAAAACCTTAAAATAAAAAGAAGCTCAAAAGTGTGGAGGACTGTGTATTCAAAGTAAAGTCAATTATACTAGTCTGATAATTAAGGAATATGAGGAGGATAATTAAGGTACCTGGTCAAGGCTACAATTTTTACACCCATTCAAGAAACATGGCTATATGCTAGCCTTTGATTTTGTTGATGGATATACTTAACTGGTTTAAATTACCTAATTAGATTTCTCATATGTCTGGAACGATAGTGAAGACTTGCCAACAAGTTTTAATGTGATCGGTAAAGAGAAAATTTTTCCTAATCAATAAGTATACTAAGCCTTGAGTCTAACCCATTTAGAATTGGTTTAATTTTCTTAGTTATTACGTACGGTATTCATGGCATAGAAGGAAAATACGGGTCCAACCTAAACCATGTTTCATTTTATGCCTAACCCATTCATCCGGTTCATTTGAGCATACCAAATTGAGATTTCTATACAACGTTAACTGGAGATTAGTGCAAAATAAATTATTATTTAAGTTTAGTAATATAAATTTAAATAAGACGGATGCCGTATTAAATTCATAACCTTATCATGCAGCTATGGAGTTGAATGAAACAAGTGACGTCCTATCCGTAGGGACAAGCACGACAGATGAAACTGGTTTGGACAAAGTTGACAGTTTTTGGGGATTAAATTAAATTAAATTAAACGACAGTTTAATTTAATTAGAGCGAACTGTCCCAGCACTAATCAGATCAAGGTGAGTTAAACTCACTCAGTTTTCCCATTTATATTTTATATAAATTGGGTTCTTTATTTTGTGTGTGCCCTGTTTGCTGATGATTGCTTATTTGCTAGTTATACACTTGTTTGTTGATTTAACTGATGAAATTAAACTGTGTTTAATTTCAGTGAAATTCCAAATCGTTATTTTTAACGATTGGTCCCAATAAAGGTAATTCACCTTGGTTGGTCACGTTTACAAAATAAACGTGTTTCAAATGGTTGAATTGTTTGCATTTCTTGTGGTTGATGTTAAATGGCCGTTAATTATTGCTATCAGTTAAACAAAACTGAATAGCCTGATTTGAGAAAACCATTTGAATACAGGGACGAACAGGTTGGAGGGACCCAACCGGATCCCTCAAATGTATTATTTATTTTCATATGCTCATATATGAACTGATCTGTTTGTGTGATTGATTTGATGGTTGATTATTGATTGAATATTCAACATCTGTTTGGTTTAAACCAATAGGCGATATTGGTTAAGTGTTTGGCAGAGTATGGCCTTTAAAATCAATCGGGTTACAGATAGTGATTCACCGTCAGGTGAATCGATAGAGACGAAGTTATAAAATTATTTTATAACTGAAGCAGATTTTGAGATATATTATTTTGAATAAAAGAGAAATAAATAAATATTTTATTTATTGAAGACTTTGATTTATTTTATAAAGTTAATTCTGATATTAATCAGATGTATAAGTACGAGAACAAGAAATAAAATTGAATGGTAACTTTGGATAATTATTTTGTTAAAAAATACAATTAATGGAATTATTTAAATTAATTATTATTAATTTAAAGTGAGAACTAATTGAACCCGATTAACGAGAGAATCGAGTTTTGAGTTGACAAAAATCGACCGGTTTAACTGGAATCGACTATTAAATTAGTTTGTTTCGAATTTGCGAAATGAAATAGTTAAGGGATATGGTTTTTAACTTTAAATAAGATTTTATAAAGGATTTACTATTTATTTTAGTAAATAAAGAAATTAACTACTAATGTAGTTAACGATTGAATATAAATTATCATTTTGATTAATAATAATTTAGAAATTACTTTCAAGAGTAATTGAAGTGAAATGAAATCAAATGAAATTATTCGAATTAAGTGAAAGGAGATTACGAAAAAGGGGTTAAGATAAACTAGAGTATATACAGGCGATTCAAAGTGTAAAAGTGTTAATATTGAATAAACGTTATTTGAAAATGAGAATCCCAAGTGGCAAATGTTCGAATAAATTTGAAAGGAAACTGGTAAAAGTGATTTTGGGAAAGGAAATGGGTTATAGGGTCATGTAACCAAATCCAAGTTATAACGGAATTTGTTTTGAGGTTTGATATGGAATATTGGTTTGATTATAGCTTATATTTATCTGAGGGTATGAACGTTGTTGATCAAGGTCTGAGAGGTAATTAGAATACCCCAACTTGAACAACATCAGGATTATCTGAAGATGGTATTAGTTGGTAATCGTAAAAGAGGTTAGTGATGGTTCGTTATTTCCATTAGTGAAATAATGCAACGTTTGGTGGAAATTTGAAAATATATATATATATATATCGAGAGATTCGAAGTAAAGGAAATATGAAGTTAGTTTTATTCTATACTAATCAATATTGGATATAGTTATTCAAGCTAGAGTTAGTCAAACATAGTTATTCAGAGGAGTTGCCATTTCGTACGACTGCTAGCGTAATTCGCAGGGCTGAAGATAGCCTACGGCGGTCGGATGTTTCTTGAGGGAATCAGGCGTAACCATTGTGACCGCTGCGATCTAGAGTCAAGCGAATGGAGTTAAATCGAATATTAGATAATCAATAGGAGTTAAATAAGTCGAGTTAGTTAGTTAGAGTTAATCAGTTAATCGTGTAGAGTTAAATCGAATTAGAGTTATTCAAATATCGTATTTTTGAACAATTAAGGAATTAGAAGTTTTTAATGTAACAAAAGTAAATCAGTTAATTAAGGCCAAGTGATGCTGAATACTGAACCAGTGAACTCATTTGTTTGTTATGATTGAAACACTGTTTATTTTGATAGTTAAAACACCGACTATCAAATTTACCCAATACGATTGTTGGTATGGAAAGACCGGGATCGAGTTTATATTTGAAAACCATTCCGACCAACAAATATGTGAAGACATCAGAAGATGATCGAGATGGAGCATTGAAGACCGTTGATTTTCATAAGCGAAAGAACCACTAATATTCTCTTCCTGGCAAGCAGAGATAAGTTGTGATTCTGTCGTGGTTGGAATCTACGGGTTGCAAGGACTTCTCGCTACTGATCCATGGGGTGATTCCTATATGGATGCGGTAGGAGAGTGCCTTCGGTTCATCCTGTTCCTGGATGACCTGTATGGACGGATGTCTGACGGAGTATTTCCAAAGGGTCACGTACGTTGATTTCTTCAAACGTGCGATAGTTGTTGGCGGAGATTTGCCGTTCTCTTAGCTTCCAGCTAGAGTATTTTTGTGGACGTCAATTAGTGATATCTGACGGATCTGACGATGTGGCATTCAAAGTGAATGACGACCAGATGATCAGAAGTTAATTCTGGCCTCAAGCCTCATCAGCCAGGAAATGACAAAAATCGGGCAGGCAGCATAGCTATGTGGGTCGCTCCCATTAGGGTGTATAATCACCTATCTAGAGAAAATCCTATTTGCTTCTAAAACCTATGTTTCGATGCTGTCCCTTTTCGGGAGGCGGTTGCTGATCCCAACCGTCGGTGGTATACATTCGATACACTCAAGCGAAATGAGTGGTCGGTCATGTGTGGGCCGGGTTGCAAGATGTTCTTGTTGAACCCAGTGTATTTGCCTCTAGAGATACACGATCGGCAGGTGGTCCCGTACCTTGTCATAATCGGAAATCCAAACTCCAATAAGCGCCTGCGGTTTTGATTGTATACTATATATGTGGAGCGTGAGATGCAAGCGTTCCACTAGATTGATATTTACTTGTATTTAGACATTATGATAATATCAGAAAAGATATTGGTTTTCAAAAATGTTTTTTTTTGGGTTATCGTAAGGTAAAAACCGTCCGTGTTTATGTGTGGATTTGGTCTTACGATTATCCTTTTCTTTTGAAAAGATTTTTGAACGTTAAAATCAAGTTGGATGATTTACCCTTAATACTGTGCGAGTTTATCTCACTCTGGTTCACCAGACTGACCCGGTGTTTTGTAAATGCTCGGGTTAGGCCAGGTTGTACAGGTTCAGGTTATCGACTGCTGTGAAGAGACGAGCTGGAAGAGTCCAGACGTATGATATTACTAGTATTCCGCTGTGCGTTGTATGAGGACAGATTATCACTGTCCAGATGTTGATGTACTCTGATATTGTAAGTATTTTAAAAGCTTTTCAGTAAAGTTATTTCTATATTATATTTTGTTCCGCTGCGATGTGAGACTCTGTGTTGTGATGCTTTCTTTTTCTTCTTCTTCTATTCTAATATTTCTTTCTTTCTTACCTCACCCTCTAAATTCTTTCTAATAACTATCCAGTGTTTTGGTGCTTGGAGGATCGGCATGAGTTACGGTAAAGGTAATTATGACGATTTTCGAGGCCGAAAAACCTGGTTCGTTACATCCGATGCCTTAGGAAGTATGATGGCTAGGGACATTAATGGCATATAACTGTTATAATAATAAATTGAATTAAAAGGGACTTAATGGGTATTAATGGCTGTAGTAAATACTAAGTACAATAAGGAAATATACACATAACATAGAGATTTAGGAAATCATCCTTATCTTATTCTAGTTCAATTACAGAAATAATGTCGTTAATTAAAATAAAGATTGGACAAAGTATGTTAATGATTCGAGGCCAGTTGCGTTATTTGATAAAAGTTTGCACTTTCCAACAGTCAGATATTTGTAACGACCCGGAATTTTGGGGCCAATTTAAAATTTTTATTTTAGAAATTTTAAGGGAATTTTAATATTTAAAACAATTTATTTTAAATAAGAACGACTAAAAATTTATTTTAAAACGAATAAATTTAATTTAATTATAAAAGGAGTTTAAAACAGCGCTGCAGTTTGAAAATTTGAATTTGAACTTTGACTGAATGTACAGGATTCAAAATAAATCAGAATTGAGCGAAACTAGAAATATTTAAATCTGTTTAATCATATCTTTCCAACGAATCTGAAAAACTGAAATTTCACTTTATAATTTGAAAGTTATGTCTAGTTTAAAATTTGAAAAGTCGCTGTAGAATTTATATATATTTTAATTTAATATATTGGCCTTAAAAATAACCATTTTGCAAACGACCTTGGTTTTTAGCGAAACCACTTTTGTTGGAACCGGAATGTCAAATTATTGTTATGTTTAATTTTTCATAATTTTTTGAATTAATATGTGAGCGTGGCAGAAGAAAATGTGTTTTGTCAGTTTTAGTCAAATTTAATCGACTTGAAAAAGGCCATTTTTCAAACAGTCTCAGAATTCAACGAAATTAGTCTCGTTAGAATCGTATCGTCAAAACATAACTAGAAATAATTTTTCTGTAAATTTTAGAGTCCGTATGTGGCCCCAGTAATTTGAAATGTACGTTTGAATTTAATAATCAAATGATTTATAATTTAATTTTAAGAAAAACATATCGTAACAGCCGAATTGGGTTACGAAACTTATTCCATCATGTCTGGGATGGGGGTTATTAGCTGGGGGCTACACTCGTTGGGTTTTGTTCGGAATTCAGAACGATACACGAGTTAAAATAGAATTAAATAAATATAAAATACACTATAAATACATACAATACATTATAAATAAAACGTATATCTCCCCTAACCCTAACTTCAGTAAGAAACGCAGCCGCCCCAAATTGAAATGAACGATCCAAACACTCCCGTTCCCCTCTTTCAATTGCTCACGGCCTGATCAATGTTGGCCAACTCTTCCAACGACAGAGATGCTCAGAACGACGAGGCCTTTCAAGTGGACGGTGATGATCTAAAATAGCGTCGTATTTCTCTCGTATCACGCGCCCAATTGCCCGCCGTTCGCACGCAGATCGAGGTCACCAGGGGGCGGCGAATTCAACGTCCTTCCGGGTGGTGGAAGGTGGTGAAGCGACCTTTGACGAGGCGCAGTCAGATCGATGGGAAGAGGCTTCTGGTGGCTGCGATTTCCAAACCTAGGAATCGATGCTGTTGGGTTACGGTATACAGAAGAAAAAAAAACAGGGAGAAGGCTAGGGGGTAAAGATGGAACTAATTAAATTATTTATTTAATTATATTAAGTAATTAATCTTTAGAACGTCTATAACTTATTCTAACAGCATCGGAATTCGATGATTTCTGAAGCGTTGGAATCATCCTTCCGAGATCTACGCTATGAAGCTGACTAGAGTTGCAACCGAGCATGTTGAAAATTCAGGAAATTTCAGATCTGAATCAAAATCTATGAGAAATTCTATTCTTTTTATTTTATAATTAAAATTTGTTATCGTAATTGTAGTGTTACTCTTGTGCTGTAATATTCTGCTGAATACCATACGTGATTTGATCTGTGATTTGTGTGTTCTGTTGATCTGTTAGAATTTACATTTGTGTTAATTAGAATTGGATTGAAGAAAGCTATTATCTTGTTTTTATTAGAATTGTTGAATTAGCAATTAACATTGGGGTTAATTAGAATACTGGATTGAACAAAATTTATCATTTTGTTTATCAGATTTGTTGAAACCAGAATTAACCTTTTGTTAATTAAAATTGAATTAAACCAAATTATCATTTCTTATGTAAATGTAACAATCTCATTTTATAAGAATGAATTAAAACATTCTTTTGGGTCATTCTATAAGAATGAAAATTAAAACATTCTCTTTGGACATTTTAAAAAGGATAAAACAAAAACATTTATTTTTGTTATTTCAAAGGAATAAATTGAGAACATTCATTTTGTCACTTTGGAAAGAATGAAGTAAATTCATTCATTTTGCCACTTCGAAAGATTGAAGTAGAAATGATCATTTATGTCACATTAAAAGGGATTTATTAGAAATGATCATTTATGTTTACATTAGAAGGATTTGTTCAAAATTCACATTTTTGTTTGCATCAAAAGTTTATAAACAAAATTCACATTTTTGTTTACATTAAAAGTTTACAAGCAAAATTAACATTTTTGTTAATTAGATTATAAAGGATAAAATAACATTTTTGTTAATTAGATTATAAAGGATAAAATAACATTTTTGTTATGAAATGATACACTAGACATAAAATAACATTTTTGTTATAAAATATTTATTGGATTAAAATCTTTTACTTTTGAAATGAATTGAAATATATATTTTATACATTAAAAAGAATGATTAGAAAATGTATATTTTTATACATTAAAAAGGAATGAATTAGAATGGACACTTTTGTCACATAAAAAAAAAGAATGAAGTAGAAATACACATTTTGTCATTTAGTAAGGATTATAGGGAAATAACATTTTGACAAACTTGATTATAGAATGTAAAATACCATTTGTGTTAAAAACATGTTAGTGATATAAAATATTATTATTTGTGTTAAAACATTCATTTTTGCAAATTAAAGAGAATGAGTTGAAAACATTCATTTTTGGTCATTTGAAGGAACTTGACAAAATTAACATTTTGTTCATTTAAAAGAACTTGACAAAATTAACATTATGTTCATTTAATTATAATTTGACAAAATTAACATTTTGTTCATTTAAAAGAATTTGACAAAATTAACATATTGTTTATTTTAAAGAATTGGACAAAATTATCAGTTTTGGTCATTTTAAAAGAATGAATTTTTGTTTGAAACCTTGTTAACATGTAATTTCCATTTTTAATGATAATTAAAATTAATTAAAAAGAATGAATCTTTGTTTGAAACTTGTGAACATGTAATTTACATTGTTATATAAATGAATTATTATAAAGAATAAAACCTTGGTTAGAATGTGTTACCATGTAAAATTACATTTCTATGTAATTAACATTCATCAAAAAAAATTAAACAAAAATGTACATTTTACTCATTTAAAAAGGATGTTATGAGAAAATATCATTTTTGGGTAAAACATGATTAGTGAAGAAAGATTATCAGATTTTTGTTTATTTAGAATTATAACACAATTTTACATTTGGTTTACATTAAAAGGATTATAACAAGATTCACATTTTGTTTACATAAAAAAAGATTAAACAAAATCATCATATTTTGTTTACATTAAAAAGAATTAGTCAATTCTATCATTTTGTTTACAATAAAAAGATTGAGATAAAAAATTATATTTTTATTGACACATAGTTTTCAATAAAAAGATTGTACATTAAAAATTACATTTTCAATGTAGTTTAGATTCCATTGAAAGGATTAGAATAAAATGATTATATCTTTATAGTCATTTGGTTACAATGAAGAGATTAGAAAATAATGATAAGATCTTTCGGGTAATTGAAATAAAGGATTAGTTTTTATTGTCATATAGAATTAAAGGATTATATTTTATTGTAACATTGTTGACAATAAAACGAATTGAATTAAAAGACTAGATTTTTATTGTCATTTGTTCACAATAAAAAGAATTGAAATATATGTCTATGATGTTGAAATGTTTGATGTGATAAATATAATGTTTAGTATATTTCAATTTGAATATTACACTTCCATTTTCAAGTCAACCGACTTGTTTATGTGATTGGGTCGATAATTTTTACACATCGTCAAGTGCACAAATAATTTATTATTTGCTTGTTGGATGAAACCCAACACGGGTGTTGGGATGATACTTAACCTACACGAGTCCCAATATTTAGTGTAGAATCCACTTTGGGTGTTATTTGGATGTTTGGTAGTTATTCCTCATCAATTTCATGCAATATATGGATGTTGATTGAGTCACATTCCAATAAAGAATATTCTAGAAAAGAATATTTTAGAAAATATCTTTGAAAAAGAATATATCTTAGAAAAGAATATGTTTTAGAAAAATTTATTTTTATTGAAATGAACTAGTTATTCACTAGAATAAATCATTAAATTTAGATTTAATGAAGTTTTCCAATTTGTTAATATATTTAATTGAAATTAAATTAAATAAATTGGATTTGGGTTTGTCGTGAATAGTGTCTTAAATAACACTGTTCTTGAACCACATATGAGAAGAATAATCTTTAATTTAAGATTATTAAATGTTTTCAATTATATTTAGTAATTGAAATAAGAAATGTGAGTTCGGTTAATTGTGAACCGTGTTTCTAAGCGACATTTGTTCTTTAACCCGACTGACAGTAAAAATATGATTTGGAATTTGTAAATCTTTTATTAAGACTTAAATGGGAATTTTCCAAAAAGGTTTCCAATTTAATATATTAAATTGGAGTTGAATGGAATTTGAATTAATAATAACCGAGAAAAGCTTCTGTAAAAGAAGACCGATACTACATATGGAATTTAAAAAGGCTTTGCCGTTATTCCATTCATATTATTGGTTGGATACAGAAATTTATAACGATTATATATTGATTTGATTTCTGTAAAGATTCCATATTTTATGGAAGATGATTTTGGGTTTACCGTGAACTATGTTTTAAAATGACATTAGTTCTTTAACCCAGTTAAAAAGAAGATTTATTTCTTAAACTAAAATAATCATTGAATAATGATTTTTGGTATTTGAAACCAAATTCGAGTTTTGATAAATCTTTAAAAGTAAGATTTAAGAATATTTTAAAGAATTTATCTTTGATAAAATAATGCGAATATTTTATTAGAAGAATATTCTGAATTGGAATGAGGCGTTGGATGTGTTTTTATAGTACTTGATTTTTAATTATAAAATACGTGAGTTATTCGGGAAGACCGGGTTTAACCCATTCTGAATAATTACTACGACGACGAAGAGTCGAAGATGAAGACGGTGGTTGAAGACCGACGATCTTCACATCGGATGGATGTGTTGCTATAGAGACCCTTGATGGGAGTAGCTACCTTGAAGGAGCTTCAGTGGTGGCCGTCCGGACTATTGTTGATTGTTCGGATTTACTTTTCGCTCAGACCCAGAGCATAAGCTAGTAAATGGATGCTTGTCTAACATTGGACTTCGTTCCATGTGAATTAAATCAATTTCTGTTAATGTATGTCGGTTTGGTGGTGGAGGATTTATCCTCTGCTTAACACCCTGGTATATATTAATAGTGATTGATCGCATGGCGTGAATTGTCAATGTGGCACGCCAAGATGCAAATGATCAAGGCTTTTGTTGAAAAGCAGGGCCTTGTGGGATGATCAAAGTATAGCCTATTACGGCATAGCTTTGTGTATATCGTGACTTCGCAAGCCTCACACCCTGGTATGAGTCAAAAACGGGATATGGACCGTAGGGAGTGCACACGTTTCTTTCTAGCTAGTGGTAGTGTCAGTGCTTAAACTGGCTGGCATTTTACTTATGTGGATGATGGATTTTGAGGTGCCTCGGATTTTTATAGGCCGTTAGTGTTCATACTATAGGTCCAAAGGGACCGGGAAGCGTGCGTTCAGGCATAATCAATCCACTGCCGATAGGCGGGGACCGGCCCTACCGCTCCAAGGGTTCACTGCGGGGAAACCTGAGGCATTTGCTAGAGTGTCTCGAATCGGAGAGGAGCTTGCCCCTAGCCTCGACTCATGATGGAAATCCAATTTCCAATACGACCTTGTGATTTTGATTGTAGAACTAATATGGCGACATAGTAGGATGTGGTACCATGCCGTCTATGATTAATACATTATGATTGAAATTGTTTTTGAAATATATATATACCCATAGATATACACACTAATACTAAATCCGTTTTATCGTATCAAGCATCTTTTGACCATTATAAGGTAAAACCCTATCCTCCGGTTTGCGTTGCATTGTGTGATGGGACTTGGGTCTTATAATGGTTTCATTTTTCTAAAAAGCATCGCGTTGTTTAACGTCTTACTTTATTTTATGCACTGGCAATCCAATGGAGTAAACCCGTTACGCGTTAGCGGCATGGTCCTGTGATTAGCCTTATTATTAGATAGTTAGGTTAAGATTTCTCATACCAGTCCCATGACTGACCTGTAGTTTGTTTCACTGGCAAACTCGGGTGCCTTTATTTTCCACACGGGCAGTCGAGTAGTTTTTTTTGCAGATATATTTACAGGATCCTGGTTTACTGCTGAAGCGGTATTCGGAAAGCTCTGTATCCATGTATTCCTTTCAGTTGTATATTTGTATTATTTTTCCGCTGCTATTTAAATGTAATTTAAAACTCTGATATTATTGTATTTCTATTTTGTAATAAGTATTCATACTCTGTTACCTTCTCGTGCTCTGATGTAATTGTTGTAATCAGCAATAAAATGTTCTTCAGTTTGTGCTCTAATGTGTATTGTTCTCAAAGCAATCCAGCCTTTCCTTTACTGGGAAGTTTGGGTCGTCACAGTTAGTATCAGAGCTTTGGTTTACAGAGCTCGAGACCAAGACACATTAGAACCGAACGAAAGAATTCATCAGAGATTGGATTAATAATATCCAATAAGAATAACTCGTTAGAGATGGGATCAGTATTATCCTAGAACGAGTGTGAAGAGTATTATTTTCTTTTAAATAAAAATGAAAACAAATTTAGTTTTGAAAATTTTATCTAAATATACGTATTTGAGAATATTATTATATTTTAATATGGACAATCGAGTATATAAAGATTTCGAATATACGAGTAATTAACGGATATTCGAAGTTTTAATATACTGGATAGATATAGAATAACACTCTAGTCGCCCGGGGGTAATTCTGGTGATGCGGCCGCATCATCAGTATTTATGTTCGAGTCTCGAAAGTGGGTTTTTTATATATTTCCATTGACTGGTATGAGAACCAACACTTAGTTAGAATATATTGCTGTGATTTGCACTAAAAATATGAGTTTTGACTATATATACAAGTTATATATATTTGAAAAGTTAATCACCTAATTGATTGCTGGTTGTGATGTTTGATTATTAGTTTAACTAATAAAGTATAGAAATGATAATCAATTTAACCAACAAAATTATTGAAACAATAAATAAATTTTTAATTAAGTTGGTTAATTAGACAACTTTTAGCTACGTTCCTTTTCGAGGACGAAAAGATTTTAAGTGGGGGCGATTGTAACGACCCGGAATTTTGGGGCCAATTTAAAATTTTTATTTTAGAAATTTTAATATTTAAAATAATTTATTTTAAATAAGAACGACTAAAAATTTATTTTAAAACGAATAAATTTAATTTAATTATAAAAGGAGTTTAAAACAGCGCTGCAGTTTGAAAATTTGAATTTGAACTTTGACTGAATGTACAGGATTCAAAATAAATCAGAATTGAGCGAAACCAGAAATATTTAAATCTGTTTAATCATATCTTTCCAACGAATCTGAAAAACTGAAATTTCACTTTATAATTTGAAAGTTATGTCCAGTTTAAAATTTTGAAAAGTCGCTGTAGAATTTATATATATTTTAATTTAATATATTGGCCTTAAAAATAGCCATTTTGCAAACGACCTCGGTTTTCGGCGAAACCACTTTTGTTGGAACAGGAATGTCAAATTATTGTTATGTTTAATTTTTCATAATTTTTCGAATTAATATGTGAGCGTGGCAGAAGAAAATGTGTTTTGTCATTTTCAGTCAAATTTAATCGACTTGAAAAAGGCCATTTTTCAAATAGTCTCAGAATTCAACGAAATTAGTCTCGTTAGAACCGTATCGTTAAAACATAACTAGAAATAATTTTTCTGTAAATTTTAGAGTCCGTATGTGGCCCCAGTAATTTGAAATGTACATTTGAATTTAATAATCAAATGATTTATAATTTAATTTAAAGAAAAACATATCGTAACAGCCGAACTGGGTTACGAAACTTATTCCATCATGTCCGGGATGGGGGTTATTAGTTGGGGGCGACACTCATTGGGTTTTGTTCGGAATTCAGAACAATACACGAGTTAAAATAGAATTAAATAAATATAAAATACACTATAAATACGGAATAAATACGTACTATACATTATAAATACAACGTATATTTCCCCTAACCCTAACTTCAGTAAGAAACGCAGCCGCCCCAAATTGAAATGAACGATCCAAACACTCCCGTTCCCCTCTTTCAATTGCTCACGGCCTGATCAATGTTGGCCAACTCTTCCAACGACAGAGATGCTCAGAACGACGAGGCCTTTCAAGTGGACGGTGATGATCTAAAATAGCGTCGTATTTCTCTCGTATCACGCGCCCAATTGCCCGCAGATCGAGGTCACCAGGGGGCGGCGAATTCAACGTCCTTCCGGGCGGTGGAAGGTGGTGAAGCGGCCTTTGACGAGGCGCAGTCAGATCGATGGGAAGAGGCTTCTAGTGGCTGCGATTTCCAAACCTAGGAGTCGATGCTGTTGGGTTACGGTATACAGAAGAAAAAAAAACAGGGAGAAGGCTAGGGGGTAAAGATGGAACTAATTAAATTATTTATTTAATTATATTAAGTAATTAATCTTTAGAACGTCTATAACTTATTCAAGCAGCATCGGAATTCGATGATTTCTGAAGCGTTGGAATCGTCCTTCCGAGATCTACGCTATGAAACTGACTAGAGTTGTAACCGAGCATGTTGAAAATTCGGGAAATTTCAGATCTGAATCAAAATCTATGTGAGAAATTCTATTCTTTTTATTTTATAATTAAAATTTGTTATCGTAATTGTAGTGCTACTCTTGTGCTGTAATATTCTGCTGAATACCATACGTGATTTGATCTGTGATTTGTGTGTTCTATTGATCTGTTAGAATTAACATTTGTGTCAATTAAAATTGGATTAAACAAAGCTATTATCTTATTTTTATTATAATTGTTGAATTAGCAATTAACAATGGGGTTAATTAGAATACTGGATTGAACAAAATTTATCATTTTGTTTATCAGATTTGTTGAAACCAGAATTAACCTTCTGTTAATTAAAATTGAATTAAACCAAATTATCATTTCTTATGTAAATGTAACAATCTCATTTTATAAGAATGAATTAAAACATTCTTTTGGGTCATTCTATAAGAATGAAAATTAAAACATTCTCTTTGGACATTTTAAAAAGGATAAAACAAAAACATTCATTTTTGTTATTTCAAAGGAATAAATTGAGAACATTCATTCTGTCACTTTGGAAAGAATGAAGTAAATTCATTCATTTTGCCACTTTGAAAGAATGAAGTAGAAATGATCATTTATGTCACATTAAAAGGGATTTATTAGAAATGATCATTTATGTTTACATTAGAAGGATTTGTTCAAAATTCACATTTTTGTTTGCATCAAAAGTTTATAAACAAAATTCACATTTTTGTTTGCATTAAAAGTTTACAGGAAAAATTAACATTTTTGTTAATTAGATTATAAAGGACAAAATAACATTTTTGTTATGAAATGTTACACTAGACATAAAATAACATTTTTGTTATAAAATATTTATTGGATTAAAATCTTTTACTTTTGAAATGAATTGAAATATATATATTTTATACATTAAAAAGAATGATTAGAAAATGTATATTTTTATACATTAAAAAGGAATGAATTAGAATGAACACTTTTGTCACATTAAAAAAAAAGAATGAAGTAGAAATACACATTTTTGTCATTTAGTAAGGATTATAGGGAAATAACATTTTGACAAACTTGATTATAGAATGTAAAATACCGTTTGTGTTAAAAACATGTTAGTGATTTAAAATATTATTATTTGTGTCAAAACATTCATTTTTGCAAATTAAAGAGAATGAGTTGAAAACATTCATTTTTGGTCATTTAAAGGAACTTGACAAAATTAACATTTTGTTCATTTAAAAGAACTTGACAAAAATAACATTTTGTTCATTTAAAAGAATTTGACAAAATTAACATTTTGTTCATTTAAAAGAATTTGAAAAAATTAACATATTGTTTATTTTAAAGGATTAGACAAAATTATCAGTTTTGGTCATTTTAAAAGAATGAATTTTTGTTTGAAAACTTGTTAACATGTAATTTCCATTTTTATTGATAATTAAAATTAATTAAAAAGAATGAATCTTTGTTTGAAACTTGTGAACATGTAATTCACATTGTTATATAAATGAATTATTATAAAGAATAAAACCTTGGTTAGAATGTGTTACCATGCAAAATTACATTTCTATGTAATTAATATTCATCAAAAAGAATTAAACAAAAATGTACATTTTACTCATTTTGTAAGAACCCGTAACTTCCCCGTAAAGGAAAGCACGAATACTTTGAGAACAACACACAAAAGGACGCAGACGAAAGAACATTTCATTGTTATTACAACAATTCCATCAGATACAAGAATATACAGAGTATAAATGAATAAATTACATTCGATAAATATCAGAGATCACAATAAATTACATAGCAGCGGGAAAATATACAAAACACAACTGAAAGTGATACACGGATACAGAGCTTTCCGAGCACCGTTCCAGCTGTAAATCAGGACCCTGTGGATATAAATCTGCAAAACCAAAACTACTAGCTGCCCGTGTCGAAAATAAGGGCACCCAGAGTTTAGGTTAAAACAATAAACTCCAGGTCAGTCATGTGACTGGTGTGAGAACTAAAACAGTTGTTAATATTGGTTTTAAAGTTTGGTAAATCAAGGGACCACGCCATATAACACGGAACGGGTTTCCTCCCAAGAATACCAGTGCATAAAACAAACAGCGCAATGCTAAATAAAGAAAAATGAAGCTGTTATAAGACCCAGGTCCCATCACACAATGCAACACAAGCCGGAGGATAGGGTTTTTACCTTATAACAACCAAATCATGCTTGATACGTTTAAAACACATTATTTGATACTATTATAGGTGTATAGTGTCAAAACAATTTCAATCATAAATATCAATCATAGGCGGCATGAATGACCCATACCACTATGTCGCCGTACTAGGTTCTACAAATAAAACCGAAACACACGTATTGGAAATTGGATTCCATCATGAGTCGAGGCAAGGGGCAAGCTCCTCTCCGCATTCGAGACACTCTAGCAAATGCCTCAGGACCCCACTATGATCCTTGGAATCGGCTGGGCCGGTCCTCTCTTACTTTTGAGGATTGGCAATTCCTGAACACACGTTTCCCGATCCTTACAGACCTATATCCGAGGCGCCTCATATCCAACAACCACACAGGTGAAAAGTATATAAATGTCAGGGCTGGTAGGTCACTGACACCACCCTAGCTAGAAAGAAACGTCGTGCTCTCCCAGCGGTCCGTCTCCCATTTTTGACTCATACCGAGGTGTGAGGCTCGCGAATTCACGTTATACACAAAGCTACGCCACACAGGCCGTGCTTTGATCATCAACCACAAGACTTTGCTTTTCAACAGAAGCCTTGATCAATTGCCACTTACGCATGCCACACTGGCAATTCACTCCATGCGACTGATGTCCATCGATATACAACCTCTGAGCTCGTACGTCTCAGAGAAGGGCGTTAAGCAAGAGAATAAATTCTCCGCCGCCAAACAGATGTATATTTAATAGAGATCAATCAACACAGAATAAAATCCAGTGTCAGACACACAATCCATTTACAAGTTCGTTCTGGGTCTGAACGAAACCGGAGGCACTTTCCTCGCATATCCATCCATCTCCAGGTACGTCTGGACGATCACCAACTGATTCCCTCATCCTGGGTGTACAGCCCAATCAAGATCATCAGTAATCACCCAAACGATGTGAAGACTTCCGGTCTTCAACCACCGTCTTCATCTTCGACATCTCGTCGAATCGATTATTCAGAATGGGTATACACCCGGCCTTTCTGAATAACCCACGTATATGATAAACAAATGTTACACAAACACAACGAACGCCTCATTCCAATTCAGAATATTCTTTTATTCACAAAATCACATTCTTAGGGAAAGGTTCCCATTAATTTTATCAAAGATAAATTCTTCTAAATTTATTCTTTAATCTTCCTTTGGATATCATCTCAAACTAGTCGGGATTAACGAACCACACCGAAGTAATTATTTAGTTTATTTCCCAATCCCAACCTATATATCCCATGGAGCAAAACTGGTGATACTCCATATCTAACACCACGGTGTTATCGGTAAAATTAATTACCATTTCACGTTCAAATCTAATTAAAGATTTAACTATCACTTTGGAGCAAAACTGGTGGTACTCCATTCTCGATCACCTTTCAGATTTGATAATTTAAATTATCAATTCACATTTTAATCTAATTAAAGATTCATTAAAACTCCACTTAGTTTTAATCGTTTCAAATAAATCAACATCATGCCTTTAACTGGGTTAAAGAACCAATGTCATCTAAAACACGATTCACGACAAACCAAATCATATTTGATATTAAATACAAGGCTCTGAATAGAAAATATATCAGCTTATATTCAATATCAAATCCTGAAACCAACAAATATCGTATTGGAAATAACGATATATAATATATCTTTCAAATTCCCAAAACAATATCTGCATGGTCACGAAATCCAACATCGAAATATTCCGAAGATAATTTCGATTCAACTCCACTTTCATTTCACCTATTGGGAATATTGATTATTTTTAAAATCACTTTCAAATTCAATTTATTTATTTCAAAAATAAATTGATTTTAATTCTAGTTCAAAACTAGTTCATTTCGACAAAATCCATTTTTATCCTTTCAAATGTGGAATTTTCCAGCCCAATTTTTCCCAAATCATATATTATGATTTTACACAAATTATAGATATTTTTAATAATTTTATCAAGGCCCGTACAGTCGATTTCCATCTACGGCCATCGAACTGCACTTACAGCGACCTTTTCTGAAATTGATTTGGACATAATTCCAAATCCAACCGTTAAATTTCAAATTTCTAATATTCATTGGAAAGCTCTTTTCGATACGAACCCAACGGTCCCGGTTTTAGGAGAATCCGACGGTCGGATCTCCCGCAATGTCCGTTTGAAATAAATGGTCGAAATTCACGAACTGCCGCGGCGCGGCGCGTTCTATTCAGGCCATTATATTATATATATAATATATATTTCGTCGATTTCTATTTAAAACGAATTTTATAAATCGTTTTAAATTCGTTTCTAAAACAATTCAACTTCTACATTCAATTTCAAATCGATTTGATTTCAATTCAACTCGAACTCATTTCCATTTTATTTAATTCGAATTCAAATTCGTTTCAATTCAATTCAAATTCAAATTCGTTTCAATTCAAATTGATTTCAATTTAATTTCGATTCGAATTCAATTAAATTTCAGTTCGTTTTCAATTCAACTTGAATTTGTTTTATATTCAATTCCATTCGAAGTCCTTTTATATTCAATTCAGATTCGTTTTCTTTTCAATTCGAATTTGCTATAATATTCATTTCAATTTGAATAAAATCGATATAAATATCGTTCACGTCAAAATGGCGCAAAACTAATCAACACGGCTTTATATTTTTCACAACTTCTTTATTCTATTCACAAATGAATATTTTTCCCATTCAACACATGAATCTATATTTCTTTCAACACACGACTACTCTCAACACATGAGTGCTGTCAACACATCACTATTGTTGTTATGTAAAATATTTTATAAAACTATGGTATCTATCGTTTGATTTTCAATTAGACTCCACCGTGAAGTAGATTCTAATTGTAAATATGATAAAGATGTAAATTTGATTATTAAAATATTCCACTCAACACATGAATAGATTCAACACATGAATTTTCCTTTATAATATTCATTATTTTCCCGATTGGAATGAGGCCCAATCAATCACCATATAATGTTAATTATATGGATTCCACACAACACATGTATATAATAGCTTTGAAAAATAATCAACCATCAACCAAAGTGCACCACACAACTGCATAAGCATCAAATATAAATAATCGACGCTTACACAGTCTGTCGACCAATCGATCGACAATAATTAAATAATTGGGATTAGTGTACACCAAATATCATCCCAACACCCGTGTGGGGTTTCAAATCAACAAACACACATTTTTGTTTGTGCAGTTGGGCGATGTGTAAAATTTATCAACCCAATCAATATCAGTCAAATCAGTGTAAATAAACAAATCGGCCGATTTGTTTATAAATATTTATTTATTCACTTTCACGTTAAAAATTATATTTTTAACGACAAAAATATTTATTCCCACACTTGAATTTCTATTCAGTTCATTTATACAATAAAAATGATATTTTTATTTTTCTAACATATTTTGGGAAATTTCGGCGGCATAACGGCACGATACTAGAAACGGGACGAGGCCTAGCCTTATCCCCGGTCTAGTGAAGGCCCACGCCATTCACACATCAATCAAATCCATTCAACTCACCAAACAATTCAATTTCCAATCAAATCATCTAACTAATCTATGCAACCAAACAAACAAGTCCATGGTCTGTGGACGATTGTGTCGGGTGCTACTAAGCGCCGTCTGCATCCTAGTATATATATATATAACTAGAAAAAGAAGTTGAAAGGTGAGAAATTCTCACCTATAGCTATCCTAGCTCCACGACACTTCAAATGCAGGAAATCTTCACTGTTCTCGTCTCTTATCACTTTCTTCGCCCGTAGCCACTACATATGTAAAAATCGAATTTTTATTTCGCTATTCCCTATATAAAAATCATATTTTTATTTTGAAGTTCAATATATAAAAATCATATTTTTATTTCGAAGTTCAATATATAAAAATCATATTTTTATTTCGAAGTTCAATATATAAAAATCATATTTTTATTTCGAAGTTCCATATATAAAAATCATATTTTTATATAATATAAATCAGCTTTATATATACTTACACCTTTATAAACTAATTATTATACAAAATAAAGTAAAAACTCACCCAAAATGAACTCTGGTTTGCTGAATTGGAGATGGGGGGCTGCTGTGGTGGATTGGCGTCGGCGCAGGGGACTAGGTGGCCGGAGGAGGGTGCGCAGGCGGCTGTGGGTGGCTGTACTGGCGTCGGGTCTCTCAGGGGGTGCTAGGGTTTGGCTTGGTTGTCAGAGAAGGGGGCGCGAGAGAGCTAGGGGTAGGGCGCAGCCGGAGTCGCGGCGCCTGGCGCCAGCGTGGGTGGCGACGATGGTCGTCGCGCCTGGCGCGATTGAATTTTTTTTTATTTGTTTCGATTCGCAGATGAATGATCGGGGGGGGGGGGGGGGCAGAAGGTTTTAAGGGGGGAGAGAGAAATGATGTTTCTTTTTATTTTATTTATTATTTTATTTATAAAAAGTTGACTTTTACATACGACCTCTAAACGAGGCACACCGCCTGTCGTCCATAGCGTTTTACCCCCATTCCGAACACAATGGGATATGTGTCGCAGGCTGATTCGGCTGTTACAATCAGTTTCTGTTAGATTTACATTTAAATCAGTATATTGAATTTTAAACGTACATTTCAAATTACCGGGGCCACATACGAACACGAAAAATTCCAGAAAAATATTTTCTAGCTTCGTATTGATGATACGGTCCTAACAAAACTAGTTTCGTCGAATTCTGAGATCGTTGGAAAAATCGCCAATTTCCAGTCGATTAAAATCAACTGAATCTGGTCAAACGCGTTTTCCTTTGCCACGCTCACATATTGATTCGAAAAATTATGAAATTTGAAACCTAGCAATAACTTGACACCACGGACCCAACAAAACTGGTTTCGTCGAAATCCGAGGTCATTTGCAAAATGTCCATTTTTAAGGGCCTGAATCCCATAGCGACTATTCAGAATTTTCAACTGGACATATCTTTTGATTCCCGCTATGAAATTTTGATCTTTCGGATTCGTCGAAAAGATATCATCAAATAGATCCTATTGATTTTGGTTTCACTAAAATCCGGATTGTTTTGCACCCGGTACATTCAATTGAAGTTTGAAATCGAATTATCGAACTACCGCGCCATTTTCAATTCTATTTATAATTATATATAAATATTTATATTCTAACGACGACGTATATAATATATACGTTCGAATTATATTCAAAATAAATTTCTCGTTGTTATTATTTAAAATAATTCATTTTAAATGTTCAAAATTCGCTAAAATTGCCAAAATAAAAATTTTAAACTGGCTCAGAATTTCCGAGTTATTACAATCTCCCCCACTTAAAACTTTTCGTCCCCGAAAAGGAACAAAGTCGAAAGTGGTTTGATTAATTAGCTCTACGATCGATCAGGCTTCCGTTCTCCAACTTTTCAGTTTCTGAGAATTTTCAAAATTTCAAAAATTTGGCTAACACCCTAAATTTTCGAAAAATTTCGCCATAACCTCCCCTGCACCGGGAGCATCGGGGAATTTCAAATAGCTTCCCCAGTCCTTCAGATCTCAAAAAGAAAAAGAAAAAGCCAAGCGGCTAGCCAATAGGCTCACAAAATCATCATCACCCAAACAAAACAGGAAATTATGTAGTAAACATGTGCCTATTTGTCGGGCAAACAAATTTTATTCTTCGGCTCTAGCCTCCTTGCTATGACCTGTTCAATGTAAGTACAAGTATATGCATGCATAGGCGACCAATTTTCAATATTTGGTTTAATTAGGTATAAATGGTTCAAAATTATCAAACAAATAAACAAACAACACAAACATCAATCAATTAGTGGATTAGAGTTTCAAATTCATAATTTTGATACATATACAAAAATCATGTTTTGATGCCAATTCACAACAAAGTGTTCTAGCTATATTGGTTTTGGTTCTCACACCAGTCTAATGGAAATATATAGAAATCACACCTTCGAAACACGAACATAAATACTGATGATGTGGCCACATCACCAGAATTATCCCCGGGTGTCTAGAATGTGATTCTATATCTATCCAGTATATTAAAACTTCGAATATACGTTCATGACGCGTATATACAAAACATTTATATATTGGATTGTCCATATTCAAAATAAATAAATAATCAAATACGTATAAAGCGATTTAAATTTCAAAACAAAATTGTTTTCATTTGAAAAATATACTCTTCACACTCGTTCTAGGACACTACTGATCCTATCTCTAACGAGTCATTCTAATTGGATATTACTAATCCAATATCTGATGAATTCTTTCGTATGGTTCTAATGTGTCTTGTTCTCGAGCTCTGTAAACCAAAGCTCTGATACCAACTGTAAGAACCCGTAACTTCCCTGTAAAGGAAAGCACGAATACTTTGAGAACAACACACAAAAGGACGCAGACGAAAGAACATTTCATTGTTATTACAACAATTCCATCAGATACAAGAATATACAGAGTATAAATGAATAAATTACATTCGATAAATATCAGAGATTACAATAAATTACATAGCAGCGGGAAAATATACAAAACACAACTGAAAGTGATACACGGATACAGAGCTTTCTGAGCACCGTTCCAGCTGTAAATCAGGACCCTGTGGATATAAATCTGCAAAACCAAAACTACTAGCTGCCCGTGTCGAAAATAAGGGCACCCAGAGTTTAGGTTAAAACAATAAACTCCAGGTCAGTCATGTGACTGGTGTGAGAACTAAAACAGTTGTTAATATTGGTTTTAAAGTTAGGTAAATCAAGGGACCACGCCATATAACACGGAACGGGTTTCCTCCCAAGAATACCAGTGCATAAAACAAACAGCGCAATGCTAAATAAAGAAAAATGAAGCTGTTATAAGACCCAGGTCCCATCACACAATGCAACACAAGCCGGAGGATAGGGTTTTTACCTTATAACAACCAAATCATGCTTGATACGTTTAAAACACATTATTTGATACTATTATAGGTGTATAGTGTCAAAACAATTTCAATCATAAATATCAATCATAGGCGGCATGAATGACCCATACCACTATGTCGCCATACTAGGTTCTACAAATAAAACCGAAACACACGTATCGGAAATTGGATTCCATCATGAGTCGAGGCAAGGGGCAAGCTCCTCTCCGCGTTCGAGACACTCTAGCAAATGCCTCAGGACCCCACTATGATCCTTGGAATCGGCTGGGCCGGTCCTCTCTTACTTTTGAGGATTGGCAATTCCTGAACACACGCTTCCCGGTCCTTACAGACCTATATCCGAGGCGCCTCATATCCAACAACCACACAGGTGAAAAGTATATGAATGTCAGGGCTGGTAGGTCACTGACACCACCCTAGCTAGAAAGAAACGTCGTGCTCTCCCAGCGGTCCGTCTCCCATTTTTGACTCATACCGAGGTGTGAGGCTCGCGAATTCACGTTATACACAAAGCTACGCCACACAGGCCGTGCTTTGATCATCAACCACAAGACTTTGCTTTTCAACAGAAGCCTTGATCAATTGCCACTTACGCATGCCACACTGGCAATTCACTCCATGCGATTGATGTCCATCGATATACAACCTCTGAGCTCGTACGTCTCAGAGAAGGGCGTTAAGCAAGAGAATAAATTCTCCGCCGCCAAACAGATGTATATTTAATAGAGATCAATCAACACAGAATAAAATCCAGTGTCAGACACACAATCCATTTACAAGTTCGTTCTGGGTCTGAACGAAACCGGAGGCACTTTCCTCGCATATCCATCCATCTCCAGGTACGTCTGGACGATCACCAACTGATTCCCTCATCCTGGGTGTACAGCCCAATCAAGATCATCAGTAATCACCCAAACGATGTGAAGACTTCCGGTCTTCAACCACCGTCTTCATCTTCGACATCTCGTCGAATCGATTATTCAGAATGGGTATAAACCCGGCCTTTCTGAATAACCCACGTATATGATAAACAAATGTTACACAAACACAACGAACGCCTCATTCCAATTCAGAATATTCTTTTATTCACAAAATCACATTCTTAGGGAAAGGTTCCCATTAATTTTATCAAAGATAAATTCTTCTAAATTTATTCTTTAATCTTCCTTTGGATATCATCTCAAACTAGTCGGGATTAACGAACCACACCGAAGTAATTATTTAGTTTATTTCCCAATCCCAACCTATATATCCCATGGAGCAAAACTGGTGATACTCCATATCTAACACCACGGTGTTATCGGTAAAATTAATTACCATTTCACGTTCAAATCTAATTAAAGATTTAACTATCGCTTTGGAGCAAAACTGGTGGTACTCCATTCTCGATCACCTTTCAGATTTGATAATTTAAATTATCAATTCACATTTTAATCTAATTAAAGATTCATTAAAACTCCACTTAGTTTTAATCGTTTCAAATAAATCAACATCATGCCTTTAACTGGGTTAAAGAACCAATGTCATCTAAAACACGATTCACGACAAACCAAATCATATTTGATATTAAATACAAGGCTCTGAATAGAAAATATATCGGCTTATATTCAATATCAAATCCTGAAACCAACAAATATCGTATTGTAAATAACGATATATAATATATCTTTCAAATTCCCAAAACAATATCTATATGGTCACGAAATCCAACATCGAAATATTCCGAAGATAATTTCGATTCAACTCCACTTTCACTTCACCTATTGGGAATATTGATTATTTTTAAAATCACTTTCAAATTCAATTTATTTATTTCAAAAATAAATTGATTTTAATTCTAGTTCAAAACTAGTTCATTTCGACAAAATCCATTTTTATCCTTTCAAATGTGGAATTTTCCAGCCCAATTTTTCCCAAATCATATATTATGATTTTACACAAATTATAGATATTTTTAATAATTTTATCAAGGCCCGTACAGTCGATTTCCATCTACGGCCATCGAACTGCACTTACAGCGACCTTTTCTGAAATTGATTTGGACACAATTCCAAATCCAACCGTTAAATTTCAAATTTCTAATATTCATTGGAAAGCTCTTTTCGATACGAACCCAACGGTCCCGGTTTTAGGAGAATCCGACGGTCGGATCTCCCGCAATGTCCGTTTGAAATAAATGGTCGAAATTCACGAACTCCCACGGCGCGGCGCGTTCTATTCAGGCCATTATATTATATATATAATATATATTTCGTCGATTTCTATTTAAAACGAATTTTATAAATCGTTTTAAATTCGTTTCTAAAACAATTCAACTTCTACATTCAATTTCAAATCGATTTGATTTCAATTCAACTCGAACTCATTTCCATTTTATTTAATTCGAATTCAAATTCGTTTCAATTCAATTCAAATTCAAATTCGTTTCAATTCAAATTGATTTCAATTTAATTTCGATTCGAATTCAATTAAATTTCAGTTCGTTTTCAATTCAACTTGAATTTGTTTTATATTCAATTCCATTCGAAGTACTTTTATATTCAATTCAGATTCGTTTTCTTTTCAATTCGAATTTGCTATAATATTCATTTCAATTTGAATAAAATCGATATAAATATCGTTCACGTCAAAATGGCGCAAAACTAATCAACATGGCTTTATATTTTTCACAACTTCTTTATTCTATTAACAAATGAATATTTTTCCCATTCAACACATGAATCTATATTTCTTTCAACACACGACTACTCTCAACACATGAGTGCTGTCAACACATCACTATTGTTGTTATGTAAAATATTTTATAAAACTATGGTATCTATCGTTTGATTTTCAATTAGACTCCACCGTGAAGTAGATTCTAATTGTAAATATGATAAAGATGTAAATTTGATTATTAAAATATTCCACTCAACACATGAATAGATTCAACACATGAATTTTCCTTTATAATATTCATTATTTTCCCGATTGGAATGAGGCCCAATCAATCACCATATAATGTTAATTATATGGATTCCACACAACACATGTATATAATAGCTTTGAAAAATAATCAACCATCAACCAAAGTGCACCACACAACTGCATAAGCATCAAATATAAATAATCGACGCTTACACAGTCTGTCGACCAATCGATCGACAATAATTAAATAATTGGGATTAGTGTACGCCAAATATCATCCCAACACCCGTGTGGGGTTTCAAATCAACAAACACACATTTTTGTTTGTGCAGTTGGGCGATGTGTAAAATTTATCAACCCAATCAATATCAGTCAAATCAGTGTAAATAAACAAATCGGCCGATTTGTTTATAAATATTTATTTATTCACTTTCACGTTAAAAATTATATTTTTAACGACAAAAATATTTATTTCCACACTTGAATTTCTATTCAGTTCATTTATACAATAAAAATGATATTTTTATTTTTCTAACATATTTTGGGAAATTTCGGCGGCATAACGGCACGATACTAGAAACGGGACGAGGCCTAGCCTTATCCCCGGTCTAGTAAAGGCCCACGCCATTCACACATCAATCAAATCCATTCAACTCACCAAACAATTCAATTTCCAATCAAATCATCTAACTAATCTATGCAACCAAACAAACAAGTCCATGGTCTGTGGACGATTGTGTCGGGTGCTACTAAGCACCGTCTGCATCCTAGTATATATATATATATAACTAGAAAAAGAAGTTGAAAGGTGAGAAATTCTCACCTATAGCTATCCTAGCTCCACGGCACTTCAAATGCAGGAAATCTTCACTGTTCTCGTCTCTTATCACTTTCTTCGCCCGTAGCCACCCATATGTAAAAATCGAATTTTTATTTCGCTATTCCCTATATAAAAATCATATTTTTATTTCGAAGTTCAATATATAAAAATCATATTTTTATTTCGAAGTTCAATATATAAAAATCATATTTTTATTTCGAAGTTCAATATATAAAAATCATATTTTTATTTCGAAGTTCAATATATAAAAATCATATTTTTATTTCGAAGTTCCGTATATAAAAATCATATTTTTATATATTATAAATCAGCTTTATATATACTTACACCTTTCTAAACTAATTATTATACAAAATAAAGTAAAAACTCACCCAAAATGAACTCTGGTTTGCTGAATTGGAGATGGGGGGCTGCTGTGGTGGATTGGCGTCGGCGCAGGGGACTAGGTGGCCGGAGGAGGGTGCGCAGGCGGCTGTGGGTGGCTGTACTGGCGTCGGGTCTCTCAGGGGGTGCTAGGGTTTGGCTTGGCTGTCAGAGAAGGGGGCGCGAGAGAGCTAGGGGGAGGGCGCAGCCGGAGTCGCGGCGCCTGGCGCCAGCGTGGGTGGCGACGATGGTCGTCGCGCCTGGCGTGATTGATTTTTTTTATTTGTTTCGATTCGCAGATGAATGATCGGGGGGGGGGGGGGGGCAGAAGGTTTTAAGGGGGGAGAGAGAAATGATGTTTCTTTTTATTTTATTTATTATTTTATTTATAAAAAGTTGACTTTTACATACGACCTCTAAACGAGGCCCACCGCCTGTCGTCCATAGCGTTTTACCCCCATTTCGAACACAATGGGATATGTGTCGCAGGCTGATTCGGCTGTTACAATCAGTTTCTGTTAAATTTACATTTAAATCAGTATATTGAATTTTAAACGTACATTTCAAATTACCGGGGCCACATACGAACACGAAAAATTCCAGAAAAATATTTTCTAGCTTCGTATTGACGATATGGTCCTAACAAAACTAGTTTCGTCGAATTCTGAGACCGTTGGAAAAATGGCCAATTTCCAGTCGATTAAAATCAACTGAAACTGGTCAAACGCGTTTTCCTTTGCCACGCTCACATATTGATTCGAAAAATTATGAAATTTGAAACCTAGCAATAACTTGACACCACGGACCCAACAAAACTGGTTTCGTCGAAATCCGAGGTCATTTGCAAAATGTCCATTTTTAAGGGCCTGAATCCCATAGCGACTATTCAGAATTTTCAACTAGACATATCTTTTGATTCCCGCTATGAAATTTTGATCTTTCGGATTCATTGAAAAGATATCATCAAATAGATCCTATTGATTTTGGTTTCACTAAAATCCGGATTGTTTTGCACCCGGTACATTCAATTGAAGTTTGAAATCGAATTATCGAACTACCGCGCCATTTTCAATTCTATTTATAATTATATATAAATATTTATATTCTAACGACGACGTATATAATATATACGTTCGAATTATATTCAAAATAAATTTCTCGTTGTTATTATTTAAAATAATTCATTTTAAATGTTCAAAATTCGCTAAAATTGCCAAAATAAAAATTTTAAACTTGCTCAGAATTTCCGGGTTATTACACATTTAAAAAGGATGTTATGAGAAAATATCATTTTTGGGTAAAACATGATTAGTGAAGAAAGATTATCACATTTTTGTTTATTTAGAATTATAACACAATTTTACATTTGGTTTACATTAAAAGGATTATAATAAGATTCACATTTTGTTTACATAAAAAAGATTAAACAAAATCATCATATTTTGTTTACATTAAAAAGAATTAGTCAATTCTATCATTTTGTTTACAATAAAAAGATTGAGATAAAAGATTATATTTTTATTGACACTTAGTTTTCAATAAAAATATTGTACATTAAAAATTACATTTTCAATGTAGTTTAGATTCCATTGAAAGGATTAGAATAAAAGGATTATATCTTTATAGTCATTTGGTTACAATGAAGAGATTAGAAAATAAATATAACATCTTTAGGGTAATTGAAATAAAGGATTAGTTTTTATTGTCATATAGAATTAAAGGATTATATTTTATTGTAACATTGTTGACAATAAAACGAATTGAATTAAAAGACTAGATTTTTATTGTCATTTGTTCACAATAAAAAGAATTGAAATATATGTCTATGATGTTGAAATGTTTGATGTGATAAATATAATGTTTAGTATATTTCAATTTGAATATTACACTTCCATTTTCAAGTCATCCGACTTGTTTATGTGATTGGGTCAATAATTTTTACACATCGCCCAAGTGCACAAATAATTTATTATTTTCTTGTTGGATGAAACCCCACACGGGTGTTGGGATGATACTTGAACTACACGAGTCCCAATATTTAGTGTAGAATCCACTTTGGGTGTTATTTGGATGTTTGATAGTTATTCCTCATCAATTTCATGCAATATATGGATGTTGATTGAGTCACATTCCAATGAAGAATATTCTAGAAAAGAATATTTTAGAAAATATATTTGAAAAATAATATATCTTAGAAAAGAATATATTTTAGAAAAATATATTTTTATTGAAATGACTAGTTATTAACTAGAATAAATCATTAAATTTAGATTTAATGAAGTTTTCCAATTTGTTAATATATTTAATTGAAATTAAATTAAATAAATTGGATTTGGGTTTGTCGTGAATAGTGTCTTAAAAAACACTGTTCTTAAACCCCATATGAAAAGAATAATCTTTAATTTAAGATTATTAAATGTTTTCAATTATATTTAGTAATTGAAATAAGAAATGTGAGTTGGGTTTATTGTGAACCGTGTTTCTAAGCGACATTTGTTCTTTAACCCGACTAACAGTAAAAATATGATTTGGAATTTGTAAATCTTTTATTAAGACTTAAATGGGAATTTTCCAAAAAGGTTTCCAATTTAATATATTAAATTGGAGTTGAATGGAATTTGAATTAATAATAACCGAGATAAGCTTTTGTAAAAGAAGACCGATACTACATATGGAATTTAAAAAGGCTTTGCCGTTATTCCATTCATATTATTGGTTGGATACTGAAATTTATAACGATTATATATTGATTTGATTTCTGTAAAGAATCCATATTTTATGGAAGATGATTTTGGGTTTACCGTGAACTATGTTTTAAAATGACATAGTTCTTTAACCCAGTTAAAGAGAAGATTTATTTCTTAAACTTAAATAATCATTGAATAATGATTTTTGGTATTTGTAACCAAATTGGAGTTTTGATAAATCTTTAGAAGTAAGATTTAAGAATATTTTAAAGAGTTTATCTTTGATAAAATAATGCGAATATTTTATTAGAAGAATATTATGAATTGGAATGAGGCGTTGGATGTGTTTTTATAGTACTTGATTTTTAATTATAAAATACGTGAGTTATTCGGGAAGATCGGGTTTAACCCATTCTGAATAATTACTACGACGACGAAGAGTCGAAGATGAAGACGGTGGTTGAAGACCGACGATCTTCACATCGAATGGATGTGTTGCTACAGAGACCCTTGATGGGAGTAGCTACCTTGAAGGGGCTTCAGTGGTGGCCGTCCGGACTATTGTTGATTGTTCGGATTTGGTTTTCGCTCAGACCCAGAGCATAAGCTAGTAAATGGATGCGTGTCTGACATTGGACTTCGTTCCACGTGAATTAAATCAATTTCTGTTAATGTATGTCGGTTTGGTGGTGGAGGATTTATCCTCTGCTTAACACCCTAGTATATATTAGTATTGATTGATCGCATGGCGTGAATTGTCAATGTGGCACGCCAAGATGCAAATGATCAAGGCTTTTGTTGAAAAGCAGGGCCTTGTGGGATGATCAAAGTATAGCCTATTACGGCATAGCTTTGTGTATATCATGACTTCGCGAGCCTCACACCCCGGTATGAGTCAAAAACGGGATATGGACCGTAGGGAGTGCACACGTTTCTTTCTAGCTAGTGGTAGTGTCAGTGCTTAAACTGGCTAGCATTTTACTTATGTGGATGATGGATTTTGAGGCGCCTCAGATTTTTATAGGCCGTTAGTGGTCATACTATAGGTCCAAAGGGACCGGGAAGCGTGTGTTCAGGCATAACCAATCCACTGCCGATAGGCGGGGACCGGCCCTACCGCTCTAAGGGTTCACTGCGGGGAAACCTGAGGCATTTTCTAGAGTGTCACGAATCGGAGAGGAGCTTGCCCCTAGCCTCGACTCATGATGGAAATCCAATTTCCAATACGACCTTGCGGTTTTGATTGTAGAACTAGTATGGCGACATAGTAGGATGGGGTACTATGCCGTCTATGATTAATACATTATGATTGAAATTATTTTTGAAATATATATATACCCATAGATATACACACTAATACTAAATCCATTTTATCGTATCAAGCATCTTTTGACCATTATAAGGTAAAACCCTATCCTTCGGTTTGCGTTGCATTGTGTGATGGGACTTGGGTCTTATAATGGTTTCATTTTTCTAAAAAGCATTGCGTTGTTTAACGTCTTACTTTATTTTATGCACTGGCAATCCAATGGAGTAAACCCGTTTCGCGTTAGCGGCGTGGTCCTGTGATTAGCCTTATTATTAGATAGTTAAGATTTCTCATACCAGTCCCATGACTGACTTGTAGTTTGTTTCACTGGCAAACTCGTGTGCCCTTATTTTCCACACGGGCAGTCGAGTAGTTTTTTTTTGTAGATATATTTACAGGATCCTGGTTTACTGCTGAAGCGGTATTCGGAAAGCTCTGTATCCGTGTATTCCTTTCAGTTAGATATTTGTATTATTTTTCCGCTGCTATTTAAATGTAATTTAAAACTCTGATATTATTGTATTTCTATTTTGTAATAAGTATTCATACTCTTTTAAGTTCTCGTACTCTGATGTAATTGTTGTAATCAGCAATAAAATGTTCTTCAGTTTGTGCTCTAATGTGTATTGTTCTCAAAGCAATCCAGCCTTTCCTTTACTGGGAAGTTTGGGTCGTCACAATATATGTACAATGATGTGAGATATCATTAACCATAGGAACCATTGATGATAATTAATTATGTAACGAGAATTATTCCGAAAAGGTTTACTTCACGTGTTGAGATATTAAGTGGGTATAAGGCCCGCCTCCCTTTTGAAAGAAGAAAAAGGAAATAATTCATAGTGTAGCCTACTTCGCGATTAGAGGTATAAAGTAGTAGGAACTTCCCATTGGGTATAAAGTGACTGGATTCTTCCTTCTCTATAAGAGTAGAGTCATAGGGTCCACCCTTAACAGGCATTAAGTGATCGGATAGCTCGTCTCCCCTTAATTAAGAAGTATTGAATGGCTAATTGGGTGCAAGTAATCTTCTCGAAAGTCCGCTTCCTCTAGGTAGTAAGTAACTAAGTTTAGAGTCTGCCTTGGGATATGGTATTAAATGACCATCTCAAAGGTATCATGGGTTTGCCTATCCTACAACAAGTATTAACTTACTTGAGGATTATCTAATAAGGTTAGCTAGATAGTAACATAGGGGTCCGCCGGGAAAGTCATAAATGACGAATAGTCATCTACCTAGCCTGTAGGCAATAAGTGACTATGTAACACCCCGTATTTTCTGAGAATATATAAAAAAAAATGGTTAATTATGAAGAAGTTATTAAGCCTTGAAGTTTATATGCATATGAGAGAAATATATATATATAGATATATATAAAAATTAAAAAAATAAACATGCAAAAAAGGTTCAAAACAGCAAATTGGGAGGGGGAATAACCGAACCGACCCATTTTTGAGGTCGACCCGAGCCCGCTGGGTCGACTAGGGGTTAATCCAGGGTGTTTGGCTGTCATCCCATGGGCCGATTCGCTCAAATGCAGATTTTGCATTTGAATGGTTCTCATGATTCAGGGTTAATCTAATGGTCCTAAATAACTTCCTACACCTATATATACATCCCTAACCTAAACCTAAATCTCATATACAATTCTCTAGCCTCCATTGCTCTCTTTCTCTCTAAAATAAATAAATAAATCAATGGCGTCTCTACTCTGCTGAAACCTAAGCTAGGACTTGTGCTTCTTCTTCCTCCAATTCTGATTAGGACTAAAAGAGAACAGCTACAACACCTTTTTCTTTTAGAATCCAACCAAGGCAAGTACAGTTATTCTCCGCTATAAACATTAATTATAATTTTGATATGCTTTTAAATCTGAGTTTGAGGTTGTATATATATTCTCTTCTGTTAGATCTGTTTTCTGTGACTGTTCTGTATTCCTTTCTTCTTTTCTGTTTCTATAGCCAGGCTACCACGAGCCTGTGCCCAATCTCATAAAGAGATTAACGTATGAACGCAAAATTTGGGACAATTAATGAATGATGCGAAATTTGACAAGACTGAATTGAACGTATGACTTTAGATCTGAAGCATAAAATATATTGGACATGTGAATTGGGATTAGATGCATAAATTTGACTATGAACATATAATTTATATATTGCATGCATAGAGTATGTTGTAATTTAGATCTGTAACTAATTAGAGAAATGAACATATGTTATTTAGATCTGTAATTAATTAGAAAAATGAGCATATGTTGTAAACTAGATTTAGATCTATGCATATTCTGTGATAAAAGAAAAGAGGAACCATTGTATGTTTACATATGATTGGAGACTTTGGACAAAATGCATATAAAAGTCAAGATCTGATTTTTAGAAGATATAATTTAAAGATTTAGATTGTTGGGTATATTTTGCATTATGATTCATGACTTGAAAAGAAGAAGGATATGGAAAGTTAGGTGTAAAGATTTACATTAATTAGGATATCTATTATTGTGATTACACCTAAATAGGAATTTTTGGATATATGGCATGCATTGTAATTAATGATTATATTTGGTATAATTTACATGTGAATCTGCTGTAAAATGCTAGTTTAACAAAAATTGGAACATATGTTATATGGTAAATTATGTCCACATTCTGCGCTATGTAAATTTATGCGAACATGGAATATATGTTCATATTGTGAATCATGACAATTATGTAGGCATATGAATTTAGGCCTAATTTATGATTAGGCAAGGCATGTAAATAAAACCTTTAGAAATATTAAATCTGCTAAATCTGCTAATTTGCTAAGTTGCCTAAACTGCTAGTTCTGTTATATGGCCTAGACTGCTATTTAGATTGAAATGCCTAATCTGTTAAATTTGTCTGTTGAGATGCCTAATCTGTTATGTGCTAAAATCTGCTAAGTTGCTTAATCTGCTAAATCCGTTAAGTCGCCTAATCTGAAAAATCTGTTATATGTTAAATCTGTTACCTCCTATATCTGTTGTTTTGATATAATTAGTCTGTTATTGGCATAATTTGAATTGACTATAGTAATGAATAATTGACATGTATATTAGGCATAGGCATAAATGCTAAACTATTAATTAATTGACCGCAAAGACAAACATGGCTAACTCGAGGTTAGAATGAGTTTGCGGCGTAAACCTGCCCGGAACCGCCCGGCACATCCAGTGGCCGCAAACAATAGGTTCTAATGTGAGAAGTTAGTCATAACATGCGCAAGACACGAGGTTAGGTCTGGCTTGTGGCAGAAGTCTGCCCGGAACCGCCCGACATATCCAACGGCCACAAGCTACCGACCTAATGTGAGAGGTCTGTGCATTAATAATTAATTAATGAAAATCTAAGATAAGAATGACGTCTAAAATGTATTGGGGAAAATAGGGTTAAACCAACGGGATTAATAGGTGTAGTAAAACCCGTCCATGAATCTGTAGGCCCAATACAAAGTTAGACAAATCTGAAAAATCTGTACATCTGACCCGTTAGTCTGAAAACTTGTTAACTTAATTTGTGAACTAGTAAATCTGAATTCTGTATGTCTGAACTTGTAAACAAGTTAATCTGAAATCTGTTAGTCTGGGGACACAAGGTTAGGAGGGAAATTACTTGTGTCATATGTTGTTTGGGACCCATATTAGTCAGTAACCCTTTCTGGTATCAAAACTTTGACCCAACAGTAAGTAGGGTCCGGGCACGCTTACTGAACTAATTATAAGAGGTTCATTCTGATAATGGCGAGGGGTGTTGATGGTGCGTTCCAACCGGGTCATGTGCATGCATGGATCCCGGTCTTCCTCTGAGGATGTAAGACGCCGTGACATCTGTAAATAGGTCTGTGCCAATTGGTTGTCACTTTAGGGAGTGATACACCCTACTGTGGGGCCGACACAGGATATTTATGTATTAGGGAGCCAATCGCTTGGGGTAGGGTTTTAGGGTACACTTAGTTCTGTCTGTTTCTGTTGGTACCGTCTGTTTCTGTTGGGTGGTAACACCCGTCTGTTTCTGTGTGGTACCGTCTGTTCGGGTGGTAAAGGCCCATTACTAGTGTACACCTAATTCTACATTCTGTTTCCGTAGGGATTAATCTGTTTCTGCTTCTGTCTGTTTCTGATCGGGTAGTAAAGGCCCATTATTAGTATTCTGTTTCGGTTAAAGTATTCTGTACCCGTTCCTGCTTCAATTTAGACATTAGGGTGACACCTAATTCTGCTATACTAGTATTAGTGCAGAACAGTGTAAAGCAATAGTTTATGTCATTCTGTTCTTCTGTTATATCTGCTACACCTGTTACAGTTATCTCTCATCCAGTTTTATGTTCATGTCATATTATTATTATCTGTTCATATGCTGAAAGTCACTGGACTTGCCAGACTTTATGTCTGACCCTTGTTGTTTCGCCTCTTTTCTTCCGTTCCCCCCCAGGTTTTCTAAGGAGGGAATACTCTAGCTAGATCCGGACTTCTTCTGCTTGAAGTGCTTAAAGTATGGCTTGTCTTCTTCTGTGGGGATTATGATTTTAAACCATGCATTTTGAAGGCTTTTGTACAAGACTGATATTTTGTACTTGAATTCTGAGATTTGAAAGGATGTAACCATATTGGTTTCTGTTTCCGTTGTAATAAAGTCAAAAATTTTCAAGTACTGTTTTATCTGTCTTGTAAGCTTCTGTTCTGTTTACTAAAATGCTCCACCAAAGTTAAGGCATTCCCTTCGTGAGTGACCTTAACGGAGGTGGGGTGTTACAGACTACTTACTATCTCTTTCCTAATGCGGTGTTTGAGAATATGTGTGAATTACAGAAGACTAAAATTAGCAGAACTAAGCAGCTAGTGTCCTCTAATTTATATTGGTGTATAGTACATCGCCTAATAAGTATTAAGTGATCAATGGATCTGCCTTGGGTCTTAAGTGATCGTAAGGATCCGCCTTCATGATATATTACAAGTGAGGCCATAAGTGGCTATATAGAAATAACCCACCTCCTTTATTAGGGTATTGAGTAATTGGAGAGCCCGCCTCTTAATTTTGGTGTATGTTTGAATGGTGATTTAAAGGCTTCATACTTATGCGTAAAAGTTCAATCTCAGTATATCATGATAACGTTATCTTTGGAAAGTGCTGCCTTGGGTATGGTAGTTAAACGTTGTGCGTAAATCTTTACAAGGTTAGGTTAGAATTACTACCCTTGATAGACATATGGTTGGGGTGAAACCAAATGGGATACATTTGTATATTTTGGATAGTGTTATACATTTTATACTCACCAGGACTTGTTGTTCTAACCCTCCTCATAAAAACTCTCAGGTTTATCTCGTGGAAGGTAGGTCTTTGCAAATGTTCAAGTTTGATTTTTTGTTCTTGTTCTCTCATGCTCAGTATTGATGTGGTGACTTGCTTTTAAGGTAGTTGCCTTAGTTGATTTTTGTTATTCTATCTTATTTCCGATGTGAGTTAGTTTTATTGTACTCTGATTATGCTTATGCTCATTATTTGTAGATGCTTGATTTATACTCACCATAGTTGAATGGGTTAGAGTTCCAATTTTTGTCGAAATTCGAGATTAGAAAAGTATGGGGTGTTACAAATGCATAGTTGACAACATCATTGATGTACACAACCACGTTGGATGCAGTGATTCTACCACATTGGATATGACAACACACTGATTGAGTGATTGATATTGACAACACAGTGTTGTTCACACTATAGACACGTATTGAGTAAAGAAAACACAAAAAGATGAAGTTGACATGCTACTGTGTACTCTGTAGCCATGTTGTATCAAGTAAAGAAAACAAACGAAGTTGATGTTGACAACACACTACTGTGTACACTGTAGTCACGTTGTGTGGAGTAAAGGAAACAGTCAAAGTTTCACTATATCCAAGATGTATAGTCTACCATGGGTGATTGAGAAGGTACAGGAAATTCAATGAATTATTTATATTTAAATAATTCGAGCTTGTTGCGTAGAGGTATTTCATAGTTTTCAAGTTTGAAGTTCAAACTTATATATTAAATCCAATATACGTTGGAATTCTTTGAAACAAGAACCTTCCATGTTTATTAAACTAAAGTTTAAACCAATATATTAAATTCAATAGATGTGACTTTTATTAAACTAAATTTTCCTAAAATTGAATGAATTATTCATATTTAATTAATTTGAGCTCATCGCATAGCTAGTGGCACATCAAATAAAAGTAGACATGATGACTATTGGTAACATGTCAAATAACTAAAAGCAGCTGTATATAAACAAGAAATACACCAAACAAGTTATATAACAAACAAAATTACAAACAAGAAATACGAAGTACAATCATTGTTATATATCAGGCTTTCGATGCATTGATTCAGTCCATTATGATACCTAATTGGGTGCTATTTTCGAGGTCCAAACTGCTAATTTTGTCTTCTAATCATCTCACCATGGCTTCCAATGTTCGAACTTTACCTTGCATTTCTCAGGCATATTGAAACTCCTCTCAGGAAAATCTTAGGATCAACCCACTCTACATATTCACAACAAGGGACACTATTCATGTTCCAACGTCTACCTTGGTACACTAGACAACCTTAATAACGACGTCCGACATTTGTTCTATTCATATCCACAAGTTTCAGACACATATAGCCATAATGACATATAGAACATGATGGATGGCTGAATCCATAGTCGTTAATTATTCATTTTCTTGTCCTTTAATTTGACAAGTCTACGTAAACATGGCTCTGCAAATTAGAATCACCAATAACGTCAAAGATATTATGAACTGTTTCAAACCGAGTTTTAGAAATGATTTCGGATTCGGCTTCCCATTGTACAACATGTTGCACCGATAGATCATCAGAGATCTCCCAATTATCCATATCTGTTTAGCTAGCAAATATGAAAATAGTTAGACCTAGACAAATCAACATATACGAAAGAAAGATGATTAAATTGGAGGAATAAATATATTACAGCTCATACTTATATTTTATAAATTGTGTGTTGGGGGGAGAACCGTACTAATATAATGATAGAACACACTACACATTACTCAAGCTGTTGAATTGACTACATACTGCACACTAATAAAGATTATCAGTACATAAGGAACATTGCATACAAAACTGGCCATGCTTAGACTTTATTAAATAGGGGACGACCTGAGTTATCTAACTCGCAAACCAGGTATACTGAAACCTCGTGCCTTAAAGTATAGTATTAGAATAAATAGTTATCATTATTGGCATACACATCAATGGGATACAGTTTGACAACATGTTGATCGATTCTTTGACGTTGACAACACGCCGACACTATAGCCACGTTGTACTGAGTAAAGAAAACGAACGAAATTGATTTTTACAACATACTGTTGTGTATACTGTAGTCGTGTTTTATTGAGTAAAGAAAATGAATACGACTTCATTATAGCAATGATGTAATGTCTGCCATAGGTGATTGAGTCAATAACAAAAATTAAATTAATTATTTATGTTTAATTAATTCAAGCTCGTTGCGTAGCGGTAGTTCGTAATTTTCAAGTTTGAAGTTCAAAATTATATATTGAATCCAGTATATGTCGAAATTCTTGGAATAAGAATCTTCCTGGTTTACTAAACTTAGGTTTATAATAAAAGAGTAAAATAAAAATTTCATATTTTAGATTTTGAGATATATCCAAAATAAAACTTTAAAATAATTACGGTAGGTAGTTCCTAAAATTAAATGAAATACTTATATTTCATTAATTCGAGCTCGTCGCGTGGCATTAGTTCGTAATTTCCAAGTTTGAAGTTCAAAATTATATATTAAATCCAATATATGTCGAATTTTTTTGAAACACGACCCTTCTATGTTTGTTAAACTTCAGTTTTCTAATAAAAGAGAAAAATCATGATTTCATATTTTAGATTTTGAGATATGTCTAAAATAAAATTTTAAAATAATTGCGATATAGTAGTTCCTAAAATTAAATGAATTATTTATATTTAAACAATTATTGTCTTAGATACGAACTAAACAATGAACATTATTAATAACAAACATTGAATAATAGGAATACATACCACAAAAACGACTGATGTTGGTAATTTATAAAAAAAACATAGAAAAGCACCATAGTAAATAAATCAATAAAGCTTTCTGAGCCATAGTGTGTAAGCCAATAATAACAAAGTTAATAAGCTTCGTGACCATTGAATTCCATTTCGTATTCTAATATGTCAAATAGAAGGAATTGCTTTAAAAACATCATCTTCTTCAATGATCTTGATAATCTTGCGGTAACGATTACAAGATTCTGCAAATTCACCATATGATTTGTGGATTTCCGAACATGTTCGCCTCATCGGGCAGTCATGATGGTTGTTGTAACCTTCCGTCACCGTATGGTTTGTGGATTTTCGAACTTGATTGCCTCACCGGGCAGTCATGATGGTTGTTGTACCTTCCGTCACCATCTTTCGTAACATTTCATGGGTTAGACCCCCACATGTACGTAACATAATATCATGCATGCGATCAACTTCAAGATAAGCTTTCCTAAGCATAAGTAACTCCAAAGAAGACCAATTAACGTTGGACATTTATTTGTTGAAATTTAAGTTTAATGTTATGTAGAATGAAGGAGGTACTTGTATAATTTTGTAACGATGAATCAATGATAGTGAGTTAACTGGCACATCAAAATCTACACAGACATATTGACTGTTGGGACCTCTTACTCAGTGATAAATCAAAACCTAGCTAGTGACATGTCAAATCATAACAGACACATTCACTGGTGGGTTCACTAAGTCAATGATAAATCAAAACACGTTGACAATTACATATAACTATATGACTATTGTTAGCCTACTTTGTGAACTAAGCAACACAAAGTCGAGATGTCAAGCGTTGAAGAACATTTCTTCTTAGAAAATATCGGGTCGGATCGGAGGGCTACTATCAAGTCGGATCGGAGGGCTACTATCCAGTCGGATCGGAGGGATACTACCAGTTCGGGACAGAACAGAGCAAAATGGACAAGGACTCAGGTTCAGCTCAGGTCGGGTCGGATCGGATGCTCCGATCCGAACCCCTTCTGCTCGCTCCTCCGAACCGAACCCAACATACCATATCCCTTCACCCCACGATCTCCTGAATGTTCAGAGTAGTTATGACCATTTCTGTAATAACCCGCAAAATCTGGGCCAGTTTAAAATTTTTATTTTGGCAATTTTAACGAATTTTGATTATTTGAAATGAATTATTTTAAATAATATCGACGAGAAAATTATTTTGAATATAATTAGAACGTATATATTATACGCGTCGTCGTTAGAATATAAATATTTATATATAATTATAAATAGAATTGAAAATGGTGCGGTAGTTCGATAATTCGATTTCAAACTTCAATTGAATGTACCGGGTGCAAAACAATCCGGATTTTAGTGAAACCAAAAATGATAGAATCTAATTGATAATATCTTTCCAACGAATCCAAAAAATCGAAATTTCATAGCGGGAATCAAAAGATTTGTCCGGTTGAAAATTCTGAATAGTCGCTATGGAATTCAGGCCCTTAAGAATGGACATTTTGCAAATGACCTCGGATTTCGACGAAACCAGTTTTGTTGGATCCGCAGTGTCAAGTTATTGCTAGATTCCAAATTTCATAATTTTTCGAATCAATATATGAGCATGGCAAAGGAAAACGCGTTTGACCAGTTTCAGTTGATTTTAATCGACTGGAAAATGGCCATTTTTAAACGGTCTCAGAATTCGACGAAATTAGTTTTGTTAGGACCGTATCGTCAATACGAAGCTAGAAAATATTTTTCGGGAATTTTTCTAGTTAGTATGTGACCCCGGTAATTTGAAATGTACGTTTAAAATTCAATATAATGATTTAAATGTAAATTCAACGGAAACTGATTGCAACTATCGAATCAACCTACGATACATATCCCATTGTGTTCGGAATGGGGGTAAAACGCTATGGACGACAGGCGGTGGGCCTCGTTTAGAGATCGAAAATAAAAGTTGCTTTTTAATGATAAATAATATAATAATAATAATAATAAAAATAATATAACCCTCTCCTCCCTATAACCTTTGGCCCCCCCGATTTCAGTTAGCAGAAGACAAGAAAAAAAAAAGAAAAAAAGCCCTAAATCGCCCATCGTCCCCCCCCCCTAACCAGTCGTCGCGCCTCCTCCGACGAAATTTCCCCCATCTCCGGCGAGCATTGGCGAACCCCCCCTCCCCTCAGCATCTCGACCGTCGTTTCCCTCCCCGTCTGAAGATCGACAGACCTCGAAACCCGAACCTGAGCAAACCCTAGCGCCGCCAGTTCCAACGCAACCACCCCGCCTTGGACCACCGTAGACCGCCACCGCTGGAAGCCCAGAGCACCCCTCCGACGAAGAACCCCCTCCCCCTCCATTCACTGTAAGTTCTATTTTTTTTATTTATTATTATTTATTTTCATTTAACTGAATTTTTATAATGATTTTAAAAACTGAGAATTTTAATTAGTCGAAGTTTAGATTTTTAAATTGGTTAAAAATTAGATTTTTATATGAAAAATAAAAACTTTATTTTTATAAAGGCGAAAACTTTATTTTTATAAAGGCGAAAACTTTATTTTTATAAAGGCGAAAACTTCGTATTTGAAAAGGCGAAATCTATATTTTTGAAAAGGAATTTTTATCTATATGGCATCGAGATAAAAATATGATTTTTATATATTGAACTTCGGAATAAAAATATGATTTTTATATATTGAACTTCGGAATAAAAATATGATTTTTATATATTGAACTTCGGAATAAAAATATGATTTTTATATATTGAACTTCGGAATAAAAATATGATTTTTATATATTGAACTTCGGAATAAAAATATGATTTTTATATATTGAATAGCGAAGTAAAAATTTGATTTTTACATAGGTATTGAAAGCGGGCAACGAAGGTAACAAAAAGGCGAGAACGAAGAAGATTTATATCAAAGAAGAGTCAAGATGTTTGGATAGCTTTCGGTGAGAATTTCTCACCTTTCAATTTCATTTCTTTTTATATATATATACTAGGATGCAGACGGTGCTTAGTAGCACCCGACACCCGTCATCCACAGACCATGTATGGCTTGTTTGTTAAATTGTTTGGTTGAGTAGTTAGTTAGAATATTTGATTGAATGGAAATTGTTTGGTGAAATGAAATTGATTTGATTGATGTGTGAATGGCGTGGGCCTTCACTAGACCGGGGATAAGGCTAGGCCTCGTCCCGTTTCTAGTATCGTGCCGTTATGCCGCCGAAATTTTCTAAAATATGTTAGAAAAATAAAAATAACATTTTATTGAATAAATAAACCAAATAGAATATTCATAGGTGGAATAAAATGTTTTATCGTTAAAAATATAATTTTTAACGTGAATGTGAATAAATAAATATTCATTTACAAACCAGACGGTTTGTTTATGTACACCTATTTGAAGGACATTGATTGGATCGATAAATTTTACACATCGCCCAACTGCACAAATAAAATCTGTGTTTGATTGTTTGAAACCCCACACGGGTGTTGGGATGAAATTTGAAGTTCACTCATCCTGATTGATTAAATATGTCGATCGATTGATTGATAGGCTGTTATAAGCGTTAGATATCTATATTTGATGCTTATACAGTGTAGTGCACTTTGGTTGATGGTTGATTATTTTTCAATGCTATTATATACATGTGATGTATGAAAATCCATATAATTAACATTATATGGTGATTGATTGGGCCTCATTCCAATTTGAAAAATAAAGAATAATATAAAATAAAGGTTCATGTGTTGACAGTACTCATCCATTGAGATTGGTCATGTGTTGAACGAAATATTTTAGTAATAAAATTTACATCTTTATCAATATAAAATAAAGGTTCATGTGTTGACAGTACTCATCCATTGAGATTGGTCATGTGTTGAACGAAATATTTTAGTAATAAAATTTACATCTTTATCAATATAAAATAAAGGTTCATGTGTTGACAGTACTCATCCATTGAGATTGGTCATGTATTGAACGAAATATTTTAGTAACAAAATCTACATCTTTATCAATATAAAATAAAGGTTCATGTATTGACAGTACTCATCCATTGAGATTGGTCATGTGTTGAACGAAATATTTTGATAATAACAACTATTTTGAAAAAGAAATATTTGAAATAGAATATTTGAAAATGGAAATTTATGAAGCCGTGTTGATTAGATTGACGCCATTTTGACGTGAACGGTATTTATATCGATTTTATTCATTTCGAAATGAATTGAATTGAAAACGATTTCGAAATGAATTGAATTAAAAACGATTTCGAAATGAATTGAATTAAAAACGATTTCGAAATGAATTGAATTGAAAACGATTTCGAATTGAATTGAATTAAAAACGATTTCGAAATGAATTGAATTAAAAACGATTTCAAAATGAATTGAATTGAAAACGATTTCGAAATGAATTGAATTGAAAACGATTTCGAAATGAATTGAATTAAAAATGATTTCTAAATGAATTGAATTGAAAACGATTTCGAAATGAATTGAATTGAAAACGATTTCGAAATGAATTGAATTAAAAACGATTTCGAAATGAATTGAATTAAAAACGATTTCAAAATGAATTGGATTGAAAACGATTTCGAAATGAATTGAATTGAAAACGATTTCGAAATGAATTGAATTGAAAACGAATTCAAATTGAATTGAATTGAAATGAATTAAAATTAATTGAAATTTGAATTGAATAGAAATGAATTTTAAAACGAATTTATAAAGAAGAATTCAATTTTGATTTGAATTGAAAAGGAAGTTGAAATTGCTTTTGAAACGAATTTAAAACTATTCATATAATTCGTTTTAAATAGAAATCGACGAAATATATATTATATATATTATATATATAAGATAATGGCCTGAATAGAACGCGCCGCGCCGCGGCAGTTCGCGAATTTCGACCATTTATTTCAAACGGACATTACGGGAGATCCGACCGTCGGATTCTCCTAAAACCGGAACCGTTGGGTTCGTATCGAAAAGAGCTTTCTAACGAATATTAGAAATTCAAAATCTAACGGTTGGATTTGGAGATACGTCCAAATCAAATTCGAAAAAGGTCGCTGTAAGTGCAGTTCGATGGCCATTGTTGGAAATCGACTGTACGTGCCTTGATAAAATTATTAAAAATAGTAATAATTTGTGTAAAATCATAAGAAATGATTTAGAAAGAATTGGGATGAAAAACTCCATATTTGAAAAGATAAAAATAGATTTTTATCGAAATGAACTAGTTTTGAACTGGAATTACAATTCTATTTATTTTTAAATAAATAAATTGAATTTGAAATGGTTTTGAAAATAACCAGAATTTCCAATGATTGCATTGGAATGGATTTGAATCGAAATTGCCTTCGGAATATTTCGATGTTGGATTTCGTGATGATACAGATATTGTTATGGGAATTTGAAAGATATATATATATATATATATCGTTATTTCCAATGCGATATTTGTTAGTCGTAGAATTTGATATTGAATATAAGCCGATATATTTTCTATTCAGAGCCTTGTATTGAATATCAAATGTGAATTGGGTTTGTCGTGAATGGTGTCTTCACTAACACTGTTCTTGAACCCAGTTGAGAAAAGATTAAATCTTTTTATTTAGATTTAATGAAGTGTACCAATTAAATAATATTTAATTGGAATTGAATGGATATTGATTTTTGGGTTTATCGTGGACAGTGTTTTAAATAACACTTGTTCTTTAACCCGATAATTAATGAATGTGACTTTGGGTTTATCGTGAACCGTGTTTTAAATGACACGGATTCTTTAACCCAGTTAACGATTAAAACTAAGTGGAGTTTTAATGAATCTTTAATTAGATTGAAAAGATCGAAAATGGAGTATCACCAGTTTTGCTCCAGGCGATAGTTAAATCTTTAATTAGATTTGAACGTGAAATGGTAATTGAATTTACCGATAACACTGTGGTGTTAGATATGAAGTATTACCAGTTTTACTTCATGGGATGAATAGGTTGGGATGGGGAAATTAAAATAAATAATTACTTCGGTAAGGTTCGCTAATCCCGACTAGTTTGGATTGAGATTCAAAAATAGAATAAAGAATAAATTCAAGGAATTTATCTTGGATAAAATTAATGGGAACCTTTCCCTATGAACGTGAAATTTAGAAACTAACTGTCGGTTAGCCAAGCAGAATGGTTTTCTGAATATTGATCTGATGTTGGTTTCGGCCTTCGGGGTTAATATTTGGGGAATTATTCTCTTGATTAATTTACAGTTAGTGACTAATGAATTGGAATGAGGCGTATGTTGTGTTTGTGTAACACTTATTTAAAATATACGCGAGTTATTCGGAAAGACCGGGTTTATCCCATTCTGAATAACTGATACGACGATATGTCGAAGATGAAGATGGTGGTAGAAGACCGGAAGTCTTCACATCGTTTGGATAATTACCGACGATCCTGATTGGGCTGTACACCCGAGAGGATGGAAATAGTTGGTGGTCGTCCAGACGTACTTGGAGATGGATGGATATGCGAGGAAAGTGCCTCCGGTTTCGTTCAGACCCAGAACGGACTTGTAAATGGACTGTGTGTGTCTGACATTGGATTTTAGTCCGTGCGATTGATCTCTATTAAATATATATCTGTTTGGCGGCGGAGAATTTATTCTCTTGCTTAACGCCCTTCTCTGAGACGTACGAGCTCAGGGGTTATATATTGATGGATATCAATCGCATGGAGTGAATTGCCTGTGTGGCATGCCTAAGTGGCAAATGATCAAGGCTTCTGTTGAAAAGCAAAGTCTTGTGGTTGATGATCAAAGCACGGCCTTTGTGGCGTAGCTTTGTGTAACGTTGATTCGCGAGTATCACACCCGGTATGAATCAAAAACGGGAGACGGATCTCAGGGAGGACATGCGTTTCTTTCTAGTTAGGAGTGGCGTCAGTGCTTGAACTGGCTGACGAGTTTGACTCCTGTGGATGTTACTTATTATTACTTGCTGAAAAGCGAGGCGCCTCATGATATCGGTTTCGGCCGATGCTTCTGGTCGGCTGACGGGCCAGATTTACGCCCCAAAGGGCGGGGAAACGTAGTGTTCAGGCATAATAATCCACATCGGTGGACCGACCCTGACGATCTAAAGGGTCGATGCGCTCTGACCCTGTGGCTCGGGCTAGAGAGTCACAAATCGGTAGAGGATCTTGCCCCTAGCCTTGGTTCATACCATAAATGATAACCCAACTTCCAATACGACGTCTTGCGGTTTTGATTGTAAACTTATATATGGCGACATAGTGTTATGGGGCATTCATGCCGCCTATGATTGATACTTATGATTTGAAGTTGTTTTATACACTATGCACTTATTATAGTATCAAATAATCTGTTTTAAACGTATCAAGCATTCTTTGGCTGTTATAAGGGAAAACCCTATCCTCGGCTGCGTTGCATTGTGTGATGGGACCTGGGTCTTATAACAGCTTCATTTTTCTTTATTTAGCATTGCGCTGTTTGTTTTATGCACTGGTATTCTTGGGAGGAAACCCGTTCCATGTTATACGGCGTGATCCCTTGATTTACCTAACTTTAAAATAAAGATTAACTGTTTTAGTTCTCACACTAGTCACATGACTGACCTGGAGTTTATTGTTTTAACCTAAACTCTGGGTGCCCTTATTTTGACACGGGCAGCTAGTAGTTTTGGTTTTGCAGATTTATATTCACAGGATCCTGGTTTACAGCTGAAACGATATCCGGAAAGCTTTGTATCCGTATATCTCATTCTAGTTGTGTATTGTATTATATTTCCGCTGCTATGTATTTAAATGTAATTTAAATCTCTGATATTTCTGTGTAATATTCATTTATACTCTGTATATTCTTGTAATCTGATGCATTGTTGTAATATACAATGAAATGTTCTTCTGTATGAGTTCTGTTGTGGCTTGTTCTCGAACTATCTGCGGCATTCCTTTACGGGGAAGTTACGGGTTTTCACAATTTCTTACCCATGATGACCACTAATCTGATGCGCTGTCAACACTGGAATCCATCCGAGCCCGAGAACGATGGGATGAAAGACACGTAGCTCCGACCCGAACCGAATCTGAGTGAATTTCCACCTATAAATACCCCGTCAAGAGACGTTTAAAAGGATCTTTTTTGGGCACTTTGAGAGTTGAAACACTTTCAAGAACCGAATTCCAGCATTCCCAGATAATCCAAATCGTCATTCAACATATATTTTGAGATAATTGAATGAATGTACGTGAAAAGTGAGTGAAATTGAGTGAATATCTCATTGTACTTACATCTATATCATCGAGGAAAGTGATTATAAAGTGGACGTAGGCTTTTCAACGTCGAACCACTATAAATTCTGTGTCTCCATTTTACTTTTGATCTTATTTTATTTCGATTTTAGTCAATTTGGGTGTTAGAACCACTTTTTGGTCTAACATTTTGGTGCTTTCACCGAGAATCATTTGAATTCTCTGTTTTTCCGGATTATCGTTCTACTTTTTGGACCGTTGAGTTCAAAGAAGTTAATCCTTAAGTTTCGACGCTTTTGAATATTTGTTGGTTGATTGTTGAAGAACTATGGCCAAAGGAAAAGGCAAGGAAGTTCAAACCAGTCGAGGGAACGGAGTTGGTGAAGATCAACAAAACGCGGTTGTGACAAGGTCTCGTGGACAGAGCTCGGGAGTGGATCAGACAGATACAGGAAATCCGAACCGAACTCAAGGAGAGAGCTCCGATCCGATCCGAGTAGGAGAATATGAAGCAGTGCACTCCCCTAACCCGAACCGATCCGAACAAGTTGCTCTGCACCGATCCGAACAGATTGCTCAGCTCCGATCCGTCGCTAGGTGATGCTGGAACCTCTACTCGAGCTCCTCCAAATGCTCCGACTCCAGCCACCAGGATCAATGATCAGATCAATCCATCTGCGCCTATTACCCAAGGAGATTTTTTGCGCCTTCTTGACATTCTTGAGAACACTAGGGAGGCTATGAAAATCCATGAGCGCACCAATCTCATGATGTAAGAGAACATGAGAATCATGAGCAGGGAAATTAGCGAACTCCGCAGACAGAGAACCCCATCCCCGGTTCATCACACACCAATGGATCAGTCTTCTTCTTCTGAGGAAGAACGGCCCTGTGAAAGAAGGCCGCTCGAACGACCTCAGAATTTGGAGCAGTTGACGTTCGGATCTTTGGGGTCCCGTGAGGACGTTGCACGGGTACTAGGACCCAATGACCCGAGCTTGACAGAGCCTATGTTGTTACCAATGCGGGGATCCCATGTATTACCTAGAGACCCTAACCTTACCAATCCCACTCAGGGACAAATGCTCCAGCCCCTTCCTCCCGAGATCGACCGGGAATGTAGGGAACAAAGCAGAGCAGAAGCGGCTCGAAGAAGGAGGGTGTCCCCTGATCAGGAGCCCAGAGGAAACCCGAACATCAGAAGGAGGGCGTCCCCTGATCAAGAGCCCAGAGGAAATCCGGATATCAGAGCCAGGGAGCCTGAACGACCCTTGACCAATGCTGACGTATGGACTATGGTATGCCAGATCATGTCTGAAAGTCGGAACTACACCAATGAAGATTATGGCATTGAGCGAAGCCATACTCCCTTTACTGATGACATCCTCAACTTTCAGTTTCCCCGACGTTTTAACCTGCCGCAGATGGACAGGTACAACGGGAGAACCGACTCGAGACAACATTTAATGCGATACGCATGGCTCATGAATGCTGCTGCTGCCCCTGACGCAGTGAAGTGTAAAGCCTTCCCGATCTATTTATAAGACGTGGCGCTGCTATGGTTTACCCGACTTCCTCCCCGGTCGATATCGAATTTTAGGGAATTAAGCGAACGTTTTATGAATCAGTTCCGACTCCATGCCCGAAAGTCTAAGAATGTTATTGAATTATCAAGAATTAAGCAAGCGCCAGGTGAGTCTTTGAAGTCATATCTCGACCGTTTCAACTTAGCTGTGACAGAAGTCAGTGACCCGCACGAGCCCACCATCTTGATGGCTTTGATGGAAGGAGTCGATCCCGACTCCGAGTTTGGAGATTATCATTCTGGGAAGCCACCTCCCACGAGAGAGTTATTTTATGAAAAGGCCGACATTCAATTAAGACGAGAGGAGGCAAGGGCAAACAGAAAGAGAAAGTCCGGAGCGACTTCAAAAGAAACTGTTCAGAGTAATGTTGTCGTGAAGCAGTCTGGAGAAAGTTTCGGGAAAGTTGAGGTGAATGTGGAAAACAAGAGTGGAAATGATAATAATGGAAACAGGGGCGACAACAACCGTAACGTGAATGGTAATAGGAGAAATAGGAACCGAGGAAGTAATTCTAACAAAAGACCCCGGTTCCAGACCTATGAGAATTATTCACCGCTGAACGACACTCTGGAGAACATTTACTTGGATACATACAATGTTTTGCAATACAAAAGACCGCCGCCTCGAGACTCAACGGAGAAAGAAATCGCAACTGGAAAATTTTGTTTATTTCATGGAACTCATGGGCATTCAACGAATGAATGTCGACATTTGAGAGATGTGATTGAGAAGCTGCTGCGCGAAGGAAAATTGGATGAATATAAGGCTGCGCCAAGAGACAGGGGGCAAGGAGAACAGGCTCCAAACCAGAACCAATCTGCTCCCAAGCCTACAGCGCAGCAGAAAGGCAAGGGAATTGTTATTAACACCATAGTAGGTGGACCCCACCCAGCTATCCGCAGTTTTAGAGCAATGGACCAATACGTTAATGCAGCTAAGCACGTAGATGTGGATGAATGTGATGATTTGGAAGATATCTCCCCTATAAAACAGCAGAGGACAATGTTTGATGACGTGGTGTTCTGTAGCAGAGACAATACCGGAATCCAGTCACCCACCGAAGATCCATTGGTTATTACCACTACCATTGGACCGGCATTGGTTCATAAGGTGCTAGTAGACAATCGAAGCTCTGTTAATATTTTGTTTAAAAAGTCATTCGATCAGATGAAACTTGAGTCTAAAGATTTGAAGCCATGCGAAGGTTGGATCCGAGGTTTCAACGGAGCGTCGACAGCTCCAATGGGGTATATAGAATTGCCCGTAACATTGGGGCAAGGGGAACGTCGAAGAGTACGAATGCTTCAGTTTGTAGTGTTGGACGTGGATTCGCCCTACAACGCATTTTTGGGAAGACCTGCCCTTGCAGAGTTCAGGGCTTGCATCGCCCCTTGGTGTTTATTGCTTAAGTTCCCAACTGAAGCCGGAACGGGAGTAATGAGAGGAGATCAAGTCTCCGGACGGGCTTGCTATGTTGCCGAATTAAAGATGTTGATGAAGGGACTCAACATCGAGAGTAAAGGTGCCTCGCCTCCTCCAAAGGAGGGTTCGGCGTAGCAATTAGAGGGATCAGCCCCGAAGGGGTTGCCCAAAGGAACGCCTGAAGACTTGGATCCCAGAAAAGATGAGGAACCAGAGGCTAGAAATGCAACTCCTAACAAAGCGACAGTGAACATACCCATTGACGAAGCTGATCCAACAAGAGTCTTGAAGATTGGATCCCAGTTGGATCCACATCGAGCCAAAGAACTAACTGACTTCCTGAAGGCAAACCTGGATGTGTTTGCCTGGACCCACGCCGACATGTGTGGGATATCGCCATCCATCATGAGTCATTCACTAAATATAAACCCAAAACACCCGCCTGTTAAGCAAAAGAGACGTGTGCTGGGCCCAGAGAGGTCGGCAACTCTGAAAGAAGAAGTGGAGAAGCTGAAAGAGAACGGATTTATTAGAGATTCGACATATCCCGACTGGATATCGAATCCTGTTTTAGTAAAAAAGCCAAACGGAAAGTGGCGGACATGCATTGATTTTTCAGACTTGAACAAAGCTTGCCCGAAAGATAGTTTCCCACTCCCCAGAATTGACCAGCTTGTAGATTCAACAGCGGGACACGAACTTCTTTCTTTCATGGACGCATATTCCGGGTACAACCAGATTCCTATGCACGTGCCAGATCAAGAACACACAAGCTTCATTACAAATTTGGGGTTGTATTGCTATGTGGTCATGCTGTTCGGATTGAAAAATGCTGGAGCCACCTATCAACGCTTGGTGAACAGGATGTTTTATAACCAAATAGGGAAGACTATGGAAGTTTATGTGGATGATATGCTTGTCAAATCGAAACAGTCCTCCAGCCATACACGAGACTTGGCAGAGATGTTTGGTATCCTGCGAAAGTACCGGATGAAGTTAAATCCTTTGAAATGCTCATTTGGAGTAGCATCGGGAAAGTTTCTAGGTTTCATTGTGAGCTCTCGAGGGATTGAAATCAATCCCAGCCAAATAGCAGCGATAAGAAACATTAAAGAACCGAGGAGAATCAAAGTTGTCCAAAGTCTTGCAGGGAAAGTAGCCGCGTTGAGTAGATTTATCCCCAAAGCAACGGACAAATGCGTCCCATTTTTTGACTTGATTAAAAGGGGAAAGAAGAACTTCGAATAGACTCCGGACTGTGTTGAGGCCTTTCGAAATTTATTGGAATTACTAGAGAAACTACCGATTTTGTCCAAGCCGGTGGATCATGAAGAGTTATTTGTTTACCTAGCGGTTTCGGCTCACGCTGTAAGCACAGCCTTGGTCCGAGAAGAAGACAAAGTGCAAAGGCCGGTATATTATGTAAGCAAGAAATTGGCAACTGCAGAACGCAACTACCCAAGAATTGAGAAGCTTGCTTACAACCTCCTGATCGCCTCCCGAAAACTTCGTCACTATTTCCAAGCTCACCCAATAACCATATACACTGACCAGCCTCTGAGGCAGGTGTTGCAGAGACCCGAAGCATCGGGACGTTTGATCAAATGGAATATTGAATTAAGTCAGTTTGATTTAAATTTTCAGCCGCGGAGGTCGATCAGGGGGCAAGCTCTAGCTGACTTTATAGCAGAGTTCACAATCCCAGAGGAGGAAATGATCGATGACAAAGTGGTCAAGTCAGAGGACGAGTTAAAATTAGATCCATGGAAGCTGTACACAGACGGAGCCAAGAACGACCGAAGGTCCGGAGCTGGAGTCGTCTTAGTTACTCCTGAGGGACGATCGTTATATTACGCTCTACGGTTAGAATTTTCAGCGACTAATAACGACTCCGAATATGAAGCCCTGATTGCCGGGCTGAAACTTGCTAAAGAACTTGGAATAAAGACATTGGATATATTCTGCGACTCCAAAATAGTTGTTCGCCAAGTGCGAAAGGAGTTTGTGGCTCGGGGACCTTGACTTATCGCCTATCTTGGGAAAGTGGAAGAGCTGTTGAGCAACTTGGAACGGTATAACATAACGCATATCCCAAGAGCCGAAAACCAGAAGGCAGACAGGCTACCAAAGCTAGCTAGTTCCGACAACCTGGAAGAAACCGAAATAATTCCAATTGAAACGTTGGGATCGCCAAGCTTTGAGTCGATGGAAATTGAATTTGCTTTCGAAGCGGAACCGGAGAAGGAGTCGTGGATGACCCCAATTAAGAATTTCCTCAAGAATGGGATACTCCCGTCAAAGAAGAGTGAGAGACGGGCTATAGTCCGCAAGGCCACTAGATACATCCTTCAAGATGATATTCTTTATAGACAAGGATTTTCTATGCCCTTGTTACGATGTGTAGCACACAACGACATCAAACGTGTACTAAGAGAAGTACACGAAGGTGAGTGTGGAGATCATACGGGAGGTCAGACCTTAGCAAAGAAGGTATTGCGGTATGGATACTTCTGGCCCACAATTAATAAAGATGCAGCTAATTATTCACGACGCTGCGACAAGTGCCAGAGATTCGCCAAAATCCCCAGAGCACCACCGACCCAACTCAGATCGATGGTGAGTCCTTGGCTGTTTGCCATGTGGGGAATTGACATCATCGGAGTTCTACCAATTGCTAAAGGAGGAGCGAAATATGCAATAGTCGCCGTGGACTATTTTACGAAGTGGGCGGAAGCTGAGCCCCTAACCAAAATCACGGCGAGAAAGGTGATAAGTTTCGTGGTTAGAAATATTATATGCCGATTTGGGATCCCAAGGACCATTATAACTGATAACGGAACCCGGTTCGATGGTGCCGAATTCAGAAATTTCTGCCAGAAATATAAGATCGACAAACGGTACACTGCGGTCGCTCATCCACAGTCAAACGGGCAAGTAGAAGCAATAAAAAAAGTCATAAAGTCCATCCTCAAGAAACGATTAGAACGCGCAAAGGCAAAATGGGTGGATGAATTGCCCTTAGCTTTGTGGGCATATCGGACAACGTTTAAGACAGCTACCGGTCATACCCCTTTCTCTATCTCATTTGGTTCAGAAGCAGTAATTCCAGTAGAGCTTGAAGTTCCCTCTCACAGGGTAACATATTATGACCCGATGACGAATCGGGCACTCTTACTCGAGTCTCTTGATGAAATCGAAGAAAAAAGGGACGAGGCAGACTTGCGTGCGTCAAGACATCGACGTCAGATGGCACGCTATTATGACAAAAAAGTTCGTTTTAGGACTTTTGAACCAGGAGATTTGGTGCTAAAGCGAGTCTTTCCATCCCTTCCTCACCTCGGTCCAAAGTGGGAAGGACCTTTGTCATCCAACGGAAACTTGAAACAGGAACCTTCAAGTTAACGACCGTAGATGGCGAAGAGGTACCTAGGGCTTGGAATGCCCCACACTTGATGCGATATTTGAATTCGGAATGTTGTACTCTTTGCTGTTTTCCTTATGAACTCTGTAAAAAGGCACGACTTGCCTTAGAAAAGTCTGTTGATATGAACAAAGAACTATAAAGTGGATGTAGGCTACGACTTAGCCGAACCACTATAAAAATATCGTGTGTCATTTACTTTCCTGCATTATATATACCTTCAACTACTATTCTGTTACGATTATGGAATATAAGATGATTTAAAACCTGAAAGGTTGAAAACAGCTTATATGCAGGGACAAGCACAACGACTGTTTGTGCGATAAGACATGAAAGAATGGGAAGATGACATTCTTAAACTCTAACTCTCGAGAATTGAGAGAGAGTATAAAGGACGGGAAGACGACGTCCTCTGAGGCGTGAAGGTGCACCCAGACAAGAGACCGCCTCAGTAAGAACTCTAACCTGAGTATAAGACAGGAGAGTATAAAAAATGCCAGAAAAAACGACAGGCATCGACGACACAAAGAATGTGACCCCGTCGGAGAATCGGGGACATTCAGACTGTTTGACTAAATCTTGAATAGTTTTTCAAGATTGACTGGGGGCATATATGTACACACATATTTCCCACACCATAACTTCATTACACAACTATAGTAGGACATGCATTTTTACATAAGTATAGATCTGATAACTAATAGACATTGCAGAAAATGAACTATTTTTATTTACAAATGAACGAATTTGTACAGGAAAACAGGCAAAAAGAAGGTGCAAGGGCCACCCTTGCAGCAACAATTATGGGTCAATCAAATGCTAAAATAACACTCCATCATTTAGACTTTGAAGCGGGCTTGGACTTCTTAGCAGCCTTCCCCGCATCCCTTGCCTCTTTTTCGCCCTCCGTCAAGATGCGCTTTGACTTTTTCTTCCCTGAAGCTGAAGTGCTGGAATCAATTGACTTTTTCCCGGAAGGCGGAATGCTGGAATCAAGAGAAGACTTTTTAGCAAGTTCCTCTGTAATAGATCTAGTCGAAAGCTTAACAACTAACCTTGATCCCGCATCCACTACTGCGAGGGGCTTAAGACTTTCAGGGTCTAAGTCTTCAGCTTTAAGCTGCATGCGTTTATCTTGTTCGGCTTTCAGTGCAGCTAAGGTAACATCATCGGAGCTTTTCGACTCCCCGATTATAGCCACCTCAGGGTCTTCCTCATGTCCCCCGTTGCCGCCATCATCTTTTAAGGCATCTATCATTTCGTCATCATGAGGAGTGTCAGCCTTAGACGGTTCAATTCCTTATCCCGAATCTATGGGGGCAGCCTTGTCTTTTTCCCCTTTAGCCTTCTCCGTAGGCTTTGCTCCAGAGGCGGTTCCCTGGGACACATCTTTCTTCTCGGATGGTTCAATACCAACAGAGTAAGAAGCAATAGTTATCAACTCAGGAGAAAATAATGGGTTCTTCATCGATTGCTCAATTACGTGATGAAAGGTAGAGATAGCTTTGACGAATTGAGGTGAAAATGTAGAGATACCTTCCGACGACTTCTCGGCTGGAGTAACCGCTGTCTCCGATGCCGTTTCGGGTATGGGGGATAAAAGAGATGCCCGAGGGATCCCCGGGTTTTTAGGATCATATCCCTCTACTTCAGAAGTTTCAGAGGCGGTAGAGGAAAAACCAGCCTCAGGAATGTTCTTTTGCTTAGCCTTCCGCCTCTCTTCGTCCATAACAGCAGCAATGAGGCGGCGTCCTTCGGCTAGGCGTTCTGGTTCATCATCTCGTAGATATTTCTCCATCAGCTTGTCCTCATCAATGGAATCAACCTTGAGCTCCTCTTTCTCCCATTCAATGATTTGACTCCATACTTGGACTAGGGTAGATAGATAATCTTCAATCCAAGAAATGTTCCGGCGACGAATGATATGCGCAAAGAATTCAATCATTAATTCGCCGAAACCATGCACCTCTCCCTCAGCCTCCGACAGTTGTTTGCGGGCCTCTTCAGCGGACTTGATAGCACATTCGACGTTACCCTCCGCTAAGGCAGCCCTGTTCTCTGCTTCCGCTAGCTTAGAAGCCAAGTCAGCGTTTCTCTTTTCCAATTCAGCATTCTTCCTCGCTAACTCGGCCTTCTCCCGCTCAAGGTCAGCGTAAGCAAGTCGCATTTTGGCAGCATCTGACTTGGCATCCTCAGCTTGTTTTTTCAATTCCGAACGCTCTTGGGTATGGGACTCAAGCAAATCATGGTAGCGTTTTTGCAGATCTTCAAATTGTTGCTTGAAGCTAGTAGCATCCCGTTGAGCGACAGCAAGTGTAACAACCCGTATTTTCAATAACCTGTTATAACATAAATGGAGGCAGAATTAAACTGTAAAATCTGAATCAAGGGAAACGGGCTATGCCATTGCGTTCGTCTCGGAAAAATACGCGAAATAGAGTCCGAGTTTTCGAAAATCGGAGTCCGTATGACCAAGATATGGCCTCGCGAAGTTTCACGAAAAATTCCCAAATTAAAGTATACTTAATTAAGTGAAATGGGTTGCGCAGAGAAATATATATATATTGATATATATATATATATATAATTGAAAATTAAATAAATAAATATGCAAAAATGTTCAAAACAGCGAATTGGGAGAGGGGAATAACCGAACCGGCCGATTTTTGAGGTCGACCCGAGCTCGCTGGGTCGACTAGGGGTTAATCCAGGGTGTTTGGCTGTTAACCCGTGGGCCGATTCGCTCAAATGCAGATTTTGCATTTGGATGGTTCTCATGGTTCATCTTTAATCTAAAGGCCCTAGATGGTTCCTACACTTGATTTCTTCCCCAAGACATGCTTTGATGGCTTGGATTGAATCTAGGTTTAATCCTATGGCCTAAAACACTTGCCTAATCTATAAATAAGACCCTAACCTATCCTAAATCCTCATTATTCATTCATGCAACTAAACTATGGCAAAATTTTACCTCTCATGGCCTCCACTCTCTTCATAAAATTTCTAAATGGTTTCTATGAGAGATTTTCCATGCATACAAGTGTTTTCAAGCTTGTATGAGTGTCATTAGCTTGCATTCAAGTCAAGTTTCTATCTTTGCATCATAAAGCAAGGGTTTTGATCATTTTGGCTCAAGGGTTTTTATGTTAGAGCTTGCATTTTGGGTCTATTTGATTGCATAAGGGCTTTGTCATATCTTTTGAGCCTTCATAGCAATGTAAGCCCTTTCCCTACTCTTAGATATTAACTATGAAGTTAAATATTCATGTTGCAAGTTTGGGTTTGATCATTGAGTATGATACATGCTATCATGTCATGCAAGTTTATGAAGTCATTATCTTGATCTTGTGAGCTAAAAGCTACAACCTTTATGTTGAAATGTTGCATTAGGCAATATGAGAACCCTCATAACCTTTATGTCAACTTGCATATGAAGTCATAACCCTTATATGATGATATATGCGAGTTACTAGTCATCATTCCATATCTTTTGTCACCATGATTCGCTTATGTGCCAAGTTTGGGTTTATGCATGTTTTGAGGCTTAAGAATGTAACATGCAAGTTAATGAACACATTTGTGCCTCATTTGCCACCATGATTAACTTGTGGCTTAATATCCATTTTTGTCATGCCTTTGCCAAGTCTCTTCTTTTAATCCATTACGTTGTCGCGAACGTATATGCGAGTTTAAAAGCGTTGGGTTATGTTATGGGTAATTTCTAATGACATGAAAATACAACTTGAAAACATGACTTGAAATATAACATGGAAGTTGACATGTAAGTATGCATAAAAACATAAGCTTGGGAATTTACCTATTAAGTTAGGTCTACCCTTTGGGAATTTACCTATTAAGTTAGGTCTACCCAAATGCTTGAAAACTTGTAACATGTTTTGGGAAACATGATGCACATGACACTTAGATAATATAAGTGTGGCCAACTCGAGGTTGGGTTGAGTTTGCAACGTAAAACTACCCGGAACCGACCGGCCTAACTAGTAGTTGCAAACAATAGGACCCAATGTGAGAAGTTGGTCATGTTGTGCTTGAACCCGAGGTTAGACCAAGTTGTGGTGTAAAGCTACCCGGAACCGACCGGCTTAACTAGTAACCACAACAAAGTCTAATGTGAGAGGTGAAGGTGCATTAAGTAATTAATGCCACATGATAGGGTTAAGTTAATTTGATTAATGACTCTTAACCAAATATGACATGGACAAAGGGGTTAAGTAATTTGATTAGGCTAATGATGCTTAACAAAACATGACAAGGTTGGGTAGGTTAAGTAACTTGATTTGCCTAATGACACTTAACCATTTTTATATGACTAGTGGATGGGGTTAAGTTAACCAACACTTAATCAATCCAACGCGATAACTTGGTAAGGTTAAGTAAGTTTTCTTAATGACGCTTAACCGAAAAATACGGTTAACGAATGGGGTTAAGATTAGACTCAACTAGTCTAAACATGGAAATCGGATGGGGTTAAGTTAGCCTAGACTTAATTAATCCCACTTGGTAGTTTAATGGGGTTAAGTTAAACACTTAACTAATCTAAACATGATGAATTGATGTGGTTAAGTGACCTATACTTATCCAATCTAACTCGTTAATTTATTGTGGTTACGTTAACCAATACTTAACCAATATAACATGAAAACATGATAAGGCTAAGTCACGAATCGCTTGAATACACTTGACCGATTTGACTAAGTAAATTGATAGGGTCAAGTTAATATATACTTAACCAATCTAGAATGATAATTGGACGAGGTTAAGTCGTGAATTGCTTAATATACTTAACCAACTTGAGCATGGTTTGTAGGGTTAAGCCTTGAACTTGGATACTTAGCCAATTTTGACAGGATTTGTAGACGGGTTAAGTCATGAACTTAAGTGACACTTAATCCATTATGTAAACCCTAGTTCTGAGGATTAGGTGGATAACCGTAGTTAACAAGGATAACGGGAACAATGCTAAGTGGTAAACCTTTGTTGAAGAATAACTAAGTAATGATTCTTAGTCAAGGAAATTTAGACCAGTTCATAGATAGATGAGTAACCTGATACGGTAGGTCATCGTTTAAGTATACGAGTAGGAGCAAGTATCTGATTTAGATAAAGGCTCCAGCGAATTGGGTAACGAAGCAGCGGCTTCGGGGAACGTGAGGATATTCTTGGTATCCCTCTATGAGCTGCCAGGTGATTATACTAGGCTCATGAGAGGTTAAGGTCTGCGTTAGAAGAACCAAGAGTATGCCTTGGTTGCTATACGAGCGACCTAAAGACGGGGATGGATAGGGGATAGTCGACGATACACGGTCGTACCCTAGATAGCATTTCGTCAGGCTACCTACCATCTTTGGTCAAGCGTGTACATACGGAAAGGCAGAGAACACCCAAAAGACCATAATTGCTATCTAATTATGGTTGCGGTAAGGCTTGGATGTGGGTTGGCCAGTGTTGTGTTCTCATACAGGATTTATCCTGTCTTGTCTTTCACTAGTTGAGGGAGTGGTCTCGTGGGACCATAGCCACGTATAAGAAAAACAGACCTTAGCATCTGCATCGGCAGATAAATCGAAAGCTCCCGACCGAGTCCTGTATTTCTTGATTTGCCCTGTGATAGGACTCGGATGGCACGATGTGATACATGTGGATACAGTCATGGAAAAGCGATTCACGATGAATGCGTGGGAAAAAGGGCGAGGTTGGCGGTTAGCGTAATCCCTAGTGGCCCTAGGTGGTTGAACCCAAACCGAGATACGAAAACGTGCAATAGGTAAGCATAATCCCTAGCAGCCCTAGGTAGCATAAGTCCTAGTTGTACAAACAATAATTCATGTTGGAAGACCCTAGCTAGGTTTAGGGTAACAGTCCAAACCGATCTTAAGGATCATGGAACTATGTTAAAGTAATATAGAATCTCATGGGAAAGCCCGTATGGTCTACGGCAAGGGACTGAACATTTACATGGAATAAAACATACAAGTTGAGTAACCTATATATGCGATATATTAGGTTGACATGGACCATTACACGACTTTTGAGTGAGGGTCATTCTTGGTTAACACATGACACGATGGGGATACTAGTACGGTAGGTGCAGAGCTAAAATACAGGATAGATATCACGGGGCGTTATACGTGACAGATATCTTGGGGATATTATACTTGATAGAAACCTGACGATGTGATACCTTTTTTTATCTTGACATCGTAATTTATCATGACACCTTAGTTTATCTGAGTTCAGTAGTTCATCCTGTTATTTTGATTTAGCTTATCTATCTTGTTATCATGCTTATGTTCATCTCAGTTTCTCATGTCAGTTAACTTTACTAGTTTTTATGCTAATAGTAGATAGGGCTTACTCAGTCTTTTTGACTGACCCGTTTTGTTTCGCCTCTTTTCTTCCGTTTCCCCCCAGGTTACAGGGAGGAAATACTGTTGTTTAGTTCGGACTTCTTCTGGTTGAAGGTCATCATGGATGGCTTGGACTTTTCTTGGCTAATGGCTACTTTACTGTTTTTACTTGGGGAATAATTTATGAAAATGTCTTTATGCTTCTTTACTATTGCAAGACAGGTTTTGATGTACTCTGATGTAAAAGGCTTTAGACCTTATTTATTCATGTTATGAAAGTTTGATTTTACTTCCGCTATTTTATATGTTCTGTCTTGTGATATTTCTGTGCATGTTTACCAATAATGCCCCTCTAAAGCTAGTGCATTCCTTTGCGAGTGACCCTAGCGGAGGCGGGGTGTTACACGTGGTATCAGAGCAGAAGGTTACCAGACTGGGCAAAAGTTTTTAAAGACCTTCTGAAAACTATTTGAAAATAAACCGTTTACAAAGAAGCATTTTTCAAGAAAATTTTCTTTTAAAAGAAAAAGGCTATTCCCCAAAGGCCATTAGCACTATCCTTGTTTCCTTAATTGAGTCTCTTTTCCTTTCTTTCCTCCATCTGTAGTCACAGTAGTTTTAACTGCGACTAGTCTTTTCTACCTACGAAAGCGCTTTCCATATGATGGAGGTGGTTCTCGAGAGACCAGTGGCCGCGTTATAAGAAAGGATCGTGAGAAAGAAGGATAAAGGATACGAGCTTAAGGATGAGCAACTTGTTGGTATGGCTTAGTCCTCAAAGGAGGGAGAAAGATGAACAATGAAACCCATGACGAGAGAGTACCTTTGGCATGGTAAAACGGGGCGGATAGTTAAGTATTATGGGACAAGGACAAGATCATCGGGAGGGCAGTAGTATGCTCTCATTTCTAGAGTACCTCGGAAGGAGGGTAACGATCTTGTTAAAGGTTTAGCTTTTCTTCTCTATCATCCCGTTAGGACTTCGTTGTTCGTATCATTTAAGTCTGCTTCGATAGTTGAGTCTCTGCACCTTAAGTACTAGCGTAATAGAGAATCCCATTTTTGTCTCAAAGTCCTATTGGAGAATCAGTCCATTTATACATGACTTGTTTGGATTTGGGAATGTCTATGCCAAGTGTTGAGTTTGGAAATAATGCTTATGTTTATAAGCTATGGATGGATTCTAGGGATGAAGTGGTTATCCAGTAGGGGGTGCCACTCTCAGTTTTGATAGGAGGGTAGTTAGACCTTTTGACTAGCCTTGGTAATGCCCTCGAAGTATCGGGTAACCTTTTTGAGGTTCTGTCATGACTAGTTACTTAGAATCCATTGATGCCTTTATTGGGAATTTGAAGCCCGATCGAGTGGTGTTCGCCAATAAGACGGATGGTTTACTTCATTTATGCATGGGTTATAGAGATCACCCTAGTAAGTGCGCATGATAACCTGATTGACATCTGTTTACTTTCAAGAGAAAGTTCTTCTACATGGAATGCCTTATAGTATATAAACGAGATCCAAGATTCACTAGTGAATTTTGGAAAGCTTGCATGAGATCATGAGTACGTAGTCATGTTTGCGTCAAGTATTCTAGGAAAAGGATTAGTGCAAGTGGAACGAGAGGCGACGAAGAAATGAGTTCCAGCTCATGTTATGGAAACAGGAATAAGAAGCTACAAAATTGCGAAGTTAAAAGACGACTTTGATGGTCAAAGACTAGATACGCGCATGATATCTCTTTTTGGGAGTATATCCTTGATCCCTGTTTTCTGTAGAGCTTACTTGTAGGCTATCTTTTGTGGACATCCTCTCGGTCCTATTCTCCGTTACAAACCCTGTAAGGAGTTTGTCCTGTTTATCTTCTCGACCCTGTTTCAGGGAATTCTAGGTAGAACCCTATGGATGTAAAAATGTATTTGAAACATGTTATGATTGATATGGTTGCAAGTGGTTGCAAGTGGTTGCTCGTGGATGCGCGAATACACATTAGATACTAGCTCGACTCGGTCACGTTTCATATTGCATATGCACGAGTATTTATACTTGTTTATGGATGAAATCGAATGTATTATCATGCGGTTGTTGCATATGAATGAATGATTGTGCACGCATATAGTATCTATATGACTAGGACTATTTGCATACATGTTGGATTCATAGCACTATACATATTTTGCATTAGAAAGATTATTCGGGCCTGATCATTAGCATTAGCTAAGGAACATGTACACACACGTTTTGCATATATTCATACAGCATTAGAAATCATCTAAGGACAATGGTTGCTTGTGGATGATGTTTTGAGTAGATGGATGATGGATGGTAGGATATGTTCTTCCTAACTTGGAGATTTCGGGGACGAAATCCTAAAAGGTGGGGAGAATGTAACAACCCGTATTTTCAATAACCTGTTATAACATAAATGGAGGCAGAATTAAACTGTAAAATCTGAATCAAGGGAAACGGGCTATGCCATTGCGTTCGTCTCGGAAAAATACGCGAAATAGAGTCCGAGTTTTCGAAAATCGGAGTCCGTATGACCAAGATATGGCCTCGCGAAGTTTCACGACAAATTCCCAAATTAAAGTATACTTAATTAAGTGAAATGGGTTGCCCAGAGAAATATATATATATTGATATATATATAATTGAAAATTAAATAAATAAATATGCAAAAATGTTCAAAACAGCGAATTGGGAGAGGGGAATAACCGAACCGGCCGATTTTTGAGGTCGACCCGAGCTCGCTGGGTCGACTAGGGGTTAATCCAGGGTGTTTGGCTGTCAACCCGTGGGCCGATTCGCTCAAATGCAGATTTTGCATTTGGATGGTTCTCATGGTTCATCTTTAATCTAAAGGCCCTAGATGGTTCCTACACTTGACTTCTTCCCCAAGACATGCTTTGATGGCTTGGATTGAATCTAGGTTTAATCCTATGGCCTAAAACACTTGCCTAATCTATAAATAAGACCCTAACCTATCCTAAATCCTCATTATTCATTCATGCAACTAAACTACGGCAAAATTTTACCTCTCATGGCCTCCACTCTCTTCATAAAATTTCTAAATGGTTTCTATGAGAGATTTTCCATGCATACAAGTGTTTTCAAGCTTGTATGAGTGTCATTAGCTTGCATTCAAGTTAAGTTTCTATCTTTGCATCATAAAGTAAGGGTTTTGATCATTTTGGCTCAAGGGTTTTTATGTTAGAGCTTGCATTTTGGGTCTATTTGATTGCATAAGGGCTTTGTCATATCTTTTGTGCCTTCATAGCAATGTAAGCCCTTTCCCTACTCTTAGATATTAACTATGAAGTTAAATATTCATGTTGTAAGTTTGGGTTTGATCATTGAGTATGATACATGCTATCATGTCATGCAAGTTTATGAAGTCATTATCTTGATCTTGTGAGCTAAAAGCTACAACCTTTATGTTGAAATGTTGCATTAGGCAACATGAGAACCCTCATAACCTTTATGTCAACTTGCATATGAAGTCATAACCCTTATATGATGATATATGCGAGTTACTAGTCATCATTCCATATCTTTTGTCACCATGATTCGCTTATGTGCCAAGTTTGGGTTTATGCATGTTTTGAGGCTTAAGAATGTAACATGCAAGTTAATGAACACATTTGTGCCTCATTTGCCACCATGATTAACTTGTGGCTTAATATCCATTTTTGTCATGCCTTTGCCAAGTCTCTTCTTTTAATCCATTACGTTGTCGCGAACGTATATGCGAGTTTAAAAGCGTTGGGTTATGTTATGGGTAATTTCTAATGACATGAAAATACAACTTGAAAACATGACTTGAAATATAACATGGAAGTTGACATGTAAGTATGCATAAAAACATAAGCTTGGGAATTTACCTATTAAGTTAGGTCTACCCTTTGGGAATTTACCTATTAAGTTAGGTCTACCCAAATGCTTGAAAACTTGTAACATGTTTTGGGAAACATGATGGACATGACACTTAGATAATATAAGTGTGGCCAACTCGAGGTTGGGTTGAGTTTGCAACGTAAAAATACCCGGAACCGACCGGCCTAACTAGTAGTTGCAAACAATAGGACCCAATGTGAGAAGTTGGTCATGTTGTGCTTGAACCCGAGGTTAGACCAAGTTGTGGTGTAAAGCTACCCGGAACCGACCGGCTTAACTAGTAACCACAACAAAGTCTAATGTGAGAGGTGAAGGTGCATTAAGTAATTAATGCCACATGATAGGGTTAAGTTAATTTGATTAATGACTCTTAACCAAATATGACATGGACAAAGGGGTTAAGTAATTTGATTAGGCTAATGATACTTAACAAAACATGACAAGGTTGGGTAGGTTAAGTAACTTGATTTGCCTAACGACACTTAACCATTTTTATATGACTAGTGGATGGGGTTAAGTTAACCAACACTTAATCAATCCAACGCGATAACTTGGTAAGGTTAAGTAAGTTTTCTTAATGACGCTTAACCGAAAAATACGGTTAACGAATGGGGTTAAGATTAGACTCAACTAGTCTAAACATGGAAATCGGATGGGGTTAAGTTAGCCTAGACTTAATTAATCCCACTTGGTAGTTTAATGGGGTTAAGTTAAACACTTAACTAATCTAAACATGATGAATTGATGTGGTTAAGTGACCTATACTTATCCAATCTAACTCGTTAATTTACTGTGGTTAAGTTAACCAATACTTAACCAATATAACGTGAAAACATGATAAGGCTAAGTCACGAATCGCTTGAATACACTTGACCGATTTGACTAAGTAAATTGATAGGGTCAAGTTAATATATACTTAACCAATCTAGAATGATAATTGGACGAGGTTAAGTCGTGAATTGCTTAATATACTTAACCAACTTGAGCATGGTTTGTAGGGTTAAGCCTTGAACTTGGATACTTAGCCAATTTTGACAGGATTTGTTGACGGGTTAAGTCATGAACTTAAGTGACACTTAATCCATTATGTAAACCCTAGTTCTGAGGATTAGGTGGATAACCGTAGTTAACAAGGATAACGGGAACAATGCTAAGTGGTAAACCTTAGTTGAAGAATAACTAAGTAATGATTCTTAGTCAAGGAAATTTAGACCAGTTCATAGATAGATGAGTAACCTGATACGGTAGGTCATCGTTTAAGTATACGAGTAGGAGCAAGTATCTGATTTAGATAAAGGCTCCAGCGAATTGGGTAACGAAGCAGCGGCTTCGGGGAACGTGAGGATATTCTTGGTATCCCTCTATGAGCTGCCAGGTGATTATACTAGGCTCATGAGAGGTTAAGGTCTGCGTTAGAAGAACCAAGAATATGCCTTGGTTGCTATACGAGCGACCTAAAGACGGGGATGGATAGGGGATAGTCGACGATACACGGTCGTACCCTAGATAGCATTTCGTCAGGCTACCTACCATCTTTGGTCAAGCGTGTACGTACGGAAAGGCAGAGAACACCCAAAAGACCATAATTGCTATCTAATTATGGTTGCGGTAAGGCTTGGATGTGGGTTGGCCAGTGTTGTGTTCTCATACAGGATTTATCCTGTCTTGTCTTTCACTAGTTGAGGGAGTGGTCTCGTGGGACCATAGCCACGTATAAGAAAAACAGACCTTAGCATCTGCATCGGCAGATAAATCGAAAGCTCCCGACCGAGTCCTGTATTTCTTGATTTGCCCTGTGACAGGACTCGGATGGCACGATGTGATACATGTGCATACAGTCATGGAAAAGCGATTCACGATGAATGCATGGGAAAAAGGGCGCGGTTGGCGGTTAGCTTAATCCCTAGTGGCCCTAGGTGGTTGAACCCAAACCGAGATACGAAAACGTGCAATAGGTAAGCATAATCCCTAGCAGCCCTAGGTAGCATAAGTCCTAGTTGTACAAACAATAATTCATGTTGGAAGACCCTAGCTAGGTTTAGGGTAACAGTCCAAACCGATCTTAAGGATCATGGAACTATGTTAAAGTAATATAGAATCTCATGGGAAAGCCCGTATGGTCTACGGCAAGGGACTGAACATTTACATGGAATAAAACATACAAGTTGAGTAACCTATATATGCGATATATTAGGTTGACATGGACCATTACACGACTTTTGAGTGAGGGTCATTCTTGGTTAACACATGACACGGTGGGGATACTAGTACGGTAGGTGCAGAGCTAAAATACAGGATAGATATCACGGGGCGTTATACGTGACAGATATCTTGGGGATATTATACTTGATAGAAACCTGACGATGTGATACCTTGTTTTATCTTGACATCGTAATTTATCATGACACCTTAGTTTATCTGAGTTCAGTAGTTCATCCTGTTATTTTGATTTAGCTTATCTATCTTGTTATCATGCTTATGTTCATCTCAGTTTCTCATGTCAGTTAACTTTACTAGTTTTTATGCTAATAGTAGATAGGGCTTACTCAGTCTTTTTGATTGACCCGTTTTGTTTCGCCTCTTTTCTTCCGTTTCCCCCCAGGTTACAGGGAGGAAATACTGTTGTTTAGTTCGGACTTCTTCTGCTTGAAGGTCATCATGGATGGCTTGGACTTTTCTTGGCTAATGGCTACTTTACTGTTTTTACTTGGGGAATAATTTATGAAAATGTCTTTATGCTTCTTTACTATTGCAAGACAGGTTTTGATGTACTCTTATGTAAAAGGCTTTAGACCTTATTTATTCATGTTATGAAAGTTTGATTTTACTTCCGCTATTTTATATGTTCTGTCTTGTGATATTTCTGTGCATGTTTACCAATAATGCCCCTCTAAAGCTAGTGCATTCCTTTGCGAGTGACCCTAGCGGAGGCGGGGTGTTACAGCAAGTTGAGCCTGTGTATCCTCCAAGTCTTTTCCTAAATTTTTTAAGGCCCTTGCATCGTCTTCTGCGGTTTTTTGCATCGAGTCAGCATTCGTGATTAAAGTGCGGATGATTCTGGAAAGGCTGCGCGAATACTTGAACATCTCTGAATACTGTTTCTCGACCGCATCTATTTTTTCTTTGGCCTCATCTGCCCACCTCGAAGAAGTAGGCTCGAGAGCAGGTAAAAAATTCAAGTTTTCGAAGTAATGTTCAGGAAATTGCTCCTCCAGATACGCCTGCTTAACTGCAATTTCAGCATCTAGCGGTGGAGGTGCGGGGAATGTCAGCTCGGTATCCCTGTGCGTGGAGGGCTCAATGGCCTCTTCATCCTTTCTAGACCGTATAGCGGGAACCTTACGCTTGCTTCGTGATTCAGCATCTCTTGGCGGGCTCCTCTCCCTACTGCGCTTTTCTTGAGAAGAGATTGAGCCTTTTGATTGCGGCCTATCCTCTTCCCGACGACCTTGGTAACCTTTATGCCGCTCTGGGTCTGTTCGAACAGGAGAGCGAGAGTGTGAGGACCGCGAACGATAAGGATCATAGGGCCTTCTATCCTCCCTACTGCGATCTTCGTGACGATCATACTCAGTATCATGAGGCGGATTAGACATGCTGCGGCGAAGTTTCTTGATATCATAGTAGGATCGGGACATCGTACCTGCACAACAAGACGAATGAAATTTAGGATCAATATTTTCACAAAAAGAAAGATGCTGTGAGTTGTGGTGCTATTGTGTTAAGTGCGTCCTAAGTGGTGTTTTCCCCCCGACAAACCCGAGTCCGAAGCCAGACTAGTACGAGCGGGATCTTTGGCCTTAGCAGGAGTGGTCTCTTTAGAAGAAGTGAAAACTAAAGGATTCTTCCCAAAATCCTCTGAAGTGTAAATAGTTTCAGGTAAGGGGAGATCCCCCAAACCCTGAAATAGTGGGTCATCGGTACTAGGGACATCTCCCTCAGAAGCATCAATCGGCAGATCTTTGGAAGACGTTGACCTTTCCGGAGAAATGGCATCCTCGGGAACAATATACCCCTCGCGGTGCTTTTCGGCCATGTTAGCCAATTCATCATCTTGAGTAGAAGATGGAGAGGGTGAAGTCTGAAGAAGCAATGTAGGAGCTCTCGAACCTTCGCCCGTTTCTGGGACTACATCCACTGGGGGAATATATACATATGAACCCGTCCCATAACCAATGCTACGGGTAATGGACAGCAACCCATGAAGATGAAGATATTCATCCTTAAGGACTTCATCAATAGTTAAAAACTTCTGATAACCATTAAGGAGTTGGTGCATCCGATCAAAGAACACTTGATCCGATATCTGTTTTGGATTATCAACTGCAAACAAAAAGAAAAGCGGATTAATGCGGTGGTCTGGATGTACAGAGTTGAATTTAGAAAACCAATGCTTTACTTGATTTCGTCCATCTCCTAGCACACCATGGCTGTTGCTTTACATAAAACAATTCTAGCTTGGAGTCACCCGCTTTACTACTAAACGGTGCTGGAATTATTTTCCTCTTAGGGATAGACTCGAAGTAACAGAAAGAAGGAGTTTCTCGAATCCGGTGCTTGAAGTTATAGAAGAAGTGAACGTCGTCAAAAGTGAGCTCTATGCCTAAGATCTCACGGTACGCTACATATAGGGTGTACAAGTAAGCATAGGAATTGGGATGCAACTGCATGGGGGCAATCTGCATTTGTCATAGAAAATCGACGACGAAAGGAGAAAATGGAGGGATAGCCCCAACCATGCACATCAACCGAGTGATTTCCATATACCCCTCCGGAGGGTTGTGGGGGCGATCAGATTTTGATGGCAATAAGGTATCCCCTTTGGGTATCCCGTACTTTTGTCGTATTCGGATAAGTCTGTCATTGTCGATCGTCGATTCAACGGAATCTTGAGGTGATTCCAGTATGATGGCAGACTCAAATTCATCAGGAGCTCGATCATCTCCAATCCCTCCTTCCTCTTCACAACCCAGGGAAACTCCACCCTCAGAAGACACATTATCGCTTTCGTGAGTTTCAACCTCGTAGTCTGAGCCCTCATCATCCCATTCTGGATCCGAGGAAGAAGATATGTCTTCAAGAGTAATTTTGTTGGATGTCTCTAGGACCTCCTTCTTTTCTGCTAATCTAGAGGAGCGTCTGGATGTCATGGTCACGAAACTATTGAAGAAGTAATATCACAAGTTAGAGTAAATTAGCCTGTATCCCCCCGTGTATGTGTATAAACTAAAGTGTGAACAATGTATGCAGAAAATGTAAAGTTAACGTTCGAAAGTGCGACGCAAAATCTTGGCAAAGTAATAATGTTCAAGGCAGTTCTTGATGTCCATTTATGTTTGCAGGGCACTATCCTAACTGTTCGTGAAGTTGGAAGTTATGTCAAGTATTGATTTAGCCAATCAGGCAGACTCTTGTATATTAAGCTGGGGCTGCTTCGGATCGGTTCGGGTATAAATGATGGGATAGGATCGGAGGCAAGGCTTTGTTCTGGTCAGAAGTGGGTATCTAATCGGACCGGTTCGGGATTGTGTGCTCGGAGCGGATCGGATGGACTTGAGTCCCAACGCCCCTACTTTCTTGATCCATATTCCGACCCGATCCGGCTAGGTAGACTTCGCCTTCCCTTTTTCAAATTTAACCCCGACCCGATCCGATGCCGAAAACCTTGTATCCTTTTCTTCTCCTACATCCCCCATACTTCTTCATCTGAACCGATCCTCCATGTTCTGTATCTTATTCTTCATCCTCAACCACAGTCGAACCCAATTCGATTTTCAAAACTCCATATAGGGATAAGCATATATCCTCTCCAACCTCCCAACGCCTCGAGGTGGTGGCGGAGCCAGCAACGACGACGGCGAGGAAGGAGACAACCACGGCATCAAAGTCATGTCATGAATATGCCCAATTTGTTCAAATTAACCGCAAAATCTTGATTAAAGGCAGTTATAACGATAAGATTCAGGGTTTCGAGACCACCTATATGTTTAGTTCAAGAATCGAAGCAAGAATTTTGAGATTCTTTGAGGATTAGGGTTTCGGTATGAGAATTAGAAAACGAGAATAATAGAAAAGGAAGAAGAAAGCAGACGAGTGATATATTTATATATATAACAGCACTGACCCCTCGTATTCCTGCCCTATCTTCCCGCTCGGACCGGATCAAGAGCCCAGCAGCACAGTTTGGCCTGCTAGCCCAATACGAAACAGAAAAAGAAAAGGAGCCGTTCGGGTCGAAGCCCGAACCGAACAGAATTTCATATGTCAACTTGGCATTTAAATTAAATTAAAATTCGAAGAGGAAAATAAAAGCACAAGGAAAACCAAAAGGAAAATTACCTGGAAGGATAATCGAATGTTAACAAGAGTTCTCCCAGCTATTTGAAAATGAAGAAAGGGATTTACATACTATGCGAAGTACATAAATAAACATCAAAAGATGCAACTCCCTGAAGCAGCGTGTCTCTATATGTCAATGGGTACAACTTTTCAACGATTCAACTTCAGGAAGGAACTGTGCAATGACAATCAAAGCATGCTCCGTATCCAACAGAAGCATCCTTTGAGGGGGCAAAATGTTAGCCTACTTTGTGAACTAGGAAACACAAAGTCGAGATGTCAAGCGTTGAAGAACATTTCTTCTTAGAAAATATCGGGTCGGATCGGAGGGCTACTATCAAGTCGGATCAGAGGGCTACTATCCAGTCGGATCGGAGGGATACTACCAGTTTGGGACAGAACAGAGCAAAATGGACAAGGACTCAGGTTCAGCTCAGGTCGGGTCGGATGCCCCGATCCGAACCCCTTCTGCTCGCTCCTCCGAACCGAACCCAACATACCATATCCCTTCACCCCACGATCTCCTGAATGTTCGGAGTAGTTATGACCATTTCTTACCCATGATGACCAGTAATCTGATGCGCTGTCAACACTGGAATCCATCCGAGCCCGAGAACGATGGGATGAAAGACACGTAGCTCCGACCCGAACCGAATCTGAGTGAATTTCCACCTATAAATACCCCGTCAAGAGACGTTTAAAAGGATCTTTTTTGGGCACTTTGAGAGTTGAAACACTTTCAAGAACTGAATTCCAGCATTCCCAGATAATCCAAATCGTCATTCAACATATATTTTGAGATAATTGAATGAATGTACGTGAAAAGTGAGTGAAATTGAGTGAATATCTCATTGTACTTACATCTATATCATCGAGGAAAGTGATTATAAAGTGGACGTAGGCTTTTCGATGCTGAACCACTATAAATTCTGTGTCTCCATTTTACTTTTGATCTTATTTTATTTCGATTTTAGTCAATTTGGGTGTTAGAACCACTTTTTGGTCTAACAACTATATGGTTGTAACATCGACATTTTTAATTATAACTGACCCTAGCATATTAAATTATCACTGATATCTTTAATACAAGGATTGAAATACTTACACTAACATATGACTTCATGACTACAATATTGACATATTAAATTATTACTAACACTTTAAATTATCACTGACATCTCAAATTATCACTAATATTAAATTCGAGGACTGAAACACTTAAACTAATATACGACTGTATGACTATAACACTGACATATCATGTAACAACCCGGAAAATCAGAACCAATTTTAAAATTTTATTTTGCCAATTTTAACGAATTTTGAATATTTAAAATGATTTATTTTAAATAATAATGACTACAAATTTATTTTGAATAGAATAAGAACATATAAATTTATTTAAATTGAAGTTAGAATATAAATATTTATTTTAATTATAAAAGGAATTGGAAATGGTGCGTTAATTTGAGAATTCGATTTCAAATTTCAAATTTCAAATGAATGTACAAGATTCAAAATAAACCGGATTTTAGTAAAACTAGAAATATTTGAATCTATTTGAAAATATCTTTCCAACGAATGTGAAAATCCTGATTTCATAGTGGGAATATAAAGTTATACCCAGTTGAAAATTCAGAATAGTCGCTATGGAATTTTGTATAATATTTATCCCTTAAAAATAGCGATTTTGCAAATGACCTCCATTTTCGATGAGACCACTTTTGTTGGATGAGGAATGTCAAATTATTGCTGGGTTCCAATTTTCCTAATTTTTGGAATCAATATGTGAGTGTGGTAAATTTAAACGTGTTTGGCCAATTTAGTTTAAATTTAATCGACTGGAAAATGATCGTTTTTCAAACGGTCTCCAAATTCGATGAAATTAGTTTTGTTAGGACCGTATCGTCAAAACATAGCAAGATTTATTTTACGGGAATTTTTGGAGTCCGTATGTGGCCCCAATAAATTGAAATGTACATTTAAATTAAATATATATTTGTTTATATTTTAATTTTGATGAAAACTGATCGTAACAGCCGAACCGACTTACGAAACATATCACATTGTGTTCGAAATGGGGGTAATTAGTTAGGGACGACAGTCGTTGGGTCTCATTTGGAGTTTGAATAAAAAGTCAACCTTTTTTTAGAGAATTAAATTAAATAAATAAATAATTATCTAACCTCCCCCTTCTTTCTTCCTCTCCTCATTTCAGATCCAACCCAGAAAAGAAATAAAAAAAACCGTCGCTCAGTAGCTCGTCGCCCCTCCAGGTCTTCCGCCGCCGCCTCCATTATCGGAGCCGCCCTCCCTAGGTCGCGCCACCACCCTCCTCCTCCCTCTCCTCTTCTTCTTCTTCCTCCTCCTCTCCAATTCTCAATCCTAAAACACCCAACTCGAACCCCCTAGCCAAAATAGCCACTACCACCACCCATAAGCTTCGCCTCCGACGCCACACCACCCGCTACCTCCCCACAGGTCTGCACCACCCATCCTCACCCCCCTCCGCCGCCTGTAAGTCTTTTGATTTTTTTTAAAGCATGGTTTTAAGAGCTAAATAATTTTTCTATGCATAACATATATAAAAAAACTGGATTTTTCTATGCATAACATATATAAAAAAAATTGATTTTTTATGAATAACATATATAAAAAGAATTGATTTTTCATTACATAAAGAATTGATTTTTCATTACATAAAAATTTGATTCCTCATTACATAAAAATTTGATTTTTCATTACATAAAGATTTGATTTTTCATTTCATAAAAATTTGATTTTTCATTTCATAAAAATTTGATTTTTCATTTCATAGGAATTTGATTTTTCATTACATAAAGAATTGATTCTTCATTACATAAAAATTTGATTTTTCATTACATAAAAATTTGATTTTTCATTACATAAAGAATTGATTCTTCATTACATAAAGATTTGATTTTTCATTTCATAAAAATTTGATTTTTCATTATATAAAAATTTGATTTTTTTAATTACATAAAAAGTTGATTTTTCGTTATATAAAAATATGATTTTTATATATGTAGCGAAATAAAAATATGGTTTTTATATATGTAGCGAAATAAAAATGTGATTTTTATTATATATATAGCGATATAAAAATGTGATTTTTATATATATTGTAGCGAGATAAAAATGTGATTTTTAAATATAAATACCGTTGATTAAAAATATGGTTTTTAATGTATAAACATCATATTAAAAACATGATTTTTACTATGAACAGCACGAAAAAGGACTGCATTGACATTACGGGAAAATCCAAACTGTTCCGAAATTCAGAAATAAAACTGGAGGAGGGGATCCCAAAGGTAAGAACTTCTCACTATAATTTATTTGCTAGTTTAATATATATATATATATATATATATATATATACTAGGATGTAGACGGTGCTTAGTATCACCTGACACCTTTGTTTGAAACCATGTTTGTTTGGTTGTTTGGTTGATTTATTTGTTTGAATTTGGTTTGGGAAATGAATTGAATTGATTAGAATTGGTTTGTACATGGCGCGAGCCATTATTAGGCGAGGGATAAGGCTAGACCTTATTTCGGTTCTAGTATCGCGCCGTTATGCTGCCGAAATTTTCTAAAAATATTAGAACAATAAAAATATTATTTTTATTGTATAAATGAACCGAATAAAATATTCATTTGTTGAAATAAATATTTTATAGTTAAAAATATAATTTTTAACGTGTATATGAATAAAATAAATATTTATTTACAAATTGGACGATTTTTTTATGTACACACATTTTACTGATATTGATTGGGGCGATATATTTTACACATCGCTCAACAACACAAATAATAATCAGTGTTTGTTGTCTGAAAACCCCACATGGGTATTGGGATGATATTGGACATACACTAATACCAATATTTAGTTGTATGTCAATCGATTGGTTGACAGGCTGTAATAACCTGGAAATCTAGGCCAGTTTAAAAATTTTATTTTGGCAATTTTAGCGAATTTTGAACATTTAAAATGAATTATTTTAAATAATAAACGACGAAAATTTATTTTGAATAGAATTAAAACGTATATAGTTATATACGTCGTCGTTAGAATATAATAATTATATATAATTATAAATAGAATTGAAAATGGCGCGGTAGTTCGATAATTCGATTTCAAATTTCAATTGAACATACCGGGTGCAAAATAAAACGGATTTTAGCGAAACCAAAAATAATAGGATCTATTTGAGGATATCTTTCCAACGAATCCGAGAAACCAAGATTTCATAGCGGGAATCAAAAGATATGTCCAGTTGAAATTTCAGAATAGTCGCTATGGAATTCAGGCCCTTAAAAATGGAAATTTTGCAAACGACCTCGGATTTCGACGAAACTACTTTTGTTGGTTCCGTGATGTCAAATTATTGCTAAGTTTCAATTTTCATAATTTTTCGAATCAATATGTGAGCGTGGTAAAGGAAAACACGTTTGACCAGTTTTGGTTGATTTTAATCGACTGGAAAATGACCATTTTACAAATGGTCTCAGAATTCGACGAAATTAATTTTGTTAGGACCATATCGTCAGTACGAAGCTAGAAAATATTTTTTGAGAATTTTTCGAGCTGGTATGTGACCTCGGTAAATTGAAATGCGCGTTCAAATTCAATATATAGAGTTATACATTGAATTCAACAAAAGCTGATCGAGACGATTGAATCAGCCTACGATACATATCCCATTGTGTTCGGAATGGGGGTAATGAGCTATGGACGACAGGTAGTGGGTCTCGTTTCGAGTTCGAAAATAAAAGTTGCTTTTTGAAATTAAATAATTAAATAAATTAAAAATAAAAATACCTCTCTCTCCTCCTATATTCTCTCTCAGGCCCCCCCTTTTCAAAAACCGAAACAGAAAGAGAAGAAAAAAAAACACGCGCCCCCCCCTGTCCAGATCCTCCGCCGCCTCCAGGGGGAGCCGCCGCACCTCCTCCCTCTTCTTCTCCTTCCAACCCTTCTGCTCGACGTGACCCCCCTCCTACAGCCGACCGCACGATACCCCCCATCCTCCTGCCGCGCGACGCGCTAACCTCCCTACCTCGAACGACGCGCGACACCCCCCTTCCTGCTGCTGCGCGACACCCCCCCTCCTCCTGCTGCTGCGGCCGCTACTTCTTCTTCCCTCCTTCCTCCTCCCCCTTCGTTCAACAAAAAGTGAGTTTTGCGGTTTATTTGATTAGTTCAATTTCTGATTTTTAATTAGTTAAATTACTGATTTTTCATTAGTTAAATTTCTGATTTTTAATTAGTTAAAGAATTGATTTTTATAGCAAAAGGATTATATTTTTAAAATAGAAAGATTCGATTTTGATTAGAAGAAAAATATGAACTTTCTTATGTATGAAGCGATAGAATACAAATATAATTTTTATCGTATAGAGAAGAATATTAAAAGTATGATCTTTATTGTGAAGTGAACAATATAAAAATATGATTTTTAATGCGATAAAAATTCGATTTTTATATATTGAATAGCAAAGTAAAAATTCGATTTTTATATATTGAATAGCAAAGTGAAAATTCGATTTTTATATATTGAATAGCAAAGTAAAAATTCGATTTTTATATATTGAATAGCGAAGTAAAAATTCGATTTTTATATATTGAATAGCAAAGTGAAAATTCGATTTTTATATATTGAATAGGGAAGTAAAAACTCGATTTTTATATATTGAATAGCAAAGTGAAAATTCGATTTTTATACATTGAATAGCAAAGTAAAAATTCGATTTTTATATATTGAATAGCAAAGTAAAAATTCGATTTTTATATATTGAATAGCAAAGTGAAAATTCGATTTTTATATATGTAGTGGCTACGGGCAACGAAAGTGACAAGAGGCAAGAACGACGAAGATTTCTACATAAGAAGACATAGTGGGATTGGATTAGCTAGTCGGTGAGAACTTCTCACCTTTTAATTTTGTTTTTCTAGTTAAAATATATACTAGGATGCAGACGGTGTTTAGTAGCACCCGACACCCGTCGTCCACAGACCACGGACGGCTTGTATGCTTGTTTGTTTGATTTTGACGTGTAATTGATTGTGTGATGTGATGTGAAATGAAATAAAACATTTATATAGTTGAAATAAAATATTTTATAGTGGAAAATATTTTATAGTTAAAAATGGAATTTTTAACGTATATATGAAATGAAATAAAAATAAACAAATCGGACGATTTGTTTATATACACACATTTGACTGATATTGATTGGGACGATAAATTTTACACATCCCCCAACTGCACCAATAAAATCTGTGTTTGATTGTTTTAAACCCCACACGAGTATTGGGATGATATTTGACGTACACTAATCCCGATTGTTTAGTTGTATGTCGATCGATTGATTGACAGACTGTTATAAGCGTGAAATATTTATATTCGATGCTTATACAGTGTAGAATGCACTTTGGATGATGGTTGATTATTCATCGTTGTTATTGTGTACATGTGTTGTAGAAAATCCATATAATTAACATTATATGGTAAGTGATTGGGCCTCATTCCATATTTGAAAAAGGAATATTTGAAAAAGAAATATTTGAAATAGAAATATTTGAAATAGAATATTTGAAAATAAAAATATATGAAGCCGTGTTGATTAGATTGACGCCATTTTGATGTGAACGATATTTATATCGATTTTATTCATTTTATAATGAATATCGAAAGTGATTTCAAAATCTAATATTTTGAAAAGAATTGGAATTCGAATTGAAATTGAATAGAAATGGATTCGAATTGAAATTGAATAGAAATGAATTCGAATTGAAATTGAATAGAAATGAATTCGAATTGAAATTGAATATAAATAAATTCGAATTGAAATCGATTTGAAATGAATTTAAAACGAATTTACATTGGAATATTCAATTTTGAATTGAAATTGAATATGAAGTTGAAACCGTTTTGAAAATGAATTTAAAACGATTTACAAAGCACGTTGTGAATGGATATTGACGAAGTATATATTATATGTATTATATATATATAATATAATATAATGGCCTGAATAGAACGCGCTGCGCCGCGGCAGTTCGCGAATTTCGACCATTGACTTCGAATGGATATTACGGGAGATCCGACCGTCGGATTCTCCTAAATCTGGAACCGCTGGATTCGTATCGAAAAGTGCTTTCTAACGAATATTAGAAATTTGAAATCTAACGGTTGGATTTGGAATTATGTCCAAATCAAATTTGGGAAAAGGTCGCTGTAAGTGCAGTTCGATGGCCGTTGATGGAAATCGACTGTACGGGCCTTGATAAAATTATTAAAAATAGTAATAATTTGTGTAAAATCATAAGAAATAATTTGTGAAGAATTGGGATGAAAAACTCCATATTTGAAAAGATAAAAATAGATTTTTATCGAAATGAACTAGTTTTGAACTAGAATAGTAATTTATTTATTTTTAAAATAAATAAAGTGAGTTTGAAATGGTTTTGAAATATAACCAGAATTTCCAATAATTGAATTGGAACGGATTTGAATCGAAATTGTCTTTGGAATATTTCGATGTTGGATTTCGTGATTATACAGATGTTGTTATGGAAATGTATTGTAATCTCTGATATTTATTGAATGTAATATTCATTTATACTCTGTATATTCTTGTATTCTGATGGAATTGTTGTAATATACATTGAAATGTTCTTCCGTCTGCGTTCTATTTTGTCGTGTTCTCAAAATAGTCAGGCGTTTCGAACGGTCTAGATCGGTTTAGCGACTGATTCGGATCGAGCGAAATTCCTGGTCGTCACAGTTGGTATCAGAGCTTTGGTTTACAAAGCTCAGAGAACAAGACACATTAGAACCATACGAAAGAATTCATCAGAAATTGGATTAGTAATATCCAATGGAATGACTCGTTAGAGATGGGATCAGTAGTATCCTAGAATGAGTGTAAAGAGTATATTTTTGAAAATGAAAACAAATTTTGTTTTGAAAATTTAAATCAACTATTCGTATTTGATTATTTATTTAATATTAATTTGGACTATCCAGTATATATAGATTTTGTATATACGTCTGATCCACGGATATTCGAAGTTTTAATATATTGGGTAGATATAGAATTACAATCTAGTCGCTCGAAGATGATTCTGATGATCGCTCGAGCATCATCAGAATTTATTTTCGTGTTTCGAAGGTGTGATATCTATATATTTCCATTAGACTGGTGTGAGAACAAAAATTAGATAGGGCCTATTGTTGTGATTTTGCATCAAAAATGTGATTTTTGACTATATATCGAAGTTATGAATTTCAAAAGCTAATCAACTAATTGATTGATGGTTGTGTTGTTGATTATTGGTTGATTAATTAATATTTGTACCATATAGTCAAATTGAATCAAATAGTGAATTGTATTGGAAATTTATCGCATTTGCTTGCATATACATGTACTTACATTGAACAGGTCATTGCAAGGAGGCTAGAGCAGAGAAATAAAATTGTTTGCCCGACAAATAGGTACATGTTTACCATAATTTACTGTTTTGTTTGGGTGATGATGATTTTATGAGCCGATTGGCTAGCCACTTGGCTTTTTCTTTTTCTTTTTGAGATCAGAGGGCCTATATGGTAATTTCGAGATTTTCCCGTGCTCCCGGTGCAGGGGAGGTTATGGCGAAATTTTTCGAAAATTTAGGGTGTTAGCCAAATTTTTGAGAAATTTGAAAAGTTCTTAGAAACTGAAAAGTTGAAGAACTTAAGCCGTAATCAAAATAACGAAAGTTGAGTTGATTTGTTAAACAACTTTCGGCTTCGTTCCTTTTCGGGGACGAAAAGTTTTAAGTGGGGGAGATTGTAATAACCCGGAAATCTAGGCCAGTTTAAAATTTTTATTTTGGCAATTTTAGCGAATTTTGAACATTCAAAATGAATTATTTTAAATAATAAACGACGAAAATTTATTTTGGATAGAATTAGAACGTATATATTTATATACGTCGTCGTTAGAATATAATAATTATATATAATTATAAATAGAATTGAAAATGGCGCGGTAGTTCGATAATTCGATTTCAAATTTCAATTGAACATACCGGGTGCAAAATAAAACGGATTTTAGTGAAACAAAAAATAATAGGATCTATTTGAGGATATCTTTCCAACGAATCCGAGAAATCAAGATTTCATAGCGGGAATCAAAAGATATGTCCAGTTGAAATTTCAGAATAGTCGCTATGGAATTCAGGCCCTTAAAATGGAAATTTTGCAAACGACCTCGGATTTCGACGAAACCACTTTTGTTGGTTCCCTGATGTCAAATTATTGCTAAGTTTCAATTTTCATAATTTTTCGAATCAATATGTGGGCGTGGCAAAGGAAAACGCGTTTGTCCAGTTTTAGTTGATTTTAATCGACTGGAAAAGGGCCATTTTTCAAACGGTCTCAGAATTCGACGAAATTAGTTTTGTTAGGGCCATATCGTCAGTACGAAGCTAGAAAATATTTTTCGGGAATTTTTGGAGCTAGTATGTGACCCCGGTAAATTGAAATGCGCGTTCAAATTCAATATATAGAGTTATACATTGAATTCAACGAAAGCTGATCGAGACGATCGAATCAGCCTACGATACATATCCCATTGTGTTCGGAATGGGGGTAATTAGCTATGGACGACAGGCAATGGGTCTCGTTTCGAGTTTGAAAATAAAAGTTGCTTTTTGAAATTAAATAATTAAATAAATTAAAAATAAAAATACCTCTCTCTCCTCCTATATTCTCTCTCAGCCCTCCCTTTTCAAAAATCGAAACAGAAAGAAAAGAAAAAAAAACACGCGCCCCCCCTGTCCAGATCCGCTGCCGCCTCCAGGGGGAGCCTCCGCACCTCCTCCCTCTTCTTCTCCTTCTACCCCTTCTACTCGACGCGACCCCCCTCCTGCAGCCGACCGCGCGATACCCCCCCTCCTCCAGCCGCGCGACGCGCTAACCCCCTACCTCGAACGACGCGCGACACCCCCCTTCCCGCTGCTGCGCGACACCCCCCTCCTCCTGCTGCTGCGGCCGCTACTTCTTCTTCTTCCCTCCTTCCTCCTCCCCCTTTGTTCAACAAAAGGTGAGTTTTTCGGTTTGTTTGATTAGTTCAATTCCTGATTTTTAATTAGTTAAATTACTGATTTTTCATTAGTTAAATTTCTGATTTTTAATTAGTTAAAGAATTGATTTTTATAGCAAAAGGATTATATTTTTAAAATAGAAAGATTCGATTTTGATTAGAAGAAAAATATGAACTTTCTTATGTATGAAGCGATAGAATAAAAATATAATTTTTATCGTATAGAGAAGAATATTAAAAGTATGATCTTTATTGTGAAGTGAACAATATAAAAATATGATTTTTAATGCGATAAAAATTCGATTTTTATATATTGAATAGCAAAGTAAAAATTCGATTTTTATATATTGAATAGCAAAGTGAAAATTCGATTTTTATACATTGAATAGCAAAGTAAAAATTCAATTTTTATATATTGAATAGCGAAGTAAAAATTCGATTTTTATATATTGAATAGCAAAGTGAAAATTCGATTTTTATATATTGAATAGGGAAGTAAAAACTCGATTTTTATATATTGAATAGCAAAGTGAAAATTCGATTTTTATATATTGAATAGCAAAGTGAAAATTCGATTTTTATATATTGAATAGCATAGTAAAAATTCGATTTTTTTATATTGAATAGCAAAGTAAAAATGTGATTTTTATACATGTAGTGGCTACGGGCAACGAAAGTGACAAGAGGCAAGAACGACGAAGATTTCTACATAAGAAGACATAGTGGGATTGGATTAGCTAGTCGGTGAGAACTTCTCACCTTTTAATTTTGTTTTTCTAGTTAAAATATATACTAGGATGCAGACGGTGTTTAGTAGCACCCGACACCCGTCGTCTACAGACCATGGACGGCTTGTATGCTTGTTTGTTTAATTTTGACGTGTAGTTGATTGTGTAATGTGATGTGAAATGAAATAAAACATTTATATAGTTGAAATAAAATATTTTATAGTGGAAAATATTTTATAGTTAAAAATGGAATTTTTAACGTGTATATGAAATGAAATAAAAATTAACAAATCGGACGATTTGTTTATATACACACATTTGACTGATATTGATTGGGACGATAAATTTTACACATCGCCCAACTGCACCAATAAAATCTGTGTATGATTGTTTGAAACCCCACATGAGTATTGGGATGATATTTGACATACACTAATCCGATTGTTTAGTTGTTTGTCGATCGATTGATTGACAGACTATTATAAGCGTTAAATATTTATATTCGATGCTTATACAGTGTAGAATGCACTTTGGATGATGGTTGATTATTCATCGTTGTTATTGTGTACATGTGTTGTAGAAAATCCATATAATTAACATTATATGGTAAGTGATTGGGCCTCATTCCATATTTGAAAAAGGAATATTTGAAAAAGAAATATTTGAAATAGAAATATTTGAAATAGTATATTTGAAAATAAAAATATATGAAGCCGTGTTGATTAGATTTACGCCATTTTGACGTGAACGATATTTATATCGATTTTATTCCTTTTATAATGAATATCGAAAGTGATTTCAAAATCTGATATTTTGAAAAGAATTGGAATTCGAATTGAAATTGAATAGAAATGGATTCGAATTGAAATTGAATAGAAATGAATTCGAATTGAAATTGAATAGAAATGAATTCGAATTGAAATTGAATATAAATAAATTCGAATTGAAATTGATTTGAAATGAATTTAAAACGAATTTACATTGGAATATTCAATTTTGAATTGAAATTGAATATGAAGTTGAAACCGTTTTGAAAATGAATTTAAAACGATTTATAAAGCACGTTTTGAATGGAAATCGATGAAGTATATATTATATTTATTATATATATAATATAATGGCCTGAAAAGAACGCGCCGCGCTGCGGTAGTTCGCGAATTTCGACCATTGACTTCGAATGGATATTGCGGGAGATCCGACCGTCGGATTCTCCTAAAACTGGAACCATTGGGTTCGTATCGAAAAGAGCTTTCTAAAGAATAATAGAAATTTGAAATCTAACGGTTGGATTTGGAATTATGTCCAAATCAAATTTGGGAAAAGGTCGCTGTAAGTGTCGTTCGATGGCCGTTGATGGAAATCGACTGTACGGGCCTTGATAAAATTATTAAAAATAGTAATAATTTGTGTAAAATCATAAGAAATGATTTGTGAATAATTGGGATGAAAAACTCCATATTTGAAAAGATAAAAATAGATTTTTATTGAAATGAACTAGTTTTGAACTAGAATAGTAATTTATTTATTTTTAAAATAAATAAAGTGAGTTTGAAATGGTTTTGAAATATAACCAGAATTTCCAATAATTGAATTGGAACGGATTTGAATCGAAATTGTCTTTGGAATATTTCGATGTTGGATTTCGTGATTATACAGATGTTGTTATGGAAATTTGAAAGATATATATATCGTTATTTCCAATACGATATTTGTGGGTCGTAGAATTTGATGTTGAATATAAGCCGATATATTTTCTATTCAGAGCCTTGTATTTAATATCAAATGTGATTTGGGTTTGTCGTGAATGGTGTTCTCATTAACACTGTTCTTAAGCCCAGTTGAGAAAAAGATTAAATCTTTTTATTTAGATTTAATGAAGTGTACCAATTAAATGATATTTAATTGAAATTGAATTGGTATTGATTTTTGGGTTTATCGTGAATAGTGTTTTAAATAACACTTGTTCTTTAACCCGATAATTAATGAATGTGATTTTGGGTTTATTGTGGGTCGTGTTTTAAATGACATTGGTTCTTTAACCCAGTTAAAGACAGGATATTGATTTTTGTGAAGATTAAAACTAAGTGGAGTTTTAATGAATCTTTAATTAGACTGAAATGACAGAGAATGGAGTATCACCAGTTTTACTCCAGGCGATAGTTAAATCTTTCATTAGATTTGAACATGAAATGGTAATTGAATTTACCGATAACACCGTGGTGTTAGAGATGAAGTATGACCAATTTTGCTTCATGGGATGAATAGGTTGGGATTGGAAAATTAAAATAAATGATTACTTCGGTGTGGTTCGCTAATCCCGACTAGTTTGAATTGATATTCAAAAGAAGATTAAAGAATAAATTTGAAGAATTTATCTTTGATAAAATTAATGGGAACCTTTCCCAAAGTATAAGAATATTGGAATAAAAGAATATTCTGAATTGGAATGAGGCGTATGTTGTGTTTGTGTAACACTTATTTAAAGTATACGCGAGTTATTCGGGAAGACCGGGTTTATCCCATTCTGAATAACTGATACGACGATAAGTTGAAGATGAAGACGGTGGTCGAAGACCGGAAGTCTTCACGTCGTTTGGGGGATTACAGATGATCTTGATTGGGCTGTACACCCAAGAAGATGGAAATAGTCGGTGATCGTCCAGACGTACTTGGAGATCGATGGGTATGCGGGGTACTAGGTGCCTCCGGTTTCGTTCAGACCCAGAACGAACTCGAAAATGGACTGTGTGTCTGACATTGGATTTTAGTCTGTGTGATTGATTTCTATTAAATATATATCTGTTTGGAGGCGAAGAATTTATTCTCTTGCTTAACGCCCTTCTCTGAGATGTACGAGCTCAGGGGTTATATATCGATGGATATCAAACGCATGGAGTGAATTGCCTGTGTGGCATGCCTAAGTGGCAATATGATCAAGGCTTCTGTTGAAAAGCAGAGTCTTGTGGTGGATGATCAAAGCACGGCCTGTGTGGAATAGCTTTGTGTAACGTGAATTCGCGAGCCTCACACCCAGGTTGTGAACCAGAAACGGGAGAGGACCTTAGGGAGGGCATGCGTTTCCTTCTAGCTAAAAGTGGAGTCAGTGGTTTTACATGCCCTGACGAGTTTAAATTATGTGGTTGTTGCTGTTGCGAGGCGCCTCGGTTTGATCGGACGATCCAGGTCCGATGGAGTCATTCGTTGGCTCATTTATGCCCCAAAGGGCAGGGAAACGCAGTTCAGGAATTTTAATCCACATCGGTGGACCGGCCCTGACGATCCAAGGGTCTATGCGCTCTGACCCTGAGACATGGGCTAGATTGTCTCGAAGACGGTGAGGACGATCCCTTGCCTCAGTTCACAGATGGAGAACCAACCTCCAAATACGTGACATTTGCGGTTTTATTTGTAGAGCCTAGTATGGCGACATGATATATGGTACCCATGCCACCTATGATTGATACTAATGATTTGAAGTTGTTTTATACACTATGCACTTACAATAGTATCAAATGATTTGTTTTAAACGTATCAAGCATTCTTGGCTATTATAAGGTAAAACCCTATCCTCCGGCTTGCGTTGCATTGTGTGATGGGAACTGGGTCTTATAATAGCTTCATTTTTCTTTATTTAGCATTGCGCTGTTTGTTTTATGCACTAGTATTCTTGAGAGGAAACCCGTTCCGTGTTATACGGCGTGGTCCCTTGATTTACCGAACTTTAAAAATAAAGATTAATAACTGTTTTAGTTCTCATACCAGTCCCATGACTGACCTGGAGTTTATTGTTTTAACCTAAACTCTGGGTGCCCTTATTTTGACACGGGCAGCTAGTAGTTTTGGTTTTGCAGATTTATATTCACAGGATCCTGGTTTACAGCTGGAACGATATCCGGAAAGCTTTGTATCCGTATATCTCTTCTAGTTGTGTATTGTATTATTTTCCGCTGCTATGTAATGTATTGTAATCTCTGATATTTATTGAATGTAATATTCATTTATACTCTGTATATTCTTGTATTCTGATGGAATTGTTGTAATATACAATGAAATGTTCTTCCGTCTGCGTTCTATTTTGTCGTGTTCTCAAAACAATCAGGCGTTTCAAACGATCTAGATCGGTTTAGAGACTGATTCGGATCGAGCGAAATTCCTGGTCGTCACACAGGCTGTTATAAGCGTTGATTATTCATATTTAACGCTTGTGCAGTCGTGTAATGCACTTTGGATGATGGTTGACTGGGTTTGATTATTGTTGTGTACATGTGTGTACGAAATCCATATAAATAAAATTATATGGTAATTGACTGTGTCTGATTCCACTTCGGAAAGAACGAATATTTTAAACTAACGAATATTTTTAAATGATGAGTAATGAATATTTTAAAATAACTAATATTTTAAAATAACTAATATTTTAAAATAATATTCAGTAATGGATCAAAATATGATTTTGATGTCCGATTTGGGATGGACACAAAATATTTAAATACATAAAGATGTGTTGATTAAATTAACGCCATTTTGACGTGGACGATATTTATATCGATTTTATTCATTTTTATAATGAATATCGAAAAGGAAGTGATTTCAAAATCTAATGTTTTGAAAATATTATCATTTACATATTAATGATATGAAATATTCAATTTTGATTTAAAATTTAATATGAAGTTGAAATCGTTTTGAAAACGGATTTAAAACGATTTATAAAATACATTTTAAATGGAAATCGATGAAATATATATAATATATATATTTAATGGCCTGAATAGAATGTGTCGCGCCGTGGTAGTTCGCGAATTTTGACCGTTGACTTCGAATTGACATTACGGGAGATCCGACCGTCAGATTCTCCTAAAACCAGAATCGTTGGGTTCGTATTGAAAAGAGCTTTCCAACAAATATAAGGAATTTGAAATCTAACGGTTGGATTTGGAATTATGTCCAAATCAAATTTGGAAAAGGTCGTTGTAAGTGCGGTTCGATGACCGTTTATGGAAATCGACTGTACGGGCCTTGACAAAATTATTAAAAATATCAATAATTTGTGTAAAATCATAATAAATGATTTGGAAAGAATTTGGGTGAAAACCACGTTTGTAAAGATAAAATTATTTTTTTATCAAAATGAACTAGTTATGAACTAGATTTATTATCCAATATTTTTGAATAAATAAATTGGATTAGAAATGGTTTTAAAAATCACCAGAGTTTCCAATATATGAATTGGAATGGATTTGAATCGAAATCATCTTCGGAATATTTCGATATTGGATTCTGTGATTATACGGATATGGTGGAGGAATTTGGAAGATATATTTATATCGTTATTCCCAATACGATATTTGTTGATTTCAGAATTTGATATTGAATATAAGCCGATATAATTTCTATTCAGAGCCTTGAATTTAATATTGAATTGGATTTTGGGTTTGTCGTGAATGGTGTCTTAAATAACACTGTTCTTAAACCCTATGTGAAAATAATAAATATTTTAATTAAGATTTAAAGAAGAATTACCAATTTGTTAACATTTAATTTGAATTGAAAATGGAATGTGAATTGGGTTTGTTGTGAACCGTGTTTTTGACGATATTCGTTCTTTAACCCGATTTACAGTGAAATGTGATTTGGAATTTATAAATTTTTTTATTAAGATTTAACGGGAATTTTCCAAAGTAATGTTTTCCAATTTAATATATTAAATTGGAATTGAATGGAATTCGATTGGATAATAATCGAAATGAGCTTCTATGGAGGAAGTCTGATAATATATATGGAATTTAAAAGGCTTTGTCGCTATTCCATTTATATTATTATTCGGATACGGAAATTGACATTGATTATATATTGATCTATTTTCTGTGAAGATTCCATAATTAATGGAATGTGATTTGGATTTATCGTGAACTGTGTTTTAAATGACATTAGTTCTTTAACCCAGTTAAAGACAGGATTACATGTATAACATTATATTTCGAACTGTATGGTTGATCTCTGCTAAATATATATTTGTTTAGTGGCAGAGAATTTATTCTCTTGCTTAACACCCTTCTCTAAGACGTATGAGCTTAGAGGTTATATATAGGCAGAAATCAATAGTACGGTGTAGATTATCGATGCGGCATGTTTGTGTTTCCAAAGTTGAATAATCATCAATATTGATTTTTGGGAAGATTAAACCTAAGTGGAGTTTTAATGAATCTTTAATTAGATTGAAATGTGAATTGATAATTTAAATTATCAAAATTGGGAAATGATCGAGAGTGGAGTATCACCAGTTTTGCTCCAAGCGACAGTTAAATCTTTAATTAGATTTGAACAGGAAATGGTAATTAATTTTACCGATAACACCGTGGTGTTAGTTATGGAGTATGACCAGTTTTGCTTCATGGGATGAATAGGTTGGGATTTAGAAATTAAACAAATGATTACTTCAGTAAGGTGCGCTAATCCCGACTAGTTTGTAAAACCTTAATATGGTTTGAATTGATATCCAAAGGAAGATTAAAGAATAAATTTAAAGAATTTATCTTTGATAAAATTAATGGGAACCTTTCCCAAAGGATATGAATATTTAAATAAAAGAATATTCAGATTTGGAATGAGGCGTATGTTGTGTTTTTATAGCACTTGTTTATTATATACGCGAGTTATTTGGAAAGGTCGGGTTTATACCCATTCTGAATAACGGATTCGACGATAAGTCAAAGATAAAGACGGTGGTTGAAGACCGGAGGTCTTCACATCGTTTGGGTGATTACTGATGTCTTGATTAGGCTGTAGACCCAAGACAAAGTAATAAGTGGTGATCGTCCAAACATACTTGGAGATCGACCGGATATGTGAGGACCTCTCTCCTGTATTGGACACGGGACGAGGAATAAGGTACCTCCGGTTTTGTTCAGACCCAGAACGAACTTGTAAATGGATGTGTGTCTGACATTGGATTTTATTCTGTGTTGATTGATCTCTATTAAATATATATCTATTTGGTCGCGAAGAATTTATTCTCTTTCTTAATGCCCTTCTCTGAGACGTACGAGCTCAGAGGTTATATATCGATAGACATCAGTCGCATGGCGTGAATCGCCTGTGTCGCATGCTGAGATGCAAATGATCAAGGCTTATGTTGAAAAGCAGAGTCTTGTGGTTGATGATCAAAGCACGACTTTAATATAGCATAGCTTTGTGTATAGCATTAATTCGCGAGCCTCACACCTCGGTATGAGTCAAAAATGGAATAAGGGACCCAAGGAGGACATGACGTTTCTTTCTAGCTATGGGTGGTGTCATGGTATGGAGCCCAGACATTTATTTATTTTTACCTATGTGGATGTTGTATTGCGAGGCGCCTCGGATATCAGTTACTATTGAGCCGATGGATATTGAGTCATCTGGCTCAATTACGCCCTATAGGGCGGGGAAACGTGTGTTCAGGAATACTAATCCTCAAACATAAGAGAGGACCGGCCTGGGAGGATCCTAGGGTCTACTACGGGAGATCCTGAGGCATTTGCTAGAGTGTCTCGAAGCCGGCAAGGAGTACATCCCTTGCCTCGGCTCATGACGGAAATCCAATTTCCAATACGTGACATTTCAGTTTTGGTTGTAGAGCCTAGTATTGGCGACATGATATATGGTACCCATGTCGTCTATGATTGATACATTTATATTTGAAGTTGTTTTATACACTATGCACTTATAATAGTATCAAATGATTTGTTTTAAACGTACCAAGCATGTTTGGCTATTATAAGGGAAAACCTTATCCTCCGGCTTGCACTGCATTGTGTGATGGGACCTGGGTCTTATAATAGCTTCGTTTTTCAAAAAGCATTGCGTTGTTTATAACTGTATATGCACTAGTAGTCTCGGGAGGAGGTCCCTTGATTTACTTTATTTTAAAGTAAAGATTTAATAACTGTTTTAGTTCTCACACCAGTCACATGACTGACCAAGAGTTTATTGTTTTGACCTAAACTCTGGGTGCCCCTATTTTCCACATGGGCAGTTAGTAGTTTCGGTTTTGTAGATATTATATTCACAGGATCCTGGTTTACAGCTAGAATGATATTCGGAAAGCTCTATATCTGTGTATCTCTTTCAGTTGTGTTTTGTTTTATTTTCCGCTGCATTGTAATTTGTAAATCTCTAATATTTATCAAATGTATATTATTTGTTCATACTTTGTATATTCTTGTACTCTGATGTAAATTGTTGTAATAAGCAATGAAATGTTCTTCTGTTTGTGTTCTGATTTGTCATGTTCTCAGACAATCCATTCTTTCTCTTCTCTTCGGAGACCGGGGGAGTTCGGGTCGTTATATATTAAATTATCACTGTCAATTTAAAGTGACACTGGCATGTTAGATATAGCACTATTTATATGTCACTATATTATTGTGACCGAACACGCAAACATCCACATACCAACTACTGTAAGTATATGGGGCTTCACATCTTTTCATACTGACTTAAGCAAAAAAAGTACTCATTCCATTCAAATTACGTCATTCAATGAGTGCTTTAAAAAATTACGGTGCTTTGCATCTTCTTCATCGTCGTCGTCCTCTACTTCGGATGAGTTTCATGGACAATGTTACAAGAAGCAAAAAATGTTTTATGATGAAATGAGAGTTGTAATGACCTTGATATCGCATAAAGCTTGGCTTCAACTCAATGAGGCAGTGTTGTTGGTAGAAAAGATTTGCGTTATGGACGAGACTATACTGGTGATCACAATCAACTGATTAAGGATTACTTTTCCACAAATTCAGTACATGGAGAAGTACATTTCCGTCGAAGATTCTGTATGTCAAAGATCGTATTTCATCGAGTTATTGACAAAGTATCTGAAGCAAACATATTTTTCACTCACAGAAGAAATGGAATCAATGAACTAGGAATTTCACCCCTACAGAAGGTTGCTGCTGCACTTCGTATGATGTTATACGGAAGTTCTGGTGATTTCCTAGATGACGAAATAAGAATTGGAGACTCAATGATGATCTTATGTATGAAATAATTTCCCAAAATAGTAGTGTGAGTTCAGTGAAGAGTACTTTAGATTCCCAACGGATCATGGCATTGACAGTTTATTAGCAATGGGAGCTTAACGTGGATTTCCGCGTATGATGGGTAGTTTAAGTTGTATGCATTGGATGTGGAAAAACCGTTTAGTTGTGTTGCAAGTGAAGTTTGGAGGGAATTGCAGAAAGGCAACATTGGTGTTAGAAGATGTTCCTTCATTTGATTTGTACACATGGCATGTTTTTTCGGTGTACCTGTTTCTCTGAACGATATTAATGTTTCATGACAGCCTTGTTTATTTAGTGACTTGTACGATGATCTATCAGCTCCATGCAACTAAAAAAATAGAAGAAAAAGATCATTCTGTTTGATATTATTTGGTCAATGGAATTTACCCAAAATGGAAAACACTTGAGCAAGCGTACAAAAGGGAAAACAATGCAAAAGAAGCTAAATTCACCAAACAACAAGAGAGTTTGAGGAAAGATGTTGAATCTGGAGTACTCCAAGGTAGGTTTCATATATTAAGAAGGAAGTATTCTACTACGATAAAGTAGTTTTATCTGATATCATGTACTGTTTCATTATTTTACATAATATGATTATTAAAGAAGAATGAGGTGAATATGAACTACAACTTAGAAGCTATCCAGATTGTAGTGGAGTTTAGGGAAAAACCGTATAAGGGCTCGACTACTTTTGCAGAATACTTGCAACATATTTAAGATGTTCGGGATCTACAAACTAATCCAGACCTAAGGGAAGAACAAGTGGAACACTACTGGGAGCATATGGGAAATCAATAGTTAATTGGTAAATGTGTGTGTTGACTCCAGTTTCAATTTCTATGTTATGTTTCCAATATGTATGGTTTATAGCTATTGTGTAAGCATTGATGAATCAGTTTTCAATTGATATGACATGGATATCATAATCTATGCTATGAACTAGAAAAGGAAAGAGATGACTAATGTGTGAAGCGATAAGTAGAGATAATAACATAAGAGAATGATCAAAAGAAATATGAAATTAAGACAACAACAATGACAATAATAGCTTAAACAACAAACGCACTCCGTTAAGTTTCACAACAATAACTACCAAACAAAATACATAAATTTACGTCAACTATTAAGACTACAACTCCTAACGCAACATAACAAAACAACTAAAACAACAATAAAGACTACAACTGGTAACTAAAACAAAAGTGCATCAGACTAAAACAGTTATACATGATAAACCCCGTGGCATCCATGGTACTCCTCAATTTTCTTCTCCATATACAACCTTTGCAATGGATTTAGTTCATTTAGGTTGCAACTTAAAAGAATTGTATCATCAGCTTGTCGAACTAGTTCCCAGTTTCGTAACTCCAATTTGTTAACTCGTAATCGCCGAACTTCATCATGTTGTCGTTATCTTTCATATGCTCTCTCTAGTCTCTCTAATTCCTTCCCCTCCTTTGTTTCCATGTACAACTTATTTGCTTCTTCAACAACAGCCCTACGCTCATCTAGTTGTTCATAGTACGAGCTATAATCTTTGGTGGTTTTTTCTTCGATTTGTATATTCCCACTGGTTTACCATCTAAACTAGTTGAAAATGGGTTGTTTTCCTATGGATCTGAACTACTAGGGCTAAATTCATCAATCATATTTCTAGGCATAAATGTTCCTTTCGTACTTTCTCCAATTTTCTTCTCTTAAATGTATAATGTAGCAATTATGCCTGTTGAAATGTTGGTTGTTATGTTTGGACATATTCACTGCATTTTCTTGGTTAAGATGCAGCATGAATTCATGTAAGTAAAAAAAAGATAGAAAATCGTAATCACAAAAGGCATATTAAAATGTAGTACCAAATAAATGTCGTTTGCACCACTTTGTTGTCTACTATTCAGTTTGGCTATTATCTCTTTCCAACATTGGCAGTTGGCATCAATTTCCTTCCAAGACTACTTCAAAGAGTCAATGGATCTTAGAGAATTCTGTGGCCTACGACCATTGAATAATTTCCAAACAGAATTCTAAAATGAACTCTGACTCGTGTCTTTTCTGTTATCTTTGGAGCACTGAACCTAATATAAGGCTAATTCGGTTTATTCGTAGGGGGACCATTTATCCATTTTCTAGACATTTTGTAGATATTAGTCCATTAATCCGAGGTTTCATTAGCATCAAATTGGGTTTCACCATCTCTGTAACTGCTGTCTCCATATAAAAAGTTCAGATTTCTTGATATATTAGGAGAAGTATTAGGCAACCTGGATCGTTGTTAGCTGTTGGGAGACGAGTAGTGTTGATCACCGTAGTTTTGTTGAAACGAGGTATTCTACATGTAACCAGAATTTTGGGTATTTTGATAATGATTTGAATTTTTCTATGAATGATAGAAATTTTAGTTTTATTGTGGAAGATAACAATTCAGTGCATTTTGGATAGTACCGTAATTGAAAGTTTGATTCTGCTGATAAGATGTTTGTGTAGGAAACTGACATTGGACTAGTTGATAATTGTATGAATTTGATTGCATCGAGATGACATCTTAGTTTTCCCTCTGTTATTCTTTGACATTACAACTGGATGAAGTGGTAGAAAATTAGTTATGCAGTAAAGAAATATAAGAGAAATTTGTGTAGTTTAGAATTGTGATAGTTAGAGTATATGAAAAGAAAAGAAGACTACCGAGGAGGAAGCGTGTAGAGAAAAGAAGGAGCAATGATCTTAAGGAAAGCCATTTCCCTTAACCAACTTATTTAAAGACGACTACAGGCCAACGGCTCTTTTAACCATTGGCCATAACCGACTTTAAATAAGTCGGTTAAGGATTAAGAAGTTTGCTCCTTAGCCGGCTTATTTAAAGCCAGCTAACCTTAGCCGACTTTAAATAAGCAGACTAAGGGCTACTTTAAAAATGACACACTAGGTTGCTCTGAGCTCAACTGACCCGTTATTGGGGGTCAGTTGATTCTCAACCGACACACGATTAAGAATGCTCTAACAAGCAACTTGTCCAAACTTGTTAAAAAAATTGGACATGGTGCAAAAAACCAAGCTGACTATTAACCAAATAATCCGACATTTTCTTCTATTTGAGTGGTTATTTAAATCTATTTTATGTGTATTATATCTTTATTAATAATGTTTTGAAAACGCAAACTTTCAGTCCGACCATGAACTTTTCAAAATACTTATATATACAAGCGTCATCATGACATGCACTTCACATGTAATCATGCTACATGTTTTGCATTTAATTGTTTTTTTACAAACTGTATATGTTTAACATATTTAAGAAGAAACGATTTGCATGAATATTTAATTATATTTTTCTATCGAAAGTACGTGTTGTTCATTTTAATACTTATTTCTCTCTTTTTTATTTAATTTTAATATATATTTGTATTATTAATTAGCGAAAAACAATTTTGTAATAGTTTGTTAGATCCGGTATGCAAGTAATTCTAAAATTTGTTATTATTTGATGAAAAACAGTTTGAATTTCCTAAGAAAATGTAATTATTAGATCTCAGTTTTAAGAGATGTTAGAGGATATTTGTTTGAATGTGTCTAAAGAAATTGTAAGGAGACTCTATATCCTAGTTTTTGGGAAGATCGTATGAAATAATAATTTAATATTTAAAAAGTTACATATAGGGGTATTTTGGAAAGTTCGCGTTCGAACCAAAAATTTGCGCTTCTGATCCAGCTAATAGTAAAGATATCAGTTTTAAATATTAGATTGTTACTTTACAAAATTTCCCTAATAAACTAGAAGGTAAAATCTATTACAATTATTTTATACGTAGTCAAACCTAGATGTCAATTCCAATTATTTATAGTATCAAGTATAAGGTCTATAAATATTATCAACTGTTAACGCTAAACTAGCTTTTAATATGATAGGAAGAATCAAACAAGTTGGAAATCAAGATAGAGAGTCAGAATCACTTCAAACTTGACCAAAAGGCTCAAAGAAGATATATGATGGGACCCAAAAAAAAACATGAAATTGAATTTTTGAAACATCAATTATTTTATATAAAATTATCGAATCATGCAGTTATTAAATATTTATAATAAATGTAAACCAATAATATAAAATTAATTTTCATTATTTATAAATCAAAATACACGTAAATAAGTAGAATAAAAAAATCAAGTCTATTGTGATATATGAGTAAATTTTCTTTTGTATTCTTTTGTTTAGTCTCACATCATGGGATAAATTTACTCACTAGCTTCAAGGCTTATATATAAAGGTGTCAATATAATAGAAATAGATAACTAATATCTTGAATGAATAAACGACCTCTTCTTCTTTCTCTCTCCAATGGATTCTAATTTATTTATTTTATACACGCTATCAGTACGATAATAGGTTGATCAAAACTTTCGTGTATATCCATGTTTATTTCTTCTCTTTAATGTAGATTTCAGATCCGATAATAGATCTTCAAAACGGTACGTTATTTTTTTGATCTGATTGATCAAATCTTATATCTTATTTTGTTAATTTTATTTCATTTACATCTCATTGTATCATTGATCTGCTTATTCATATTTGGTTCCTTTTGTACATCTTTTTTTTGTCCCTGTATTTTAGATCTTTCTTGTTGTAGATTTCATTTTTTATTCTGATTTATATTTCCAAAAGAATTTTTTTATTTTTCTTGAAGAAACATATATGAGAATAATACAAATCTAGGAGATTGTATTAATTTTGGATCCAATACTCAGCAAATCTGAAGTGAATGTAAATACATTATAAACTTAATTTCTTGCATTTGAATTAGAAGTTGAGAACCTGCCATTCATATAATGCTAAAGGCGAGTTTCCATAAATAATTAATTTTATGTTTCTTTATAATAAAGGATTGGAAGTTCCAAGAAAAATTTATAAGAAATTCAAATCATTAGAAAGAAATATGCGGGTTCCATTATATATATATATATATATATATATATATATATATGTGTGTGTGTGTGTGTGTGTGTGTTTGTGTGTGTGTGTGTGTGTGTGTGATTAGATAATGCTCAAAAGGCTATCATTTTCTTAGTCAAAATTCATTAGCATGATTTCCTTATAGCTACATGGTATGACACTTGTTAAAGATCTATAAAAAGTAAAGTTTCATGTTAGTTGATTGCTGATATGTCTGGTTTTAATGTTCATGTAAGCTCAAAATAATACTCCATTAGATTTAATTAAGTTGAACTAGATAATCATATAGTACCCAAGCAAATCATCAAATGAAACAAATTTGGATTAAAAAATATGAAACAAAATTATGATGGAAATAATGTTAACGTTGGAAGTAAGCATCAATGATATCATTAAAGTTATATAAAAATAACTATTAATATAATGGCTTGATTGAGCTATCAGTGAGTAATAAGATTTCCTGCTCCAATCATTAATTTTATTGAATTGAAACCAAAAGATTTGTATATTGAAATAGTTTACTGATAAAATATTCTATTGGAAGCCGTCAACCAATGAAAAAATCAAAAACAAGGAGAGAGAAAAAAAAGTGTTTTTAATGCTTATATAAATCTCTAGAGTAAAAATGATTTTTTAATGCTTATATAAATCTCTAGAGTAGATTTTTCTTATTTTTCTAAAGTTGAGAAAAACTTTCATTGAATTTAAAATCTCCAAAAGAGATAAAAGGATTATGTCCATGATTATTTACTCTTTGCATTATCATTACATATTGCTAACATGAATTGGTTTGTTTTTTATTTATTTATCTTACTAAGTGGTAAATACTATGAAAGATTAGTCTATTTCTATGCATTTAGCATTGATTACATTCAACAAATATAATGATACGCTTGATATTTATTTTGTTGTCATCCAAATCAAGGAAAAATCACTTTAAAATTCAGTTATTTATATTTACTATCTTTTTAATCAAGATGAAAGGTGGAACCTTAATTGAATTAGTTGTATCATTTTATTTTATTTCCGTTTGACCTGAGCTGATCTGAAATTCAAAAAAAAAAATTTGATTTTTTCTTTGATGTTTTTTATACATCTAATATAACTTAAATCGAAAGTTTAAGTGAGTACTACAAAAACTTAGTAAACTTGACTTTTACTAGTCACATTATGTTATAAAACCCAAGTTTTTGATAAATTATTTTTGTGTACATATATTTAGCTATATAGTTTGAAGATTACATTTTAATATTCTTTAAAAGAGATAACTCATATGCAATAATGTGTAATTTTATGGATATGTCTGTTTATATATTAATCTCTTAAAGCGATGTGTTAAAGTTGTGTGTGTGTGTGTGTGTGTGTGTGTGTATTTGTATTGAAAAATCCAGCATCCTAGAAGACATGTTATGAAAAATATTTTTTTGTTGAATTGCCTGAAGAGATATGCAACACTCTAGAGGTGACGTTTATAATGTATCCTCAAAACTGATATTATATCTTCTTATAGCACTATTAAAGAATTGTTGTGAAATGTTTTCACATATGATACAATACTTTAAAAAGTGATATGGCAATAAATAACCCAAAGAATTTGTAAATCAAAATACTATTATTAATAGTGGGTACAAAATACATTTACGAAATTCAGTCTATCATTATTGTGGACCTGTAGCTTCATTAGATAATTTTAAGAGCAAATAGTGATCAATAATCTATTATTATTTTTTGAAAAATATCCTATGAATTGCATATCATATGCATAACTATTTCTTAAAGAAATATCTTTAAATGTTCTCCTGAAGAGATCACGAATATGTCATATCATACTTGTGCATAAGCTATAAATATCTTCTTGAAAAACCTATATGTGCAACTAATTTATCTTTACAAATTGCTAAGTGTTTGGAAGGTACTCTTACTTTGTTATAAGAATATCACTTTTATTTAACTCTCTAATAAGTTATCATAATTGATGTTCAAAAGTGATATTTGTGGTTTAATGGAGGAATAAAATTTAACAAACTGAAGTTGTTTATATATTTTATTTGAACCAGAAGTTTAATACAGCTCCAAACCAGATGTCTTGAACATTATCATGCACTCCCAAAGGATTCACATCGACATTGATCTATAGATAGAAAATAATAGTTTGGATCCTTGTAACAGTTTTTTCTAAAAATCACTTACTCAAATGAAAATAGGCAAATTTATAATATATATGTAATACGTGGATGCACATATATATCCATATATGTTAATATTCTATTGACAACCTGAAGTTTGTTATGAGTTCATCTTATAGATTATGCATGGATATTAATTTGTAATTCAAAAAGTCAACCGACATAAATATTGAATGACCTGAAGTCATGTGTGTATTCAAATGATCTATATAATTAAAAATTCCTCCAAGTTATTAGATCAATGAAAGTGATATAATATGAATGCATCTTGTCAATTAATAAAATCACTATCCTCCTAAAACTGAAATGCATAGAATGTATTTGCTAATGATAGTAATGTGATAATGGATCAAAAATGAGAATCCAGAGAGGGACATTATTTAATGAGACAACATTTGTCAACATTAATGGGAGGATAAAAGGATATAATTTCATATTTATCATCAGTGTTAAATATTTTTTATCATATACATTAATGCAAAATATTAAATAACTTGAATAAGTTATCAATTATATCCCTAGACTTTTTCTAGTATAGATTTGAATTCCTAAAGAATCAAAAGGTGTAAACCACAGTTGAAATGTGGTATAGAAGTCAGTTCAAAGTATTTTTGGAGTAAGTCATAAAGATGCCGAATAGAAGAAGCGAATGTTCTTTAAGAAACACTTAAGGGCGGTGCTTTAAAAGGGACCCATGACATGATTGTCAAATAACCCTATAAGTGGTTTAGGTACCCAAAACATGATAAATGAAAGATATCAATAAATCATATCGAGAACCGACAATAGATAATCATCGATGATATATTTGTAACAGTAAAGCGCTTATGTTTATTAGTAGATTAAAAACTTTGAATTAGGGGAGAACATGACTGGTTATCATGAATCCTTTCCAAAATGAGAAATATGGACCTCTAGTCTGCAAAAAATAATTAGAAACACGTATATAAAATAGCAAAAGCACATTAAAATTACTAAAGCACCATATAGTGTCAACAACATATTGAGCATTATACTTTCAGAGATGATTGAATTGGTTAAAGTAGTGAAAGTGTTTCAAACATTTATAATAACCTAAAAATATTAAAATGAAAGTATACAAATTATAGAACAATGTAAATAACTTTGGTTGTGATAAAGAATGCAAAGAACAAGAAATGTACATTACGACATTCTTTTAAGTATTGTTATGATGAAAATATTGATATTATTCATGATAAATATCACTTTCTACTTTTAAGAATTGTTGTAATGAAACTCTTAATATCCATTGAAGTGGTAGTTGTGATATGCAAAACCTATTAAAATGTACAAGCTTCTGAAAAATATGAATAACACGTGTGGTTATAAAGAATGCCAAGGACATGGATGGTAGATTACAACACTCTTTAAAGTATTGTTGTAATGAAAATTTTGATATACTTCAAGATGAGTATATTACTTCTTGCTTCTTAATGTCGTTGTAATGAAACTTGTCTTATTCATCAAATGTATATTGCAATATACAAATCTGATTGAACCACAAAATTGTAAGCATGTGAAGTGTATTTATTAATAGATATAGTAGCATACAAAGCGCAAACAGAAGACGCTTTGAATAAGAAAACACGCTTGAAGCATGGAAATGCACATGAAGTCTTTAAAGCAAAAGTTCACTAAGAAGTATCCATAAGAAATTTGAGATATCAAAAGATGAATACGAATTCAAAGGAAATCGTTAAATTAGGGAGGGGGGGGGGGGGGAGCATCTATAAGTATGTTATAATGCACTCTTTTTCCTTAACAAAGATTTTTTTCCATTGGGTTTTTCTTAGAAAGGTTTTAATGAGGCATTATTTTGATCTAGAAGTATCAACCCAAAAGGTAACATAAGAAAATAAGTTATATTGTACTCTTTTTCCCTTTTTAAGTTTTTCCCACTGGTTTTTTCTTATTAAGGTTTTAACGAGGCATTACATTGATTTGGAAGTATCAAGCTCTATTTGATGTAGTAAATTATTGAAATATGTCATATTATATTGTACTCTTTTTTCCTTCACTAAGACTTTTGTCATAGGTTTTCTTAGTAAGGTTTTTAACGAGGTACTATACTGATTTAGAAGAGTTAAACTTCATTAGATAAAATGAGATATTAAAATATGTCATTGTATTCTTTTTTCATCACTAAGATTTCTCTTACTGGGTTTTTCTTAGTAAGGTTTTAATGAGGCATTGTTTTGATCCCGGAGTATCAAACTCTTAGAAGGAATATCATTTTAATATGATATCTATAATCTTACACGTTGCACTCTTTTCCTAATTCAAGGTTTTTTCCTATTGGGTTTTCCTAATAAATATTTTTAAATAAGGAAGCAGACAATAGCTGTATTGATTGAATGGATATATGCAGACAAGATAATAATAAGGGGGTGCAATCGTCATATATATTTCAAAAGGGACAACTTCACGTTAGTAGAGAATTCAAGATTTTAAAGACGTATATTCAAGGGGAAGTTTTGTAATATACGAGTGAATATGCTTTTGTATTTTTCTGTTTAGTCACACATAATGGGATAAGTCTAATCATTAGCTCCAAGGCCTATATATAAATGTGCCAATGTAATAGAAATAGATAACTAATATCTTGAATAAATAAAAAGTCTCTTGCCTTTCTTCTCTCCAATGGATTATAATTTGTTTATTTTATAACAAAATCAATATTGTATAGTATATAATCATATGTGCTATTTTATGAATAATGTATATGTGATTATACACACACATACATATATATACACAAATATATTAGTTAATTTGATATTAGAATAAATTTTATTTAACATACAATGACTTGTCATGATTGAATTATGAATATAACATCAACTAATATGGACATAATGAATAACAACATTTACACATAAAATCTCACATAACTAATTATATACTAATAATATTTGCAGATGTGCATAATTAACATATTATAAAACATGATATTATACCTATAGTATGAATGAATATTACCTAATACAGATGCCTTTGAGTCCACGTTGAAGCAATGAGTTCTCTTCTCTGAATATCTCATGTAGACTACTGGTCTATAATCACCGCCTTTCACTATCGAATAACTTTAATTTCTAATTGAATTTCATTAAAGGTTATTAAGCGTTGAGGAGAAGGATTCCGGCCAGTAGGAGAAAGATGAATGGTGAACAAAAGTGTATTTGAATTGAAGTATTGGAACTACATTTAAATGGTTTCACTAGAGAGAAACTAGACAAATTTTTTACCCATTCCTACTCAATCTTAACCATACATATGTAACCCCCTCAATTATGTGTTAGCCCCCTCTTATATATTCTAAACCGATTGTTTATCCTCTCTAAACATTGTGGGCCATTAACCTTTTTGACCTAAATTAAATATGTACACTTATATTTAATTTAATGTGTTATTCATATCTCATATCGGTCGATTTTTTTTTACAATTATTAATATATGCAACATTATTTATTTCTAAAATTAAATTCAAAACTTTACAATTAGTATTTCATAAATTTTAAACTAGTTCATTATAATCATAAATTAGTTAAATCATTCGGCTAAAGAAAATTCATTATTTTGTTAACTATCAAAATACCAGTTTCATCTACATTCGAGTTTAAAATTCAAACACAAAAATCTTCAGTTCAATAATAAATGAACTACTCTAGTAAGGGATTTTGACGTTTGGTTGACCTAAGATGAATATAATGCTAACCTTGGCTTATATAATTAAGGAAATGAATCCTCACTTGAATAATGCCTTCCATTTAATACTTCCCTTGACCCAGCTATAATCACTTGATGAATAATGTACCGTAATTTGACGGTAACTGAATTAAAGTTTGTTATTGAAGGTCGACAGTATTCCCAAGTCAAAAGGATTATGTAAACTCGTCACATTGATATTTTTTGTTTGACCTTAGTTGTATTAATCAACATAGAACTATCATTGAGTTATGCTGTAATTATTCAGTATCCGTCAGTACGTAATCTTTAAGTGTCCCCTAGTAGTCATATAACACACCACATTTTTCAGAATAAATTAATAATGTAATTTAAATATGAAAAAAGAAAACTAGGCATTTTTTGAATTGTTAGAATATTGCCTCGAAACTTTTACCATTGCGTTCATAACAATTTTCTGCTTAATTTACATATATAATATGTTCGAGAAGAGTTCGTACGAAAAATTTATTGACATTTGAAGCTTCGTGCAGGAAAATAATTTTACGTGTAAGCAAATATGTGTATGTGTATATATTTTATTTTATAAATACATAAATATGTAATTCTAGAAATAACACAAGTTTGAATTTGAAATTTTGAACATACAGAATAATTGGGAATTAAATGAAAAGTTAACGTTATGCAAACATAATGTTATAGAGATATAAATATAATTAATTAAAATGTTAATGCTATACATAAGTAACATTATAAAATAATAAATGGGATTCAATAAATGTTAACATTATGTAAACGTAACGTTATAAATTAGTTAATGGAAACTAATTAAAGATCAACGTTATATAAGCATAACATTATTAATTAATTAATATAATATATCGTTATAAAAGAATTAATTCACGAATGATAACACGCGTGTATATTTTTATTTTATATAGATATATTTATATATAAATTACGGAAATAACGCGTGTTTGAATTTGAAAAACTAGCGCGTGACATAAATATAATTAAACTAGGATCTAATAGAAATTGAAATTTAACATTTATATACTGTAATGTTATAATTTAATTTAAAACAATCAAATTACGATAACTAGAACACGCCGTTTAGACGCGCAGACACGTGGGGTTGACCCATCATAGGGTCAGGCCGACCTACAGGTCAACCCATATATGGGTAGGTCAACCCATATGCGTCTTAAATGACGCGTGAACCTATTTGTTTCAATGGATTGATTTTAATCATTCTAAACGAACAAAAGATGTTATTTCATATCCCTTAAATAAACATGCAGGGATAATCTCCAAACCTTTATTTTTCTAAATAGACATGGAAACCTTACACTCTTCTTTCTTCTCGAATTCTTCAAAAAACATATATATTTTAGATTTAAGCTTTCAGATTTACAAATTAGAGGAAGACATTGTAGATCTAGAAAAGGGATTGCTCGAAATAAGTCATTCTTATGAGGTAAATTTTACAGATATGTTTTTCTAGTTATTTTATTTTATTTATTTAGATCTAGATTTATAAATTCGTACAAATTCCAGTTTATGAATTCAAATAGTGTTACAAAAGGAAGGCTATCGATAATAGAACTTGGTTTGAATCGGATCTAGAACTTGGAGTGCTTTTTACATGTTAGTGGACTTAAATTATATATCTTTTTAGTAACAATATATTATATCATTATATTTCCGTTACAAACATTTAAATGGACACTGATATTTTTGGACTAAATAGTGGTAATTAGTTTATTCAATTTGTTTGCGTTAAAACTGTAAATCCTAAATTATCGGACATATATGTAATTGTTATTCTAATGGAATAGAATCCAAGTGTATAAGTAATCTTGGGCTTAAAATTGAAAAGAAAGGCATACGCCTAAATGTAGAAAAATTTGTAATAACAATGTCAAACTTGTAAAAGGCAATAAAAAGAGGAATTAAATATGTAACTTTATTTGGGAAGTCAGTAATAGCTTAATTGGTTGATTGAAAAATAATATATTTCCATACTTTAAACTTTATAAGACAGAACGTGAACATCGTTGCAAGAATGAAGATAGAGAAAGAGAGATTAATGCATAATAAGGATGTTCTGTATTTTGCACTATTTATCAAAATGGGAAAAGAAACAAAAAAGGTATCTTGTAATTATGGGTCATTGTATCTTGGATTGTTTTACATTAAGTATGGAAATAGATTTTTAGTAAAATCTCTGTAGTCAACCAAATAGAATATGGCTAACTTTCCAATAATAAAACCTACATTAGTAGTAAGAAATAGGTAGATTATAATAGACAAGATAAGATAAAAAGAGAAATAAACAGTAATCAAGTTAAATACTTGATAAGCCTAACAAAAGAATAAATTGGGGAAACTGACTATGATCTTTCTTTGGGATGCAGATAGATAAAGAAATCATAGTAATTATTATGATAAGTGTTTCATAATAAATTGGGACAATTTTTGAACTGGAATTATCATGTAATGGAAAGAGACCTAAAAAGGACTAAATATCATAATAAACGAAACAGAGAGATAAACTAAACACTAAAGATCTATAGGAACAAATAGGAGGATGAGATCATGGCGATAATCTCATGAAACACATTTGGAGTAGTACAAAGGGAATCTAGATGCAGGTCTAACGAATTTGTGCCATCATAAATCTTTGAAGTAGAGGAAGTTTGTACCGACGACAAACTGGGAGTTCTTCAACATGGATGGGTAAGCGATTTCAAGAGACTTGGAGGATACCGGTAACATTCTACATCCCTTAACATCCCTCAAAATAGGGTTATGCTAAGAAATGCGGAGGGTTGCAATTATAAAGACCTATATTACCGAGACTAAGATTTATAAGACAATAAAATAAACATAGTGGAAGTTTTTAAATTTTAAATATTACTTATTATTCCAAAATACAATTTTCATTTCAGACAAAATACCAAGTCATAAAAACCACATGTCTCATAAATCAATACATAGTCTCATAAAATATCAGAGTACAACATAAAAACCATCCCTTTAACATCGAAAGTACAGCCAAACCCAAAAAAATAAGACATAAAATCGAAGAAGCATACATTAGGAACTAGATCGAGCTCCAAAAATGATCCTCCAAGAAATCTGAACTAGCCAGCCTTAGCCCTGCGAGCCTGATGGAAGACAAAAAGGAAGAAATAGGAGTGAGTCAGACATAAAGTCTAGTGAATGAAGTAATTACTAGCGTGATTAAGCAATATAAAGGAAATAAACTTTACAACAACTATAATATCATAAAGAAACGTGTACGTGCATATTATACAATGTTTTAAGATGAGATAGGATTATAAATATATTTTAAGCTAAAATGACTTTCTAATTGTTTGCATTTTCTATTATTATGAAAATCTAATTAAGATAAGTTTTCATAATTCTACCCATTAATCGGCTTTTCCTACCAACCACCTCTTAGCATGGTAGCTTTCCTACTGTGAACTTGTTCGTTGTAAAACCGTATCAACATGAATTATCATCCGTCGATCCACCTGTAAAAGACACAAATTAGCGCATGGACGCAGTATTCCTCAATCGATTCGACATGCATAGTAATCATTGAGTGCCATACTCAACGCCCCAAACGTGCCCTAAATAACATATCATGTTTCCAATCTCAATCCCAAATTTGAGATCATCAATTTTTGACCTGTATGGAAAATGATGCAAGCAAATATTCCTATTGCGCTTCCCCCCATACTTAGTTCTAGACCTGAGTTTTATTTATTAGCCCAATCCTTGATCTTGGTTTTATTTATTAACTTAATCCAAGATCTAAGTTTTATGTTCTTAGCCCAATCACAGATTTGAGCCTAACTTATTGGCTCAGTTCATGACCTGAGCCTATGATATTTTACTTTTATTATAATAGGTGTTATTATTTTCTTTTATTACGATTTCTTAAATATGTCAATACACTTATCATGGTAATCTACACATTTTCAGTTTATTTTCAAATTACAACACTTTTTGTAACTATATTGCAAATTCCTACAAATTTTTCTAATTTAGTCTAATTCCTTTTTATTATGGATTTACAATTTTTACATTTTTTACTTTAAATTTAGCTTTCTTTTTTACTTAATCCATATTTGCGTAGTTTAAATTTTTGTCTTATTTTTTATGTGTAAAAAGCGGATTTAAATTTGTGTCTATGATTAACATTTATAAAACCAGGAATTTTTAGAAAAAATGTAAATAATTGTAGAAAACTGTAAATAACTTAGGATCAAAGTAACTACAAGGAAAAAGATTGAAAAGCTAATTTATAGTATTTAACTAAAAGAAATAGTAAGAAACAAATAGAAATATACTCACAGGAAATGGCTTATAGAAAACTTACTATGAATTGTTGTTTATCCATCAAAAGATAAGCGTCGGTTAGTAGATTAAATCTATAAACAACCAATGGATCAAGCTTACTTAGGTCAATCATAAAGGGTTTGAGCACTGAACGAGGTCGCATGTCACAAGAGGCCCACGCACATTATGATCTAGGTCAAGCTCACTTAGGTCGATCATAAAGGGGTCGAGCACCTTAAGAGGTATTATGTTGCAACTAAGGGGTCGGTCGTGCTACACCCATTTGGCTCACACACCAACAAGTCGGTCGCATAATGGTCAAGCCAATCTCAAGGGTCGATCGCGCGTCGAAGGGTCGGTCGAGTTCCGTGAGGGTCAGTCATTCGGGCTAGTGACAATTGGCTACAGGTTGGTGAGAACTGGTAGTGGCACTTTCGTAATTGACTGCATGAACTACCCATAGCCTGCACATACAAATCTCAGCTCATCACTTCCTTCTAGCCTCTACTATAAATAGGGGATGAACTCCACTTTAATAGGGATCGATTTCAAAGAACCCGAAAGGCTGCCCAATTGCTTTCTCCATCATTCCAAGTGATTCTAACATCATCAATCATCTCCAAGCCAAGATCTAGAGCCAAATCCGCCATGGAATTTGCCAAAATCACTCAAATGTCCCAGAGATTGAAGATCTTCCTTCATATTCCTCGCGCTTAGAGAGATTCAACCATTTCTTCACTAATTTGCATAGATCAAAGTGAAATCCTTATGTAAAAAGAGAATGATTGTACTTAGAGTTAATTCAAGCCTTGTAAATCTCGAAGTGATAATGAAAATCCTTGCCAAAGTGGACGTAGATCTATTTTAGATCGAACCACTATAAAAATCCTTGTGTTTTTACTTACTTTTTGTGATTGTTGTCTCATTTTCTTATTCCTAACCTTTTGGTGAAGTACTTCCATAGTACCTTTGGTGTTTGAGTCAATTTTGGTTTAAACATTTGGCGCCCACCGTGGGGCTACGTTCGCACTTCCATTCTCTAAGTGCTTTGTGAAGATAAAGTTTAGAACCCGTTCTTACTATAGATTTTTCAACATTTGGCGCCCACCGTGGGGCTACGTTCGCACTTTTATTCTCTAAGTGCTTTGTGAAGATAAAGTTTAGAACCCATTCTTACTATAGATTTTTCAAATCTAAAGCCAGGGCCAACCGACGAACTCTCTTCAAAGTTTAAATCCTTGTCCGAAATTATGGCTAGACTGAAGAAAACCACTACTAAGACCGTGGAAGAGACCGACAATATCGCCAATGATGCTACGCCGCCCACCAACAACTTCGAAGTTGGTGAATCTTCTAGAGCTGGAGCTACCGTCACTAGAAAAGAGTTGGATGAAGTTGTTGATGGGTCAGATGGAAATCTCAACCAATGCTATGATGAAGAAGCTTGAAGCCATGTTCGCTCTTCGAGCTGCTACATCAAAAATTACCGCTAACATCGCTTGTACCAAAGCTGCTCAAACTTCTCACACTGAAACTACGGGTTCTTCTTCTTCAAGTCCGAGTTGGGGCAAATCTGTTCAAAGATTGACGATCCTAATAGTCCTCATTGTGAAGAGGCAAAACCGCCTGCACGCAACCATTCTGAGAAAGCAACCCCTCGACAAGTGCATGGCTCCACCAAAGGGGCACCTCCCCAAGAGGGGGCGCAGGGCCCCGGAATCCAAACCGTGATCATTTTCTTAGGCAAACATCTAGTAAGGAAGATGGCGTCTGCCCCGTGGACCCGCACAACAACGAGAAACATATATCAGAAATGGTTTGCAAGATCTTGGAGAAAAGCTTGAAAAAAGAGGAAGATGAGAAAGAGTGGGGATTCACTCCTACCAAAACCCTACTCAATGAGAGAATCAAAATGGCCCAATACCCGAAGAAGTTCAAACCTCTAATGGTACATGCCTACAATGGGACCGGCGATCCCAATGTGTTCCTGTTCAAGTATGACCAACATATGGACGGGGCACACACCATAGATGAGTTGAAATGTCTCTACTTCCCAACCTATCTAGAGGGGGTGGCTTCCCTTTGGTTCACGAAATTACCACCAAAATCTATGGATGATTTCGCTACTTTAGCCAAGCTATTTAGAGAACAATTCAGGCTCCAAGATACTAAGGTCTAAGATGTTATGGAGCTGAACGAGCTAGAGCAAAGGCCAAGAGAATCCATCAAGGCCTTTCTCACTCGATTCAACGTTGCTGCAGCCGAGGTCGGAAATCACGAGCCTCACTTGGTAATGATGGCTTTAAAGGGAGCCATAAGCAAAAAGACTCAATTTGGGTGATGGATCAAGAAGAAAAAGCCAACCATGCTCGAGAAGCTGTTTGATAAAGCCGAAGAATATATGAGTGTGGACGAAGATCTAGCCTACACCCTAGATGTCTCTGAAAGTAGCATATATCCTGAAAAGAAAGACAATAATGTGCAGGGTGGCCAAAAGTACTTCGGGGACTAGAAGAGGGGTAATGACAGCAATGATAATAAAAGTAATAAGAAGTTCCGTTACTTTAAGAACTCAGAGTTGACCCCACTTAACGACTCCCTGGAGAATGTTTTCATGGCTGCAAAGGATACCGAAAACTTCCCAACACCGAAGCCCGTGTAGGTCAACGATACTAGCATAAACTCAGGGAGGTTTTGTAGGTTCCACAATCAGCCAGGCCACAATGCTAACAAGTGCAGACATTTAAAGAATCATATTGAGGAGTTAATAAGGAAAAACAGACTGCAGCAGTACGTAAAAAAATCCTCAAAATTCTCATATCACACTGGGGCAGAGCAATCCCCCAACAGAGAAAGCTCCAACTCATGTCAACCCAAAACCTATTATCTACACGATATCGGGTGGCCCTCATCCAACCGGAAGAAGCTAGGGGGATTATGTGAAATATGCCGATGAGCTAAATAATCCTCCACAGGAAGAAGTCTATGTGGTCTCAACAATACATTCCCCGTCAAATTGCCAAAAACGTCAGGTGAAGATGTAGTGTTCAGAGACAGGGATTCAGATGAACTATTAACACCAATGGTAGATCCAGTGGTGGTCACCGTTAGTATAGGACCATCCATGGTTAAAAGAGTCCTAGTGGACAGCGGGGCGTCTTACAATGTGCTTTTCGTTAATGCTTTCAATAAGATTAACACCCCAATGGCAGATATCTGAGCATGTCAGAACAAGATTCACGGGTTCACGGAGAAACCAACACAACCAATTGGCATGATAGATCTACTAGTTGAACTTGGTGAAGGAAGACAAATGGTTGCTATGATGCAAACCTTTGTAATAGTTGACGAGATTTCAGCCTACAACGCTTTTCTTGGAAGACGTACTCTGGATGGGTTCAAAATTGCGCTAGGTCCATGGTGTATGACCATGAAGTTTCCAACAGAAAATGGGGTTGGCGTGATAAAAGGAGATCAAAAGGCGGCCAGAGAACGCTATATGGACGAACTGGTCAAAGCTAAGAAGAAGGACAAAAAAAAAAAAAAAAAAAATTGGAGGCTCCGCTCCACATTCGAGACACCGCATTATAGCAACTAGGGTTGGGCCCCCGTACTCGTGAGCACAGCGGAGCACAAAAAGAAATGGATCCCATAAAAGCTAGTATAGGGAAAGGATGTGCGACACCAGCTAAAGCTACAATCTTAATACCAGTTCACGATGATGATCCAAATAAGATTTTAAAGATAGGCTCTCAGCTGGGCCTGAAGTTGCAAAGATATTTAACTATGTTTTTAAGAGCGAATTTGGATGTATTTTCTTGGAACAATTCTGATATATGTGGAATTTCATCTGATATAATAGTACATAAATTGAATATTGATCCAAGTATGAATCCAATAAAACAAAAAAGACGAACTTAAGGGCCCGAAAGATCTGGAGCACTAAAAGAAGAAGTAGATTGGTTACTCGAAAATAACTTTATAAGAGAATCCAACTATCCTAAATGGGTCTCTAATCCAATCCTTGTTAAAAAGTCCAACAGCAAATGGAGGGTATGCATCGATTATTCTGACCTCAATAAGGCATATCCGAAAGATAGTTTTCCATTGCCCAGAATTGGTCAGCTTATTGATGCGACAACAGGGCATGAACTATTATCCTTTATGGACGCTTACTCCGGATATAACCAAATAATGATGTATAATCTAGATGAAGAAAACACGAGTTTTATAGCAGACAGGGGTTTATACTACTACAAGGTTATGCCGTGTGGACTAAAAAATGCAGGAGCAACATACTAGCGCCTTTTGAATTCCATGTTTGAATCACAAATTGGGAAAACAATGGAATTCTATGTAGACGATATGCTGGTAAAGTCAAATAAAGCTGACGATCACTTAGAGAACTTGGCAGAAATGTTCCATATCCTCAGGAAGTATGGAATGAAGCTCAATACACTCAAATGTTCCTTCGGAGTCACATCGGGAAAGTTCCTCGGATTCATTATCAACGCCAGGGGCATAAAGGCCAATCCCACTCAAGTTATTGCTTTGCAAGAAAGGCAAGCTCCTAGAACAAAGAGAGAACTTCAAAGTTTGAATGGGAAAGTAGCTGCGCTTAACCGATTTATCTCTAAGGCCATGGATCAGTGCATTTCACTCTTTGATGCCTTGAAGGGAAGAAAGATTTCCAATGGACTTCTGAATGACAAATAGCTTTCGAAGAGTTGATCAAACACATGGAGTCACCACCGATGTAGTCAAAGCCTAAAGATGGAGAAGAGCCGTTCTTATACTTGGCTATCTCATCTCACACATTAAGCGCCGCACTCGTCCGGGAGGATGCAAAGGTTCAATGGCCAGTTTACAATATCAGCAAGAGGTTAGCTGGGGCAGAGCTGAACTATCCTAAGCTGGAGAAGCTTGCATATTGTTTGCTCATCACCTCAGAAAAGCTAAGGCCATATTTTCAATCCCACTCTATCAAAGTTCTTACCGATCAGCCGCTAACGCAAGTTCTCTTCTGCCCAGAAACTTCGGGAAGACTATTGAAGTGGAATATTGAGCTTAGCCAATATAACATCACTTATCCTCATCAAAGAGCTATAAATGGGCAAGCTTTAGCTAATTTCATCACTGAATTCACTAATAGAGGGGAAGAGAAGGAGGAACTAGCTGAAATAGTCGTGAAATGGAAATTGTTCATTGATGGGTCCAAGAATGATTTCTGCTCATGGGCAGGAGTGGTTTTAGAAACTCCTAAAGGCCATCCTTTGTGCTATGCTTTAAGATTGGAATTCCCATCAACCAACAACGAAGCCGAGTACGAAGATCTAATTGCAGGATTGAAGCTGGTGAAAGAGTTGAACCTAAAATCCCTACAAACTTTCAGCTACTCGCAGATAGTAATGTGTCAAGTCCGACGAGAATTCCAATCCAAGGGCGGTAATCTTCCCACTTATCTTTCTAAAGCTTTGTAATTCCTCGATGACCTTGATTACTACACAATATCCCATATTTCAAGAGAGGAAAACATGAAAGCCGATTTACTTGCAAAATGTGCAAATACTGGGATTGGTTCCCATTGAAGTTTCTTCAAATCCCAGTATTGAAGATGCGAATATTGACTAGGTTATGTAAACCAATGAAGATCCAATCTCGTGGATGACTCCATTCAAAGAGTATCTCCTTAACAGAATACTTCTAGAGGATTCTTAGAAGTGACGAAAAATTCTGCATATAGCTCCATTGTATCTCATCCAAGATGGAAGATTGTACAGGCGAGGCTTTTCCATGCCCTTACTATGATGTGTGACTAAAGAAGAATCCAGAGCAATGTTGGCAGAATTACATGAAGGTATGTAGAGGACACACAGGCGGGCAAACTTTGGCTAAAAAAGTTCTAAGATATTGTTACTTTTGGCCTGATGTGAACTTAGATGCTCTGACCTACGCCAAAAAGTGTGATAAGTGCCAGAGATTCGCGAAAATTCCAAGAGCTCCATCGACAGAATTGACTTAAATGGTCAGTCCATGGCCATTTGCTGTCTAGGGCATTGATCTAATTGGAGCTTTACCTACAGCCAAGTTAAATATGAAGTACGCCATTGTTGCCATTGATTATTTCACCAAGTGGGCTGAAGCTGAGGACTGGCCACCATCACCTCAAAGAAAGTAATCAACTTTGTCTTAAAGAACATTATCTGCATATTCAGTGTGCCACAAAAAATTTCATGGACAACGGGTGTAACACCCCGTAATTTTAAAATGGGACATAAGAGATAATCTAAGAATAATTGATCTTTAAAAGAAGAATTAAGGAAAACGGGTTGCGGCGTTGCGTTCGTCTTGGAATTCTACTTGAGATAGAGTTCGAGTTTGCATAAAATGGATATAGTATGAAGAAATTATGGAGGTTAGAAGATTTCAGTTTAAACCAAAATTAAAATAAAATATTCAAAACAGCGAAGGCGAGAGGAGGAAATGCGGAACCGACCACGTTTGGGGTGTTGACCTAAGACCCGTTAGGTCGACACCTATGTCGACTCAGGCTCTTTGGGGTTCACACCGGGGTCGACATAGGTGTTGACCCCCCCATAGGGGTCAACCCCATCAGCCAGATCTAGGTAGTGACGAATTTTGATAGTTCTGAGCTGATGTGGCCATCTCTGATTGGCCAATGACTAATTTCTGAGGTATTAGGGCTTATGTGTCATACTATGGTTGGCTGGATGACACATCTCTTTGGTTTGATGGCTCTGATCTCCCCTAGAGTAATCTAAAGGCTAGAATTAAACCTAGACTTCTATATAATCACCCCAAACCTCAACCGTAAAACTCATTTTATGAAGCCGTCATGCTGTTCATCTACAAACTGGCCGAGCCTCCATTCATCTACCCCAAACTAGAGAATCAAATTCAAACTAGGAATCAATTAGAAGAAATAGAGAATCAAACATCTACATAAAAGGATAGCTTTTCAAATTCAGAAATCAGATCCCAGAAATCAAAATCCGTCCTTTTTCTGTAAGTACAGTTATTGTTTAGATGTGAACACCTAATAAGAAATCATGACTATAATAACTGGATCTAGAACTATGCCTAATTCTATTCGTGCCTATCCTTTTATCATTTCTGAATTGCCTATGCCTATGAGACTATTGTGATTGATGTAATGACACCTATCGTGCCTATGAGACTATTGTGATTGACATAATGAAACCTAAAATGCCTATGAAATTGTTGGATGACAAAATGGAACCTATCATGCCTATGGGACTGTTGTGATTGATTTATCAGGTTGTACATCTTATGCCTATGAGACTATTGTACTGACGCAATTGAACCTACCAAGCTGTATATGCAAATTACATGATAAGTTATGTTCATACATGCTTACATGTTTATATCCAAACTAGTACCCATGTTTAAGAACTATATAAGTTCATGCTTATACAATTAGATCTATGCTAGTTCACATGTTAATTGGATCTAAATTAAATTTAAGATCACGTTCATGTGCTTAATTAAGTTTATGTCGTTCTATCCCAAATTTATACTATGCATGTTGATCTATATTGTTTATGCCTGTTGGAATGTTACATGCCCCTTTCTTTTCCATTTTGTTTGTAAGTTAGGCTAATTTATGAGACTAACGTTCTATGTGAATTATGCGAACGAATAACGGGGGAGATGTTGGGGAAAAATATTAAACTACATGCTATTGGCATAAATTGGCTCATATCATGTAAATGATTAGTAGTATGAAATGGTAAAATTTGTATACCTAGAATTATGGACGTAGTTTAAAGGGTAAATGGGGCATGATTTGAATTGACAACACTTGTGGATAATTTACATATGAACATAAACTGTAAATATGTAAAGTGGCTAAAAGATGAACATGCCTAACCCGAGGTTAGATTGAGCTGCAGTGTAAAACTGCCCGGAACCACCCGGCACATCAGTAACCGCAACAAAACAGATCTAATATGAGAGGTTAACCACAAACAACAGTTCTAATGTGAGAGTTTGCAGCATTAATAATTTAATTAGTGCCAATAAACAGACATGCTAAGACTGGTAAGGTTAAATAACATACGAATAGGCGACACTTAACCAATACAACATGTTAATTAGACAAGAAGGTGGGGCTTAGTAAATTTAGAACACTTAACCGTTATAACATGTTAATTAGACAAGAAGGTGGGGTTAAGTAAATTTAGAACACTTAACCGTTATAACATGTTAATTAGACAAGAAGGTGGGGTTAAGTAAATTTAGAATACTTAACCGTTATAACATGATGAATGAGTGGGGTTAAGTTATGGAAAACACTTGACCAATATAACTTGATGAATGAACAGGTTAAGTTAATAGGAAACACTTAACCAATACAACATGATATGTGGGGAGGTTAAGTTAACATGAATGGACATCACTTAACCAATATTACATGAACAAAGTGGATAGGGTTAAGGCAAGCATAATCAATCATACAGATTGACTTGATAAGTAGGAGGGTTAAGTAAACTTTGTGTTGGTGGGTAATATTAGTATATATAGGCCCACAAACTTAACCGTTAAATAAACATGTTTGAATCAGTGGGAGGGTTAAGTACATCTCGTGTCATTGGGTAATATTTGTATATATCGGCCCATAAGCTTAACCAGTAAGAAACCCTAGTAACGGGGACCCATTTCAGTAGTAACCCACGTGGATGTATCACGGTACCCTGAACTAGGCAGGGCGGGGCACGATTACTGGGCTGATTATAAGCGGTCAAAATAGCGGCAGGAGGTGCAGTAGTGTAGTTCCGACGGAGTATGGACATGCACGTGCTCCGGAGTGGAAAAGTAGGCACTGGGCATTAGTAATATACACTGTGCATCTTGAATTGTGTCGGGTTGCTATCATAGGGATTGATACACCTTATGGTGGGACCAGCACAGGGTATCTACACGCAAGAGAGGGTCGATTGACACAGACACAAGGAAAATTAATACAAGTAGGGAGTCAATCGATAGGGTAGTAAGGGTACATCTAGCATCTTCATGGCAATTAGGCTGATTGAGGTAAGATCCTCATACTAGATGTACACCTGAAGGCTACCACAATTGCGGGGTTAGGATCACCTTATTATATTACACAGGATACTAGTTGGGACACTAGTAGGGGATACAGATCCTTTTTCACGGCATACTAGTTGGAACACTAGTAGGGGATATGGATCATTCTATAAAAGACACTAGTTAGGATACTGGTTAGTTGGTGCAGAGAAAATAGGAAATCAGAGAAAGAACCAAAGCGCATTCTACTTATCTTGCCTTATCATATCTTATGCTAATCTTATGTTATCTTGTTATCCCTGTTATCACGGTATCGTCTTAGATTCAGTTTATTCATGTCATGTTACTATTACCTGTTTACATACTGAAAACCACTGGACTTACCAGACTTATGTCCGACCTAGTTTTGTTTCGCCTCTCTTCTTCCGTTCCCCCCCAAGGTAGACAGAGAGGGGATAGCTCAGCTTAGTTTGGACCGTTTCAATTTCCAAGCTTGAAGATTCTTTGATGTATTGCTTTGGACTCTCTTTTCCATTGCTATGGCTGGCTCATGCTTTATTGGAGAATATCATTGTCATTTTATGCTTCTTTATTTTGTTAAAACTAGACAGATACTTTGTTGTACTGGGTATTGGTGTTTTGGTGTTGGAAAACAATCTTTGTACAAGCTATTTTACCAAGCTGTTGTTTTATCAATGAAGTAAAGTTTTATTTTTTATTTTTTTCCGCTGCTTTATTTGTCTGCCTTGTAATTTATCTGCATGTTTTACCTATAATGCTTCATTGAAGTTAATGCATTCCCTTTGTGAGTGACATTAATGGAGGTGGGGTGTCACACTTGGTATCATAGTTGAAGGTTACCGGATCAGATAAAAGATTTGAAAATTTACTTCCAATACGGTTTTAAAAGAAGCATTTTCTAAAGAAAAGTTTTATTTTAAAGGCATATTCCCCAAAGCCATATGCACTATCTTTTGATCCTCTGTTTGAATCCTTGTTTTCCTTCTTTACAGAGTCTCCGAGGCTCCTGGCTTTCTGGGAGGTAACCTCATCGTGGCATGGTTCGGTAGGCTTGATGAGACTACGAAACCTGTCAAAGGACGAAGAAGTGCCCAACTTCCATATATAGCCGCAGTGGTTTCACCTACGGCTAATTTTCTTTCAAGTTTTGTAGGGTTTTTCCATGCGATGGAGGCAGCTTTCAACAGACTTTTCAAAAAGTTACATAAAGATGGCAAAGATGAGAATGAGGGAGTTTGGCTAAGGGGCACAACCCAAGGATGAGAAACTCGTGGATATGGACTTAGTTCACAAAGGAGGAAAGAATAGAAAAGCTAAGACAAGAGAAACTGTCATTATTATGGTATAACGAGTCATATAATTAAGGACAAGGGTAAGAACAAAGGACAGCATTTTCAGGAGGGCAAGTGCATGCTCTCACCGCCAACGTACCTGAGAGAGAGGTAGTAAAGTTTCTGTTGAAAAAGTTTAGTTCTTCTTTTTTTTGATCATCCTGTTAGTACTCTTTTTTATTTTAGCGCTTCACATTCATTTATATTTTCTTCCATAGTTGAGTCTCTGCACCTTAGTACTCGTATAGTAGAAGATCCCATTATTGTCTCAAATCCAATTTGTGGTTCAGCTCATTTATCTTTGGTTTGTGAGGATTTGAGAATAACTATATTAAGTATTGAGTCTAAGTGTAATGCTTATGTTTCTGGTTTCATGGGCTATGGGTTGATTCTAGGCATGGGTTGGTTAGCTAGTAATTGTGAAAGGAGGGTAGTTAGACTTTCGACTTGCCTTGGGAATACCCTCGAAATTTCGTGCGATCCTAAGGGATCAGTTTTCCTTAGCTACCTAGAATAACTTGATGCATCTATCGACGATTTGTGATCCGTTGGAGTAGTCCATGAGTATGCAGATGTTTTTGATTAGGTTAGCGGTTTGTCCTCTAAAACGCGAGGTAGACTTCCTCATATATCTAGTTGACAATGCAAAGCCAGTTGCATTACCTGTACGACACATGAATCCAAGGGAAAGGAAGGGCTCAGTAAACAAGTAAAAGAGTTACTTGAAAAAGGGTTCATAAGGCGAAGTATTTCTGAATGGGGTGCTCCAGTCGTTCTCGCTACAAAGGCAGATGGTTCACTTCGCTTGTGCATAGATGATATTTTGGTTTTCTCTAAGAATGAGGAAGAACATGCTTTGCATCTAAGGGAAGTCTCGGATACCCTCCAAACGCATCAACTTAAGGCGAAGTTCTCCAAAAATGTCATTTTTGGAGAGAAGAAGTAATGTTTCTAGGATATGTGGCGCCCAAAGAAGGGATAGCAGTAGATCCCGCAAAAGTAGTTGCGGTGCAAGACTGGAAGGTCCCAAGGAATGCAACAGAAGTAAGAAGCTTTCTTGGACTAGCGGGCTAATATAGGAAGTTCATTAAGGATTGTACGAAGGTATTAGCCCCACTTACAAGATTGACGAAGAAGAATCTAACCTTTGCTCGGGATATTGGTTATGATGTCGCTTTCCAACAATCGAAGAGGGCTCTTACAACGGCTCAGTTTTGACTTTTACCTTACGGTAGTAAAAGGTTTACGGTATACACGGATGCATGCGACACGGGGCTAGGCGCCATTTTGATATAAGAAGGAAGGATAAGGTCATAGCGGATTCCTTAAGAAGAAAAGGTTGACTTTAAGTCCTCTTTATGTGAAAAGGAAAAGTTTAGAATACATATCAAACTTTGGTTTTTAAAAACTTCGGTTAAGTTAGTGGTTTGCATCGCTAGGAGTTAGACCTACACTTTTAAATTAAATAGGGACTTCACAAAGAAAAGACTCTCAGATAGCTGACGCAATGGATAAATTAAGTAGAGAAGAGACCTCTAATACACTTGGTATCATGGTTAGCATCTGTTTATTTTCAATAGATAGTTCTTCTACATGGAATACACTCTAGTGAATTTTGGAAGAAGCCATGAGTACACAGTTATGTTTGAGCACCGCTTATCATCCTCTGACAGAAAGGGTGAATAGGATTTTGGAAGACATTTTGAGGAAATGTTAGCATGACACAGCAGGAGTTGTAGTGCCGAGTATACTAAAAGAAGAAGAGGTGGAACGAGAGGCAACAGCGAAATGAGTTCCAACTCATATTCTAGAAACAGAAATTAAGAAGGTACGCAATCGTGAAGTTAAGACAGTCAGAGCGCTATGGAGTGAAGCTCAAGAAGATACGACTTAGAAGACTGAAGACTAGATATGCGCATCATACCCATATTGAGCATATATCCTTGATCTCTCTTTTTCTGTAAAGTTTATTTGCATGCTAATATTTATCTTTTAAGTATATCCTCTTGACCCTATCCTCGATCCTTAGGTAGAAGCCAATGGATGTAAACATGTGTTTGATACATGTTATGTTTGGTGGATGCAAGTGGATGTAAGTGTTTGCTAGTGGTTGCTCGTGGATGCATATACACACATTAGGCACTAGATCGACTCCGTCACTTCCATATTGCATATGCATGAGTGAATTTATATATATATATATATATATATATATATATATATGAATTGAAACTTGATGTGTTATCATATGGATGTTGCATTTGTGTGAATGATTGTGCACTCATGTAGAAGTTATAAAGTACGATTACGAATAATTGCATACATGATGGACTCATGGCACCGACATAATTAGCATTAAGGAGGTCAACTGAATCAGTAGACCGTCTGATTTTGCATTTGGATAAAGACATATACACACATTATGCATATGTTCATGAAAAGCATTAGAAACCTTTTAAGGACAATGGATGCCTGTGATTGAATGGTTGAGTAGATGGATGTTGGATGGTAGGATAAACATTATTCTTGACTTGGATATTTCAGGGACGAAATCCTTTAAGGAGGGGAGAATGTAACACCCCGTAATTTTAAAACAGGACATAAGAGATAATTAAAGAATAATTAATCTTAAAAAGAAGAATTAAGGGAAACGGGTTGCGCTATTGCGTTCGTCTCGGAATTCTACTTGAGATAGAGTCCGAGTTTGCGTAAAACAGATACAGTATGAAGAAGTTATGGAGGTTAGAATATTTCAGTTTAAACCAGAATTAAAATAAAATATTCAAAACAACGAAGGCAGGAGGAGGAAACGCGGAACCAACCACGTTTGGGTGTCGACCCGAGACTAGGGCTGTCAATTTCCTACACGACCCGTGACCCGACCCGAAACCCGCACGGAAATTAGCAGTTTAACTCGACTCGTTTAGTTAGCGGGTCATTTTCGGGTCAACCCGAATTTGACCCATTTATAAACAGGTGGGTTTAGGGTTGACCTGCTAACCCGATTTTGACCCGCCAAACTCGATTATATGTTGTATCTCTTCCATACTGTTAGATTTTTACGTATACTGTTAGTGTTAATCTTTTATGTATGCAGTAATCAACATGCTCGTATATGTAAGCTGTTATATTTTAGTAATTTATTCTTGTGTTTGTTAGTTATATTTTACTTACAACAAATGTATCTCTTCCATACTGGTAGTCTTTAATTTATGCAGCATGGGAATATATACTTATGTATAGAAAATAATTTTTGGATATGGTGATTTCTTGCTTTATATATGTGTTGTCTGTTGGTGACTTTGCAACTTGTTGCATGTTGATGATTATATAACAGTGTGCATGTTGGTAATTAGACTCTTTTGTTTCTTATATTAGTAGGCAATATCTATCAACGGGTCAAATGGGTAAACCCGACCAAACACGACCTGCCATGACCCATTTAGTTAAACGGGCTACGCGGGTTGGGTCGGGTCAACCCGTTTATAAACGGGTCGGGTTAGGGTTGGGAAAATATGACACGTTTAATAAACGGGTGGACCTGACCCGTTTATAAATCAACCCGAACCCGACTTGACCCGACCCGAACCCGACCCGACACGACCCATTGACAGCCCTACCTGAGACCCGCTGGGTGGACACTTATGTCGACTCAGGCTCTTTGGGATCGACACCGGGGTCGACATAGGTGTCGACCCCCCTGTAGGGGTCGACCCCATCAGCCAGATCTGGGCAGTGACGAATTTTGACAGTCCTGAGCTGATGTGGCCATCTCTGATTGGCCAATGACTAATTTCTGAGGTATTAGGGCTTATGTGTCATGCTATGGTTGGTTGGATGACACATGTCTTTGGTTTGATGGCTCTGATCTTCCCTAGACTAATCTAAAGGCTTGAATTAAACCTAGACTTCTATATAATCAGCCCAGACCTCAACCCTAAAACTCATTCTATGAAGCCGTCATGCTGTTCGTCTACAAACTGGCCTAGCCTCCATTCATCTACCCAAAACTAAAGAATCAAATTCAAACTAGGAATCAATTAGAAGAACTAGAGAATCAAACGTCTACATCAAAGGATAGCTTTTCAAATTTAGAAATCAGATCCCAGAAATCAAGATCTGTCCTTTTTCTGTAAGTACAGTTATTGTTTAGATGTGAATGCCTAATAATAAATCATGACTGTAATAACTGGATCTAGAACTATGCCTAATTCTATTCGTGCCTATCCTTTTGTCAATTCTGAATTGCCTATGCCTATGAGACTATTATGATTGATGTAATGACACCTATCGTGCCTATGAGACTATTGTGATTGACATAATGAAACCTAACATGCCTATGAGACTGTTGGATTGACAAAATGGAACCTATCATGCCTATGGCACTGTTATGATTGATTTATCATGTTGTACATCCTATGCCTATGAGACTATTGGACTGACACAATTGAACTTGCCATGCTGTATATACAAATTACATGATAAATTATGTTCATACATGCTTACATGTTTATATCCAAACTAGAACCCATGTTTAAGATCTATATAAGTTCATGCTTATACAATTAGATCTATGCTAGTTCGCATGTTAATTGGATCTAAATTAAATGTAAGATCACGTTCATGTGCTTAATTAAGTTTATGTCATTCTATCCCAAATTTATACTACGCATGTTGATCTATATTGTTTATGCATGTTGGAATGTTACATGCCCCTTTCTTTTCCCCTTTGTTTATAAGTTAGGCTAATTTGCGAGCCTAACTTTCTATGTGAATTATGCGAACGAATAACGGGGGAGACGTTGGGGAAAAAATATTAAACTACATGCTATTGGCATAAATTGGTTCATAATCATGTAAATGATTAGTAGCATGAAATGGTAGAATTTGTATACCTAGAATTATGGACATAATTTAAAGGGTAAATGGGGCATGACTTGAATTGACAACACTTGTGGATAATTTACATATGAACATAAATTGTAAAAATGTAAAGTGGCTAAAAGACGAACATGCCTAACCCGAGGTTAGATTGAGTTGCGGTGTAAAACTGCCCGGAACTGCCCGACACATCCAGTAACCGCAACAACACAAATCTAATGTGAGAGGTTAGCGCATTTAGGCCAAAACCCGAGGTTAGAATGAGTTTGCGGTAGAAGTCTGCCCGAAACCGCCCGGCACATCCAGCAACCGCAAACAACAGTTCTAATGTGAGAGGTTGCGGCATTAATAATTTAATTAATGCCAATAAACAGACATGCTAAGACTGGTAAGGTTAAATAACATACGAATAGGCGACACTTAACCAATACAACATGTTAATTAGACAGGAAGGTGGGGTAAAGTAAATTTAGAACACTTAACCGTTATAACATGTTAATTAGACAAGAAGGTGGGGTGAAGTAAATTTAGAACACTTAACCATTATAACATGTTAATTAGACAAGAAGGTGGAGTTAAGTAAATTTAGAACACTTAACCATTATAACATGTTAATTAGACAAGAAGGTGGGGTTAAGTAAATTTAGAACACTTAACCGTTATAACATGATGAATGAGTGGGGTTAAGTTATGGGAAAACACTTAACCAATATAACTTGATGAATGAACAGGGTTAAGTTAATAGGAAACACTTAACCAATACAACATGATGTGTGGGGAGGTTAAGTTAACATGAATGGACAACACTTAACAAATATTACATGAACAAAGTGGATAGGGTTAAGACAATCTTAACCAACAATACAGATTGACTTGATAAGTAGGAGGGTTAAGTAAACTTTGGGTAGGTGGGTAATATTAATATATATAGGCCCACAAACTTAACCGTTAAATAAACATGTTTGAATCAGTGGGAGGGTTAAGTACATCTCGTGTAGGTGGGTAATATTTGTATATATAGGCCCATAAACTTAACCAGTAAGAAACCCTAGTAATGGGGACCCATTTCAACAGTAACCTACATAGATGTATCACGGTACCCTGAACTAGGCAGGGCGGGGCACGATTACTGGGTTGATTATAAGCGGTCAAAATAGCGGCAGGGGGTGCAGCAGTATAGTTCCGATGGAGTATGGGCGTGCACGTGCTCCAGAGTGGAAAAGCAGGCACTGGGAATCAGTCATATGCACTGTGCATCTTGAATCGTGTCGGGTTGCTATCATAGGGATTGATACACTTTATGGTGGGACCAACATAGGGTACCTACACGCAAGAGAGGGCCAATTGACATAGACACAAGGAAAATTAATACAATTAGGGAGCCGATCGATAGGGTAGTAAGGGTACATCTAACATCTTCATGGCAATTAGGCTGATTGAGGAAAGATCCTCATACTAGATGTACACCTGAAGGCTACCACAATTGCGGGGTTGGAATCACCTTATTATATAACACATGATACTAGTTAGGACACTAGTAGGGGATACAGATCCTTTTTCATAGGATACTAGTTGGGACACTAGTAGGGAATACAGATCATTCTATAAAAGACGCTAGTTAGGATACTGGTTAGTTGGTGCCGAGAAAATATGAAATCAAAGAAAGAACCAAAGCGCATTCTGCTTATCTTGCCTTATCATATCATATGCTAATCTTATGTTATCTTGTTATCCCTATTATCAAGGTATATTCTTAGATTCAGTTTATTCATGTCATGTTACTATTACCTGTTTACATACTGAAAATCACTGGACTTACCAGACTTATGTCTGACCTACTTTTGTTTCGCCTCTCTTCTTCCTTTCCCCCCTCCCCAGGTAGTCAGGGAGGGGATAGCTCAGCTTAGTTTGGGCCATTTCACTTTCCAAGCTTGAAGATTCTTTGATGTATTTCTTTGGACTCTCTTTTACACTGCTATGGCTGGCTCATGCTTTATTAGGGAATATCATTGTCATTTTATGCTTCTTTATTTTGTTAAAACTCGTGTTTTGGTGTTGGAAAACAATCTTTGTATAAGCTGTTTTACCAAGCTGCTGTTTTATCAATGAAGTAAAGTTTTATTTTTTATTTTTTTCCGCTGCTCTATTTGTCTGCCTTGTAATTTATCCGCATCTTTTACCTATAATGCTTCACTGAAGTTAATGCATTCCCTTTGTGAGTGACATTAATGGAGGTGGCGTGTTACAATGGGACTTAGTTCGAAAGTGATGAGTTTAAGAATTTTTTGTGCTAAATACAAAATCAAAAAGAGTTTTGCAGTTGTTGCCCATCCGCAGGCCAACGGGCAAGTTGAAGTAGTGAATAAAATCATAAAGTCAACCATCAAGAAATACATTGAGAAAGCTAAAGGTGGTTGGGTAGATGAGCTTTCATTTGCACTATGGGCATATCATACAACTCATAAAACTGCGACTGGGCACATTCCATTCTCCCTTGCATTTGGATCTAAAGCCAGGATTCTAGTACAGCTAGAAGTTCCTACTCACCATAGAATTCACTTCAACCAACAGAAGAACAAGAAACTGCAACTCAAAGCATTAGATTTGCTTAAGGAAAGAAGGTGAGAAGTGAAACTCAGAATTGCTGCTCATCAAAGAAGGGTGGCTGAACATTTTAATTCTAAGGTCAAATAAAGGACCTTCTCAATTGGGGACCTTGTTCTGAAAAGGGTCTTGACAAGGACTGGTGTTTTCGGACCCAATTCGGAAGGACCTTACATAATAGGCCAAAAGCTTTTAGATGGCACTTTCAAACTCAAAACGACAGATGGAATTGAAATTCCTAGAGCCTGAAAATTATTCGCCTCTGTCGACACTTTCCTTAAAATTTCTTTCATATGCCTTGTAAAAAGTTGTAAATACTCTGCAAATAATAGACAAACTTTTTAAATATTAATGAAAGAAATTTCCTTTCTTACCTAAATCGTACATTTGCAAATTCATGTTAATTATTTACAAGTTGCTAAAATTCGATTTTGATTGCAAGTCCCCTAAAAAGAACATTGACACATCTATAGCCTAGTAAAGCTGGGTGACCATTATAGCACATCCCGACTGGGACAACTCAAGCGCCCATTGCTCAAAACATCATTCGCAACAAATACAAAGGTGTGGAGTACAACCTTGCAGATAAGGGACACCAGGAGCTGGACGGTCAAATGATGCGGTGTTTAGTATACAAACAAAGTTGTATGTTTCACTATAAGGGCACCTTCTTAATTGCAAGGTCCAGGACCCTAGTTCTACAAATCGTGATAAAACCCAATAAATGAACTAGCATCTGCCCCGTGAAACGATGCAATCCCAAATCAAAGATCTCCCCGAGGGGTACCTGTTAGATCGTTCGTGTTAGGAAATGCCTGACCTGATTACGATTTATACTAGGCAAAAATCCTCTTTGGGGGAATCCGACCATAAGTCGGATCTTCCAAATTTGGTTAGTGGAAGACTCAAAAGACCTCTTCGGGGGTATACATCCATGAGATGGGTCTTCCAAATTCGGTTAGTGGCGGACTCAAAAGACCTCTCCGGGGGCATCTGATCATAAGCTGGGTTTTCCAAATTTGGTTAGTGGCGGACTCAAAAGACCTTTCCGAAAGCGTCCGAAAAATTCGACAAGCAGCTGAAGTGTTCAGTCATAATGAATAACGGATTTATAAAGACCTCTTCGGAGGTATGAAAACCAAGACCTCCCCGGGGGCATATATTCAAATCTAATCTCCAAGGGGCCTGGATTGCCAGATTGGCGAGAAACACGATTGAATATATTAAAAACTAAGGACCTCTCAAGAAGGGGTACAAAAATAAAAATTCCTCTTCATTAAAAGGCAGAAGCCTGATTGACTAAACAAGAAATCCTTGGGTCATGAGAAAACCAGGAAATCCCAAATATGACAGCAAAAACACATGACCAGGAGATTCCAAATATAGTCTATCACGCCTAACCTTTAAAAATTTGTGACGAACTTGGGTATAGGGGTAACACCACCGCATTAAGAAAATCCAATAATGCTCACTTAATCATACCATAAGATCATCACATCTTTACACTAAACAAAAAGGTTTGGTGCTTAAAAGGACTACTCCGATCAACAAAGTTGAATCCCTTGAAATGGCTAAGGCAAGCTTGAGAACTTCAATACAATGATAAACAAAAAAAGTAGTTACTCACAGTAAAGAGGTCTTGTGTGCCACCCCAGTTAGAATCATAATAATTCAATAAGGTTGATCAAGTGGACATATCTAGTAGTGATCTGTGGCTACAACTGAAAAAATCATTATTTACAAAAAATACGTACCACAAGGTCACTATAATACCAGGCATTGCGACAATAAGAGGACTTCTAATATGGAAAACTTGTAAGCATGTAGAGAAACAAGTACAGGATGCAAAAAGTACGTCAAAGCTAAACAAAAATCTTAAGTACAACAAGCACAATACAGAATACAGTTTCATTTACAATAGCACAAGTCAGACACAAAGTCAATCACATAATCATAAGTCAAGTACACAAGTTTCAAATACCAAGTAATATAGTGTTGTAAGCGATGGCCAGCACCCGCATATACAACTGGTCTGAATGAAATATAAAAAAGGAAACAAATAGAAGTCAAAGCATGGGGATCACAAATGTTTCTTCTTCTTCTTCTTATCGCTAGATCTTAAAGACTGCTTGATGGAGGAAGGGGTAAGCATATCAGCTGTCTAGCTTCCGTCTTCTGCTTCTTTGTTTCCACAAGGGCTCTCAGGAGTAGACGGATTAATAAGTCTTGGCCTTTTCACAGTGCGTTTTCCCCTGCATTTCAAAGTAGACAAAGCCTTAGTATCCCAAGATTCGTCTTCATCATCACTATAATTGTAATCAACCGCTTCCAGGTCAGATGCAGTAATAGTAAGATCGACAGTGTCACCCAGGGGAGGAGTGATGTGCAGGGCGGTATTAGTCATAGTAGCTTGAACTATGGTAGCATCGGAAGGAGGAAGAGGTAATGAATCCAAACCTAGTACATGTAAATGGTGAGCAAGAAATGTGGAAGACCCAGGTGAAGAAAAAGGATAATCCAAATATGACATGGTTTGTTGAGTGTCAGTTTTACCTGGGGTTTGCGGATTTATTTGCTCAATTTTGTAACCATCTACATTTAAGGTATAATCATCATTTCCTTTGCTATCCCCTACATGTTGCTCGGTGGTGTCTTTCTCAACAACATGATCCTCAGTAAGATGTTCTTCAATGGTGTCCTTATCGGCATAAGTGGCAGCAGGAGTGTGAGAACCTGAAGCTTTGGCATCAGCAAAGCTAGTAGAGGTGCCAACAATGGTATTTGAGGCTTTCTCTGCTGCAAGTATCTTCTTGCCCTTAGCCAAGGCAACACGATCCTCATCTTCTAATAATTCTTGCTGGAGGTCATTTTCATCCTTGCCTTTAGCATATTCAAGCACTTTCTCCCAAACAAGGGTTAAAGTCCATGGAAAGTCGTCCCCTAGATAGCAAAGGCTCCCACGGCTCATAACAAAGAGGACGTAAAACTTGAACAAATTATCATCATATTGATCTCTCCTCTTTTTAAGATGATCCACAAGTTTGGTTTTATCCACTTCTAGGATTTCAATCCTTGCATTTAACATAGAAAGTGCCATGCTCTAAGAAGTAAGCCTTGCTTGAAGAATCGATTTATCTTTCTCATGAGCCATAGACGCCTCCTTTTCCATAACTAATTGGGATTCAACAGTTTGCCGAGTAGTTGTAGCTTCTTGAACTTGAGTCATCAGTTCATCCTCTCTTTGTTTGGCAGCTGCAAGTTCTTCTTTAAGCTTGGAATTTTCAGCCTCTAAGCCCTTAGTGAAGTCCCGAGACTTAAATACTTGGACTAATGCAGCCTTATCAATTTCCAGTCTTTCAATATGGTCGAGGTGAACTTTGTCAGCAATTTGGATGAGTGGTTATACCCTGAATTTTGTCAGCATTCTCTCTCATAGCCGGGTGCAAAGTTGAATCCAAATGAATATCTCAAATAATGCAGCTAACAGTTTTAGATTGTGATCCAATGATTTGAAATCTTGTGAGTCCAATAAGATCAACGAGGCCAGAAGAGTTAATCCATGGATCATACCAGAGCGAGGTATCATTTCCATTAGAAATTATTTTATCGAAATATTATTTACCACTTGTTCTTAATCTAAGTAATGTCTTCCAAATTGAAGAAGCATTATTATCAATAGGAATATTCCAAAAAAAATTCCTGTGATAATATCTTCGTTGCATCCACTTACTCCACATCATTTTATTAGATAATATTTCCACATCAATTTCAGAATATATATATATATATATATATATATGTATATTGGCTATTAGGTTTGACCTACTTGGAAGTAGATGAGTATGATTTACACCTGGAGGTGAGAGTATTGTAAACATAATAGGCCAAATATAACTAAAATGAAAATCTAACGGTATATATAGTGTCATGCTTAAAAGTATATAATTTTCCATTCACTGGAATGTTAGTTACGACCCATCCTCATAACCCCCTAGGTTAGATATAAGGCAAGGTTATTCAACATTGAGACACTTGAGCTGGAAAGTGTCATTTCTTTGGTAAGTATTTGTTTACTATTATACTTTAGACATTTCCACTGTGAGTTATTTATTGTGCTCTGATATATTATCTTTGCTTATTTATAAGATACCAAACACTTACCTCGAGCTTCGATGGGCTTGGATTTTAGCATTTTGCGAAAAATTTAGGCTAATTGCTATTTGGGTTGTTACAAGTCATAAGTAATGTGGTCCAACATTTGGAAAGCGTTATGCACTTTAGTCTCAAAAAATACATCATTATCCAATCTTGATGTATCTTATTATGAAAATTAAAAAACAATATGTTTTATAACATATTGTGATGTAATACTCATGATTGCAACCATTTTGTAATTACTACCATATGATATATTGTTTATGGATTTTTCGTTAATGCATTTTAATTAATCTTTAACTATTTGTAAAATACTATAATAAATACATCACAGAAGGAAAAAGTATCTTTATTATGAATGGAAACTGATTATAGACTTAAATAATTTACAATATATTGTAGGATTTCCTCTTAGAATACCCCTAACCCTATTTTTAAGTGTAGTTGTGTAAATTTGATATCTTGCCTAAGATTTGTGAATATTCTTATGCCATTCGGAAAAAGAGTATGGGTACATTTCAAAGCATTAAAAAGAGCAAAAATGAACAATGACATAGTAGTATATTTGTATATATCTTTAAAGGTATTTAATAAAATTGCAAAGAGGATTTGAATAATAAAAAGATTATTAAATAAAAAAGTAGCATATATGACTTATCATGCTTTTGCGTGACTTAGTCGTGCTTTGTGTGACTAGATCGTGCTTTATGTGTTTTCTAGCTTATAGAAAATATTCAGTCATGTACTTATCACTAAAACCCAATGATGTAATTTCAACTATAAGAGTTAAGACTAATGTTTGAGCAAGTTTAATACCAATAATGCTCTAATCTTCTGGCTTCACATTTGAATGGCGGATAATGTATGTTGTGAAGATTGAAAATGTGATAAGTGTAAGGGACCTAATTTCCATATACGATCGTCTATTTGGAGCTAGATAGTTGAATCGTAAATTATTAAACTTAGCATAATTAACTCAAAAAATATCTAAAAGCTTCATGGTTTAAAATCCCCGAGGAGAAGCATTGGTATAAGGTGTCTCTAGGTTTATGAACTCATATATACGAGATCCCATATGGGGGACTCCTTTATATATATAGTTCACTTACTTTTAACAGAACCATAGATAAGTTTACTAAAAATTCAATTGTCCAGTTTTGAAGAGCTCAGGATCGGTAAGTATTCTAATTACCGAATACCACTTCAAAATTAGTATATGGGTTCTTTGTTTTGGAAGTAGTTGTGAAGTAAAACGTTGGACAATTAAACTTTCTATCTCGAGGACAATTCCAAGGAAGTAGTCAGTGTTAGCATTCCTCAAAAGACTTATGCTGGAACTTATGTAAAAATTTGAGATTTGAGACCTGTTCGAGATGCTCAAGTTCATGTAAATATTTATGATCTAATTAAGATGCTAGAATCCATTTAGTGATGAAGACTAATATTAGTGATATCGAATGTACATCGACATCGAAAATGGCCAAAAATAGAGTAGTATGCGTAGTTCGAGGTATGGCTAATCAAGATAGGGTATATTAATGTCATATTTAAAGTATCAATATGTTGCGCTCATGAGTTGTTGGTTTTTAGTTCCACATGGTTCATGCTAAGTTCGAACGTTCGCCAACTAAGTTTATCTTATGGAATATTTTATCTATTGATGAATAATACTCGAAGGTAGTTTTTGATCTTTGTGCATGGAGTTCGGATTTGGCTTAACCAAAGAGATGTCCATGGAAAATTAATTATGCTCGCATATTTTAGCGATTTTGCTTGTATTTTTATCCAATATTATCGTGCTATAAGATGTCGTGGCACAACTATTTTTTCATTTAAATTCTTTGCTGTTAACACTACTAACTAGATCACTCTACGTACTTGTTAAACATGTGATTCTCTTGAGAAAATAACCATTATGACATCTCTTATGGTCTCAAAAGTATTGTTATATGCTATACACATATTTCTTGAGAGTAGTCCGATAAAGGATGGTTTTCGTAGGACGTTTAGCTTGGGTTCAACTTGTAACACCCCGTATTTCAATTAATGCTAAAATTCACTAATTGCAGAATAAATAATCGCAGATGTGAGAATTGGGGGAAACGGGCTGCGTCATTACGTTCGTCTCGGAAAAATACGCAGAATAGAGTCCGAAATTTTGTAAATCGGAGTCCGTATGGCCCAGTTAAGGCCCAAAGAAGTTTTCAGAAAATTCAAAGTTAAAAACAGATTTAAAAATTCAAATTCAGATTTTAAAATAGAACCAGCGGGGCCAGGCGGGAAAATTCCCGCCCTAACCATGTCGACAGGGCTGTCGACAGGCCTGTCGACAGGGGGGGTCGACTTGCCTGTCGACTTGCCTGTCGACACGGCGTGTCGAACCAGAGGGCTTGGGTGCACCAGATCTGGTTTTCTGGCTAGGGCTGGGCTGGGTTCTAGAGATTTCCTAAATCTAACGGACCTAATCTAACCTAGGGTTAATCCTATGGTCTAAAACACACCCTAATCCTATAAATACACCCTAATGCAAGCCTAATCCATACTAAAAATAGAAATGATGGCCTCATGCCGCCAAAATCAAACTTGAGAGGAGCCTCCACTAGTTTATGAAGGAAGTTGCAAGCTAATCAACCTCTAATCATCATCTTCTTCATATTTGGCAACTAATTCTACTTCATAAGTTTGCTAATCTTGGTTTTGGTGAGTTTCTATCACTTTAACATCAATTGCTAAAGTAAGTAGATTGGGTGTAATGAGACTTATGGTCTTAAATGCGGATTAGTGAGTTTGAATCATTTGTAATGATATGCTACTCTATGTTTTCCTATGTTTATGCATATTTAATAAGTGGGTTTATGCATGCTTAATAAGTTGGTTTATGCATGTTTAACAAGTGGGTTTATGCATGTTTTATAAGTGGGTTTATGCAAGTTTAACATGATATGCAAGTTATGCATGCTTATACAAGTATGTGGATGCTTATGCAAAAATGTGAATGCTTATGCAAGTTATGTGTATGCTTAAATGCAAGTTTAACATGATATGCAAGTTATGCATGCTTATGCAAGTATGTGGATGCTTATGCAAGTATGTGAATGCTTATGCAAGTTATGTGTATGCTTAAATGCAAGTTTAACATGATATGCAAGTTATGCATGCTTATACAAGTATGTGGATGCTTATGCAAGAATGTGAATGCTTATGCAAGTTATGTGTATGCTTAAATGCATGTTATGCAAGTTATGAGAATGCTTATATGCAAGTTCAACATGTTATGCAAGATATGTGTATGATAATATGTAAGTTCATATGCAACATGTTATGCAAGTCATGTGTATGATAATATGCAAGTTTGGGTTAAATGTAGTTGGGTTAATATATGCTCATATATGCAAGTTGACATCCTCTTAACCCATGACAAAGTTATATGCTAAGATTTGGTTAAACCCATGATATTTGTGATGGATCTTCCCTTTATTATGTCATGAAATGAGAACGATTTACGTGGGGAACGATGGGGTTAATAAATATGTTAATAAAAGTATGATTGGGTATGATTAAGCATACCATAAAAATAAATTAACATAAGTGGGAATTTACCTATTGAGTTAGGTCTACCCCATGGGAATTTACCTATTGAGTTAGGTCTACCCATGTTATGAAAAAAAACTTGATATTAATTAGGGATAATTAATATGGGGTGATTAATTAGGTGTAATTAATCAACTAAGACACGAGGTTGGGCCCTTTTGTAGCGGAAGTCTGCCCGGAACCGACCGGCCATCCAGCGGCTACAAATGATGGGCCCAATGTGAGAGGTCTTAGTCATAAATTAAATACGTGATTAAAGTAAAGACACGAGGTTAGACCCTTTTTATGACAGAAGTCTGCCCGGAACCAACCGGCATATCCAGCAGTCATAAAAGATGGTCTAATGTGAGAGGTCTTTATGAGGTCATGATCTTGATTAATTAATTAAGAAACACTTAACCATATTAGCATGTAGAGGGACATGAGGGGTTAAGTGGGTGCCTTGGGTGGCATGTGGAAATCTAGTGGGTTGCCTTGGGTGGCAATAGAAAATACGATTAAAATACTTAACCAAGTGGAAACATGTAATTAAACATGATTAAAGGGTTAAGTGGGATACACTAGATAAGTAACAAGCTTAGGTGGGTAGCTTGTGGGGGCCCATTTCAACCAGTAACCCAATTGTATCTTTGTGGGCTCGACCCATGTCGAGGACGGGACACGCGTACTGGGCTTGATTATAAGAGGCCAAAACGGGTTAGCGGTGGCAACGCAAGTCCAACGGGTTTCATATGCGTGTGTGGGCCCGGGCTGGTAGATAAGCCGTTGTTGCATCGTGTAGATATAAAGCCGTGCACCGTTGATATTATCAGGTGGCCACTTTGGGGAATGATACACCCCATTGTGGGACCAGCACGGGTATCTACGGTAGGGAGCCGATCGCTGGGGAGTAGTGGGTACACCTAATAAAGATAGGGGCAGACGGCACCTATGTAGGGGTACACGAAACTACTGGGTAAAATTACTAAGTACACCTAGTGGAGATAGGGGCAGACGGCACATAAGTAGTGGGCTAGGGGTACACGAAACTACTGGGTAAATTTTCTAAGTCCTTGGGAGGGATCAACCTTTAAGAAGGAATGACTGGTGTGGTGCAGTGTAGTAATTATCCTTGGGTGGGTAAATGCGTCTTTATAGTTATCTTAGTTTATCCTAAGTCTACCAAGCAGCTTAGTGTAGCCATTCATCCCCAGACATTACCGTATGTCAAGTTTATGTCTTCTCTGATTACTTTAATGATTGTATTGTTAAAGTTATAGGACTCGCTCAGACTTATGTCTGACCCCGTTGTTTTATCTTTTTCCCAACCCTCAGGTTCTCAGAGTGGGCCCAGCACGAGTGGGCTTTGATCAGGCTGCTTTCATTTCTCTCTTGGAGCTTGGACCCTAGATGTAGAGCTCCGTTTACCCTTTTATTTTATGGCTATCAGTTCATGTATTGGGATTATGTATTTTTATTTAGCAGGATGGATATTTGTACTTGACTTCTATTATGGTTTTGTGATGTAACCAGACATGTTTATTTTCCGCTGCAATTGAAATGATGTTTTAAATTTCCAAGTATTATTAATATCTGTCTTGCTGTAATTACTCTGTTCTATATTCACTCAAAATACTCCACCAATGTTATGGCATTCCCTTAGAGAGTGACCATAGCAGGCGTGGGGTGTTACACGTGGTATCAGAGCAAAGATTACCGGAACAGATAAATTTTTAGAAAACTATTTTTCTAAAAACATTTTTGGAAGAGATATTTTCAAAAACATGTCTTTAAAGAGAAGTTTTTGAAAGAAAAGCATAATCCCCAATAGCCATATCTATATCCTTCGAATTCTCCGTTTTGAATCTTTCCTTTTTCGTTTCAGGATGGCTGAGGATCTTAACTTTCCGGAGGGTGTGACGGTACCAGTATGGTATAGGAGATTGATGGAGGCTAGGGCCACCACTGCGGGTCCAGCAAATGTTCCTCCACCAACCGTAGCACCCGATCTTCCTCCTCCCCCTCCTCCTCGCACGGATACTTTTGCTAAGACTTGCAAGGAATTTAAAGCTATGGGAGGAAAACCTTTTCAAGGATCTGAAACTTTTGTGGAGGCTAGAGATTGGCTTAAGGAGGTGGAAGAATTGATAGATATCTTTGAGATGGAAGAAGGAAAGAAAGTCAAGTTAGCTGCTTGGTTAATGAAAGGAGAGGCCTCATTCTGGTGGGAGGTCACTAATGGAGAATGCCCCGTTGACTCTTGGGCGGATTTTAGGCAAAGATTTGTGGCAAAGTTTCTCTCAAGGGCGGAGGAAAACTTGTATATGGAAAGATTTTTGACTCTAAAGCAAGGAAATCTCTCAGTGAAGGAATATGTCAACAAGTTTAATCAATTGGCAAGGTTTGGCCTAGATATGGTGAATACACCGGAGAAGAAGGCTTTGAGGTTCGTGAAAGGCTTGAATGAACCAATGCATGGGTTAGCTATGACTCATATCCCTATGGGGGCCACCTTTGAGAAGCTAGATGACATGGCACTCATGCATGAAGAAGAGAAGGGTCCCAATGCTAATAAGGCACCCGAGAAGAAGGGAGATCAAAAGAGACCTCAGCAACAACAGCAAAACAAAGGTGGGAAAGGCAATGGTGGCAAGGGCAAGAAGAAGAAGTGTTTCAATTGTGGGACACCTAGCCACCTAAGCAAGGATTGTCGCAAGAAGAAGAAGACTGGCTGCTTCCACTGTGGCGAAGCAGGGCATCTAGTGAAAGACTGTCCTAAGAAGGGGCAAAGGACGGGATCTACCTCAGGAGGACAGGTGCAAGCTCTTATGGCACCGGGTCAGGCTAGGGGGCAAGTACAGGCTCTCGCGGTTCCACCGATTCAGGAAAGAGGTAGAACTATTTCCGTTGAAAGTCTGGTTTTTCTATTTGATCATCCTGTCCGTACATTGTTTGATTCAGGCGCATCACATTCGTTTATCTCATCATCATTAGTTGAGTCACTGCACTTAGACACCAGTCTGGTAGATGATCCCTTGGTTGTTTCAAACCCAATTGGGGGCTCCACTTATTTGTCCATGATATGTTTGGGTTTGAAGATTTCTATACTTAGCATTGAGTTTAGATGTGATGCTTTTGTGTTGGGCTTCATGGGCTATGGGTTGATTTTGGGCATGGACTGGTTATCCAGTAATTGTGCCGTTCTTGATTGCGAAAGGAGAGTTGTTAGGCTCATGACCCGCTTGGGTAACACTCTCGAGATCTCTTGTAATCCCATGGATTCTGTTATGCTAAGTTATCTTGAATCGCTTGACGCTTCGGTCGAGAGTTTGCAATCTGTTAGAGTGGTCAGGGAATACTCGGATGTGTTTGAGGAGGTGAAGGGCTTACCCCCGAAGCGGGAGATTGACTTCCGAATATATCGGGTGGATAATGCTAAACCTGTATCTTTACCAGTGCGCCATATGGCTCCTCGTGAGAGGAGGGAACTCCATAAGCAAGTAGGGGAGTTGCTTGAGAAGGGGTTCATAAGACGAAGTATATCGGAGTGGGGTGCTCCAGTAGTATTTGCTACGAAGGCGGATGGGTCCCTCAGACTTTGTGTAGACTATAGAGAACTCAACAAGCTCACAAAGAAGAATAGACACCCATTGCCGAGGATTGATGATCTTTTCGATCAGTTGGTTGGCGCTTCAGTATTTTCTCAGTTGGACTTAGCCACGGGGTTTCATCAGTTGAGGGTGGCTGAGGATAGCATAGACAAGACTGCCTTTAGGACTCCGGATGGTTTCTATGAGTGGCTGGTGATGCCATTTGGGTTGACGAACGCCCCTGCATACTTTGTTGATTTGATGAGTAGGGTGTTCAGGGAGTTCCTTAATAAATTCGTGGTGGTCTTTGTGGATGATATCTTAGTATTTTCTAAGAATGAAGAAGAGCATGCCCTACATCTTGGGGAGGTATTGAAGACTCTTCGAGCACATAGCCTTAAGGCTAAATTCTCTAAATGTCACTTCTGGAGGAAGGAAGTGCGGTTCTTGGGGCACGTGGTCTCCAAGGAAGGGATAGCTGTGGATCCCGCGAAGGTAGTATCAATTCAGGATTGGAAGGTTCCGAAGAATGCTACCGAAGTAAGAAGTTTCTTGGGGTTGGCGGGTTATTATAGGAAGTTTATCAAAGACTTCGCGAAGATATCAGCCCCATTAACCCGCTTAACGAAGAAGAATCTTGTTTTCGCATGGGACGTAGATTGTGATGATGCGTTCCGACGGTTAAAGAGAGCTTTAACCACTGCTCCAGTTTTAGTGTTGCCAGATGGGAGCAAGCCATTTGTTGTCTATACCGATGCTTGTGGGACAGGACTAGGCGCAGTCTTAATGCAAGAGGGAAGGGTGATAGCCTATGGTGGAAGGCAGTTGAGAGTGCATGAGAAAAATTACCCTACCCATGATTTAGAATTAGCCGCTATTGTTTTTGCGCTTAAGATTTGGCGCCATTATCTTCTTGGTGAGAGATTCGAATTGTTCACTGACCACAAATCATTGAAGTACTTGTTTTCTCAGAAGGATTTGAATTTGAGACAGCAAAGGTGGATGGAGTTCTTAGCATCCTATGATTTCGAGATAGCGTATACCCCTGGCAAGGGTAACGTGGTGGCGGACGCCTTGAGTAGAAAGAGGTTGTCCTTGAGTCCATTGTTCATGGAACAACGAAGCTTGGAATTTATCTCGATGTTTGATTTCAGACCTTCCATTGATTATGTACCCGGTTTGCTAGCTTCCTTGGAGGTTAGACCTACTCTTTTGGGGCGGATTGGAAAAGCACAGAGGGACGACCCACAGTTGGTTGAGTTGGTGGGTAAGCTCATAAGGGGGGAGTCGTCCAGCCATTTGAGTAGGTACACCCTAGACAATAGGGGGTGCTTGCGTAGAGACGGTAGACTTTGTGTACCGCAAGACGAGGATTTGAGGAAGGTTGTTCTTGATGATGCACACCGTTCTAGGATGACCATTCATCCCGGTGGGGACAAGATGTACCAAGACATGAAGAGGGTTTTCTTCTGGGCCGGTATGAAGAAAGATGTGGCCGAGTATGTCGCTCGATGCTTGGTATGCCAACAAGTGAAGGCGGAGCAAAAGAAACCTGGTGGGTTGCTTCACCCATTGGAAGTTCCGCAATGGAAGTGGGATAGTGTCTCGATGGATTTTATTGACGGGTTACCTAGATCAAGAAATGGTAATACGGGAATTTGGGTTGTGGTAGACAGACTTACTAAAAGCGCCCATTTCATACCTGTGAAGAGCAAGAGGACTGCTCCATGGCTAGCTTCAGTATATCTTCGAGAGATAGTTCGATTGCATGGGGTACCCTCTAGCATAGTGAGTGATCGAGATCCTATCTTCACTAGCGAATTCTGGAGAAGTTTGCAAGAAGCAGTGGGGACTCAATTGTGTCTGAGCACCGCATATCATCCTCAGACGGACGGCCAGACTGAGAGGGTGAATCGTGTTCTAGAAGACCTTTTGAGGCTTTGTATCTTAGATTTTGGAGGTACATGGGAAGAGCATCTTCCATTGGTGGAGTTCGCATATAATAACAGCTTTCAGTCCAGTATTGGTATGGCTCCTTTCGAAGCTCTCTATGGAAGGCCTTGTCGATCACCTACATGTTGGTGGGAATCTACGGATAAGATCTTGCTTGGGCCTGATATGATTAGGGAGACTTCTGAGAAGATTGACTTGATTCGAAGAAGGATGAAAGCAGCGCAGGATAGGCAAAAATCTTATGCGGACAAGAGAAAGGACAGATCTTGAGTTTGAAGTTGGGGACATGGTCTTTGTCAAAGTGTCTCCGTTACGAAATGTGGTTCGCTTTGGATCTGTTGGGAAGTTAGCACCAAGGTTCGTAGGGCATTTCCCATTAAGGAAAAGATTGGACGGATGGCATATAGAGTGGAGTTGCCCGACAGACTTAGTGGTGTACATGATGTATTCCATGTGTCCCATTTGAGGAAGTGCTTACATGAGACCGCAGAGGTGGTAGAGCCGAGCTTGCTTAAAGAAGTGGAAGTAGAGCGTGATGCGACTATTCGACGAGCTCCTACCCGCATCCTTGGGTCAGAGACTAGGAAATTGAGGAATCGAGAGGTTCAACTAGTCAAAGTACAATGGGGAGAAGACGAGAGCAACGCAACTTGGGAAACGGAAGCGAAGATGCGTTCATTATACCCGTTCCTTTTTGAGGGTATGTCTTTTAACTTCTCCTTTATCGTTTATCTAGTACTTATCTTATCTTTAGTATGTCCTCTCATTTGTACCTTTGACCTTTAGATAGGGTAAACCTATGGTCGAAACATGTGTTTGAGACATGTTATGTTTGATGGATGCATGTGGATGCAAGTGGTTGCTAGTGGTTGCTCGTGGATGCATATATACACACTCTAGGCACTAGATCGGTTCAATCACTTCATATTGCATATTGCATAAAATTGTGTGTAGGAAGCTATATTTATGGATGTATAATGATTGTGTTATCATATGGATGATGCATTTTGGTGAATGATTGTGCACTCATGTAGATATTGTATGTGTCGATAGGGTTCTCTCGCATACATAATGGATGCATGGCACTATCATGGTTTGCATATGTTCATACATTAGATAGGAAACATATACACACACTTTTTGCATATGCTCATACATCATTAGAAATTGTTTTAAGGACAATGGATGCCTGTGTTTGATGGATTGAGTAGATGGTTGTTTGGATGGTAGGACAAGCATTCTCCTTAGCTTAGAGATTTCGGGGACGAAATCCTTTAAGGAGGGGAGAATGTAACACCCCGTATTTCAGTTAATGCTAAAATTCACTAATTGTAGAATAAATAATCGCAGATGTGAGAATTGGGGGAAACGGGCTGCGTCATTGCGTTCGTCTCGGAAAAATACGCAGAATAGAGTCCGAAATTTTGTAAATCGGAGTCCGTATGGCCCAGTTAAGGCCCAAAGAAGTTTTCAGAAAATTCAAAGTTAAAAACAGATTTAAAAATTCAAATTCAGATTTTAAAATAGAACCAGCGGGGCCAGGCGGGAAAATTCCCGCCCTAACCATGTCGACAGGGCTGTCGACAGGCCTATCGACAGGGGGGGTCGACTTGCCTGTCGACACGGCGTGTCGAACCAGAGGGCTTGGGTGCACCAGATCTGGTTTTCTGGCTAGGGCTGGGCTGGGTTCTAGAGATTTCCTAAATCTAACGGACCTAATCTAACCTAGGGTTAATCCTATGGTCTAAAACACACCCTAATCCTATAAATACACCCTAATGCAAGCCTAATCCATACTAAAAATAGAAATGATGGCCTCATGCCGCCAAAATCAAACTTGAGAGGAGCCTCCACTAATTTATGAAGGAAGTTGCAAGCTAATCAACCTCTAATCATCATCTTCTTCATATTTGGCAACTAATTCTACTTCATAAGTTTGCTAATCTTGGTTTTGGTGAGTTTCTATCACTTTAACATCAATTGCTAAAGTAAGTAGATTGGGTGTAATGAGACTTATGGTCTTAAATGCGGATTAGTGAGTTTGAATCATTTGTAATGATATGCTACTCTATGTTTTCCTATGTTTATGCATATTTAATAAGTGGGTTTATGCATGCTTAATAAGTTGGTTTATGCATGTTTAACAAGTGGGTTTATGCATGTTTTATAAGTGGGTTTATGCAAGTTTAACATGATATGCAAGTTATGCATGCTTATACAAGTATGTGGATGCTTATGCAAGAATGTGAATGCTTATGCAAGTTATGTGTATGCTTAAATGCAAGTTTAACATGATATGCAAGTTATGCATGCTTATGCAAGTATGTGGATGCTTATGCAAGTATGTGAATGCTTATGCAAGTTATGTGTATGCTTAAATGCAAGTTTAACATGATATGCAAGTTATGCATGCTTATACAAGTATGTGGATGCTTATGCAAGAATGTGAATGCTTATGCAAGTTATGTGTATGCTTAAATGCATGTTATGCAACTTATGAGAATTCTTATATGCAAGTTCAACATGTTATGCAAGATATGTGTATGATAATATGTAAGTTCATATGCAACATGTTATGCAAGTCATGTGTATGATAATATGCAAGTTTGGGTTAAATGTAGTTGGGTTAATATATGCTCATATATGCAAGTTGACATCCTCTTAACCCATGACAAAGTTATATGCTAAGATTTGGTTAAACCCATGATATTTGTGATGGATCTTCCCTTTATTATGTCATGAAATGAGAACGATTTACGTGGGGAACGATGGGGTTAATAAATATGTTAATAAAAGTATGATTGGGTATGATTAAGCATACCATAAAAATAAATTAACATAAGTGGGAATTTACCTATTGAGTTAGGTCTACCCCATGGGAATTTACCTATTGAGTTAGGTCTACCCATGTTATGAAAAAAAACTTGATATTAATTAGGGATAATTAATATGGGGGTGATTAATTAGGTGTAATTAATCAACTAAGACACGAGGTTGGACCCTTTTGTAGCGGAAGTCTGCCCGGAACCGACCGGCCATCCAGCGGCTACAAATGATGGGCCCAATGTGAGAGGTCTTAGTCATAAATTAAATACGTGATTAAAGTAAAGACACGAGGTTAGACCCTTTTTATGACAGAAGTCTGCCCGGAACCAACCGGCATATCCAGCAGTCATAAAAGATGGTCTAATGTGAGAGGTCTTTATGAGGTCATGATCTTGATTAATTAATTAAGAAACACTTAACCATATTAGCATGTAGAGGGACATGAGGGGTTAAGTGGTTGCCTTGGGTGGCATGTGGAAATCTAGTGGGTTGCCTTGGGTGGCAATAGAAAATATGATTAGAATACTTAACCAAGTGGAAACATGTAATTAAACATGATTAAAGGGTTAAGTGGGATACACTAGATAAGTAACTAGCTTAGGTGGGTAGCTTGTGGGGGCCCATTTCAACCAGTAACCCAATTGTATCTTTGTGGGCTCGACCCATGTCGAGGACGGGACACGCGTACTGGGCTTGATTATAAGAGGCCAAAACGGGTTAGCGGTGGCAACGCAAGTCCAACGGGTTTCATATGCGTGTGTGGGCCCGGGCTGGTAGATAAGCCGTTGTTGCATCGTGTAGATATAAAGCCATGCACCGTTGATATTATCAGGTGGCCACTTTGGGGAATGATACACCCCATTGTGGGACCAGCACGGGTATCTACGGTAGGGAGCCGATCGCTGGGGAGTAGTGGGTACACCTAATAAAGATAGGGGCAGACGGCACCTATGTAGGGGTACACGAAACTACTGGGTAAAATTACTAAGTACACCTAGTGGAGATAGGGGCAGACGGCACCTATGTAGTGGGCTAGGGGTACACGAAACTACTGGGTAAATTTTCTAAGTCCTTGGGAGGGATCAACCTTTAAGAAGGAATGACTGGTGTGGTGCAGTGTAGTAATTATCCTTGGGTGGGTAAATGCGTCTTTATAGTTATCTTAGTTTATCCTAAGTCTACCAAGCTGCTTAGTGTAGCCATTCATCCCCAGACATTACCGTATGTCAAGTTTATGTCTTCTCTGATTACTTTAATGATTGTATTGTTAAAGTTATAGGACTCACTCAGACTTATGTCTGACCCCGTTGTTTTATCTTTTTCCCAACCCTCAGGTTCTCAAAGTGGGCCCAGCACGAGTGGGCTTTGATTAGGCTGCTTTCATTTCTCTCTTGGAGCTTGGACCCTAGATGTAGAGCTCCGTTTACCCTTTTCTTTTATGGCTATCAGTTCATGTATTGGGATTATGTATTTTTATTTAGCAGGATGGATATTTGTACTTGACTTCTATTATGGTTTTGTGATGTAACCAGACATGTTTATTTTCCGCTGCAATTGAAATGATGTTTTAAATTTTCAAGTATTATTAATATCTGTCTTGCTGTAATTACTCTGTTCTATATTCACTCAAAATACTCCACCAATGTTATGGCATTCCCTTAGAGAGTGACCATAGCGGGCGTGGGGTGTTACACAACTATTGTAGTCATCTACCCTTAATCGATCGTAATAACTCCATCGGTAGATTACTATTTGTCGACTGGTCATAGTAGTGGGGTTGACTATTTGGTTTATTTACATTAATGAATCTCTTACCATTATTTAATTTTTTTTACGTTGATTTAATTCCTTGCCTTAATGGAAATAATTTCTTTCTCCATGGATTAGTTTTATCCTTACCTAAATGTTAAGTCATCGTTAACATTAATTAGTGTTAATTAATTATATTTATTTAATTTGTTACATATTGTTAGATCAAAATTTGGACCTAACACCCAAATTGTTCTGAATCTTATAGAGTTTTAACTGGATAATGAAGAAAAGGCAGAAAACACACAGAATTTATAGTGGTTCGGCGTTAACGAGCCTACGTCCACTTTATATGTTATCAATTATACTTTGAATGCTAGTACAATTAATTATCTCTCTCAAACTCACTCTTGCAATTGTGAATTCTCTCAGTAATCTAATAATAAAACTGATAAGAAATGGTGATATGACAATAATGGCGGAATCAGTACTCAATATTCCCAAAAAGATCCCAAAAATGCCAAGCTCCGGGCTATTTATAGCTGATTTTGTCAGGCGGATCGGGGTCACACGTGGCACGAATCCCGAGAACATCGGATCATATTGCAGCCGATGAAGAAATAGTCAAATTAGCCGTTGTGGACAGGTGTCGTGATCCCCTTGAAAATCGGATCGAGAAAATGGGGAGAATCAGTCAAAATGACGGTTGGGGACACGTGTCGCTGGATCCGTGTATCTTGGATCATCGAAGACTAGCTCGCGCTTGAACAGGTCAGAGGCTTCGCCGTGCATCAGGGGATCAGATCGGTCTATACTGGGCAGCAATGTAAGTACGGATCGAGTCGCATAGAGGTGGTCGCTTCGCTGATGCAATGAGGGCGATCCGATGAGGTGCGATCTGATGAGGGGCGATCCGATGGTGCGATCCGTTCCTTCATGTACTTAGGGAACGTAGTTTCATACTTTCACCTTGTGAGTGAACCTGGGTGGCTTGGTCAAAAAGCTAGCCAACATAAGAACCAAAAATGTTTTCTGATATAGAAAACAAGAAATGGAAATGTTTTCCAATGGTAATAACATATATTTTCTAAATTTAGAAAATAAGAAATGTTGAATATAGGGAAACAGGAGATGAAAAATGAACTAAGGAGATAAATGTTAAATGATGTTTGATCGATATAAATTTCCATCTGGAAATAATATCGTTGTTTGTACACCTGTTTTTCTTCGATAGTTAAATCACAGACTATCGAAGTTTTGACCATTTTAACGTTGTTAATATGGAGAGACCGATTTCACAGAATAGTGCCTTCGGTTCATCCTGTTCCTGGATGACTTGTATGGATGGATGTCTGACAGAGTATTTTCGGACGATCACGTATATTTGTTTCTCCAACCGTACCAAGAGTGGAAGCGGAGAAGGAAACTTCTTTTAGCTAACACATAATGTATGGTTGAGGACGTCAATCGATGATTTGATGGATTTGACGATGTGACGTTCGAAGTGAATCTGGTGTGATAATAAAGCGTAGCTTCTAGCCTCATCATTCGGTAAATGACAGAAATCGGGCAGGCAGCATGGCTAAGTCGGTCGCACCGAAGTAGGGTGTATAATCACCTGATCTAGACTTCTCAAAAATCTATTGTTGATGCTGTCCCATTCGGGAAACGGTTGCTGATCCCAACCGTTGGTGATATACATTCGATACACTCAAGTGAAATGAGTGGTCGGTCATGTGTGGCCGGGTTGTAAGATGTTCTTGTTGAACCCAGTGTATTCCTCTCTAGAGGTACACTAGCGAAAGGTGGTTCCATACCTTGTCATAGTTGGAAATCCATTATCCAATACGTGCTTGCGATTTTGATTGTATACTATTTATGTAGAACATGAGATGAAAGCGTTTCTGCTAGATTGATATCTATTTGTGTTTAGACATTATTATAATATCAGAATGATATTGCTTGTCAAAGATGTTGGATTCTCATAAGGGAAAAACCCGTTCCGTACTCACGGCGTGGTCTTATGAGATATCATATACCTGTATAACTGTTTTAAACTGTTTTACTCATACCAGTCTCATGACTGACCCGGAGTTTATTTTGTTTTGTTTCCCTAAACTCTTGGGTGCCTAAATTTGTACGGGCAGTCAAGTAGTCGGGATTTACAGATATACTTGAAGAGCTGGAGTGGGAGGCTTCAGGATCATATAGCTATAGTTATTTCCGCTGTGTTGTAAGTGCTGTACTCTGATAGGTGCTATTGTATACATAACTGTTATATTTCAAAGTTATGTTATCTATTATATGTTATTCGTTCCGCTGTGAGATTCGTGTTACTCTGATGATTTAAGTTCTTCCTTTCTTCTTCTATTCTAAGTTTCTATCTTATCTTTCCTCACCCTCTGTCTTCTTTCATTAATGATCGGTATTTTTCGACGTTTGGTTAGTCATCATTGAGTTTATGGCGATAACCAATGTCGACAAAAACCCGGGTCATTACAGTTGGTATCAGAGCTTAAGTTAAGAATTACCTTGGCTTTGTGGCGTGACTCGGTAGAGATAGGGTTTGTAATACCCTAGATTGAGTTTGAGTGTATATATACGAGTGAACGTATTTGTATATGATATAAAAATAATTTTATATTGTGAAGGTTTATTGGTTGAGTAGTTTGTGAATTCTGGTCGATCAGTTTGATCCACTGTATCTGTAGGAGTTTATAAACACTCGAATAAGGTAGGTCGACACGATATGTTTTGAAAAGAGGGTAAATTAAAATAAGTTTACCCAAGGTATATCTTGATATAGAAAAGATATATATATCAAAATTATAATATAGTGGATATATTGATTGTTATTATAATCAAGTAAGATTATAAATTCAATGGTTATGTAAATAACCAATCAGAATTTATATAAGTGAAATATATGAAATCGAATTAAATTAAATCTGAAATTAAATCGGAATTGAATTTAAATTCTGGAAAATTGGATAAGTGTTTGTAAATGGATTTGGAATAAAAATAAGGAAAATTTAAGATCCTGGGAGATTTTAAATTGTTTTACAAGCAGTGTGAATTATATTTTGAAATGAATTTCAAAGTGGAAATGTTTAGAAATGGTTTTATAGTATTGAACTCACTTCGATCGCTGGAAAATAGATTCCGATGATGACAGCTGCATCATCAGTATTCATTTTCGAGTTGTAAGTGACGAATTACTACCAGAGATACTGTTTTGAATTTGTTTTGGGAAAGACAAGTTGTGTTGAATTTCAAAATGGGATTTATAATATATAATTTGATATATATAGATTTGAATAATAGAGAATTCAAATAGAAAAGTGTTAGAAGAGAAGTGAAATAGAATTTGATATGGAATTTGAATATAGAAGTGTAGTAGAATTTGATATGGAATTTGAATATAGAATTCAAATAGTTTGAAATGGAATTTGAATATAGAATTTTAAAATAGAGTTGAAATGGGAATTGGAATATATAATTCAAATGGAGTTTGAAAATAGATTTGAATATAGAAATTTAAATGGAGTTTGAAGCGAAATTTGGCTTTAAACAAGGAAAGAGATTTGTAAATTCATATTCGAAATCGAGTATGAAACTTAAATTGAAATTGAGATTCAAAGAGTTATAACCAAGTTTAAAAATATATTGAACATGTTATGTTCAATTATTAAATGAAATAAGAAAAAGTGCCAGTTAATAAATAGATTAACAAATTGAGTTAAAATGATCAGGTACAGTTAAAATAGATTGGGCAAGTATAAATATACATGAGATAGGTATGGATAAGGTATGAAGGTATATAAATAGAATGCTCGACGAAAAGGTATGTATTTAATTCATATATGAGATTTTATACGTCGTATCGGCTAGCCGCTTGGCTTTTTCTTTTGGATTGGTGAGAGCCATGAGAGGCTATTTAAAATATCCCGATGCTCCTGGTACAAAGGAGGTCATGGCGAATTTTTCCGAGAATTTAAGGAGTTAGAATATTTTTAAGATAATTTGATAGTTAGAAATCAACATATCGATATATATATAGAAGTCGATAAGGAAACGAACTTAGAAATAGAATAGTAAAATCAAAAAGGAAGACTAAGGATAAAATCTAGTAAGAATAGAAAGAGGAAGCGTATACGTGTTTAAAAGTGAATAAGTAGTTGTATGGTATTGATTATTCGAGTAAGTAGTCATATATGTTTTGACGTTATACATGTTATTCAGTCAAGGTCTGAGAGGTAGTTATACCCCAACTTGATTGATTTCATTATTAACAAATAAATAGTAACATTTCAGGCTCGAAGATCAATGTTGAATAAGAGTTAGTTGAATATAGTATTTGGGTTGTCGTAACGATGTTTTACACAACATCCGTTTTAACCCAAATAAGTGTAAGCTTGGAAATATAATAAAGAATATTTCCTAAGTATAGAAATAAACGAGATCGGAAAAGAGATAAGTAATTGGAATATTTTCCAATTATAAATAACATATATTTTCTAAAGTTTAGAAAATTAAGGAAGGCGATATTCGGAAATGTTTTCCAAATAACATAAAAGGCAAATATGGTTATTGAAAATATTTGGTTGACAAATATTGATAAAGAAATAGAGAAGTGATTTAACTAATGGAATATTAATTAAGGGCTCAGTGACATGTTCAAAAGGAAAATTTGATTTTTGAAAAGAGAAAACTATTAAAAATAACTCCCAGGGAAAGACTGTTTGAATTAAAAACAAATTTAACAGAAATTTGTGAAAGCAAAATTGAATTAAAGTAAAGCCAGTAAAGTGGTAACTGAGATTGAATTAGAATGATATCAAGACAAATTGGATTATGAGATTCAAATTTGAAGTGTGATGTGATAATCAAGTTAAGAGTTGGGAATCGAGAAGAAACTCGAGTTGAAATGATATTTGGCTGGGATATAAGCGAATGGTTGTGTTATGGATAAAAGCAGATTAGAATTTGATTGGGATGACCCTTGTATCTGCTAAATTGATAACAGGTGGAAAGGATATAATGATATGCTGACAAAAGGTACAAGTTTATATTTCTATTGGATATAAGATTTATGAGACGAATTGGCAAGCCGCTTGGCTGTTTGATTTTCTTTTGGGATGGAGATGGCCCAGAGGGGGCGAGTGGAGTTTGACCGATTGACCAGTACAAAGGAGGTGCTGGCAAAAATTTTCGAAGAGTTAAGGAGTTAGAAAATTTTTGTTGATAAGAATTAATTAATAATTTAATTGAAATTAAATTAGTTCAGTTGAAACTGAAGTTAAGAAGTGAACAAATATGTTCTAACCAGTCGATAGGGTCGTCCTCTACCTTTTAGCAATTTCAAGGATGAAATTATTTTAAGTGGGAAAGATTGTAATGACCCGCATTGGCAGAGGTATTATAATTAATTTATTTAATTATATAAATAGTGATACAGTGAATTTAATGGTCGTGGAATTAAATAATGGTGAATATTTAATTAAAATAATAAATTAAATAATATATATAATTCTGAAATAACTAGAATTGACTGAAATGGCGATATGGTGTGAACTGGATCACCAGTGATATTTAATTCAGTTTAGAATTGAATTTGAATAATGAATATATTATATAAACGACGGTTTGAACGTAGAGTTATAATATAATTAAAATAGAGCTTGAAATGGTGCTGCAGTTCGTAATTTGGCGATTCGACCTCCAACTGAATGTACAGGATTAGTTTTAAATCAAATTTCTGTGAAACAAGAAACGTGTGGAGCTGGTGGAGTATATCTTTCTGGTGGAAGAGAAAAATCGGGATTTCGTCGGGTTGATTTTGATTTATGTCCAAATCAAATTTTAGAAAAGTCGCTGTGGAATTCCTTTATAATTTGTAAAGGAATTATTTATATTTTGAAAAGGAATTTCAATATAAATCGAATATCGGGTTGACCTAGAAGCGAATATCAAGTTAGAAATTCATATAGGAATATTCTAGAGCTGTATGGTATTCCACTGTGAATATAGACGATAATATTTATTTTTAAATATTTAATTTAATTATATTTAAATATATTTATATATTTAAATGGGTCATCTAGAGCTTTAAAAATAGCCACTTTTGCAAAAGGAGTCGAAATTCGACGAAACCAGTTTCGTTGGGACCGTACTGTCGAACTGTAGCTGCATGTCCATTTTCGTGATTTTTGGGTATCGTATGTGATCGTATGGATTTTTAGAAGCCAAATAGAAGCAACGGTTCATTAAAATTCAATATAAAAATAATATAAAAATCCCTATAAAAACACTCACTCCCTCTAAAACCTAAATTCCATTCTCTCAAAGTCAACGAATCATTTTTCCGCCGCAAGTCTAATTATTTTTTTCAGTAAATTTTTAGATCTTCTCAATTTCATATCAAACAAAATAAAACCCTATAAATTCTAATATATATGTATTTGTGCTCAAAATAAGGAGGGCTTCATTCTGGTACGCAAAATGTGGAACTCGACGGCATTCCTAGAGTTCGAAGTTTCTACAGCGGAACCTAGGGTTCGACTTTGCTATTGTTTTGGTGATTAGTTCATAAATTGAGTTGTATTTTGGGGTTCTAGAGATCGAATAGTATTTTGCCATTGGTTTTTTTGGGGATTCCGTTCGAATCAGAGTCGATACCTGCTGCGAGAAGGGGAAGTAGGATTTATGGGGAGTGGTGCGAGGTGAATGATTGAGGTATGGGGTTGATGAGAACGTGATGAGGTGAATATTGGTAATTTTTCCACGAATTTAAATGGGGTGAAAGAGGATGTTGGATTTGTTTATGGTAATGGTGTTTGGAGAGTTTGTACAGGAGTTGCATCGTTAGTTTCTTGAGGAAGAAGGGTCTTGCGGGTTTGGGTATTTTCCGGTTTTAGTTGGGCCAAGAAATCTAAGGGTGAGGCCCACTATGAAATTGAATTTCCATGTTTTATTTAATATAATTGTGTATTAATTTCGTAATATCGTATCTTGTTCATACGTGATCGAAACTCAGCGAAACAAGATCCAATGGGATCGTATGGAGGGACACTACCAAATGGAACTGATAGGGAGTGGATTTGAGCTCGTTTGAATTTACAGCGAAATAAATTGTTTGATTCAAATCAAACAACAGTTTATCGTTCTTTAACGATGAACTGCAAATGTGAGTAAATCCCACTAACTCTGAATAGTTTATAATTTCATGTTGTATTTTTAGAACTATTAAATGTTGGCTCATTGACTGTGTGTTGACTGTTTGATTGAACTGCTAGTCAGCTAGTTGAATTTCTATATTGATTCTATTTAACAAAATATATCATATGGAACTGAAAGTGATGTTATCTATATTGTTTAACATATGTGATGAAACGACCCAAACTTCCCCATAAAGGAAAGGCTGGGTTGCTTTGAGAACAACACACATCAGAACCCAAACTGAAGAACATTTTATTGCTGATTATAACAACCACATCAGGGTACAAGAATATAACAGTATGAACACTTATTGCATAATAGGAATACAATAATATCAGAGTTTTAAATTACATTTAAATAGCAGCGAAAAAATAATACAAATATACAACTGAAAGGAATACACGGATACAGTGCTTTCCGAATACCTCTTCAGCTGTAAGCCAGGCTCCTATAAATATATCTGCAAAAAGCTACTCGACAGTTCGTGTGGAAAATAAGGGCACCCGAGTTTGCCAGTGAAACAAACTACAGGTCAGTCATGGGACTGGTATGAGAAATCTTAACTTAACTATCTAATAATAAGGCTAATCCCAGGACCACGCCGCTAATGCGGAACGGGTTTACTCCATTGGATTGCCAGTGCATAAATTAAAGTAAATCGTTAAACAACGCAATGCTTTTTAGAAAAATGAAACCATTATAAGACCCAAGTCCAATCACACAATGCAACGCAATCCGGAGGATAGGGTTTTACCTTATAATGGTCAAAAGATGCTTGATACGATAAAACGGATTTAATACTAGTGTGTATATGTTCTAATAAAAACATTTCAATCATAATGTATCAATCATAGACGACATGGGTACCATATATCATGTCGCCATACTAGTTCTACAATCAAAACCGCAAGGTCGTATTGGAATTTGGATTTTCCATCATGAGTCGAGGCTAGGGGCAAGCTCCTCTCCGATTCGAGACACTCTAGCAAATGCCTCAGAATCCCCCGCAGTGAACCCTTGGATGCGGTAGGGCCGGTCCCCGCCTATCGACAGTGGATTGGTTATGCCTGAACAAACGTTTCCCGGTTCCTTTGAACCTATAATATGACCACTATCGGCCTACAAAAATCCGAGGCACCTCAAAATCCATCATCCACATAAGTAAAATGCCAGGCCGTGTTAAAGCACTGACACTACCACTAGCTAGAAAGAAACGTGTGCACTCCCTATGGTCCATATCCCGTTTTTGACTCATACCGGGGTGCGAGGCTCGCGAAGTCACGATATACACAAAGCTATGCCGTAATAGGCTATGCTTTGATCATCCCACAAGGCGCTGCTTTTCAACAAAAGCCTTGATCATTTGCATCTTGGCATGCCACATTGACAATTAACGCCATGCGATCAATCACTATTAATATATACCAGGGTGTTAAGTAGAGGATAAATCCTTTACCACCAAACAGACATACATTAACAGAAATCGATTTAATTCACATGGAATGAAATCCAATGTCAGACATGCATCCATTTACTAGCTTATGCTCTGGGTCTGAGCGAAAACCAAATCCGAACAATCAACAATAGTCCGGACGGCCACCACTGAACCCCCTTCAAGGTAGCTACTCCTATCAAGGGTCTCTGTAGCAACACATCCATTCGATGTGAAGATCGTCGGTCTTCAACCACCGTCTTCATCTTCGACTCTTCATCGTCGTAGTAATTATTCGGAATGGGTTAAACCCGGTCTTTCCGAATAACTCGCGTATTTTTATAATTAAAAATCGAATACTATAAAAACACATCCAACGCCTCATTCCAATTCAGAATATTCTTTTAAATAAAATATTCAAATTACTCTATCAAAGATAAATTCTTTACATTTACTCTTAAATATTTCTTTTAAAGATTTGTTCAAAACACCATTTGGTTTTTAATATCAAAAATCATTATTAAATGATTCTTTAGATTTAAGAGATAAATCTTATTCTTAACTGGGTTAAAGAGCTAATGTCATTTAAAACATATTTCACGGTAAACCCAAAATCATCTTCCATAAAATATGGAATCTTCACAGAAAACAAATCAATATATAATCGTTATAAATTTATGTATCCAACCAATAATATAAATGGAATAACAGCAAGGCCTCTTAAATTCCATATGTAGTATCGGCCTTCTTTTACAGAAGCTTATCTCGGTTATAATTAATTCGAATCCTATTCAATTCCAATTTAATGTATTAAATTGGAAACTTTACTATTGGAAAATTTCCATTTAAATCTTAATAAAAGATTTATAAATTCCAAATCATACTTTCGCTGTCAGTTTGGTTAAAGAACAAATGTCGCTTAGAAACACAGTTCACAATAAACCCGACTCACATTTCATCTTATTTCAATTACTAAATATAAATTGAAAACTTTTAATAATCTTAATTAAAAGATTTATTCATTTCTCAACTGGGTTTAAGAAAGGTGTTATTGAAGACACCATTCACGACAAACCCAAAATCCAATTTATTTTATTTAATTACAATTAAATATGAATTAAATGGAAAACTTCATTAAATCTTTATTTAATGATTTAATTTAGTTAATAACCAATTCATTCAAGAAAAATATATTTTTCCAAAATATATTCTTTTTCTAAAATATTCTTTTTCTAAGACATTTTCTAAAATATTCTTTATTGGAATGTGACTCAATCAACAACCATATATTGTATGTAATCAACAATCATGATAAATAACTACCAAGCATTCAAATAACACCCAAAGTGGAATTTATAACTGTGTGAGCATTAAAGTAAATAACTAACGCTCATCACAGACTGTCAATCCACCGATTGATAGATAACTAAATATTGGGATTAGTGTGCGTCCAATATCATCCCAATACCCGTGTGGGGTTTCATTCATCAAACAAATAATAAATTATTTGTGCACTTGGGCGATGTGTGAAAATTATCATCCCAATCACATAAACAAGTCGGGTAACTTGTAAATGGGAGTGTAATATTCAAACATGAGTATACTAAACGTTATATTTAACCCATCACACATTTCAACGTTCATACATACATTTCAATACTTTTTATTGTGAACAAATGGCAATAAAAATCATAACTCATATTTATTTACCAAAATGTATATTTTTAGCCTCATTCATGTGACGATCCCAAAATCCGTGTGACGGTGTTAAGGATAATCATTGGAATATAACACATCAATCATCATAGCAGAGTACAGATATTAGTAAAAACAGTAAATAGAATAGTTTTACATGGATATGACAGCGGAATCACAACATGTAACAACATTAGAATAGCACAACGTAGGATATAACATAGTAAATAAAAGGGGAATGATCAGTCACCATCGCCATAGGCGGAATATATACATACAGTGAGACATAATAAGTGTATCAGTCTACATCGCCGGAGGTGGTACATATACATATGATAATAAATACTAGAAGTAAAACAGTCTGCATCGCCATAGGCGGAATCATAATACATATACAATAATGGCGGATAATGTCTATGTCATCTCGGTGAAGTCAGCCTCTGTCATGGTACCAAGGACAGAAAAGGGTTTTCCTCCCAGGTTTCTGTATCTCTTTGCTACTCTGTCAAGCTCAAAGTCCTAGGGTGCTGGTGGCTGTATAATAAGACCCTCCTCTGCTACGGGGATAGACACGGATTTCGGGATCGTCACAATTCATTTTAATGGCAAAGGTGTATTTCTACTTCATACTTTTTAATGTGACAAAAATGTCCATTACTAATTCATTCTTTTTAATGTATATAAAAATATACATTTTAACTCATTCTTTTTAATGTAAGAAATATACATTCTTAACTTCTTCTTTTTAATGTATATAAAAAAAAATTATACATTTTCAATTCTTCTTTTTAATGTAAACAAATACGATGATTTTGTTTATTAACTTCTAATGCAAACAAAATGAGAATTTTTTTAAACTCATTTTATTGACCAAAAGTGATAAATTTGGTTAAACTCATTTTATTCTAATGAAAACTTTTTATAACAAACTATGATTTTTCTAATGTTAACATTTCTAGTATCAAAATATGATTTTTCTGATGTTAACATTTCTAGTATCAAAATAAGATTTTTCTAATGTTAACATTTCTAGTATCAAAATATGATTTTTCTAATGTTAACATTTCTAGTTTCAAAATATGAATTTTCTTATGTTAACATTTCTAAAAATGTTATCATTGCAAATTTCTAATAAAAATGTTATTTTGATTTACAAAACATATTTCAAATAAAAAGGTTGTTTTAATTTCTATAATCATGTTTTGACAAGAATGTGATTTTTATTCACTAAACAAGTTTCGACCAAAAATGTGTTTTTTTTATATAACAAATTTCTATAAAACATGTTTTCACAAAATTGCGATTTTTATCTCTATAATCATACTTTGACAAAGATGTTATTTTCATAACAGGTTTCAAATCAAAAGGTCATTTTATATGCATAATTCATTTCAAATAAAAATGTTGTTTTGATTTGCATAATATATTTCAATTAAAAAAATATATGATAAGTTTACTTTAATGTCACATCTTACAATGCAAATGTTAAATTTACTTTAATGTGTATTTTCTAACAGAAAATGTTATCCTCATTCTATCATGATATTTTTATTTAAAAATGATAATTCTAAATAAAATGATATTTTTATTTATAATGCAACATTTCCTAACAAAATGTTATCTTTTATCTAACGTGACAATTTAATGCTAATATAACATTATCTAACTTAAAAGACAATTCTATATTAATATAACATTTTCTAACTAAAATGAAAATTTAATAATAACATGGCAATTATATAACAAGAATGTTTATTTTGCCTAACATGACAATTGTATAACAAAAATGTTTATTTTGCCTAACATGACAATTATATAACAAAAATGTTTATTTTACCTCAACCAATTTATTTTGAAAACAACAACAAATTTGTTTTCAACTAATTCATTTTGACCAAAAATAACAAATTTGTTATTCTGACAAAATGACAATTCTTTTATCCCAACAGTTTTATTCAGCGACAAAAACGATCTATATGCTTTTACAGTTTTATTATAACACCATATCACCCAGTTAACAGATCTGTACACATATCAATCATAGAATCAAATCACGTCTCATACCCAACAGAATTTTACAGCGAACTGGTGATAACACAATCATAAATAATTTTAATTATTTAAGAGGAAAGAATAAAATAGAATTTCTCACCACTACTTGTCTGAATTTTCAAATTCCTTGTTTTCAGATCTGCTCAGTGTCATTGCGAAGTATTCTTCGGCACGAGTCCAACGCAATTTGTTTCGCGAATTTCTGATTCATTTTGCAAAAGTTATGAAGGATTGAACATTTAACTACATAATTTGTTAACTAATAATAATTAATAAAATTAATTACTTAATTAAAGAAGTCCCAACCCTTTCTTCATCGTTGTTTTCTTCTGGAAAAACGGCCGCTCACGAAAACCCATTGTTCAATGACTAGGGTTCGAAACCACCTCGTCCACGCTACGCCGGGCAACCATCGCCGGTCACCCCGACCTCTGCCTCCATCACGGCGCCCCACGCCTCGAGTTTCAGGCAACTCGGTGGTCCCTGGCTCGGGGAAAACACCTTCGAACGACGGGCCTTGGTGCTCCATTTTTTCCAACCACACAGCACGATTCCCGATCTTAACCGCATAGAAATGAAGATCATGAGTTCCACTTCAATGTTTGTTTTGGTTTCAGGGATTGATTCGAGATAGGATGGAATTAATTTGTGAAAATTTTTCGGATGATACTGGCCATTGAAGAAACTAGGGCGGCGGCTCTGAACATTTGAATGGAACTAGGGTTATACTGTAGCGTATACCAATGGTATTTACACCCTTTTAAATAGTATATTTAATTTAATTTTCAATTTAAAATACTAATTTATCATCACGAACTTCAAATCAAACCCAACGAGTGTTGCCCCAAGCTAAAAACCCCCGTCCCGGACCCAATGGAATATGTTTCGTAACCCAGTTCGGCTGTTACGATATGTTTTTCTTTAAATTCAATTATAAATCATTTAATTATTAAATTCAAATGTATATTTTAAATTACCGGGGACACATACAGACTCTAAAAATTACAGAAAAATTATTTCTAGTTATGTTTTGACGATACGGTTCTAACAAGTCTAATTTCATCGAATTCTGAGACTGTTTGAAAAATGGCCTTTTTCTAGTCGATTAAATCTGATTGAAACTGACAAAACACATTTTCCTCTGCCACACTCACATATTAATTCAAAAAATTATGAAAATTTAAACCTAGCAATAATTTGACATTCCGGTTCCAACAAAAGTGGTTTCGTCGAGAACCGAGGTCGTTTGAAAAATGGCTCTTTTTAAGGCCAATATATTTAATTAAAATATATATAAATTCTATAGCGACTTTTCTAAATTTTAAACTAGACATAACTTTCTATTTTTAAAACGAAATTTCAGTTTTTCAGATTCGTTGGAAAGATATTGTTAAACAGATTTAGATATTTCTTGTTTCGTTCAATTCTGATTTATTTTGAATCCTGTAAAGTCAGTCAAAGTTCAAATTTTCAAACTGCAGCGCTGTTTTAAACTCCTTTTATAATTAAATTGAATTTATTCGTTTTAAAATAAACTTTCATCATTATTATTTAAAATAAGTTGTTTAAAACACCCTAAATTCATTATAATTTCTAAATTAAAAGTTTTAAATTGGCCCCAAAGTTCCGGGTTGTTACAATCGCCCCCACTTAAAATCTTTTCATCCTCGAAAAGGAATGTAGCTAAAAGTTGTTAAATTAACTAACTTAAATAAATTTTTTATTTATTGGTTTCAATAATTTCATTAGTTAGATTTAATTATCATTTCTACACTTTTATTAGTTAAACTAAAAATCGAACATTACAACCAGCAATCAATTAGGTGATTAACTTTTCAAATATATATCCTTTACATATAGTCAAAAATCATATTTTTAGTGAAAATCAAAGCAATTGTGTACTAACTAAGTTTTGATTCTCATACCAGTCAATGGAAATATATAGAAGTCCCACTTTCGATACTCGAACATAAATACTGATGATGGAGCTCCATCATCAGAATTACCCCCGGGCGGCTAGAGTGTGATTCTATATCTATCCAGTATATTAAAACTTCGAATATCCGTTAATTACTCGTATATTCGAAATCTTTATATACTCGATTGTCCACATTAAAATATAATAATATACTCAAATACGTACTTTAAGATAAAATTTTCAAAACTAAATTTTGTTTTCATTTTTATTTTAAAGAAAATAATACTCTTCACACTCGTTTTAGGATACTACAGATCCTATCTCTAACGAGTTATTCTTATTGGATATTGCTAATCCAATCTCTGATGAATTCTTTCGTTCGGTTCTAATGTGCCTTATTCTCGAGCTCTATAAACTTGGCTCCGATACCAACTGAAACGACCCAAACTTCCCCATAAAGGAAAGGCTGGGTTTCTTTGAGATCAACACACATCAGAACCCAAACTGAAGAACATTTTATTGCTGATTATAACAATCACATTAGGGTACAAAAATATAACAGAGTATGAACACTTATTGCATAATAGGAATACAATAATATCAGAGTTTTAAATTACATTTAAATAGCAGCGGAAAAATAATACAAATATACAACTGAAAGGAATAAACGGATACAGAGCTTTCCGATTACCTCTTCAGCTGTAAGCTAGGATCCTGTAAATATATCTGCAAAAAGCTACTCGACTGCCCGTGTGGAAAATCAAGGCACCCGAGTTTGCCAGTGAAACAAACTACAAGTCAATCATGGGACTGGTATGAGAAATCTTAACTTAACTATCTAATAATAAGGCTAATCCCAGGACCACTCCGCTAACGCGGAACGGGTTTACTCCATTGGATTGCCAGTGCATAAATTAAAGTAAATCGTTAAACAACGCAATGCTTTTTAGAAAAATGAAACCATTATAAGACCCAAGTCCCATCACACAATGCAACGCAATCCGCAGGATAGGGTTTTACCTTATAATGGTCAAAAGATGCTTGATACGATAAAACGGATTTAATACTAGTGTGTATATGTTCTAATAAAAACATTTCAATCATAATGTATCAATCATAGACGGCATGGGTACCATATATCATGTCGCCATACTAGTTCTACAATCAAAACCGCAAGGTCGTATTGGAATTTGGATTTTCCATCATGAGTCGAGGCTAGGGGCAAGCTCCTCTCCGATTCGAGACACTCTAGCAAATGCCTCAGGATCCCCCGCAGTGAACCCTTGGATGCGGTAGGGCCGGTCCCCGCCTATCGTCAGTGGATTGGTTATGCCTGAACACACGTTTCCTGGTTCCTTTGAACCTATAATATGACCACTATGTAAAAACCCGTAACTTCCCCGTAAAGGAAAGCGTCGGATAGTTCGAGAACAAGCCACAACAGAACGCATACAAAAGAACGTTTCATTGTATATTACAACAATGCATCAGATTACAAGAATATACAGAGTATAAATGAATATTACACAGAAATATCAGAGATTTAAATTACATTTAAATACATAGCAGCGGAAAATAATACAATACACAACTAGAAGAGATATACGGATACAAAGCTTTCCGGATATCGTTCCAGCTGTAAACCTGGATCTTGTGAATATAAATCTGCAAAACCAAAACTACTAGCTGCCCGTGTCAAAATAGGGGCACCCAGAGTTTAGGTTAAAACAATAAACTCCAGGTCAGTCATGTGACTGGTGTGAGAACTAAAACAGTTATTGATCTTTATTTTAAAAGTTAGGTAAATCAAGGGACCACGCCGTATAACACGGAACGGGTTTCCTCCCAAGAATACCAGTGCATGAAACAACAGCGCAATGCTAAATAAAGAAAAATGAAGCTGTTATAAGACCCAGGTCCTATCACACAATGCAACGCAAGCCGGGGGATAGGGTTTTCCCTTATAACAGCCAAAGAATGCTTGATACGTTTAAAACAAATCATTTGATACTATTATAAGTGCATAGTGTACAAAACAACTTCAAATCATAAGTATCAATCATAGGCGGCATGGGTACCATATATCATGTCGCCGTACTAGGCTCTACAAATAAAACCGCAAATGTCACGTATTTGGAAATTGGATTTCCGTCTATGAACCGAGGCAAAAGATAGTCCTCAACCGATTCGAGACAATCTAGCCCATGTCTCAGGATCAGAACGCATCAACCCTTTAGATCGTCAGGGCCGGTCCACCGATGTGGATTATTATGCCTGAACAATACATCTCTCCGCCCTATGGGGCGTAAACGAGCCAACAAATGACTCCATCGGACCCGGATCGTCCGATCAAACCGAGGCGCCTCACAACAGCAACAACCACATAAGTCAAACTCGTCAGGGCGTGTAAAACCACCGACGCCACTTCTAGCTAGAAAGAGACGCAAGTCCTCCCTGATGTCCTCTCCCGTTTTTGGTTCATACCGGGTGTGAAACTCGCGAAGTAAACGTTACACAAAGCTATGTCACACAGGCCGTGCTTTGATCATCACCACAAGACTTTGCTTTTCAACAGAAGCCTCGATCAATTGCCACTTAGGCATGCCACACAGGCAATTCACTCCATGCGTTTGATATCCATCAATATATAACCCCTGAGCTCGTACGTCTCAAAGAAGGGCGTTAAGCAAGAGAATAAATTCTCCGCCGCCAAACAGATATATATTTAATAGAGATCAATCACACGGACTAAAATCCGATGTCAGACACACAGTCCATTTACAAGTCCGTTCTGGGTCTGAACGAAACCGGAGGCACCTAGTACCCCGCATATCCATCGATCTCCAAGTACGTCTGGACGATCACCAATTGTTTCCATCTTCTTGGGTGTACAGCCCAATCAAGATCATCAGTAATCACCCAAACGACGTGAAGACTTCTGATCTTCGACAACCGTCTTCATCTTCGACACCACGTCGAATCAGTTATTCAGAATGGGATAAACCCGGTCTTTCTGAATAACTCGCGTATATATTACAAAAGTGTTACACAAACACAACATACGCCTCATTCCAATTCAAAATATTCTTTTATTCGAATATTCCTATAATTTGTGAAAAGTTCCCATTAATTTTATCCAAGATAAATTCTTTAAATTTATTCTTTAATCTCCCTTGAATATCAATTCAAACTAGTCGGGATTATCGAACCTCACCGAAGTAATCATTTATTTTATTTTCCCAATCCCAACCTATTCATCCCATGAAGTAAAACTGGTAGTACTTCATATCTAACACCACAGTGTTATCGGTAATTCAATTACCATTTCACGTTCAAATCTAATTAAAGATTTAACTATCGCTTGGAGTAAAACTGGTGATACTCCATTCTCGATCTTTTCAATCTATTTAAAGATTCATTAAAACTCCACTTAGTTTTAATCTTTAACTGGGTTAAAGAATCCGTGTCATTTAAAACACGGTTCACGATAAACCCAAAGTCACATTCATTAATTATCGGGTTAAAGAACGAGTGTTATTTAAAACACTGTTCACGATAAACCCAAAAATCAATATCAATTCAATTCCAATTAAATATTATTTAATTGGTACACTTCATTAAATCTAAATAAAAAGATTTAATCTTTTCTCAACTGGGTTCAAGAACAGTGTTAGTGAAGACACCATTCACGACAAACCCAAATCACATTTGATATTCAATACAAGGCTCTGAATAGAAAATATATCGGCTTATATTCAATATCAAATTCTACGACTAACCAATGTCGTATTGGAAATAACGATATAAATATATATCTTTCAAATTTTCTGTATAATCACGAATTCCAACATTGAAATATTCCGAAGACAATTTCGATTCAAATCCACTCCAATGCAATCATTGGAAATTTTGGTTATTTTTAAAAACCCTTTTCAAATTCAATTTATTTATTTAAAAATAAATAGAATTATAATCCTAGTTCAAAACTAGTTCATTTCGATAAAAACCTATTTTTATCTTTTCAAATATGGAGTTTTTCATCCCAAATCTTCACAAATCATTTCTTATGATTTTACACCAATTATTACTATTTTTAATAATTTTATCAAGGCCTGTACAGTCGATTTCCATCAATGGCCATCGAACTGCACTTACAGCGACCTTTTTCAAATTTGATTTGGACATAATTCCAAATCCAACCGTTAGATTTCAAATTCCTAACATTCGTTAGAAAGCTCTTTTCGATACGAACCCAACGGTTCCGGTTTTAGGAGAATCCGACGGTCGGATCTCCCATAATGTCCATTTGAAATAAATGGTCGAAATTCGCGAACTGCCGCGGCGCGGCGCGTTCTATTCAGGCCATTATATTATATATATATAATATATATAATATATATTTCGTCGATTTCTATTTAAAATGAATTATATAAATAGTTTTAAATTCGTTTCAAAAGCAATTTCAACTTCCTTTTCAATTCAAATCAAGATTGAATTCTTCTTTATAAATTCGTTTTAAAATTCATTTCTGTTCAATTCAAATTTCAATTCAATTTGAATTCCTTTCAATTCGCTTTCAATTCAATTTGAATTCGTTTTCAATTCAATTCATTTCGAAATTGTTTTCAATTCAATTCATTTCGAAATCGTTTTCAATTCAATTCATTTCGAAATCGTTTTCAATTCAATTCATTTCGAAATCGTTTTCAATTCAATTCATTTCGAAATCGTTTTCAATTCAATTCATTTCGAAATCGTTTTCAATTCAATTCATTTCGAAATCGTTTTCAATTCAATTCATTTCGAAATCGTTTTCAATTCAATTCATTTCGAAATGAATAAAATCGATATAAATATCGTTCACGTCAAAATGGCGTCAATCTAATCAACACGGCTTCATAAATTTCTATTTTCAAATATTCTATTTCAAATATTTCTTTTTCAAAATGGTTGTTATTATCAAAATATTTCGTTCAACACATGACCAATCTCAATGGATGAGTACTGTCAACACATGAACTTTTATTTTATATTATTCCTTATTTTTCAAATTGGAATGAGGCCCAATCAATTACCATATAAAGTCAATTATATGGATTTTCATACAACACATGTATAATAGCATTGAAAAATAATCAACCATCAACCAAAGTGCACTACACTGTATAAGCATCAAATATAGATACCTAACGCTTATAACAGCCTGTCAATCAATCGATTGACATATTTAATCAATCAGGATGAGTGAACTTCAAATTTCATCCCAACACCCGTGTGGGGTTTCAAACAATCAAACACAGATTTTATTTGTGCAGTTGGGCGATGTGTAAAATTTATCGTCCCAATCAATGTCCTTTAAATAGGTGTACATAAACAAACCGTCCGGTTTGTAAATGAATATTTATTTATTCACATTCACGTTAAAAATTATATTTTTAACGATAAAACATTTTATTTCAACATATGAATTTCTATTCAGTTCATTTATTCAATAAAATGATATTTTTATTTTTCTAACATATTTTAGAAAATTTCGGCGGCATAACGGCACGATACTAGAAACGGGACGAGGCCTAGCCTTATCCCCGGTCTAGTGAAGGCCCACGCCATTCACACATCAATCATATCAATTCATTTCACCACACAATTCAATTTCAATCAAATAATCTAACTAATTTTTGCAATCAAACAAACAAGTCCATGGTCTGTGGACGATTGTGTCGGGTGCTACTAAGCACCGTCTGCATCCTAGTATATATATATATAACTAGAAAACAAAATTAAAAGGTGAGAAGTTCTCACCTAAAGCTATCCAAACATCTTGACTCTTCTTCGCCTCTTCGTCATCTTCGTTGCCCGCATTCTCTACATAGGTAAAAATCGAATTTTTACTTCGCTATTCCATATATAAAAATCATATTTTTATTTCGAAGTTCAATATATAAAAATCATATTTTTATTTCGAAGTTCAATATATAAAAATCATATTTTTATTTCGAAGTTCAATATATAAAAATCATATTTTTATTTCGAAGTTCTTCATATTTTTATTTCGAAGTTCAATATATAAAAATCATATTTTTATTTCGAAGTTCAATATATAAAAATCATATTTTTATTACGAAGTTCAATATATAAAAATCATATTTTTATTATGATGCCAAATACCGATAAAAACTGATTTAACAAATATGTCTTATACATAAACAAAAATGACTTTAAAATGATGTTAACTTAAATTTAAAAAATCACCTTTCTTCTTTGTCAAATCCGTGCTCTGACTGCGCCTCGATCAGCAAAATGGAGCGCCTAGGGTCTGATGATTGCGCAGAAATCAAGGGGGCGGGGTCCACTAATGCGCTGTGGCAGTGGTGGAGGAGGAGGGCGCGGCCTGCTGGTGCGTCGCAGGTGATGGGGGCTGCTCTGGTCGGTGATGGCGTGAAGGAGTGGGTGGCGGCAGTTTTCTTGGCGCAGTTCTGGTGATTGGCGGCTGGGCGTGCGGGTTTTGGGCGTCAGAGGCTACGGGTTGCGGTGGGTCTTCGCGAGTGGAGGAGTAAAGGGGGATGGCCGATCTGAGGCGTGGCGCGTGGATGGGGAGGCGGAGGTTGAACGAGGCGGCGGCCTGACGTAAGGCGTCAGGGATTTTTCCTTCTTCTTCTTCTTTTTTTTTTTTTTTGAAATGAATCTGGAGAGAAAGCAAAAGGTTTGGGGGGGGGGGTTTATATAAAATTTAATTATTTTATTATTCTAAATTTCCAAAAAAACAACTTTTTATTTCGACCTCTAGACGAGACCCACCGACTGTCGTCCCTAGCTAACTACCCCCATTCCGAATACAATGGGGTATGTATCGCAGGCTGATTCTACTGTTTCGATCAGTTTTCGTCAAAATCAACATATAACTCTATATATTGAATTTGAATGCACATTTCAATTTACCGGGGTCACATACTAACTCAAAAAAATTCCAGAAAAATATTTTCTAGCTTCGTACTGACGATACGGTCCTAACAAAACTAATTTCGTCGAATTCTGAGACCGTTGGAAAAATGGTCATTTTCCTGTCGATTAAAATCAACTGAAACTGGTCAAACGCGTTTTCCTTTGCCACGCTCACATATTGATTCGAAAAATTATGAAATTTGGAATCTAGCAATAATTCGACATCACGGACCTAACAAAACTGGTTTCGTCGAAATCCGAGGTCGTTTGCAAAATGTCCATTTTTAAGGGCCTGAATTCCACAACGACTATTCAGAATTTTCAACTGGACATATCTTTTGATTCCCGCTATGAAATCTTGATTTTCCAGATTCGTTGGAAAGATATTATCAATTAGATCCCATTATTTTTGGTTTCACTAAAATCCAGATTGTTTTGCACCCGGTACATTCAATTGAAGTTTGAAATCGAATTATTGAACTACCACGCCATTTTCAATTCCTTTTATAATTATATATAAATATTTATATTCTAACGACGACGTATATAATATATACGTTCTAATTATATTCAAAATAAATTTCTCGTTGATATTATTTAAAATAATTCATTTTAAATATTCAAAATTCGCTAAAATTGCCAAAATAAAAATTTTAAACTGGCCCAGATTTTCCGGGTTATTACACACTATCGACCTATAAAAATCCGAGGCGCCTCAAAATCCATCATCCACATAAGTAAAATGCCAGGATGTGTTAAAGCATTGACACTACCACTGGCTAGAAAGAAACGTGTGCACTCCCTACGGTCCATATCCCGTTTTTGACTCATACCGGGGTGTGAGGCTCACAAAGTCATGATATACACAAAGCTATGCCGTAATAGGCTATGCTTTGATCATCCCACAAGGCCCTGCTTTTCAACAAAAGCCTTGATCATTTGCATCTTGGCGTGCCACATTGACAATTCACGCCATGCGATCAATCACTATTAATATATACCAGGGTGTTAAGTAGAGGATAAATCCTTTACCACCAAACAGACATACATTAATAGAAATCGATTTAATTCACATGGAACGAAATCTAATGTCAGACACGCATCCATTTACTAGCTTATGCTCTGGGTCTGAGCGAAAACCAAATCCGAACAATCAACAATAGTCTGGACGGCCACCACTGAAGCCCCTTCAAGGTAGCTACTCCTATCAAGGGTCTCTGTAGCAACACATCCATTCGATGTGAAGATCGTCGGTCTTCAACCACCGTCTTCATCTTCGACTCTTCATCGTCGTAGTAATTATTCGGAATGGGTTAGACCCGGTCTTTCCGAATAACTCGCGTATTTTTATAATTAAAAATCGAGTACTATAAAAACACATCCAAAGCGTCATTCCAATTCAGAATATTCTTTTAAATAAAATATTCAAATTACTCTATCAAAGATAAATTCTTTACATTTACTCTTAAATCTTTCTTTTAAAGATTTGTTCAAAACACCATTTGGTTTTAAATATCAAAAATCATTATTAAATGATTCTTTAGTTTTAAGAGATAAATCTTATTCTTAACTAGGTTAAAGAGCTAATGTCATTTAAAACATAGTTCACGGTAAACCCAAAATCGTCTTCCATAAAATATGGAATCTTCACAGAAAACAAATCAATATATAATCGTTATAAATTTCTGTATCCAACCAATAATATAAATGGAATAACGGCAAGGCCTCTTAAATTCCATATGTAGTATCGGCCTTCTTTTACAGAAGCTTATCTCGGTTATAATTAATTCGAATCCTATTCAATTCCAATTTAATGTATTAAATTGGAAACTTTACTTTTGGAAAATTTCCATTTAAATCTTAATAAAAGATTTATAAATTCCAAATCATACTTTCGCTGTCAGTTGGGTTAAAGAACAAATGTCGTTTAGAAACACAGTTCACAATAAACCCGACTCACATTTCATCTTATTTCAATTACTAAATATAAATTGAAAACTTTTAATAATCTTAATTAAAATATTTATTCATTTCTCAACTGGGTTTAAGAAAGGTGTTATTGAAGACACCATTCACGACAAACCCAAAATCCAATTTATTTTATTTAATTACAATTAAATATGAATTAAATGGAAAACTTCATTAAATCTTAATTTAATGATTTATTTTAGGTAATAACCAATTCATTCAAGAAAAATATATTTTTCCAAAATATATTCTTTTTCTAAGACATTTTCTAAAATATTCTTTATTGGAATGTGACTCAATCAACAACCATATATTGTATGTAATCAACAATCATGATAAATAATTACCAAGCATTCAAATAACACCCAAAGTGGAATTTATAATTGTGTGAGCATTAAAGTAAATAACTAATGATCATCACAGACTGTCAATCCACCGATTGACAGATAACTAACTATTGGGATTAGTGTGCATCCAATATCATCCCAATACCCGTGTGGGGTTTCATTCATCAAACAAATAATAAATTATTTGTGCACTTGGGCGATGTGTGAAAATTATCGTCCCAATCATATAAACAAGTCGGGTAACTTGTAAATGGGAGTGTAATATTCAAACTTGAGTATACTAAACGTTATATTTAACCCATCACACATTTCAACATTCATACATACATTTCAATACTTTTTATTGTGAACAAATGGCAATAAAAATCTTAACTCATATTTATTTACTAAAATGTATATTTTTAGCCTCATTCATTTTTATGGCAACGGTGTATTTCTACTTCATACTTTTTAATGTGACAAAAATGTCCATTACTAATTCATTCTTTTTAATGTATATAAAAATATACATTTTAACTCATTCTTTTTAATGTAAGAAATATACATTCTTAACTTCTTCTTTTTAATGTATATAAAAAAAATGATACATTTTCAATTCTTCTTTTTAATGTAAACAAATATGATGATTTTGTTTATTAACTTCTAATGCAAACAAAATGGTAATTTTGTTTAAACTCATTTTATTGACCAAAAGTGATAAATTTGGTTAAACTCGTTTTATTCTAATGAAAACTTTTTATAACAAACTATGATTTTTCTAATGTTAACTTTTTAGTATCAAAATATGTTTTTTCTAATGTTAACATTTCTAGTATCAAAATATGATTTTTCAAATGTTAACATTTCTAGTATCAAAATATGATTTTTCTAATGTTAACATTTCTAGTATCAAAATATGATTTTTCTTATGTTTACATTTCTAAAAATGTTATCATTGCAAATTTCTAATAAAAATGTTATTTTGATTTACAAAACATATTTCAAATAAAAAGGTTGTTTTTATTTCTATAATCATGATTTGACAAGAATGTGATTTTTATTCACTAAACAAGTTTCGACCAAAAATGTGTTTTTATTTATATAACAAATTTCTATAAAACATGTTTTCACAAAATTGCGATTTTTATCTCTATAATCATACTTTGACAAAGATGTTATTTTCATAACAGGTTTCAAATCAAAAGGTCATTTTATATGCATAATTCATTTCAAATAAAAATGTTGTTTTGATTTGCATAATATATTTCAATTAAAAAAAAATGTTAAGTTTACTTTAATGTCACATCTTACAATGCAAATGTTAATTTTACTTTAATGTGTATTTTCTAACAGAAAATGTTATCCTCATTCTATCATGATATTTTTATTTAAAAATGATAATTCTAAACAAAATGATATTTTTATTTCTAATGCAACATTTCCTAACAAAATGTCATCTTTTATCTAACGTGACAATTTAATGCTAATATAACATTATCTAACTTAAAAGACAATTCTATATTAATATAACATTTTCTAACTAAAATGAAAATTTTATAATAACATGGCAATTATATAACAAGAATGTTTATTTTGCCAAACATGACAATTATATAACAAAAATGTTTATTTTACCTCAACCAATTTATTTTGAAAACAACAACAAATTTGTTTTCAACTAATTCATTTTGACCAAAAATAACAAATTTGTTATTCTGACAAAATGACAATTCTTTTATCCCAACAGTTTTATTCAGCGACAAAAACGATCTATATGCTTTTACAGTTTTATTATAACACCATATCACCCAGTTAACAGATCTGTACACATATCAATCATAGAATCAAACCACGTCTCATACCCAACAGAATTTTACAGCGAACTGGTGATAACACAATCATAAATAATTTTAATTATTTAAGAGGAAAGAATAAAATAGAATTTCTCACCACTACTTGTCTGAATTTTCAAAGTCCTTGTTTTCAGATCTGCTCAGTGTCATTGCGAAGTATTCTTCGGCACGAGTCCAACGCAATTTGTTTCGCGAATTTCTGATTCATTTTGCAAAATTTATGAAGGATTGAACATTTAACTACATAATTTGTTAACTAATAATAATTAATAAAATTAATTACTTAATTAAAGAGGTCCCAACCCTTTCTTCATCATTGTTTTCTTCTGGAAAAACGGCTGCTCACGAAAACCCATTGTTCAATGACTAGGGTTCGAAACCACCTCGTCCATGCTACGCCGGGCAACCATCGCCGGTCACCCCGACCTCTGCCTCCATCACGCCGCCCCACGCCTCGAGTTTCAGGCAACTCGGTGGTCCCTGGCTCGGGGAAAACACCTTCGAACGACGGGCCTTGGTGCTCCATTTTTTCCAACCACACAGCAAGATTCCCGATCTTAACCGCATAGAAATGAAGATCATGAGTTCCACTTCAATGTTTGTTTTGGTTTCAGGGATTGATTCGAGATAGGATGGAATTAATTAGTGAAATTTTTTCGGATGATACTGGCCATTGAAGAAACTAGGGCGGCGACTCTGAACATTTGAATGGGATTAGGGTTTTACTGTAGCGTACACCAATGGTATCTATACCCTTTTAAATAGTATATTTAATTTAATTTTCATTTTAAAATACTAATTTATCATCACGAACTTCAAATCAAACCCAACGAGTGTTGCCCCTAGCTAAAAACCCCCGTCCCGGACCCAATGGAATATGTTTCGTAACCCAGTTTGGCTGTTACGATATGTTTTTCTTTAAATTCAATTACAAATCATTTAATTATTAAATTCAAACGTATATTTTAAATTACCAGGGACACATACGGACTCTAAAAATTACAGAAAAATTATTTCTAGTTATGTTTTGATGATACAGTTCTAACAAGACTGATTTCATCGAATTCTGAGATTGTTTGAAAAATGGCCTTTTTCTAGTCGATTAAATCTTACGAAACCGACAAAACACATTTTCCTCTGCCACGCTCATATATTAATTCGAAATATTATGAAAATTGAAACCTAGCAATAATTTGACATTCCGGTTCCAACAGAAGTGGTTTCGTCGAAAACCGAGGTCGTTTGAAAAATGGCTCTTTTTAAGGCCAATATATTTAATTAAAATATGTATAAATTCTATAGCGACTTTTCTAAATTTTAAACTGGACATAACTTTCTATTTTTAAAACAAAATTTCAGTTTTTCAGATTCATTGGAAAGATATTGTTAAACAGATTTAGATATTTCTTGTTTCGTTCAATTCTGATTTATTTTGAATCCTGTAAAGTCAGTCAAAGTTCAAATTTTCAAACTACAGCGCTGTTTTAAACTCCTTTTATAATTAAATTGAATTTATTCGTTTTAAAATAAATTTTCATCGTTATTATTTAAAATAAGTTGTTTTAAACACCCTAAATTCATTAAAATTTCTGAATTAAATTTTTTAAATTGGCCTCAATATTCCGGGTTGTTACATGTGATGCAGGGAAAACAGGTTGGAGGAACCCAACTGGGTTCCTCAACATTTATTTTACTGTTTTTCACATATTGTGATATATGTTGTGATATATAATCTGTTGTCGATTATATGTGTTTGGACGATACTGATCATCGTGATTTGATATGTTAAATACCATAACATACCGAAATGTTGACAAGAGAATATTTTCAAAGTGATATTTGAAAATAAAATATTTATAAATGGAATATTTATAAATAAGGAATATTTATAAATTGGAATATTTATAAATAGGAGATATTTAGAAAAAGGGAAAACGTTATAAAAAGGAAACTGTTATAAGGAGGAAATCATTTTTAAAGTGGAGAACCGTTATTAAAAGTAAATCTTTAAAAATGAATAAACGTTGTTAAAAAGGAAATCTTTATAAAGCGAAAGGAGTTAAATCGAATATAGTTATTTGAAAGGAGTTAAATCAAATACGGTATTCGAAAGGAGTTAAAACGAATATGATATTCGAAAGTTAGTAAATCGAATTAGTTATTTGAAAGGGGTTAGTCGAGGCGAGTTAGTCGAATAGAGTTAATCGAATATTAATTATTCGAATAAGAGTTAACCAAATGGGTGAAGTTAGTCGAGTTAATCAAATTGAATTTAGTTAAAGGAGTTATTCGAATTAGTTATTCGAATAGAGTTAAATAAATAAGGGTTATTCGAATTAGTTATTCGAATGGAGTTAAATACATAAGAGTTATCGATTATAGTTAATCGAAAGGAGTTATCGAAATAGTTATTCGAAAGGAGTTAAGTAAGGAGTTAAGTAAAAAGAGTTAATCGATTAGGGTTAAATAAAAAGAATTAATCGATTAGGGTTAAATAAATAGAGTTAATCGAATTTAGTTAATTCGAAGAAAGGTTTTCGAATCTAGTTAATTGTAAGAGAGATTATCAAATATAGTTATTCAAAGGGAGGAGTTATCGAATAGAGATTTATTCGAACGAGAGTTAAGTAAGGAAGTTAGTTAAAGAAATATAAAGTGAACTTTGCCTATTTCAAAGTTAGAAATGTTGTTCAGTTAAGGTCTGAGAGGTTGTTCTACCCCAACTTGATTGGCTTCGTTTTTAACTAAGGAATAATTAAGGTTCGGCAGTAAAGGAAATGGTTTGAGTTGGCATAGCGATGTTTGTTTAAACATCTGTCTAAGTCCAATGAAGGAGTTTTGGAAATGTTTTCCAACTAAGAACCAGAAATGTTTTTTGATATAGAAAACAAGAAATGGAAATGTTTTCCAATGGTAATAACATATATTTTCTAAATTTAGAGAATAAGAAATGTTGAATATAGGGAAACAGGAGATGAAAAATGAACTAAGGAGATAAATGTTAAATGATGTTTGATCGATATAAATTTCCATCTGGAAATAATATCATTGTTTGTACACCTGTTTTTCTTCGATAGTTAAATCACAGACTATCGAAGTTTTGACCATTTTAACGTTGTTAATATGGAGAGACCGGTTGGATTATTATCCAAAGAACCACTATGTATTGGCATAAGCGTTGCGAATCATATATGCCAAAGGAAATTGAAGATGGAGTTATGCAAGGGCTATCCTGTTTACGGAATAGTGCCTTCGGTTCATCCTGTTCCTGGATGACTTGTATGGATGGATGTCTGACAGAGTATTTTCAGACGATCACGTATATTGATTTCTCCAACCGTACCAAGAGTGGAAGCGGAGAAGGAAACTTCTTTTAGCTAACACATAATGTATGTTTGAGGACGTCAATCGGTGATTTTATGGATTTGACGATGTGACATTCGAAGTGAATATGGTGTGATGATAAAGCATAGCTTCTAGCCTCATCATCCGGTAAATGACAGAAATCGGGCAGGCAGCATGGCAAAGTCGGTCGCACCGAAGTAAGGTGTATAATCACCTGATCTAGAGTTTCATTTACTTCTCAAAATTCTATTGTTGATGCTGTCCCATTCGGGAAACGGTTGCTGATCCCAACCGTTGGTGATATACATTCGATACACTCAAGCGAAATGAGTGGTCGCTCATGTGTGGCCGGGTTGCAAGATGTTCTTGTTAAACCCAGTATATTCCTCTCTAGAGGTACACTAGCAAAAGGTGGTTCCATACCTTGTCATAGTTGGAAATCCATTATCCAGTACGTGCTTTGGATTTTGATTGTATACTATTTATGTAGAACGTTAGATGAAAGCGTTTCTGCTAGATTGATATCTATTTGTGTTTAGACATTATTATAATATCAAAATGATATTGCTTGTCAAAGATGTTGGATTCTCATAAGGGAAAACACGTTCCGTATTCACGGCGTGGTCTTATGAGATATCATATACCTGTATAACTATTTTAAACTGTTTTGCTCATACCAGTCCCATGACTGACCCGGAGTTTATTTTGTTTTGTTTCCCAAAACTCTTGGGTGCCTAAATTTGTACGGGCAGTCAAATAGTCGGGATTTACAGATATACTTGAAGAGCTGGAGCAGGAGGCTTCAGGATCATATAACTCTAGTTATTTCCGCTGGTTGTAATTGTTGTACTCTGATAAGTGCTATTGTATACATAACTGTTATATTTCAAAGTTATGTTATCTATTATATGTTATTTGTTCCACTGTGAGATTCGTGTTACTCTGATAATGTAAGTTCTTCCTTTCTTCTTCTATTCTAAGTTTCTATCTTATCTTTCCTCACCCACTGTCTTCTTTCATTAATGACCGGTATTTTTCGACGTTTGGTTAGTCATCATTGAGTTTATGGCGATAACCAAAGTCGACAAAAACCCGGGTCATTACAAGCATTAATCCAACCTCGTCATATAAGCGCCAATTGCTTATATGGATTATGATATGATATGCTGTCTTCATGCAGTAAGCCATGTGGTGTAGTTCATAATTTATTTGTTGCTATCCTATGGCGTAGTTTATAATTTCACACAGAACAACCATCATACCGCATCCAACAACACTCACAGTAGTTTATATAATAAATAAAATTGCGCAGCCAACTCATTAAGGTTCACCTTTTTGAATTGAACGCAATATATTTCTCTACTCAACAGTATATCCATAACTTGTTTAGCATGTATGTGTGTGTGTGTGTATATTTGCAGATCTATCTAATAATTATTTTAATACATGACGCGTATATATGTTAAAAATAATATTTTTTTAACGATCAAATAATTATTCCAATACATGACAGTTTTATATAATGCATATATATGTCAAAAATAATATTCTTACCGATCCAATATTTATTTCAACACATGACAATTTTATTCTTTTTATATACATGTTAAAATTCTATTTTAATGAATAAATATTTATTTCAACACATGACAATTTCATATGCTTCATGTACATGCTAAAGTTAATATTTTTAGTGAACAAATATTTATTTCAACACGTGACTATTTTATATACTTCATATACATGTTAAAAATAATTTTTTTAGCGAACAAATATTTATTTCAACACATGACTATTTTATATACTTCATATACATTAAAATTCTATTTTTAGCAAAAAAATATTTATTTCAACACATGACTATTTTATATACTTCGTATACATGTTAAAATTCTATTTTTAGCATACAAATATTTATTTCAACACATGACTATTTTATATACTTCATATACATGTTAAAATTCTATTTTTGGCGAACAAATATTTATTTCAACACATGACTATTTTATATACTTCAATTTTAGAAAATTTCGCCATTATAACGGCGCGATATGTAGAACTAGGAAAATAATGTCTGGCATTATCCCTCTCTTGATATTGGCTCACGCCATACATAACCATTTCATCCAATCAAATCAATAATAGGGTTGCCAAACCCACAACAAATTTACCACAACACAATCAATTTGATCACATTTTGATTTTCTACATCACATAAACAACTTTTATACAACGCATACACACTTTACAACGCATATATATTATATACAACGCATATATATCATATACAACACATATATATATATTATATACAACACATATATATTTTTACTCCATTTTATTTTGAATTTAGAAATCTCACATTGGATTCCACTCCTCCTTAATTTGTGGCTAGCTCTAAATTCCTCCTGTCACTTTTAGAATGTAGAATACACTGTCACGAGTCCAATGTCTCCTGTTTCACTGGATTTCGACACCGTCTGAGAAAGTTGTGTATTTTTGAAGGTTAATGACAATTTAAATTAATTAATAAAGTAATTAATTAAAATTAAACCTTTCTTCCTTAATCAATTTATCAGGCCGCGTGCTCAAAACCAGGTTCGAAACTAGGTTTCGATTTTGCAAGCAACACAATCACTTTGGCGACGACCGGACCTCATCACGTGAATCACCTCAGAGAGAGCTTCCAGCATCTCGTCCTTTCCTCAAGCTTGACGGATGCTGATGGTTTTATTTCACCACTGAACGATGAAGGTTTCGACGTGCGAAACGTGGAAAACACGCAACTATAGATGATCAATCCCGTATGGATTTGAAGAGCACTCGATTCTCTTCAATATTGCTTCAATTATTTTTGGAATTAATTCTGTGGATCAAATGATTTTGAGGGGAGAAGGCCTGAATGCTTTATCGTGTTCGATCGATATTGGAGCGATGGGTTTTTGAATAATTAGAATTAGGGTTGGAGAATTTTGATTGGCCCTATATTTATATTTAAATTATTTAATTCTTTCAATTCCAAAAATATTAGTTTTCACATCCAACTCCAAAACAAACCCAACGACTATCACCCCTAGCTAATTACCCTCATTTCGGACACAATGAAATACGTTTCGTAAGCCAGTTTGATTGTTTCAGTCAGCTTTTTTCAAAACTAAAATATATAATGTTCAATATTGAATTTGAACGTACATTTTAATTTACCGGGGCCACATACTAACTTCAAAAATTATGCAAATTGGAATCCATCTATATTTTGACGATACGGTCCTAACAAAATTAATTTCGTCAAATTTGGAGACCCTTTGAAAAATGGCATTTTAACTGGTCGATCCAATTCAACTAAAATTACCAAACACGTTTATATTCACCACGCTCACATATTAATTCCAAAAATTATGGAATTTTATACCTAGCAATAATTTGACATTCCGGAGCCAACAAAAGTGGTTTCATCAAAAACGGAGGTCATTTGCAAAATGGCTATTTTTAAGGGCTATATTCTAATTTGAAAATCGAATTTTAAAATTATGACACAATTTCTGACAAAATTACCTTAAAAATATTTTTTAGATTGGTTCTGAATTTCTGGGTTGTTACAACTTACATCACAATCCCTATCTTAGACAACATGTGCAAGATGATTGTCTATTTGTCTCCAATCATTACTGATTGGTAGACTAAGAGTCATAATTCTAGGTAATTTATTTTGTTTTTATAACGTTAGCGGTAATTTTATCCTTCCATAACCTTGTTTGATTTTGTTTATTCCCTTTAGTGTACGTCCCTTCATCGGATACATCCAAATAACTCCCAATATCACGAATGTAGAGTGAGATCTATCTCCTTAAGAGGGCTTTATCGTCCTTTCAAACTAGAAAACCTATTTTCCCACGATCATTCACTGCATTGCTTCCATTCCTTAGTTGAAAACATTGGTTAACCCTCCTTAATCTCCTTTAGTAACGAAATTCAATTAAAGTGGCATAATTTCACCAATTCTAGTGATTTGGCCTCATTGTGAAGCCTATCCATATTTTAGTAATAGTAATCATCTAACCTAACCTTCAATATAAAAGTGAAATTATAGAAAATATTAGCAAAAATGTTGGTTGAATAACCTTAAATGATTGGTTTTGAGAATATAATGATAGAAAACTACGGTACCTAATCAAACAGAAGTAGGCTAATAGATGAAGAATAAAAAAATGAAGAAGAAAAGAGGGTAGAAAGACATACGATATTTATATAGATTGGAATATGTTATATTTAGTAGTGATATTTTATTGTTATTTTCCTACTAGATCCAAAAAAATTTTGTGTAGTGATATTTTATTGTTGTTTTTCTACTAGATCCAAAAGAAAATACAATTTATATAGAGAAAAATCAAAAGTTTTAATGATGCACTTCCTTTAATATTTAATATAAAATTGTCAAGGTCATGGAGTCATTTTTCAACTGTGTGTATACCCACGATTATTTAACTTATGGGTAACCAGATAACATTGCTGGTTAATTAGACTTCACTATATATTCAATTCCAAAATGATAAGATAGAATTAGATCAAAATTCTATGAGATTAATAGGTATTGAAAATGTATCATGCACCATTCCACTACTTCCTTTACGATATTTTTCCATGCTCTCATGTAAATCATTCTTTTGCGCATTATTTAGTGGGAAATATGTGAGAAATGAGAAAGGAACCGATTCATTCGTGGATCGGTATTAATCCATGTACTTAGCCAAGTTTTATGGTTTTCCCTCTAGCTATTATTTGTATCCAAATGTTTTTTAATCTAACTTCCATTTTGTCATTACTTTATAATCCAATACCATTGATACATCACTTTTGAATATAACTCATATATACTATTATATTATTGACATTGGAATAAAGTTATAAGTAAATAGTAATAGAATTTGTTAATGGTAATAAATATCAAAAGTTTTTCAGTCGAGTTTGCTCGGTGAAAAAAACAACTATAAGTAAGCCAAGGTCAATTGAAAAAAAATAAACAAAAATAGTTAAAAATTGTAAAAAATTGGGAGAATGACAAGAACATGAATTTTTTCGTTTGAAGGTCAAAATTTGTAAGGACCCGTTACTTCCCCCGTAAGGAAAGCGCGGATACTTCGAGAACAACACACAAAGGAACGCAGACGGAAGAACATTTCATTGTTTATTACAACAATTCATCAGAATACAAGAATATACAGAGTATAAATGAATAAAATACATTCGATAAATATCAGAGATTACAATACATTTCATAGCAGTGGAAAATAATACAAAATACAACTGAAGAAGATACACGGATACAAAGCTTTCTGGATATCGTTCCAGCTGTAAACCAGGTTCCTGTGAATATAAATCTGCAAAACCAAAAATACTAGCTGCCCATGTCAAAATAAGGGCACCCAGAGTTTAGGTTAAAACAATAAACTCCAGGTCTGTCAAGGGACTGGTGTGAGAACTAAAATAGTTATTAATCTTTATTTTTATAGTTAGGTAAATCAAGGGACCACGCCGTATAACACGGAACGGGTTTCCTCCCAAGAACACCAGTGCATAAAACAACAGCGTAATGCTAAATAAAGAAAAATGAAGCTATTATAAGACCCAGGTCCTATCACACAATGCAACGCAAGCCGGGGGATAGGGTTTTACCTTATAATAGCCAAAGAATGCTTGATACGTGAAATTTCATGTTTTATTATTACTATAAGTGTATAGTGTCAAAACAATTTCAAATCATAAGTATCAATCATAGGCGGCATAGCATCCCATACTACTATGTCGCCTTACTAGGCTCTACAATTAAAACCGCACATGTAACGTATTGGAAGCTGGATTTCCATCTGTGAACCAAGGCAAAAGATAGTCCTCACCGATTCGAAACGCTCTAGTCCGTGTCTCAGGTCAGAGCTCGAGTGACCTTTGGATCGTCAGGGCCGGTCCACCGATGTGGATTAAAATGCCTGAACACTGTGTTTCCCCACCCTTTGGGGTGTCAATGAGCCAACTAAATGACTCCATCGGTTCGAGAACGACCGATATATCCGAGGTGCCTCGCAACAGCAACAACCACATAAGTCAAACTCGTCAGGGCGTGTAAAACCACTGATGCCACTTCTAACTAGAAGGAAACGCATGCCCTCCCCGAGGTTCTTCTCCCGTTTTTGGTTCACACCGGGGTGTGAGGCTCGTGAATCAATGTTACACAAAGCTATGCCACAAAGGCCGTGCTTTGATCATCCACCACAAGACTCTGCTTTTCAACAGAAGCCTTGATCATTTTCCACTTAGGCATGCCACACAGGCAATTCACTCTATGCGTTTGCTATCTATCAGTATATAACCCCTGAGCTCGTACGTCTCAGAGAAGGGCGTTAAGCAAGAGAATAAATTCTCCGCCGCCAAACAGATTTATATTTAATAGAAATCAATCACACAGACTAAAATCCAATGTCAGACACACAGTCCATTTACAAGTTCGTTCTGGGTCTGAACGAAACCGGAGGCACCTAGTACCCCGCATATCTATCGATCTCCAAGTTCGTCTGGACGATCACCAACTGTTTCCATCTTCTTGGGTGTACGGCCCAATCAAGATCATCAGTAATTATCCAAACGACGTGAAGACCTCCGGTCTTCAACCACCGTCTTCAACCACCGTCTTCATCTTCGACACCACGTCGAATTAGTTATTCAGAATGGGATAAACCCGGTCTTCCCGAATAACTCGCGTATATGATAAACAAGTGTAACACAAACACAACATACGCCTCATTCCAATTCATCAGTCACTAACCGTAAATTAATAAAGAGAATAATTCCCCAAATTTTAACCCCGAAGGCTGAAACAAACATCAGATCAATACCCAGGAAATCACTCTGCTTAGCCAATCTACAGCTAGTTTCTAAATTTCATATTCTTAGGGAAAGGTTCCCATTAATTTTATCAAAGATAAATCCTTTAAATTTATTCTTTAATCCACTTTTGAATATCAATTAAAACTAGTCGGGATTAGCGAACCTTACCGAAGTAATCATTTATTTTATTTCCCAAACCCAACCTATTCATCCCATGAAGTAAAATTGGTAATACTTCATATCTGTAATGACCCGCATTTCTGACCGTTGAATAATTAATTTATTTAATTTTTTAAATATCGTTTTGGCGATATCAATAACTGGAATTAAATAATATTGAATATTTAATTAATAATTTTAATATAATAATATATTATAATGTCGAAATAGTCAAAAATAGCCGAATTCACAGTACGGTGTGAATTGGATTTTATATAAGGTGTAATTCAGTTTGGAATTGAATTTGAATAACGAATATATTATATAAACGACAGTTGAACGTATAGTTTATAATATATTTATAAACGAGCTCGAAATGGCGCTGCAGTTCGCTATTTGGCGATTTGAACTTCAACTGAATATACAGGGTCCGTTTTAAGTTGGATTTCTGTGAAACAAGAATCGTCAGGACCGATTTGGTAATAGTTTTCTAATGGAAGAGAAAAATAAGGATTTCATCGTGTAGATTTTGAGATATGTCCAAATCAAATTTTAGAAAAGTCGCTATGGAATTCCTTTATAATTTATAACGATTTATAAAAGGAATTTTAATATAAATTGAATATCGATATAATATGGATTTGGAATATCGAGCTATAAATCGATATACGAATATTCTGGAGCTGTGGTATATTCTATGTGAATATATACGATAATATTAAAATTTTAATATTTAATGTAATTTATTTAAATATATTTTTATATTTAAGAAGGGCTATTTAGGGGTTTAAAAATAGCCAGTTTTGCAAACGAACTCCGTTTTCGACGAAATTAGTTTTGTTGGATCCGCAACATCAAATTTTTGTTAGATTCCAAGTTTGGTGATTTTTAGAGTCACTGTGTGACCGTACGGATTTTTAGAGTGAGAAACAGTCAGTATTTCGACGGTTAAAAATACGCTGTGTGAGCATACGGAGTCGGAATTCGACGAAACCAATTTCGTTGGGACCGAAATGTCGAACTGTAGCTGCATGTCAATTTTCGTGATTTTTGGGTATCGTATGTGTTCGTGGGAATTTTTAGAGTGCTGAAACGGATATAAAACGATAAAATAAAAATATCTACAAATATCTAAAAATATCTAAGATATTTATAAATCCTATATAAAGATCCTTACATCCCTTAAAACCTAATTACATATCATTTTGGGTCAACAAGCAGCCGACGCCTCCACAAAAAAAACAGTGAGATTCAAACTTTGGAAATCCATATCAAATCACAAATTAATCTATAAATCGGGCAATACATATATTTGAATTGCTGGAGTGTTGTTCTCCATTTCCATATGACTTTTGGAGGAGTTCGAACCAAACTCGTTCGCTGTTTTGTGGCATCAGAGACCTAGGGTTCACGATTTTTGAAAGCAGGTGCATCCATTTGCGTTTTCGAGTATAGAGTGATGCTTAGGAAGGAGAATGGAATCGGTGGTGATTTTACTGAGGGAGTTTTGTGCCAGGAATGTTCGCGCGTCACCGTACTCGTGCGCTGAAGACCGGAGACCGCATCAGTAAAGACAGGATCGACTTTTACATGAAGGAGGTGAGGAGAGAGAGGAATTGAAGAGATGAATTTTAGTTATTTTACTTTGAATTTTAAGTGAATGAAGAAGGTGATGGAGGTAAGGGAAGTCGGCTATGGTGTTACAGGAGCTCACGGGTGGGAGCATTTGGGGAAGACAGGTTGTTTGGTCAACGGGCCTGGGTTTTGCAGGATTGAAGTGGGCCGAGTTAATTAGTTAAAGCCCAAACAGAAAATAAAATCCTTGTTTTATTTTTATTTAAATAGTGTTAACTTTGAAATTATATAACTTGTCCATTCGTAATCGGAATTCAGCGAAACTGGTCACGTTAGGACCGTATGGACGAGAGCTTCACAATGAAGCTGACTGGAAGTGGATTGGGGCTCGTATGAAATTATGGTGAAATAAACTGTTTGATTCAAATCAAACAACAGTTTATCGTTCTTTAACGATGAACTTCCAATGTGAGTAAAACTCACCAACTCTGAACAGTTATATTTTTATAATGTATTTTTAGAACTGTTAATCATCTGTTGATTGCTGTTTGTTGGTTGATTGATTGAACTGCTAGTCAGTTAGTTGAAATTATATATATATATATAAACATTTAAATATTTATATATTGATGTTGTTATCAGAATAATCCGTACTGAACTGAAAGTGATGTTGATTTTATTGTGTAACATCTGTGATGCAGGGAAACAGGTTGGAGGGACCCAACTGGGTTCCTCAATATTTCTAATACTGTTTTGTTTCATATATTGTGTTATATGAGGTGATATAAAATCTGTTGTCGATTATATGTGTTTGGACGATATTTATCATCGTGATTTGATATGATTGAATACCATAACATACGGGATGTTGATAAGTAGATTTTCAAAGTGATATTGAAAACAGAATATTTATAAATTGGAATATTTATAAATAAGAGATATTTATAAATTTGAATATTTATAAATAAGGAATATTTATAAATTGGTATATTTATCAATAGGAGATATTTTAGAAAGGAAAATAAATTCAAAACATTTTTTTTGAATGGAAAGGCCTGTGTGGCGGGTTTGGGGATTTTCCCGATGCTCCCGATACAAAGGAGGTTATGGCGAATTTTCTCGGAAATTTAAGGAGTTAGAATATTTTTTAGAATAAAATAGAAAAAGGAAATATTTGCAAACCATTTGCAAATAGAATAAAATAGAAAAAGGAAATATTTGTAAACCATTTACAAATAGAATTGAAAAGGGAATATTTAGTAAATAAATAGAGTTAATAAAAAGGAAAACGTTATTAAAAGGACATTTATAATGTGAAGAACCATTACTAAAAAGTGAATCTTTATAAATGAATAAATGTTGTTAAAAGGGGATCTTTTTAGATGGATAAACGTTATAAAAAGGAGAAATCGAATATGGTATTCGAAATTAGTTAATCGGATATGGTATTCGAAGTTAGTTAATCGAATATGGTATTCGAAGTTAGTTAATCGAATATGGTATTCGAAGTTAGGTAATCGAATATGGTATTCGAAGTTAGCTAATCGAATATGGTATTCGAAGTTAGTTAATCGAATATGGTATTCGAAGTTAGTTAATCGAATATGGCATTCGAAGTTAGTTAATCGAATATGGCATTCGAAGTTAGTTAATCGAATATGGTATTCGAAGTTAGTTAATCGAATATGTTATTCGAAAGGGGTTAGTCGAGTCGTGTTAGTCAAATAGAGTTAACCAGTTAGAGTTAATCAGTTAGGGTTAATCAGTTAGAGTAAACCAGTAGAGTTAATCAGTTAGAGTTAACCACTAGAGTTAATCAAGTGTAGTTATTTGAGTTAGAGTTAGTCAAACATAGTTATTCAGGATAAGTGTCATTCCGCACGACTGCTAGCGTAATTCGCAGGGCTGTAAATAGCCTAAGGCGGTCGGATGTTTCCTGAGAAAATCAGGCGTAACCATTGTGATCGCTGCGATTTAGAGTCAAGCGAATCGAGTTAAATCGAATATTAGTTATTCGAAATAAAGTTAAACAGGCATTGCAATTCGAATATAAGTTAATCGAATATTAGTTATTCGATAGGAGTTAAATAAGTCGAGTTAATTAGGTTAAGTTAGTCAAAATGAGTTAAGTAAACCGAGTAAATCCAAGTGAGTTGATTTAAAGGAGTTAGTCGAATATTGGTTATTCGAATAGAGTTAAAGGAGTTAGTCGAATATTGGTTATTCGAATAGAGTTTAAGGAGTTAGTCGAATATTGGTTATTCGAATAGAGTTTAAGGAGTTAGTCGAATATTGGTTATTCGAATAGAGTTTAAGGAGTTAGTCGAATATAGTTTATTCGAATAGAGTTAAAGGAAAGGAGTTATCGATTATAGTTTAATCGAAAGGAATTATCGATTATAGTTTAATCGAAAGGAATTATCGATTATAGTTTAATCGAAAGGAATTATCGATTATAGTTTAAATCGAAAGGAGTTATCGATTAGTTAATCGAAAGGAGATTATCGAATATGGCGTATTTGAAAGAGAGAGATTTTGAATATAAGTTATTCGAAGAGAGATAATCGAATATAGGATATTCGAAGAAGAGTTAATCAAATAGAGATTACTCGAAAGAGAATTATGCATCGAATTCAATTATATCGAATTCGGGAAAGTAATATTTACTTTCCGGTTTTTAAATCAAGAATATACACTAATAAATTAGGGTTAGGTTTAATTATTCGAATTAAAGAATAAAGGTTATAATTGAAGTTTGATATTGCGAAAGTAGGGATTATAACGTTATCGTTATAATCAATGTTTTCAATAAAGAAGTGGATTCGTAAATTGAATCCGAGAGTTACGTAAAGAAGTTGTTAAAAGTTTAAAAGATAAACTATTACTATTTCGAAGTTATAACGTTGTTCAATTAAGGTCTGAGAGGTAATTATACCCCAACTTGATTGGCTTCCTTCTTAACTAAGGAATGGTAAGGTTTGATAGTGAATGATGGTTAAGTGAATTCAGTAAATAGTTTGAGTTGGCATAGCGATGTTTATTTAAAACATCTGTTTAAATCCAATGAAGGAACTTTGGAAATGTTTTCCAAATAAGAAATCAGAAATGTTTTCTAATATAGAAAACAGGAAATGGAAATGTTTTCCATTGTTAATAAAGTATATTTTCTAAAAATTAGAAAATAAGAGATTTAGAATATAGGGAAACAGGAGATAAGAGAATTAATGAACTAAAGAGATATATGTTGAATGATTATTGATTGATATAATTTCCATCTGGAAATAATATCGTTGTTTGCACACGATTTTTTCTTTGATAGTTATATCACAGACTATTAATGTTTTGACCATTTTACGTTGTTAATATGGAGAGACCGGTTGGAATATTATCCAAAGAACCACTCTGTATTGGCATAAGCGTTGCGAATCATATATGCCAAAGATAATTGAAGACGGAGTAAAGTGCAAGGGCTATGGTATAAGTCTTAGATAACAGTGCCTAAGATGGATATACTGAATAGTGCCTTCGGTTCATCCTGTTCCTGGATGACTTGTATAGATGAATGTCTGACAGAGTATTTCCAGGAAGGTCACGTACATTGATTTCTTCAACCGTACCAAGAGTGGAAGCGGGGAAGGAAACTTCTTTTAGCTGACACGTAATGTATGGTTGTAGACGTCAAATTAGTGATTTAGATGGATCTGACAATGTAGCATTCGAAGTGAATCTGATGTGATGATAAAGCTTAACCTCAAGCCTCATCAACCGGTAAATGACAGAAATCGGGCAGGCAACATGGCTAAGTCGGTCGCACCGAAGTAGGGTGTATAATCACCTATCTAGAGAATATTCATTTGCTTCTTTAATCTATCAATGCTGTCTCATATATATATATGGGAAACGGTTGCTGATCCCAACCGTTGGTGATATACATTCGATACACTCAAGCAAAATGAGTGGTCGGTCATGTGTGGCTGAGTTGCAAGATGTTCTTGTTGAACTCCAGTGTATCATTCCTAGAGTACACTGATCGGAAGGTGGTTCCATACCTTTTCATAGTTGGAAATCCATTACCCAATACGTGCTTGCGGTTTTGATCGTATACTATATAGTAGAACGTGAGATGAAAGCGTTTCTGCTAGATTGATATCTATTTGTACTTAGACATTATTATAATATCAGAATGATATTGCTTTACAAAGTTGTTTGGATTTTCATAAGGGAAAACCCGTTCCGTTTTCACGGCGTGGTCTTATGATATATCCGTTATTAAACCAAGTGTTAGGAGTTTTATTCACACCAGTCCATGTTGCGTGCTTTGCATGTGTCGCATGATAGGGGGTTCTCGCTTTTCGTTAGGTGGCGAACGGGAGACTCTTACTCCTACATGTCCCTTTGGTAGGGTTGGTTGTGAAGTCGAAAGGCTGGCCGTAAAATTTGGAATTGGGGTACCAGTGTAAGCCACAGTGGGTTTTACCTGCTGCTTTGGAGGATGGGGAGAGGATGGTTGCAAAGCCTACTTAACTCAAAATCTGGGTCGTTACAGTTGGTATCAGAGCTTAAGTTAAGTGATTTACCTTGGCTCTGTGGCGTAATTCAGTAGAGATGGCATTAGTAATATCCTAGATTGAATTTGAGTGTATATATACGAGTGCGTATTTGTTATTTGATATAAAAATTTGTTTTATATTGTGGAGATTTATTGGTTGAGTGGCTTATGAATTCTGGTCGATCAGTTTGATCCACTGTATCGATAGGGGTTACTAAACACTTGAATACGATGAACCAACATGATATGTTTTGAATTTAACATAGTATAATTGGTTGTGTTGGTTGCGATTATAATCGAGTAAGATTATAAAAGTGAAATGGTTATAAATAACTAATCAGAATTCATATAAGGAAAATACATGAGATAAGATGAAGTAAATCTGAATTTAAATCAGATTGGAATTAAAATAAGGAAATTTTAAGTTCCTGGGAGAATTTGAAAACGTTTTTCAAATTGAAGGTGATATAGTATTGAACTCACTTAGCTGGAAAATAGATTCTGATGATGAATCGCGACATCATCAGTGTTCATTTTCGAGTTCTAAATGACGGATTACTACCAAAGGTTTTATTTTTGAATTGTTTTGAGAAAACAAGTTGTTCAGAAATTCAAAGGTTTTGAATTGGTATCATGATTTCAAATTGATTTGAAAGAAACCCAGGAATTTAAGTTCTGGAATAAAAATTTAACTAATGAAGTTAAATAATATGAGATGGTAAAAATAAATTGAAATTTAACTTGAATTAAGTTAAATAAAAATTGAATTAGATTAGAGAATAATCTGTTATGGAATTGGGTTGATGAGTTAATAATTTGGAATTTGATACTGGAGTTCGAATGAAATTCGATTTGGATTTGAGGATATGAACTGATTGGAATTTGATTGAGATAACATTGTTATATGCTGAGTTGATAGCATATGGAAGTGATAGAGTTGATATGCCCAACAAAAAGGTACCAGTTTATATTATATATGGATATGAGATTTATGAGCTGAATTGGCAAGCCGCTTGGCTGTTTGATTTTCTTTTCAGTGGAGAAGGCCTAGAGAGGCGAGTTGGGGTTTTACCGATAGGGCTGTACAAAGGAGGGTATGGCAAAATTTTCCGAAAATTTAAGGCGTTAGAAAATTTTCTGAATTTTTGAAAATTTAGTTAGTCGGAAAAATTAATATTTTAGTCGATATTAATTGGTTCAGTTGAAACCGGAGATAAGAGGTAAACAGATAAATTTTTACCCAGTAGATAGGGTCATCCCCTACCTTAGCAATTTCGAGGACGAAATTATTTTAAGGGGGAAAGATTGTAATGACCCGCATTTCTGACCGTTGAATAATTAATTGATTTAATTATTTAAATATCGTTTTGGCGATATCGATAACTGGAATTAAATAATATTGAATATTTAATTAATAATTTTAATATAATAATATATTATAATGTTGAAATAGTCAAAAATAGCCGAATTCACAGTACGGTGTGAATTGGATTTTATATAAGGTTTAATTCAGTTTGGAATTGAATTTGAATAACGAATATATTATATAAACGACAGTTGAACGTATAGTTTATAATATATTTATAAACGAGCTCGAAATGGCGCTGCAGTTCGCTATTTGGCGATTTGAACTTCAACTGAATATACAGGGTCCGTTTAAGTCGGATTTCTGTGAAACAAGAACCGTCAGGACCGATTTTGTAATAGTTTTCTAATGAAAGAGAAAAACCAGGATTTCGTCGTGTAGATTTTGAGATATGTCCAAATCAAATTTTAGAAAAGTCGCTATGGAATTCCTTTATAATTTATAAAAGGAATTTCAATATAAATTGAATATCGATATAATATGGATTTGGAATATCGAGCTATAAATCCATATACGAATATTCTGGAGCCGTGGTATATTCTATGTGAATATATACGATAATATTAAAATTTTAATATTTAATGTAATTTATTTAAATATATTTTTATATTTAAAAAGGGCTATTTATGGGTTTAAAAATAGCCAGTTTTGCAAACGAACTCCGTTTTCGATGAAACCAGTTTTGTTCGATCCGCAACATCAAATGTTTGTTAGATTCCAAGTTTAGTGATTTTTAGAGTCACTGTGTGACCGTACGGATTTTTAGAGTGATAAACAGTCAGTATTTCGATGGTTAAAAATACGCTGTGTGAGCATACGGAGTCGGAATTCGACGAAACCAGTTTCGTTGGGACCGAAATGTCGAACTGTAGCTGCATGTCAATTTTCGTGATTTTTGGGTATCGTATGTGTTCGTAGGAATGTTTAGAGTGCTGAAACGGATATAAAACGATAAAATAAAAATATCTAAAAATATCTAAAAATATCTAAGATATTTATAAGTCCTATATAATGACCCTTACATCCCTTAAAACCTAATTACATATCCTTTTGGGTCAACAAGCAGCTGACGCCTCCACAAAAAAATAAACTGTAAGATTCAAACTTTGGAAATCCATATCAAATCACAAATTAATCTATAAATCGGGCAATACATATATTTGAATTGCTGGAGTGTTGTTCTCCATTTCCATATGACTTTTGGTGGAGTTCGAACCAAACTCGTTCGCTGTTTTGTAGCGTCAGAGACCTAGGGTTCACGATTTTTGAAAGCAGGTGCATCCATTTGGGTTTTCGAGTATAGAGTGATGCTTAGGAAGGAGAATGGAATCGGTTGTGATTTTATTGAGGGAGTTTTGTGCCAGGAATGTTCGCGCGACATTGTACTCGTGCGCTGAAGACCGGAGACCGCATCAGTAAAGACAGGATCGACTTTTACATGAAGGAGGTGAGGAGAGAGAGGAATTGAAGAGATGAATTTTAGTTATTTTACTTTGAATTTTAAGTGAATGAAGAAGGTGATGGAGGTAAGGGATGTCGGCTATGGTGTTACAGGAGCTCACGGGTGGGAGCATTTGGGGAAGACGGATTGTTTGGTCAATGGGCCTGGGTTTTGTAGGATTGAAGTGGGCCGAGGTAATTAGTTAAAGCCTAAACAGAAAATAAAATCCTTGTTTTATTTTTATTTAAATAGTGTTAACTTTGAAATTATATAACTTGTCCATTCGTAATCGGAATTCAGCGAAACTAGTCACGTTAGGACCGTATGGACGAGAGCTTCACAATGAAGCTGACTGGAAGTGGATTGGGGCTCGTATGAAATTATGGCGAAATAAACTATTTGATTCAAATCAAACAACAGTTTATCGTTCTTTAACGATGAACTGCCAATGTGAGTAAAACTCACCAACTCTGAACAGTTATATTTTTATAATGTATTTTTAGAACTGTTAATCATCTGTTGATTGCTGTGTGTTGGTTGATTGATTGAACTGCTAGTCAGTTAGTTGAAATTATATATATATATAAACCGTTAAATATTTATATATTGATGTTGTTATCAGAATAATCCATACTGAACTGAAAGTGATGTTGATTTTATTGTGTAACATCTGTGATGCAGGAAAACAAGTTGGAGGGACCTAACTGGGTTCCTCAATATTTCTAATACTGTTTTGTTTCATATGTTGTGTTATATGAGGTGATATAAAATCTGTTGTCGATTATATGTGTTTGAACGATATTTATCATCGTGATTTGATATGATTGAATACCATAACATACGGGATGTTGATAAGTAGATTTTCAAAGTGATATTGAAAACAGAATATTTATAAATCGGAATATTTATAAATAAGAGATATTTATAAATTTGAATATTTATAAATAAGGAATATTTATAAATTGGGATATTTATAAATAGGAGATATTTTAAAAAGGAAAATAAATTCAAAACATTTCTTTTTGAATGGAATGGCCTGTGTGGCGGGTTTGGGGATTTTCCCGATGCTCCCGATACAAAGGAGGTTATGGCGAATTTTCCCGGAAATTTAAGGAGTTAGAATATTTTTTAGAATAAAATAGAAAAAGGAAATATTTGCAAACCATTTGCAAATAGAATAAAATAGAAAAAGGAAATATTTGTAAACCATTTACAAATAGAATTGAAAAGGGAATATTTAGTAAATAAATAGAGTTAATAAAAAGGAAAACGTTATTAAAAGGACATTTATAAAGTGAAGAACCGTTACTAAAAAGTGAATCTTTATAAATGAATAAACATGGTTAAAAGGGGATCTTTTTAAATGGATAAACGTTATAAAAAGGAGAAATCGAATATGGTATTCGAAGTTAGTTAATCGGATATGGTATTCGAAGTTAGTTAATCGAATATGGTATTCGAAGTTAGTTAATCGAATATGGTATTCGAAGTTAGTTAATCGAATATGGTAGTTAATCGAATATGTTATTCGAAAGGGGTTAGTCGAGTCGTGTTAGTCAAATAGAGTTAACCAGTTAGAGTTAACCAGTAGAGTTATTCAGTTAGAGTTAATCAGTTAGAGTTAACCAGTAGAGTTATTCAGTTAGAGTTAACCACTAGAGTTAATCAAGTGTAGTTATTTGAGTTAGAGTTAGTCAAACATAGTTATTCAGGATAAGTGTCATTCCGCACGACTGCTAGCGTAATTCGCAGGGCTGTAAATAGCCTAAGGCGGTCGGATGTTTCCTGAGAAAATCAGGCGTAACCATTGTGATCGCTGCGATCTAGAGTCAAGCGAATGGAGTTAAATCGAATATTAGTTATTCGAAATAAAGTTAAACAGGCATTGTAATTCAAATATAAGTTAATCGAATATTAGTTATTCGATAGGAGTTAAATAAGTCGAGTTAATTAGGTTAAGTTAGTCAAAATGAGTTAAGTAAACCGAGTAAATCCAAGTGAGTTGATTTAAAGGAGTTAGTCGAATATTGGTTATTCGAATAGAGTTAAAGTAGTTAGTCAAATATTGGTTATTCGAATAGAGTTTAAGGAGTTAGTCGAATATTGGTTATTCGAATAGAGTTTAAGGAGTTAGTCCAATATTGGTTATTCGAATAGAGTTTAAGGAGTTAGTCGAATATAGTTTATTCGAATAGAGTTAAAGGAAAGGAGTTATCGATTATAGTTTAATCGAAAGGGATTATCGATTATAGTTTAATCGAAAGGAATTATCGATTATAGTTTAATCGAAAGGAATTATCGATTATAGTTTAAATCGAAAGGAGTTATCGATTAGTTAATCGAAAGGAGATTATTGAATATGGCGTATTTGAGACGACCCCAAACCCCGTACTGACGGTGGCAAGGGTAATCCGTGGAATATAACACAGAAACAGATAATAGCAGAACAGAAATAAATAAATACACCAGATAATGAACAATAGAATATACTAGACAAAAGTAATCATCAGAGTTACACAGTATACAGGATCATACTTAGTACAATTACAGTTTAACTATACATATATGTCTACAGCGGAAAACAAACATAATGTACAATAGGAGCTAAACAGCATAAAAAGAGATAAATGATAGAATCCATCTTCAGCTCCAACTATCCAGAAAGAACCAGCTAAACCTGAATACAAGGCTGCCCGTGTAGAAAAAGGGGCACTCGAGTTTGAAAGTGAAACAAACTACGAGTCAGTCATGGGACTGGTATGAGAAATCCACTAAACACATTTAATATATGGCAAATCACAGGACCACACCACTTTCGTGGAACGGGTTTACTCCATTGGATTGCCAGTGCTTTAAAACAAATCTTTCTTTTAAACATCGCAATGCTTTTTATAAAAATGAAGCCATTATAAGACTTAGTTCCCATCACACAATGCAACGCAAACCGGAGGATAGAGTTTTACCTTATAATGGCCAAAATATGATTGATACGAATAAAACAAAAGTATTTGATATTATGACTAGTGTTTATATGTTTCAAAAACAATTTCAATCATAACTATCAATCATAGACGACATGGGTACCATATATCATGTCGCCATATATATATACAATCAAAACCGCACGATGTCGTATTTGGAAATTGGATTTCCATCATGAACCAAGGCAAAAGATAGTCCTTACCGAATTTGAGACTGCCTAGCCCGAGTCTCAAGATCAGAACGCATCGACCCTTGGATCGTCAGGGCCAGTCCACACGGAGTGGATTAAAATGCCTGAACACTATGTTTCCCCGCCCTTTGGGGCGTAAGCGAACCAACGAATGGCTCCATCGGACCCGGATCGTCCGATTTAACCGAGGCGCCACGCAACAGCAACAACCACACAGGTGAAAAGTATATAAATGTCAGGGCTGGTAGGTCACTGACACCACCCTAGCTAGGAAGAAACGCAGGCCCTCCCTGATGTCCTCTCCCGTATTTGGTTCATACCGTGGGGTGAGGCTCGCGATTTTACGTTATACACAAAGCTACGCCACACCTGCGGTGCTTTGATCATCACCACAAGACTTTTCTTTTCAACAGAAGCCCTGATCACTGCATCTTAGCATGCCACACAGGCAATTCATGCCATGCGACTGATGTCCATCGATATACAACCTCTGAGCTCATGCGTTTCAGAGAAGGGAGTTAAGCAAAAGAATAAATTCTCCACCGCCAAACAGATGTATATTTGATAGAGATCAATCAACACAGAATAAAATCCAATGTCAGACACACAGTCCATTTACAAGTCCGTTCTGGGTCCGAACGAAACCGGAGGCACTAAATACCTCGCAAACCCATCGATCACCACGTACGTCTAGACGATCACCACTCATTATCCATATTTCGGGATGCATCCCAATCAGGACCTCGATTACCATCCAAACGAGGTGAAGATCTCCGGTCTTCGACCACCATCTTCATCTTCGACTTTTAATCGTCGGTCAATTATTTGAAATGAGAATTAACTCGGCCTTTTCAAATAATTCACGTATATTTAGAATTTCAAATCAATTTATTTCAATGGTTAAATTATTCGACAACACCAATTTTGTTCTTTAAGGTAATTTTCACACCAAACACATCCAACCATCAAATACCACATAAATTAAACAAATTCAGTTTACTTACATTCCATATTGTTTATGGTATTTTATAATGATTTATCGCTATTTTTATTTATTTTAAAATAGCCAATTTATTCAAAACGACGCTTCGGGACATAACGCGGCCGTGGTGTTGTTTTTCTTTAGATTTGACTTGCACATATATGAAAATCTAACCGTTGGATCTTCACAAAATTTTCATCCTTAGAAAGGTCTTTTAAAAATGAATCCAACGGTTCCAGTTTCGGGAAAATCCGACGGTCGGATCTCCCGGTACAATCGTTTGAAGTTTCGATTTCAAAATACGAACTGCAGCGTCTTATTCGATTTAATATAATTATATTTATATATATATATATATATAATCGTTTCTGGCGCTGTTTTTCTTTAGATTTGAATTAAACATTCCAGACAATCCAACTGTTGGATTTTTACAAGGTTGGTGCTGTTGGAAAGATATTTCCAAGGCGAACCCGACGGTTGCGGTTTCGGGAAAATCCAATGGTTGGATTCCCCGCACTAGTTGTTTGAAATCACGGTTTCAAAACACGAACTGCACGACCACGTTTCGTTTTAATTTTATTTATATTTATATATTTATATAAATATAGTTCATCCAACAATTTCAATATCGTTTTCACTTCAAATATGTCACTAACGCCTTTAAATTTTGGAAAATTTCGCCATAACCTCCTTTGTACGGGAGGGGTTGGGAAAATTCCCAAATAGCCACACGGGCGTCTCATGTCAAAAAGAAAAAGAAAAAGAAAAAGCCAAGCGGCTAGCCAACAAGCTCATAAAATCATCACCCAAACAAAACAGTAAATGTGTACCTATTTGTCGGGCACGACAATTTTATTCCTCTTCTCTAACCCCTTTGCTATAACCTATTCAATAAATATTTATGTATATATATACAGTTCTTACCACTTATCATTTTCCATTCAACTTCATGTTTGATTCCATTTAGTTTAAAAACACCATTCATTCTAATGTTGCATGCATAGGAAAAAATCTTATCATCAGCTAATTAATGGATATTTCGACTCATGCATATTTATTTGAACGAGTTGCTATTTTTAGCACTTCACATTTCAACAATTCATGTATATAATAAAAATGTGATTTTTATTGTAAAACAATTCATTTTAAAACACTATTATTTTATATAGTTTATATAGGTGATGAAAAAGGTGATTTTTATTGTAAAACAATTTATTTTAAAACAAGGTCATTTTACATAGTTCATATAGATGATAAAAAGGTGATTTTTATCATAAAACAATTTATTTCAAAATATGAATACCATCCAACACATGAATTTCAATTCAACGAATGAATATCGATTCAACACATGAAGGTTTTATTTAGTTTCTATATATAGATAAAAATGTGATTTTTATATTTAAAACACGAATACCATTCAACACATGAATTTCTAATCAACGAATGAATATCGATTCAACACATGAAGGTTTTCTATACAACGAATAAATATAGTTTCAGCAAATGAAAATAATTCAAACACATGAATATTATTCAAAATTTCGGCAGCATAACGGCAGGGTAGTTAAAACCGGGACCGTCCCTAGTACGGCTCCTCGCTCTACCTTAAAACCTCGCGGTTTTTGACAATGGGGATCATGCATCTAGTTCGCATGCAGGCGGCATGTATATATTTATTTCATTTCCACAAACTAATCCTATGTGGTTTCAACCAAATATTTTTCAACCACAAATGGGTATTTTTCAACCACAAGCAATCAATATCAACCACAAACAATCCCAAACAACCATTCGCTATCAATCAATTTTCACACCAATCACAACCAATAAATATCGTCCATGGTTTGTGGACGAGGGGCGTATATATATATATATATATTTATATATAGCAATTCACTTCCATTTCAACACATATATAATTTTTACAACGCATATATAACTTATACATCGAATGTACAACTTATACAACGCTTATACAAGAGGTGTACAACGCTTATATAACTCATACATCGACTATATAATTTAAACATCGTCGTTTCCCATATCGTTTATAGTTTAGAAATCTCACATTGGGTTCCACCCAACAAAAATAGCAGAAGGCTCAGAAAAATATGGGGTCTCTTCTAGAATGTAGAAGACGTCCACACGGTCACGATATTTCCTGTTTCATCGAATTTCATTAACGAACGAAAAAGATATGATTTTTCAAAGTTTGCAACGGTTTAAAGGTGTTAAAACTGTTGAAAATATATATAAGCCGTACCTCAGCTGTTAGGTTCAAAACTAGGTTTGCAATTTTCGATCAAACCGTGAATCGATAGGAGGATCGGCCAATGCTGCGACGAAGAGGGGCTGCGCGCGGTGGTGGGGGCCCACTCGGCGGCGCCAGGCGACGGCGGCTGGAAGTTCGAAACTTCCTGACGTCGATTCTCCCTCCACAGGCCACGAAAAATTCCAAACTTTATATGGATTTGAAGATCTCTCCGAGCTCTACAAAATCTTCAACTGGAGCAGGGGCTAATTTTGCGTGGATTGATCGGAAAATGAGGGAGAAGGTTTTGAACGTTTTCCGCCTTCGATCTGGGAGAGAGAAAAGGATTTTTCTTCTTTTTTTTTATAAAAATTCGGATTGGTCGGGGAAGTTTTAAAGGGGTTTTCTGACGCGACCACCAATCTAAACCCAACGACTGTCGTCCCTAGCATTTTACCCCCATTCCGAACACAATGGGATATGTTTCGAAGGCCCATTCGAATGTTTCAGTCAGTTTTCCTTCAGATTAAAGTATAAAACATTCAATATTTAATTTGAACTTACATTTCAATTTGCCAGGGCCACAAACTGATTCGAAAAATTCCAGAAAAATAAATCTAGCTATGTTTTGACGATATTGGTCCCAACAAAACCAGTTTCGTCGAATTCTGAGACCGTTTGCAAAAAGGCCCATTTCTGGTCGATCCAATTTAACTACAATTGATCAAAACACGTTTTCTTTTGCCACACTCACATACTAGTTTCAAAAATTATGAAATTTGAAACCTAGCAATAACTTCACATCCCGGATCCAACAAAAGTGGTTTCGTCGAATTCCGAGGTCGTATGCAAAATGGCCAATTTCACGGGCTATATAAATTCCATAGCGACCTTTCTGAAAATTCATTCGGCCATAACTTTTGCTTTCCGCTATGAAAATTCGATTTTTCAGATTCGTTAGAAAGGTATTCACTAACAGATTTAAATATTTTTGGTTTCACTAAAATCCGTTTTGTTTTGCACCCGGTACAGTCCGACAAAGTTTGAATTCAATTTTTGAAACTGCAGCGCCTTTTCAAGTCTTGTTTATAATTAGAATTAATTATATTCGTTTTCAATTGTTGATTCAAACTCTCTTTTCATTACCATTATTTAAAATATTTATTTTATATATTTAAAATCCATTATTTTAGCCAATTTAAAATTTTTAAATTGGTTCAGATTTTCTGGGTCGTTACAATCTCCCCTACTTAAAACTTTTCGTCCCCGAAAAGGAACAAAGTCGAAAGTGGTTTGATAAATCTACAATCACACAACACAACAATCAATCCAATTGTTTTTAATTTTTTCCAAAATATACTAATCAATTCCTATATTCCTTTCAAATCACTCAGACTATAGAATTAAAAGTGCACATCCATAGAAAGAAAATAACAACAGAATAGAGAACTGATTGGTAATGCAAAGTAGGGTAAATGTACCTTGCACCGGAGTCAATCAGAGATATCCACTCGGCATCTAGGATAAGCTTTCAGAATGCTCTCCTCAGTTTCCCAAGTACAATCTCGCGGATCTCCACTCCATTGCACTTTGACTAAGTGAACCTTCTTGTTCCTCAGCTCTTTGGTTTCTTTGCCGATAATCTTTAGCGGCTCTCTTCTCACAGCTAATCCTGGAGTAATTTCAATATCCTGCTGAGCTGCTTCTTCGACAATCAAGTCTGGATCATGAACGTGCTTTCGAAGTTGAGATATGTGAAATACATCATGAACTCCAGGCAACCAATCAGGAAATTTGACCCTATAAGCGAGAGTCCCGATCCGTTCCAGAATAGGAAATGGACCAACGAATTTGGGTGCCAACTTTCCAGTTTTACCGAACCGGATAACTCCTCTCATCGGCGATACTTGCAGATATACATAGTCGCCAACAGCAAAGGATATATCTCTTCTTCTTCTATCGGCATAGCTCTTTTGTCGGCTTTGAGCGACCAGTAATCGTTTCTTGATAAAATCGACTTTGTCGGCAGCTTCTCGAATCATATCAGGACCCAACACAAGTCTATTACCTAGTTCGACCCAACAAGCAGGGGATCGGCACGGTCTACCATACAATGCTTCGAATGGTGACATTGTCAGGCTCGCCTGGTAACTGTTGTTATATGAAAATTCAACCAAATGCAGATGGTCTTCCCATGATCCACCGAAATCTATAACACAAGCCCGCAACAGATCTTCTAAAATACGATTCACCCTCTCAGTTTGACCGTCTGTCTAAGGATGATAAGCGGTGCTCAAGTTCAACTTCGTTCCCAGCTCGACTTGAAATGCCTCCCAGAATTTTCTAGTGAATATCGTATCTCTATCTCTGACTATACTGAGTGGCACTCCATGCAGTTTAACTATTTCCTTAAAGTATATCTGCGCCAGACTCTGAGCAGTTCTGTTTGATCTGACAGGTATGAAATGGGCGGTCTTCGTGAAGCGATCTACGATTACCCAAATACTGTCATTTCCTTTTCTGGTTCTGAGCAGACCATCAATGAAATCCATTGAAATATGTTCCCACTTCCAGCCTGGAATGTCTAGTGGTTGTAACAGTCGAGCAAGTTTCTGTTGGTCGCTTTTGACTAGCTGGCAGGTAGGGCATCGGCTAACATATAAAGAAATGTCCCTTTTCATCGACTTCCACCAGAAAGTGCGTTTGATGTCATTATACATTTTGCTTACCCGTGGATGGATACTAAGTTTTGACTTGTGGCATTCATCCAGTACTTCCTTTCGAAGCTCAGGAATGTTAGGGACACATATTCGACCTTTGAGCCTTAAAACTCCATCATTATCTACTTGAAAACTCGAGGGTTCGCCTTGTTGAATTATCTTTCTGATCTTCTGAATGAAGTGATCATCCTCCTGAAGAGCAGATATTTTATCTATCAGTGAAGTCGTGATAATAAAACTGGCGATCATTTCATTCTTTCGACTTAATGCATCGGCCACGACATTGGCTTTCCCTAGAGTGTATATAATTTCAAAGTCATATGCGGCAAGAAACTCCAGCCAACGCTGCTGCCTTAGATTCAGGTCCTTCTGAGTGAACAGATACTTTAACGACTGGTGATCTGTAAATAGTTCAAATCTCTCACCCAGAAGATAGTGCCTCCAGATTTTCAAGGCAAATACTATAGCCAATAACTCAAGATCATGAGTTACATAGTTTTTCTCGTGTGGCTTCAGCTGACGGCTAGCATAAGCAATCACTTGACCCCTTTGCATTAACACTGCGCCAAGGCCTTCTCTAGAAGCATCAGTCTAGACTTTTAAATCTTGGTTTCCATCGATGATGGTTAACACTGGAGCTATCGTTAATCTTAACTTTAGCTCTTCAAAAGCCTCCTCACTTTCTGGAGTCCATTTGAATTTAGAGTGCTTCTTTGTAAGCTTCGTTAAGTGGCCAGATATCTTCGAAAAGTTTTTAATGAACTTCCGGTAATAGCTAGCCAATCCGAGAAAACTGCGGACTTCAGTGGGGGTGCTGGGCTGTTTCCAATTTTGAATAGCCGTGATTTTACCTGGATCCACAGCGATTCCTTCTTTCGATACGACGTGGCCCAGAAATTTCACTTCATCTTGCTAGAATATACATTTGGAAAACTTTGCTTTCAATACATTCCTTCTGAGGATTTCTAACACTTGTTCCAAATGTTTTTCATGTTCGGCCTTTGATTTAGAGAAGATTAGAATATCGTCAATAAAAACCAGAACAAATTTATTCAATACTCCTTTGAATACTCTGTTCATCAGATCGACGAAATAGGTTGGAGCGTTACATAAGCCGAATGGCATTACTAACCACTCGTAGAATAAGTCGGGACCTCTGAATGCTGTCATTGGAACACACTCTTCGGAAATTCGAAGTTGATGGAAGCCTGTAGCTAGGTCCATTCGTGAAAATACTTGTGCGCCATTTAATCGATCCAACAAATCATCAATCCGCGGCAATGGATATTTATTCTTTATGGTCTGTTTGTTCAGATCACGATAATCCACACACAGACGTAGAGTACCGTCAGATTTTGGGACAAACACCACTGCTGCACCCCAATCAGAGAAACTAGGCCTGATCAGACCCTTCCATACTAGCTGTCGTGTTTGATTGTCAAGTTCTTCTTTTTCTTTCAAGGACATTCTTCGAATAGCGTGAACTACCGGCCTTGCATTGGGAATCAAAGCGATCTTGAAATCTATTTCTCTCTGCGGAGGTAAGCGAACAACTTCTTCGAACACATCCACATAGTTCTTGACGACAGGAATATCTTTGATGAGGTCTAGAATATTCTCTGTAACTTCAGGGATATTTTCTATTTGGGCTGGAGAAACATTCAAAGCTGCCCAGAAGTCTTTTCTATTAGATTTCTGACCTTCACACGGTATGGTTATATAACTCCCTGATTTAATCTTAGCTCTAACAACTCTCTCGGCGCATCTAACCTCTGCTTGATATTTGGTTAGCCAATCCAATCCCAGAATAAGATCGAATTCATTAAAATTCATAACGACAGAGATAGTAGGGAATTTATAGCAGGAAAAGGAGACAGGTACTACACAAATCCAACTGAGATTGATAGAACCCCCGACCGGATTCTAGACAGTCATTGGTTCCTTGAGCTTCCTCAAATTCAAATCCAGCTTCTTAGCTGCACTCTTGGCAATAAAGCTTCGTGACGCGCCTGTGTCAAACAGTACTTTGACTGGAATGTTTTTGACAGTAAGCGTTCCTTCTAAAACATCTGGCCCTTCTTGAATAGCTGAGGGCCCAGACGCTTCTGCTACCTCATTTATATGTACTGCTTTGGATTTCTTAAATTGCCTGCAATCCTTTTCAAGATGGCCAATCCGATGACATCGACAACATTTTCTATTCTCTCGAAACTGGTTATCGGGTTTAAATCCCTTCTTTCATTTCTTCGAGGTTCTACAATTCCTGGTAAAATGCCCTAATTTCCTGCAGTTAGAACAAGTGGCCATCGTTGCTGGTTCTTTTCCAGAACTGGCCCTTTCTCGATTGACTTTGGGCTTCTTACTCACCTCAGATATCGCACTGGCCTCGGGATTATCAGTTTCAGGCTTGTCTTCATTACTATAACTGACCCCTTCTTCATTAGGTAACATACCCTTCCTGTTGAGATCTTCGTATTGATAAGCCATATAAATCATTTCTGAGAAAGGAAGTTTCACATTCCTCATCACTCTATTCTGATATTTTCTTTGCAGGCCATGAATAAATCTCAGATTCTTCCTCTTTGGATCTTGAATCAGATGAGGAGCAAAGTGAGAAAGATCGTTGAATTTCTTATGATATTCTGGGATGGTCATATCACCTTGTATCTGATAAGAAAATTCGTCACATAATCGCTCGGTTGCTTCGGGAGGAGTAAATCTTCCTAAGAAAATCACTTTGAATCTATCCCAGGTGATATCACCTTCTGGATTATCTTTAATAACTGAATCCCACCAAAACAAAGCTTCTTCTTTGAGTGCCCAAGACGCAAGTAATCTTTTCAGATCGTCTCTCAGCTTTAAACCCTCAAAGATTTTCTCTGTAGAACGAATCCAAGCTTGTGTTTCCATAATGGACTCCTTGCCTAAGAATGGCGATCCACCCAGATTTCGAAATCTCTTGAATAGAACTTCTATATCGGATTCTGGCTGCAGGAGCACAACTGGCTCATTAACTGGTCGAGCCATACGATTATTTCTTCTGTTCCTGTCACTCATTTTCTAGTACGTCTGCAATTAGCAAACAAAGTGTCAGGTCAACAGAAAAGATATTTCAAAATATAGAGACAAATACTTCAATGTAAATGTGTCTACTGGGGTGTATTCCATTCTGCTTTACTTACACTAGGATATTACTGATCCTATCTGTATAGAGTTACCCGTCCTACAACACTACTGGTTCTATTTCTGACGAGTTTGTTCATATGTTATATTCCAGACTTAAGCTTAACCAAAGCTCTGATACCAAATGAGACGACCCCAAACCCCGTACTGACGGTGGCAAGGGTAATCCGTGGAATATAACACAGAAACAGATAATAGCAGAACAGAAATAAATAAATACACCAGATAATGAACAACAGAATATACTGGACAAAAGTAATCATCAGAGTTACACAGTATACAGGATCATACTTAGTACAATTATAGTTCAACTATACATATATGTCTACAGCGGAAAACAAACATAATGTACAATAAGAGCTGAACAGCATAAAAAGAGATAAATGATAGAATCCATCTTCAGCTCCAGCTATCCAGAAAGAACCAGCTAAACCTGAATACGAGGCTGCCCGTGTAGAAAAAGGGGCACCCAAGTTTGAAAGTGAAACAAACTACGAGTCAGTCATGGGACTGGTATGAGAAATCCACTAAACACATTTAATATATGGCAAATCACAGGACCACGCCACTTTCGTTGAACGGGTTTACTCCATTGGATTGCCAGTGCTTTAAAACAAATCTTTCTTTTAAACATCGCAATGCTTTTTATAAAAATGAAGCCATTATAAGACTCAGTTCCCATCAAACAATGCAACGCAAACCGGAGGATAGAGTTTTACCTTATAATGGCCAAAATATGATTGATACGAATAAAACAAAAGTATTTGATATTATGACTAGTGTTTATATGTTTCAAAAACAATTTCAATCATAACTATCAATCATAGACGGCATGGGTACCATATATCATGTCGCCATATATATATATACAATCAAAACCGCACGATGTCGTATTTGGAAATTGGATTTCCATCATGAACCAAGGCAAAAGATAGTCCTTACCGAATTCGAGACTGCCTAGCCCGAGTCTCAGGATCAGAACGCATCGACCCTTGGATCGTCAGGGCCGGTCCACACGGAGTGGATTAAAATGCCTGAACACTACGTTTCCCCGCCCTTTGGGGCGTAAGCGAACCAACGAATAGCTCCATCGGACCCGGATTGTCCGATCTAACCGAGGCGCCACGCAACAGCAACAACCACACAGGTGAAAAGTATATAAATGTCAGGGCTGGTAGGTCACTGACACCACCCTAGCTAGGAAGAAACGCGGGCCCTCCATGATGTCCTCTCCCGTTTCTGGTTCATACCGGGGGGTGAGGCTCGCGATTTTACGTTATACACAAAGCTACGCCACACCGGCGGTGCTTTGATCATCACCACAAGACTTTGCTTTTCAACAGAAGCCCTGATCACTGCATCTTAGCATGCCACAAAGGCAATTCATGCCATGCGACTGATGTCCATCGATATACAACCTCTGAGCTCGTGCGTTTCAGAGAAGGGCGTTAAGCAAAAGAATAAATTCTTCGCCGCCAAACAGATGTATATTTGATAGAGATCAATCAACACAGAATAAAATCCAATGTCAGACACACAGTCCATTTACAAGTCCGTTCTGGGTCCGAACGAAACTGGAGGCACTAAATACCTCGCAAACCCATCGATCACCATGTACGTCTGGACGATCACCACTCATTATCCTTATTTCGGGATGCCTCCCAATCAGGACCTCGGTTACCATCCAAACGAGGTGAAGATCTCTGGTCTTCGACCACCGTCTTCATCTTCGACTTTTAATCGTCGGTCAATTATTTGAAATGAGAATTAACTCGGCCTTTTCAAATAATTCACGTATATTTAGAATTTCAAATCAATTTATTTCAATGGTTAAATTATTCGACAACACCAATTTTGTTCTTTAAGGTAATTTTCACACCAAACACATCCAACCATCAAATACCACATAAATCGAGAAAATTCAGTTTACTTCCATTCCATATTGTTTACGGTATTTTATAACGATTTATCGCTATTTTCATTTATTTTAAAATAGCCAATTTATTCAAAACGTTGCTTCGGGTCATAACGCGGCCGTGGTGCTGTTTTTCTTCAGATTTGACTTACACATATCTGAAAATCAAACCGTTGGATCTTCACAAAATTTACATCATTAGAAAGGTCTTTTCAAAATGAATCCAACGGTTCCAGTTTCGGGAAAATCCGACGGTCGGATCTCCCGGTACAATCGTTTGAAGTTTCGATTTCAAAATACGAACTGCAGCGTCGTTATTCGATTAAAAATAATTATATATATATATAATCATTTCTGGCACTGTTTTTCTTCAGATTTGAATTAAACATTCCAGAAAATCCAACCGTTGGATTTTTACAAGGTTGGTGCCGTTGGAAAGATATTTCCAAGGCGAACCCGACGGTTGCGGTTTCGGGAAAATCCAATGGTCGGATTTCCTGCACTAGTTGTTTGAAATCACAGTTTCAAAACACGAATTGCACGGCCACGTTTCGTTTTAATTTTATTTATATTTATATATTTATATAAATATAGTTCATCCAACAATTTCAATATCGTTTTCACTTCAAATATTTCACTAACGCCTTTAAATTTTGGAAAATTTCGCCATAACCTCCTTTGTACGGGAGGGGCTGGTAAAGGCTGGGAAAATTCCCAAATAGCCACACGGGCGTCTCATGTCAAAAAGAAAAAGAAAAAGCCAAGCGGCTAGCCAACAGGCTCATAAAATCATCACCCAAACAAAACAGTAAATGTGTACCTATTTGTCGGGCACAACAATTTTATTCCTCTTGTCTAGCCCCTTTGCTATAACCTGTTCAATAAATATGCATGTATATATATATACAGTTCTTACCACTTATCATTTTCCATTCAACTCCATGTTTGATTCCATTTAGTTTAAAAACACCATTCATTCTAATGTTGCATGCATAGGCAAAAATCATATCATTAGCTAATTAATGGATATTTCGACTCATGCATATTTATTTGAACGAGGTGCTATTTTTAGCACTTCACATTTCAACAATTCATGTATATAATAAAAATGTGATTTTTATTGTAAAACAATTCATTTTAAAACACTATTATTTTTTATAGTTTATATAGGTGATTTTTATTGTAAAACAATTTATTTTAAAACAAGGTCATTTTACATAGTTCATATAGATGATAAAAAGGTGATTTTTATCATAAAACAATTTATTTCAAAATATGAATACCATCCAACACATGAATTTCAATTCAACGAATGAATATCGATTCAACACATGAAGGTTTTTGTAACGACCCAGATTTTTCTGATCAATTTATTTTGAATATTTAATATCGTTTTAAATATTGAGCTGATAATATAATCAATTTTTATATTGAATTATCAGCATAACTATCGTAATATGAGGATCTTAAGTAATTAAATTTGAAATGGAGTCAAATTGATTTATATAAAGTTTTATTTGAATTTAAACGATAACAAATAAGAATTTATTATCGAAGAATTCATTTGTTTAAAATTTAAATTATATTATATTGATTTAAAAGGGTTATTTTATATTACGTTCGAATTAAATTGTATAATCAGTTTCGTTGAATTCAAAATAGTAAATAATGTTGGGAACATCCGTGGTTTTGCTGAAATAGTTGTTCATGGTTTCAAATTAAAAGACCGCAAGATATTTTATTTATTTAAAATAAATATAAAAGGATAGCCGACCTAAAAACTAAGCGCCACCCTAAAAGTTGTCATCATCACAGCCTAATTCCTCGAGCCAACAGCTTTGTCTACAAGCTTCACTACCAAGCAGACATAATCTTAATGGCCTCGTACTTCTGTCTCTCTTCCACTTCTGTATAAATACATTGTCCCCGTTGCTTTCATTCTGAAAGCCGAAAACCATCTCATGTTTTTATATACTTCGATTCTTTTTCCTCCAGTCAAATTCATTCTTACGAAAAAAAAAAAATGTATAATCAGAAATCGCGAATTCGAAATCGCGAGTGTTCCTCGAAGCTCGCCACTGGTAAAACCGCGATACATTCAATCACTTCAGAGGCTCGAATCAAATCAGAAGCTCGCGAGTTAGGGTTTGCTGCGAGAAGAGGGAGACTATCGATGTCCGATTGATGCTGGAGAAGTTGTGGCCGACGCTGGGAGGTTCAGATCAATGTCGACAAGGGGAGTTCCTGTGCGGCAGTGGTGGATTGGGGAGTGCGATTCTGGAAGGAGTCGGGTTGGTTGGCTCGGGTTTGGCAGTGCAAGATCGGAGGAAGTCAAGGTAATGGAGTTGGGGAAAAATAACAAAGATAAAATCTGAAAAAAAACAGGGGGATTAATGTATAAACGGCTAGTTTATTTCTTTAATTAATTTAGATATATATATATAGCTATATTCATGTTAACAAATTTTAACCTTGATTATAGGAGATTAGGGAAATGAGATAAAATAGAAATTAATTTAGTTGATTTAGCTCTAATTACTAAGTTAATAAATCGGTCCCTTAAGAAATGTTTTAGTTAATATGTGTAAATAATTAATTCATCTAATATAGATTATTTAAGTAATTTAATTAAATAGTTCAAATTTGATGAATAAAAGATTTTATTTTAGGTGCAAATAAAATCCATTCAAGACGACTCGAGTGAATTCGTAAACTCATCAATTTGGAATGAGAATGCTCGACAAAGGGAAAATCTCGGTGAGTAAATCTCACTCACCTTTTATTTTTAATTATTTTTATTTCATTAAAAATAATTGTTGTTGCTCGTTTGGATTTTGCTGCTTGCTTTATATATATTAGTTATTTAGGCTATATATATATATATATTGGGTTGATTGATTGGTTGGATTCCCGCAGTCTCATTAGCGGATGCCCGCAGTTTCATAGCGGATGATTACCCTATACGCCCCACGCTATGATTAGTGGATGACCTTCTATACCGCGATATTCTGCCACGAAGCAGAATGGGTATTATTTATGTGCTAACATCTGTGGATGCAGGAAAAACAGGTTGGAGGAATCCAACTGGATTCCTCAAAAATCTATTATCTATTTGTTTGTTTGTTCTGTTTGATTTCACATATATTCATATATGATGTGTTAAAATCAAATGATTGGAAATTGATTGATTTGGTTGTTTAAACTATCACTGGGCTGAAGTGTTAATTTATATAAATATCATGAAAGGATATTTGAGATTTTAAAAGGGAAAATTCTATTTTTAAATAGAATTAGAATTTTAAATGGAAATAAAAATATAAACTTGTTTTTGAAAAATAAAACAAGTAGTTTCTTTTTAAACGAAGTTTATAAATAATTCTTTTATAACGAAGTTATAAATGAAGTGAAAAGAATTATCATTTGATAATTCAGAAATAGTAATACAAGTGCGAAATTGGAATTTGAAATGGAATTTCAAACAGGATGTGAAAGGAAATTTTTAAATATATAACTCAAATGAAATTTGAGTATAACATTTGGATTTTAAAAGGGGTTTAAATATTTGAATTTTAAGAAGAGATTGAATATTAGAAATTCAAATAGAAGTTCAAATAGAATTTGAATAGACGAAATTGGAATGGAATTTGAATTGAAGAAATTGAAATAAAATTTGAATTCAAAGGAATTCGAATAAGAAATTCAAATAGAGATTTGAATGTAGAATTTCAAAATAGACTTTGAAAATAGAATTTCAAAGAAGAATTGAATAGAATTTGAAATATAGAATTTCAAGGAAGAAATTCAAATGTGAAATTTAAATATGAAATTTTTGAATGGAATTTAAATATGAAATTTGAATAGAGATTTGAAATAGAAATTCGAGTATTGAATTTGAACATGGAATTGAATATAGAAATTCAAGTAGAAATTTGAATATGAGATTTCAAAATAGAATTTGAAATAAACTTTGAAATAGGATTTTCGAAGTAGAATGGGAAATGGAATTTCAAATAGGATTTCAAAAAAAAAAAAGGGAAATCCAAATGGTTTTGAAATGGAATTTGAATTCAAGGGAATTCAAATGAATTTGAATAATAGAAATTCAAAGGGTGGTGAAAATGAATTTGAATATTAGAAATTCAAATGGGTTCGGAAATGGAAATTGAAATTTGAATATAAGAGATTCAAATTGAATGCAAATAAGATTTAATCTATGGGATTTGAATATGAAATTCAAATGAGTTTTAAACTATGGAATTTCAAATATAGAATTTAAAAAGGAGTTTGAATATTTGAATTCCAATAGAATTCAAATATAGAAATTGGATTATAGCAGTTCAAATGGAATTTAAATATAGAATTTGAATAAGAGAATTCAAATGAATTCAAACATCAAATTTGAATATAGGGAATTCAAATAGAAATTCAAGTATTGAATTTGAAAAGGAATTGGGATTTGAAATATAGAATTCAAAAGAAGATTGAAATTGGAATCAAGGGATTCAAGTGGAGTTAAATGAAGTTGAATTCATTTAAAGAAGTTTAACGTTTATATATATAAATATAATTAAAACGAACTCGCCGCAGCGCTGCAGTTCGTAAATTGGCGATTCGAACTTCAATTGAGTATACAGAACGCAATTGAAGTCGGAATTCTTTGAAGCAAGAAACGTCAGGACCGATTTGATAATAGTTTTCTAATGGAAGAGAAAAATCTGAATTTCGTCGTATAGATTTTGAGTTATGTCAAAATCAAATTTTCAGAAAAGCAGCGCCATAAACCATTATAAAACCATAACGGTTTATTTAATTAAATTAAAGGATTTTAAGCAAATAAAAATCAAAATTTCTATTTAGGAAAAATCCAGATGTGAGTTATAAAATATATGTGAACCCCAGTGGAGTAATGAGTTGATTCCTGAAATAGAAATCAGATTTTTGATTTATTGAATAGAGTTAACTAATTCGAATAGAAATTAGTTAATGAGATTTCGAATTAATATTGGGCTCTAAATAAGTGAATTCGATTTGAAAATTTATATTCGAAATCAAAAAGGGAAACTAGAATTGAAATCGAAATTCGTTTTGGTTATGAACGAGTTAAATATTTTGTTCGAACATGTTATGTTCAACCAAAGAAGTGAAATAGGCAAAATGACTAATTAAAGAATAAATGGCGAAACTGAATTCAAACGATTAAATGGTATTGAATTGAATTGAAAACAGGTGAACATGTGTAAGCAGGTTTGTTATGAAGCATATGAAGATTTTTATTTATGTGCCCGACAAAAAGGTACATGTTTAAATTCATATATGGGTTTTATGCGCCGTATCGGCAAGCCGCTTGGCTTTTCCTTTTTCTTTTTGATTGAGGAAGATACCGGGAAGCTATTTGAAATTTCCCGATGCTCCCGATACAGGGGAGGTTATGGCGGAATTTTCCGAAAATTTAAAGAGTTAGAATATTTTTAAGATATTTTGATAATTAGAAATCATTGTATTGACGTATTGAATTCGATAATAAAGTGAATATAAAAATCGAATGTTGTAAACAAAAGGGGATAGAGATAAGTGATTGGAATTGTTTCCAATTGCAAATAGAGACATTTTCTAATATATAGAAAATAAAAGAATTGATATTTGAAAACGTTTTCCAAATGGCATAAGAGGCCGAGATGATTATTGAAAATATTTGGGTAACAAATATTGATAGAGGAAATGGAAAAGAGATTTAATTAATGAAATATTAATTAAAGAGCCTAGTGATTTGTTTGCTATGTTGGATGAACACTTGTTTTTATTAGATAGTTAAATCACAGACTATCGAAGTTTTTGACCATCGTTGTCAATATGGAGAGACCGGTTGGATTATTATCCGAAGAACCACTCCGTATCGGCATAAGCGTTGCGAACCAAGTATGCTGAATATATTGAAGACGGAGTAAAGTGCAAGGGCTTTTCTATTAAATAGAGATAGTGCCTTCGGTTTCGTTCAGTCCCAGAACGAACGTAAATGGACGAATGTCTGACAAAGTATTTCCAATGATCAAATGGGTTGGTCTGTATGAATATATATGGTTGCAACGGATTTATCCCTTAGCATAATATCCAGAATATTTTGTGCAAACTCAACTAGTGATTAACGGATCTGACAATGTGGCATTCAAAGTGATTGTGCTATCAAGGAATGGTAAGTATTCGTAGCCTCAGGCCTCAACAACCGGGAAAGGACAAAAATCGGGCAGGCAGCATGGCTATGTGGGTCGCACCCATTAGGGTGTATAATCACCTATCTAGAGAAATTCCTTTTGTTTCTAAATCTATCGATTCTGCCCATTCGGGAAACGGTGGTTTGAGTCCAACCGTTGGTGATATACATTCGATACACTCAAGCGAAATGAGTGGTCGGTCATGTGTGGGCCGGGTTGCAAGACGTTCTTGTTGAACCCAGGTGTATTTGCCTCTAGAGATACATCATCGGAAGGTGGTTCCATACCTTGTCAAGTTAGAAATCCAATCTCCAATAAGCGCCATGCGGGTTTTTGATTTTATAATATATGTGGAGCGTGAGATGCAAGTGTTCTGCTATTTGATTATTTACATGACGTAGACATTATTATAATATCACTGGATTTCCGTATCAAAGTGTTTTGGGTTATAGTAAGGTAAAAACCGTCCGTGTTTATGTGTGGGCTGGTCTTACTATTATCTTTTCTTTCGAAAAGAGTTTTTGAAAGTTAAACAAGTGGTTGGAGTTTACTCACACCAGTCCCATGACTGACCCAGAGTTTATTTTGTTTTTGTTTTCCCTAAACTCTTGGGTGCCCAAATTTGTATGGGCAGTCAAGTGTTTCAGGCTTTTACAGATACACTTGAAGGAGCTTGAAGAAGGAGGCTTCAACGTTAGTTATTTAGAGTTACTTCCGCTGAATCAAATGTTATGTGTACTCTGATGATGGTATGTATATATGTACCAAACAGATTTGTATTTCAAAGCTTATGTTATATAATATATTTTATTCGTTCCGCTGTGAGTTGTGATCTTCGTTTTTCTTCTATTCTAATATTTCTTTCTTTCTATTCCTCATCCTCTAACTTCTTTCTAAAAATGATTCGTATTTCTGTGCAATTTGGGTTGGACGTGTGGTGTTATTAGTCAGTTCAGATAGCACGGATTTGCGGGCCGTTACAGTTGGTATCGGAGCTTAGGTTGAGTGAATACCTAGGCTTGTGGGTCATGTGCTCATTAGAGATAGGGTCAGTAGTACCCTAGAATGAGTTGAGTGTATATATGAGAGAGCGTATTTGTAAGTTGATATAAAATTTGTTTTATATTGTGTTGGCTAGTCTGTTGAGTGGTTTATGAATTCTGGTCGAATCGTGGGACGTCACGAAGTCGATAGGGATTTCTAAACACTTGGACAGAAGAATCGACATAATATTGTTTTAAAGTGGGTGAAATGATTTTACCCAAAATTTCTATTTTTGATATAGAAAGAATAATTTTCTAGAATTATTATTATATGGATGTGTTGATTGTTAGGATTATAATCAAACGAGATTATAAAATTGGAATGGTTATTTATAACCAAAATAGAATTTGTATAGAAATTATATATACAAATGAGATGAATTAGAATTAAATTCAAACCAGAATTGAGAATTCAAAATCCTGGGAAGTCGAAATTTATTTTTCAACGTAAATTAGAATAATATAGATTTGTTTTAAAGGGATTTGAAAGAAAATCATTTTAGATGGATTTTGAAATAATAAAGCACTGAACTCACTTCAGTGGCTGGGAAATTATTCTGATGATGATTGCAACATCATCAGTGTTCATTTCCGAGTTTCTAAGTGATGGATTTGCTACCTTAGAAAGTTTTGTTGGAAATTTGTTTTGAAAGAAAACAAGTAGTTTGAAAATTCAAATGTTTTGAGTTTTAGATGGAAATAAATATAAGTATATATTTATGGATTTGAAAAGAAAACCCAGGGATTTGAATTCTGGAATTGAAATTTAACTTAAACAAGTTAAATGGGTCGAAGTGAATGAATTGATTAGAATCAATTTGAATAGGTTTAATGAAATATAGATTGGATATAAATGGATTGATCATAGATCATTCAAATTAAATGAAGGAGGACCAAAGGTTTTGGTGAAATTAAATATGTTGAAATATAAGGAGTTGAGTTTCAACATAAGTGAGATGTTGAAAAGTAATTGATTTGTACCATTTTCCTACTTTAGCAATTTCGAGGACGAAATTATTTTAAGGGGGGAAGAATGTAACGACCCAGATTTTTCTGATCAATTTATTTTGAATATTTAATATCGTTTTAAATATTGAGCTGATAATATAATCAATTTTTATATTGAATTATCAGCATAACTATCGTAATATGAGGATCTTAAGTAATTAAATTTGAAATGGAGTCAAATTGATTTATATAAAGTTTTATTTGAATTTAAACGATAACAAATAAGAATTTATTATCGAAGAATTCATTTGTTTAAAATTTAAATTATATTATATTGATTTAAAAGGGTTATTTTATATTACGTTCGAATTAAATTGTATAATCAGTTTCGTTGAATTCAAAATAGTAAATAATGTTGGGAACATCCGTGGTTTTGCTGAAATAGTTGTTCATGGTTTCAAATTAAAAGACCGCAAGATATTTTATTTATTTAAAATAAATATAAAAGGATAGCCGACCTAAAAACTAAGTGCCACCCTAAAAGTTGTCATCATCACAGCCTAATTCCTCGAGCCAACAGCTTTGTCTACAAGCTTCACTACCAAGCAGACATAATCTTAATGGCCTCGTACTTCTGTCTCTCTTCCACTTCTGTATAAATACATTGTCCCCGTTGCTTTCATTCTGAAATCCGAAAACCCTCTCATGTTTTTATATACTTCGATTCTTTTTCCTCCAGTCAAATTCATTCTTACGAAAAAGAAAAAAAATGTATAATCAGAAATCGCGAATTCGAAATCGCGAGTGTTCCTCGAAGCTCGCCACTGGTAAAACCGCGATACATTCAATCACTTCAGAGGCTCGAATCAAATCAGAAGCTCGCGAGTTAGGGTTTGCTGCGAGAAGAGGGAGACTATCGATGTCCGATTGATGCTGGAGAAGTTGTGGCCGACGCTGGGAGGTTCAGATCAATGTCGACAAGGGGAGTTCCTGTGCGGCAGTGGTGGATTGGGGAGTGCGATTCTGGAAGGAGTCGGGTTGGTTGGCTCGGGTTTGGCAGTGCAAGATCGGAGGAAGTCAAGGTAATGGAGTTGGGGAAAAATAACAAAGATAAAATCTGAAAAAAAACAGGGGGATTAATGTATAAACGGCTAGTTTATTTCTTTAATTAATTTAGATATATATATATATAGCTATATTCATGTTAACAAATTTTAACCTTGATTATAGGAGATTAGGGAAATGAGATAAAATAGAAATTAATTTAGTTGATTTAGCTCTAATTACTAAGTTAATAAATCGGTCCCTTAAGAAATGTTTTAGTTAATATGTGTAAATAATTAATTCATCTAATATAGATTATTTAAGTAATTTAATTAAATAGTTCAAATTTGATGAATAAAAGATTTTATTTTAGGTGCAAATAAAATCCATTCAAGACGACTCGAGTGAATTCGTAAACTCATCAATTTGGAATGAGAATGCTCGACAAAGGGAAAATCTCGGTGAGTAAATCTCACTCACCTTTTATTTTTAATTATTTTTATTTCATTAAAAATAATTGTTGTTGCTCGTTTGGATTTTGCTGCTTGCTTTATATATATTAGTTATTTAGGCTATATATATATATATTGGGTTGATTGATTGGTTGGATTCCCGCAGTCTCATTAGCGGATGCCCGCAGTTTCATAGCGGATGATTACCCTATACGCCCCACGCTATGATTAGTGGATGACCTTCTATACCGCGATATTCTGCCACGAAGCAGAATGGGTATTATTTATGTGCTAACATCTGTGGATGCAGGAAAAACAGGTTGGAGGAATCCAACTGGATTCCTCAAAAATCTATTATCTATTTGTTTGTTTGTTCTGTTTGATTTCACATATATTCATATATGATGTGTTAAAATCAAATGATTGGAAATTGATTGATTTGGTTGTTTAAACTATCACTGGGCTGAAGTGTTAATTTATATAAATATCATGAAAGGATATTTGAGATTTTAAAAGGGAAAATTCTATTTTTAAATAGAATTAGAATTTTAAATGGAAATAAAAATATAAACTTGTTTTTGAAAAATAAAACATGTAGTTTCTTTTTAAACGAAGTTTATAAATAATTCTTTTATAACGAAGTTATAAATGAAGTGAAAAGAATTATCATTTGATAATTCAGAAATAGTAATACAAGTGCGAAATTGGAATTTGAAATGGAATTTCAAACAGGATGTGAAAGGAAATTTTTAAATATATAACTCAAATGAAATTTGAGTATAACATTTGGATTTTAAAAGGGGTTTAAATATTTGAATTTTAAGAAGAGATTGAATATTAGAAATTCAAATAGAAGTTCAAATAGAATTTGAATAGACGAAATTGGAATGGAATTTGAATTGAAGAAATTGAAATAAAATTTGAATTCAAAGGAATTCGAATAAGAAATTCAAATAGAGATTTGAATGTAGAATTTCAAAATAGACTTTGAAAATAGAATTTCAAAGAAGAATTGAATAGAATTTGAAATATAGAATTTCAAGGAAGAAATTCAAATGTGAAATTTAAATATGAAATTTTTGAATGGAATTTAAATATGAAATTTGAATAGAGATTTGAAATAGAAATTCGAGTATTGAATTTGAACATGGAATTGAATATAGAAATTCAAGTAGAAATTTGAATATGAGATTTCAAAATAGAATTTGAAATAAACTTTGAAATAGGATTTTCGAAGTAGAATGGGAAATGGAATTTCAAATAGGATTTCAAAAAAAAAAAAAAGGGAAATCCAAATGGTTTTGAAATGGAATTTGAATTCAAGGGAATTCAAATGAATTTGAATAATAGAAATTCAAAGGGTGGTGAAAATGAATTTGAATATTAGAAATTCAAATGGGTTCGGAAATGGAAAATGAAATTTGAATATAAGAGATTCAAATTGAATGCAAATAAGATTTAATCTATGGGATTTGAATATGAAATTCAAATGAGTTTTAAACTATGGAATTTCAAATATAGAATTTAAAAAGGAGTTTGAATATTTGAATTCCAATAGAATTCAAATATAGAAATTGGATTATAGCAGTTCAAATGGAATTTAAATATAGAATTTGAATAAGAGAATTCAAATGAATTCAAACATCAAATTTGAATATAGGGAATTCAAATAGAAATTCAAGTATTGAATTTGAAAAGGAATTGGGATTTGAAATATAGAATTCAAAAGAAGATTGAAATTGGAATCAAGGGATTCAAGTGGAGTTAAATGAAGTTGAATTCATTTAAAGAAGTTTAACGTTTATATATATAAATATAATTAAAACGAACTCGCCGCAGCGCTGCAGTTCGTAAATTGGCGATTCGAACTTCAATTGAGTATACAGAACGCAATTGAAGTCGGAATTCTTTGAAGCAAGAAACGTCAGGACCGATTTGATAATAGTTTTCTAATGGAAGAGAAAAATCTGAATTTCGTCGTATAGATTTTGAGTTATGTCAAAATCAAATTTTCAGAAAAGCAGCGCCATAAACCATTATAAAACCATAACGGTTTATTTAATTAAATTAAAGGATTTTAAGCAAATAAAAATCAAAATTTCTATTTAGGAAAAATCCAGATGTGAGTTATAAAATATATGTGAACCCCAGTGGAGTAATGAGTTGATTCCTGAAATAGAAATCAGATTTTTGATTTATTGAATAGAGTTAACTAATTCGAATAGAAATTAGTTAATGAGATTTCGAATTAATATTGGGCTCTAAATAAGTGAATTCGATTTGAAAATTTATATTCGAAATCAAAAAGGGAAACTAGAATTGAAATCGAAATTCGTTTTGGTTATGAACGAGTTAAATATTTTGTTCGAACATGTTATGTTCAACCAAAGAAGTGAAATAGGCAAAATGACTAATTAAAGAATAAATGGCGAAACTGAATTCAAACGATTAAATGGTATTGAATTGAATTGAAAACAGGTGAACATGTGTAAGCAGGTTTGTTATGAAGCATATGAAGATTTTTATTTATGTGCCCGACAAAAAGGTACATGTTTAAATTCATATATGGGTTTTATGCGCCGTATCGGCAAGCCGCTTGGCTTTTCCTTTTTCTTTTTGATTGAGGAAGATACCGGGAAGCTATTTGAAATTTCCCGATGCTCCCGATACAGGGGAGGTTATGGCGGAATTTTCCGAAAATTTAAAGAGTTAGAATATTTTTAAGATATTTTGATAATTAGAAATCATTGTATCGACGTATTGAATTCGATAATAAAGTGAATATAAAAATCGAATGTTGTAAACAAAAGGGGATAGAGATAAGTGATTGGAATTGTTTCCAATTGCAAATAGAGACATTTTCTAATATATAGAAAATAAAAGAATTGATATTTGAAAACGTTTTCCAAATGGCATAAGAGGCCGAGATGATTATTGAAAATATTTGGGTAACAAATATTGATAGAGGAAATGGAAAAGAGATTTAATTAATGAAATATTAATTAAAGAGCCTAGTGATTTGTTTGCTATGTTGGATGAACACTTGTTTTTATTAGATAGTTAAATCACAGACTATCGAAGTTTTTGACCATCGTTGTCAATATGGAGAGACCGGTTGGATTATTATCCGAAGAACCACTCCGTATCGGCATAAGCGTTGCGAACCAAGTATGCTGAATATATTGAAGACGGAGTAAAGTGCAAGGGCTTTTCTATTAAATAGAGATAGTGCCTTCGGTTTCGTTCAGTCCCAGAACGAACGTAAATGGACGAATGTCTGACAAAGTATTTCCAATGATCAAATGGGTTGGTCTGTATGAATATATATGGTTGCAACGGATTTATCCCTTAGCATAATATCCAGAATATTTGTGCAAACTCAACTAGTGATTAACGGATCTGACAATGTGGCATTCAAAGTGATTGTGCTATCAAGGAATGGTAAGTATTCGTAGCCTCAGGCCTCAACAACCGGGAAAGGACAAAAATCGGGCAGGCAGCATGGCTATGTGGGTCGCACCCATTAGGGTGTATAATCACCTATCTAGAGAAATTCCTTTTGTTTCTAAATCTATCGATTCTGCCCATTCGGGAAACGGTGGTTTGAGTCCAACCGTTGGTGATATACATTCGATACACTCAAGCGAAATGAGTGGTCGGTCATGTGTGGGCCGGGTTGCAAGACGTTCTTGTTGAACCCAGGTGTATTTGCCTCTAGAGATACATCATCGGAAGGTGGTTCCATACCTTGTCAAGTTAGAAATCCAATCTCCAATAAGCGCCATGCGGGTTTTTGATTTTATAATATATGTGGAGCGTGAGATGCAAGCGTTCTGCTATTTGATTATTTACATGACGTAGACATTATTATAATATCACTGGATTTCCGTATCAAAGTGTTTTGGGTTATAGTAAGGTAAAAACCGTCCGTGTTTATGTGTGGGCTGGTCTTACTATTATCTTTTCTTTCGAAAAGAGTTTTTGAAAGTTAAACAAGTGGTTGGAGTTTACTCACACCAGTCCCATGACTGACCCAGAGTTTATTTTGTTTTTGTTTTCCCTAAACTCTTGGGTGCCCAAATTTGTATGGGCAGTCAAGTGTTTCAGGCTTTTACAGATACACTTGAAGGAGCTTGAAGAAGGAGGCTTCAACGTTAGTTATTTAGAGTTACTTCCGCTGAATCAAATGTTATGTGTACTCTGATGATGGTATGTATATATGTACCAAACAGATTTGTATTTCAAAGCTTATGTTATATAATATATTTTATTCGTTCCGCTGTGAGTTGTGATCTTCGTTTTTCTTCTATTCTAATATTTCTTTCTTTCTATTCCTCATCCTCTAACTTCTTTCTAAAAATGATTCGTATTTCTGTGCAATTTGGGTTGGACGTGTGGTGTTATTAGTCAGTTCAGATAGCACGGATTTGCGGGCCGTTACAGTTTTCTATAGTTTCTATATATAGATAAAAATGTGATTTTTATATTTAAAACACGAATACCATTCAACACATGAATTTCTAATCAACGAATGAATATTGATTCAACACATGAAGGTTTTCTATACAACGAATAAATATAGTTTCAGCAAATGAAAATAATTCAAACACATGAATATTATTCAAAATTTCGGCAGCATAACGGCAGGGTAGTTAAAACTGGGACCGTCCCTAGTACGGCTCCTCGCTCTACCTTAAAACCTCGCGGTTTTTGACAATGGGGATCATGCATCTAGTTCGCACGCAGGCGGCATGTAAATATTTATTTCATTTCCACAAACTAATCCTATGTGGTTTCAACCAAATATTTTTCAACCACAAATGGGTATTTTTCAACCACAATCAATCAATATCAACCACAAACAATCCCAAACAACCATTCGATATCAATTAATTTTCACACCAATCACAACCAATAAATATCGTCCATGGTTTGTGGATGAGGGGCGTATATATATATATATTTATATATTTATATATAGCAATTCACTTCCATTTCAACACATATATAATTTTTACAATGCATATATAACTTATACATCGAACGTACAACTTATACAACGCTTATACAAGAGGTGTACAACGCTTATATAACTCATACATCGACTATATAATTTATACATCGTCGTTTTCCATATCGTTTATAGTTTAGAAATCTCACATTGGGTTCCACCCCACCAAAAATAGCAGAAGGCTCAAAAAAATATGGGGTCTCTTCTAGAATGTAGAAGACGTCCACACGGTCACGATGTTTCCTGTTTCATCGAATTTCATTAACGAACGAAAAAGATACGATTTTTCAAAGTTTGCAATGGTTTAAAGGTGTTAAAACTGTTGAAAATATATATAAGCCGTACCTCAGCTGTTAGGTTCAAAACTAGGTTTGCAATTTTCGATCAAACCGTGAATCGATAGGAGGATCGGCCAATGCAGCGACGAAGAGGGGGGAGACGCGCGTCTGCGCGCGGTGGTGGGGGCCTACTCGGTGGCGCCAGGCGACGGCGGCGGCGGCTGGAAGTTCGAAACTTCCTGACGTCGATTCTCCCTCCACAGGCCACGAAAAATTCCAAACTTTATATGGATTTGAAGATCTCTCCGAGCTCTACAAAATCTTCAACTGGAGCAGGGGTTAATTTTGCGTGGATTGATCGGAAAATGAGGGAGAAGGTTTTGAACGTTTTCCGCCTTCGATCTGGGAGAGAGAAAAGGAATTTTCTTCTTTTTTTTTAATAAAAATTCTGATTGGTCGGGGAAGTTTTAAAGGGGTTTTCTGACGCGACCACCAATCTAAACCCAACGACTGTCGTCCCTAGCGTTTTACTCCCATTCCGAACACAATGGGATATGTTTCGAAGGCCCATTCGAATGTTTCAGTCAGTTTTCCTTTAGATTAAAGTATAAAACATTCAATATTTAATTTGAACTTACATTTCAATTTGCCAGGGCCACAAACTGATTCGAAAAATTCCAGAAAAATAAATCTAGCTATGTATTGACGATACGGTCCCAACAAAACCAGTTTCGTCGAATTCTGAGACCGTTTGCAAAAAGGCCCATTTCTGGTCGATCCAATTTAACTACAATTGATCAAAAACACGTTTTCTTTTGCCACGCTCACATACTAGCTTCAAAAATTATGAAATTTGAAACCCAGCAATAACTTCACATCCCGGATCCAACAAAAGTGGTTTCATCGAATTCCGAGGTCGTATGCAAAATGGCCAATTTCACGGGCTATATAAATTCCATAGCGACCTTTCTGAAAATTCATTCGGCCATAACTTTTGCTTTCCGCTATTAAAATTCGATTTTTCAGATTCGTTAGAAAGGTATTCACTAACAGATTTAAATATTTTTGATTTCACTAAAATCCGTTTTGTTTTGCACTCGGTACAGTCCGACAAAGTTTGAATTTAATTTTTGAAACTGCAGCGCCTTTTCAAGCCTTGTTTATAATTAGAATTAATTATATTCGTTTTCAATTGTCGATTCAAACTCTCTTTTCATTGCCATTATTTAAAATATTTATTTTAAAAATTTAAAATCCATTATTTTAGCCAATTTAAAAAAATTTAATTGGTTCAGATTTTCTGGGTCGTTACAGTATTCGAAAGAGAGATTTCGAATATAAGTTATTCGAAGAGAGATAATCGAATATAGGATATTCGAAGAAGAGTTAATCAAATAGAGATTACTCGAAAGAGAATTATACGTCGAATTCAATTATATCGAATTCGGGAAAGTAATATTTACTTTCCGGTTTTTAAATCAAGAATATACACTAATAAATTAGGGTTAGGTTTAATTATTCGAATTAAAGAATAAAGGTTATAATTGAAGTTTGATATTGCGAAAGTGGGGATTATAACGTTATCGTTATAATCAATGTTTTCAATAAAGAAGTGGATTCGTAAATTGAATCCGAGAGTTACGTAAAGAAGTTGTTAAAGGTTTAAAAGATAAACTGTTACTATTTCGAAGTTATAACGTTGTTCAGTTAAGGTCTGAGAGGTAATTATACCCCAACTTGATTGGCTTCCTTCTTAACTAAGGAATGGTAAGGTTTGATAGTGAATGATGGTTAAGTGAATTCAGTAAATAGTTTGAGTTGGCATAGCGATGTTTATTTAAAACATCTGTTTAAATCCAATGAAGGAACTTTGGAAATGTTTTCCAAATAAGAAATCAGAAATGTTTTCTAATATAGAAAACAGGAAATGGAAATGTTTTCCATTGTTAATAAAGTATATTTTCTAAAAATTAGAAAATAAGAGATTTAGAATATAGGGAAACATGAGATAAGTGAATTAATGAACTAAAGAGATAAATGTTGAATGATGATTGATTGATATAATTTCCATCTGGAAATAATATCGTTGTTTGCACACGAGTTTTTCTTTGATAGTTAAATCACAGACGATCAATGTTTTGACCATTTTACATTGTTAATATGGAGAGACCGGTTGGATTATTATCCAAAGAACCACTCTGTATTGGCATAAGCGTTGCGAATCATATATGCCAAAGATAATTGAAGACGGATTAAAGTGCAAGGGCTATGGTATAAGTCTTAGATAACAGTGCCTAAGATGGATATACTGAATAGTGCCTTCGGTTCATCCTGTTCCTGGATGACTTGTATAGATGAATGTCTGACAGAATATTTCCAGGGAGGTCACGTACATTGATTTCTTCAACCGTACCAAGAGTGGAAGCGGGGAAGGAAACTTCTTTTAGCTGACACGTAATGTATGGTTGTAGACGTCAAATTAGTGATTTAGATGGATCTGACAATGTAGCATTTGAAGTGAATCTGATGTGATGATAAAGCGTAACCTCAAGCCTCATCAACCGGTAAATGACAAAAATCGGGCAGGCAGCATGGCTAAGTCGGTCGCACCGAAGTAGAGTGTATAATCACCTATCAAGAGAATATTCATTTGCTTCTTTAATCTATCAATGTTGTCTCATATATATATATATATATATATATATATATATATATATATATACGGGAAACGGTTGCTGATCCCAACCGTTGGTGGTATACATTCTATACACTCAAGCAAAATGAGTGGTCGGTCATGTGTGGCTGAGTTGCAAGATGTTCTTGTTGAACTCCAGTGTATCGTTCCTAGAGTACACTGATCGGAAGGTGGTTCCATACCTTGTCATAGTTGGAAATCCATTACCCAATACGTGCTTGCGGTTTTGATCGTATACTATATAGTAGAACGTGAGATGAAAGCGTTTCGGCTAGATTGATATCTATTTGTACCTAGACATTATTATAATATCAGAATGATATTGCTTTACAAAGTTGTTTGGATTTTCATAAGGGAAAACCCGTTTCGTTTTCACGGCGTGGTCTTATGATATATCCGTTATTAAACCAAGTGTTAGGAGTTTTATTCACACCAGTCCCATGACTGACCCGGAGTTTATTTGTTTGTTTTCCCTAAACTCTTGGGTGCCTAAATTTGTATGGGCAGTCAAGTAGTCGGGATTTTACAGATACACTTGGAGAGCTTGGAGCAGGAGGCTTCAGGATTCTATAACTATTATTATTTCCGCTGTTGTTGTAAGTGCTGTACTCTGATAAGTGCTATTGTATATATAACTGTTTGTATTTCAAAAAGTTATGTTATATTTTATTCGTTCCGCTGTGAGATTCGTGTTTACTCTGATGATGATGTTCTTCTTCTTCTTCTATTCTACTAGTTCTACCTTATCTATCCTCACCCTCCATCTTCTTTCTATTAGTTTCTTGAATTTCAAGTGCAATTTGGGGTTGGACTTTTGTTATTTAGTCAGCTCAAATTGGACCGGATTTTCGGGTCACTATATTATCTAACACCACAGTGTTATCGGTAAATTCAATTACCATTTCACGTTCAAATCTAATTAAAGATTTAACAATCGCCTGGAGCTAAACTGGTGATACTCCATTCTCGATCTTTTCAATCTAATTAAAGATTCATTAAAACTCCACTTAGTTTTAATCTTTAACTGGGTTAAAGAATCAGTGTCATTTAAAACACGGTTCACGATAAACCCAAAATCAATACCAATTCAATTCCAATTAAATATTATTTAATTGGTACACTTCATTAAATCTAAATAAAAAGATTTAATCTTTTTCTCAACTGGGTTTAAGAACAGTGTTAATGAAGACACCATTCACAACAAACCCAAATCACATTTGATATTAAATACAAGGCTCTGAATAGAAAATATATCAGCTTATATTCAACATCAAATTCTACGACAAACAAATATCGTATTGGAAATAACGATATAAATATATCTTTCAAATTTCCATAACAATATCTGTATAATCATGAAATCCAACATCGAAATATTCCAAAGACCATTTCGATTCAAATCCATTCCAATTCAATTATTGGAAATTCTGGTTATATTTCAAAACCATTTCAAATCCATTTTATTTATTTCAAAAATAAATGAATTATAATTCTAGTTCAAAACTAGTTCACTTCGATAAAAATCTATTTTTATCTTTTCAAATATGGAGTTTTACACCCCAATTCTTCACAAATCATTTCTTATGATTTTACACAAATTATTATTATTTTTAATAATTTTATCAAGGCCCGTACAGTCGATTTCCATCAACGGCCATCGAACTGCACTTACAGCGACCTTTTTCAAATTTTATTTGGACATAATTCCAAATCCAACCGTTAGATTTCGAATTTCTAATATTCGTTAGAAAGCTCTTTTCAATACGAACCTAACGGTCCCGGTTTTGGGAGAATCCGACGGTCGGATCTCCCGTAATATCCATTCGAAGTCAATGGTCGAAATTCGCGAACTGCTGCGGCGCGGCGCGTTCTATTCAGGCCATTATATTATATATATAATATATATATATATATATATATAATATACTTCGTCGATTTCAGTTCAAATCGTGCTTTATAAATCGTTTTAAATTCATTTTCAAAACGGTTTCAACTTCATATTCAATTTCAAATCAAAATTGAATATTCCAATATAAATTCGTTCTTAAATTCATTTCAAATCGATTTCAATTCAATTTCAATTTAATTAGAATTTCTTTTCAATTTAAATTTGAATTTAATTCCTTTCGATTTCAATTCCGATTCAATTCTATTCAATTTAATTCGGATTTCAATTTCAAATTTCAAATCATTTCAGTGTATTTCGAATTTCAAATCAATTCGGTTTAATTCGAATTTCAATTCACTTTAAATATAATTCGAATTTCAATTCATTTCAATATAATTCGAATTTCAAGTCTATTCGATTTCAAATCTATTCAATTTAATTCGGATTTCAATTCTATCTCAATATTCATTGAAAAATGAATAAAATCGATATAACTATCGTTCACGTCAAAATGGCGTCAATCGAATCAACACGGCTTCATATATTTCTATTTTCAAATATTCTATTTCAAATATTTCTTTTTTTTCCAAACTGGAATGAGGCCCAATCAATTACCATATAATGTTAATTATATGGATTTTCTACAATACATGTATACAATAACAACGATGAATAATTAACCATCATCCAAAGTGCATTCTACACTGCATAAGCATCAAATACAAATATTCAACGCTTATAATAGTCTGTCAATCAATCGATCGACATACAACTAAACAATCGGGATTAGTGTACGTCAAATATCATCCCAATACCCGTGTGGGGTTTCAAACAATCAAACATAGATTTTATTTGTGCAGTTGAGCGATGTGTAAAATTTATCGTCCGTCAAATGTGTGTATATAAACAAATCGTCCGATTTGTTTATTTTTCTTTCCTTTCATATACGCGTTAAAAATTCTATTTTTAACTATAATATATTTTTAACTATAAAATATTTTTAACTATATAAATATTTTATTTCATTTCACATCACATCACACAATCAAAACTACACATCAGAATCAAACAACAAAGCATACAAGCCGTCCATGGTCTATAGACGACGGGTGTCGGGTGCTACTAAACACCGTCTGCATCCTAGTATATATTTTAACTAGAAAACAAAATTAAAAGATGAGAAGTTCTCACTGATTAGCTAATCCAATCCCACGACTCTTCTTATGTAGAAATCTTCGTCGTTCTTGCCACTTGTCACTTTCATTGCCTGTATTCTCTACATATGTAAAATTCAAATTTTTACTTTGCTATTCAATATATAAAAATCGAATTTTTACTTTGCTATTCAATATATAAAAATCGAATTTTTACTTTGCTATTCAATATATAAAAATCGCGTTTTTACGTTGCTATTCAATATATAAAAATCGCGTTTTTACGTTGCTATTCAATATATAAAAATCGCGTTTTTACGTTGCGTTTTTACGTTGCTATTCAATATATAAAAATCGCGTTTTTACGTTGCTATTCAATATATAAAAAATCGCGTTTTTACGTTGCTATTCAATATATAAAAATTGAATTTTTATTCTTTCTATAATATAAAAATTATATTTTTCTAATGAATAAAAATCAAATCTTTCTAATGAATAAAAATCGAACCTTTCCAAATGAATAAAAATCTAATTTTTACATACCGTTCATATGAATAAAAATCTAATCTTTTCTTCTATAAAAATGTAATCTTTTCATATAGAAAAATATAATCTTTCCCTTATAAAAATCAAATCTTTTTATTCAATAAAAATAAAACTGATTTTTAATAAATAAATGAAGATAAAATAAATGGAAGAACTGAGACGACCCGAACTCCCGTTCTCACGGAAACAAGGGTTATCTTAGGAATATAACACAGAAACAGATAATAGCAGAACAAAATTAAATAAACACACCAGATAATGAACAATAGAATATACTGGATAAAAGTAATCATCAGAGTTACACAGTATACAGGATCTTACTTAGTACAAATACAGTTCAGCTATACATAAATGTCTACAGCGGAAAACAAACAAAATATGTACAATAGGAGCTGAACAGCATAAAAAGAAATAAATGATAGAATCCTTCTTCAGCTCCAGCTATCCAGAAAGAACCAGCTAAACCTGAATACAAGGCTGCCCGTGTAGAAAAAGGGGCACCCGAGTTTGAAAGTGAAACAAACTACGAGTCAGTCATGGGACTGGTATGAGAAATCCACTCAACACATATATAATTTGGCTAATCACAGGACCACGCCACTTTCGTGGAACGGGTTTACTCCATTGGATTGCTAGTGCTTTAAAACAAATCTTTCTTTTAAACATCGCTATGCTTTTTATAAAAATGAAACCGTTATAAGACTCAGTTCCCATCACACAATGCAACGCAAACCGGAGGATAGAGTTTTACCTTATAACGGTCAAAATATGCTTGATACGAACAAAACAAAGGCATTTGATATTATTGTTAGTGTTTATATGTTTTGAAAACAATTTCAAATCATAACTATCAATCATAGACGACATGGGTACCATATATCATGTCGCCATATATATATACAATCAAAACCGCACGATGTCGTATTTGGAAATTGGATTTCCGTCATGAACCAAGGCAAAAGATAGTCCTTACCGAATTCGTGACTCTCTAGCCCGAGCCACAGGACCCAGACTCAGGTGGACCCTTGGATCGTTAGGGCCGGTCCACCGATGTGGATTAAAATTCCTGAACACTGCGTTTCCCCACCCTTTGGGGTGTAAATGAGCCAACGAATGACTCCATCGGACCCGAATTGCCCGATCAAACCGAGGCGCCTCGCAACAGCAACAACCACATAGGTGAAAAGTATATAAATGTCAGGGCTGGTAGGTCACTGACACCACCCTAGCTAGAAAGAAACACATGCCCTCCCAGATGTCCTTCTCCTGTTTCTGGTTCATACCGGGGTGTGAGGCTCGCGAATTTACGTTATACACAAAGCTACGCCACACAGGCGGTGCTTTGATCATCACCACAAGACTTTGCTTTTCAACAGAAGTCCTGATCACTGCATCTTAGCATGCCACACAGGCAATTCACGCCATGCGACTGATGTCCATCAATATACAACCTCTGAGCTCGTGCGTCTCAGAGAAGGGCGTTAAGCAAAAGAATAAATTCTCCGCCGCCAAACAGATGTATATTTAACAGAAATCAATCAACACAGAATAAACTCCAATGTCAGACACACAGTCCATTTACAAGTCCGTTCTGGGTCTGAACGAAACCGGAGGCACTAAATACCTCGCAAACCCATCGATCACCACGTACGTCTGGACGACCACCACTCATTATCCATATTTCGGGATGCCTCCCAATCAGGACCTCGGTTACCATCCAAACGAGGTGAAGATCTCCGGTCTTCGACCGTCGTCTTCGTCTTCGAATTTCAATCGTCGGTCAATTATTTGAAATGAGAATTAACTCGGCTATTTCAAATAATTCACGTATATTTAGAATTTCAAATCAATTTATTTCAATGGTTAAATTATTCGACAACACCAATTGTGTTCTTTAATGTAATTTTCACACCAAACACATTCAACCATCAAAAGCCACATAAATCAAGCAAATTCAGTTTATTTCCATTCCATATCGCTTATGATATTTTATAACTATTTATCGCTATTTTTATTTATTTTAAAATAGCTAATTTATTCAAAACGACGCTTCGGGCCATAAAGCGGCCGTGGCGCTGTTTTTCTTCAGATTTGATTTACACATATCTGAAAATCTAACCGTTGGATCTTCACAAAATTTACATCATTAGAAAGGTCTTTTCAAAACGAATCCAACGGTTCCAGTTTCGGGAAAATCCGACGGTCGGATCTCCCGGTACAATCGTTTGAAATTTCGATTTCAAAATACGAACTGCAGCGTCGTTATTCGATTAAATATATATAATTATATTTTTATATATATATAAATATAATCGCTTCTGGCGCTGTTTTTCTTCAGATTTGAATTAAACATTCCAGACAATCCAATCGTTGGATTTTTACAAAGTTGGTGCCATTGGGAAGATATTTCCAAGGCGAACCCGACGGTTGAGGTTTCGGGAAAATCCAATGGTCGGATTCCCCGCACTAGTTGTTTGAAATCACGGTTTCAAAATACGAACTGCACGGCTTCGTTTCGTTTTAATTTTATTTATATTTATATATTTATATAAATATAGTTTCTTCAAAAATTCCTATATCGTTTTTTTACTTCAAATATTTCACTAACGCCTTAAATTTTTGGAAAATTTCGCCATAACCTCCCCTACACCGGGAGCATCGGGAAATCGCAAATAGCTTTCCCGGTCCTTCTAATCTCAAAAAGAAAAAGAAAAAGCCAAGCGGCTAGCCAACAGGCTCATAAAATCATCACCCAAACAAAACAGTAAATGTGTACCTATTTGTCGGGCACAAAATTTTATTCCTCTTCTCTAGCCCCTTTGCTATAACCTGTTCAATGAATATGCATGTACATATATATATATATATATATATATATATATATATACAGTTCTTATCATTTATCATTTTCTATTCAACTTCATATTTGATTTCTATTTGGTTTAAAAACACCATTCATTCTAATGTTACATAAATAGGTGCAAATCATTTCATTAGCTAATTAATGAATATTTCAACTCATATATGTTTATTTTGAACAAGTGGCTATTTTTAACACTTCACATTTCAACGATTTATGCATACAATAAAAATGTGATTTTTATTGTAAAACAATTCATTTCAAAACACTATTTTTCTATATAGTTCATATAGGTGACAAAAATAGGATTTTATATATATAGATAAAAGGTGATTTTTATTATCAAACAATTTATTTCAAAATATGAATACCATTCAACACATGAATTTCTAATCAACGAATGAATATCAATTCAACACATGAAGGTTTTCTATTCAATGAATAAATATAGTTTAAGCATATGAAAATAATTCAAACACACGAATATTATTCAAAATTTCGGCAGCATAACGGCAGGGTAGTTAAAACCGGGACCGTCCCTAGTACGGCTCCTCGCTCTACCTTAAAACCTCGCGGTTTTTGACAATGGGGATCATGCATCTAGTTCGCACGCAGGCGGCATGTATATATTTATTTCATTTCCACAAACTAATCCTATGTGGTTTCAACCAAATATTTCTCAATCACAAACGGGTATTTTTCAACCTCAATCAATCAATATCAACCACAAACAATCCCAAACAATCATTCGCTATCAATCAATTTTCACAACAATTTCAACCAATAAATATCGTCCATGGTTTGTGGACGAGGGGCGTAGATATATATATATATATATATTATATATAGCAATTCACTTTTATTTCAACACATATATATATATATATTAAAAGAAATTGAAGATTGAGAAATTCTCACCAATAGCTATCCAACTTCACGACTCTTCCTTTATAGAAATCTTCGCCAATCTCGCCTTTTGTCGCTTTCGTTGCCCGTATTCTCTACATATGTAAAAATCGAATTTTTACTATGTTATTCAATATATAAAAATTGCATTTCAAAAATATATATTCCGTCTTTTCAAAAATAAAGATTATATTTTTAATATTCCTATGATGTAAAAATTATATTTTTATTACTTTAAAAATATAAAAATCATATCTTACTTCTTCTACTTAATAAAAATTCTGTCTTTTCTATTTTAAAAATATGATCTTTTCTATTCTAAAAAATCTGATCTTTCCATCCCAGTTCAAATCTTTTTCTTTTTAAAGTTCTAATCTTTTTCTTTTAAAGTTTAAATCTTTTTCTATTTTAAATCTTATCTTTTTCTATTTTAAATCTTAAAATAAAAATCAGTTTTTAAATTCTTTTAAAAATCAGTTTTAAACCCTTTCGAAAATCTGCTTTAAACCCTTTCGAAAATCTGTTTTTAAACCCTTTCGAAAATCTGTTTTTAAACCCTTTTATTAAAATTCAGAATTTTTCAGAATTAAAATAAAATAAAATAAAATAAAAACAACTTACTTTAACTGCGAAGAAGGGGGGGGGGAGTGTGACGGCCAGGCTCGGCGGTAGGAGGTCGTCAGGGAGGAGCTTCGGTGGAGGCGGGATGGCTCGATCGGAGGGCTCGCGAATTGGGCGTCGCGATGGGAGGGTTCGGGTGCGTCGAGGGGAAGAGGAGTGGGATCGGCAGCGTGGTGGGGGTTCGGCGGTCGTGGGTCGTCAGGGCGGAGCTTCGGTGGAGGCGGCGGCTCTACTGCTCCGTTCTTCTTCTTTTCCTTTTTTTTTTGTTTTCTGTTTTATGAAATCGGGGGGGGGGGGGGGGGCAGAAAGAAAGTAAAAGGGAGGGAATTAATTTTTTTAATTATTTAATTATTTAATTTTGCAAAAAGTTGACTTTTACATACGACCTCTGAACGAGGCCCACCGCCTATCGTCCATAGCGTTTAACCCCCATTCCGAACACAATGGGATATGTATCGCAAGCTGATTTGATCGTTACAATCAGTTTCCGGTGATTTACATTTAAATCACTATATTGAATTTTAAACGTACATTTCAAATTACCGGGGTCACATACTAACTAGAAAAATTCTCGAAAAAATATTTTCTAGCTTCATATTGACGATACGGTCCTAACAAAACTAGTTTCGTCGAATTCTGAGACCGTTTGAAAAATGGCCAATTTCCAGTCGATTAAAATCAACTGAAACTGGTCAAATGCGTTTTCCTTTGCCACGCTCACATATTGATTCGAAAAATTATGAAATTTGAAACCTAGTAATAATTTGACATCACGGATCCAACAAAAGTGGTTTCGTCGAAATCCGAGGTCGTTTGCAAAATGTCCATTTTTAAGGGCCTGAATTCCATAGCGACTATTCAGAATTTTCAACTGGACATATCTTTTGATTCCCGCAATGAAATTTTGATTTGTCGGATTCGTTGGAAAGATATTCACTAATAGATTTAAATATTTTTGGTTTCACTAAAATCCGGATTGTTTTGCACCCGATACAGTCCGACAAAGTTTGAATTCAATTTTCGAAACTACAGCGCCTTTTCAGGCCTTGTTTATAATTATAATTAATTATATTCGTTTTCAATTGTCGATTCAAACTCAGTTTTCATCGCCATTATTTAAAATATTTATTTTAAATATTTAAAATCCATTATTTTAGCCAATTTAAAAAATTTAAATTGGTTCAGATTTTCTGGGTCGTTACAATCTCCCCCACTTAAAACTTTTCGTCCCCGAAAAGGAACAAAGTCGAAAGTGGTTTGATAAATCTACAATCACACAACACAACAACCCATCCAATTGTTTTCAACCTTTAAAAATATACCAATCAAATCCTATGCCCCTTAAAAATCATTCAGACTATATAATTAAAAGTGTATATCTATGAAAAGAAAATAACAATAGAGTAGAGAATTGAATGGTAATGCAAAGTAGGGTAAATGTACCTTGCACCAGAGTCAATCAGAGATATCTACTCGGCATCTAGGATAAGCTTTCTGAATGCACTCCTCAGTTTCCCAAGTACAATCTCGTGGATCTCCACTCCATTGCACTTTGACTAAGCGAACCTTCTTGTTCCTCAGCTCTTTGGTTTCTTTGCCTATTATCTTTAGCGGCTCTCTTCTCACCGCTAGTTCTGGAGTAATTTCAATATCTTGCTGAGCTGCTTCTTCCACGATCAAGTCTGGATCATGAACGTGCTTTCGAAGTTGAGATATATGAAATACATCATGAACTCCAGGCAACCAATCAGGCAGTTTGACCCTGTAAGCGAGAGTTCCAATCCGTTCCAGAATAGGAAATGGACCAATGAATTTGGGTGCCAACTTTCCAGTTTTACCGAACCGGATAACTCCTCTCATCGGCGATACTTTCAAATATACATAGTCGTCGACCTCAAAGGATATATCTCTTCTTCTTCTATCGGCATAGCTCTTTTGTCGGCTTTGAGCGGCGAGTAATCGCTTCTTGATAAAATCGACTTTGTTGGCAGCTTCTCGAATCATATCGGGACCCAACACAAGCCTATTTCCAGGCTCGACCCAACAAGCAGGAGATCGGCACGGTCTACCATACAATGCTTCGAATGGCGACATTGTCAGACTAGCCTGGTAGCTGTTGTTATAAGAGAATTCAGCCAAATGCAGATGGTCTTCCCATGATCCACCGAAATCTTGAACACAAGCCCGCAATAGATCTTCTAAAATGCGATTTACCCTCTCAGTCTGACCGTCTGTCTGAGGATGATAAGCGGTGCTTAAGTTCAACTTCGTTCCCAGCTCGACTTGAAATGCCTCCCAGAATTTGCTAGTGAATATTGTATCTCTATCACTTACTATACTGAGCGGCACTCCATGTAGTCTAACTATTTCCCTGAAGTATATCTGCACCAGACTCTGAGCGGTTCTGTTTGATCTGACAGGTATGAAATGGGCGGTCTTCGTGAAACGATCTACGATCACCCAAATACTGTCATTTCCTTTCCTGGTTCTGGGCAAACCATCAATGAAATCCATGGAGATATGCTCCCACTTCCAGCCAGGAACTTCTAGTGGTTGTAACAATCCAGCCAATTTCTGTTGGTCACTTTTGACTAGCTGGCAAGTAGGGCATCGACTGACATATAAAGAAATGTCCCTTTTCATCGACTTCCACCAGAAAGTGCGTTTGATGTCATTATACATTTTGCTTACTCCCGGATGGATACTGAGTTTTGACTTGTGGCATTCATCCAGTACTTCCTTTCGAAGTTCAGGAATGTTAGGGACACAGATTCGACCTTTGAGCCTTAAGATCCCATCATTGCCTACTTGAAAACTCGAGGGTTCGCCTTGTTGAATTATCCCTCTGATCTTCTGAATGAAGTGATCATCCTCCTGAAGAGCAGATATCTTATCTAGCAATGAAGTTGTGATAATAAAACTGGCGATCATTTCATTCTTTCTGCTTAACGCATCGACCACGACATTGGCTTTCCCTGGAGTATATATAATTTCAAAGTCATATGCTGCAAGAAACTCCAGCCAACGCTGCTGCCTCAAATTTAAGTCCTTCTGAGTGAACAGATACTTTAACGACTGGTGATCTGTAAACAGTTCAAACCTCTCACCCAGAAGATAGTGTCTCTAGATTTTCAAGGCGAATACTATAGCCAATAACTCAAGATCATGAGTTACATAGTTTTTCTCGTGCGGCTTCAATTGACGGCTAGCATAAGCGATCACTTGGCCTCTTTGCATTAACACTGCGCCAAGGCCTTCTCTAGAAGCATCAGTCCAGACTTTCAAATCCTGGTTGCCATCGATGATGGTTAACACTGGAGCAGTTGTTAACCTCAACTTTAGCTCTTCAAAAGCCTCCTCACTTTCTGGAGTCCATTTAAATTTAGAGTGCTTCTTTGTAAGCTTCGTTAAGTGACCAGATATCTTCGAAAAGTCTTTAACGAATTTCCGGTAATAACTAGCCAATCCTAGAAAACTGCGGACTTCAGTGGGAGTGCTGGGCTGCTTCCAGTTTTGAATAGCCGTGATTTTGCTTGGATCCACAGCAATTCCTTTTTTCGATACAACGTGGCCCAGTAATTTTACTTCATCTTGCCAGAATATACATTTAGAAAACTTTGCTTTCAATACATTTCTCCTGAGGATTTCTAACACTTGTTCCAAATGTTTTTCATGTTCGGCCTTTGATTTAGAGAAGATTAGAATATCGTCAATGAAAACCAGAACAAATTTATTCAAAACTCCTCTGAACACTCTATTCATCAGATCGACGAAGTAAGCTGGAGCGTTACATAAGCCGAACGACATTACTAACCACTCGTAGAATAAGTCGGGGCCTCTGAACGCTGTCATTGGAACACACTCTTCGGCGATTCGAAGTTGATGGAAACCTGTAGCTAGGTCCATTCGTGAAAATACTTGTGCTCCATTTAATCGATCCAACAAATCATTAATCCGCGGCAATGGATACTTGTTCTTTATTGTCTGTTTGTTCAAATCACGATAATCCACACATAGACGTAGAGTACCGTCAGATTTTGGGACAAACACCACGGCTGCACCCCAATCAGAGAAACTAGGCCTGATCAGACCTTTCCATACGAGCTGTCGTGTTTGGTTGTCTAATTCTTCCTTCTCTTTCAAGGACATTCTTCGAATAGCGTGAACTACCGGCCTTGCATTGGGAATCAAAGCAATCTTGAAATCTATTTCTCTTTGCGGAGGTAAGCGAACAACTTCTTCGAACACATCCGCATAGTTTTTGACGACAGGAATATCTTTAATGAGGTCAGGAATATTCTCAGTGATTTCAGGGATATTTTCTATTTGGGCTGGAGAAACATTTAGAGCTGCCCAGAAGTCTTTTCTATTAGCATTCTGACCTTCACATGGAATGGTTATATAATCACCTGATTTTATCTTCGCCTTTACAACTCTGTCGGCGCATTTGACTTCAGCTTCATATTTGGTCAACCAGTCTAACCCCAAGATAAGATCGAACTCTTTAAAATTCATGACGGCTGCGATGGTAGGAAACCGATAACGGGAGAAAGAAACCGGCACTCCACAAACCCAACTTAGATCAATGGAACCCCCAACCGGATTCTGGACAGTCATTGGTTCCTTGAGCCTTTTCAAATTCAAATCCAATTTCTCAGCTGCATCTTTTGCTATAAAGCTCCGTGACGCGCCAGTATCAAACAGTACTTTGATAGGAATGTTTTTGACAGTTAGCGTGCCTTCTAAAACATCGGCCCTTTCTTGACTAGCTGAGGACTCCGACGTTTCTGCTACTTCATTTACTTGAACTATTTTAGGCTTTCTGAATAGCGGGCAGTTTTTCGCAATATGACCGGCCTGGTGGCACTTATGACATCCTCTTTTCTCTTGTAGCCTCCCACCGGATTTAGACCCTTCCTTAACTTGTTTCTTTAGAGACCTACAACTTATCAAGAGATGTCCTTGTCTATTGCAGTTACTGCATATGGCAGTCGTGACAGGTTCTTTTTCAGATCTAGCCCTTTTTCGATTTACTTTAGGCTCTTTACTGACCTCCAACGTTGTTATGGCCTCCGGACGATCAGTTTCAGACTCCATTCTATTACTAGAGCTGACTTCCTCTTCGTACTGTAACATACCTTTTTTATCTAGATCTTCATATTGATAAGCCATATAAATCATTTCTGAAAAAGGAAGCTTCACATGCCCCAATACTTTATTCTGGTATTTCCTTTGAAGCCCGTGAATAAATCTCATATTTTTCCTCTTCGGATTTTGAATTAGATGAGGAGCAAAGTGAGCAAGTTCGTTGAATTTCTTATGATATTCGGGAATGGTCATGTCACCTTGTATTAGATAAGAAAATTCATCACATAATCTCTCGGTTGCTTCGGGAGGAGTGAATCTTCTTAGGAAAATCACTTTAAATCTGTCCCAGGTGATATCACCTTCTGGATTATCTTTGATGATTGTTTCCCACCAGATTAAAGCTTCTTCTTTGAGCGCCCAAGATGCTACTAACCGTTTCTGGTCATCTCTAAGCTGGATATGCTCAAAGATTCTTTCGACAGAACTCACCCAAGCTTGAGTTTGAATAATAGATTCATTGCCCGAGAATTGTGCTCCACCCAGATTTCGATATCTCTTGAATAGAGCCTCTAGATCGGGTTCTGTATTCCTTCTGTTTCTGGCACTCTTTTTTCTAGTACTTCTGCAATTAGCAGATCAAGTGTCAGGTCACAGAAAAGATAGTTTAAAATATAGAAACACATATCTCAATGTAAATGTGTCTATAGAGGTGTAATTTCATTCTGCTTTACTCATACTAGGATATTGCTGATCCTATCTGTATAGAGTTACCCGTCCTAGAACACTACTGGTTCTATTTCTGACGAGTTCGTTCAAATGTTATATTCCAGAACTAAGCTTAACCAAAGCTCTGATACCACGTTGAGACGACCCGAAATCCCGTTCTCACGGAAACAAGGCTTATCTTAGGAATATAACACAGAAACAGATAATAGCAGAACAGAATTAAATAAACACACCAGATAATGAACAATAGAATATACTGGATAAAAGTAATCATCAGAGTTACACAGTATACAGGATCTTACTTAGTACAAATACTGTTCAGCTATACATAAATGTCTACAGCGGAAAACAAACAAAATATGTACAATAGGAGCTGAACAGCATAAAAAGAAATAAATGATAGAATCCATCTTCAGCTCCAGCTATCCAGAAAGAACCAGCTAAACCTGAATACAAGGCTGCCCGTGTAGAAAAAGGGGCACCCGAGTTTGAAAGTGAAACAAACTACGAGTCAGTCATGGGACTGGTATGAGAAATCCACTCAACACATATATAATTTGGCTAATCACAGGACCACGCCACTTTCGTGGAACGGGTTTACTCCATTGGATTGCCAGTGCTTTAAAACAAATCTTTCTTTTAAACATCGCTATGCTTTTTATAAAAATGAAACCGTTATAAGACTCAGTTCCCATCACACAATGCAACGCAAACCGGAGGATAGAGTTTTACCTTATAACGGTCAAAATATGCTTGATACGAACAAAACAAAGGCATTTGATATTATTGTTAGTGTTTATATGTTTTGAAAACAATTCCAAATCATAACTATTAATCATAGACGGCATGGGTACCATATATCATGTCGCCATATATATATACAATCAAAACCGCACGATGTCGTATTTGGAAATTGGATTTCCGTCATGAACCAAGGCAAAAGATAATCCTTACCGAGTTCGTGACTCTCTAGCCCGAGCCACAGGACCCAGACTCAGGTGGACCCTTGGATCGTCAGGGCCGGTCCACAGATGTGGATTAAAATTCCTGAACACTGCGTTTCCCCACCCTTTGGGGTGTAAATGAGCCAACGAATGACTCCATCGGACCCGAATTGCCCGATCAAACCGAGGCGCCTCGCAACAGCAACAACCACATAGGTGAAAAGTATATAAATGTCAGGGCTGATAGGTCACTGACACCACCCTAGCTAGAAAGAAACGCATGCCCTCCCTGAGGTCCTTCTCCCGTTTCTGGTTCATACCGGGGTGTGAGGCTCGTGAATTTACGTTATACACAAAGCTACGCCACACAGGCGGTGCTTTGATCATCACCACAAGACTTTGCTTTTCAACAGAAGTCCTGATCACTGCATCTTAGCATGCCACACAGGCAATTCACACCATGCGACTGATGTCCATCAATATACAACCTCTGAGCTCGTGCGTCTCAGAGAAGGGCGTTAAGCAAAAGAATAAATTCTCCGCCGCCAAACAGATGTATATTTAACAGAAATCAATCAACACAGAATAAACTCCAATGTCAGACACACAGTCCATTTACAAGTCCGTTCTGGGTCTGAACGAAACTGGAGGCACTAAATACCTCGCAAACCCATCGATCACCACGTACGTCTGGACGATCACCACTCATTATCCATATTTCGGGATGCCTCCCAATCAGGACCTCGGTTACCATCCAAACGAGGTGAAGATCTCCGGTCTTCGACCGTCGTCTTCGTCTTCGAATTTCAATCGTCGGTCAATTATTTGAAATGAGAATTAACTCGGCTATTTCAAATAATTCACGTATATTTAGAATTTCAAATCAATTTATTTCAATGGTTAAATTATTCGACAACAACAATTGTGTTCTTTAATTTAATTTTCACACCAAACACATTCAACCATCAAAAGCCACATAAATCAAGCAAATTCAGTTTATTTCCATTCCATATCGCTTATGATATTTTATAACTATTTATCGCTATTTTTATTTATTTTAAAATAGCTAATTTATTCAAAACGACGCTTCGGGCCATAAAGCGGCCGTGGCGCTGTTTTTCTTCAGATTTGATTTACACATGTCTGAAAATCTAACCGTTGGATCTTCACAAAATTTACATCATTAGAAAGGTCTTTTCAAAACGAATCCAACGGTTCCAGTTTCGGGAAAATCCGACGGTCGGATCTCCCGGTACAATCGTTTGAAATTTCGATTTCAAAATACGAACTGCAGCGTCGTTATTCGATTAAATATATATAATTATATTTTTATATATATATATAAATATAATCGCTTCTGGCGCTGTTTTTCTTCAGATTTGAATTAAACATTTCAGACAATCCAATCGTTGGATGTTTACAAAGTTGGTGCCATTAGGAAGATATTTCCAAGGCGAACCCGACGGTTGAGGTTTCGGGAAAATCCAATGGTCGGATTCCCCGCACTAGTTGTTTGAAATCACGGTTTCAAAATACGAACTGCACGGCTTCGTTTCGTTTTAATTTTATTTATATTTACATATTTATATAAATATAGTTTCTTCAAAAATTCCTATATCATTTTTTTACTTCAAATATTTCACTAACGCCTTAAATTTTTGGAAAATTTCGCCATAACCTCCCCTGCACCGGGAGCATCGGGAAATCGCAAATAGCTTTCCCGGTCCTTCTAATCTCAAAAAGAAAAAGAAAAAGCCAAGCGGCTAGCCAACAGGCTCATAAAATCATCACCCAAACAAAACAGTAAATGTGTACCTATTTGTCGGGCACAAAATTTTATTCCTCTTCTCTAGCCCCTTTGCTATAACCTGTTCAATGAATATGCATGTACATATATATATATATATATATATACAGTTCTTATCATTTATCATTTTCTATTCAACTTCATATTTGATTTCTATTTGGTTTAAAAACACCATTCATTCTAATGTTACATAAATAGGTGCAAATCATTTCATTAGCTAATTAATGAATATTTCAACTCATATATGTTTATTTTGAACAAGTGGCTATTTTTAACACTTCACATTTCAACGATTTATGCATACAATAAAAATGTGATTTTTATTGTAAAACAATTCATTTCAAAACACTATTTTTCTATATAGTTCATATAGGTGACAAAAATAGGATTTTATATATAGAGATAAAAGGTGATTTTTATTATTAAACAATTTATTTCAAAATATGAATACCATTCAACACATGAATTTCTAATCAACGAATGAATATCAATTCAACACATGAAGGTTTTCTATTCAATGAATAAATATAGTTTAAGCATATGAAAATAATTCAAACACACGAATATTATTCAAAATTTCGGCAGCATAACGGCAGGGTAGTTAAAACCGGGACCGTCCCTAGTACGGCTCCTCGCTCTACCTTAAAACCTCGCGGTTTTTGACAATGGGGATCATGCATCTAGTTCGCACGCAGGCGGCATGTATATATTTATTTCATTTCCACAAACTAATCCTATGTGGTTTCAACCAAATATTTCTCAATCACAAACGGGTATTTTTCAACCTCAATCAATCAATATCAACCACAAACAATCCCAAACAATCATTCGCTATCAATCAATTTTCACAACAATTTCAACCAATAAATATCGTTCATGGTTTGTGGACGAGGGGCGTAGATATATATATATATATATTATATATAGCAATTCACTTTTATTTCAACACATATATATATATTTTAAAAGAAATTGAAGAGTGAGAAATTCTCACCAATAGCTATCCAACTTCACGACTCTTCCTTTATAGAAATCTTCGCCAATCTCGCCTTTTGTCGCTTTCGTTGCCCATGTTCTCTACATATGTAAAAATCGAATTTTTACTATGTTATTCAATATATAAAAATTGCATTTCAAAAATATATATTCCGTCTTTTCAAAAATAAAGATTATATTTTTAATATTCCTATGATGTAAAAATTATATTTTTATTACTTTAAAAATATAAAAATCATATCTTACTTCTTCTACTTAATAAAAATTCTGTCTTTTCTATTTTAAAAATATGATCTTTTCTATTCTAAAAAATCTGATCTTTCCATCCCAGTTCAAATCTTTTTCTTTTTAAAGTTCTAATCTTTTTCTTTTAAAGTTTAAATCTTTTTCTATTTTAAATCTTATCTTTTTCTATTTTAAATCTTAAAATAAAAATCAGTTTTTAAATTCTTTTAAAAATCAGTTTTAAACCCTTTCGAAAATCTGCTTTAAACCCTTTCGAAAATCTGATTTTAAACCCTTTCGAAAATCTGTTTTTAAACCCTTTTATTAAAAATCAAAATTTTTCAGAATTAAAATAAAATAAAGTAAAAACAACTTACTTTAACTGCGAAGAAGGGGGGGGTGAGTGTGACGGCCAGGCTCGGCGGTAGGAGGTCGTCAGGGCGGAGCTTCGGTGGAGGCGGGATGGCTCGATCGGAGGGCTCACGAATTAGGCGTCGCGATGGGAGGGTTCGGGTGCGTCGAGGGGAAGAGGAGCGGGATCGGCAGCGTGGTGGGGGTTCGGCGGTCGTGGGTCGTCAGGGCGGAGCTTCGGTGGAGGCCCACCGCCTGTCGTCCATAGCGTTTAACCCCCATTCCAAACACAATGGGATATGTATCGCAAGCTGATTTGATCGTTACAATCAGTTTTCGTTGAATTTACATTTAAATCAATATTTAATTATTTAATTTTGCAAAAAGTTGACTTTTACATACGACCTCTAAACGAGGCCCACCGCCTGTCGTCCATAGCGTTTAACCCCCATTCCGAACACAGTGGGATATGTATCGCAAGCTGATTTGATCGTTACAATCAGTTTCCATTGAATTTACATTTAAATCACTATATTGAATTTTAAACGTACATTTCAAATTACCGGGGTCACATACTAACTAGAAAAATTCTCGAAAAAATATTTTCTAGCTTCGTATTGACGATACGGTCCTAACAAAACTAGTTTCGTCGAATTCTGAGACCGTTTGAAAAATGGCCAATTTCCAGTCGATTAAAATCAACTAAAACTGGTCAAACGCGTTTTCCTTTGCCACGCTCACATATTGATTCGAAAAATTATGAAATTTGAAACCTAGCAATAATTTGACATCACGGATCCAACAAAAGTGGTTTCGTCGAAATCCGAGGTCGTTTGCAAAATGTCCATTTTTAAGGGCCTGAATTCCATAGCGACTATTCAGAATTTTCAACTGGACATATCTTTTGATTTCCGCTATGAAATTTCGATTTGTCGGATTCGTTGGAAAGATATTCACTAATAGATTTAAATATTTTTGGTTTCACTAAAATCCGGATTGTTTTGCACCCGATACAGTCCGACAAAGTTTGAATTCAATTTTCGAAACTACAGCGCCTTTTCAGGCCTTGTTTATAATTATAATTAATTATATTCGTTTTCAATTGTCGATTCAAACTCAGTTTTCATCGCCATTATTTAAAATATTTATTTTAAATATTTAAAATCCATTATTTTAGCCAATTTAAAAATTTTAAATTGGTTCAGATTTTCTGGGTCGTTACAAGAACTTACAGCACGTGGCGAGGATGGTAAAGATGTAGCACCGGAGTTGCTGAGGTGGCGGGGAGGCTCCTCAAGGCGGATTGGAGGGGAGGAAGGCCAAGGAGGAGGAGATGGAGGCAGAGGGGGGTCGCGCAGGCGGAAGAGAGGGGGGGGGGTAGTGCGTCGCACGCAGGTGGAAGGGGGAGGGGGGTAGCGCGTCGCGTGTAGGTGGAAGGGGAGGGGTAGCGCGTCGCGCGCAGATGGAAGGGGGGTAGCGCGTCGCGCGCAGGCGGAAGTGGGGGGGGGGGGGTAGCGCGGTGGCGGCTCTGACGGGGGGGGGGTAGCACGTCGATTAGGGTTCACTTTTTTTTCGTTCGAATTGAACAGATGAGGGAGGGAGAGAGAGAATACGAAGGTAAGGGGGGAGGTTAAGTGTTCTATAATTTAATTAATATTATATTTAATTCTCCAATTGTTGACTTTTTATTTCGACCTCAAAATTGAACCCACCGACTGTCGTCCATAGCTAATTACCCCCATTCCGAACACAATGGGATATGTATCGTAAGCTGATTCGATCGTTTCGATCAGTTTTCATTAAAATCAAAATATATCTCTATATATTGAATTTGAACGCGCATTTCACTTTACTGGGGTCACATACTAACTCGAAAAATTCCAGAAAAATATTTTCTAGCTTCGTATTGACGATACGGTCCTAACAAAACTAGTTTCGTCGAATTCTGAGACCGTCTGAAAAATGGCCAAATTCCAGTCGATTAAAATCAACTGAAACTGGTCAAACGCGTTTTCCTTTGCCACGCTCACACATTGGTTCGAAAAATTATAAAAATTGGAATCTAGTAATAACTTGACATTACGGATCCAACAAAAGTGGTTTCATCGAAATCCGAGGTCGTTTGCAGAATGGATATTTTCAAGGGCCGAAATTCCATAGCGACTATTCTGAAATTTCAACTGGACATATCTTTTGATCCCCGCTATGAAATTTCAATTTTTCGGATTCGTTGGAAAGATATTATCAATTAGATTCGAATATTTTTGGTTTCACTAAACTCCGGTTTAATTTGAATCTTGTACATCCATTTGAAGTTTGAAATCGAATTATCAAACTACCGCGCCATTTTCAATTCCTTTTATAATTATAAATAAATATTTATATTCTAACAGCGATCTATATAAATATATTCATTCGAATTCCATTCAAAATAAATTTCTTGTCGTTATTATTTAAAATAATTCATTTTAAATAATCAAAATTCACTAAAATTGCCAAAATAAAAATTTTAAACTGGCCTAGATTTCCGGGTTATTACAATCTCCCCCACTTAAAACTTTTCGTCCTCGAAAAGGAACAAATCCGAAAGTTGTTTAACAATCAACTCAACTTTCATAATTTTTATTATGGCATAAGTTCTTCAACTTTTCAGTTTCTAATAACTTTTCAAATTTTTCAAAAATTTGGCTAACACCCTAAATTTTTGAAAAATTTCGCCATAACCTCCCCTGCACTGGGAGCACCGGGAAAATCCCGAAATTGCCATACAGGCCCTCTGATCTCAAAAGAAAAAGAAAAAGCCAAGCGGCTAGCCAATCGGCTCATAAAATCATCATCACCCAAACAAAACAGTAAATTATGGTAAACATGTACCTATTTGTCGGGCAAACAATTTTATTCTTCTGCTCTAGCCTCTTTGCTATGACCTGTTCAATGTAAGTACATGTATATGCAAGCAAATGCGACCAAATTTTCAATACAATTTACTATTTGATCAATTTGGTTATATGATTCAACGTTTAATTAATCAAACAACACAACCATCAATCAATTAGTGAATTATCATTTCAAATTCATAACTTTGATATATAGTCAAAAATCACATTTTTGATGCCAAATCACAACAATAGACCCTATCTAATTTTGGTTCTCACACCAGTCAATAGGAAATATATAGATATCACACGTTCGTCACTCGAATATAAATTCTGATGATGATATATCAATCATCAGAACCACCCCCGGGCGACTAGAATGTGATTCTATATCTATCCAGTATATTAAAACTTCGAATACATGTGGATCAGACGTATATGCAAAATCTATATATACTGGATTGTCCAAATTCAACATAAATAAATAATCAAATACGCATAATTGATTTAAATTTTCAAAACAAAAATTCGTTTTCATTTCAAAATTAAATATACTCTTCACACTCATTCTAGGATACTACTGATCCCATCTCTAACGAGTCATTCTCGTTGGATATTACTAATCCAATTCTGATGAATTCTTTCGTATGGTTCTAATGTGTCTTGTCCTCTGAGCTTTGTAAACCAAAGCTCTGATACCAACTGTAAGGACCCGTTACTTCCCCCGTAAGGAAAGCGCGGATACTTCGAGAACAACACACAAAGGAATGCAGACGGAAGATCATTTCATTGTTTATTACAACAATTCATCAGAATACAAGAATATACAGAGTATAAATGAATAAAATACATTCGATAAATATCAGAGATTACAATACATTACATAGCAGCAGAAAATAATACAAAATACAACTGAAGAAGATACACGGATACAAAGCTTTCCGGATATCGTTCCAACTGTAAACCAGGTTCCTGTGAATATAAATCTGCAAAACCAAAACTACTTGCTGCCCGTATCAAAATAAGGGCACCCAGAGTTTAGGTTAAAACAATAAACTCCAGGTCAGTCATGGGACTGGTGTGAGAACTAAAACAGTTATTAATCTTTATTTTTAAAGTTAGGTAAATCAAGGGACCACGCCGTATAACACGGAACGGGTTTCCTCCCAAGAACACCAGTGCATAAAACAACAGCGCAATGCTAAATAAAGAAAAATGAAGCTATTATAAGACCCAGGTCCTATCACATAATGCAACGCAAGCCGGGGGATAGGGTTTTACCTTAGAATAGCCAAAGAATGCTTGATACGTGAAATTTCATGTTTTATTATTACTACTATAAGTGTATAGTGTTAAAACAATTTCGAATCATAAGTATCAATCATAGGCGGCATAGCATCCCATGCTACTATGTCGCCATACTAGGCTCTACAATTAAAACCGCACATGTCACGTATTGGAAGCTTGATTTCCATCTGTGAACCGAGGCAAAAGATAGTCCTCACCGATTCGAGACGCTCTAGTCCATGTCTCAGGTCAGAGCTCGAGTGACCTTTGGATAGTCAGGGCCGGTCCACCGATGTGGATTAAAATGCCTGAACACTGCGTTTCCCCACCCTTTGGGGTGTCAATGAGTCAACTAAATGACTCCATCGGTTCGAGAATGACCGATATATCAGAGGTGCCTCGGAACAGCAACAACCACATAAGTCAAACTCGTCAGGGCGTGTAAAACCACTGAGGCCACTTCTAACTAGAAGGAAACGCATGCCCTCCCTGAGATCCGTTTCCCGTTTTTGGTTCACACCGGGGTGTGAGGCTCGCGAATCAACGTTACACAAAGCTATGCCACAAAGGCCGTGCTTTGATCATCCACCACAAGACTTTGCTTTTCAACAGAAGCCTTGATCATTTGCCACTTAGGCATGCCACACAGGCAATTCACTCTATGCATTTGATATCCATCAGTATATAACCCCTGAGCTCGTACGTCTCAGAGAAGGGCGCTAAGCAAGAGAATAAATTCTCCACCGCCAAACAGATATATATTTAATAGAAATCAATCACACAGACTAAAATCCAATGTTAGACACACAGACCATTTACAAGTTCGTTCTAGGTCTGAACGAAACCGGAGGCACCTAGTACCCCGCATATCCATCGATCTCCAAGTACATCTGGACGATCACCAACTGTTTCCATCTTCTTGGGTGTACGGCCCAATCAAGATCATCAGTAATTATCCAAAACGACGTGAAGACCTCCGGTCTTCAACCACCATCTTCACCTTCGACTTATCGTCGTATCAGTTATTCAGAATGGGATAAACCCGGTCTTCCTGAATAACTCGCGTATATGATAAACAAGTGTTACACAAACACAACATACGCCTCATTCCAATTCATCAGTCACTAACCGTAAATTAATCAAGAGAATAATTCCCCAAATTTTAACCTCGAAGGCCGAAACCAACATCAGATCAATACCCAGGAAATCACTCTGCTTAGCCAATCTACAGCTAGTTTCTAAATTTCACATTCTTAGGGAAAGGTTCCCATTAATTTTATCAAAGATAAATCCTTTAAATTTATTCTTTAATCCACTTTTGAATATCAATTCAAACTAGTCGGGATTAACGAACCTTATCGAAGTAATCATTTATTTTATTTCTCAATCCCAACCTATTCATCCCATGAAGTAAAACTGGTAATACTTCATATCTAACACCATAGTGTTATCGGTAAATTCAATTACCATTTCACGTTCAAATCTAATTAAAGATTTAACTATCGCCTGGAGCTAAACTGGTGATACTCCATTCTCGATCTTTTCAATCTAATTAAAGATTCATTAAAACTCCACTTAGTTTTAATCTTTAACTCGGTTAAAGAATCAGTGTCATTTAAAACACGGTTCACGATAAACCCAAAATCAATACAAATTCAATTCCAATTAAATATTATTTAATTGGTACACTTCATTAAATCTAAATAAAAAGATTTAATATTTTTCTCAACTGGGTTTAAGAATAGTGTTAATGAAGACACCATTCATGACAAACCCAAATCACATTTGATATTAAATACAAGGCTCTGAATAGAAAATATATCGGCTTATATTCAACATCAAATTCTACGACCAACAAATATCGTATTGGAAATAACGATATAAATATATCTTTCAAATTTCCATAACAATATCTGTATAATCATGAAATCCAACATCGAAATATTCCAAAGACCATTTTGATTCAAATCCATTCCAATTCAATTATTGGAAATTCTGGTTATATTTCAAAACCATTTCAAATCCATTTTATTTATTTCAAAAATAAATGAATTATAATTCTAGTTCAAAACTAGTTCACTTCGATAAAAATCTATTTTTATCTTTTCAAATATGGAGTTTTACATCCCGATTCTTCACAAATCATTTCTTATGATTTTACACAAATTATTATTATTTTTAATAATTTTATCAAGGCCCGTACAGTCGATTTCCATCAACGGCCATCGAACTGCACTTACAGCGACCTTTTTCAAATTTGATTTGGACATAATTCCAAATCCAACCGTTAGATTTCAAATTTCTAATATTCGTTAGAAAGCTCTTTTCAATACGAACCTAACGGTCCTGGTTTTGGGAGAATCCGACGGTCGGATCTCCCGTAATATCCATTCGAAGTCAATGATCGAAATTCGCGAACTGCCGCGGCGCGGCGCGTTCTATTCAGGCCATTATATTATATATATAATATGTATTTCGTCGATTTCAGTTCAAAACGTGCTTTATAAATCGTTTTAAATTCATTTCCAAAACGGGTTCAACTTCATATTCAATTTCAAATAAAAATTGAATATTCCAATATAAATTCGTTTTAAATTCATTTCAAATCGATTTCAATTCAATTTCAATTTAATTCGAATTTCTTTTCAATTTCAATTTGAATTCAATTCCTTTCGATTTTAATTCGGATTCAATTCTATTCAATTTAATTTGGATTTCAATTCTATTCGAATTTCAAATCATTTCAGTGTATTTCGAATTTCAAATCAATTCGGTTTAATTCGAATTTCAATTCACTTTAAATATAATTCAAATTTCAATTCATTTCAATATAATTCGAATTTCAAATCTATTCGATTTCAAATCTATTCAATTTAATTCGGATTTCAATTCTATCTCAATATTCATTGAAAAATGAATAAAATCGATATAAATATCATTCACGTCAAAATGGCGTCAATCTAATCAACACGGCTTCATATATTTCTATTTTCAAATATTCTATTTCAAATATTTCTTTTTTTTTTCAAACTGGAATGAGGCCCAATCAATTACCATATAATGTTAATTATATGGATTTTCTACAACACATGTATACAATAACAACGATGAATAATCAACCATCATCCAAAGTGCATTCTATACTGTATAAGCATCAAATACAAATATTCAACGCTTATAACAGTCTATCAATCAATCGATCGACATACAACTAAACAATCGGGATTAGTGTATGTGACGATCCCAAAACCCCGTGACACGGTGTTAAGGATAATCATTGGAATATAACAACGTGTCACAGGGTTTTGGGATCGCCACAGCTGGTATCAGAGCTTTGGTTAACCTTAGTTCTGGAGTCTAACACATTAAACACTTCGTCAAAATAGAATCAGTAGTATTCTAAGGAGAGTCGCTCATTAGAGATAGGACTAGTAAAGTCCTAGAATGAGCCAAGCAGAATAGCAAAAACAATTCGATCAGTCCATCGTTACCTTCCCGTAAATTTTCTGCTTAACTATGCAATAAACTATCATTTCTGTTAGCTGACTCTTTTCTTGCTTATACAGAATTTGAAAAATGGCTACCAGAGCAGCCGCCGCTAGAGGAGGCCGTGCCGGCCGAGGCAGAGGACGGGGAGAAGCCCCAGTTGAAGAAGGACCTTTGATACAACCTCCGGCCGCTCAATACTTCGAGCTAGACCGTGTAGATAAGAGATATAAAAACCTAGGAGGCAAGACCTTCTCGGGAACTAGCACAGTAATAGAGGCCCTGGCATGGCTCAAAACATGCGAGAAAATTCTTGAAGGCCTAAGGCTTGGAGACCAAGATAAAGCTATTATGGGCGCCTGGCTTATGCAGGGATAAGCTGAACTATGGTGGGAATCTCTCACCGCTGGGAATAGAGAAGCTGGAAGAACATGGGATGGATTCAAAGAACTCTTCAAGGAGAAATATGTCCCAGAACAAGCACTAGAACGAATGCACGATGACTTCGCCAACCTTCAGCAGGGGGATCTTTCCGTGCAGGATTATCTGAATAAATTTACACTGTTGCCCCCTATGCTCCAGAGCTCGTCGCCACTGCAAAGTCCAAAAATAAGAGGTTTATCCTTGGGTTAAGGCGACAGTATCATGATAGAGCCATGGCCCATGTCAAGCTGGAATTTAACGAACTGGTGGAAATGACATGCAACTACGAAGACCTTGACCAAAGGCATCTGGAGCAGGATCGCGCTAGAAGCCAAGCCGGGAACAAACGCAAGCCTGCTGCGAATCAAGCTGAGTCAAGCCAAGCAGCATCTTCAAAATCTCAGACAGGCAAGCCGCCAAGAGGAAGCTGCTTTAACTGTGGCAAAATGGGGCACTTCTCTAATGTGTGCACAGCCCCGAAGAGGCAGAAGACAAATCCACAAGGTTCAAGCCAGGGTTCTCAGAACCCTCGCTCCTGCTTTAATTGCCGCAAGACCGATCATCTAGTCAAAGACTGTCCTCTACTGAAGAAGGCCATAGTAGCTCACGTGTATGACGGGTCGAGCCCGCCAGCTGCTTCCGATGGAGCAGGTAAACCCGATGTATAGGGAGGTACCCTTACAATTAAAAATATTCCTGTTTCTGTATTGTTTGACATGGGTGCGTCACGTAGTTTTATTGCTAGTAACATAATGCACAAATTAAAGTTAAAACAGAGAAAGCTTAAAGATTCGGTTGGTGTACATAATCCGATAGGAGGTTCTATTACCCTCAGTTCGTGTTGTAAGGTGCCTACTTCTTTCTCCCTATACCAGTTTCCTTTCAATTTAATCGTTATGGATTTTCCCGAATTCGATATCATTCTCGGGCTGGATTGGTTAACGAAATACGAAGCTGAAGTGAATTGTGCAGAAAGAATCGTTAAAATTCGAACGAAGCTTGGATATATTACGGTACCCTGTCATGGTTCGAATCCAAATAGAGAAGAATTTTGGTCGGCATTAGAACTTATCCCCACTTTCTTGGAAAAGATTCCGATTGTTAGAAACTATGCGGATGTGTTTGAAGAAGTTGAAAACTTACCTCCGCAACGAGAAATAGAATTCCGAATCGATCTAATTCCCAATGCCAGACCAGTGGTACATCCAATCCACCGAATGACTCCGAAGGAAAAAAGAAGAATTAGGCGATCAAACTCATCAACTGTTGTGGAAGGGTCTAATCAGACCTAGTTTTTCTAATTGGGGTGCAGCTGTTGTGTTTGTCCCAAAGTCGGACGGTGCTCTTCGATTATGCGTTGATTACCGAGACCTCAACAAACAGACGCTCAAAAACAAGTATCCATTACCCCGCATCGATGATTTGCTAGACCAATTGAATGGGGCGAAAGTATTTTCCCGAATGGACCTAGCTGCAAGTTTTCATCAATTGAGAATAGCAGAAGAGTGTGTTCCTTTGACAGCTTTCAGATGTCCAGACATATTTTATGAATGGTTAGTAATGCCGTTCGGCCTGTGCAATGCTCCATCATACTTTGTCGATCTAATGAATAGAGTGTTCAGGGGAGTTCTGAATAAATTTGTCCTCGTCTTCATCGATGATATTTTAATCTACTCAAAATCAAAACCCGAGCATTAAAAACACTTAGAACAAGTATTGGAGATTCTAAGAAAGAACGTCTTCAAATCCAAATTCTCTAAATGTGTCTTCTGGCAAGAAGAAGTGAAATTTCTTGGCCATGTCGTGTCAGAGAAAGGGATTTCTGTTGACCCAAGCAAAATAACAGCGATTCAAGACTGGAAACAACCCACTAGTCCCACAGAGATTAGAAGTTTTATGGGGTTGGCTAGCTATTATTGAAAGTTCGTTAAGGATTTTTCGAAGATATCCAGTCCGTTAACGAAGCTCACGAAGAAACATGAGAAATTTAAGTGGACTTCCGACTGTGAAGAAGCTTTCCAGGAATTGAAATCGAAACTGACCATTGCTCCAGTGTTAACCATTATTGATGGTAATCAGGATTTAACGGTTTGGATAGATGCTTCTATTAGAGGTCTTGGTGCAGTGTTAATGCAAAGAGGCCAAGTAGTCGCTTATGCAAGCCGCCAACTGAAACCGCATGAGAAGAATTATGTGACTCATGATCTTGAGTTGTTAGCTATCGTTTTTGCTTTGAAAATCTGGAGGCATTATTTATTGGGCAAGAAATTTATACTATACACAGATCATCAATCATTGAAGTATTTATACACCCAGAAAGATCTGAATCTGAGACAGCAGCGCTGGCTAGAATTTCTTGCAGCGTATGATCTTGATATCCTGTATACGCCGGGGAAGGCTAACGTTGTAGCGGATGCGCTTAGTAGAAAAACCGCAATCGTTGCTAATCTTATAATTACACCTAGCTTGATCGATAAGATATGTGCTCTCCAAAGGAGTGATTATTTCATTCAAAGCATCAAAGGGAGAATCCAGAAGGGAGAGCCCTCAAGTTTTCAGGTAGATAAAGAAGAATTTCTGAGACTGAATGGGAGAATATGTGTTCCCAACATCCCTGAGCTCAAAAGAGAAGTGCTGGACGAATGCCATAAATCCAAATTTTGCATCCATCCTGGTGTGAGTAAAATGTACAACGATATCAAACGCACTTTCTGGTGAAAGGCAATGAAAAGGGATATTTCTTTGTATTTTAGCAGATGCCCTACTTGTCAATTGGTCAAGAGCGACCAACAGAAGCTAGCTGGACTGTTGCAACCGTTGGAAGTCCCAAGTTGGAAATGGGAACAGATTTCCATGGATTTCATAGATGGCTTGCCGTGAACCAGGAAAGGTAATGACAGCATTTGGGTAATCGTAGATCGCTTCACGAAGACTGCCCATTTTATACCTGTCAGATCCAATAGAACCACTGAAAGTCTAGCACAGATATATTTCAAAGAAATCGCTATCTGCATGGAATTCCCATCAGCATAGTCAGTGATAGAGACCCGATATTTGCTAGCAAATTCTAGGAGGCTTTCCAGACAGAATTGGGAACGAAACTGAATATGAGCACCGCTTATCACCCTCAAACAGATGGCCAAATTGAGCGGGTGAATAGAATTCTAGAAGATTTATTGCAGGCTTGTATAATTGATTTTGGTGGGTCATGGGAAGATCACTTGCATTTGGCATAATTCTCATATAACAATAGCTATCAAGCAAGTTTGGGAATGTCGCCATTTGAAGCATTATATGGCAGACCGTGCAGATCTCTAGCATGTTGGGTAGAACCTGGCAATAGACTTGTGTTAGGACCCGATATGATTAGAGAAGCATCTGATAAAGTCGATTTCATCAAAAAGAGATTGAGAACCGCCCAAAGCCGACAGAAAAGTTATGCAGATTCTAGAAGAAGAGATTTGACATTTGCTGTTGGTGAACATGTTTATTTGAAAGTTTCTCCGATGAGAGGAGTAATCAGATTTGGAAAAACTGGGAAGTTGGCACCGAGATTTATTGGTCCCTTTCCTATACTCGGACGAATTGGAACTCTTGCTTATAGGGTTCAATTACCAGATTGTTTGCCTGGAGTGCACGATGTGTTTCACATATCTCAACTTAGAAGACATGTGCATGATCCGGATCTTGTTGTAGAAGAAGCAGCGCAACAGGATATAGACATAACTCCAGAATTAGCCGTCAGAAGAGAGCCATTAAAGATTGTTGGCAAAGAAACTAGAGAACTAAGAAGCAAAAAGGTTCATTTAGTTAAAGTGCAGTGGAGCAGTGATCCTAGAGACTATACTTGGGAGACTGAGGAAAGCATTAAGCAAGCTTACCCCAAATGCAGAGTGGACATCTCTGACTAACTCCGGTGCAAGGTACCTTTACAATACTTTGCATTTACATTTTGTTTCCTACTTTACTGTTGTTTCCTTTTCGAGGACGAAAAGTTTTAAGTGGGGGAGATTGTAATAACCCGGAAAATACGGGCCAATTTAAAATTTTTAAATTGGTGATTTCAAAGGAATTTGAACAATTGAAATAGAATATTTCAATAAAATAGTGAATTAGAAATAGTGAGTCAGTTTGAAAATTTGAATTCAAACTTTGACTGACTGTGTAGGGTGGAAAATATAATGGATTTTAGTGAAACCAAAAATATTTAAATCTGTTTATCAATACCTTTCTAACGAATCGGAAAATTCGAAATTTCATAACGGGAATCAAAAGTTATGGCCGTATGAATTTTCAGAAAGGTCGCTATATAGAATATATAGCCCTGGAAAATTGATATTTTGCAAACGACCTCGGAATTCGACGAAACCACTTTTGTTGGGTCCGGGATGTCAAATTATTGCTAGGTTTCAAATTTCATAATTTTTGAAGCTAGTATGTGAGCGTGGCAAAAGAAAACGTGTTTTGTCAATTTTTGTTAAATTGGATCGACCAGAAAATGGCCATTTTTCAAACGATCTCAGAATTCAATGAAACTAGTTTTGTTGGGACCGTAGCGTCAAAACATAGCTAGATTTATTTTTCTGGAATTTTTCGAATCAGTTTGTGGCCCTGGCAAATTGAAATGTACGTTCAGAGTTAAAAATTAAATGTTTTATACTTTAATTTGAAAAATAACTGACTATAACAGTCGAATTGGCCAACGAAACATATCCCATTGTGTCCGGGATGGGGGTATTTAGCTAGGGGCGACAGTCGTTGGGTTGAAATTGGTGTACGTTGGTTAGAAAGGATATTATAGGAATTTAAAAATATTATATATTAGAAAATATCTCCCATTTTCTCTCTCATCTCAAAAATCTGGTCAACCCCTCTGAAACGAACGGCAAACCAGTTCAAACCTTTCCACCTCGATCGCCACCGCCACAGGCCATTTCGCCGTCGCCCCCAGTTGACAATTCCGACCGCCTTCCTCCCTTCTTCAAATCAAACCCAGCCTCGTCGGAAACCATCACGTATCGACGTCGAATTTCGTCGAGGAAGTTCACGCCTTCCTGCCGCCGCCGTGCCACGTGGGAGCCGCCGAGCTGCACCTCACCACCGTCGATAGGAAGCCAGTTCGAAGCCCTTCGACGTCGTATAGTCTGATCGGGACAACGAGCTACGGTTTTGATTTAAATTCAAAAACTAGTTTTGAAGGTTTGCAAAACATCTGCTTTGAATTTCTGAATTGAAAATAACACTTTTAAGTGTTGCAAAAATTTGAAAAATCATATCTTTTTGGTGTGTTGACGAAAATTGATGAAACAGGAAACATAGAGACCGCAAGGAAGCTCTCTGCCACATAGAAGAAGCCGCGGATTTTTCTGAGTCATCTACGATTTTTAGCACTCCGCATACCAATGTGAGAAATCTAAATTAAATGAATTTGAATGGAAAATGTCGTGTATAAATTATATAAGCGAAATATAAATTACACACGTGTTGTATACCTCATGTACATGCGTGGTGTAAGCTATATAAGCGAAGTATGAATTATACATGCATAGAATAATTGATATATGTGTTGAAATGCAAGTGAAATACATCATATATATATATATATATATATATATATATATATATATATACACACACTCCCCTCGTCCACAAACCATGGACGATATTTATTGTTGTGAATTGGTGTGAAATATTGGATGAAAAATACGAATGGTTGAATAATTGTTTGTGGTTGATATTGTTTGGTTGTGGTTGAAAAATACCCATTGGTGATTGAAATGAATTGGAAATATTTGTGGAAATAAAAATAAAACATGCCGCCTGCGTGCGAATTAGATGCATGAATCCCCATTGTCAAAAACCGCGAGGTTTTAAGGTAGAGCGAGGAGCCGTACTAGGGACGGTGCCAGTTTTAACTACCCTGCCGTTATGCTGCCGAAATTTTGAATAATCTTTATGTGTTAGAATTATTTTCATATGTTGAAATTATCTTCATGCGTTGAAATTAAAGCCATATGCTGAAACTATATCCATGTTTGGAAATGTTCATGTGTTGAAAAGTGATGTGTGAAAATTAAATTCATTTGTGAATGAATGAAGTGTTTAAACAATAAAAATCACATTTTTATAACATATATGAAGTATGAAAAATATTCGCCTTATATATAAATAGTTTCAACAATAAAAATTCCATCTTTCTTATACGAACAACATAAATAAAATATCCATGTGTGGAAATGCTCATGTGTTGAGAAGTGTGTGTAGTGGAAAAGTTCATGTGTTGAATAAAAAGATCGAACAATAAAAATTACATTTTTATTGAAACTATGAAGTGTTGAAAACATTCATTTGTTGAATAAATATTTTAAATGATAAAAATATCATTTTTATCATATATGTGATATGCTAAAGATATGCGGACGTTGAAATAAATATTGTGAATGAAATATTATTTTTAACATGCATAGGAACTAAATAAAATAGTCATGTGTTGAAATATATTTAGTTCGCCAAAATTATCATCTTCGAAATGTGAAGTGTTAAAAATAGCCACTTGTTCAAAGAAATATGCATGAGTTGAAATATACATTAATTAGCTAATGATATGATTTTAGCTTATGCATGCAACATTAGAATGAATGGTGTTTTTAAACCAAAGTAAATCGAATATGAAGCTTGTAACACCCCACCTCTGCCAATGCCACTCTTGCAAGTGCACTGGCTTTGGAGGGGCGTTAAACGAGGTAAACATGCATGCAGATATCACAAGACAGAACATATAAGTAAAAACAGAGTAAATAAAGCAACGGGTAAAAACTAACATTTCAAAACCGTAGTCAAGTTACATCAAAGTACTTGGTCATTATTTTCCCACAAAACAAAGTCTAGAAACATAAACTGAAAACTGGAAAAAAAACATAAAGTAACTATCCCCAAAGTAGAATAAAGCCATAGCATGCTCAAGTCCAAACCGTACATGAGCTATCCAGAAAAGCAGCTAAAGATCCAGCTAGGTACCAGTGTTCCCACCCTGTAAACCTGGGGGTGGGGGGGAAACGGAAGAAAAGAGGCGAAAGAAAACGGGTCAGTCAAAAAGACTGGTAAGTCCTACCTACTATTAGTATAAAAACTAATAAAGTTAACTAGACATGCAAAGCAGAGATGAAACATAGGGTGATAACTGGCAGATAGATCAAGTGTGGCATCGCACATACAAGGTTAGGTTGCACCAAGTGTGTACTAGTATTCCAATCCACGTCAAGTATAAACAAGAAATGATCCCTTGGCCCAAAGCTGGCCCAACATCATGAGGTGACCTAAATCAAGGTCCAACTACTCGGTCTAGTCGATCGGCTCCCTAGAAGCCTAACTCGTCAAGTGTCGGTGTCATACGGCCCAATCACGAAGTGTAGTCAAACTGTGCTAGGTCCATCCTAGGATGTATCAAGCCCTAGGGTGCCAACCACGGACACAAATCAAGCATGCACAGTCTAAACCTACTGGTGCCCGTGTCTGCTTTTTCAACTCCGGACTGTGTGCACGACCATAGTCCGCCTGAACCTACACCGGCGCACCTACTCAGCCGTCGTTTTGGTCGCTTACATGTCAACCCAGTAATCGTGCCCCACCCTAGCCTAGTCCCTAGGGCATTATGATACATTCAAGAGGGTTACTGGTGAAAAGGACCTCGTAACTAGGGTTTCTAACGGGTTAAACGTGGTTAACCCTATCCAATCAAGTTGGTTAAGTGTACCCAAGGTTCATGACTTAACCCCATTAACCCATCGTGTTTAATTGGTTAAGTATTCAAGTGATCCATGACTTAACCCTATCATGTGGCATTAATCAATTTAATGCACCCAACCTCTCACATTAGACCTTGTTGTGGTTACTAGTTAAGCCGGGCGGGTCCAGGTAGCTTTACACCACAACTTAGTCTAACCTCGGGTTTCAAGTGCTACATGACCAAGTACTCACATTGGGTCCTATTGCTTGTAGCCACTAGTTAAGCCGGTCGGTTTCGGGTAGATTTATGCTACAAACTCAACCCAACCTCGAGTTGGCCATTCTCATGTTTTCTAGAAGTCATGTCCAAGTTCATGTTTCAAGAACAATCACATGTCATACTTCATGTCATCTTTTCAAGTCATGTTTTTATGTCATTTTAGTTTACCTATAACGTAACCCCATCGCACGTAAGTTCGCATAAACACAAATAGATCTCAAAGGGGGAAACTTAGAAGCATGACATAATTAATAAGGTTTGGGCCACAAGTTAAACATGGTGGCATATGAGGCAAATGTGTTCATAAACTTGCGTATTACATTATAGGCCTCAAAACATGCATGATATCAACTTTAGCAAAATAGATGAAACATGGTCATAAATGACATAGGATTATAGCAAGCGATTCGCATATAACATCATATGCAAGATATCATAAGGTTTATGAGAGATCATAAACTTGCATATTACATTATAAGCCTCAAAACATGCATGATATCAAACTTTAGCAAATAGGTGAAACATGATCATAAATGACATAGGATGATAGCTAGTGATTCGCATATAACATCATATGCAAGATAACATAAGGTTTGTGAGAGTTTCTATGTTGCTTTATGCAACATTTCCAATCAAAGCTCATAGCTTTCTATGCATAAGGTCAAGGTGATAGCTTTACAAACATGCATAGAATAAATCTATGCATAACATGATAAAATCAAAGCACATATCATACTTAGGCCCAAACTCAACTTGCAACATGTCATATTTAACTTCATAGTTAGAATCTGAGAGTAGTATAGGGCTTACAATGCTATGAAGACTTATAAAATAAAAATAAGATTGAGACGAAGCCACTAGCAACTCTAAAAACTCCCAAATGACAAGCTTCAATGAAAACCCTTGAGAAATAAGAAGAAGATCCTTTCTTTGATGAAGAAAGATTGAACTTTGGCCTTGAATCTAGCTTAGAAACTATCAAACAAGCTTAGGAATTCTCATATGAATGAAGGTGGAGGTTATGACAAGAGGGTGGAGGCCATGATTAAACATTTTGGCATAGTTTAGTTGTAGGATTGATTTATGATGATTTAGGCTAGGTATTAGGGTCCTTTTATAGAAGATTAGATTAGTTTAGGCCATAGGATTAACCCTAATTCAGATCTGGGCCATCAATTCACGTCACTAGCCTTCAAACATGTCTTGAGAAACAAGTCAGGTGCACCCAGGCCGAATACCCAAGTCGACAGGGGTGTCGACTGGGCAGTCGACACAGCCTGGGGTGTGTCGACTCCCAAGTCGACTTGGGGAGTGGCGGGATCTTTTCCTGCCTATCCTGCCCAGCTGAATTTGAAATATGTTTTTAAACTTGAATTTTCTGAAAACTTCTATGGGCCATAACTGGGTCATACGGACTCTGATTTTCGAAAACTCGGACTTTATTTCGCGTATTTTTCCGAGATGAACGCAATGGCACAGCCCGTTTCCCTTGATTCAGATTTTATCATTTAATTCTGCCTTGATTTATTTTATAACATGTTATTTAAAAATACGGGTTATTACATCCTCCCCACCTTAAAGGATTTCGTCCCCGAAATCTCTAAGTTAGGAAGAACGTATCCTACCGTCCATCATCCATCTACTCAAAATATCATCCACAAGCAGTCATTGTCCTTAAAAGATTCTAAATGTTGTATGATCATATGCGAAAGGTGTGTGTATATGTACTTATCTAATGCGAAAATCAGGCGGTTACTGATTCAGTAAACCTCCTTAATGCAAAGTATGTTGGTGAAATGAGTCCATATGTATGCAAATTCCTAACATAATTTATGATCTCTACATGAGTATACATAACATTCATCCATATGCAACATCCATGTGATAGCATAACAAGTTTCATCCATGAATAAGTGTAAGCACTCATGCATATGAAATATGAAAGTGTGTGAGCCGATCTTAGTGCCTAATGTGTATCATGCATCCACGAGTATCCACTTGCAAACACTTGCAACCACTTGCAAACATCAAGCATAACATGTTTCAAATACATGTTTCATCCAAAGGGTTTCTACCTAAGGTTCTCATGACAAGGTTAACGAGATAACAAGATAAACATGGATAGCAAAAGAAAGATATGCTAAAAAGGAAAAGAGATCGAGAATGTACCCTCAAAAAGAAATGGATAAAGCCCACGCATCTTCTCCTCGGTTTCCCAAGTTGCATCCTCTTCGGCTTCACTCCACTGAACTTTCACCAATTTGACTTCTCGATTTCTTAGCTTCTTGGTCTCCGTTCCCAAGATACGAATCGGAGCTCTCCTCAAGGTTGCCTCTTTCTCTATCTCCACGTCTTCAAGAATGCTAGGTTCAACCACCTTAGCGGACTCATGTAGGCACTTTCGGAGATGCGAGACATGAAAGACATTATGCACTCCGGCCAGCTTCTCGGGCAATTCCACCTTATAAGCCATCTTCCCAATTCTCTCTATGATAGGGAAGGGTCTTACGAACCTTGGTGCCAGCTTCCCAACTGCTCCAAAACGTACCACATTACGCAAGGGAGAAACCTTCACGAAAACTATATCCCCAACTTCAAATTCCAAATCTGTCCTTCGCTTGTCAGCATAGGATTTCTGTCGGTCTTGGGCCGCTTTCATCCGTCTTCTCACCAATTCAACTTTCTCGGATGTGTCCCGTATCATATCGGGCCCAAGTATAAGCCTATCCATTGTCTCCCACCAATAAGATGGTGACCTACACGGCCTCCCATACAAAGCTTCAAATGGTGCCATCCCTATGCTAGCTTGATAGCTATTATTATAAGCAAACTCTACAAGAGGGAGGTGGTCTTCCCGAGTACCACCGAAGTCAAGAACACAAAGCCTCAAGAGATCTTCTAGCACTCTATTCACCCTTTCGGTTTGGCCATCTGTCTGGGGGTGATAGGCTGTACTTAGATTCAATCGCGTACCCATTGCTTCTTGCAAACTATTCCAAAACTGGCTAGTGAAGATTGGGTCACGATCGCTAACTATGCTAGAAGGAACTCCATGCAACCGCACTATCTCTCGAAGATAAATAGATGTTAGCCATGATGCGGTCCTCTTGCTCTTCACTGGAATGAAATGAGCACTCTTCGTAAGTCTGTCAACTATGACCCATATGCTCGTATTCCCTTTCCTTGACCTAGGCAATCCATCCACAAAATCCATAGAAATACTTTCCCACTTCCATTGCGGGACCTCCAATGGATGTAATAGCCCACCAGGTTTCTTCGATTCGGCTTTCACTTGTTGGCACACCATGAACCTTGAAACATACTCTGCCACATCGTTCTTCATTCCAGCCCAAAAGAAAATGCGCTTCATATCCCTATACATCTTATCTCCTCCAGGATGTATAGTCATCTTCGAGTGATGCGCTTCTTCAAGAACTTTATGCACCAAGTCTCCTACTTGTGGAACGCATAGCCTTCCATCACGCCTTAGCCAACCCTTGTCATCAATAGTATATCTAGCAAGGTGACTAGACGTCTCCCCACGAATCAACTTGTCCATGATCTCGACTATCTGCGGATCTTCCTTCTGCGAAGTCCCTACTTGATCAAGAAGTATAGGTCTAAGCTCAAGAGATGCTAATGAACCCGTCATCGACTCAACAGCTGTTGTGAAGTCAAAGGTTGCCAAGAACTCTAGGCTCCTCATCTCAACAAACAAGGGACTCAAAGTCAACCTACTTCTGCTTAACGCATCTGCCACAACATTACCCTTGCCAGGGGTATAAGCTATCTCGAAGTCATAAGATGCCAAGAATTCCATCCACCTTTGCTGCCTTAGATTCAGATCCTTCTGCGAGAAGAGGTACTTGAGCGACTTGTGATCAGTATATAACTCAAACCTTTCGCCTAGAAGATAGTGGCGCCAGGATTTGAGTGCAAAGACGATCGCCGCCAACTCCAAATCATGAGTGGGATAGTTCTTCTCATGAACTTTAAGTTGCCTACCCCCATAACATATCACTTTTCCTTCCTGCATCAGAACAACACCTAACCCCGTGCCACATGCATCGGTGTACACGGTAAACATCTTACCGCCATCGGGTAATGCCAAAACTGGAGCTGTAGTAAGGGCCCTCTTGAGCCTTTGAAAAGCAAGCTCACACTCTAAGTCCCATGCAAAGACTAAGTTCTTCTTCGTCAACTTAGTGAGAGGGGCTGAAATCTTAGCGAAGTCCCTGATGAACTTCCTATAGTAGCCCGCCAGACCGAGAAAGCTTCTTACTTCGGTTGCATTCCTAGGTGTCTTCCAGTCTTGAACTGCAACCACTTTCGCGGGATCCACCGCTATGCCTTGCTTAGAAACTATATGTCCAAGAAACCGAACTTCCCTTATCCAGAAATGGCATTTGGAGAACTTGGCTTTCAATTGATGAACTCTAAGCGTATCCATCACTTCCTTGAGATGTCTAGCATGTTCTTCCTCATCCTTTGAGAAGATCAGAATATCATCCACGAAGACAACTGCAGACTTGTTAAGGAACTCCCTGAACACCCTACTCATCAAATCTACGAAGTAGGCGGGTGCATTAGTCAAACCGAATGGCATGACAAGCCATTCAAAGAATCCATCTGGAGTCCTAAACGCAGTCTTATCAATACTATCCTCAGCCACTCTAAGCTAGTGGAATCCGATGGCTAGATCGAGTTGAGAGAAAACAGAAGCACCAACAAGCTGGTCAAAGAGATCATCAATCCTCGGTAATGGGTGTCTATTCTTCTTTGTCAGCTTGTTCAACTCACGATAATCAACACATAGATGAAGCGAACCATCCGCCTTAGTAGCGAATACCACAGGAGCGCCCCATTCAGAAATGCTTCGCCTAATAATAATTTTCTCAAGCAACTCCTTGATTTGCTTATTGAGCTCCCTTCTTTCTCGTGGGGCCATGTGCCTAACGGGCAATGAAACTGGCTTGGCATTATCAACAAGATAAATGCGGAAATCTATCTCTCGTTTAGGGGGTAACCCATTAACCTCTTCAAAGATATCGGGATATTCTCGGACCACCCTTACAGATTGCAGACCATTGATGGACGAGTCAAGAGATTCAAGATAACATAACATGATGGGATCCAGCGGGTTGCAATAAATCTCTAGGGTATTACCGAGGCGAGTCATGAGCCTCACCACCCTATGCTCACAATAGAGGATAGCTCCATAACTGGACAACCAATCCATACCCAAGATCAACCCGTATCCCATGAATCTGAGAACATAAGCATTACACATGAATTCCACGGTCAAGATAGAAATCTTCAAATCCACACAAATCATAGATAGATGGGCGGAACCCTCAATTGGATTTGAAACACTAACGGGATCCTCAACTAGACTAGTACTTAGGTGCAAACTTTCAACAATGTCAGAAGAAATAAAGGTATGCGATGCTCCAGAATCGAATAAAGTGCGAACAGGAAAATTAGAAATATAAACAAGGCTTTCTACAGAAATACTACCTCGGTCCTGAACTGGAGCAGTGTTGAGAGCATGCACTTGCCCTCCAGAAGGTCCTGCACGCTGAGTCTGCCCTTGCCCTTGTCCTTGCTTCTTGGGGCAATCTTTGCTAAAGTGTCCAGTCTCTCCACAATGAAAGCATTCACCCAACTTCCTATTTTTCTTCCTACAATCTTTGGCTATGTGCCCAACGATCCCACAGTAGTTGCACTTCCTTGTGTCCCTTGCCTTGTTGTTGTTGGCCTTGTTACTCTTGTTGTTCTTGTTGTTCTGGTTGCTCTGATTCCCTCCCCACTTGGAATCCGTCTTCTTGGTTTGAGTCTCATTAGGCTTGACTTCTTTCTTGCCATTCTTATCATCTCCCTGAAGCAATGCCATGTCCACTAGGCCTTCAAAAGTGGCCCCCATGGGTATATGAGACAGGGCTAAACCTTGTAATGGCTCATTCAACCCTCGTGTAAAGCGTAGAGCCTTCTTCTAGGGAGTATTAACCATGTCCAAACCGAATCGAGCAAGCTGGTTAAACTTATTCACATACTCCCTCACTGTCATGTCCCCTTGCTTCAAAGATATAAACTTCTCCAATTGCAGATTCGCCTCAGCAGATGATAGAAACTTAAGACCAAATCTCGTCCTAAAGTCGGCCCAAGTCTCTATAGGCCTAGTAGCATTGGTGACCTCCCACCAATAAGCAGCTTCCTCTTTCAATAGCCATGCTGCCAATAGAACTTTTCTACGGTCTTCCACATCAAAGATGGCGAAGAGATCTTCAGTTTCTTTCAACCAATTTCTCGCCTCCACAAAAGTCTCCGTCCCAATAAAATTCTTGCCACCCATCGCCTTAAAGTCTTTGCAAACCTTTGCGAAATCTGCTTGTGGATGTTGAGGAGGAGGAGGAGGAGGAGGAGGGGGAACCTCAATTACGGTGGGGGTATTTGCTGGGCCCGCATCGTTGGCCCTAGCTTCCAAGTACCTCCGGAACCATCCAGGAATGGTTACTCCCTCGGGAAGGTTAAGACCGGCCATGATGAAAAAGGAAAAGATAGATTAAGAACGAGGAAACAAAGGATAGTGCTAATGGCTTTTGGGGAATAGCCTTTTAAAATAAACTAGACTTTTCTTGGAAAATACTTAATTGGTATTGAAAATAGTTTTCCAAAAAGGTAAGTTTTAAAAACACTTTTGCTCAAATCTTGTAAACCTTATGCTCTGATACCAAATTGTAACACCCCACCTCCGCCAATGCCACTCTTGCAAGTGCACTGGCTTTGGAGGGGCGTTAAACGAGGTAAACATGCATGCAGATATCACAAGACAGAACATATAAGTAAAAACATAGTAAATAAAGCAGTGGGTAAAAACTAACATTTCAAAACCATAGTCAAGTTACATCAAAGTACTTGGTCATTATTTTCCCACAAAAAAGTCCAGAAACATAAACTGAAAACTGGAAAAAAAACATAAAGTAACTATCCCCAAAGTAGAATAAAGCCATAGCATGCTCAAGTCCAAACCGTACATGAGCTATCCAGAAAAGCAGCTAAAGGTCCAGCTAGGTACCAGTGTTCCCACCCTGTAAACCTTGGGGGGGGGGGGAACGGAAGAAAAGAGGCGAAAGAAAACGGGTCAGTCAAAAAGACTGGTAAGTCCTACCTACTATTAGTATAAAAACTAATAAAGTTAACTGGACATGCAAAGCAGAGATGAAACATAGGGTGATAACTGGCAGATAGATCAAGTGTGGCATCGCACATACAAGGTTAGGTTGCACCAAGTGTGTACTAGTATTCCAATCCATGTCAAGTATAAACAAGAAATGATCCCTTGGCCCAAAGCTGGCCCAACATCATGAGGTGACCTAAATCAAGGTCCAACTACTCGGTCTAGTCGATCGGCTCCCTAGAAGCCTAACTCGTCAAGTGTCGGTGTCATACGGCCCAATCACGAAGTGTAGTCAAACTGTGCTAGGTCCACCCTAGGATGTATCAAGCCCTAGGGTGCCAACCACGGACACAAATCAAGCACGCACAGTCTAAACCTACTGGTGCCCGTGTCTGCTTTTTCAACTCCGGATTATGTGCACGACCATAGTCCGCCTGAACCTACACCGGCGCACCTACTCAGCCGTCGTTTTAGTCGCTTACATGTCAACCCAGTAATCGTGCCCCACCCTAGCCTAGTCCCTAGGGCATCATGATACATTCAAGAGGGTTACTGGTGAAAAGGACCTCGTAACTAGGGTTTATAACGGGTTAAACGTGGTTAACCCTATCCAATCAAGTTGGTTAAGTGTACCTAAGGTTCATTACTTAACCCCATCAACCCATCGTGTTTAATTGGTTAAGTATTCAAGTGGTCCATGACTTAACGGCATTAATCAATTTAATGCACCCAACCTCTCACATTAGACCTTGTTGTGGTTACTAGTTAAGCCGAGCGTGTCCGGGTAGCTTTACACCACAACTTAGTCTAACCTCGGGTTTCAAGTGCTACATGACCAACTACTCACATTGGGTCCTATTGCTTGTAGCCACTAGTTAAGCCGGTCGGTTCCGGGTAGATTTATGCTACAAACTCAACCCAACCTCGAGTTGGCCATTCTCATGTTTTCTAGAAGTCATGTCCAAGTTCATGTTTCAAGCACAATCACATGTCATACTTCATGCCATCTTTTCAAGTCATGTTTTTATGTCATTTTAGTTTACCCATAACGTAACCCCATCGCATGTAAGTTCGCATAAACACAAATAGATCTCAAAGGGGGAAACTTAGAAGCATGACATAATTAATAAGGTTTGGGCCACAAGTTAAACATGATTGCATATGAGGCAAATGTGTTCATAAACTTGCGTATTACATTATAGGCCTCAAAACATGCATGATATCAACTTTAGCAAAATAGATGAAACATGGTCACAAATGACATAGGATGATAGCAAGTGATTCGCATATAACATCATATGCAAGATATCATAAGGTTTATGAGAGATCATAAACTTGCATATTACATTATAAGCCTCAAAACATGCATGATATCAAACTTTAGCAAATAGGTGAAACATGATCATAAATGACATAGGATGATAGCTAGTGATTCACATATAACATCATATGCAAGATAACATAAGGTTTATGAGAGTTTCTATGTTGCTTTATGCAACATTTCCAATCAATGCTCATAGCTTTTTATGCATAAGGTCAAGGTGATAGCTTTACAAACATGCATAGAATAAATCTATGCATAACATGATAAAATCAAAGCACATATCATACTTAGGCCCAAACTCAACTTGCAACATGTCATATTTAACTTCATAGTTAGAATCTAAGAGTAGTATAGGGCTTACAATGCTATGAAGACTTATAAAATAAAAATAAGATTGAGACGAAGCCACTAGCAACTCTAAAAACTCCCAAATGACAAGCTTCAATGAAAACCCTTGAGAAATAAGAAGAAGATCCTTGCTTTGATGAAGAAAGATTGAACTTTGGCCTTGAATCTAGCTTAGAAACCCTCAAACAAGCTTAGGAATTCTCATATTAATGAAGGTGGAGGTTATGACAAGAGGGTGGAGGCCATGATTAAACATTTTGGCATAGTTTAGTTGTAGGATTGATTTATGATGATTTAGGCTAGGTATTAGGGTCCTTTTATAGAAGATTAGGTTAGTTTAGGCCATAGGATTAACCCTAATTCAGATCTGGGCCATCAATTCACGTCACTAGCCTCCAAACATGTCTTGAGAAATAAGTCAGGTGCACCCAGGCCAGATTGGCCGACCACCCAAGTCGACAGGGGTGTCGACTGGGCAGTCGACACAGCCTGGGGTGTGTCGACTCCCAAGTCGACTCCCAAGTCGACTTGGGGAGTGGCGAGATCTTTTCCCGCCTATCCTGCCCAGCTGAATTTGAAATCTGTTTTTAAACTTGAATTTTCTGAAAACTTCTATGGGCCATAACTGGGTCATACGGACTTCGATTTTCGAAAACTCAGACTCTATTTCGCGTATTTTTCCGAGACGAACACAATGGCAGCCCGTTTCCCTTGATTCAGATTTTATCATTTAATTCTGCCTTGATTTATGTTATAACATGTTATTTAAAAATACGGGTTATTACAAAGTTGAATGGAAAATGATAAGTGATAAAAATTGTATATATGTACATGCATATTTATTGAACAGGTTACATCAAAGGGGCTAGAGAAGAGGAATAAAATTTTGTGCCCGACGAATAGGTACACATTTACTGTTTTGTTTGGGTGATAATTTTATGAGCCTGTTGGCTAGCCGCTTGGCTTTTTCTTTTTCTTTTTGACATGAGACGCCCGTGTGGCTATTTGGGAATTTTCCCAGCCCCTCCCGTACAAAGGAGGTTATGGCGAAATTTTTCAAAATTTAAAGGCGTTAGTGAAATAATTGAAGTGAAAATGATATAGGAATTTTTGAATGAACTATATTTATATAAATATATAAATATAAATAAAATTAAAACGAAACGTGGCCGTGCAGTTCGTGTTTTGAAACCGTGATTTCAAACGACTAGTGCGGGAAATCCGACCATTGGATTTTCCCGAAACCGCAACCGTTGGGTTCGCCTTGGAAATATCTTCCCAGCGGCACCAACTTTGTAAAGATCCGACGGTTGGATTTTCTGGAATGTTTAATTCAAATCTGAAGAAAAACAGCGCCAGAAAGGATTATATTTATATATATATATAAATAAATATAATTAAATTAAATCGAATAACGACACTGCAGTTCGTAAATTGAAATCGTAACTTCAAATGACTAGTGTGGAAGATCCGACCGTCGGATTTTCCCAAAACTGAAACCGTTGGATTCGTTTTGAAATGACCTTCCTAATGATATAAAATTTGTGAAGATCCAACGGTTAGATTTTCAGATATGTGTAAAACAAAATTAGCAAAAAATAGCACCAGTGCATCGGCACGACCTGAAACATCGTTTAATTAAATATGGCCGTTTTAAATTAAATAAAAATGGCGATATATCGTTATAAAATACTATAGACGATATAGAGTGGAAATAAACCAATTTCACTATGTTGGCATGATATGTGATGGTTGAATGTATTTAACATGAGAATATAACTAAAGAACTGAAATGTGAATGTTGAATAGTCCAACCATGTGATAAATTGATTTGAAAATCTAAATATACGTGGATTATTTGAAAAGGCCGAGTTCATCTCATTTCAAATAATCGATCGACGTTGAGAAGTCGAAGAGTCGAAGACGGTTGAAGACCGACGATCTTCACATTGGATGGATGGGCGCTACTGATGCTCGTGATTGGAGTAGCTACCATGAAGGAACTGAAGTAGTAGCCGTCCAAACATACTGTTGATTGTACGGATATGGGAGGAACTGGTGCCTCCGGTTTCGTTTAGACCCAGAACGGACTTGTAAATGGACTGTGTGTCTGACATTGGATTTTTTCTGTGCTGATTGATCTCTGTTAAATATATATCTGTTTGGCGGCGGAGAATTTATTCTCTTGCTTAACGCCCTTCTCTGAGACGTACGAGCTCAGAGGTTATGTATTGATAGAAATCAGTCGCATGGAGTGGATTGCCTGTGTGGCATGCCTAAGTGGCATATGATCAAGGCTTCTGTTGCAAAGCAAAGTCTTGTGGTTGATGATCAAAGCATGGTCTGTGTGACGTAGCTTTGTGTATAACGTGAATTAGCGAGCCTCACACCCCGGTATGAGTCAAAAACGGGAGACGGACCGCTGGGAGAGCACGACTTTTCTTTCTAGCTAAGGTGGTGTCAGTGACCTACCAGCCCTGACATTATATATACTTTTCACCTATGTGGTTGTTGGAATGCGAGGCGCCTCGATTATAAGTCTGTAAGGACCAGGAAACGTGTGTTCAGGAATAACTAATCCTCAAAAGTAAGAGAGGACCGGCCCAGCCGATTCCAAGGATCAGAGCGGGCTCCTGGGACATTTGCTAAAGTGTCTCGAATCGAAGAGGAGCTTGCCCCTTGCCTCGACTCATGAAGGAATCCAATTTCCAATAGGAAATATGCGAACGTGATTGTATTACTAGTAGGGAGATATGATATATGGTACCCATGCCGTCTAGGATTGATATTTATGATGGAATTTGCTTTTAAAACATATATGCACTAGTAATAATATCAAACACTTTTGTTTTATACGTATGAAGCATTTTTGGCCATTATAAGGTAAAACTCTATCCTCCGGCTTGCGTTGCATTGTGTGATGGGACCTGAGTCTTATAATGGCTTCATTTTATAAAAAGCATTGCGATGATTTAATTATTTACTTTATTTCATGCACTAGCACTCACTGGAGTAAACCCGTTCCACAAAAGTGGCGTGGTCCTTTGATTTGCCTTATTATTGTTGTTAATAAGTTAAGTAGATTTCTCATACCAGTCCCATGACTGACTCGTAGTTTGTTTCACCTCTCAAACTCGGGTGCCCTCATTTTCGCACGGGCAGCCTAGTTACATGTTTCTGACGCACTTTTGGCTCATGGCGGGGCTTGACTACACCATGCTGACTTGGATTTTCTCCGCCATTATTGTATCTATATTGTGATTCCGCCATTGGCGATGTAGACTGATATTTATTTTGTGTACTCTTTATGTATGATTCCGCCTCAGGCGATGGTGACTGACTATGTATCATTATGCACTAAGTTGTATCATGTACTGTGCTTCTCTGATGTGATGATATCTATATGATTCCGCTGTCATATGTGTGTAAATTATTCTATTTTCTGTTTATGCTATTATCTATGATCTGCTAATGATGATTAATGTGTTATATTCCAATGATTATCCTTAACACCGTGTCACGGGGTTTTGGGATCGTCACAGTGTACGTCAAATATCATCCCAATACCCGTGTGGGGTTTCAAACAATCAAACACATATTTTATTTGTGCAGTTGAGCGATGTGTAAAATTTATCGTCCCAATCAATATCAGTCAAATGTGTGTATATAAACAAATCGTCCGATTTGTTTATTTTTATTTCCTTTCATATACGCGTTAAAAATTCTATTTTTAACCTTAAAATATTTTTAACTATTTAAATATTTTATTTCATTTCACATCACACAATCAACTACACATCAGAATCAAACAACCAAGCAAACAAGCCGTCCATGGTCTGTGGACGACGGGTGTCGGGTGCTACTAAACACCGTCTGCATCCTAGTATATATTTTAACTAGAAAACAAAATTAAAAGGTGAGAAGTTCTCATTGATTAGCTAATCCAATCCCACGACTCTTCTTATGTAGAAATCTTCGCCGTTCTTGCCTCTTGTCACTTTCTTTGCCCGTATTCTCTACATATGTAAAAATCGAATTTTTACTTTGTTATTCAATATATAAAAATCGAATTTTTACTTTGTTATTCAATATATAAAAATTGAATTTTTACTTTGCTATTCAATATATAAAAATTGAATTTTTACTTTGCTATTCAATATATAAAAATCGAATTTTTACTTTGCTATTCAATATATAAAAATCGCGTTTTTACGTTGCTATTCAATATATAAAAATCGCGTTTTTACGTTGCTATTCAATATATAAAAAATTGCGTTTTTACGTTGCTATTCAATATATAAAAATCGCGTTTTTACGTTGCTATTCAATATATAAAAAATCGCGTTTTTACTTTGCTATTCAATATGTAAAAATCGAATTTTTATTCTTTCTATAATATAAAAATTATATTTTTCTAATGAATAAAAATCAAATCTTTCTAATGAATAAAAATCGAATCTTTCCAAATGAATAAAAATCTAATTTTTACATACCGTTCATATGAATAAAAATCTAATCTTTTCTTCTATAAAAATGTAATCTTTTCATATAGAAAAATATAATCTTTCCCTTATAAAAATCAAATATTTTTATTCAATAAAAATAAAATTGATTTTTAATAAATAAATGAAGATAAAATAAATGGAAGAACTTACAGCACGTGGCGAGGAGGGTAAAGATGTAGCACCGGAGTTGCTGAGGTGGCGGGGAGGCTCCTCAGGGCGGATTGGAGGGGAGGAAGGCCAAGGGGGAGGAGATGGCGGCAGAGGGGGGTCGCGCAGGCGGAAGAGGGGGGGGGGGGGGTAGTGCGTCGCACGCAGGTGGAAGGGGGAGGGGGGGGTAGCGTGTCGCGCGTAGGCGGAAGGGGGGGGTAGCGCGTCGCGCGCAGATGGAAGGGGGGTAGCGCGTCGCGCGCAGGCGGAAAGGGGGGGGGGGGTAGCGCGGTGGCGGCTCTGACGGGGGGGGGGGGGGGGGTGGCGCGTCGATTAGGGTTCACTTTTTTTTTTCGTTCGAATTGAACAGATGAGGGAGGGAGGGAGAGAATATGAAGGTAAGCGGGGAGGTTAAGTGTTTTATAATTTAATTAATATTATATTTAATTCTCCAATTGTTGACTTTTTATTTCGACCTCAAAATTGAACCCACCGACTATCGTCCATAGCTAATTACCCCCATTCCGAACACAATGGGATATGTATCGTAAGCTGATTCGATCGTTTCCATCAGTTTTCATTAAAATCAAAATATATCTCTATATATTGAATTTGAACGCGCATTTCACTTTACTGGGGTCACATACTAACTCGAAAAATTCCAGAAAAATATTTTCTAGCTTCGTATTGACGATACGGTCCTAACAAAACTAGTTTCGTCGAATTCTGAGACCGTTTGAAAAATGGCCAAATTCCAGTCGATTAAAATCAACTGAAACTGGTCAAACGCGTTTTCCTTTGCCACGCTCACACATTGGTTCGAAAAATTATGAAAATTGGAATGTAGCAATAACTTGACATTACGGATCCAACAAAAGTGGTTTCATCGAAATCCGAGGTCGTTTGCAAAATGGCTATTTTCAAGGGCCGAAATTCCATAGCGACTATTCTGAAATTTCAACTGGACATATCTTTTGATCCCCGCTATGAAATTTCAATTTTTCGGATTCTTTGGAAAGATATTATCAATTAGATTCGAATATTTTTGGTTTCACTAAAATCCGGTTAATTTGAATCCTGTACATCCATTTGAAGTTTGAAATCGAATTATCGAACTACCGCGCCATTTTCAATTCCTTTTATAATTCTAAATAAATATTTATATTCTAACGGCGATCTATATAAATATATTCATTCGAATTCCATTCAAAATAAATTTCTCGTCGTTATTATTTAAAATAATTCATTTTAAATAATCAAAATTCGCTAAAATTGCCAAAATAAAAATTTTAAACTGGCCCAGATTTCCGGGTTATTATAAAATTTCATCCAATATACATCACGATGCCAAAATTAGGAGGGGACTATAATTATGATGCCATGATGAACGATTGTTTAGGATTCAATGCGGTGGAAGCTGCTTGAGATGGCTATAGTGGTTTGTCAAGATTGCAAGATGGTAGCAGGTTAGGAGATGGTAGCAGTGGTTGGTTTAGATGACAAGGTAGCATTAGTTTTTGAGGCAACAACATGGTTGGTCAAGGTGGATTGCGAGACAATGGTCACATGGTTAGTTAAGATTGTTGATCTATTTTTTAATAAGTAACATTCTAAAAGGCTATATAAAACTAGGATTATCTATAAGCAAAAACACATATAGAATTATTTGTGTATAATGCTAATTTAGTTTAGCAATTTTCAAACTATAATAAATAATGAAAATGCTAGTTTAATTTATCATATTCTAAACTTTAAAAATTGAATATAACATAGTTTTAATTTTATATTAGTTTAATTTAGTATTTTTTGAACTATAGAAAATGAATATAACATCGAATGTATATCATACTAATTTAATTTTTCATTTTTCTTAGCCTATAAAATTATATGATAGTAATCTTTTAATAGAATGTGCTGCATAATAATTGAAATAATATTTGTATTTCTAAAGTTCATTGCAATGAATTTGATTGTGTTAAGTGATAATAGTTAATATTAACATGGAAAATTGTATTCCAACCTAAGAATTTAGTTAGTTGCCCCCATTTTATCAAAAAATATGATGACGAAAATGTCTTCTTTTTGTTGTTTCTTTTCCTTCGATTTTTTTTAACATCTCGCGGTTGCATTATGTGGTTTTTCAGTGTACCTCGTACTTACCTTACGTGGTCCATGAAGGAACCACGAAGAGAAACTACATGGTACTCTAACGAACCATGTAAGGCAACTACGAGGTACAGTGAAAAACTACGTAGTCACCCTACGTGGAAGGGTATTTTTGGGTTTTTTTTAAACAGTGGGGGACTACTAATCAAATTCCTGGGTTTACCGATTTTTTCAAGTTTTGGGGGGTTACTAACTAAAATCCTAGGTTGGAATACAATTTGCCTAATAACATTAGTACAATCAAAGTGCATAAGAATGAATGGAATGAGTTGAATGATAACTAAATATTGTATTTGTATTTTAAAGTGCATCAGATTGAATGAAATATGCTGAACGATAATTAAAAATAGCACTTGTATTTTCGAGTGCATTAGATTAAAAAGTGCATGCTCAGCTATAATTAAAAATATCATTTATATTATTAAAGTGTGTTACTGTGTATCGAATATGAATGATAACTAAAAATATTATTTATTTTGTTAAAGTGCATTACAATGTATTAAATGTGATGAATGATAGCTAAAAATATCATTTGTATTTTCAGAATGCATTAAATTGAATGAGATGTGTTGAATGATGATTAAAATATCACCTTATATGTCATTTATGTTATTACGTGCTTGATTGAAGTTTCTTTTTTCACACATTGATTATGAAAAAGGACTTCACAAGTAAAATGCAACATCACACTATCATTTGTATGTCATATCGATTAAGTTTTGCATTTGCTTGTCTTTTACATTCTGTGGTTTGTTCATTTAAACAAAGTATCTTAGGTACAGATTGATTCTCATACATATCATATTAGGTTTGACATCTGGTTGGCTTTTGCGTCCATAAACACCTGACTAGTTCTGGCATTTGATTTTCTTTTGCATTTCATGGTTTGCCGAGATAAACAATGTATCTTTGGTACAAATCAGTTTTCACACATGCCTTAGTATGTTTTTCATCTTGTAATATTTTTCTTTCTTTTTGCATCCATAAGTACCTGATTAGGTTCTATACTCCGTTGTCTCTTGCATTCCATGTTTTACTCGGTTAAGCAATGCATTTTGGTTACCGATCGATTTTCATATGTACCAATTAGGTTTGGAATCTAGTTGGTTTTTTCATCCATGTGTACTCAATTAAGTTTGGTATTATGTTGTCTTTTTCATTACATGATTTGCTCAGTTACTCGGTTAAGCAATGTATCTTGGATACATATTGGTTTTTATACGTACCGTATTTGACATTCGATTGGCTTTTGCCTCCATAAGAACATTATGGGTTCTCAGTAGATATCTTGTCACATGTTATTGAGCTTTAGGCTCTCAATCATCACTTCTGGTGCCTTTCATTTTCAACGTCTCAGTCATCACTTCTAGTACCTTTCAGTTACAGATCGGATGTCGAAAGTCAAAACCATAGGTCAAAGTGTCCTTTTTTTCTTTTTTTTGATTCATAAAATTATGTTGTAAAACATATCATTTAAAGTTCATGTTATATAATTAATATAAGGTGAACTCTTGAAAGGATTGGGTTGGTAATGTTTTAAAATTTTCGTTATATATTCCTTCCCCGTTGTAGGATTGATCTTAGAACCTCGAGAATAGTTGTACTTAGAGGATTTCTTAAAGCATTGCTTTATTGAGATAACTCGTTGTGAAATATTTTAATGGCGATCTTTATCAAATAAATAATTTCAGATTTTTTTTTTTAAATCTATCCTCATATAAGGTTTTCAAAAAAGAATAATTTAGAATACAGTGCCCTATAGCGGAAATATCTCGATTTCCCATTTTATCTTTCTAAATGTGGTCTTACATACGTTTTAATTTTTAAAAGCTACCAGTGACACAATAACGCTATAATATGCACATTACTACAAGACTCACTATACAACACCATGAATGATATTTTGACTATCGCTCACTATTTGGATGACATTGTAAAGCCGTGGAACTATCTTTATACAATGTCTGGTTGTGACTCACTTGGTGCATTCAACATGTTTAACCTTCTATAAGTTACACTTTACACGACACTTTGGTTGTGGCTCACTTTGCATACTTTATAGTCGTACGTCTCTCCTCACATGTCCCCCTTGGCTGCGACTCACTACCATTAGATATTTACCTAACGCATTGTTACCGACTGAGATGATGATGATAATGGTTTTGATGACAAAAACCTTGTTTTAACTATTACTATTATTATAAAATATATACTACCACTATTATGCATGTATATATTTATATGTGTGTGTGTGCACGTATCAATATTGAAGACTGTACATGTTAAAGATTCAAGATTACAAAGAAGAAGGGTTCAAGATTGAAGACTCATGAGTAACAGGAGTTCAATAAATGAGGATAAGAAATAGAGTATAGAAATTTTGTGAAAATTCTAATAGCACTTAAATTCTTATTCCATTTTTTAAAACAATTTTAGCCTTAAAATATTTTAAAATATTAAGTTGATTTCAAAATTACTTCCTGTTTAAATTATATATCATTTAATATTTAAAATTATTTCTTGAATTTTAAATCTAACTCCTAATTTGAATATTTTAGACTTCTTACTTATGTTTTTGTTTAAATTATATGTCTATATTTAAGTTTTGTTATTATTTTCTTATATTCATATATATAATTTTATATACTAAGTTTCAAAGTGTTTTATATTTATATATATTTATAGTTTTATATTAAGTTTTATATCACTTTTATAGATTATAGATATATGTTTTTAGTTTATATTCTTACTCTATTATACTACTTTAATATATAAGAAAATAGTTTATTTAAACTCCAAAATTACCTTGAACTATTTACACATCATTTATATTGTTTTCAAAATTTTAAATTTCAAAATTCCCTAAGGCATGTCTACATTCCCTAACACCCCATGTCGAAAAGATACCCATTATTTCTAATTTTCAAATTTCAAATTTCAAAGAAGCGTCTATTTGTGTAAATATTTTTCTGAAAGGATATGATTGTTGATACACTATAAATACCATCTAATTCGATTTTTTTTAACTTCTTTCATTGTCTTCTTCTTATCTTTTCTCCTCTCTATTAATACTCTTAAATTTCAAGTTATTATAATCAAACTTCGCTGAAATTCAAAGAGAATTAAACCAATTCATTTCTAGTTTGATTCTCTACCATTTTCTCTCAAAGAATCAGGTGCTATTCAGAGTTATAGAAGTATTTGTAACCAAAGATCGCAACATTAAAGTTCTACCAGTCTTTCTTCTATACTGATACTAAAAAGGTGTGGTTGTCGCCCGTCAAATCAACTGGGTGTGATTGTAGCCCAGAAAATCACATTGTTTTGGAAAAAGGTGGGGGTGGGCCTCGTAGCCTGTGAAATCGAGGATTGTAATTTGAATATTATTTGAAAAGAAATCAACTCAGAGTTGTGCGAGATTGAAAGTAGAGTAACACCGACCTAGATAAAAATCATGATGTGTTCTTTCCTTCACTACTTTTACTTTTATTTTGCATCTGCATCTGATATTATGATTGTTTCATATCTGTGATTTGCATTAGTTTCTGATATATTCAAAAAGATTTCATAAAATTCATAAATTCCATTAAACATTATTCACCCGCCACGATTGTTAAGATTACCTTAGGATTCAATATCTGCAATTCCCAATAATTGATACCAGAGCAATGGTTTCCAAAGTTATCATAATCTAATTTTAAAAAATGGAGTTTTTTCTTATAAGATCATAAACACTATTTTCATACGAATACATTACATAATCATCATGATGTTGTTGTTTAAAATTACATTCAGTTATTTTGAAAAGTCACTTGATTCTTTAAAAAAATGTTGTGTTGTTTTTATAGAGGAAGAGTTACGTCTGATGACTATTGATTAAAAAACACCAGATGATCATTCATCGATCAAAATAATGGATGGAGATAAAGAAACATGAAGACAAACATTTGGATGAAGTGACGAAAACACTAGACTGGAGACATCAACAAAATCGATAATCCTAAAACTTTATTTTTTTAATGAATGATCTATGTGGAGAGTAATTTTAGATCTTGAAAATAATCAAAATTAAATAAACAAGTAGAAAGAAAGATTTCCTTCCAAAAATAATGGCTAGTTTTTAAATTGAAAAGACACTTTTGTTTTTGAAATATCTTACGATTTTATCTATAAAGTAGTAAATCTTAAAGATTTATAATTAATATTACTTATTGAAAGTTTGGAAAAGGTTTTAACGAATAACAAATTTTTAATTTTATAGAAGTTTTATAAAATCAACTATGAACTTTGAAAACGAGGCAAAAAATATTTAAATCCAAGAAATTATAAATTAATAATTTATTATTGAAATTTTTTACATGTATAGTAGAGAGTTATACTTGGTTATGTAAAAAATTTGGAGCCAAAATTCAAAATTTAACTGTTTTATTATTTTTGAATGAATAGGCACTCCGTTAGTTATAACGGCTTTATTTCAAATTTTGGAGCGAAATTTCAAATTTTAATGGTTTTAAAATTAAGCTATTTTTCTATAATAATTTTTTTAGAGGCTGTAATCTATATTTTAACTATTAAAAATTATGAATGCATTTCAAATAATGTAACATTTTTTATTTTTGTTTAAAACTAGTTACTCTCTTTTAATGTCGAACAACATATTAAAATTTGTAATTTTGTAGAAAACTTTGAATTAAATATTTTTTCATGAAAAAATTCTTCATAAAACTACAAATATTTATGTACCTTCATTAGATATTTAAAGATAGAGCTCGAAGTTTTAATATTTGTTATTTTCATATAATTCATCACTTAATGGTTATAATAACCATTTTTCTAAAGTGGACAATTGTAATATTGATTTTTTATATCTTTTTATACAACAATATTTAATAAATAAAAATTACTTTCTAGAATATAGTTAGTAAGCATAACTATAGTAAATTTTCGAATATTTAGATTAATGAACCTTTTTCATTCATTTTGATTATTATGAACAGACACTTCAACTACCAACCTGTATTTTTAGAATAAAAAATTACTTTTGATGATATTTTCTCTTCATAATTAATCAAAAAACTTTCTTAGAAAACTTTGTAAAGTTTTTATATCTAAAAACAACCCAACAATAATTTGTCATGATTACACCAATAGAAAAATATACCTTTTTTATAATTCCAACTCTTCAAATATCGATTTTACTTCTCTTTTAGTTCTCTTTTACTTCTCTCTTAGTTCTCACTAACTTTAGATAAGATCTTAACTACATAATTTCGTATAATTTGACTGAATGAATTTTGGATGTAACCCTCTATTTATAGGTTTCCTTGATTAATTAGAATGCGCCACTTATCATACAAATACATAAGAAACACATGCGAAATGACATGTGTACCACACTTGTCATTTGGAACATATGCATGATGACAAGTGTCCTTACACATGTAATTAAATTAATGCATATGAAATTTAAAAATAATAAATACTAATTACATCATTTGATATGTTAAAGACACATTATTTCATATATAATAAGCTTATTATTAGAATTACTCTTTGTATAAAATATAACTTATCACATTTTTTTGGGTTTTCCAAAACCTGTACAAAACTTGGTTATTTAGTTTTTTAGTCATTGTTATTTTTACATAATATACTAATATAGTCAATTAAAAATATTTTATCATATCACTAAACATTTTATAAAGTAATTGTAATATATACATAATTTTTAATTATATGAAGTAATATAAGTTTGAATGAATTTTGTTTCACTTATCAAAAATTATGCTTTAATTAATTAAAATATATAAACGTCTTTACCACAATTTGACACTTAAAGTTATATAATAATAACATTAGCTTTAATATCTTATATATATATATATACATATATATCTTATTTATATAGTTTTGAATATATGTTTATATAATAATGGTTTGCTTTATATGATAATTTTTTTCTTTAAAAGATATTCAATATTCACTAAATTATTTATAGTTCAAAATTATACTTTAAATACATATTTTTTAGAAAATTGATTTGAATATATCTTATATATATTATTTATATAGTTATGAATATATGTTTATATAATAATGGTTTGTTTTATATGATAATTTTTTTCTTTAAAAGATATTCAATGTTCACTAAATTATTTATAATTTAAAATTATAGTTTAAATACATATTTTTTAGCAAATTGATTTGAATATTTTGATTACTACATTTCATGAATATATTATAGTTTTAATTTAATTAATTGCTTTAAACGCTTGTCTTCACTACCCTTTTAATCTCGCTCATTAGTATCTTTAACCTAAGTCTACGAACAAGTGTGTATTACCTTTGTTTGGTTAAAGTAATTATATATAAATATATGTATGTATATATGTATTTGCATGATTATTAGATATTACTTATCACCAAAGATTGTACTTTGAATATCTCTTACCGAAATACATATCATCATCAAAATCATTCTACATATTATTATTTTTACTTTGTAGTTACATTATTATTATACATCTAATTTCATATCACACTTCATTATCATAAATTATAATGCAAATCATACTAAAATCATTCACATCACAAGTTGCACTTCATTTTGTATATCATCTCATATTGCTTCGCGTATGACATACATTTCATAATGCATTACAAACAACATACTGCATATATTGCATTACATATTAACTTTAACTCCACACATAATAAGTGTATTATATGGGCAGTTTTGTATTGTTATCTTAAAAAGTATAAGACGGTTGACTTGTTTGGTTTATTTGACTTGATTGACTTATTTGACATGATTGGATTTGATGTGTGTGTGTGTGTTGATAGGTTTGTTTGAAATATACTTATACATAAGTAGCATTGAATAATATAACTATACACATCTTTTTCACAACATATTACTTTACTTTCATATAGTTCTTCTAGTATTAGATCAAGGGGGAGCTTTATAGTTTTCTAGCATGGGCTGAAGTTCTATGAAATGTATGAATTGACATATATTGTTTGATTTGGTTGATTTAGTTTAAATTGTTGTTTTGATTGGAACTGTTGGATCTAGATTAACCCCAGAGGGGAGGGGGTGAATAGGGTTTATCACAGTTTTTAACTGAATTAAAAATCTAATGAGATATATAATAGTAAATAAATCACAGAATATAGCAGAAACAGAAGTGCAGAAAATAAATCACACACAGATGTACCCAGCTTCGGCAAAACCCTGCCTACTCCTGCATTTCTAAGGTTTCTACTAGGTGATAGAACGGATCCCGCATACAAGACCATGTACACTCGCAAACCCTGCTCTTATTCAAACCCTACGCTCAAAACCGTAGACTGATCGATACCCCCTTGGTCAGATTTCCCCTGGTTACGACCCCGTAACTAGTAACCCTAGTTTTTACAGACTCTAGTAAACTATCAGTCAACACCCTGACTGGATCCCTCCTAGATTTTACAGACTCTAGAACTGATTGACGAATTTTCAAATACAAAATAAAATAGAAAATACAACAAAAATTAAATGCAAATTGAAACCCTAGGAGAATTAAGAATAAAGGGTCATCCCCTTTTTAAAATATTGGCCTAGCCCATTTTAAACTGTGTTAGCCCGTTCCTTCTTTCATTTGCCCGATCTCCTTTGTCACTGGGAAAATTAAATGGCGGCTGTGATTTATAGGGTTTCTGCATCTTCCCCAAATCGTGTTTCTTGATTAATCGAATTTGTTTCTCTGTATGTTGCTTTGGGATTGATCTCAAGGGCGTCTGGCTTCACTGATTGAGAGTTTCGACCGAAAACAAATTGTGAGTAAATTCAATTTGATTTGTTGCTCTTCAGTTTTTGGCTTGTGGTTTCAAATTCAATCTCTATATGCCTGTGATGATGTAGTTGTGTATGTGTAGGGTCGAACGAAACCCTAAAATGCTCTGATTTCCCTATTTGTTTTGGTCTGATTGATTGTGCAGTTTCTTCGATTGTTTCCCTGGTTAATTGATGAAATTGGACTTGTTCTTGGCATTTGTCCCTGTCTTAATTTGATATTATCCCATGAAAAAATTTCTGGAATGTTTTAAAACTGGAAATATTTAATTCCAATTCATCTTTGAGTGAAACTGAGTCATACTGGAAATGTGTTGTCCCTTTTGAATTTATGCCGTGACTCATTTCTCTGATTATTTGATTTCTTACCAAAAATTGATGCATGTAAATTTCTGAAATGAAACATTCCTGCTTTGGTGCCGTGACTATACTATTGTTCACAAAAAAAACTTTCCTTGTCAAGTTTGTTCATGCGTGATTTTGGCCTACAATGAAAACTGATTTGACACTTTGCCAATTCTAGTATTGTCCAAAAAAATGCAGTGAACCAAAAGTTGATTTCAGGAAAAATTGTTTATAGAAAATTTTGAACCGATTAGAACCTTGCCACATATACACAGTGAGATTTCTTGAGTCAATTTAACACTTTCCAAATATTCACGAGCACTGATGGACTGTTTAAATTATTGTGCCATAAAAAAAACTGTTCAATGTTTTGTCAAATTGATTGAATTTGCTAGAATAAAAACCTGTCCAAAAATGGGTTTATAAAATCTGGAAACTCTCTTGCCATTCTTTAAAAAAAATTAAAGCGTGAAACATTTTTGGAAACAAAAATTGTTTTTGCCCAAAATTGATGTCAAGACTCCTCTATTAATTTTCCATAATTGTTGACCTCTTTGTTTGTCATTGTTGATTGTTCACATGCCAAGTAACACATTGTCCTACTGTAAAACTTATGACTTGGCCAATATATTGCTTCATTTTGCCTTTTCAAACGAGCTACCAAGTTGAACTTTTCATACATGTTGACTGTGCTTATTCAAGTTTGCATGTTCACTTAAATTAGAAATCACTTGATTTTGGATCATTTTCTTGAGTTGTCTACCATGCATGCTTGTCACTTTGATATGTTGTTGTATCATTGAATTTTTGTTGCACCATCACTGCTTTGACATGTTTGCTGAATCATGTCTCGACCACTCTTGCAAAACTGTTATTTCTTGTTGATCATGCATGTATTTCTTTTTTTCACTGAAATATGTTGCACTTGCTGATCCACTCTATCTCATTGAAATTATATGTTGCTGCCTCCATGTTGACTTGATATTGATCACACTGACTTGTGCATATGTTATTTGCCACTGCTTTATTTATATCCATGCACAAGTTGGAATTTGCATAGTTCAAAATTATTGCACGTTCACACTTGAATCAGCTTGAACCATTTTCTTTCAATGCTGCTTGCATTTCTGTGTACTTCATGTTGACTTGAACTTGCTGCATATAGTTGTGCACCACTTGCTTGTGCTTGAACAATGACTTTGGTGTTTTTGGGTTGCCTTCGACCATATTGATTATTGTTGCAATGAGTCGAGATGGTCCACGTGGCTACTCCTCAGTTGTACACTAGACTGGCGAGGCAGTGCACACGTGTATATATATACACGTGCGTATATGCAGCCATTCAGAAAATTTCCTGTCCCTGTACATATACAGACTGTCTGGACACAGATAAATCAGATCAAGTCATGAAAAATGATGAGAAACACACTAGAAATCTGAGGCAAATAAAATTTCAAAAATAAAATTCAAATATGCATGTATTCAGGTTTTATTTCTACTGCAGTGTACTCTGTGTGTGTTTCATGTGACAAGTAAGCAGATGATGACTGGACTGACAGTGAAGGGCTGTGAAGACAAAAGCAGAAGACAAAAGACAAGTATATTGCAATGTCAGTGTGTATAACAGTAGTGAACGAATGTATATAGTAAAATGAGTGATTGTATATATGTATGAGATATATAGACAGAGTGTTATAGTGAGGAGCTGTGTAACACCAGAATTGTACTGATGTTTGTATTAAACAAATTTGTCTGAAATAAAATATTATTTTTATTGCGTTCAAACAAATTTGTCTAACGTATTCAGTTTATACACAAGTACAATATCATGTGTAATATCTGTGAATGTGTACAAATAGTGGAGTCATATAATTTGTACTGTTTGAATGTTGAAATAAAATATTATATTTAAATAAAATACTATGAGAATATTTAAATTTCTGTACAGTTGTATTTTCTTTAAATGTTATATTATATTCCTGTCTGTGATGTAGATATGAAACAGTACAGCAACAAACACATTTAAAATAATATTTATTTGTTTGTTATCATCAAACAAAAATCATATAATTGTGTATACAACTACGTTATATACAACAATCTCCCCCTTTTGATGATGACAAACAAATAAAAGATTTTGATCACAACAAATGTGTTTGACAGTGAATATTGAACTCCCCCTATTTACTAGCTCCCCCTACAACACACAAATCCCCCTATAATTGTGCATGAGTGAAATGAATGAATAATAATGAATTTTCAAAACTAAAAATATTTATAATATATTCACTCAAAAATGAAAATCTCAACCCATTCTCCCCCTTTTGTTATCATCAAAAGGATTCAAAAATTAAAATATAGATGAAAAATGACTAAAATATAATTTCAGCTTAAGAGGAAGAAAGATCATCTCAATCGGTCAAACAAAAATCATAATATTCTGAGAACAGGTGGCATATTTCACATTGTAGATAATGACGGATTTACGATGAATTATATATAAAATGGGGAGAGTTAAAAAATGAGTTCCAATTATTTTCCAAAGAATTTTTATAAAAATGAGGTTCAAAAACAGTGATGGAATGTGGACTATAATTAATAATTCAATTTAAGTGACAAAATCGAATATTGTCAAATCCCAATAGCTATCAATCAACAAATCATAATACATCATAAAATTTCAACATATTTCACAGAATAGAATATGGATTGATAGACTGGTTTTTACACACCAAGGAGAATTTCAAATTAATTTCTATTTAGCACATTTTTTTTATTTTATTTAAGAGCACACTGACCACGCATAACCAGAGCTTGGATTTTTAAATAAAGTCAGTTGCAGCTTAAATTATAAGTTGTCTCATAACCATGCATGACCAGAGCTTGGATTTTTAAATGAGGTTAGAGACACACTTATGTATAAATTATATTTATTATTTTCAGCTTCAAAATAGAAAAACTCCTCAGTATATAAAACTAGTATGAATGATAGAAATGCGGTAGGTACAGAAATGGACTGTGAAATAAATTTCTAAATTAATAATATTATGAAATATGATCAACTGTACCGAGATCATTGAAAAAATTTCAATTTTCACTAATTCTGAATAATAACATAACCACAACTCCATCACACATATTTTCACTGTTTTATTCAAAATGATATATATATATATATATTTTTAAAATAAACTCTCCACATTAATATATATAAAAAATGATGGATGGCAGAATAATGGTAGAGAATGAAGATGGTCGTGAAATAATTGCTAGCTCAAAGATATTATAATATATGTTCAACCATCATGAAAATCTAAATAAAAACTCCTCTTGTTGTAAAATATACTGCAGTCACAATTCATCACAAATTCAAATTCTAATAATAATTTTGATGAATGATAAATACAGTTCAATTTGGATATTGATTTCAATTTCTGAATGAATAATCAATAAATAATTTTAAAATTGAAAAACAATTACAAGAGGAATATGAAGATCTATACATAGAGAAGATTTGAATCTAAGTGTAGATGTGTGAGACAAATAAAAGGCACTTCAGATACCCCTTGGTGTCCCTATTAATGAGGATTATAATCACACTGGAGATAAACCAGGATTTCACGGACAAATAGAAAAACGATCACAAGGCCCAAGCAGACAAGATTAGCAAATAAATTTAATCTATCATGGCAGCGGTCAAAAACAGGCAGATTTTTGAAAACATTTTTCAAATAACAGTATCATAGCAGCATAGAAAAAACAACAGCATAGCAGACTCGTCAGAAGATGATGGTAATGTAAAGATCATTCATGATCCAAGATAAGAAATATCGTTTATTTGAAATCATTTGAGGAATATGAAAAACTCTAGACTCAATGAATTGATCACACCAAATTATTAATTTCAGATTCAAGATGTGTGTGAGATTCAATAAACCAATAATTTCAAATGATTTTAAACAAACAAATATTTAAATCAAATAACCATGAAATAATTGAGAGATTTAAGACCATTTTTTCAAAGAATTTTCAAAGTTATCTCTGACAAATATAAGAGAAATATCAGGTCATTTACATCAAGTTTTGAAGATAATTCATGATTCAAAAAGTAAGAATTTATCTATTCGAAATCACTTGAATCAGTGTCAAGTTTTGAGATATAATGAATCTGTCACACAAGATTAATAATTTCAAATTTAAGTGGTTTGTGAGATTCAAAATACCAGGAATTTCAGTTGATTTCAAACAAACAAATTCCAGATAAAATTATCATGAATATAAGATGAATTCCAAGATGTAAACAAGGTGATTCAAGACAAAAACGGAATATCCAAGCCAATCTGAAAATCCATAAAATTATCACAATTGATAAGTAGCAGTATGCTGTAATGAGTATGATATTTAAAGCGTTTCCAAAAATGAATTGGAAGAACCTCATAACAACAGAGATGTGTGAAATTTCAATTGTTTTTTTAGATCTTCAAATAATTTAGAATTCATATTAACAGTGTTCAAGATATAACAGGAATACATCAACACTGTTAGGAATTCAGAGAATAGAAAATGAACTTCAAAACAATTAAAGATATTTATAAGGTTAAATTCAAGATATGGAAGTGATTAAAGACATTAGAGTTTTATTCAAGAGAAGCATATTTCCAGAAAAACATGACTTCTGCAATTTGAAGTTAATTGTAATGACCCGCATTTTTAGCCGTTGAATAATTAATTTATTTAATTATTAAATATCGATTTATCGATATCGAGAACGTGAATTAAATAATATTGAATATTTAATTAATAATTATAATATAATAAAATATATTATAATGTCGAAATAATCAAAAATATTGGAAATCACAATATTTTATGAACGGGGTTATCCCTAAGATGTAATTCAGCTTAGAGTTGAACTATATCGACGAATATATTCAATCGACGTCAGTTTGAACGTAGAATTATAATATAATTAAAACAGTGCTTGAAACGACGCGGCAGTTCGCTATTTGGCGATTTGAACTTCAAATGAGTATACAGGGTTCGTTTTAAATTGGACCTCTATGAAACAAGAAACGTATGGAGCTGGTGGGGTATATCTTCCAAGTGGAAGAGAAAAATCGGGATTTCATCGTGTAGATTTGGATTTACGTCCAAATCAAATTCCAGAAAAGTCGCTGTGAATTTCCTTTATAATTCGTAATGCTTTTTATATGTTATAAAAGGATTTTTTCAATGTAAATTGAATGTCAATTCAATCTGGACTCGAAATTGCAAGTATATAATTTTCTTGGAGCTGTATGATATTCCTTGGTAATTTTATACGATAATATAAAATTATGTATATTTAATTTAATTTTATTTAAATATATTTATATATTTAAATGGTCTGTTCAGCGCTTGAAAAATAGCCAGTTTTGCATACGACCTCCGTTTTCGACGAAACCAGTTTTGTTGGATCCAAAATGTCAAATTATTGTTAGATTCCCAGTTTCCTGATTTTTAGAGTCACTGTGTGGTCGTACGGATTTTTAGAGTGAAAAACAGTCAGTATTTTGACAGTTAAAAATACGCTGTGTGAGCAAACGGAGTCGGAATTCGATGAAACCAGTTTCGTTGGGACCGCAATGTCGAACTGTAGTTGCATGTCCAGTTTCGTGATTTTTGGGTATCGTGTGTGATCACACGAATTTTTAGAAGATAAATACAAATAGAAATTGGCAGAATAAAATATTAATGAAAAAATATCTAAGTTCTCTATAAATACACACCTTCCTTCCTAAACCTAATAAAAAAAGCCCACGACCTCATTTTACTTCAGCCGCCAAGTCCTTGAGGGAAAACCGTGAGATCTTACTTTTCCAAAAATCAAAGAAAGAAAATCAAAAGAAAATAAAATCAAAGTCTATAAATCTCAGAACTTATATACATGGATTCTATGATTGTTGCTCTTCGATCTGGAGTCCCTTTCAAGTGGTGCGATCAACATTGGTGCTCGTCGGTTGTGGGCAGCAAACTAGGGTTCGGGTTCGTTGGTATTTAAGGGATCGATTCAAGATTGTGGAGTTGGTTTTGAGATCGTGGGGTAGTTCCGCGTCTTGGCTGAGGGCCTGGTGGGTTTCGGTGAGGTTAACCGTCGCTCGATGTTTGAGCTCGATGGGAAATTGTATGTGACGCGTTTCACATCAGGGAGGCGCGGAGGGGATGACCAGTCGAGGAGCGACTCTGGTGAACATCGGAAGTAAAGTTCGGTTTCAATTTTATGAAGAAGGAAGGATGAACGAGCGTGGACGATTTGAATGGACTGTGGAAATTTGCTGAGACCGGCGTATTTTCAGTTGGGGGAGATGAAGAGGGTGGGCTCGGGTGTTCAAGGATGAGGATGGGCCGGGCTGTTAAATTGGTGAGGCCCAATGATTTTAATTTTAAGTTTTATTTCAATTAAAAGTGTATTAGTTTGTAACGGTAATAACTTACTCATACGTAATCAGAAATTCGAACGATTGAATCCATTGGGATCATAGATTTCAAATTTTTAATATTCATTGGAAAGCTCTTTTCGATACGAACCCAACGGTTCCGGTTTTAGGAGAATCCGACGGTCGGATCTCCCGCAACGTCCTTTCGAAGTCAATGGTCGAAATTCACGAACTGCCACGGCGCAGCGCGTTCTATTCAGGCCATTATATATATAATATATATATATATATTATATATATATTTCATTGATTTCCTTTTTAAAACGTATTTTATAAATAGTTTTAAATTCGTTTTCAAAACCATTTCAACACTATATTCAATTTCAAATCGAATTGATTTCAATTCAATTCGAATTCATTTCAGTTTTATTTAATTCGAATTCAAATTCATTTCAATTCAATTCTAATTCTAATTCGTTTCAATTCAATTCAATTTGAATTTACCTTCTATTTAATTCAATTCGAATTCATTTCAAATTGATTTCAATTCAATTTCAGTTCGTTTTAAATTTCATTCAAAATGATTTCAATTCGTTTTTAATTCAATTTCAATTTAATTCAATTTGAATTCATTTCTATTCAATTCGAATTCAAATTCACTTTCTATTCAATTCGAATCGAATTCATTTTCTATTCGATTCGAATTCATTTCAAATTGATTCAATAAAATTTTAATTTTAATTTTAATCTAATTTAATTTGAATTTCATTTCAAAATATTAAATTTTGAAATCACTTTTCAATATTCATTATAAATCGAATAAAATCGATATAAATATCGTTCGCGTCAAAATAACGCATCTCTTATCACCACGGCTTTATATTTTTCAAAAACTTCTTTATTTTATTCAACAAATGAATATTTATTCTATTCAACACATGAATCTATATTTCTTTCAACACACGACTAATCTCAACACATGAGTACTGTCAACACATCACTATTTTTGGTATGTAAAATATTTTATAAAACTATGGTATCTATCGTTTGATTTTAATTAGACTCCACCGTGAAGTAGTTCTAATTTTAAATATGATAAAGATGTAAATTTTATTATTAAAACATTCTACTCAACACACGAATATTTTCAACACATGAAAATCGTCAACACATGACTATTTTTATATTCAACACATGAATTTTCTTTTATAATATTCATTATTTTTCCGATTGGAATGAGGCCCAATCAATCACCATATAACGTTAATTGTATGGATTCCATACAACACATGTATATAATAGCAATGATAATCAATCAACCATCATCCAAGGTGCACCACACAACTGCATAAGCATCAAATATAAATAATCAACGCTTACACAATCTGTCGACTAAGACCAACTGTAACGGCAAGGAATTTCGCTCGATCTGAATCGATCGTTAAACCGACTAAGACCGTTCGAAAACCCCTGATCGTTTGAGAACAGGACAAAACAGAACGCAAACGGAAGAACATTTCATTGTTATTACAACAATTCCATCAGATACAAGAATATACAGAGTATAAATGAATAAATTACCTTCAAAAAATATCAGAGATTACAATAAATTACATAGCAGTGGAAAATAATATAAAACACAACTGAAAGTAATACACGGATACATAGCTTTCCGAGCATCGTTCCAGCTGTAAATCAGGACCCTGTGAATATAGATCTGCAAAACTAAAACTACTAGCTGCCCGTGTGGAAAATAGGGGCAACCAGAGTTTAGGTTAAAACAATAAACTCCAGGTCAGTCATGTGACTGGTGTGAGAACTAAAACAGTTATTAATCTTTATTTTTAAAGTTAGGTAAATCAAGGGACCACGCCGTATAACACGGAACGGGTTTCCTCCCAAGAATACCAGTGCATAAAACAAACAGCGCAATGCTAAATAAAGAAAAATGAAGCTGTTATAAGACCCAGGTCCCATCACACAATGCAACGCAAGCCAGAGGATAGGGTTTTCCCTTATAACAGCCAAAGCATGCTTGATACGTTTAAAACACATTATTTGATACTATTATAAGTGTATAGTGTCAAAACAATTTTCAATCATAAATATCAATCATAGGCGGCCTGGGTACCATCTATCATGTCGCCATACTAGTTCTACAATTAAAACCGCAATATCACGTATTGGAAATTGGATTCCGTCGTGAGCCGAGGCAAGGGGCAAGCTCCTCTCCGCGTTCGAGACACTCTAGCAATGCCTCAGGACCCCACTCTGATCCTTTGGAACCTCCAAGGCCGGTCCTCTCTTACTTGTGAGGATTGGTTATTCCTGAACACACGTTTCCCAGTCCTTACAGACCTATATCTGAGGCGCCTCGTATCCAACAACCACACATGTGAAAAGTATATAAATGTCAGGGCTGGTAGGTCATTGACACCACACTAGCTAGAAAGAAACGTCGTGCACTCCTTGGGTCCGTATCCCATTTTTGACTCATACCGAGGTGTGAGGCTCGAGAATTCACGTTATACACAAAGCTACGCCACACAGGCCATGCTTTGATCATCCACCACAAGACTTTGCTTTTCAACAGAAGCCTTGATCAATTGCCACTTACGCGTGCCACACTGGCAATTCACTCCATGCGACTGATGTCCATCGATATACAACCTCTGAGCTCGTACGTCTCAGAGAAGGGCGTTAAGCAAGAGAATAAATTCTCCGCCGCCAAACAAATGTATATTTAACAGAGATTAATCAACACAGAATAAAATCCAATGTCAGACACACAATCCATTTACAAGTCCGTTCTGGGTCTGAACGAAACCGGAGGCACTTTCCTCGCATATCCATCCATCTCCAAGTACGTCTAGACGATCACCAACTGTTTCCCTCATCTTGGGTGTACAACCCAATCGAGATCATCAGTGATCACCCAAACGATGTGAAGACTTCCGGTCTTCAACCACCGTCTTCATCTTCGACATCTCGTCGAATCGGTTATTCAGAATGGGTATAAACCCGGCCTTTCTGAATAACCCACGTATATGATAAGCAAATGTTACACAAACACAACAAACGCCTCATTCCAATTCAGAATATTCTTTTATTCACAAAATCACATTCTTAGGGAAAGGTTCCCATTAATTTTATCCAAGATAAATTCTTCTAAATTTATTCTTTAATCTTCCTTTGGATTTCATTTCAAACTAGTCGGGATTAGCGAACCACACCGAAGTAATTATTTATTTTATTTCCCAATCCCAACCTATTCATCCCCTGGAGCAAAACTGGTAATACTCCATACCTAACACCACGGTGTTATCGGTAAAATTAATTACCATTTCACGTTCAAATCTAATTAAAGATCTAACTATCGCTTTGGAGCAAAACTGGTGATACTCCACTCTCGATCACTTTTCAGATTTGATAATTTAAATTATCAACTCACATTTTAATCTAATTAAAGATTCATTAAAACTCCACTTAGTTTTAATCCTTTCAAAAATCAACATCCTGCCTTTAACTGGGTTAAAGAACCAATGTCATCTAAAACACGATTCACGATAAACCCAAATCACATTTGATATTAAATACAAGGCTCTGAATAGAAAATATACCGGCTTATATTCAATATCAAATTCTGAAACCAACAAATATTGTATTGGAAATAACGATATAAAATATCTTTCAAATTCCCATAATAATATCTGTATAGTCACGAAATCCAACATCGAAATATTCCGAAGATAATTTCGATTCAACTCCAGTCCAATTCACGTATTGGGAATATTGATTATTTTTAAAATCACTTTCAAATTCAATTTATTTATTCCAAAAATAAATTGATTTTAATTCTAGTTCAAAACTAGTTCATTTCGATAAAAATCTATTTTTATCTTTTCAAATGTGGAGTTTTTCACCCCAGTTCTTTCCAATTCACATATTATGATTTAATTTTATCAAGGCCCGTACAGTCGATTTCCATCAACGGCCATCGAACTGCACTTACAACGACTTTTTTCAAATTTGATTTGGACATAATTCCAAATCCAACCATTGGATTTCAAATTTCTAATATTCATTGGAAAGCTCTTCTCGATACGAACCCAACGGTTCCGGTTTTAGGAGAATCCGACGGTCGGATCTCCCGCAACATCAATTCTAAGTCAATGGTCGAAATTCACGAACTACCGCGGCACGGCACGTTCTATTCAGGCCATTATATATATAATACATATATATATATATTATATATTTCGTCGATTTCCTTTTTAAAACATATTTTATAAATCATTTTAAATTCGTTTTCAAAACCATTTCAACACTATATTCAATTTCAAATCGATTTGATTTCAATTCAATTCGAATTCATTTCAATTCAATTCAAATTCTAATTCGTTTCAATTCAATTCAATTTGAATTTACCTTCTATTTTATTCAATTCGAATTCATTCCAAATTGATTTCAATTCAATTTCAGTTCGTTTTAAATTTCATTCAAAACGATTTCAATTCGTTTTAATTCACTTTCAATTTAATTCAATTTGAATTCATTTCTAATTGATTTGAATTCAAATTCACTTTCTATTCAATTCGAATCGAATTCATTTTCTATTCGATTCGAATTCATTTCAAATTGATTCAATAAAATTTCTATTTGAATTTTAATCTAATTTAATTTGAATTTCATTTCAAAATATTAAATTTTGAAATCACTTTTCAATATTCATTCTAAAATGAATAAAATCGATATAAATATCGTTCGCGTCAAAAAGCGCAACTCTAATCAACACGGCTTTATATATTTCAATAAATTCGTTATTCTATTCAACAAATGAATATTTATTTTATTCAACACATGAATCTATATTTCTTTCAACACACGACTAATCTCAACACATGAGTATTGTCAACACATCATTATTTTTGTTATGTAAAATATTTTATAAAACTACGGTATCTATCGTTTGATTTTAATTAGACTCCACCGTGAAGTAGATTCTAATTGTAAATATGATAAAGATGTAATTTATATTATTCAAACTATTTTACTCAACACATGAATAGTTTCAACACATGATCATCGTCAACACATGACAATTTTTATATTCAACACATGAATTTTCTTTTATAATATTCATTATTTTCCTGATTGGAATGAGGCCCAATCAATCACCATATAACGTTAATTGTATGGATTCCATACAACACATGTATATAATAGCAATGATAATCAATCAACCATCATCCAAGGTGCACCACACAACTGCATAAGCATCAAATATAAATAATTAACGCTTACACAGCCTGTCGACCAATCGATCGACATTCAATTAAATAATTGGGATTAGTGTACTCAAATATCATCCCAACACCCGTGTGGGGTTTCAAATCAACAAACACAGATTTTTATTTGTGCAGTTGGGCGATGTGTAAAATTTATCGACCCAATCAATATCAGTCAAATCAGTGTATATAAACAAATCGACCGATTTGTTTATAATATTTATTTATTCACCTTCACGTTAAAAATATATATTTTTAACGATAAAATATTTATTTCAACACATGAATATATTTCATTATCTATTTCACATCAACTTCACAAACAAATTTCACAACACATCAATCAAACAAACAAGCCATCCATGGTCTGTGGATGACGGGTGTCGGGTGCTGCTAAGCACCATCTGCATCCTAGTATATATATATATATATAACTAGAAAAGAAATTGAAGAGTGAGAAATTCTCACCAATAGCTATCCCAACTCCACGACACTTCAAAAGTAGAAGTCTTCGCTGTTCTCGCCTTTTGTCACTTTCGTTGCCCGTAGCCACTACATATATAAAAATCGAATTTTTACTTTGCTATTCAATATATAAAAATCGAATTTTTGCTTTACTATTCAATATATAAAAATCGAACTTTTACTTCGCTATTCAATATATAAAAATCGAACTTTTACTTCGCTATTCAATATATAAAAATCGAACTTTTACTTCGCTATTCAATATATAAAAATCGAATTTTTACTTTACTATTCAATATATAAAAATCGAATTTTTACTTCGCTATTCAATATATAAAAATCGAATTTTTACTTTACTATTCAATATATAAAAATCGAATTTTTACACCACTACTATATAGATAAATATTCTATTTTACATCGCTATCATATAGATAAAAATTCTATTTTTACATCGCCACTATATAGATAAAAATTCTATTTTTACATCGCTATCTTATAAAGATTTCGCCTTTTCAAATATAAAGATTATATTTTTATATTCTCTATTATATAGAAATTTTCTTTTCAATACACTACTTACATAAAAATAGTATTTTTATATCTTCTACCATATAAAGGTCATATTTTTAACACTTCTATAATGTAAAAATCATATTTTTATCCTTCTACAATATAAAAGATTATATTTTTATCTTTCTACAATATAAAAGATTATATTTTTATCACTCTACAATATAAAAGATTATATTTTTATCACTCTACAATATAAAAGATTATATTTTTATCACTCTACAATATAAAAGATTATATTTTTATTACTCTACAATATAAAAGATTATATTTTTATCACTCTACAATATATTTATACAACGAAAAATCCTACCTTTACACGGATAAAAATCATGACTTCCTACGAATAAAAATTCAATCTTTATCCCTACATGTATTTTATAAATATAATCTTTATTCATCATCAGTAAATAAAAATCTATTACCTAATAAATAAATAAAACAAATAAAAATAAAACAAAAAAAACTTACAGGGGGTTTAACGAGGGAGGGGGGTCCACAGCTAGCGAAGGCGGTCGGAGAAGGGCTCAGGGGGGTGCGGCTATGGGTGGTGGCGGCTATGGGCTTCAGGGGAGGTGCGGTGGAGCAGATGGGGATTGGGGAGGGGGCTTCGGGTACGATCTGAAGGGGAAAACGAGGGGGAGGAGGCGGAGGTCAGAACGGACGGGGGTGGGGGGCGTGGGCGGAGATCGCCAGGGCGCGGCTGCGCCTTTTTTTTTTTACTTTCTGAATGAACGATGAAGGGGGGGCAGAGAGAAATAAAGGAGAGGGTTTTATTATTTTTATTAATTAATTATTTTATTTTCCACCAAAAAGCAACTTCTATTTTCGACCTCAAAACGAGACCCACCGCCTGTCGTCCATAGCTAATTACCCCCATTCCGAACACAATGGGATATGTATCGTAAGCGGATTCGATCGTTTCGATCAGTTTTCATCAAAATCAACATATAACTCTATATATTGAATTTGAACGCGTATTTCAATTTACCGGGGCCACATACTAACTCTAAAAATTCCCAAAAAATATTTTCTAGCTTCGTATTGACGATACGGTCCTAACAAAACTAGTTTCGTCAAATTCTGAGACCGTTGGAAAAATGGCCATTTTCCAGTCGATTAAAATCAACTGAAACTGGTCAAACACGTTTTCCTTTGCCACGCTCACATATTGATTCGAAAAATTATGAAATTTGGAATCTAGCAATAATTTGACATCACGGATCCAACAAAAGTGGTTTCGTCGAAATCCGAGGTCATTTGCAAAATGTCTATTTTTAAGGGCCTGAATTCCATAGCGACTATTCAGAATTTTCAACTGGACATATCTTTTGATTCCCGCTATGAAATTTCGATTTTCCGGATTCGTTGGAAAGATATTCCCAATTAGATCCTATTATTTTTGGTTTCACTAAAATCTGGATTGTTTTGCACCCGGTACATTCAATTGAAGTTTGAAATCGAATTATCGAACTACCGCGCCATTTTCAATTCTATTTATAATTTAAAATAAATATTTTATTCTAACGGCGACGTATATAATATATACGTTCGAATTCCATTCAAAATAAATTTCTCGTCGATATTATTTAAAATAATTCATTTTAAATGTTCAAAATTCGCTAAAATTCGAACGGTTGGATCCATTGGGATCATATGGGCGGCGGCTACACCGTGGAACTGACTGGATGTCCATTGGAGCTCGTTTGAATTTATGGCGAAATAAACTGTTTGATTCAAATCAAACAAACAGTTTATCGTTCTTTAACGATGAACTGCAAATGTGAGTAAATCTCACTAACTCTGAATAGTTTATAATTTCATGTTGTATTTTTAGAACTGTTAAATATTGACTGATTGACTGTGTGTTGACTGTTTGATTGAACTGCTAGTCAGTTAGTTGAATTTCTATATTGATTCTGTTTAACAGAATATATCATATGAAACTGAAAGTGATGTTGATTTTATTGTGTAACATCTGTGGATGCAGGGAAACAGGTTGGAGGAATCCGACTGGATTCCTCAACAGCTATTTTATTATTTTCATATATTGTGATATATGACATGATTTATAATATGTTGTTGATTATATGTGTATGGACGATATTGGACACCGTAACTTGATATGATAAACACCGGGACGTACCGGAATATTGGAAAGAGAATATTTATAAAATCAAGAGGATTTTATAAAGGAGAATATTTATAAATAGAATATTTATAAATAGAAATATTTATAAATGGAATATTTATAAATAGAAAATACGTTTGAGTGGAATTATAAATGAAGGGAAACCTTTATAAATGGAATATTTATAAAGTGAATTATTTATTTAGAATAAATAGATAAGATATTATAACATGGATTATTTATGTGTTAAATAAATAAAATATTAAATAGGGATTATTTACTTAGAAATAAATAGGAGATATTCAAAAAGGAAATAACTGCAAATCATTTTCTTTTGGAATGGAAAGGCTTGTGTAGCGGTTTGGGGATTTTCCCGATGCTCCCGGTACAAAGGAGGTTATGGCGAATTTTTCCGGGAATTTAAGGAGATAGAATTTTTTTAAGAATAAATTAGAAAAGGAGAATATTTGTAAAATATTTACAAATAGAATCAAAAGATGAATATTTGTAAAACACTTACAAATGAAATAGAAAGATGAATATTTGTAAAATATTTACAAATAGAATCAAAAGATGAATATTTGTAAAACACTTATAAATGAAATCAAAAGATGAATATTTGTAAAACACTTACAAATGAAATCAAAAGATGAATATTTGTAAAACACTTACAAATGAAATCAAAAGAGAAATATTTGTAAAAACACTTACAAATGAAATAGAAAGAGAAATATTTGTAAAACATTTACAAATAGAATAGAAAGAGAAATATTTGTAAAACATTTACAAATAGAATATGAAGAAGAATATTTGTAAAACCCTTTACAAATAGAATTGAAAAGGAAATAATTTGTAAAGTGAAGAACCGTTACTAAAAGTAAATCTTTATAAATGAATAAACGTTGTTAAAAAGGAAATCCTTTTAAATGGATAAACGTAATTAGAAAGAAGTTAAATCGAATATGTTATTCGAAAGAAGTTAGTCGAATATGGTATTCGAAGTTAGTAAATCGAATATGGTATTCGAAAGGAGTTAATCGAATATGGTATTCGAAGTTAGTTAATCGAATATGGTATTCGAAAGTTAGTTAATCGAATATGTTATTCGAAAGGGGCTAGTCAAGTCGAGTTAGTCAAATAGAGTTAGTCGAACATTAGTTATTGAAAAGAGATAATCAGTTAGAGTTAACCAGTTAGAGTTAATCAGTTAGAGTTAACCAGTTAGAGTTAAACAGTTAGGGTTAACCAGTTGAGTTAAGTAAGTCGAGTTAACCAGTTGAGTTAAGTAAGTCGAGCTAACCAGTTGAGTTAAGTAAGTCGATCTAACCAGTTGAGTTAAGTAAGTCGAGCTAACCAGTTGAGTTAAGTAAGTCGGGCTAACCAGTTGAGTTAAGTAAGTCAAGTTAATCAGTTAGAGTTAATCAGTTAAAGTTAGTACAAATAAGATGCCATTTCGTACGACTGCTAGCGTAATTCGCAGGGCTGTAAATAGCATACGGCGGTCGGATGTTTCCTGAGGGAATCAGGCGTAACCATTGTGATCGCTGCGATCTAGAGTCAAGCGAATGGAGTTAAATCGAATATTAGCCATTCGAAATAAAGTTAAAACAGGCATAGTGGTTCGAATATAAGTCAATCGAATATTAGTTATTCGATAGGAGTAAATCGAGTGGAGTTAAATAAGTCGAGTTAATTAAGTTATGTTAGTCAAGATGAGTTAATCCAAAGGAGTTAATCGAATATTAGTTATTCGAATAGATTTAAAGGAGTTAGTCGAATATTGGTTATTCGAATAGAGTTAAAGGAGTTAGTCGAATACAGTTTATTCGAATAGAGTTAAAGGAAAGGAGTTATCGATTATAGTTTAATCGAAAGGAATTATCGATGTTAGTTAAATCGAAAGGAGTTATCGATTAGTTAATCGAAAGGAGATTGTCGAATATAGCATATTCGAAAGAAAGAGATCGAATGTAGTTTATTCGAAAGAGAGAGAATTCGAATATAAGTTATTCGAAGAGAGAAAATCAAATATAGGTTATTCGAAGAAGAGTTAATCAAATAGAGATTTACTCGAAAGAGAATTATATGTCGAATTCAATTATACTGGATTCGGAAAAGTAATATTTACTTTCCGGTTTTTAAATCAAGAGTATGTACTAATAAATTAGGGTTATGTTTAATTATTCGAATTTAAAGAAACAAAGGTTATAATTGAAGTTAGATATTTCGAAAGTAGGGATTATAACGTTATCGTTATAATCAACGTTTTCAATAAAGAAGTGGATTCGTAAATTGAATCCGAGAGTTACGTAAAGAAGTTGTTAAAGGTTTAAAAGATAAACTGTTACTATTTCGAAGTTATAACGTTGTTCAGTTAAGGTCTGAGAGGTAATTATACCCCAACTTGATTGACTTCCTTCTTAACTAAGGAATGGTAAGGTTTGATAGTGATTGATGGTTAAGTGAATTCAGTAAATGGTTTGAGTTGGCATAGCGATATTTTATTTAAACATCTGTTTAAATACAATGAAGGAACTTTGGAAATGTTTTCCAAATAAGAAATAAGAAATGTTTTCTAATATAGGAAACAGGAAATGGAAATGTTTTCCATTGTTAATAAAGTATATTTTCTTAAATTAGAAAATAAGAAATGTTGAATATATGGAAACAGGATATAAGTAAAGTAATGAACTACAGAGACAAATGTTGAATGATGATTGATTGATATAATTTCCATCTGGAAATAATATCGTTGTTTGCACACGAGTTTTTCTTTGATAGTTAAATCACAGACTATCAATGTTTTGACCATTTTGCGTTGTTAATATGGAGAGACCGGTTGGATTATTATCCGAAGAACCACTCCGTATTGGCATAAGCGTTGCGAATCAAGTATGCTGAATATATTGAAGACGGAGTAAAGTGCAAGGGCTATTGTATAAGTCTTAGATAGCAGTGCCTAAGATGGATGTACTGAATTGTGCCTTCGGTTTGTCCAGTCCCAGGACAACTTGTATAGACGAATGACTGACAGAGTATTCCTAACGAATCATATATGTTGATCTCTTCAACGTATTACGTTTGGTGGCGGAGGAATTCGTTTCTTTTAGCTTCATACCCGTGATACTAGTTCGTTCTGGGTCTGAACGAAACCGGAGGCACTTTCCTCGCATATCCATCGATCTCCAAGTACGTCTGGACGATCACCAACTGATTCCCTCGTCTTGGGTGTACAGCCCAATCAAGATAATCAGTAATCACCCAAACGATGTGAAGACTTCCGGTCTTCAACCACCGTCTTCATCTTCGACATATCGTCGAATCGGTTATTCAGAATGGGTATAAACCCGGACTTTCCGAACAACCCGCGTATATTAAAAACAAATGTTACACAAACACAACATACGCCTCATTCCAATTCAGCAGCCACTAACCGTAAATCAACAAGAGAATAATTTCCCAAATATTAACCCCGAAGGCCAAAACCAACATCAGATCAATACCCAGGAAACCATTCTTCTTAGTTAACCTACAGCTAGTTTCTAAATTTCATATTCTTAGGGAAAGGTTCCCATTAATTTTATCCAAGATAAATTCTTTGAATTTATTCTTTAATCTTCCTTTGGATGTCATTTCAAACCAAATTATGGTTTTTCCAAACTAGTCGAGATTAGCGAACCGTACCGAAGTAATTATTTATTTTATTTCCCAATCCCAACCTATTCATCCCATGAAGCAAAACTGGTAATACTCCATATCTAATACCATGGTGTTATCGGTAAAATTAATTACCATTTCACGTTCAAATCTAATTAAAGATTTACCTATCGCTTTGGAGCAAAACTGGTAATACTCCATTCTCGCTCATTTTCCAAATTTGATAATTTAAATTATCAATTCACATTTCATTCTAATTGCAGATTCATCAAAACCCCCTTTTCTGGGTTAAAGAACTAATGTCATTTAAAACACAGTTCACGATAAACCCAAATCACATTCTATTTTTTATCGGGTTAAAGAACCAGTGTTATTTAAAACACCGTTCACGATAAACCCACAAATCAATTCCATTTAAAACCCATTTCAAATCCAATTTATTCATTTAAAAATAAACGGGATTAATTTTAATTCAAAACTAGTTCATTTCGATAAAAATCAATTCTTATCTTTTCAAATATGGAGTTTTTCATCCCCATTTTTCCCAAATCATTTCTTATGATTTTACACAAATTATTACTGTTTTTAATAATTTTATCAAGGCCCGTACAGTCGATTTCCATCAACGGCCATCGAACTGCACTTACAGCGACCTTTTTCAAATTTGATTTGGACGTATCTCCAAATCCAACCGTTAGATTTCAAATTTCTAATATTCGTTAGAAAGCTCTTTTCGATACGAACCCAAAGGTTCCGGTTTTAGGAGAATCCGATGGTCATATCTCCCGTAATGTCCGTTCGAAATAAATGGTCGAAATTCGCGAACTGTCGCGGCGCGGCGTGTTCTATTCAGGCCTTTATATTATATATATAATATATATTTCATCGATTCCTATTTGAAACGAATTTTATAAATAGTTTTAAATTCGTTTCAAAACATTTCAAATTCAAATTTCAATTCAATTTGAATTCATTTCAAATTCGTTTTCTATTCATTTCAATTCGAATTTGTTTTCTATTCATTTCAATTCGAATTCGTTTTATATTCAATTCAATTCAAATTCGTTTTCTATTCAATTCAATTCAATTCAAATTCGTTTTCTATTCATTTCAATTCGAATTCGTTTTCTATTCATTTCAATTCGAATTCGTTTTATATTCTTTTCAATTCGAATTCGAATATAATCGATTTAAATATCGTTCGCGTCAAAATAGCGCATCTCTAATCAACACGGCTTTACATATTTCAATAATCCCGTTATTCTATTCATCAAATGAATATTTATTCTATTCAATACGTGAATCTATATTTTTGCCAACACATGACTAATCTCAACGAATGAGTACCGTCCACGTGTGACTATTTTTGTTATTTAATATATTTTATAAAAATTATGGTACCTATCGTTTGATTTCAAATCAGACTCCAACCGTAAACTAGTAAGAGAACGACTCCCTAAATATTAACCCCGAAGGCCGAAACCAACATCAGATCAATATCCAGGAGACCACTCACATTATCTATTTTCCAGTTAGTTTCTAATTTTATATATGATAAAGATGTAAATTTTATTGTTAAAATATTTCGTTCAACACATGACTAATCTCAACGGCTGAGTACTGTTAACACATGAACCTTTATTTTATAAAGATAAAGATGTAAATTTGATTGTTAAAATATTTCGTTCAACACATGACTAATCTCAACGGATGAGTACTGTCAACACATGAACCTTTATTTTATAGTATTCTTTATTTTCTAAATTGGAATGAGGCCCAATCTATTACCATACAAAGTTAATTATATGGATTTCATACAACACATGTATATAATAGCAACGATAAATAATCAACCATCATCCAAAGTGCACTACACTGTATACGCATCAAATATAGATATCTAACGCTTATAACAGCCTGTCAATCAATCGATCGACATACAACTAATTATTGGGATTAGTGTATGCCGTATTTTATCCCAATACCCGTGTGGGGTTTCAAACAATCAAACCCAGATTTTATTTGTGCAGTTGGGCGATGTGTAAAATTTATCGTCCCAATCAATGTCCTTCAAATAGGTGTACATAAACAAACCGTCTGGTTTGTAAATGAATATTTATTTATTCACGTTCACGTTAAAAATTATATTTTTAACGACAAAATTATTTTATTCAACCTATGAATATTCTATTCGGTTCATTTATTAAATAAAATGATATCTTTATTTTTCTAACTTATTTTAGAAAATTTCGGCGGCATAACGGCACGATACTAGAAACGGGACAAGGCCTAGACTTACCCCCGGTCTAGTGATGGCCCACGCCATACACATATCAATCAATCCATTCCATTTCACCAAATAATCAAGTTCAAATCAAATAATCTAACCGACTACACAACCAAATAAACAAGTCCATGGTCTGTGGACGATGGTGTCGGGTGCTACTAAACACCGTCTGCATCCTAGTATATATATATAACTAGAAAAAGAAAATTTAAAAGGTGAGAAGTTCTCACCAAAGCTATCCCAATCATCTCGACTCTTCTTTTGTAGAAGTCTTCGCCGTTCTCGCTTTTTGTCACTTTCGTTGCCCGTAGCCACTACATATATAAAAATCACATTTTTATATTGTTGCTATGTATATAAAAATCACATTTTTATTCTACTACTGTATAGATAAAAATTCTATTTTTATACTGCTGTTCATATAGTAAAGATCAAATCTTTACTATCTATATAATATAAAAAATCGTATTTTTATTATCTCTACTATATAAAAATCATATTTTTATTCTTTCTATAATATAAAAATCATATTTTTATTCTACTTCATTCGTCAAAAACCATAGAAGCTTTAAAGCGGATAAAACTCACTTTTTTTCTAACGTCCGGATTCGCTGTTCGGGTCATAGAATTTGCAAACGAGCTTCAATCTTCACACCATATTTTTTCTAGCTTAAATGCGCCATTCCGGACAACTTTCGCCTAAGGGTCTTTTTGCCGAAAATGCTCCAATTCACCAAAATTCGCGAAAGTACAAGAATTTTACCGCTTTTGAACAGCAGACTTCGAATGCGTTTTCCAAGCAGCTCCGGACTCCAAAACATGACTTCCATATAGCCAAATCGAATAGAATTTCGTGCTCTACAACTTTGGTTTAGAGGGACTTTGGCCAGAAACGCACCGTTTGGGAGTTACTAGCGAAATACGGTCAGCGGCTTATTTGCAAAACGGACGATTAGTGTAAAATGGGTTTTTGTGACCGGGGGGCCCACGGCCGGAGTTGGGTGGCTAGGGTTGGGCGCCGGACCTGATTGGGCGTGGGGAGGCGGCTAAAGGGCGGCGGCGGTGGTGAGGCCCGGAGTGGTGGTGGTTGGTGTTGAAGGCCTAGGGTTCATGAAAAGAGGAGAGAGAAGGAGGAGGAGGAAGAGGAGGAGGAGGAGGAGGGGAGGAGGAAGAGGGGGTGCGGCCGGCGGTGGAGGGGCTATGGAGGCCGGTGGAGGTGGGGGCAGCTGCACCTAGGAGGAGGAGGCCATTTTTGAGTTTTTGTGAAGAAAGAGGAAGAGGAAGAAAGTGAAGAAGAAAAGGAAGTAAAAGTGTTTATATGCTAATTTCTCGCGTACCGCCTGAACGCTAGCGATCTCCGATGGCCGCGGATTTCGGACACGAGATAGTAGACGTGAAGTAATAACCCGAAAATCTGGGCCAGTTTAAAAATTTTATTTTTGCAATTTTAGCGAATTTTGCATATTTAAAATGAATTATTTTAAATAATATCGACGAGAAATTTATTTTGAATATAATTCGAACGTATATATTATATACGTCGTCGTTAGAATATAAATAATTATATATAATTATAAATAGAATTGAAAATGGCGCGGTAGTTCGATAATTCGATTTCAAATTTCATTTGAACATACCAGGTGCAAAACAAACCGGATTTTAGTGAAACCAAAAATAATAGGATCTATTTGATAATATCTTTCCAACGAATCCGAAAAATCAAAATTTCATAGCGGGAATCAAAAGATATGTCCAGTTGAAGATTCTGAATAGTCGCTATGGAATTCAGGCCCTTAAAAATGGGAATTTTGCAAACGACCTCGGATTTTGACGAAACCACTTTTGTTGGGTCCGTGATGTCAAGTTATTGCTAGGTTTCAAAATTCATAATTTTTCGAAACAATATGTGAGCGTGGCAAAGGAAAACACGCTTGACCAGTTTTAGTTGATTTTAATCGACTGGAAAATGGCCATTTTTCTAACGGTCTCAGAATTCGACGAAACTAGTTTTGTTAGGACCGTATCGTCAATACGAAGCTAGAAAATATTTTTATGGAATTTTTAAAGTTCGTATGTGACCTCGGTAAATTGAAATGCACGTTCAAATTCAATATAGAGTTATATGTTGATTTTGACGGAAACTGATCGAAACGATCGGATCAGCTTACAATACATATCTCATTGTGTTCGGAATGGGGGTAATTAGCTGTGGACGACAGGCGGTGGGCCTCGTTTCGAGGTCGAAGATAAAAGTACCTTTTTAGAATTAAAAAATTAAATAAATTATAAATTAAAACCTTTCCTCTCCCTATTACCTCGTTGCCCCCCCCCGTTCACGTTTCAATTCATAAATTAAAAAAAAACAAAATCGAAATCGCGCCGCCCCCCTCGTCGCCGTCGCGGTGGCGCAGCCCCCCCCCCCCCTGCTGAAAAACTGTCGCGCCACCCTCCAGTCCCTATCTGCCTTCCCCTTGCGCGAGCCCCTCATATCCAAACACCCGCAAGCCTTAAATCGAGCCGCCGTGGACCCCTGGCCCCACCGCCCGATGCCAATGACCAGCTCCGACGCCCCTGCCACCTCCTCCGCCTCTGGCACCACCATAACAGCCCTCCTCCCTCTTGAACAATGAAGTGATTTTTATTTCTTTCTTTGTTTTATTTTATGTCCTTTTGGGTAATTAGTTCAGTTAAATTGGAGATTTAACATTGTTTTAAAATGTAGAAGAGAATAGATTTTTAGCGTATAAAGATTAGATTTTTGAAAAACAAAAGTATGATTTTTATTCATGAAGTTTAGATTGATATTCATGTAAAGATGCGATTTTTATTAACATGAAAGCGAGTTGAAAACATGATTTTGTTTGTATGGAAAGATTTGATTTTTCTTTATAAAAAGATGTGATTCTTCCTTATAAAAAGATTAGATTTTTAAAATAGAAAAGATTAGATTTTTAAAATAGAAAAGATTAGATTTTTGAAATTTGAAAAGGCGAAATCTTTATATTTGAAAAGGCGAAATCTTTATATTTGAAAAGGCGAAATCTTTATATTTGAAAAGGCGGAATCTTTATATTTGAAAAGGCGAAATCCTTATATTTGAAAAGGCGAAATCTTTAAATTTGAAAAGGCGAAATCTTTATATTTGAAAAGGCGAAATCTTTATATTTGAAAAGGCGAAATCTTTATATTTGAAAAGGCGAAATCTTTATATATAGTAGCGTTGTAAAAATAGAATTTTTATCTATATAGCAGTGTTGTAAAAATTCGATTTTTATATATTGAATAGTGAAGTGAAAATTCGATTTTTATATATTGAATAGCGAAATTCGATTTTTATATATTGAATAGCGAAGTAAAAATTCGATTTTTATATATTGAATAGCGAAGTAAAAATTCGATTTTTATATACTGAATAGCGATGTAAAAATTCGATTTTTATATATGTAGTGAATACGGGCAACGAAAGTGACAAAGGGAGAGAACGACGAAGATTTCTATAAATGAAGAGTCGTGGAGTTGGGATAGCTATCGGTGAGAACTTCTCACTCAAATTTCCCTTTTTTCTAGTTATATATATACTAGGATGCAGACGGTGTTTAGTAGCACCTGACACCCGTCATCCACAGACCATGGATGGCTTGTTTGTTTGATTAATGTGTTGTGAAAATTTGTTTGTGTTGTTGATGTGAAATCGATAATATTAATTAATGTGTTGAAAGGAAATAAAATATTTATATAGTTAAAAATATTTTATCGTTAAAAATATAATTTTTAACGTGAAAGTGAATATATAAATATTTATAAAGAAATCGACCGATTTGTTTATGTACACTGATTTGACTGATATTGATTGGGTCGATAAATTTTACACATCGCCCAACTGCACAAATAAAATCTATGTTTGATTGTTTGAAACCCCACACGGGTATTGGGATAAAATACGGCATACACTAATCCCAATAATTAGTTGTATGTCGATTGATGGACCGACAGGCTGTTATAAGCGTTAGATATCTATATTTGATGCTTATACAGTGTAGTGCACTTTGGATGATGGTTGATTACTTATCGTTGCTATTATATACATGTGTTGTATGGAATCCATATAATTAACTTTATATGGTAATTGATTGGGCCTCATTCCAATTTAGAAAATAAAGAATATTATAAAATAAAGGTTCATGTGTTGACCGTACTCATCCGTTGAGATTAGTCATGTGTTGAACGAAATATTTAGATTCACGTATTGAATAGGATAAATATTCATTTGTCGAATAGAATAATGGAATTATTGAAATATATAAAGCCGTATTGATTAGAGATGCGCTATTTTGACGCGAATGATATTTATATCGATTATATTTGTTTTTGAATTTGAATTGAATCGAATAGAAAACCAAATTGAATTGAATCGAATAGAAAACCAAATTGAATCGAATTGAATATAAAACCAATTTGAATCGAATTGAATATAAAACCAATTTGAAATGAATTGAATATAAAACGAATTCGAATTGAATTGAAAATGAATTCGAATTAAATTGAAAACGAATTGAAATGAATTCAAATTGAATTGAAATTTGAATTGAATAGAAATGAATTTTAAAACGAATTTATAAGGAAAAATTTAATTTTGATTTGAATTGAAATGGAAGTTGAAATTGTTTTTGAAACGAATTTAAAAACTATTTATATAATTCGTTTTAAATAGAAATCGACGAAATATATACTATATATTATATATATATATATAATATAATGGCCTGAATAGAACGGGCCGCGCCGCGGTAGTTCGCGAATTTCGACCATTGACTTCGAACAGACATTACGGGAGATCCGACCGTCGGATTCTCCTAAAACCGGAACCGTTGGGTTCGTATCGAAAAGAACTTTCTAACGAATATTAGAAATTTGAAACCTAACGGTTGGATTTGGAGATACGTCCAAATCAAATTTGGAAAAGGTCGCTGTAAGTGCAGTTCGATGGCCATTGTTGGAAATCGACTGTACGGGCCTTGATAAAATTATTAAAAATAGTAATAATTTGCGTAAAATCATAAGAAATGATTTGGGGAAAAATTAGGATGAAAAACTCCATACTGGAAAAGATAAAAATAGATTTTTATCGAAATGAACTAGTTTTGAACTAAAATTAAACCCATTTATTTTTAAATAAATAAATTGGGTTTGAAACGGGTTTTAAATAGAATTAATTTGTGGGTTTATCGTGAACGGTGTTTTAAATAACACTAGTTCTTTAACCCGATAATAAACAGAATGTGATTTGGGTTTATCGTGAACGGTGTTTTAAATAACACTAGTTCTTTAACCCGATAATAAATAGAATGTGATTTGGGTTTATCGTGAACTGTGTTTTAAATGACATTAGTTCTTTAACCCAATAAAAGGATTTTTAATGAATCTGTAATCAGATTGAAATGTGAATTGATAATCTAAATTATCAAATTTAGAAAATGAGCGAGAATGGAGTATCACCAGTTTTGCTCCAAAGCGATAGTTAAATCTTTAATTAGATTTGAACGTGGGATGGTAATTAATTTTACCGATAACACCGTGGTATTAGATATGGAGTATTACCAGTTTTGCTTCATGGGATGAATAGGTTGGGATTGGGAAATAAAATAAATAATTACTTCGGAGTGGTTCGCTAATCTCGACTAGTTTGGAAAACCATAATCTGGTTTGAAATGATATCCAAAGAAGGTTAAAGGATAAATTTTAAAGAATTTATCTTGGATAAAATTAATGGGAACCTTTCCCTAAGAATATGAAATTTAGAAACTAGCTGTGGGTTAGCTAAGAAGAATGGTTTCCTGGGTATTGATCTGATGTTGGTTTCGGCCTTCGGGGTTAATATTTGGGAAATTGTTCTCTTGTTGATTTACGGTTAGTGACTAATGAATTGGAATGAGGCGTATGTTGTGTTTGTGTAACATTTGTTTTTAATATACGCGGCTTGTTCGGAAAGGCCGGGTTTATACCCATTCTGAATAACCGATTCGACGATATATCGAAGATGAAGACGGTGGTCGAAGACCGGAAGTCTTCACATCGTTTGGGTGATTACTGATGATCTTGATTGGGCTGTACACCCAAGATGAGGGAATCAGTTGGTGGTCGTCCAGACGTACTTGGAGATCGATGGATATGCGAGGAAAGTGCCTCCGGTTTCGTTCAGACCCAGAACGAACTTGTAAATGGATTGTGTGTCTGACATTGGATTTTATTCTGTGTTGATTGATTTCTGTTAAATATATATCTGTTTGGCGGCAGAGAATTTATTCTCTTTCTTAACGCCCTTCTCTGAGACGTACGAGCTTAGAGGTTATATATCGATAGATATCAATCGCATGACATGAATTGCCTGCGTGGCATGATGAGTTGCATGGATCAAGGCTTCTGTTGAAAAGCAAAGTCTTGTGGTTGATGATCAAAGCACGACCTACATGGCAGCTTTGTGTATAGCGTTGATTCGCGAGCCTCACACCTCGGTATGAGTCAAAAACGGGATGAGGACCCAAGGAGTGCACGACGTTTCTTTCTAGCTATGGGTGGTGTCAGTGACCTACCAGCCCTGACATTTATATACTTTTCACCTTTGTGGTTTGGATGCGAGGCGCCTCGATTATAGGTCCTATAGGGCCGGGAAACGTGTGTTCAGGAATAACTAATCCTCAAACGTAAGAGAGGACCGGTCTTGGAGGATCCCAGGGTTACCCAGAGTGTGTAGTCCTGAGGCATTTGCTAGAGTGTCTCGAAGCGGAGAGGAGCTTGCCCCTTGCCTCGACTCATGACGGAAATCCAATTTCCAATACGTGTGATTCGGTTTTATTTGTAGAGCCTAGTATGGCGACATGATAGATGGTACCCATGCCGCCTAGGATTGATATTTATGATTGAAATGTTTTGACACTATACACTTATTATAGTATCAAATGATTTGTTTTAAACGTATCAAGCATGTTTGGCTATTATAGGGAAAACCCTATCCTCCGGCTTGCGTTGCATTGTGTGGTGGGACCTGGGTCTTATAATAGCTTCATTTTTCGAAAAAGCATTGCGCTGTTTATTCTATGCACTAGTATTCTTGTGAGGAAACCCGTTCCAGGTTGTACGGCGTGGTCCCTTGAATTACTCTCTTTTAAAGTAAAGTTTTAAATAACTGTTTTAGTTCTCACACCAGTCACATGACTGACCTGAAGTTTATTGTTTTAACCTAAACTCTGGGTGCCCTTATTTTCCGCACGGGCAGCTAGTAGTTTTGGTTTTGCAGATTTATATTCACAGGATCCTGGTTTACAACTGGAATGATATCCGGAAAGCTCTTATCCATATATCACCTTCAGTTGTGCTTTTTATTATTTTCCGCTGCTATGTAATTTATTGTAATCTCTGATATTTATCGAATGTAATTTATTCATTTATACTCTGTATATTCTTGTATTCTGATGGAATTGTTGTAATTAACAATGAAATGTTCTACCGTCTGCGTTCTGTTGTGTGTTGTTCTCAAAGTATCCACTCTTTCCTTCACGGGGAAGTTACGGGTCCTTTCACGTGAAGACGAGTCCAACGAAACAAGTTTCGTCGAATTCCGAGTTTGTTTGACCATTCAAAAAAAATCACAAAAATGCTCTGATAAGCTCTAAAAATGTGATTTTGGCGCACCTTTTCTTCTCGCACGCTCACATGCTAACTTCAAAAATCATGCCCTTTTGGATTTAACCATTTTTAGACGATACGAATCCAGAAAAAAAACGAAATCGAATTCTGAGGTCGTATCAATAATGTTCCTTTGTAAAATGACTGCCTGCTTTTGAACAAATGGTTTTGCTTCGCACGACCACATACTGACTCCGTTCGACACGCCATTTGGAACTCAACAATGATTTGTCATTGTGAATCCATAAAAATTTATCTCGTCGAATTCTGAGCTCGTATGCAAAATTTCACTTTTTAAGGGCTATGTTTTGTTAACCGAAAAGCTCCTGTCCATAGCCACTATTCCGGATATCAGAATATATCGAAGCTTATACTTTTCGGAGTTCTAAACGGCATTTTGAACTCAATGGAAGCGGTTTCGAGTCCAAATTCATCCGTTAGCAAAATTTGACTTTTTGGGCCATGTATAATTTACATAGCGACTATTCTGAATTTTCAACTGGGCATAACTTTTGATTCCCGCTATGAAATTTCGATTTTTCAGATTCGTTGGAAAGATATCCCCAATTAGATCCTATTATTTTTGGTTTCACTAAAATCCGGTTTGTTTTGCACCCGGTATATTCATTTGAAGTTTGAAATCGAATTATCGAACTACCGCGCCATTTTCAATTCCTTTTATAATTATATATAATTATTTATATTCTAATGACAACGTATATAAATATATTCGTTCGAATTATATTCAAAATAAATTTCTCGTCGATATTATTTAAAATAATTCATTTTAAATCTTCAAAATTCGTCGAAGTTGCCAAAACAAAAATTTTAAACTGCCTCAGAATTTCCGGGTTATTACAATCTCCCCCACTTAAAACTTTTCATCCCCGAAAAGGAACAAAGTCGAAAGTGGTTTGATTAATCAACTCTACGTTCGATCTGGCTTCCATTCTCCAACTTTTCAGTTTCTGAGAATTTTCAAATTTTCAAAAATTTGGCTAACACCCTAAATTTTTGAAAAATTTCGCCATAACCTCCTTTGTACGGGGAGCACGGGAAAATCCCGAAATTGCCATATAGGCCTTCTGATCTCAAAAAGAAAAAGAAGAAGCTAAGCGGCTAGCCAATCGGCTCATAAAATCATCATCACCCAAACAAAACAGTAAATTATAGTAAATATGTACCTATTTGTCGGGCAAACAAATTTTATTCTCTGCTCTAGCCTCCTTGCTATGACCGGTTCAATGTAAGTACATGTATATGCAAGCAAATGCGACCAATTTTCAATACAGTTCAATATTTGATTCAAAAATTATCAAACAACTAAACATACAACACAAACATCAATCAATTAGTGGATTAACGTTTCAAATTCATAAATTTGATATATAGTCAAAAATCATGTTTTTGATGCCAAATCACAACAAATAAATCTATGTATATAAGTTTTGGTTCTCACACCAGTCTAATGGAAATATATAGATATCACACCTTCGAAACACAAGCATAAATACTGATGATGCACGTGCTATCATCAGTACCATCTCCGGGCGACTAGAATGTGATTCTATATCTATCCAGTATATTAAAACTTCGAATATACGTTCATGACGCGTATATGCAAAATCTTTATATATCGGATTGTCCAAATTCAAAATAAATAAATATTCAGATACGTATAAAACGATTTAAATTTCAAAACAAAATTGTTTTCAATTGAAAAATATACTCTTCACACTCGTTCTAGGATACTTCTGATCCTATCTCTAACGAGTCATTCTAATTGGATATTACTAATCCAATATCTGATGAATTCTTTCGTATGGTTCTAATGTGTCTTGTTCTCGAGCTCTGTAAACCAAAGCTCTGATACCAAATGTGACGACAAGGAATTTCGCTCGATCTGAATCAGTCGTTAAACCAATTTAGCCCGATCGAAACCCCTGATCGTTTTGAGAATAGGACAAATCAGGACGCAGACGGAAGAACATTTCATTGTATATTACAACAATTTCATCAGATACAAGAATATACAGAGTATAAATGAATAAATTACATCCGATAAATATCAGAGATTACAATAAATTACATAGCAGCGGAAAATAATACAAAGCACAACTGAAAGTAATATACGGATACAGAGCTTTCCGGATATCATTCCAGCTGTAAACCAGGATCCTGTGAATATAAATCTGCAAAACCAAAACTACTAGCTTCCCATGCGGAAAATAGGGGCACCCATAGTTTAGGTTGAAACAATAAACTCCAGGTCAGTCATGTGACTGGTGTGAGAACTAAAACAGTTGTTAATCTTTATTTTAAAGATAGTAATTCAAGGGACCACGCCGTATAACACGGAACGGGTTTCCCCCCAAGAATACTAGTGCATATAACAAAACAGCGCAATGCTTTTTGAAAAAATGAAGCTATTATAAGACCCAGGTCCCATCACACAATGCAACGCAAGCCGGAGGATAGGGTTTTCCCTTATAATAGCCAAACATGCTTGGTACGTTTAAAACAAATCATTTGATACTATTATAAGTGTATAGTGTCAAAACAATTTCAATCATAAATATCAATCATAGACGGAATGGGTACCATATATCACGTCGTCATACTAGTTCTACAATTAAAACCGAGATACACATATTGGATATTGGATTTCCGTCATGAGTCGAGGCAAGGGGCAAGCTCCTCTCCGCTTCGAGACACTCTAGCAAATGCCTCGGGACTACACACTCTGGGTAACCCCTGGATGCTTCAGGGCCGGTCCTCTCTTACGTTTGAGGATTAGTATTCCTTAACACACGTTTCCCGGTCCTTACAGACCTAAAATCGAGGCGCCTCATCCAACAACCACATAGGTGAAAAGTATATAAATGTCAGGGCTGGTAGGTCACTGACACCACCCATAGCTAGAAAGAAACGTCATGCTCTCCCTGCAGTCCTTATCCCGTTTTTAACTCATACCGAGGTGTGAGGCTCGCGAATTCACGTTATACACAAAGCTATGCCACAAAGGTCGTGCTTTGATCATCAACCACAAGACTTTGCTTTTCAACAGAAGCCTTGATCCATGCAACTCAGCATGCCACACAGGCAATTCATGCCATGCGATTGATATCTATCGATATATAACCTCTAAGCTCGTACGTCTCAGAGAAGGGCGTTAAGCAAGAGAATAAATTCTCCACCGCCAAACAGATATATATTTAACAGAAATCAATCAACACAAAATAAAATCCAATGTCAGACACACAATCCATTTACAAGTTCGTTCTGGGTCTGAACGAAACCGGAGGCACTTTCCTCGCATATCCATCGATCTCCAAGTACGTCTGGACGACCACCAACTGATTCCCTCATCTTGGGTGTACAGCCCAATCAAGATCATCAGTAATCACCCAAACGATGTGAAGACTTCCGGTCTTCGACCACCGTCTTCATCTTCGATATATCGTCGAATCGGTTATTCAGAATGGGTATAAACCCGGCCTTTCCGAACAACCCGCGTATATTAAAAACAAATGTTACACAAACACAACATACGCCTCATTCCAATTCAGCAGCCATTAACCGTAAATCAACAAGAGAACAATTTCCCAAATATTAACCCCGAAGGCCGAAACCAACATCAGATCAATACCCAGGAAACCATTCTTCTTAGCTAACCTACAGCTAGTTTCTAAATTTCATATTCTTAGGGAAAGGTTCCCATTAATTTTATCCAAGATAAATTCTTTGAATTTATTCTTTAATCTTCCTTTGGATGTCATTTCAAACCAAATTATGGTTTTTCCAAACTAGTCGAGATTAGCGAATCGTACCATAGTAATTATTTATTTCATTTCCCAATCCCAACCTATTCATCCCATGAAGCAAAACTGGTAATACTCCATATCTAATACCATGGTGTTATCGGTAAAATTAATTACCATTTCACGTTCAAATCTAATTAAAGATTTACCTATCGCTTTGGAGCAAAACTGGTAATACTTCATTCTCGCTCATTTAACAAATTTGATAATTTAAATTATCAATTCACATTTCATTCTAACTGCAGATTCATCAAAACCCCCCTTTTCTGGGTTAAAGAACTAATGTCATTTAAAACATAGTTCACGATAAACCCAAATCACATTCTATTTTTTATCGGGTTAAAGAACCAGTGTTATTTAAAACACCGTTCACGATAAACCCACAAATCAATTCCATTTAAAACCCATTTCAAATCCAATTTATTCATTTAAAAATAAACGGGTTTAATTTTAATTCAAAACTAGTTCATTTCGATAAAAATCAATTCTTATCTTTTCAAATATGGAGTTTTTCATCCCCATTTTTCCCAAATCATTTCTTATGATTTTACACAAATTATTACTGTTTTTAATAATTTTATCAAGGCCCGTACAGTCGATTTCCATCAACGGCCATCGAACTGCACTTACAGCGACATTTTTCAAATTTGATTTGGACGTATCTCCAAATCCAACCGTTAGATTTCAAATTTCTAATATTCGTTAGAAAGCTCTTTTCGATACGAACCCAACGGTTCCGGTTTTAGGAGAATTCGACAGTCAGATCTCCCGTAATGTCCGTTCAAAATAAATTGTCGAAATTCGCGAACTGCCGCGGCGCGGCGCGTTCTATTTAGGCCATTATACTATATATATATATATATATAATATATATAGTATATATTTCGTCGATTCCTATTCGAAACGAATTTTATAAATAGTTTTAAATTCGTTTCAAAACATTTCAACTTCAAATTTCAATTCAATTTGAATTCATTTCAATTCAATTTGAATTCATTTCAAATTCGTTTTCTATTCATTTCAATTCGTTTTCTATTCATTTCAATTCGAATTCGTTTTATATTCAATTCAATTCAAATTCATTTTCTATTCAATTCAATTCAAATTCGTTTTCTATTCATTTCAATTCGAATTCGTTTTCTATTCATTTCAATTCGAATTCGTTTTATATTCATTTCAATTCGAATTCGAATATAATCGATTTAAATATCGTTCGCGTCAAAATAGCGCATCTCTAATCAACACGGCTTTACATATTTCAATAATCCCGTTATTCTATTCATCAAATGAATATTTATTCTATTCAATACGTGAATCTATATTTTTGCCAACACATGACTAATCTAAACGAATGAGTACCGTCCACGTGTGACTATTTTTGTTATTTAATATATTTTATAAAAATTATGGTATCTATCGTTTGATTTCAAATCAGACTCCAACCGTAAACTAGTAAGAGAACGACTCCCTAAATATTAACCCCGAAAGCCGAAACCAACATCAGATCAATATCCAGGAGACCACTCACCTTATCTATTTTCCAGTTAGTTTCTAATTTTATATATGATAAAGAGGTAAATTTTATTGTTAAAATATTTCGTTCAACACATGACTAATCTCAACGGATGAGTACTGTCAACACATGAACCTTTATTTTATAAAGATAAAGATGTAAATTTGATTGTTAAAATATTTCGTTCAACACATGACTAATCTCAACGGATGAGTACTGTCAACACATGAACCTTTATTTTATAGTATTCTTTATTTTCTAAATTGGAATGAGGCCCAATCAATTACCATACAAAGTTAATTATATGGATTTCATACAACACATGTATATAATAGCAACGATAAATAATCAACCATCATCCAAAGTGCACTACACTGTATAAGCATCAAATATAGATATCTAACGCTTATAACAGCCTGTCAATCAATCGATCGACATACAACTAATTATTGGGATTAGTGTATGCCGTATTTTATCCCAATACCCGTGTGGGGTTTCAAACAATCAAACCCAGATTTTATTTATGCAGTTGGGCGATGTGTAAAATTTATCGTCCCAATCAATGTCCTTCAAATAGGTGTACATAAACAAACCGTCCGGTTTGTAAATGAATATTTATTTATTCACGTTCACATTAAAAATTATATTTTTAACGACAAAATTATTTTATTCAACCTATGAATATTCTATTCGGTTCATTTATTAAATAAAATGATATCTTTATTTTTCTAACTTATTTTAGAAAATTTCGGCGGCATAACGGCACGATATTAGAAACGGGACAAGGCCTAGCCTTACCCCCGGTCTAGTGATGGCCCACGCCATACACATATCAATCAATCCATTCCATTTCACCAAATAATCAAGTTCAAATCAAATAATCTAACCAATTACACAACCAAATAAACAAGTCCATGGTCTGTGGACGATGGTGTCGGGTGCTACTAAACACCGTCTGCATCCTAGTATATATATATAACTAGAAAAAGAAAATTTAAAAGGTGAGAAGTTCTCACCAAAGCTATCCCAATCATCTCGACTCTTCTTTTGTAGAAGTCTTCGCCGTTCTCGCTTTTTGTCACTTTCGTTGCCCGTAGCCACTACATATATAAAAATCACATTTTTATATTGTTGCTATGTATATAAAAATCACATTTTTATTCTACTACTATATAGATAAAAATTCTATTTTTATACTGCTGTTCATATAGTAAAGATCAAATCTTTACTATCTATATACTATAAAAAATCGTATTTTTATTATCTCTACTATATAAAAATCATATTTTTATTCTTTCTATAATATAAAAATCGTATTTTTATTCTACTTCATTCGTCAAAAACCATAGAAGCTTTAAAGCGGATAAAACTCACTTTTTTTCGAACGCCCGGATTCGCTGTTCGGGTCATAGAATTTGCAACCGAGCTTCAATCTTCACACCATCTTTTTTCTAGCTTAAACGCGCCATTTCGGACAACTTTCGTCTAAGGGTCTTTTTGCCGAAAATGCTCCAACTCGCCAGAATTCGCGAAAGTACACGAATTTTACCGCTTTTGAACAGCAGACTTCGAACGCGTTTTCCAAGCAGCTCCGGACTCCAAAACATGACTTCCATATAGCCAAATCGAAGAGAATTTCGTGCTCTACAACTTTGGTCTAGAGGGACTTTGGCCATAAACGCACCCTTTGGGAGTTATTGGCGAAATACAGTCAGCGGCTTATTTGCAAAACGGGCCATTAGTGTAAAATGGGTTTTTGGTGACCGGGAGGCCCACGGCAGGAGTTGGGTGGCTAGGGTTGGGCGCCAGATCTGATTGGGCGTGGGGAGGCGGCTAAGGGGCGGCGGCGGCGGTGGTGGGGCCTGGAGTGTTGGTGGTTGGTGTTGAAGGCCTAGGGTTCATGAAAAGAGGAGAGAGAAGGAGGAGGAGGAAGAGGAGGAGGAGGGGAGGAGGAAGAGGGGGTGCGGCCGGTGGTGGAGGGGCTGGGGAGGCTGGTGGAGGTGGGGGCAGCGGCATCTAGGAGGAGGAGGAGGCCATTTTTGAGTTTTTGTGAAGAAAGAGAAAGAGGAAGAAAGTGAAGAAGAAAAGGAAGTAAAAGTGTTTATATGCTAGTTTCTCGCGTATCGCCTGAACGCTAGCGATCTTCGATGGCCGCGGATTTCGGACACGAGATAGTAGACGTGAAGACGAGTCCAACGAAACAAGTTTCGTCGAATTCCGAGTTCGTTTGACCATTCAAAAAAATCACAAAAATGCTCAGATAAGCTCCAAAAATGCGATTTTGGCGCACCTTTTCTTCTCGCACGCTCACATGCTAACTTCAAAAATCATGCCCTTTTGGATTTAACCATTTTTAGACGATACGAATCCAGAAAAAAAACGAAATCGAATTCTGAGGTCGTATCAATAATGTTCCTTTGTAAAATGACTGCCTGCTTTTGAACAAATTGTTTTGCTTCGCACGACCACATACTGACTCCGTTCGACGCGCCATTTGGAACTCAACAATGATTTGTCATTGTGAATCCATAAAAATTTATCTTGTCGAATTCCGAGCTCGTATGCAAAATTTCACTTTTTAAGGGCTATGTTTTGTTAACCGAAAAGCTCCTGTCCATAGCCACTATTCCGAATATCGGAATATATCAAAGATTAAACTTTTCGGAGTTCTAAACGGCATTTTGAACTCAATGGAAGTGGTTTCGAGTCCAAATTCATCCGTTAGCAAAATTTGACTTTTTGGGCCATGTATAATTTACATAGCGACCATTCTGAATTTTCAACTGGGCATAACTTTTGATTCCCGCTATGAAATTTCGATTTTTCAGATTCGTTGGAAAGATATCCCCAATTAGATCCTATTATATTTGGTTTCACTAAAATCCGGTTTGTTTTGCACCTGGTATATTCATTTGAAGTTTGAAATCGAATTATCGAACTACCGCGCCATTTTCAATTCCTTTTATAATTATATATAATTACTTATATTCTAACGACAACGTATATAAATATATTCGTTCGAATTATATTCAAAATAAATTTCTCGTCGATATTATTTAAAATAATTCATTTTAAATCTTCAAAATTCGTCGAAGTTGCCAAAACAAAAATTTTTACTGGCTCAGAATTTCCGAGTTATTACATCGATAATGATTTGGCGGGTATGACGATGTGGTATTCCAAGTAAATGAAAATATGATGTGAAAAGATAAGCGTAGCTTCTAGCCTCACATCTGGTAAATGACAAAAATCGGGCAGGCAGCATGGCTAAGTCGGTCGCTCCGAAGTAGGGTGTATAATCACCTATCTAGAGAATATTCATTTGCTTCTTTAATCTATCAATGTTGTCCCATATATATATACGGGAACGGTTGCTGAACCTAACCGTTGGTGATGTACATTTGATACACTCAAGCGAAATGAGTGGTCGGTCATGTGTGGCTGAGTTGCAAGATGTTCTTGTTGAACTCCAGTGTATCGTTCCTAGAGTACACTGATCGGAAGGTGGTTCCATACCTTGTCATAGTTGGAAATCCATTACCCAATACGTGCTTGCGATTTTGATTGTATACTATTTATGTAGAACGTGAGATGAAAGCGTTTCTGCTAAATTGATAGCTATTTGTATATAGACATTATTATAATATTAGAATGATATTGCTTTTCAAAGATGTTTGGATTCTCATAAGGGAAAAACCCGTTCCGTATTCACGGCGTGGTCTTATGAGATATCATATACCTGTTCAACTGTTTTAAACTGTTTTACTCATACCAGTCCCATGACTGACCCGGAGTTTACTTTGTTGTTTTCCCTAAACTCTTGGGTGCCTAATTTTGTACGGGCAGTCAAGTAGTCGGGGTTTTACAGATACACTTGGAGAGCTTGGAGCAGGAGGCTTCAGGATTCTATAGCTATTATTATTTCCGCTGTTGTTGTAAGTGTTGTACTCTGATAAGTGCTATTGTATATATAACTGTTTGTATTTCAAAAGTTATGTATATTTTATTCGTTCCGCTGTGAGATTCGTGTTACTCTGATGATGATGTTCTTCTTCTTCTTCTATTCTATAAGTTCTATCTTATCTTTCCTTACCCTCTAATTTCTTTCATTAACAATCTGGAATTTTCAACTCTTGAATGGTTGTTCAAAGTCGAATATTTTCGGGTCGTTACATTAATGAAGCCCATAAAGAAACAAAAAAATGGCATTGATAAATAATAAAAAAAAACTGAAGAAAAATTAACGGGATAGAGGAAGGAGTAAACACAAAAAATAGAAACAGAGAGAATATACAAAGGTGAGTTTAGAGACCATACCAGAATCCAATGTAAAACAAAATCTCTAACTCAACAGATCTTGGCTGAAAGGAACTATAGATGATACAAAAGTATAAACTAGCTTGACTTCAAATTTCTTTTCAGTATAGTAGTTCCTCAGCCATTCTTCGGTACCTATGAATTTATAGTATCGAGTGGTCTAACAAAATTTACAAAACCACTCACAATTTTATTCATACATTTTGGTTCCCAAACCTGTTTGTATAATAATCCATTCGAATCTATCTTCGTACCCTTTGGAACCCAAATCTGTTTGAATTTAATGAAGTTTGTTTTATTTCTTTTTGGGATCCAGAAATGTTCAACTGGATTATTATAAAACAAATTCACATCACGTTTATGATTCAAAAATCCTTTGCGATTATCAGAGTTTGAATTTTCATTCGATTCTTTCCAAAGCAGTTTAAAGGATTTTTAAAATCATTTGAGTTCTGATTTTCAAAAACATTATTTTTCTCAAATCCGTGTCCACATTTATTTCTAGCAGAAAATTGGTTTTTCAACAACATATTTAAAGATTTTTCTCCATCATAAAATTTAACCAAAGTTGACTCTAGTTGTTGAATTTTGAATTTAAGATCACCGTTCTCTTTTATTAAATCTGAACAACAGTTATTAGTGATCTTCCTTTCAGTGTCATATTGTTTCAAAACCAAATTTTCAGATTCAAGTAATTCAATTCTGGCTTGGGACTCAGAAATTTCAGATTCAAAACGTCTTTGTTTTTCAAACTCAAATTTCTTGGATTTTTCAATCTCGTTTTCAAGTTCTTTCAAAATCAACTCAGATTTCAACACATTTTCCTTTTCAGCAATTTCAAATTTGGAATATATATCAGTCTTGAAAATTTCAAATTCCTTTTGTAGGAAATTGTTCAAACTTGATAACTCAATCTTGTTTTCTTTTAAGATCAGAATTTCCTTTTCAAACATTTGAATATTTTTATTGAGATGAACAAGATTGGTTTTCAATTTCAATTAATTTTTGCAATCTGAATTTGAAGAATTTTTAAAATGTTCTAGCTGTAATTCCAAATCATCCATTTTGCTGGTTAACTCAGAATTCTTAGATTTCAGAAATTTGTTTTTAGATTGGAGTTTATCAACAGATTTAGTCAAATCAACGCATATATAAACTAAATCTTCGTATGAGAAATTTTCTTTTTCAGCATCTATTGATTCTCCATTCTCTGATCCTTCTGAATTTTCATTTGTAAATCCTGTTAAACAGAACTCTAAATCTGAGTTGACTTTCTCGGGTTTTGAGCTACCATTGTCAGATCTTCCATACTTCGTATTGAGAGTATCCCAGATTTCCTGTGCAGATAAACAATGGCAGATAAGATTAAACTGTTCAGTACTAAGATAATCAAATATAATTTTCATAGCACGGGTATTGAAAGTAATATCTACACTATCAAATCCATTGATAACAACATCCCAATATTTAATATTAACAGATTTTAAATAAAATTCCATTTTGGATTTCCAGTTTAAAAAATATGTTCCATTGAAAATAGTTGTAGAAGAACTGGACTGACTTTCTATCACCATTACTCTAGAGTTATTAGAATACCTACTCTGATACCACTTGTTGGATTAACCCTAGAGGGGGGGAGGGGGTGAATAGGGTTTATCACAGTTTTTAACTGAATTAAAAATCTAACGAGATATATAATAGTAAACAGATCACAGAATATAGCAGAAACAGAAGTGCAGAAAATAAATCACACACAGATGTACCCAGCTTTGGCAAAACCCTGCCTACTTCTGCATTTCTAAGGTTTCTACTAGGTGATGGAACATATCCCGCACGCAAGACCATGTACACTCGCAAATCCTGCTCCTATTCTAACCCTACGCTCAAAACCGTAGACTGATCGATACCCCCTCGGTCAGATTTTCTCTGGTTACGACCCCGTAACCCTAGTTTTTACAAACTCTAGTAAATTGTTAGTCAACACCCTGACTGGATCCCTCCTAGATTTTACAGACTCTAGAACTGATTGACGAATTTTCAAATACAAAATAAAATAGAAAATACAACAAAAATTAAATGCAAATTGAAACCCTAGGAGATTTAAGAATAAAGGGTCATCCCCTTTTTAAAATATTGGCCTAGCCCATTTTAAACTGTGTTAGCCCGTTCCTTCTTTCATTTGCCCGATCTCCTTTGTCTCTGGGAAAATTAAATGGCGGCTGCAATTTCTAAGGTTTCTGCATCTTCCCCAAATCGTGTTGCTTGATTAATCGAATTTGTTTCTCTGTATGTTGCTTTGGGATCGATCTCAGGGGCGCCTGGTTTCACTGATTGAGAGTTTCGACCGAAAACAAATTGTGAGTAAATTCAATTTGATTTGTTGCTCTTCAGTTTTTGGCTTGTGGTTTTCAATTTCAATCTCTATATGCCTGTGATGATGTGGTTGTGTATGTATAGGGTCGAACGAAACCCTAAAATGCTCTGATTTCCCTATTTGATTCGGTCTGATTGATTGTGCAGTTTCTTCGATTGTTTCCCTGGTTAATTGACGAACTTGGACTTGTTCTTGGCCTTTGTCCCTTTCTTAATTTGAGATTATCCCATGAAAACATTTTTGGAATGTTTTAAAACTAGAAATATTTAATTCCAATTCATCTTTGAGTGAAACTGAGTCATACTGGAAATGTGTTGTCCCTTTTGAATTTATGCCGTGACTCATTTCTCTGACTATTTGATTTCTTACCAAAAATTGATGCATGTAAATTTCTGAAATGAAACATTCCTACTTTGGTTCCATGACTATACTATTGTTCACAAAAAAAACTTTCCTTGTCAAGTTTGTTCATGCGTGATTTTGGCCTTCAATGAAAATTGATTTGAAACTTTGCCAATTTTAGTATTGTCCAAGGAAAAATGCAGTGACCCAAAAGTTGATTTCGGGAAAAATTGTTTGTAGAAAATTTTGAACCGATTAGAACCTTGCCACATATACAAAGTGAGATTTCTTGAGTCAATTTAACACTTTATATACTTGCCAAAAGTCAATTTAACACAGTGAATTCGATTTGGAAATTTATATTCGAAATCGAAGAGGAAACTAGAATTGAAATTGAAATTCAATTTAATTATGAGCAAGATAAATATTTTATTTGAACATGTTATGTTCAAACAAAGAAGTGAAATAGGCAAAATAGCTAATTAAAGAATAAATGAGCAAAACTGAATTCAAACAATTGGATAGTGTTGAATTGAATAGAAAACAGGTGAGCATGTGTTAGACAGGTATGGGATGAAGTATATGTAGATTTTAATTTATGTGCCCGACAAAAAGGTACATGTTTAAATTCACATATGAGATTTTATGCGCCATATCGGCAAGCCGCTTGGCTTTATCTTTTTCTTTTGGATTGGTGAGGGCCATGGGAGGCTATTTGAAATATCCCGATGCTCCCGGTACAGAGGAGGTTATGGCGAAATTTTCCGGAAATTTAAGAAGTTAGAATATTTTTAAGAAATTTTGATAATTAAAAATCAATGTATCGATATCTATAGAATTCCATAAGGAAATCAACTAAAAATAGAATATTTTGAACAAAAAGAAAATATGTGAATTTAAATCGAGTAAGAATAGAAAGAGAAAAGCATTTACGTTTTAGAAATGGAAAATTGGTTTAATATGGTGTTGATTATTCGAGTTAGCAGTCTTGTCTGTTTTGAAGTTAAATGATGTTTTCAATCAAGGTCTGAGAGATAGTTATACCGCAACTTGATTGTTTTCATTTTTAGCTGATAAATAGCAAGATTCAGTCTCGAAGATTGATGGTTGAATAAAAGATAGTTGAATGAAATATTTTGGGTTGTTTGTAACGATGTTTTACACAACATTCGTTTTAGCCAAACAAGTGGAATTTTAGAAATATAATAAATGAATATTTACTGAGGGTAGAATTGAATGAGTCGAGCAAGAAATAAATATTTGGAATGTTCTCCAATTATAGTTAGAAAATATTTTCTAAGTGTAGAAAATAAAAGAAGGTGAGATATTGAAATGTTTTCCAAATAGGTAAGAGGCCAAGATGATAATTGAAATTATTTAGTTAATAAATATTGATAAAAGGAAGTGGAGAAGTATTTGAATTAATGAAATATAAATTAAATGGCCTAGTGATTGGTTGATGTTTTGAATGGATGTTTGTTTTTTTCGATAGTTAAATAACCGACTATCGAAGTGTTTGCCAATAGCTTTGTCAATATGGAGAGACCGGTTGGATTATTTTCCGAGAGCCACTCTGTATTGGCAGTAGCATTGAGAATCAGATTATACGAAGGTAGTCGAAGACGGTGTAGAGTGCAAGGGCTTTTTCTATTAATAGAAATTGTACCTTCGGTTTCGTTCAGTCCCAGAACGAACGTATATGGACGAATGTCTGACAAAGTATTTCCAATGATCACATGAGTTAGTCTGTATAAATATATATATGGTTGCAACGGATTTATTCCCTTAGCATAACATCCAGAATATTTGTGCAAATCAATTAGTGATTAACGGATCGGACAATGTGGCATTAAAAGTGATTGTGCTATCAATGAATAGAAAGTAATCGTAGCCTCAGGCCTCAACAACCGGGAAATGACAAAAATCGGGTAGGCAGTATGGCTATGTGGGTCGCTCCCATTAGGGTGTATAATCACCTATCTAGAGATTCATTTAATTCCTTATTCTATTCAATGCTGTCCCATTCTGGAAACGGTTGCTGAACCCAACCGTTGGTGATATACATTCGATATACTCAAGCGAAATGAGTGGTCGGTCATGTGTGGGCCGAGTTGCAAGATGTTCTTGTTGAACCCAGTGTATTCCTCTCTAGAGATACACTATCGGAAGGTGGTTCCATACCGTGCCATGTTGGAAATCCAATCTCCAATAAGCGCCCTGCGGTTTTTGATTTTATATTATATATGGAGCGTGAGATGCAAGCGTTCCGCTAGATTCTATTTATTTGATTTAGACACTATGGTAATATCACTGGATTTTTGTATCAAAGTGTTTTGGGTTATAGTAAGGTAAAAATCGTCCATGTTTACGTGTGGGTTGGTCTTTCTATTATCTTTTCCTTCGAAAGGATTTTGAAAGTTAAACAAATGGTTGGAATTTACTCACACCAGTCCCATGACTGACCCAAAGTTTATTTTGTTTCTTTTCCCTAAACTCTTGGGTGCCCAAATTTGTACGGGCAGTCAACTAGTCGGGATTTTACAGATTCACTTGGAAGAGCTGGATGCAGAAGACTTCACCAGTTAGCTATAGACTATCATATATTCCTCTGTGAACCATGTTTGTATCTAGAAACAGGTGTTTATAACTGTTCCAGGAATAACTGTTGTGCTCTGATGATGGTATGTATATAAAATTATTGATTTGTATTTCACAAAGATATGTAATTTAATATATTTTATTCGTTCCGCTGTGAGTTTGTGATCTTCATTTTCTTCTATTCTAATATTTCTTTCTTTCTATTTCTCATCCTCTAACTTCCTTCTATTAATGATTCGTATTTCTATGCAATTTGGGTTCGACGTGTGGTGTTATTAGTCAACTCAGATAGTACGGATTTGCGGGTCGTTACAGTTGGTATCAGAGCTTAGGTTGAGCGAATACCTAGGCTTTGGTGGGATTGTGCTCGTTAGAGATAGGGTCAGTAGTACCCTAAAATGAGTTGAGTGTATATATACGAGAGAGCGTATTTGTTAATTGATATAAAAATTGTTTTATATTGTGTTGGTTAGTCTGTTGAGTGGTTTATGAATTCTGATCGAATCGTGGGACGCCACGAAGTCGATAGGAATTTCTAAATACTTAACAGAGAAATTCGACAAAGTATTGTTTTAAATTGGATAAAAGAAATAATTTTATCCAAAATTCTATTTTGATAGGAAAGGAATAATTTTCTCAAATTATTATATTATATGGATGTGTTGGATGTTGATATTAAAATCAAGTTAGATTAAAAAAAATTCGAATGGTTATTTATAACCAAATAAAATTTGTATGTGAATGAAATATACAAATGAGATGAATTAAATTGAATTCCAACCCGAATTAAGAATTTAAATCCTGGGAAGTTGGAAAATATTTTCGAAATATATTAAAATAATATAGCTTTGTTCTAAAAGGATTTTGGAATAAAAATCATTTTGAATGGATTTTGAAATAGATAAAGCATTGAACTCACTTTAGTGGCTAGAAAATAATTCTGATGATGACTGCAGCTTCATCAATATTCAATTTCGAGTTCGAAGTGATGAATTGCTACCGTAGAAAAGTTTTTGATGGAATTTGAGATGGAAATAAATATATGTATATATTTATGTGATTTCGAAAGGATTTAAAATGAAATCCTAGGAATGTGAATGTGGAAATTTAAATGAATCAAAGTGAATAAATTGAATAAATTGAATCAGAATCAAGTTGAATGAATTAGAATGCATATGAAAGAAAACCAAAAGTTTTAATGGAATTAAATTTGTTGAAATATGAAGAAAAGGGTTTCAACACAAGTGAGATTTTGAAAAGTAATGGATTTGTACCATTTTTCCTACCTTAGCAATATCGAGGACGAAATTATTTTAAGGGGGGAAGAATGCAACGACCCAAATTTTCGAACAGTTATTTTAAATATTTAATATCGTTTAAATATTGAATTAATAATATAAAAGAATTTTTATATTGAATTATCGATTAATAATCGATATACGATTTATTTCGAATACATATAATTTTCGAAAACAAGAACTGAAATAATTCAATTTGAATTTAAAATGGATTCATAATGATTCAAATGGTTAATATGAATTTTTATTTGAATTTGAACGATAATAATAGTAATTTATTTTTAAGGAATTTATTTGTTTTGAATTTAAATCATATTATATCAATTTAATATGTTATTTTTTAAATATGTTCGAATTAAATTATATAGTCTATTCTGTTGAGTTCAGAATAGTGTAATTACATTGGAACGACGGTCGGGATGCTAAAATAGCGGTTCAGGATTTTTAATTGTGAACCCCGAGATATTTGATTGTGGATAGGATCAAAATCAAATTGGCATCTGTTTAAAAAGAATAAATGATCTCTTTATATCGAATCAAAATAAAATCATAATCCTTTAAAATAAACTAAAAAATCTTTTTATTTCACATCATATTTAATTTAATGTACCTTGCGCAGTACTGTTTCTTTACTGCCTAAGTATTCATCTATATAAATATTGCGACAACCCCTCCTTCCTTTCTCTGTGAAGTCAATTGTTTCAGTGATTAAATTGGAAATGGCCGCTCCTATTTAAACTGCAAATCAATATCAGTAATCGCAAGCTAGCCCCTCTCAAAATCGACTGAAGAAAATCCGCTCTCTTGTTTCAATTAAAAACCAAATCCCTAACTCATTTTTGTCGCTTCAAAATCGAAACTGTTAGCCCCTTCTTTCAATCTTCGATTTTTATTCAAAAATCGAATTCCTCACGAAATTGAAGGAAATAAGAATAGTTGAATCCATGGGACTGAAAGCTTTGATTTCGCTTTTTCGGAAGCATGTGCGATCAAACTTGGAGTCATCGTTCTTTGTTCTAGCGCGAGTCGGAGTTCGTTATTTTAGGCCATTCGAGATCATTACATGATATTGCACCTAAGTGGGAAGATTTGCGAATTCTGGTGTTTTTTTGGGGTCACGACGGGTAGCAATTGCACTGCTGAGTTTGGATTTTTCTAGGGATCTCGACAATTGAAATGCTGCGAGCTAAAGTCCAGATCGCGATGAGTGGAAATGGAGGACATGGTGAATGAAGAGATCGATTGTGTTCTAAATTGAAGGGTTGATGCTAGGTGGGAAATAGTTGAATATGAGGATGGGTTGAGGCGGTTTGGGATGTTACGTATGGTGACAGTGAGTTGTTTTTTAGCAGAGTTGGACTGTTGTTTTTGGATGATGCAATGGCCTATCACTGTAAAGAGGAGCACTAAAATATTTTTGGACAAAAGTTGATGAAGCTGGAACTGTGTAGTTAGTTTAGGAAATAAGACAGCGTGGTTAAAGTATATAATTCTACTGTATTTTTATTTGAGAATGTCACGACCAAGAATTTCGCTCGATCCGAATCAGTCGCTAAACCGATCTAGACCGTTCGAAACGCCTGATTGTTTTGAGAACACGACAAAATAGAACGCATACGGAAGAACATTTCATTGTTAATTACAACAATTCCATCAGAATACAAGAACATACAGAGTATGAATCAATATTACACATTTACCAAATATCAGAGATTACAATAAATTACATAGCAGCGGAAAGTAATACAATACACAACTGAAGGAGATATACGGATACAAAGCTTTACGGATATCATTCCAGCTGTAAACCAGGATCCTGTGAATATATATCTGCAAAACCAAAACAACTAGCTGCCCATGTCAAAATAAGGGCACCCAGAGTTTAGGTTAAAACAATAAACTCCAGGTCAGTCATGTGACTGGTGTGAGAACTAAAACAGTTATTAATCTTTATTTAAAGTTCGGTAAATCAAGGGACCACGCTGTATAACACGGAACGGGTTTCCTCCCAAGAATACCAGTGCATAAAACAACAACGCAATGCTAAATAAAGAAAAATGAAGCTATTATAAGACCCAGGTCCCATCACACAATGCAACGCAAGCCGGAGGATAGGGTTTTTACCTTATAATAGCCAAGAATGCTTGATACGTTTAAAAACAAATCATTTGATACTATTATAAGTGCATAGTGCATAAAACAACTTCAAATCACAAGTATCAATCATAGACGGCATAAGTGCCCCATCCCACTATGTCGCCATACTAGGCTCTATAAATAAAACCGAAAAGTCACGTATTTGGAAATTGGATTTCCATCTGCAAACCGAGGCAAAAGATAGTTCTCACCAATTCGAGACTCTCTAGCCCGAGCCTCAGGCAAGTACTCAGTCAAGCCTTTGGAGCGACAGGGCCGGTCCACCGATGTGGATTAAAATGCCTGAACACTGCGTTTCCCCGCCCTTTGTGGCGTAAATGAGCCAACGAATGGCTCCATCGGACCCGGATCGTCCGATCTAACCGAGGCGCCTCGCAATAGCAACAACCACATAAGTCAAACTCGTCAGGGCGTGTAAAACCACTGACGCCAGTTCTAACTAGAAAGAAACGCATGTCCTCCCTGAGGTCCTCTCCCGTTTTTGGTTCACCACCAGGGTGTGAGGCTCGCGAATCAACGTTACAGAAAGCTACGCCACACAGGCCGTTCTTTGATCATCAACCACAATACTTTGCTTTTTCAACAGAAGCCTTGATCCATTGCCACTTAGGCATGCCACACGGGCAATTCATTCCATGCGATGGATTTCCATCAATACATAACCCCTGAGCTCGTACGTCTCAGAGAAGGGCGTTAAGCAAGAGAATAAATTCTCCACCGCCAAACATGTATATATTTAATAGAAATCAATCACACAGACTGAAATCCAATGTCAGACACACAGTCCATTTACAAGTTCGTTCTGGGTCTGAACAAAACCGAAGGCACCTAGTACTCTGCATAACCATCGATCTCCAAGTACGACTGGACGATCACTAACTGATTCCCTCCTCTTGGGTATACGGCCCAATCAAGATAATCAGTAATTATCCAAACGACGTGAAGACCTCCGGTCTTCATCCACCGTCTTCATCTTCGACACCACGTCGAATTAGTTATTCAGAATGGGATAAACCCGGTCTTTCCGAATAACTCGCGTATATAATAAACAAGTGTTACACAAACACAACATACGCCTCATTCCAATTCATCAGTCACTAACCGTAAATTAGCGAGAGAATAATTTCCCAAACATTAACCCCGAAGGCCGAAACCAACATCAGATCACTATCCAAGAAACCATTCAACATAGCTAACCTACAGTTAGTTTCTAAATTTCAAATTCTTAGGGAAAGGTTCCCATTAATTTTATCAAAGATAAATTCTTTAAATTTTTTCTTTAATTCTTCCTTTGAATATCCTTTCAAACTAGTCGGGATTAGCGAACCTTAACGAAGTAATCATTTGTTTTAATTTCCCAATCCCAACCTATTCATCTCATGAAGTAAAACTGGTAATACTTCATATCTAACACCACGGTGTTATCGGTAAATTCAATTACCATTTCACGTTCAAATCCAATTAAAGATTTAACTATCGCCCGGAGTAAAACTGGTGATACTCCATTCTTGATCTTTTCAATCTAATTAAAGATTCATTAAAACTCCACTTAGTTTTAATCTTCAACTGGGTTAAATAATTAGTGTCATTTAAAACACGGTTCACGATAAACCCCAAAATCACATCAATTCAATTCCAATTAAATATCATTTAATTGGTACACTTCATTAAATCCAAATAAAAAGATTTAATCATTTTCTCAACTGGGCTTAAGAACAGTGTTAATGAAGACACCATTCACGACAAACCCAAATCACATTTGATATTAAATACAAGGCTCTGAATAGAAAATATATCGGCTTATATTCAATATCAAATTCTACGACCAACAAATATCGTATTGGAAATAACGATATATATATATATCTTTCAAATTCCCATAACAATATATGTATCATCACGAAATCCAACATCGAAATATTCCAAAGACAATTTCAATTCAAATCCATTCCAATTCAATTATTGGAAATTCTGGTTACTTTTAAAACCCTTCTCAAATTCAATTTATTTATTTCAAAAATAAATTGATTTTTTTATTCTAGTTCAAAACTAGTTCATTTCGATAAAAATCTATTTTTATCTTTTCAAATATGGAATTTTTCATCCCAATTCTTCCCAAATCATTTCTTATGATTCTACACAAATTATTACTATTTTTAATAATTTTATCAAGGCCAGTACAGTCGTTTTCCATCAACGGCCATCGAACTTGTAAAGACCCGCAACTTCCCCGTAAAGGAAAGCGTCGGATAGTTCGAGAACAAACCACAGCAGAACGCATACAGAAGAACATTTCATTGTATATTACAACAATGCATCAGATTACAAGAATATACAGAGTATAAATGAATATTACACAGAAATATCAGAGATTTAAATTACATTTAAATACATCGCAGCGGAAAATAATACAATACACAACTAGAAGTAGATATACGGATACAAAGCTTTCCGGATATCGTTCCAGCTGTAAACCAGGATCCTGTGAATATAAATCTGCAAAACCAAAACTACTAGCTGCCCGTGTCAAAAATAGGGGCACCCAGAGTTTAGGTTAAAACAATAAACTCCAGGTCAGTCATGGGACTGGTGTGAGAACTAAAACAGTTATTAATCTTTATTTTTAAAGATAGGTAAATCAAGGGACCACGCCGTATAACACGGAACGGGTTTCCTCCCAAGAATACCAGTGCATAAAACAACAGCGAAATGCTAAATAAAGAAAAATGAAGCTGTTATAAGACCCAGGTCCCATCACACAATGCAACGCAGTCGAGGATAGGGTTTTCCCTTATAACAACCAAAGAATGCTTGATACGTTTAAAACAAATCATTTGATACTAATATAAGTGCATAGTGTATAAAACACTTCAAATCATAAGTATCAATCATAGGCGGCATGAGCGCCCCATCCCACTATGTCGCCATATATAGGATTACAACTAAAACCGCAAGATCACGTATTTGGAAATTGGATTTCCGTCTATGAACCGAGGCAAAAGATAGTCCTCAACCGTTTTCGTGACTCTCTAGCCCGAGCCACAGGGTCAGAGCGCATCGACCCTTGGATCGTCAGGGCCGGTCCACACGGAGTGGATTAAAATGCCTGAACATTACGTTTCCCCACCCTATGGGGTGTAAGTCTGGTCCGTCAGCCGACCAGAAGCATCGGCCGAAACCGATATAACCGAGGCGCCTCGCAACAGCAACAACCACATAAGTCAAACTCGTCAGGGCGTGTAAAACCACTGACGCCACTTCTAGCTAGAAAGAAACGCAAGTCCTCCCTGAGGTCCGTCTCCCGTTTTTGGTTCATACCTGGTGTGAAACACGCGAGGTAAACGTTACACAAAGCTACGCCACAAAGGCCGTGCTTTGATCATCACCACAAGACTTTGCTTTTCAACAGAAGCCTTGATCATTTGCATCTTAGCATGCCACACAGGCAAACCATCCTATGCAACCGATATCAGTCACACAGAATGAAATCCGATGTCAGACACACAGTCCATTTACAAGTCCGTTCTGGGTCTGAACGAAACCGGAGGCACCTAGTACCCCGCATATCCATCGATCTCCAAGTACGTCTGGACGATCACTAACTGTTTCCATCTTCTTGGGTGTACTGCCCAATCAAGATCATCAGTTATCACCCAAACGACGTGAAGACTTCCGGTCTTCCCATCGTCTTCATCTTCGACTTATCGTCGTATCAGTTATTCAGAATGGGATAAACCCGGTCTTTCCGAATAACTCGCGTATATTTTAAATAAGTGTTACACAAACACAACATACGCCTCATTCCAATTCATTAGTCATTAACCGTAAATTAATCAAGAGAATAATTCCCCAAATATTAACCCCGAAGGCCGAAACCAACATCAGATCAATATCCAGAAAATCATTCTACTTAGCTAACCGACAGTTAGTTTCTAAATTTCACGTTCAAATCTAATTAAAGATTTAACTATCGCCTGGAGCAAAACTGGTGATACTCCATTCTCGATCTTTTCAATCTAATTAAAGATTCATTAAAACTCCACTTAGTTTTAATCTTTTGACTGGGTTAAAGAATCAGTGTCATCTAAAAACACGGTTCGCGATAAACCCAAAATCACATTCCATTAATTATCGGGTTAAAGAACAAGTGTTATTTAAAACACTGTTCACGATAAACCCAAAAATCAATACCAATTCAATTCCAATTAAATATCATTTAATTGGTACACTTCATTAAATCTAAATAAAAAGATTTAATATTTTCTCAACTGGGTTCAAGAACAGTGTTAGTGAAGACACCATTCACGACAAACCCAGATCACATTCGATTAATTATCGGGTTAAAGAACAAGTGTTATTTAAAACACTGTTCACGATAAACCCAAAAATCAATACCAATTCAATTCCAATTAAATATCATTTAATTGGTACACTTCATTAAATCTAAATAAAAGATTTAATCTTTTCTCAACTGGGTTCAAGAACAGTGTTAGTGAAGACACCATTCACGACAAACCCAGATCACATTCGATTAATTATCGGGTTAAAGAACAAGTGTTATTTAAAACACTGTTCACGATAAACCCAAAATCACATTCCATTAATTATCGGGTTAAAGAACAAGTGTTATTTAAAACACTGTTCACGATAAACCCAAAAATCAATACCAATTCAATTCCAATTAAATATCATTTAATTGGTACACTTCATTAAATCTAAATAAAAAGATTTAATCTTTTCTCAACTGGGTTCCAGAACAGTGTTAGTGAAGACACCATTCACGACAAACCCAAATCACATTCGATATTCAATACAAGGCTCTGAATAGAAAATATATCGGCTTATATTCAATATCGAATTCTACGACTAACAAATGTCGTATTGGAAATAACGATACAAATATATATCTTTCAAATTTCCATAACAACACCTGTAATATCACGAATTCCAACATCGAAATATTCCGAAGACAATTTCGATTCAAATCCACTCCAATGCAATCATTGGAAATTTTGGTTATTTTCAAAACCATTTCAAATTCAATTTATTTATTTAAAAATAAATAGAATTATAATTCTAGTTCAAAACTAGTTCATTTCGATAAAAATCTATTTTTATCTTTTCAAATATGGAGTTTTTCATCCCAAACTTTCACAAATCATTTCTTATGATTTTACACAAATTATTACTATTTTTAATAATTTTATCAAGGCCCGTACAGTCGATTTCCATCAACGGCCATCGAACTGCACTTACAGCGACCTTTTTCGAATTTGATTTGGACATAATTCCAAATCCAACCGTTAGATTTCAAATTTCTAGCCTTCGTTAGAAAGCTCTTTTCGATACGAACCCAACGGTTCCGGTTTTAGGAGAATCCGACGGTCGGATCTCCCGCAATGTCCGTTTGAAATAAATGGTCGAAATTCACGAACTGCCGCGGCGCGGCGCGTTCTATTCAGGCCATTATATTATATATATAATATATATAATATATACTTCGTCGATTTCTATTTAAAACGAATTATATAAATAGTTTTAAAATTCGTTTCAAAAGCAATTTCAACTTCCTTTTCAATTCAAATCAAAATTGAATTCTTCTTTATAAATTCGTTTCAAAATTCATTTCTATTCAATTCGAATTTCAATTCAATTTGAATTCATTTCAATTCGCTTTCAATTCAATTCGAATTCGTTTTCAATTCAATTCATTTCGAAATCGTTTTCAATTCAATTCGAATTCGTTTTCAATTCAATTCATTTCGAAATCGTTTTCAATTCAATTCATTTCGAAATCGTTTTCAATTCAATTCATTTCGAAATCGTTTTCAATTCAATTCGAATTCATTTTCAATTCAATTCATTTCGAAATCGTTTTCAATTCAATTCATTTCGAAATCGTTTTCAATTCAATTCATTTCGAAATCGTTTTCAATTCAATTCGAATTCGTTTTCAATTCAATTCATTTCGAAATCGTTTTCAATTCAATTCATTTCGAAATCGTTTTCAATTCATTTGGAATTCGTTTTCAATTCAATTCATTTCGAAATCGTTTTCAATTCAATTCGAATTCATTTTCAATTCATTTTGAATTCGTTTTCAATTCAATTCATTTCGAAATCGTTTTCAATTCAATTCATTTCGAAATCGTTTTTAATTCAATTCGAATTCGTTTTCAATTCAATTCATTTCGAAATCGTTTTCAATTCAATTCGAATTCGTTTTCAATTCAATTCATTTCTTTAAATAAAATGATATTTTTATTTTTCTAACTTATTTTAGAAAATTTCGGCGGCATAACGGCACGATACTAGAAACGGGACGAGGCCTAGCCTTATCCCCGGTCTAGTGAAGGCCCACGCCATTCACACATCAATCGAATTCACTTTCGTTATGCAAACCACAAAATTTGGAGTAAGGGTCTAACCTAGCCTTACTCCTTCGCCTTATAACGGCGCACGTCTAATCCTAACCAATTTATCGATTCGATTTTTCACACCACAAACCACATTCAAACCAATATCACAATCCATAACCAAACAGCCAAACAAACAAGTCCATGGTCTGTGGACGATTGTGTCGGGTGCTACTAAGCACCGTCTGCATCCTAGTATATATATATAACTAGAAAAATATACTTTGAGTGAGAAGTTCTCACATTATAGCTATCCAGCTCCACGGCTCTTCATTGATAGAAATCTTCACCAATCTCGCCTTTTATCGCTTTCGTCGCCCGTATTCTCTACATATGTAAAAATCGAATTTTTACTATGTTATTCAATATATAAAAATCGAATTTTTATTTCAAAGTTCAATATATAAAAATCGAATTTTTAGTTCAAAGTTCAATATATAAAAATCGAATTTTTAGTTCAAAGTTCAATATATAAAAATCGAATTTTTAGTTCAAAGTTCAATATATAAAAATCGAATTTTTAGTTCAAAGTTCAATATATAAAAATCGAATTTTTAGTTCAAAGTTCAATATATAAAAATCGAATTTTTAACTCGAAGTTCAATATATAAAAATCCTATTTTTCTATCGAAGTTCAATATATAAAAATCTCGCCTTTTTAAATTCAAAGATTTCACCTTTTCAAATTTCATCACTTGATTTCAATGTATATAAAATAAAAATCAGATTTTTATTTCGCCACATATACAAAGGTGATATTTTTAACTTCTCTATCCTATAAAGATTATATTTTTAATACTTTAAAAATATAAAAATCATATTTTTAATATTCCTATATAGTAAAGATTATATTTTTATTTCGATTTAAACAATACAAAAATTATATTTTCAAAGCAAATTCATTTTTTAAACCATAAAGTAAAATCAGTTTTTATTCATAAAAAAAAAAAAAAAGTTTTAACAAAATATAAAAAATCAGTTTTTGCAATTCTTATAAAATCAGTTTTACATTTCTAATAAAATCAGTTTTTCTTTTGTTAAAAATCAGTTTTTCTTCATTTTTCTTAAACAAAGCAAAATAAAAATAAAATAAATAAATTAAAAATTACCTGGGGGCGCTTGGGGAATAGGGGTGGCCGGAGGCAGTCGCTGGGGGGGGGCGGTTGTGGGTTTCGCGGCGCCTGGCGCCTGGAGGGGGGGTCGGGCTTGAGGGGAGGGGGGGCTCGAACGTCGTATCATGGCGGAGGGGGCATCGCCTTCTCAGGCGGAGGTGGGGAGATGGCACCGCCATCGTACGGCGGCGGAGGATCATCGGGGAGGGGCGGCGGCTCCTCCCCTGTCGCTCTCCCTTTCCTTTTCTTTTTTTTTTTTTTTTTTTTATAAATCGATTTTAAAAATGAAAGGGGGGGCCAGAAGGTTTTTAAGGGAGGAAGCTTTTTTTTCTTTTTTTAATTAATTAATTATTTAATTTTATCCTAAAGAGTTGACTTTCACATACGACCTCGAAACGAGGCCCACCGCCTGTCGTCCATAGCGTTTAACCCCCATTCCGAACACAATGGGATATGTATCGTCAGCTGATTCGGCTGTTACAATCAGCTTCCGTTAAATTTACATTTAAATCACTATATTGAATTTTAAACGTACCTTTCAAATTACCGGGGTCACATACTAACTAGAAAAATTCCAGAAAAATATTTTCTAGCTTCGTATTGACGATACGGTCCTAACAAATCTAGTTTCGTCGAATTCTGAGACCGTTTGAAAAATGGCCAATTTCCAGTCGATTAAAATCAACTGAAACTGGTCAAACGCGTTTTCCTATGCCACGCTCACATATTGATTCGAAAAATTATGAAATTTGAAACCTAGCGATAACTTGACACTGCGGATCCAACAAAAGTGGTTTCGTCGAAATCCGAGGTCATTTGCAAAATGTCCATTTTTAAGAGCCTGAATTCCATAGCGACTATTCAGAATTTTCAACTGGACAACTTTTGATTCCCGCTACTAACTTTCGATTTTTCGGATTCGTTGGAAAGATATTCACTATTAGATTCCATTATTTTTGGTTTCACTAAAATCCGGATTGTTTTGCACCCGGTACATTCAATTGAAGTTTGAAATCGAATTATCGAACTACCGCGCCATTTTCAATTCTATTTATAATTATATATAATTATTTATATTCTAACGACGACGCGTATAATATATACGTTCGAATTATATTCAAAATAAATTTCTCGTCGATATTATTTAAAATAATCCATTTTAAATATCAAAATTCGCTAAAATTGCCAAAATAAAAATTTTCAAACTGGCTCGCATTTTACGGGTTGTTACAATCTCCCCCACTTAAAACTTTTCGTCCCCGAAAAGGAACAAAGTCGAAAGTGGTTTGATTAATCAACTCTACGTTCGATCTGGCTTCCATTCTCCAACTCTTTAGTTTCTGAGAATTTTCAAAATTTCAAAAATTTGGCTAACACCCTAAATTTTCGAAAAATTTCGCCATAACCTCCCCTGCACCGGGAGCATCGGGGAATTTCAAATAGCTTCCCCGGTCCTTCAGATCTCAAAAAGAAAAAGAAAAAGCCAAGCGGCTAGCCAATAGGCTCACAAAATCATCATCACCCAAACAAAACAGGAAATTATGTAGTAAACATGTACCTATTTGTCGGGCAAACAAATTTTATTCTCTGCTCTAGCCTCCTTGCTATGACCTGTTCAATGTAAGTATATGTATATGCAAGCAAATGCGACCAATTTTTAATATAATTCAATATTCGATTAAATTAGGCATAATGGTTCAAAATTAGCAAACAATTAAACAGCCAACACAAACATCAATCAATTAGTGAATTAGGGTTTCAAATTCATAACTTTGATACATAGTCGAAAACCAGATTTTTGATGCCAAATCACAACAATGAATTCTAGCCATATATAAGTTTTGGTTCTCACACCAGCCTAATGGAAATATATAGAAAATCACACCTTCGAAACTCGAACATAAATGTTGATGATGCGATCGCTATCATCAATATCATCTTCGGGCGACTAGAGTGTGATGCTATATCTATCCAATATATTAAAACCTTGAATACACGCGGATCAGACGTATACGCAAAATCTTTATATACTGGATTGTCCACATCAATATAAACTAAATAATCAAATACGAATAATTGATTTAAATTTTCAAAACAAAAATTTGTTTTCATTTTCAAAAATATACTCTTCACACTCGTTCTAGGATACTACTGATCCTATCTCTAACGAGTCATCCCATTGGATATTACTAATCCAATTATCTGATGAATTCTTTCGTATGGTTCTAATGTGTCTTGTTCTCTGCTTTGTAAACCAAAGCTCTGATACCACGTGTAAAGACCCGCAACTTCCCCGTAAAGGAAAGCGTCGGATAGTTCGAGAACAAACCACAGCAGAACGCATACAGAAGAACATTTCATTGTATATTACAACAATGCATCAGATTACAAGAATATACAGAGTATAAATGAATATTACACAGAAATATCAGAGATTTAAATTACATTTAAATACATCGCAGCGGAAAATAATACAATACACAACTAGAAGTAGATATACGGATACAAAGCTTTCCGGATATCGTTCCAGCTGTAAACCAGGATCCTGTGAATATAAATCTGCAAAACCAAAACTACTAGCTGCCCGTGTCAAAAATAGGGGCACCCAGAGTTTAGGTTAAAACAATAAACTCCAGGTCAGTCATGGGACTGGTGTGAGAACTAAAACAGTTATTAATCTTTATTTTTAAAGATAGGTAAATCAAGGGACCACGCCGTATAACACGGAACGGGTTTCCTCCCAAGAATACCAGTGCATAAAACAACAGCGAAATGCTAAATAAAGAAAAATGAAGCTGTTATAAGACCCAGGTCCCATCACACAATGCAACGCAGTCGAGGATAGGGTTTTCCCTTATAACAACCAAAGAATGCTTGATACGTTTAAAACAAATCATTTGATACTAATATAAGTGCATAGTGTATAAAACACTTCAAATCATAAGTATCAATCATAGGCGGCATGAGCGCCCCATCCCACTATGTCGCCATATATAGGATTACAACTAAAACCGCAAGATCACGTATTTGGAAATTGGATTTCCGTCTATGAACCGAGGCAAAAGATAGTCCTCAACCGTTTTCGTGACTCTCTAGCCCGAGCCACAGGGTCAGAGCGCATCGACCCTTGGATCGTCAGGGCCGGTCCACACGGAGTGGATTAAAATGCCTGAACATTACGTTTCCCCACCCTATGGGGTGTAAGTCTGGTCCGTCAGCCGACCAGAAGCATCGGCCGAAACCGATATAACCGAGGCGCCTCGCAACAGCAACAACCACATAAGTCAAACTCGTCAGGGCGTGTAAAACCACTGACGCCACTTCTAGCTAGAAAGAAACGCAAGTCCTCCCTGAGGTCCGTCTCCCGTTTTTGGTTCATACCTGGTGTGAAACACGCGAGGTAAACGTTACACAAAGCTACGCCACAAAGGCCGTGCTTTGATCATCACCACAAGACTTTGCTTTTCAACAGAAGCCTTGATCATTTGCATCTTAGCATGCCACACAGGCAAACCATCCTATGCAACCGATATCAGTCACACAGAATGAAATCCGATGTCAGACACACAGTCCATTTACAAGTCCGTTCTGGGTCTGAACGAAACCGGAGGCACCTAGTACCCCGCATATCCATCGATCTCCAAGTACGTCTGGACGATCACTAACTGTTTCCATCTTCTTGGGTGTACTGCCCAATCAAGATCATCAGTTATCACCCAAACGACGTGAAGACTTCCGGTCTTCCCATCGTCTTCATCTTCGACTTATCGTCGTATCAGTTATTCAGAATGGGATAAACCCGGTCTTTCCGAATAACTCGCGTATATTTTAAATAAGTGTTACACAAACACAACATACGCCTCATTCCAATTCATTAGTCATTAACCGTAAATTAATCAAGAGAATAATTCCCCAAATATTAACCCCGAAGGCCGAAACCAACATCAGATCAATATCCAGAAAATCATTCTACTTAGCTAACCGACAGTTAGTTTCTAAATTTCACGTTCAAATCTAATTAAAGATTTAACTATCGCCTGGAGCAAAACTGGTGATACTCCATTCTCGATCTTTTCAATCTAATTAAAGATTCATTAAAACTCCACTTAGTTTTAATCTTTTGACTGGGTTAAAGAATCAGTGTCATCTAAAAACACGGTTCGCGATAAACCCAAAATCACATTCCATTAATTATCGGGTTAAAGAACAAGTGTTATTTAAAACACTGTTCACGATAAACCCAAAAATCAATACCAATTCAATTCCAATTAAATATCATTTAATTGGTACACTTCATTAAATCTAAATAAAAAGATTTAATATTTTCTCAACTGGGTTCAAGAACAGTGTTAGTGAAGACACCATTCACGACAAACCCAGATCACATTCGATTAATTATCGGGTTAAAGAACAAGTGTTATTTAAAACACTGTTCACGATAAACCCAAAAATCAATACCAATTCAATTCCAATTAAATATCATTTAATTGGTACACTTCATTAAATCTAAATAAAAGATTTAATCTTTTCTCAACTGGGTTCAAGAACAGTGTTAGTGAAGACACCATTCACGACAAACCCAGATCACATTCGATTAATTATCGGGTTAAAGAACAAGTGTTATTTAAAACACTGTTCACGATAAACCCAAAATCACATTCCATTAATTATCGGGTTAAAGAACAAGTGTTATTTAAAACACTGTTCACGATAAACCCAAAAATCAATACCAATTCAATTCCAATTAAATATCATTTAATTGGTACACTTCATTAAATCTAAATAAAAAGATTTAATCTTTTCTCAACTGGGTTCCAGAACAGTGTTAGTGAAGACACCATTCACGACAAACCCAAATCACATTCGATATTCAATACAAGGCTCTGAATAGAAAATATATCGGCTTATATTCAATATCGAATTCTACGACTAACAAATGTCGTATTGGAAATAACGATACAAATATATATCTTTCAAATTTCCATAACAACACCTGTAATATCACGAATTCCAACATCGAAATATTCCGAAGACAATTTCGATTCAAATCCACTCCAATGCAATCATTGGAAATTTTGGTTATTTTCAAAACCATTTCAAATTCAATTTATTTATTTAAAAATAAATAGAATTATAATTCTAGTTCAAAACTAGTTCATTTCGATAAAAATCTATTTTTATCTTTTCAAATATGGAGTTTTTCATCCCAAACTTTCACAAATCATTTCTTATGATTTTACACAAATTATTACTATTTTTAATAATTTTATCAAGGCCCGTACAGTCGATTTCCATCAACGGCCATCGAACTGCACTTACAGCGACCTTTTTCGAATTTGATTTGGACATAATTCCAAATCCAACCGTTAGATTTCAAATTTCTAGCCTTCGTTAGAAAGCTCTTTTCGATACGAACCCAACGGTTCCGGTTTTAGGAGAATCCGACGGTCGGATCTCCCGCAATGTCCGTTTGAAATAAATGGTCGAAATTCACGAACTGCCGCGGCGCGGCGCGTTCTATTCAGGCCATTATATTATATATATAATATATATAATATATACTTCGTCGATTTCTATTTAAAACGAATTATATAAATAGTTTTAAAATTCGTTTCAAAAGCAATTTCAACTTCCTTTTCAATTCAAATCAAAATTGAATTCTTCTTTATAAATTCGTTTCAAAATTCATTTCTATTCAATTCGAATTTCAATTCAATTTGAATTCATTTCAATTCGCTTTCAATTCAATTCGAATTCGTTTTCAATTCAATTCATTTCGAAATCGTTTTCAATTCAATTCGAATTCGTTTTCAATTCAATTCATTTCGAAATCGTTTTCAATTCAATTCATTTCGAAATCGTTTTCAATTCAATTCATTTCGAAATCGTTTTCAATTCAATTCGAATTCATTTTCAATTCAATTCATTTCGAAATCGTTTTCAATTCAATTCATTTCGAAATCGTTTTCAATTCAATTCATTTCGAAATCGTTTTCAATTCAATTCGAATTCGTTTTCAATTCAATTCATTTCGAAATCGTTTTCAATTCAATTCATTTCGAAATCGTTTTCAATTCATTTGGAATTCGTTTTCAATTCAATTCATTTCGAAATCGTTTTCAATTCAATTCGAATTCATTTTCAATTCATTTTGAATTCGTTTTCAATTCAATTCATTTCGAAATCGTTTTCAATTCAATTCATTTCGAAATCGTTTTTAATTCAATTCGAATTCGTTTTCAATTCAATTCATTTCGAAATCGTTTTCAATTCAATTCGAATTCGTTTTCAATTCAATTCATTTCTTTAAATAAAATGATATTTTTATTTTTCTAACTTATTTTAGAAAATTTCGGCGGCATAACGGCACGATACTAGAAACGGGACGAGGCCTAGCCTTATCCCCGGTCTAGTGAAGGCCCACGCCATTCACACATCAATCGAATTCACTTTCGTTATGCAAACCACAAAATTTGGAGTAAGGGTCTAACCTAGCCTTACTCCTTCGCCTTATAACGGCGCACGTCTAATCCTAACCAATTTATCGATTCGATTTTTCACACCACAAACCACATTCAAACCAATATCACAATCCATAACCAAACAGCCAAACAAACAAGTCCATGGTCTGTGGACGATTGTGTCGGGTGCTACTAAGCACCGTCTGCATCCTAGTATATATATATAACTAGAAAAATATACTTTGAGTGAGAAGTTCTCACATTATAGCTATCCAGCTCCACGGCTCTTCATTGATAGAAATCTTCACCAATCTCGCCTTTTATCGCTTTCGTCGCCCGTATTCTCTACATATGTAAAAATCGAATTTTTACTATGTTATTCAATATATAAAAATCGAATTTTTATTTCAAAGTTCAATATATAAAAATCGAATTTTTAGTTCAAAGTTCAATATATAAAAATCGAATTTTTAGTTCAAAGTTCAATATATAAAAATCGAATTTTTAGTTCAAAGTTCAATATATAAAAATCGAATTTTTAGTTCAAAGTTCAATATATAAAAATCGAATTTTTAGTTCAAAGTTCAATATATAAAAATCGAATTTTTAACTCGAAGTTCAATATATAAAAATCCTATTTTTCTATCGAAGTTCAATATATAAAAATCTCGCCTTTTTAAATTCAAAGATTTCACCTTTTCAAATTTCATCACTTGATTTCAATGTATATAAAATAAAAATCAGATTTTTATTTCGCCACATATACAAAGGTGATATTTTTAACTTCTCTATCCTATAAAGATTATATTTTTAATACTTTAAAAATATAAAAATCATATTTTTAATATTCCTATATAGTAAAGATTATATTTTTATTTCGATTTAAACAATACAAAAATTATATTTTCAAAGCAAATTCATTTTTTAAACCATAAAGTAAAATCAGTTTTTATTCATAAAAAAAAAAAAAAAGTTTTAACAAAATATAAAAAATCAGTTTTTGCAATTCTTATAAAATCAGTTTTACATTTCTAATAAAATCAGTTTTTCTTTTGTTAAAAATCAGTTTTTCTTCATTTTTCTTAAACAAAGCAAAATAAAAATAAAATAAATAAATTAAAAATTACCTGGGGGCGCTTGGGGAATAGGGGTGGCCGGAGGCAGTCGCTGGGGGGGGGCGGTTGTGGGTTTCGCGGCGCCTGGCGCCTGGAGGGGGGGTCGGGCTTGAGGGGAGGGGGGGCTCGAACGTCGTATCATGGCGGAGGGGGCATCGCCTTCTCAGGCGGAGGTGGGGAGATGGCACCGCCATCGTACGGCGGCGGAGGATCATCGGGGAGGGGCGGCGGCTCCTCCCCTGTCGCTCTCCCTTTCCTTTTCTTTTTTTTTTTTTTTTTTTTTATAAATCGATTTTAAAAATGAAAGGGGGGGCCAGAAGGTTTTTAAGGGAGGAAGCTTTTTTTTCTTTTTTTAATTAATTAATTATTTAATTTTATCCTAAAGAGTTGACTTTCACATACGACCTCGAAACGAGGCCCACCGCCTGTCGTCCATAGCGTTTAACCCCCATTCCGAACACAATGGGATATGTATCGTCAGCTGATTCGGCTGTTACAATCAGCTTCCGTTAAATTTACATTTAAATCACTATATTGAATTTTAAACGTACCTTTCAAATTACCGGGGTCACATACTAACTAGAAAAATTCCAGAAAAATATTTTCTAGCTTCGTATTGACGATACGGTCCTAACAAATCTAGTTTCGTCGAATTCTGAGACCGTTTGAAAAATGGCCAATTTCCAGTCGATTAAAATCAACTGAAACTGGTCAAACGCGTTTTCCTATGCCACGCTCACATATTGATTCGAAAAATTATGAAATTTGAAACCTAGCGATAACTTGACACTGCGGATCCAACAAAAGTGGTTTCGTCGAAATCCGAGGTCATTTGCAAAATGTCCATTTTTAAGAGCCTGAATTCCATAGCGACTATTCAGAATTTTCAACTGGACAACTTTTGATTCCCGCTACTAACTTTCGATTTTTCGGATTCGTTGGAAAGATATTCACCATTAGATTCCATTATTTTTGGTTTCACTAAAATCCGGATTGTTTTGCACCCGGTACATTCAATTGAAGTTTGAAATCGAATTATCGAACTACCGCGCCATTTTCAATTCTATTTATAATTATATATAATTATTTATATTCTAACGACGACGCGTATAATATATACGTTCGAATTATATTCAAAATAAATTTCTCGTCGATATTATTTAAAATAATCCATTTTAAATATCAAAATTCGCTAAAATTGCCAAAATAAAAATTTTCAAACTGGCTCGCATTTTACGGGTTGTTACAGAACTGCACTTACAGCGACCTTTCCCAAATTTTTTTTGGACATAATTCCAAATCCAACCGTTAGATTTCTAATTTCTAATATTCGTTAGAAAGCACTTTTCGATACGAACCCAACGGTTCCGGTTTTAGGAGAATCCGACAGTCGGATATCCCGCATATCCATTCGAAGTCAATGGTCGAAATTCGCGAACTGCCGCGGCGCGTTCTATTCAGGCCATTATATATAAAATATATATATATATTATATATATTTCGTCGATTCCCTTTTAAAACGTATTATATAAATCATTTTAAATTCGTTTTCAAAACGATTTCAACTTCTTTTCAAATTCAAATCAAAATTGAATTTTTCCTTATAAATTCGTTTTAAATTCATTTCAAATTGATTTCAATTCAAATTGATTTCAATTCAAATTGATTTCTAATTCAATTTTAGTTCGATTTCAATTCAATTTCAATTCGAATTCATTTTTATTCAATTTCAATTCGAATTCATTTCTATTCAATTTCAATTCGAAATCATTTCTATTAAATTCGAATTCATTTCTATTCAATTTCAATTCGAATTCATTCTATTCAATTTCAATTTGAATTTCAATTCTTTTCAAAATATCAGATTTTGAAATCACTTTCGATATTCATTATAAAATGAATAAAATCGATATAAATATCGTTCACGTCAAAATGGCGTCAATCTAGTCAACATGGCTTCATATATTTCTATTTTCAAATATTCTATTTCAAATATTTCTTTTTCAAATATTTCTATTCAAATATTTTATTTTCAAATATTCTATTCAAATATTTCTTTTTCAAAACTGGAATGAGGCCCAATCAATTACCATAGATTTTATTTCTATGGACTTCCATACAACGCATGTATATATCAACAACGACAAATAATCAACCATCATCCAAAGTGCATTCTACATTGTATAAGCATCAAATATAAATATTCAACGCTTATAACAGTCTGTCAATCAACCAATCGACATACAACTAATTATTGGGATTAGTGTATGTCATATATCATCTCAATACCCGTGTGGCGTTTCAAACAATCAAACACAGATTTTATTTGTGCAGTTGGGCGATGTGTAAAATTTATCGTCCCAATCAGTATCAGTCAAACGTGTGTATGTAAACAAATTGTCCAATTCGTTTATTTTTATTTCATTTCATATACACGTTAAAAATTCTATTTTCAACTATAAAATATTTTTAACTATATAAATATTTTATTTCATTTCACATCGCATCACATCACACAATCAACTCCACATCAAAATCAAACAAACAAGCATACAAACAAACAAGCCGTCCATGGTCTGTGGACAACGGGTGTCGGGTGCTACTAAACACCGTCTGCATCCTAGTATATATTTTAACTAGAAAATTAAATTAAAAGTGAGAAGTTCTCACCAAAAGCTAAACCAAACGTCCGACTGTTCATATGTAGGAAATCTTCATCGTGCTTGCCCTTCGTAACTTTCGTCGCCCGTATTCTCTACATATATAAAGATCACATTTTTATAATCTCTATCTTATAAAAATCATATTTTTATTATCGCCACTATATAAAAATCATATTTTTAACCTTTTCTATATTATAAAAATTATAGTTTTAACCTTACTATATTATAAAAATTATATTTTTAACCTTACTATATTATAAAAATTATATTTTTAATTCTCTACATAAACAAAAATCATATTTTTACGTCTTCTACATAATAAAGATTACATTTTTAATCGTTCAAGAATCAAATCTTTTCATGTTTAAAACTCTACTCTTTTCGTGAAATCGAACTTTTATCTATATAAAAATACCGACTTTACATTTTCAAAAATCACTTCTTTATGTTATAAAACATCATTTTCTATTTTAAAAATGTGGTCTTTACTATTTTAAAAATGAGGTCTTTACTATTTTAAAAATGAGGCCTTTACTATTTTTAAAACCTAAATTTTCCTATTATAAAAATATGAACTTTATCATATGAAAAGTCAAATCTTTATAGTTCTAAAAATCAAATCTTTTTTCATATGAAATCTATATAAAAAATCCAACCTTTATTCGTATGAAATCTATATGGAAATCCATTTACATAAGAATCAAATTTTTATTTACATAAAAAAGAAAGAAAGGAAGAAATTGAAATAAAACTCATTGGAGCTTTTGGAAATGGGGATGGCGCTGAGGCGGGGTGCGGCAGCACCGTGGTGGCTGCAGGCGGAGGGGCTCGCGGTCGATGGGGGTGGTCTCGTTGTGGTCACGTCGGCTTTTGGGGGTTTCAGCGGATTTGAGGAAGGGGAGAGGGAGCGTACAGAGGAGAGAGAAGAGAAGAGGGAGGGCTTCGCCGGAGTGGCGGTTGAGGGAGGAGGGGGGCGATCGACAAAGGCGAAGGCCAAAGGGGGGGCGCTCGCGACGGAGGGTGGCTGGTGATCGATGGCAATTTTTTTCTTTCAGAAAGTGATTTGAAGCTGATGTGGGGAGGAGAGATAAAAGGGGGGTATTATATTATATATATAATTATTTTATTCTATTTTTATTCTAAAAGGTTGACTTTCTATTTGAACACCAAAAGAGGCCCAACGACTGTCATCCCTAGCGTATTACCCTCATTCCGAACACAATGGGATATGTGCCGCAGGCCAATTCGACCGTTTCGATCAGTTTTCGTCAAAATCAACATATAACTCTATATATTGAATTTGAACGCACATTTCAATTTACTGAGGCCACATACGAACTCTAAAAATTCCAGAAAAATATTTTCTAGCTTCGTATTGACGATGCGGTCCTAACAAAACTAGTTTCGTCAAGTTCTAAGACAGTTTGAAAAATGGTCATTTTCTAGTAGATTAAAATCAACTGAAACTGGTCAAACGCGTTTTCCTTTTCCACGCTCGCATATTGATTCGAAAAAAATATGAAATTTGAAACCTAGCAATAACTTGACATCACGGATCCAACAAAAGTGGTTTCGTCATAAACCGAGGTCGTTTGGAAAATGGCCATTTTTAAGGGCCGAAATTCCATAGCGACTATTCTGAATTTTCAACTGGACATATCTTTTGATTCCCGTTATGAAATTTCAATTTTTCGGATTCATTGGAAAGATATTCTCTATTAGATTCAAATATTTTTGGTTTCACTAAAATCCGGTTTATTTTGAATCCTGTACATTCATTTGATGTTTGAAATCGAATTATCGAACTACCGTGCCATTTTCAATTCCTTTTATAATTATAAAATAAATATTTATATTCTATCGACGATCTATATAAATATACACATTCAAATTCTATTCAAAATAAATTTCTCGTCGATATTATTTAAAATATTCATTTTAAATATTCAAAATTCATTAAAATTGCCAAAATAAAAATTTTAAATTGGCTCAGATTTGTGGGTTATTACAATCTCCCCCACTTAAAATTTTTCGTCCCCGAAAAGGAACGAAGCCGAAAGTTGTTTAACAAATCAACTCAACTTTCACTATTTTCATTACGGCTTAAGTTCTTCAACTTTTCAGTTTCTAAAAACTTTTCAAATTTGGCTAACACCCTAAATTTTCGAAAAATTTCGCCATAACCTCCCCTGCACCGGGGACTTCGGGATATTTCATATAGCCTCCCATGGCCTTCTTCAATCCAAAAGAAAAAGAAAAAGCCAAGCGGCTAGCCAAGCGGCTCACAAAATCATCATCACCCAAACAAAACAGTAAATTATGGTAAACATGTACCTATTTGTCGGGCAAACAATTTTATTCTTCTGCTCTAGCCTCCTTGCTATGACCTTTTCAGTGTAAGTACATGTATATGCCTGCAAATGCGACAAATTTTCAATATAATCCCCTATTTGGTTCAATTTGGCTAAAGGTTCAACATTCAATTAATCAAACTGTAATCAAACAACACAACCAGCAATCAATTGGTTGATTAGCTTTTCAAATTCATAACTTTGATACATAGTCTAAAAAATCAGATTTTTGATGCCAATTCACGACAATAAGCCCTATCTAATTTTGGTTCTCACACCAGTCTAATGGAAATATATAGATATCACACTTTCGTCACTCGAACATAAATTCTGATGATGTTTCGAACCACCATCAGAATTTCCACGGGCGATTAGAGTGTGATTCTATATCTATCCAATATATTAAAACTTCGAATACATGCGGATCAGATGTATACGCAAAATCTTTATATACTGGATAGTCCAAATCAATACAAATAGATATTCAAATACAAATAATTGATTTAAATTTTCAAAAAAAAATTGTTTATACTCTTCACACTCGTTCTAGGAAACTACTGATCCCATCTCTAACGAGTCATTCTCGTTGGATATTACTAATCCAATCTCTGATGAATTCTTTCATTCGGTTCTAACGTGTCTTGTTCTCTGACCTTTGTAAACCAAAGCTACGATACCAAGCTGTCACGACCAAGAATTTCGCTCCATCCGAATCAGTCGCTAAACCGATCTAGACCGTTCGAAACGCCTGATTGTTTTGAGAACACGACAAAATAGAATGCAGACGGAAGAACATTTCATTGTTAATTACAACAATTCCATCAGAATACAAGAATATACAGAGTATGAATCAATATTACACATTTACCAAATATCAGAGGTTACCATAAATTACATAGTAGCGGAAAGTAATACAATACACAACTGAAGGAGATATACGGATACAAAGCTTTCCGGATATCATTCCAGCTGTAAACCAGGATCCTGTGAATATATATCTGCAAAACCAAAACTACTAGTTGCCCGTGTCAAAATAAGGGCACCCAGAGTTTAGGTTAAAACAATAAACTCCGGGTCAGTCATGTGACTGGTGTGAGAACTAAAACAGTTATTAATCTTTATTTAAAGTTCGGTAAATCAAGGGACCACGCCGTATAACACGGAACGGGTTTCCTCCCAAGAATACCAGTGCATAAAATAACAGCGCAATGCTAAATAAAGAAAAATGAAGCTATTATAAGACCCCGGTCCCATCACATAATTCAACGCAAGCCGGAAGATAGGGTTTTTACCTTATAATAGCCAAGAATGCTTGATACGTTTAAAAACAATTCATTTGATACTATTATAAGTGCATAGTGCATAAAACAACTTCAAATCACAAGTATCAATCATAGACGGCATAAGCGCCACATCCTACTATGTCGCCATACTAGGCTCTACAAATAAAACCGAAAAGTCACGTATTTGGAAATTGGATTTCCATATGCAAACCGAGGCAAAAGATAGTCCTCACCGATTCGAGACTCTCTAGCCCGAGCCTCAGGCAAGTACTCAGTCAAGCCTTTGGAGCGACAGGTCGGTCCACCAATGTGGATTAAAATGACTGAACACTGCGTTTCACCGCCCTTTGGGGCGTAAATGAGCCAACGAATGGCTCCATCGGACCCGGATCGTCTGATCTAACCGAGGCGCCTCGCAACAGCAACAACCACACAAGTCAAACTCATCAGGGCATGTAAACCCACTGGCGCCACTTCTAACTAGAAAGAAACGCATGTCCTCCCTGAGGTCCTCTCCCGTTTTTGGTTCACCACCGGGGTGTGAGGCTCGCGAATCAACGTTACACAAAGCTACGCTACATAGGCCGTGCTTTGATCATCAACCACAAGACTTTGCTTTTCAACAGAAGCCTTGATCCATTGCCACTTAGGCATGCCACACAGGCAATTCATTCCAAGCGATGGATTTCCATCAATACATAACCCCTGAGCTCGTACGTCTCAGAGAAGGGCGTTAAGCAAGAGAATAAATTCTCCGCCGCCAAACAGATATATATTTAATAGAAATCAATCACACAGACTGAAATCCAATGTCAGACACACAGTCCATTTACAAGTTTGTTCTGGGTCTGAACGAAACCGGAGGCACCTAGTACTCCGCATAACCATCGATCTCCAAGTACGTCTGGATGATCACTAACTGATTCCCTCCTCTTGGGTGTATGGCCCAATCAAGATAATCAGTAATTATCCAAACGACGTGAAGACCTCCGGTCTTCAACCACCGTCTTCATCTTCGACACCACGTCGAATTAGTTATTCAGAATGGGATAAACCCGGTCTTTCCAAATAACTCGTGTATATAATAATAAATAAGTGTTATACAAACACAATGCCTTATTCCAATTAATCAGTCACTAACCGTAAATTATCAAGAGAATAATTTCCCAGACATTAACCCCGAAGGCCGAAACCAACATCAGATCAATATCCAAGAAACCATTCAACTTAGCTAACCTACAGTTAGTTTCTAAATTTCACATTCTTAGGGAAAGGTTCCCAATAATTTTATCGAAGATAAATTCTTTAAATTTATTCTTTTATTCTTCCTTTGAATATCCTTACAAACTAGTCAGGATTAGCGAACCTTAACGAAGTAATCATTTGTTTTAATTTTCCAATCCCAACCTATTCATCCCATGAAGTAAAACTGGTAATACTTCATATCTAACACCACGGTGTTATCGGTAAATTCAATTACCATTTCACGTTCAAATCTAATTAAAGATTTAACTATCGCCTGGAGTAAAACTAGTGATACTCCATTCTCGATCTTTTCAATCTAATTAAAGATTCATTAAAACTCCACTTAGTTTTAATCTTCAACTGGGTTAAAGAATCAGTGTCATTTAAAACACGGTTCACGATAAACCCCAAAATCACATCAATTCAATTCCAATTAAATATCATTTAATTGGTACACTTCATTAAATCCAAATAAAAAGATTTAATCATTTTCTCAACTGGGCTTAAGAACAGTGTTAATGAAGACACCATTCACGACAAACCCAAATCACATTTGATATTAAATACAAGGCTCTGAATAGAAAATATATCGGCTTATATTCAATATCAAATTCTATGACCAACAAATATCGTATGGGAAATAACGATATATATATCTTTCAAATTCCCATAATAATATCTGTATCATCACGAAATCCAACATCGAAATATTCCAAAGACAATTTCGATTCAAATCCATTCCAATTCAATTATTGGAAATTCTGGTTACTTTTAAAACCCTTCTCAAATTCAATTTATTTATTTCAAAAATAAATTGATTTTTTTATTCTAGTTCAAAACTAGTTCATTTCGATAAAAATCTATTTTTATCTTTTCAAATATGGAGTTTTTCATCCCAATTCTTCCCAAATCATTTCTTATGATTTTACACAAATTATTACTATTTTTAATAATTTTATCAAGGCCGGCACAGTCGATTTCCATCAATGAACTGCACTTACAACGACCTTTCCCGAATTTGATTTGGACATAATTCCAAATCCAACCATTAGATTTCTAATTTGTAATATTCGTTAGAAAGCACTTTTCGATACGAACCCAACAATTCCGGTTTTAGGAGAATCCGACGGTCGAATCTCCCGCAATATCAATTCGAAGTCAATGGTCGAAATTCGCGAACTGCCGCGGCGCGGCGCGTTTTATTCAGGCCATTATATATATATATATATCTAATATATTATATATATTTCATCGATTCCCTTTTAAAACGTATTATATAAATCGTTTTAAATTCGTTTTCAAAACGATTTCAACTTCTTTTCAAATTCAAATCAAAATTGAATTTTTCCTTATAAATTCGTTTTAAATTCATTTCAAATTGATTTCTAATTCAATTTCAGTTCGTTTTCAATTCAATTCAATTTCAATTCGAATTCATTTCTATTCAATTTCAATTCGAATTCATTTCTATTCAATTCGAATTCATTTCTATTCAATTTCAATTCTTTTCAAAATATCAGATTTTGAAATCACTTTCGATATTCATTATAAAATGAATAAAATCGATATAAATATCGTTCACGTCAAAATGGCGTCAATGTAATCAACACGGCTTCATATATTTCTATTTTCAAATATTCTATTTCAAATATTTCTTTTTCAAATATTTCTATTCAAATATTTTATTTTCAAATATTCTATTCAAATATTTCTTTTTCAAAACTGGAATGAGGCCCAATCAATTACCATAGATTTTATTTCTATGGACATCCATACAACGCATGTATATATCAACAACGACAAATAATCAACCATCATCCAAAGTGCATTCTACACTGTATAAGCATCAAACATAAATATTCAACGCTTATAACAGTTTGTCAATCAATCGATCGACATACAACTAATTATTGGGATTAGTGCATGTCATATAACATCCCAATACCCGTGTGGGGTATCAAACAATCAAACACAGATTTTATTTGTGCAGTTGTGCGATGTGTAAAATTTATCGTCCCAATCAGTATCAGTCAAACGTGTGTATATAAACAAATCGTCCGATTCGTTTATTTTTATTTCATTTCATATACACGTTAAAAATTCTATTTTCAACTATAAAATATTTTTAACTATATAAATATTTTATTTCATTTCACATCACATCACACAATCAACTCCACATCAAAATCAAACAAACAAGCATACAAACAAACAAGCCGTCCATGGTCTGTGGACTACGGGTGTCGGGTGCTACTAAACACCGTCTGCATCCTAGTATATATTTTAACTAGAAAATTAAATTAAAAGTGAGAAGTTCTCACCAAAAGATAAACCAAACGCCCGACTCTTCAAATGTAAAAAATCTTCATCGTGCTTGCCCTTCGTTACTTTCGTCGCCCGTATTCTCTACATATATAAAGATCACATTTTTATAATCTCTATCTTATAAAAATCATATTTTTATTATCGCCACTATAAAAAAAATCATATTTTTATTATCGCCACTATATAAAAATCATATTTTTATTATCGCCACTATATAAAAATCATATTTTTAGCCTTTTCTATATTATAAAAATTATAGTTTTAACCTTACTATATTATAAAAATTATATTTTTAACCTTACTATATTATAAAAATTATATTTTTAATTCTCTACATAAACAAAAATCATATTTTTACGTCTTCTACATAATAAAGATTACATTTTTAATTGTTCAAAAATCAAATCTTTTCATGTTTAAAACTCTACTCTTTTCGTGTTTATAAAATCGAACTTTTATCTATATAAAAATCCCGACTTTACATTTTCAAAAATCACTTCTTTATGTTATAAAACATCATTTTCTATTTTAAAAATGTGGTCTTTACTATTTTAAAAATGAGGTCTTTACTATTTTAAAAATGAGGCCTTTACTATTTTAAAAATCTAAATTTTCCTATTATAAAAATATGAACTTTATCATATGAAAAGTCAAATCTTTATGGTTCTAAAAATCAAATCTTTTTTCATATGAAATCTATATAAAAAATCCAACCTTTATTTGTATGAAATCTATATGAAAATCCATTTACATAAGAAATGAACTTTTTATTTACATAAAAAAGAAAGAAAGGAAGAAATTGAAATAAAATTCACTGGAGCTTTTGGAGATGGGAATGGCGCTGAGGCGGGGTGCGGTAGCACCGTGGTGGCTGCAGGCGGAGGGGCTCGCGGTCGATGGGCGTGCTCTCGTTGTGGTCGCGTCGGCTTTTGGGAGTTTCAGCGGATTTGAGGAAGGGGAGAGGGAGAGTACAGAGGAGAGAGAAGAGAAGAGGGGGGCTTCGCCGGAGTGGCGGTTGAGGGAGGAGGGGGGGCGATCGACAGAGGTGGAGGCCAAAGGGGGGGCGCTCGCGACGGAGGGCGGCTGGAGATCGATGGCGATTTTTTTCTCAGAAAGTGATTTGAAGCTTATGTGGTTAGGAGAGATAAAAGGGGGGTATTATATTATATATGTAATTATTTTATTCTATTTTTATTTCAAAAGGTTGACTTTCTATTTGAACACCAAACGAGGCCTAACGACTGTCTTCCCTAGCGTATTACCCCCATTCCGAACACAATGGGATATGTATCGCAGGCCAATTCGACCGTTTCGATCAGTTTTCGCCAAAATCAACATATAACTCTATATATTGAATTTGAATGCGCATTTCAATTTACTGGGGCCACATACGAATTCTAAAAATTCCAGAAAAATATTTTCTAGCTTCGTATTGATGATGCGGTCCTAACAAAACTAGTTTCGTCAAATTCTGAGACTGTTTGAAAAATGGTCATTTTCCAGTCGATTAAAATCAACTAAAACTGGTCAAATACATTTTCCTTTGCCACGCTCACATATTGATTCGAAAAATTATGAAATTTGAAACCTAGCAATAACTTGACATCACGGATCCAACAAAAGTGGTTTCGTAGAAAACCGAGGTCGTTTGCAAAATGGCCATTTTTAAGGGCCGAAATTCCATAGCGACTATTCTGAATTTTCATCTGGACATATCTTTTTATTCCCGCTATGAAATTTCAATTTTTCGGATTCGTTGGAAAGATATTCTCTATTAGATTCAAATATTTTTGGTTTCACTAAAATCTGGTTTATTTTGAATCCTGTACATTCATTTGAAGTTTGAAATTGAATTATCGAACTACCGCGCCATTTTCAATTCCTTTTATAATTATAAAATAAATATTTATATTCTATCGACAATCTATATAAATATACACATTCGAATTCTATTCAAAATAAATTTCTCGTCGATATTATTTAAAATATTCATTTTAAATATTCAAAATTCAATAAAATTGCCAAAATAAAAATTTTAAATTGGCTCAGATTTCCAGGTTATTACAGAGATAATCTGAATTTTTGTTATGAGAAAAATAGACTATATAGCTTATATAAATTGCTTATTTTTGAATACTATATTGGATTTATACAAGGTTACAATCATGGTTAGATATTTAATTAAAATGATCTGACGATTGAATTAAATGGAAATAGATATATATATATATATATATGAAATTTATTTATTCGTTAATCTAAGTAAATGTTAATTATAAAATTAAATAAATCATAGTTAAAAAGAGATCTGTTCGAGACGATTCGTAGCAGCGATAACATGGAAACTAACTGGGATATTCGAGAAAATAAAAACCCTTGTGAGTAAATCTCACTCACCTTTTTCTTTAGAATTATTTTTATTCGTTAAAAATAATTGTTGTTGCTTGTTTGAATGCTTTCTGGTTGTTTTAAATATATTAGTTATTTAGGGTGACTATATATATATATATATATATATATATATATATATATATATTGGTTTGGTGGTTGGATTCCCGCAGTTTCATTAGCGGATGCCCGCGGTACCATTAACAAATGATTTCCCTGTACGCCCCACGCTATGATAGTGGATGACCTTCATACCGCGATATCCTGTCATGAAGCAGGATAGGTATTATTTCTATTGACTAACGTTTGTGGATGCAGGAAAACAGGTTGGAGGGATCCAACTAGATTCCTCAAAAATATATTTTCTGTTTGTTTATTTGTTTGCATATATACTGTCATATATGATGTGTTAGAAACCCTGAAATAAATAATTGGTTGTTTGGTGATTAAATATCACTGGGCCTGAGGTTTGATTTTTAAAATATCCTGGAAAGGATATTTGAGATTTAAAAGGAAAATTCTATTTCTAGAATAGAATTTGAAATTTTAGAATGGAATAAAAATATTAACTTGTTTTAATAAAATAAAAACAAGTAGTTCTTTTATAAATGAAGTTTATAAATCAAATGAAAAGAATTATCACTGGATAATTCAGAAATAAAAATACGAGTGTGAAATTGAAAAGGGAAATCTATTTTCCAAAAATAGAAATATCGATTTCAAAAGAAATTGAAATCGAGACTTGTCTAAGAATGAATATAGAATTTGAATTTAAAGGAATTCAAATAGAATTTGAATTCAAAGGAATTCAAATGGATTTGAATAAAGAAAGTTCAAATGAAATTTAAAATATAGAATTTGAAAGTAGAAGTGAAATGGAGTTAAATATAGGAATTCAAATAGAAGTGAAATGGGGTTTAAATATAGAATTCAAATAGAGTTGAATTGGAATTTGAGTACAGGATTCCAGTAGGAATTTAAAAATAGAATTTTCAAATAGAATTTGAATATAGGAAGTGAAATGGAATTTGAATAAAGGAATTTTAAATAAAGAATTCGAATATAGAAATTCAAATGGAGTTTGAATATAGAGAATTTGAAATAGAATTTCAATATTAAATTCAAATAGAGTTGAAAGGGGAATTTGAATATATAGAATTTGAATAGAATTTGAATATACAGAAATTAGAATAGAATCGAATAGAATTTGAATAGAATTGAAAATAGAAATTTTAAAGAGAATTTGGAATAGATAGTTAAAATCATTTCGAAATGGGAACGACAAAATATATTTCGAAATGTGGATTTTTAAACAGAATAGAAATAAATCCAAAGGATTTATAGTTTATAAAAGGAATTGAAATTAAATATAGAAGATCGAAATATAAATGAATTTATTACTGAATAAAGAAAAATAGACAATTTTAGAAGATTGGAAATAGTATGTTGAATTGGGGAAAATTGATTTGATATATATTAAAAATATATCAGAATGAAGTTGAATTTATTATAGACGAAGTTTAAACATTTATATTTATAAATATAATTAAAACGAACTCACTGCAGCTGAAACGACCCTAAATCCCCCTTACGGGAAATCACGGATTGAGTTGAGAACGAGCCACAAAGGAACGTAGACAGAAGAATATTTCATCGTTAATTACAACAATCCCATCAGAATACAAGAATATACAGAGTATAAATCAATATTACACATTTACCAAATATCAGAGATTACAATAAATTACATAGCAGCGGAAAATAATACAATACACAACTGAAGGAGATATACGGATACAAAGCTTTCCGGATATCATTCCAGCTGTAAACCAGGATCCTGTGAATATAAATCTGCAAAACCAAAACTACTAGCTGCCCGTGCGGAAAATAGGGGCACCCAGAGTTTAGGTTAAAACAATAAACTCCAGGTCAGTCATGTGACTAGTGTGAGAACTAAAACAATTATTAATATTTATTTTAAAGTTAGGTAAATCAAGGGACCACGTCGTATAACACGGAACGGGTTTCCTCCCAAGAACACCAGTGCATAAAACAAATAGCGCGATGCTAAATAAAGAACACACAATGCAACGCAAGCCGGAGGATAGGATTTTTACCTTATAGTAGCCAAAGAATGCTTGATACGCTAAATTTCATGTTTTAATTCTTAATCAGACTCCAACCGTAAATTAGTAAGAGAACGATTCCCTAAGTATTAACCCCGAAGGCCGAAACCAACATCAAACTAATACCCAGAAAACCACTCATCTTAGCTCGTTTCCAGTTTATTTCTGATTTTATACACAATCATAAATATCAATCATAGGCGGCATGAATGTCCCATACCACTATGTCACCATATATAGGTATACAATCAAAACCGCAAAATGTCGTATTGGAAGTTGGGTTATCATTTATGGTATGAACCGAGGCAAAAGATAGTCCTCTACCGATTCGAGACTGTCTAGTCCGAGTCTCAGGAACAGAACGCATCGTCCCTTGGACTCAGGGCCGGTCCACAGATGTGGATTATAATTCCTGAACACTGCGTTTCCCTACCCTATGGGGCGTAAATGAGCCAACAAATGACTCCATCGGCTTCACATAGTCACCGATATATCCGAGGCGCCTCGCAACAGCAACAACCACATAAGTCAAACTCGTCAGGGTGTGTAAAACCACTGACGCCACTTCTAACTAGAAGGAAACGCATGCCCCCCTGATATCCGTCTCCCGTTTTTGGTTTATACCGAGTGTGAAACTCGCGAATTAAACATTACACAAAGCTATGCCACAAAGGCCGTGCTTTGATCATCAACCACAAGACTTTGCTTTTCAACAGAAGCCTTGATCATTTGCCACTTAGGCATGCCACACAGGCAATTCACTCTATGCGTTGATATCCATTAGTATATAACCGTTGAGCTCGCACGTCTCAGAGAAAGGCGTTAAGCAAGAGAATAAATTCTCCGCCGCCAAACAGATATATATTTAATAGAAATCAATCACACAGAATAAAATCCAATGTCAGACACACAGTCCATTTAAAAGTTCGTTCTAGGTCTGAACAAAACCGGAGGCACCTAGTACCCCGCATATCCATCATCTCCAAGTACGTCTGGACGATCACCAACTGATTCCCTCCTCTTGGGTGTACGGCCCAATCAAGATCATCAGTAATTATCTAAACGACGTGAAGACCTCCGGTATTCAACCATCGTCATCATCTTCGACTAATCGTCGAATCAGTTTGTAATGACCCGGGATTTTGAGCGACTTTGGTTATCGACATAAACACGATGTCGATAACCAAAACATCTAAAAATACCAGTCATTAGTGAAAGAAATTAGAGGGTGAGGAAAGATAAGATAGAAAATTAGAATAGAAGAAGAAGAAGAACACAACATCAGAGTAACAGGAATCTCACAGCGGAACGAATAAATATATTTCATAACACAACATTGAAATACAAATCTGTACTTGAATATACATATCATTATCAAAGTACATCACTTACAACATAGAGGAAATAACTATAGTTATATGATCCTGAAGCCTCCTGCTCCTAGCTCTTCCAGTATATCTGTAAAACCCGACTAATTGACTGCCCGTACAAATTTAGGCACCCAAGAGTTTAGGGAAACAACAAAATAAACTCCGGGTCAGTCATGGGACTGGTATGAGTAAAACAGTTTAAAACAGTTCAAACTAGTAAACGATATCTCATAAGACCACGCCGTATAACGGAACGGGTTTTCCCCTTATGAGAATCCATATTATCTTTATATCAAAAACCTTTTGATATTATAATAATGTCTATCAACACAATATAATAATCATCTAGCAGAAATGCTTTCATCTCACCTTCTACATATAAGGTATACAATCAAAACCGCAAGCACGTATTGGGTAATTTATTTCCAACTATGACAAGGTATGGAACCACCTTTCGCTCATGTATCTCTAGAGAGGAATATACTGGGTTAAACAAGAACATCTTGCAACCCAACCACACATGACCGACCACTCATTTCGCTTGAGTGTATCGAATGTATATCACCAACGGTTGGGATCAGCAACTGTTTCCTGAATGGGACAGCATCAACAATAGATTTTTAGAAGTAAATGAAACTCTAGATCAGGTGATTATACACCCTACTTCGGTGCGACCGACTTAGCCATGCTGCCTGCCCGATTTCTGTCATTTACCGGATGTGAGGCTAGAAGCTACGCTTTATCATCACACCAGATTCTCTTTGAATGCCACATCGTCAAATCCATCAAATCACCGATTGACGTCCTCAACAATACATTATGTGTTAGCGAAAAGAAGTTTCCTTCTCCGCTTCCACTCTTGGTACGGTTGGAGAAATCAATATACATGATCGTCTGGAAATACTTTGTCAGACATCCATCCATACAAGTCATCCAGGAACAGGATGAACTGAAGGCACTATTCTGTAAACAGGATAGCCCTTGCATAACTCTGTCTTCAATTTCCTTTGGCATATGTGATTCGCAACGCTTATGCCAATACAGAGTGGTTCTTTGGATTATAATCCAACCGGTCTCTCCATATTAACAACGTTAAAATGGTCAAAACTTCGATAGTCTGTGATTTAACTATCGAAGAAAAACAGATGTGCAAACAAACGATATTATTTCCAAATGGAAATTTATATCGATCAAACATCATTCAACGTTTATCTCTTTATTTCATTAATATACTTATCTCTTATTTCCCTATATTCAATATTTCTTATTTTCTAAATTTGGAAAAAATATACGTTATTAACAACGAAAAACATTTCCATTTCTTGTTTTCTTTATTAGAAAACATTTCTGGTTTCTTATTTGGAAAACATTTCCAAAACTTCTTCATTGGACTTAGACAGATATTTAAACAAACATCGCTATGCCAACTCAAACCATTTCCTTTACTGCCGAACCTTAACTATTCCTTAGTTAAAAACGAAGCCAATCAAGTTGGGGTAGAACTACCTCTCAGACCTTAACCGAACAACATTTCTAACTTTGAAATAGGCAAAGTTCACTTTATATTCCTTTTACTAACTTCCTTACTTAACCCTCCTTCGAATAACTATATTCGATTGACTCTTTTCACTTAACTCTATTCGATTAACCCTTATCAATTAACTCTATTGGACTAACACTATTGGATTAACTCTATTTGACTAACGCTATTACTTATTTCACTTAACTCCTTTCGAATAAACTATATTCGATAACTCCTTTTACTTTCTATTCGAATAAACTATATTCGATTAACTCGTTTGCTTCTATTCGAATAAACTATATTTGATTAACTCCTTTTACTTTCTATTCGAATAAACTATATTCGATTAACTCATTTTACTTTCTATTCGAATAAACAATATTCGATTAACTCATTTGCTTCTATTCGAATAAACTATATTTGATTAACTCCTTTGCTTCTATTCGAATAAACTATATTCGATTAACTCCTTTTACTTTCTATTCGAATAAACTATATTCGATTGACTCATTTTAATTTCTATTCGAATAAACTATATTTGATTAACTCCTTTATTCTATTTGAATAACTAATTCGATTAACTCCTTTGCTTTAACCCTAATCGATTAAACTAACATCGATTAACTCCTTTCGAATAACTAGTTAGATTTACTAACTTTCGAATACCATATTCGTTTTAACTCCTTTAACTCTATTCGAATAAACTATATCTGATAAACACCTTTATTCTATTCGAATAACTAATTCGATTAACTCCTTTTCGAATAAACTATTCATTTATAAAGATTTACTTTTAGTAACGGTTCTTCACTTTATAAATGATTTCCTTTTATTCTAACTTATCCTTTTATTTAAAAATATTTCTTTTATAAAAATCCTTTCCCTTTTCTATATAAATCCATTGATTTTATATAAATAATTCATTTTCAAAATACACTTTGAAAAATCCCCTTTCCCATATCCAGTATTTCTTATGGTATTTAACATACCATATAACAACGATAAATATCGTCCAACACACATAATCAACAACAGATTATATATCACATCATATATCACAATATATGAATCACAGTAAAATAAATGTTGAGGAATCCAGTTTGATTCCTCCAACCTGTTTTCCTGCATCACAGATGTTAAACAATATAGATAACATCACTTTTCAGTTCCATATGATATATTCTGTTAAACAGAATCAATATAGAAATTTAACTAACTGACTAGCAGTTCAATCAAACGGTCAACACACAGTCAATCAGCCAATATCTAACAGTTCTAAAAATACAACATGAAATTATAACTGTTCAGAGTTAGTGAGATTTACTCACATTGGCAGTTCATCGTTAAAGAACGATAAATTGTTGTTTGATTTTGAACCAAACAGTTTGTCTCGCCGTAAATTCAAACTAGCCCCAATCTACTTCCAGTCGGCTTTATTTTGAAGCTCTTGTCCATACGGTCCCAATGTGACAGACGGTTTGAAATCCTGATATCGTATGGATAAGTTATTATATTTATAAGTTGATACATTTATTAAATTTAAATAAAACTTAAGTTAAAATCCTTTTTGGGCCTTTACCCTTACTTGATATCTCCCAGGCCCATTAACCAACCCGTAGGCCCATCCACTCTCTAAAAAGTCCACCCGTCCTTCCAATTATCTTCACCAAACCCAACTTCACAGATCCAGTATATGGCGATTTCAAATCCTCCCTTCATACCTCAAAACAACCGAAACTGTCCCCTAACCACAGAAAAGATAGGCACGTTTTTCCCAGGATTTCCATGGCCGACTTCTCGAGGTCCAAGCCTCTACTTGACTTCGCAGTTTTAAAAACCGAGAGCACCATTACTCTCAGTTACTGATCACCCTTTCCACTCGCCATACTTTGGCCACCGACCGCCGTATCCGACGCCATCACTACCTGAAACCACGCCGCCCTTTCCCGCTTCCTTTTCTCCTCAGGCAGCGTACCCTAACATCGATCTTGACCTCGGCGTTTCTCCCAACTGGCGACGTTGATGGGAACAGGCTCGAACAGTTTTCAACTGTTGAACTCAGCAAACAAATATGGCATTCGCACCCAAGAAAAACCATGCCAAAAGAAGAAGCACCTCGTCAGAACCCGAATACACTTGATTTGGATCTTTTCCAATTTCTTTTTGATTTGTTGGGATTTTCTTTTGAGGTCCGAAACCTTGTTTTGTTGAGAGCAAAACCGATGGCCGTTTCTGTTGATGAAATATAAATTAGGTTTTTAAACGATTTTATATCATTTTGTTGGAAATAATTTTGTGGATCTGAGGAGAGCACACGTTCGGTTTGAGGCCAAGTAAAACTGTGGTTGAGGAAGAGATGAGCGTGGACCTCTATGTTGGGTTATAACCTTTGGTTAAAGTTATCGTATAGGCTTAGATATGGTATATCCATTTTCGTAAATTCCATTCATATACAACTGCTATAGACATAGTTGAGCATACCATTGTGACGACCAATGTACCACGATCCCAAAGATATAATAATACCGGTAGATGAACTCTTATTGTGAAACCCCAAAATCGCTGATTAAGGGTGCAAAATACTCCAAATAAAAAATTGCTTATTTAATTAATTAAAAATTACAGTAAAATTCTAAAAATTAAATTATCACTATTTCCCAAAAGAACCTTGTCTAAATTCAAACCCGATCTCGTTATATCGAATAACCCGTTACGGTCGATAAACGATTCTATAGCGACTATTTTAAAATTTGATTTGGACATATCTCAAAATCTACACAATGAAATCCCGATTTTTCTCTTCCACTAGAAGGATATACTCCACCAGCTCCACACGTTTCTTGTTTCACTGAAATCCGGCTTAAAACGAATCCTGTACATTCAGTTGAAGTTTGAATCGCCAATTTACGAACTACAGCGCCATTTCGAGCTCGATTTTAATTATATTATAACTCATACGTTCGACCATCGTTCAAATAATATATTCGTTATTCTAATTCAATTCTAAACTGAATTAAATATCACAGATGATCCAGTTCACACCATATCGCCATTTCACTATTTCTGGTTATTTCTGAATTAAATATATTATTCTATTATTTAATTAAATTAAATATTCACTATAATTTAATTAACGACAATTTATTTCCCTAAATCGCTATTTATAAAATTAAATAAATTAATTATAATACCTCTGCCAATGCGGGTCATTACAATATTCCCCACTTAAAATAATTTCGTCCTCGAAATTGCTAAAAGGTAGAGAACGACCCTATCGACTGGTTAGAACATATTTGTTCACTTCTTAACTTCAGTTTCAACTGAACCAATTTAATTAATTCTTATCAACGAAAATTTTCAAAAGTCCGAAAATTTTTCTAACGCCTTAACTCTTCGAAAAATTTCGCCAACACCCCCTTTGTACTGGTCAATACGTCAAACTTCGACTCGCCTCTCTGGGCCATCTCCATCCCAAAAGAAAATCAAACAGCCAAGCGGCTTGCCAATTCAGCTCATAAATCACATATCCAATAGAAATATAAACTTGTCCCTTTTGTCGGCATATCATTATATCCTTTCCACCTGTTATCAATTCAGCGGATACAAGGGTCATCCCAATCAAATTCCAATCTGCTTTTATTCACAACACAACCATTCGCTTATATCCGAGCCAAATATCATTTCAACTCGAGTTTTCTTCTCGATTCCCAACTCTTAACTTGATTATCACATTACACTTCAAATTTGAATGTCACAATCCAATTTCTCTTGATAACATTCTAATTCAATCTCAATTACCACTTTACTGGCTTTACTTTAATTCAATTTTGCTTTCACAAATTTCTGTGAAATTGATTCAAACAGTCTTTCCCTGGGAGTTTTTAAACAGTTTACTCTTTTCAAAAATCAAATTTTCCTTTTGAACATGTCACTGAGCCCTTAATTAATATTCCATTAGTTAAATCACTTCTCTATTTCTTTATCAATATTTGTTAACCAAATATTTTCAATAACCATATTGGCCTTTTATGTTATTTGGAAAACATTTCTGAATAACGCCTTCCTTTATTTTCTAAACTTTAGAAAATATACGCTATTTATAATTGGAAAATATTCCAATTACTTACCTCTTTTCCGATCTCGTTTATTTCTATACTTAGGAAATATTCTTTATTATTTTTCCCAGCTTACACTTATTTTGGGTTAAAACGGATGTTGTGTAAAACATCTTTACGACAACCCAAATACTATATTCAACTAACTCTTATTCAACATTGATCTTCGAGCCTGAAATCTTACTATTTATTTGTTAATAATGAAATCAATCAAGTTGGGGTAGAACTACCTCTCAGACCTTGACTGAATAACATTTATAACGTCAAAACAGATATGACTACATACTCGAATAATCAATACCATACAACTACTTATTCACTTTTAAGCACGTATACGCTTCCTCTTTCTATTCTTACTAGATTTTATTCTTAGTCTCCCTTTTTGATTTTACTATTCTATTTCTAAGTTCATTTCCTTATCGACTTCTATATATATCGATACGTTGATTTCTAACTATCAAATTATCTTAAAAATATTCCAACTCCTTAAATTCCCGTAAAAATTCGCCATAACCTCCCTTGTAACAGGAGCATCGGGATATTTCAAATAGCCTCCCATGGCCCTCACCAATCCAAAAAAAAGAAAAAGCCAAGCGGCTAGCCGATACGGTGCATAAAATCTCATATATGAATTAAATACATACCTTTTCGTCGAGCATTCTATTTATATACCTTCATACCTTATCCGTACCTATTTCATGTATATTTATACATGCCCAATCTATTTCAACTATACCCGATCGTTTTAACTCAATTCGTTAATTGATTTGTTAATTAACTCTTTAGTCTATTTCACTTTTTATATTTGAACATGACATGTTCAAATATATTTTAACTTGCTTATTAACTAATTTGAATCCAAATCTCAAATTTAAGTTCTATATTCGATTTTGAATATTCATTTACAAATCCAATTCACCTTTCAAAGTTCAACTTCAATTCAAAACTCGATTAACTAATTCCTCATCGACTTAGTTAATTCTATTTAATTTCTATTCAAATTTTATATCACTTCTATTATTCAAATTCTATATATCAAATTCTATTATTCAAATTCTATTCAAATTCTATAGTTTAAATTCCATTTGAATTCTATATTCAAATTCCATTTCAACTCTATTTGAATTCTATATTCAAATTCCTATTTCAAATTCTATTTTGATATTCTATTTTCAAATTTCATTTCAAACTATTTGAATTCTATATTCAAATTTCTATTATTCAAATCTTCTTTATTCAAATCTCATTTGAATTTCTATATTCAAATCCCTTTGAATTTTCTATATTCAAATCCCCTTTGAATTTTCTTATTAACATTCTATGTTTGAACTTCTTTTTTTTCAAATTCCTTTTCAAACTTTCTTTATTCATTCTTTACATAAGTCTCGATTTCAATTCCTTTTGAAATCGATATTTCTAACTTTGGAAAATAGATTTCCCTTTCAATTTCACACTTGTATTTTTATTTCTGAATTATCCAATGATAATTCTCTTCACTTCATTTATAAACTTCGTTTATAAAAGAACTATTTATAAACTTCGTTTATAAAGGAACTTCTCGTTTTATTTCTTTTAAAACAAGTTAATATTTCAAATCTATTTAAAAATTCAAATTCTATATTATAAATCCCATTTTGAAATTCAACACAACTTGTCTTTCCCAAAACAAATTCAAAACAGTATCTCTGGTAGTAATTCGTCACTTACAACTCGAAAATGAATACTGATGATGCAGCTGTCATCATCAGAATCTATTTTCCAGTGATTGAAGTGAGTTCAATACTATAAAACCATTTCTAAACATTTCCACTTTGAAATTCATTTCAAAATATAATTCACACTACTTGTAAAACAATTTAAAATCTCCCAGGATCTTAAATTTTCCTTATTTTTAATCCAAATGCATTTACAAACACTTATCCAATTCTCCAGAGTTCTAATTCAATGTCTGGTTAAAATTTTAGATTTAACTCATCTGATTTCACGTATTTCACTTATATGAATTCTGATTGGTTATTTACATAACCATTTAATTTACAATCTTACTCGATTATAATATCAACCAATATATCCAATATATTATAATCTTGATATTTATATCTTCTTTATATCAAGATATACCTTGGGTAAACTTATTTTAATTTACCCTCTTTTCAAAACATATCGTGTCGACCCATCGTATTCGAGTGTTTAGTAACTCCTACCGATACAGTGGATCAAACTGATCGACCAGAACTCATAAACAACTCAACCCATGAATCTCCACAATATAAATCAAATTTTATATCAATAACAAATACGCTCACTCGTATATATACACCCAACTCAATCTAGGGTATTACTAACCCTATCTCTACCGAGTCACGCCACAGAGCCAAGGTAATTCACTTAAACTTAAGCTCTGATACCAACTGTAATGACCCGGGATTTTGAGCGACTTTGGTTATCGACATAAACACGATGTCGATAACCAAAACATCTAAAAATACCAGTCATTAGTGAAAGAAATTAGAGGGTGAGGAAAGATAAGATAGAAAATTAGAATAGAAGAAGAAGAAGAACACAACATCAGAGTAACACGAATCTCATAGCGGAACGAATAAATATATTTCATAACATAACACTGCAAATCTGTACTTGAATATACATATCATTATCAAAGTACAGCACTTACAACACAGCGGAAATAACTATAGCTATATGATCCTGAAGCCTCCTGCTCCTAGCTCTTCCATTATATCTGTAAAACCCGACTACTTGACTGCCCGTACAAATTTAGGCACCCAAGAGTTTAGGGAAACAACAAAATAAACTCTGGGTCAGTCATGGGACTGGTATGAGTAAAACAGTTTAAAACAGTTCAAACTAGTAAACGATATCTCATAAGACCACGCCGTATAACGGAACGGGTTTTCCCCTTATGAGAATCCAAATTATCTTTATATCAAAAACCTTTTGATATTATAATAATGTCTATCAACACAATATAATAATCATCTAGCAGAAACGCTTTCATCTCACGTTCTACATATAAGGTATACAATCAAAACCGCAAGCACGTATTGGGTAATTGATTTCCAACTATGACAAGGTATGGAACCACCATTCGCTCATGTATCTCTAGAGAGGAATACACTGGGTTCAACAAGAACATCTTGCAACCCGGCCACACATGACCGACCACTCATTTCGCTTGAGTGTATCGAATGTATATCACCAACGGTTGGGATCAGCAACTGTTTCCTGAATGGGACAGCATCAACAATAGATTTTTAGAAGTAAATGAAACTCTATATCAGGTGATTATACACCCTACTTCGGTGCGACCGACTTAGCCATGCTGCCTGCCCGATTTCTGTCATTTACCGGATGTGAGGCTAGAAGCTACGCTTTATCATCACACCAGATTCACTTTGAATGCCACATCGTCTGTAACGACCCGGATTTTTGATCGATTTATTTTAAATATTTAGTATGGTTTTTAAATATTGAATTAGTAATATAAAAGAATTTTTATATTGAATTACCAATTTAGTGATCAATATATGATTTATTTCGTATATATATATATATATATATATAATTTTAGAAATACGAGAACTGAAATAATTCCATTTGAATTTATAATGGATTCTGAGGGATTCAAATGGTTAATATGAATTTTAATTGAATTTGAAAGATAATAATAGTAATTTATTTTTAAGGAATTTATTTGTTTTGAATTTAAATCATATTATATCAATTTAATATGTTATTTTTAATGTTCGAATTAAATTATACAGTATATTTCGTTGAATTCAAAATAACGTTATAATCTGAAAATATCGGTCGTTAAGTTAGAATAGCGGTTCGGAGTTTTAAATAAAGGACTGTGATATATTTTAGGTTTTGATTTAAAACAAAGTCAAATCAATTAATTAAGGAATGTACTTATGTAAAACAGGCCGACCTAAATTTCTACATCGCAGACCTAGTTTTCTTCGAGCAGTTAGAATGGTCTCCCTTTTTCTTGACAAAGTAAAACAAGAAATAATGGCGTATTGGTTTGTCTCCCGTACACCCTATATTGCCGATCTCTTCTTCCTATATGCAGACCTAAACCATTACATCACACAGAGTATTTTCTCCTCGAGCTGTAAAACATGTCTTTCTTGTTCGGTATCAAAGAAACAACAAGTTAATGAAGCTGTACATCTTGTTCACCCTTCGCATTCTATATAATAAGCCGATCCCTTTGATTTCAAGCCCAAAATCCCCTTCGTTCCTCAACACAGAAACCGTTTCCCCCTCTTTCAAATCAAATTGAAATTATATAGAAAATCAAATACTCGTTTAAAACAAAGAGTAAAGTGAATAGAATCGAACTCTTTTCCCTTTTCATTTGAAACCGCGAATCACGATTGATGCCAGTAGTCCACCAGAGCTTGAAATCATATCGCGATAAACCCTGGACCTTTCTGACGCTCGGCAGCAAGATGAAGGGGGTCTTCGTCGGTTTGTTTGGGTGTTCGACAGTCGCTCTGGTGAATGAACTAGGGTTCGATGGTGAACTCGGGGATCCGTTATTTCGAAGGTGGTCGGTCTGGGTATTAGCGCGATGGGATGGGAAGGAGTTTTGGTGATGTCGAGTGTTGAAAATCGATGGAGGGAGTTCGATCTAAAGGATTGAGCTGAAGTTGTGCTAAAAGATTAAGCAGTAATGGTGTTTGGTGAAATGCCGGAAAGAAAGAAAAAAACAGTGGGATTAAGGTAAACATAAATTATTTATATTTTTTTTAGGTTAATTGCATGATAATTCAAATAGAAATTTTGTAAATAAAATTATAAGCTAAATTAGATTTTTTAGGGTTTGAAATTTATTTCAAGTTAGGTAATTCACTTAGTTATTTTAATTAATGTGAAATAGGAAAAAATTAAATGCACGGAAATTATTGGAATTGATTGAAGTAAATTATTTTGTCTAATTAGTCCATCTAAAGGAAATTAGTTATAAGGAATAAAAATTGTAGACTAATAGTTTAGTAAGATTAATGTTTAAATTTGGAATTTATTTACAAGTGACAATTAATTAAATTTAATTTGTTTAATTAAAAACTGAGATTTTATTTATGTTATTTTAGATTGAAAAACAGACGATTGGAGAAAACATTGTGAAATCTCTATAATTGGCTTCATTGAATATTCGGCAAATAAAATCAGGTGAGTAAATCTCACTCACCTTTTATTTATAATTATTTTTATTTCGTTAAAAATAATTGTTGTTGCTTGTTTGGATTTTTCTGCTTGTTTTATATATATTAGTTATTTAGGCTATTATATATATATATATATTGGGTTGATTGGTTGGTTGGATTCCCGCAGTCTCATTAGCGGATGCCCGCAGTTTCATAGCGGATGATTACCCTATACGCCCCACGCTATGATTAGTGGATGACCTTCTATACCGCGATATTCTGCCACGAAGCAGAATGGGTATTATTTATGTGCTAACATCTGTGGATGCAGGTAAACAGGTTGGAGGAATCCAACTGGATTCCTCAAAAATATATTATCTGTTTGTTTGTTTGCTTGATTTCATATATTCATATATGACGTGTGAAAAACAAAATAATTGACAATTGGGTGATTTGATTGTTTTAAATATCACTGGGCCAAGTGTTAATTTATTTAAAATATCGTGAAAAGGATATTTGAGACTAAAGAGGAAAATTCTATTTTTAAATAGAATTTTGAAATTTGAAGGGAATAAAAATATAAACTTGTTTTGAAAAATAAAACAAGTAGTTTCTTTATAAACGAAGTTTATAAATAGTTCTTTTATAACGAAGTTATAAATGAAATGAAAAGAATTATCATTTGATAATTCAGAAATAGAAATACAAGTGTGAAATTGGAATGAGAAATCTATCTTCAAAAGAAAAATAGAAATATCGATTTCAAAAGGAATTGAAGTCGAGACTTGTTTAAAGAAATTGGATATAAGAGTGCAAATAGAAACAGACTTTGAAATATAGAATTTCAAAGAAGAATTGAATAGAATTTGAAATATAAAATTTCAGAGAAGAATCGAAATATGAAATTTGGATAGAGATTTGAAATGGAATTCAAATATGAAATTGGAATAGAGATTTGAAATAGAAATTCAAGTATTGAATTTGAACATGGAATTGAATATAGAAATTCAAGTAGAAATTTGAATATGAAATTTCAAAATAGAATTTTAAATAAACTTTGAAAATAGGATTTCAAGATAGAATCGAAATAGGATTTCAAAATAGGAAATCCAAATAGTTTTGAAATAGAATTTGAATTCAAGGGAATTGAAATAGAATTTGAATTCAAAGGAATTCAAATGGGATTGGAATAAAGGAAATTCAAAAATGGAATTTCAAATAAAAGAAAATGTAATTTGAAATATTGGGAATTTCAAATAAGAGAAAATGGAATTTGAAACATTTAGAATTTTAAATAGAATTTAAACGGAGTTTGAATATTTGAATTTCAAATAGAATTAAAATGGAGTTGGGATATTCGAGAATTCAAATAGACTTTAAATATAGGAATTGCAAACGGATTTGAAAATGGAGTTTAAATCCCGAATTGAAATTCAAGAGATACAAAATAGAATTTGAATCCAAAGAGTTATAAATATTGAATTTGAATTCAAGAGAAAATTAAATATGGCATTTGAATTCAAAGTGAAGTTTAATATGGGATTTGAAATGAAAATAGATTTGAATACAGAATTAAAATGGAATTTAAATTATGGATTTGAATATATGATATATATATATCAGAAAGGGAGTCGAATTTTATTTAAACAAAGTTTATATATATATATATATAATTAAAACGAACTCGCCGCAGCGCTGCAGTTCGTAAAATAGCGATTCGAACTTCAACCGAGTATACAGAACTCAATTTAAGTCGGATCTCTTTGAAACAAGAAACGTCAGGACCGGTTTGATAATAGTTTTCTAATGGAAGAGAAAAATATGAATTTCGTCGTATAGATTTTGAGTTATGTCAAAATCAAATTTTCAGAAAAACAGCGCCAGAACTATTTAAAAACCATAACGGTTTATTTCATTTTATAAAAGGATTTTAAACCAATAAAATCCGAATTCCTATTTAGAAAATTTCAGATTTGAGTTATAAAATATATGTGAACTCAGGTGGAGTAATGAATTGATTTTTGAAACAGAAATCAGATTTTTGATTATTGAATAGAATTAACTAATTCGAATAGTAATTAGTAAATGAGATGTTGAATGGATATTGAGCTTTAAATAAGTGAATTCGATTTGAAAATTTATATTCGAAATAGAAAAGAGAACTAGAATTGAAACCGAAATTCAATTTGGTTATGAACGAGTTAAATATTTTGTTTGAACATGTTATGTTCAACAAAGAAGTGAAATAGGAAAAATGACTAATTAAAGAATAAATGGGCGAAACTGAATTCAAACGATTAGATGGTATTGAATGGAATTGAAAACAGGTGAACATGTGTAAGCAGGGTTGATATGAAGTATATGAAGTCTATAAATTTAGTGCCCGACAAAAAGGTACATGTTTAATCCATATATGAGATTTTATGCGCCGTATCGGCAGGCCGCTTGGCTTTTTCTTTTTCTTTTCGATTGGAGAAGACACCGGGAAGCTATTTGAAATTTCCCGATGCTCCCGATACAGGGGAGGTTATGGCGAAATTTTCCGGAAATTTAAAGAGTTAGAATATTTTTAAGAAATTTGACAATTAGAAATCTATATATCGATATATATAGAATTCGATAAGGAAACGAAATCAAAAATAGAATATTGTAAACAAAAAGGGAAATCTATAAATTAGAAATAGAAAGAAAACCATACACGTGTTTTAGAATGAACAATTGGGTTTTATAGTGTGTTATTCGCGGTTAGTGGTTTTTCCGTTTTGAAGTTGAGGATGTTTTCAGTCAAGGTCTGAGAGGTAATTTTACCCCAACTCGATTGATTTCATTTTAAATGGAGAAATAGCAAGATCCAATCTCGAAGAGAAGTGTTGGATAATAGTTAGTTGAATAGAATGTTTTGGGTTGCCGTACGATGTTTTATACCGCTTTCGTTTTAACCCAAGTAATGTTATTTTGGAAATATAAAAGTAAATATTTCCTGAGGATAGTTAAAGTAGTCGAGAAAGAGATACGTGGTTGTTTTCAATTTCAAATAAAATATATTTCCTAAGTATAGGAAATAAGAGAAGACGATATATGGAAATGTTTTCCAAATAGCGTAAGAAGCCGAGATGATTATTGAAAATATTTGGTTAACAAATATTGATAAGGAAATGGAGAAGAGATTTAATTAATGAAATATTAATTAAAGAGCCCAGTGATTTGTTGATATGTTGGACGAACACTTGTTTTTATTCGATAGTTAAATCACAGACTATCGAAGTTTTTGACCATCGTTGTCAATATGGAGAGACCGGTTGGATTATTATCCGAAGAACCACTCCGTATCGGTATAAGCGTTGCGAACCAAGTATGATGAATATATTGAAGACGGAGTAAAGTGCAAGGGCTTTTCTATTTATAGAAATTGTGCCTTCGGTTTCATTCGATCCCAGAACGAACGTAAATGGACGAATGTCTGACAGAGTATTTCCAATGATCAAATGGGTTGGTCTGTATAAATATATATGGTTGCAACGGATTTATCCCTTAGCATAATATCCAGAATATTCGTGCAAACTCAACTAGTGATTAACGGATCTGACAATGTGGCATTCAAAGTGATTGTGCTATCAATGAATGGTAAGTATTCGTAGCCTTAGGCCTCAACAACCGGGAAAGGACAAAAATCGGGCAGGCAGCATGGCTATGTGTGTCGCACCCATTAGGATGTATAATCACCTATCTAGAGGTTCATTTAATTTTTTATTTTATTCGATGCTGTCCCAGTCGGGAGACGGTTGCTGATCCCAACCGTTGGTGATATACATTCGATACACTCAAGCGAAATGAGTGGTCGGTCATGTGTGGGCCGGGTTACAAGATGTTCTTGTTGAACCCAGTGTATTCCTCTCTAGAGATACACTAGCGGAAGGTGGTTCCATACCTTGTCATGTTGGAAATCCAATCTCCAATAAGCGCCATGCGGTTTTTGATTTTATAATATTTATGTGGAGCGTGAGATGCAAGCGTTCTGCTATTTGGTTATTTACTTGATGTAGACATTATTATAATATCACTGGATTTTCGTATCAAAGTGTTTTGGGTTATAGTAAGGTAAAAACCGTCCGTGTTTATGTGTGGGCCGGGTTACAAGATGTTCTTGTTGAACCCAGTGTATTCCTCTCTAGAGATACACTAGCGGAAGGTGATTCCATACCTTGTCATGTTGGAAATCCAATCTCCAATAAGCGAAATGCGGTTTTTGATTTCATAATATTTATGTGGAGCGTGAGATGCAAGCGTTCTGCTATTTGGTTATTTACTTGATGTAGACATTATTATAATATCACTGGATTTTCGTATCAAAGTGTTTTGGGTTATAGTATGGTAAAAACCGTCCATGTTTATGTGTGGGCTGGTCTTACTATTACCTTTTCTTTTGAAAGGATTTTTAAAGTTAAACAAGTGGTTGGAGTTTACTCACACCAGTCCCATGACTGACCCAGAGTTTATTTTGTTTTGTTTTCCCTAAACTCTTGGGTGCCCAAATTTGTACGGGCAGTCAAGTAGTCGGGATTTCACAGATTCAATTGAAGGAGCTGGAAGCAGGAGGCTTCACCGGTTAGCTATAGGCTATCATATATTCCGCTGTGGACCTTGTTGTATCTGGAAACAGGTGTTTATAACTGTTCCAGAAATGAATGTTGTGCTCTGATGATGGTATGTATATAAAGTTACTGATTTGTATTTCAAAAAGTTATGTTATAGAATATATTTTATTCGTTCCGCTGTGAGTTTGTGATCTTCGTTTTCTTCTATTCTAATATTTCTTTCTTTCTATTTTCTCATCCTCTAACTTCTTTCTAATAATGAGTCATATTTCTGTGCAATTTGAGTTGGACGTGTGGTGTATTTAGTCAACTCAGATAGCTCAGATTTGTGGGTCGTTACATCGTCAAATCCATCAAATCACCGATTGACGTCCTCAACAATACATTATGTGTTAGCGAAAAGAAGTTTCCTTCTCCGCTTCCACTCTTGGTACGGTTGGAGAAATCAATATACATGATCGTCTGGAAATACTCTGTCAGACATCCATCCATACAAGTCATCCAGGAACAGGATGAACCGAAGGCACTATTCTGTAAACAGGATAGCCCTTGCATAACTCCGTCTTCAATTTCCTTTGGCATATGTGATTCGCAACGCTTTTGCCAATACAGAGTGGTTCTTTGGATAATAATCCAATTGGTCTCTCCATATTAACAACGTTAAAATGGTCAAAACTTCGATAGTCTGTGATTTAACTATCGAAGAAAAACAGATGTGCAAACAAACGATATTATTTCCAAATGGAAATTTATATCGATCAAACATCATTCAACATTTATCTCTTTATTTCATTAATTTACTTATCTCTTATTTCCCTATATTCAATATTTCTTATTTTCTAAATTTGGAAAAAAATATACGTTATTAACAATGGAAAACATTTCCATTTCTTGTTTTCTTTATTAGAAAACATTTCTGGTTTCTTATTTGGAAAACATTTCCAAAACTTCTTCATTGGACTTAGACAGATATTTAAACAAACATCGTTATGCCAACTCAAACCATTTCCTTTACTGCGGAACCTTAACTATTCCTTAGTTAAAAACGAAGCCAATCAAGTTGGGGTAGAACTACCTCTCAGACCTTAACTGAACAACATTTCTAACTTTGAAATAGGCAAAGTTCACTTTATATTCCTTTTACTAACTTCCTTACTTAACCCTCCTTCGAATAGCTATATTCGATTGACTCTTTTCACTTAACTCTATTCGATTAACCCTTATCAATTAACTCTATTGGACTAACACTATTGGATTGACTCTATTTGACTAACGCTATTACTTATTTCACTTAACTCCTTTCGAATAAACTATATTCGATAACCCCTTTTACTTTCTATTCGAATAAACTATATTCGATTAACTCATTTGCTTCTATTCGAATAAACTATATACGATTAACTCCTTTTACTTTCTATTCGAATAAACTATATTCAATTAACTCATTTTACTTTCTATTCGAATAAACAATGTTCGATTAACTCATTTGCTTCTATTCGAATAAACTATATTCGATTAACTCCTTTGCTTCTATTCGAATAAACTATATTCGATTGACTCATTTTACTTTCTATTCGAATAAACTATATTTGATTAACTCCTTTATTCTATTCGAATAACTAATTCGATTAACTCCTTTGCTTTAACCCTAATCGATTAAACTAACATCGATTAACTCCTTTCGAATAACTAGTTAGATTTAATAACTTTCGAATACCATATTCGTTTTAACTCCTTTAACTCTATTCGAATAAACTATATCTAATAAACTCCTTTATTCTATTCGAATAACTAATTCGATTAACTCCTTTTTGAATAAACTATTCATTTATAAAGATTTACTTTTAGTAACGGTTCTTCACTTTATAAATGATTTCCTTTTATTCTAACTTATCCTTTGATTTAAAAATATTTCTTTTATAAAAATCCTTTCCCTTTTCTATATAAAATCCATCGATTTTATATAAATAATTCATTTTCAAAATACACTTTGAAAAATCCCCTTTCCCATATCCAGTATTTCTTATGGTATTTAACATGTCATATAACAACGATAAATATCGTCCAACACACATAATCAACAACAGATCATATATCACATCATATATCACAACATATGAATCACAGTAAAATAAATGTTGAGGAATCCATTTTGATTCCTCCAACCTGTTTTCCTGCATCACAGATGTTAAATAATATAGATAACATCACTTTTCAGTTCCATATGATATATTCTGTTAAACAGAATCAATATAGAAATTTATCTAACTGACTAGCAGTTCAATCAAACGGTCAACACACAGTCAATCAGCCAATATCTAACAGTTCTAAAAATACAACATGAAATTATAACTGTTCAGAGTTAGTGAGATTTACTCACATTGGCAGTTCATCGTTAAAGAACGATAAACTGTTGTTTGATTTTGAATCAAACAGTTTGTCTCGCCGTAAATTCAAACTAGCCCCAATCTACTTCCAGTCGGCTTTATTTTGAAGCTCTCATCCATACGGTCCCAACGTGACAGACAGTTTGAAATCCTGATATCGTATGGATAAGTTATTAGTTTTATAAGTTGATACATTTATTAAATTTAAATAAAACTTAAGTTAAAATCCTTTTTGGGCCTTTACCCTTACTTGATATCTCCCAGGCCCATTAACCAACCCGCAGGCCCATCCACTCTCTGAAAAGTCCACCCGTCCTTCCAATTATCTTCACCAAACCCAACTTCATAGATCCAGTATATGGCGATTTCAAATCCTCCCTTCATACCTCAAAACAACCGAAACTGTCCCCTAACGACAGAAAAGATAGGCACGTTTGTCCCAGGATTTCCATGGCCGACTTCTCGAGGTCCAAGCCTCAACTTGACTTCGCAGTTTTAAAAACCGAGAGCACCATTACTCTCAGTTACTGATCACCCTTTCCACTCGCCATACTTTGGCCACCGATCGCCGTATCCGACGCCATCACTACCTGAAACCACGCCGCCCTTTCCCGCTTCCTTTTCTCCTCAGGCAGCGTCCCCTAACATCGATCTTAACATCGTCGTTTCTCCCAACTGGCGACGTTGATGGGAACAGGCTCGAACAGTTTTCAACTGTTGAACTCAGCAAACAAATATGGCATTCGCACCCAAGAAAAACCATGCCAAAAGAAGAAGCACCTCGTCAGAACCCGAATACACTTGATTTGGATCTTTTCCAATTTCTTTTTGATTTGTTGGGATTTTCTTTTGAGGTCCGAAACCTTGTTTTGCTGAGAGCAAAACCGATGGCCGTTTCTGTTGATGAAATATAAATTAGGTTTTTGAATGGTTTTATATCATTTTGTTGTAAATAATTTTGTGGATCTGAGGAGAGCACACGTTCGGTTTGAGGCCAAGTAAAATTGTGGTTGAGGAAGAGATGAGCGTGGACCTCTATGTTGGGTTATAACTTTGGTTAAAGTTATCATATAGGCTTAGATATGGTATATCCATTTTCGTAAATTCCATTCATATACAACTGCTATAGACAGAGTTGAGCATACCATTGTGACGACCAACGTACCACGATCCCAAAGATATAATAATACCGGTAGATTAACTCTTATTGTGAAACCCCAAAATCGCTGATTAAGGGTGCAAAATACTCCAAATAAAAAGTTGCTTATTTAATTAATTAAAAATTACAGTAAAATTCTAAAAATTAAATTATCACTATTTCCCAAAAGAACCTTGTCTAAATTCAAACCCGATCTCTAGTTATATCGAATAACCCGTTACGGTCGATAAACGATTCTATAGCGACTATTTTAAAATTTGATTTGGACATATCTCAAAATCTACACAATAAAATCCCGATTTTTCTCTTCCACTAGAAGGATATACTCCACCAGCTCCACAAGTTTCTTGTTTCACTGAAATCCGGCTTAAAACGAATCCTGTACATTCAGTTGAAGTTCGAATCGCCAATTTACGAACTACAGCGCCATTTCGAGCTCGATTTTAATTATATTATAACTCATACGTTCGACCATCGTTCAAATAATATATTCGTTATTCTAATTCAATTCTAAACTGAATTAAATATCACAGATGATCCAGTTCACACCATATCGCCATTTCACTATTTCTGGTTATTTCTGAATTAAATATATTATTCTATTATTTAATTAAATTAAATATTCACTATAATTTAATTAACGATGATTTATTTCCCTAAATCGCTATTTATAAAATTAAATAAATTAATTATAATACCTCTGCCAATACGGGTCATTACACAGTTATTTAAAATGGGATAAACCCGGTCTTTCTGAATAACTCGCGTATATAATAAACAAGTGTTACACAAACACAATATACGCCTCATTCCAATTCATCAGTCACTAACCGCAAATTAGCAAGAGAATAATTCCCAAAATATTAACCCCGAAGGCCGAAACCAACATTAGATAAATACCCAGGAAACCATTCTGCTTAGCTAACCTACAGTTAGTTTCTAAATTTCACATTCTTAGGGAAAGGTTCCCATTAAATTTATCAAAGATAAATTCTTTTAAATTTATTCTTTAATCATCCTTTGAATATCACTTCAAACTAGTCGGGATTAGCGAACCACACCGAAGTAATCATTTATTTTAATTTCCCAATCCCAACCTATTCATCCCATGAAGTAAAACTGATAATACTTGATATCTAACACCACAGTGTTATCGGTAAATTAAATTACCATTTCACGTTCAAATATAATTAAATATTTAACTATCGCTTGGAGCAAAACTGGTGATACTCCATTCTCGATCTTTTCAATCTAATTGAAGATTCATTAAAACTCCCCTTAGTTTTAATCTTTGACTGGGTTAAAGAATCAGTTTCATTTAAAACACGGTTCACGATAAACCTAAAATCACATTCCATTAATTATCGGGTTAAAGAACAAGTGTTATTCAAAACAACATTCACGATAAACCCAAAAATCAATTCAAATTCAATTCCAATTAAATTCAATTTAATTGGTACACTTCATTAAATATAAATAAAATGATTTAATATTTTTCTCAACTGGGTTTAAGAAGAGTGTTAATGAAGACAACATTCACGACAAACCCAAATCACATTTGATATTAAATACAAGGCTCTGAATAGAAAATATATCGGCTTATATTCAATATCAAATTCTACGACCAACTAATATCGTATTGTAAATAAAGATATATATACATCTTTCAAATTTTCATAACAACATCTGTATAATCACGAAATCCAAAATCGAACTATTACGAAGATGATTTCGATTCATATCCATTCCAATTCAATTATTGGAAATCCTGGTTGTTTTCAAAACCATTTCAAAACCATTTCAAAACCATTTCAAAACCTATTTATTTATTTGAAAATAAATAAATTATCATTCTAGTTCAAAACTAGTACATTTCAATAAAAATCTATTTTTATCTTTTCAAATATGGAGTTTTTCATCCCAATTCTTCCCAAATCATTTCTTATGATTTTACACAAATTATTACTATTTTTAATAATTTTACCAAGGCCCGTACAGTCGATTTCCATCAACGGCCATCGAACTGCACTTACAGCGACCTTTTCCAAATTTGATTTGGACATAATTCCAAATCCAACCATTAGATGTCAAATCTCTAATATTCGTTAGAAAGCTCTTTTCGATATGAACCCAACGGTTCTCGTTTTAGGAGAATCCAACGGTCGGATCTCTCGTAATATCCATTCGAAGTCAATGGTCGAAATTCTCAAACTGCCGCGGCGAGGCGCGTTCTATTCAGGCCATTATATATATATAATATATATTATATATTTCGTCGATTTCCTTTTATAACGTATTTTATAAATCGTTTTGAATTCGTTTTCGAAATGATTTCAACTTCATTTCAAATTCAAATCAAAATTGAATTTTTCCTTATAAATTCGTTTTAAATTCATTTCAAATTGATTTCAATTCAAATCGATTTTCAGTTCAATTTCAATACGTTTTAAATTCAATTCAAAATGATTTCAATTCTATTTCAATCTAATTCGAATTTCAATTCTATTCAGTTTAATTCGAATTTCAATTCTTTTCAATATAATTCGAATTTCATTTCTTTTCAATATATTCGAATTTCAATTCTTTTCAATATAATTCGAATTTCAATTCTTTTCAATATAATTCGAATTTCAATTCTTTTCAGTATAATTCGAATTTCAATTCTTTTCAATATAATTCGAATTTCAATTCTTTTCAATATAATTCGAATTTCGAAATCACTTTCAATATTCATTGAAAAATGAATAAAATCGATATAAATATCGTTCGCGTCAAAATGGCATCAATCTATTCAACACGGCTTCATATATTTCTATTTTCAAATATTCTATTTCAAATATTTCTATTTCAGATATTTCTTTTTCAAATATTTCTATTTCAAATATTTCTTTTTCAAATATTTCTTTTTCAAAACTGGATTGAGGCCCAATCAATTACCATATAATTTTAATTGTATGGATTTTCTACAACATATGTATAAAATAACAACGATAAATAATCAACCATCATCCAGAGTGCACCACATAACTGCATAAGAATTAAATATAAATAATTAACGCTTACACAGTTTGTCGACCAATCGATCGACATACAACCAAACAATCGGGATTAGTGTACGTCAAATATCATTCCAATACCCGTGTGGGGTTTCAAACAATCAAACACAGATTTTATTTGTGCAGTTGGGCGATGTGTAAAATTTATCGTCCCAATCAATATCAGTCAAATGTGTGTATATAAACAAATCGTTCGATTTGTTTATATTAATTTATTTCATTTCATATATACGTTAAAAATTCTATTTTTAACTATAAAATATTTTTAACTATATAAATATTTTATTTCATTTCACATCACATTACACAATCAACTACACATCAAAATCAAACAAACAAGCATACAAGCCATCCATGGTCTGTGGATGTGACGACCCGCCCCGCACTGGCCGGCATTTCCTCTAAAGTGCGCTGTACACATGCCCCACTAGCACGGAACGTCGCCAAAGAAAGGAAAGAAGAGAATGAACTAATCAAGGCCTGTAGAATGTCTCACAGCGCATGGAATAAAATACAATAATGATATAACTTGACATAAAACAGGCGAGACAGTGCATAAGCTGGAAACTAAACCATCATAGCAGCAGAAAATCCAAGTATAGCTTATGTTCCAAACTACCATTATTACAACTTTTCAAAACTGTCTCTAAAGCAAATAAGATAGGTATACTACTAATGCCCAAAGTAGATACCAACAGCGACACATGGAGAATAATAGGAGATAATATGTAATGACTCGGATCCTTATGGGTTAATTTTTGAATATTTAATTTAAATATTGGGTGGATAATATAAGTGGAATTTTATATTAAGTTATTAATTTAATAATCAATTTGGATTTAATATCGAATAGATCAAATTATCGTAATACGTAGTAAAATAAATTCTGGTTTAAAACTAAATTTAAAGTCAGTTCAGATAATCAATTCAAACTCCTGTTTGAATTAGAATAATAATATTAATTGATTTTCGAAGAATTAATTGTTTTAAAATTAATTTGTATCAATTTAAATAAATATCTTCCACAGACAATCGAATTGGACTTCGATACTTATCCCGGTGTGTGTTCGAAATAGTGGTTAAACCATAGAACTGTCACTTGTTGGGTTCAGAAAGGAGTTCGGAGTCAAGGGTTATTTAAATGTTAAGGATACATTTTTTTAATTAAAATAAATTAAAATAAAAACATCAAAATTGAGTGGACCAAAGCCAAACCCGTGCCTTGTTTAAACTCCACAAAAAAAACCATCCCGTGCTTCCTCTTCATCCACAAACCAAAACAAAACGTGGCTTTTTCTCCTCTTCAATTCAAAACCACCTCCCTTTTTATAAGTCGCGACCCACCCTTATCTCCTTTCTTTTTATTTTCCATTCAGCTTAACTAGCTAAAGGCGTTTACCCCTTTTTCTCAAATCGAAATCAACCGCGGAAATTCCTGGTGCTCGATGTTGAGCCATCAAAAGCTAGGACTGAGCTTTGTGAGCCACTGGGGCGGAGCTGTGCCGGAAGGAGGATAGCGTGGTGATACCGAAGGTGAGATGCACCTCATAGAGGAGTTCGGTTGTGAAGTGGCGATGGATTCTGGTGAAGGATGGAGCGAGGTACAGGTCGCAATGGTTTTTGGAAGGGTGCGATAGGGAGTCGCGATGTTGTGAAGGGCGGTGCTGGTTTTGGATATGATGAATGGGGGAAGCATTCTGATTCGATGTTAGCAGGAAGTTCGGATCTTGTATTTGAATTTGAGGGTTGTGGAAGGAAAGTGGTTCGTGTATTTTTACTGGGATATTCGTGAGCATTCGAAGTCGTGTATCCCTTGGTATGTTTGGGGTCAGTGGATCGAATTCTGGGAAGAAGAGGAGTCGTAGTCATTCTATTACCTGGTAGAAGAAGAGTAACACAGGTATTCATCACTTAAGCCGTGATTTATTAGCTTAACCTGGATATTAAAATCTATGATTTTCATTAATGAAATTTAAACTTGCCTAGACTATTTAAAATATTAAAGAAATGGAAGTTGATAACAAGTTGTTTGGGAAAATGCCGAAGTGGAGAATGACGGATGTTAGGGCTTTTTTCAAAAAGAATGGATTGATAATTTTGAGTATGCTTTGTCGATCGGTCGGGATTTGTCAAAGCGATAAGGTTCACGATAAATGATTTGATTGGATTCGAGGCCGAGACGATATGGAATTTAAATGGGATATTCGGCAAACGAAAATCATGGTGAGTAAACCCCACTCACCTTTTATTTTAGAATTTATTTTTGTTAGGTAAAAATAAATTGTTTTGTTGATTGTTGGATGCTTTAAATATTTATTTATTGCTGTTAAAAATATATTAGTTATCTAGGATTGGTTGACTATTATATATATATATATATATATATATATATATATATTGGGTTGATGATTGGTTGGATTCCCGCAGTATCATTAGCGGATGCCCGCAGTTTCATTAGCGGATGATTACCCTATGCGCCCCACGCTATGATAGTGGATGACCTTCATACCGCGATATCCTGCCTCGAAGTAGGATAGGTATTATTTTGTTGACTAACGTCTGTGGATGCAGGAAAATAGGTTGGAGGAATCCAACAGGATTCCTCAAAAATATATTATCTGTTTGTTGTTTGTTTGATTTCATATATATTCATATATGATGTGTTAAAAATCAAATGATTGAAAATTGGTTGATTTGATTGTTTAAATTATCACTGGACCTAAGTGATAATTTATAAAAAAATATCCTGAAAGGGATATTTGAGATTTAAAAGGGAAATTCTATTTTTCTAAAATAGAATTTGAATTTTTAAATAGATTTGAGATATAAACTTGTTTTGAAAAATAAAACAAGTAGTTCCTTTATAAACGGAGTTTACAAATAGTTCATTTATAAACGAAGTTTATAAATGAAGTGAAAAGAATTTTCATTGGATAATTCAGAAATAAAAATACAAGTGTGAAATTGAAAAAGGAAAATCTATTTTTCAAAAGTAGAAATATCGATTTCAAAAGGAATTGAAATCGAGACTTGTTTAAAGAATGCATAAAGAAAGTTTGAGAATAGAAATTGAATGTAGAAATTCAAATATAATTCAAATATAGAATTTGAGTAGATTTGAATATAGAAGTGAAACAGAATTCAAATAGAATTTGAATATAGTAAATATAAAGGAATTCAAATATAGGATTTGAATATCGAAAGTGAAATGAAATTGAATATAGAAAGTGAAAATGGAGTTTGAATCAATAGAATTCAAATGGAGTTTAACTATAGAATTTAAATATAGGGATTCAATTAGAGTATAAACAAGTTATATATATATTTGAACATGTCATGTTCAAAGTAGATTTGGCAAAGGAGTTAATTAACAAATTTATTAACGAATTGAGTTAAAAAGAACAGGTATAGTTGAAATAAATTGGACAGGTATAGATATACAGGAGACAGGTTTGGAATAAAGTATAGAAGTGAAATAAATAGAATGCTCGACAAAAAGGTACGTATTTAATTCATATATGAGATTTATGCACCGTATCGGCTAGCCGCTTGGCTTTTTCTTTTTCTTTTGGATTGGTGAGAGCCATGGGAGGCTATTTAAAATATCCCGATGCTCCCGGTACAAAGGAGGTTATGGCGAATTTTTCCGAGAATTTAAGGAGTTAGAAAATATTTTAAGATAATTTAATAGTTAGAAATCAACGTATCGATATATATAGAAGTCGATAAGGAAACGAACTTAGAAATAGAATAGTATAATCAAAAAGGAAGTCTAAGAATAAAATCTAGAAAGAATAGAAAGAGAAAGTGCATATGTGTTTAAAAGTGAAGAAGTAGTTGTATGGCATTGATTATTCGAGTAAGCAGTCATATCTGTTTTGACGTTATAAATGTTATTCAGTCAAGGTCTGAGAGGTAGTTATACCCCAACTTGATTGATTTCATTATTAACAAATAAATAGTAAGATTTCAGGCTCAAAGATCAATGTTGGATAAGAGTTAGTTGAATATAGTATTTGGGTTGTCGTAACGATGTTTTACACAACATCTGTTTTAACCCAAATAAGTGTAAGCTTGGAAATAGAATAGAATATTTCCAAAGTATAGAAATAAACGAGATCGGAAAAGAGACAAGTAATTGGAATATTTTCCAATTATAAATAGCATATATTTTCTAAAGTTTAGAAAATAAAGGAAGGCGATATTCGGAAATGTTTTCCAAATAACGTAAAAAGCCAATATGGTTATTGAAAATATTTGGTTAACAAATATTGATAAAGAAATAGAGAAGTGATTTAATTAATGGAATATTAATTAAGGGCTTAGTGATTGTTTGATAATTGTATGGACACTTGTTTTCTTCGATAGTTAAATCATCGACTATCGAAACACTTGTTTTATTCGATAGTTAAATCACAGACTATCGATGTTTTGACTATCGTTGTCAATATGGAGAGACCGGTTGGATTATTATCCGAAGAACCACTCTGTATTGGCAGTAGCGTTGTGAATTAGATTATATGAAGATAATCGAAAACGGGGTAGAGTGCAAGGACTTTTTCTATTAATAGAAATTGTGCCTTCGGTTCATCCTGTTCCTGGGTGACTTGTATGGATGAATGTCTGACAGAGTATTTCCGAAAAGGTCACGTACATTGATTTCTTCAACCGTACCAAGAGTGGAAGCGGAGAAGGAAACTTCTTTTAGCTAACACATAATGTACCGTTGTAGACGTCAATTAGTGATTTTCGATGGATCTGACAATGTGGCATTCGAAGTAAATCTGATGTGATGATAAAGCGTAGCTTCAAGCCTCATCAACCGGTAAATGACAGAAATCGGGCAGGCAGCATGGCTATGTAGGTCGCACCTATTAGGGTGTATAATCACCTGATCTAGAGTTTCGTTTTACTTCTAAAAATCTATTGTCGATGCTGTCCCATTCGGGAAACGGTTGCTGATCCCAACCGTTGGTGATATACATTCGATACACTCAAGCGAAATGAGTGGTCGGTCATGTGTGGCTGAGTTGCAAGATGTTCTTGTTGAACTCGGTGTATTCTCCTCTAGAGATACACCAGCGGAAGGTGGTTCCATACCTTGTCATAGTTGGAAATCCATTAGCCAATACGTGCTTGCGGTTTTGAGTGTATATTATATATGTGGAACGTGAGATGCAAACGTTCCACTAGATTGTTATTTACTTGATTTAGACATTATTATAATATCAAAAGAGTTTTGATATAAAAATTATTATCCCTTTCAAAAGGATTTGAAAGATAAGTCAAGTATTTGGATTCTCATAAGGGAAAAACCCGTTCCGTGTTATACGGCGTGGTCTTATGAGATATCATTTAGTTTTCTGAAATTGTTTTAAACTGTTTACTCATACCAGTCTCATGACTGACCCAGAGTTTATTTTGTTTTGTTCTACCTAAACTCTTGGGTGCCTAAATTTGTATGGGCAGTCAAGTAGTTCAGGATTTTACAGATCTATCTAAAGGAGCTTGGAGCAGAAGGCTTCGGCGTTAGTTATATAGAGTTTTATTCCGCTGTGTTGTAAGTGTTGTACTCCGATAAATGTATGTTATACAGTTAGGATTTTGTATTTCAAAGATATGATATATTATATTTTGTTCCGCTGCGATGTGAGATTCTGTGTTGTTATTTCTGTTCTTCTTCTACCTCTTTCTTCTAAAAAAAATGTTTCGTATTTTCGTGATATTTGGGTTGGACGTATGATGTATATAGTCAACTCTGATGTTACGGCTTTGCGGGTCATTACATAATACGTGCAAGCCTCCTGCTCGTCTCCGGACGTGCACAACCAGCTAACCTGTCTGTAGTATGCTCCTGTGAGCACCCAGAGTAATAAGAAGAGATATAAAACTCTAGGTCAGATAAAAGTCTGGTATGAGCGATAAGCAACAAAACAGAACAATAACAGGTATAATCCAATCATACCTGAACCTGGACCTGCAACCAAAGAGTTAGCACTACATACTATACAATACTCTAAGGTTCCACTAACACATGGTGTGAATAATACGGGGTGGGGGTGTGCATGTCATAGTGGTGGCAAACAATCAAGCATAGCAACCATCCTCACATCTCTCACTCAGTGCGTAAAGCATACGATACCCACTACCTTGGTCACATAATCCTTTGGGCCATGACGGAATCCAACCGCATACAACTATCACTACAAGCCCACTATCCATCTCTCAGTGGTGAACCAAAGTTATGAATACCGACAACCCCTTTGCACACGTCCCGCAGCAAAGCCCAAACATGAAGTGAACTCATTGGTTCCCAACTGGATCCTGAGCTCTAACTTCCACTTGGACTACCTTTGCATCTCGGGTTATTGGTCACCACCTGTTCGGGTCGGTCGGTCAAGCACCTTTCATTCTGGTCGGTTTTCATCATCTCTACCCTGGTCGGTCGGTATTGCCCCCCCTGGTCGGTCGAACACTTCACCATTCCTGGTCGGTCGTACTTCACCATCCCTGGTCGGTCGTACTTCATCATCGTATAGGGTCGGTCGAACATCGCATAGTGGTCGGTCTTGCCCAGCCTGGTCGGTCTCCCTAGTCGGTCGAACACTTCATACAGGGTCGGTTGTGATGTCCTCCTTCTATTCGGGTCGGTCGTGAGCTTGGGTTGGTCGGTCAAAACCTTCCCCTGGTCGGTCTAACTCGACCCAAAGAAAACCTGCACCATTTCAGCAAGCTATTTTCGCCTCTCGACGGCGTTTTCAACCACTCTAACTTTATAATGCAATCATAGGTCATACCAAACAGTAGTAGCAACATGTATAATCAACCATAAACACCAAAGTAACAATTTAATCATAACTATATGGATCAAATGTACCCAAAACCCATGTTTTCCCCTTAATCATGTTTAAGCATAACTAATGATTGGATTAGCAAAACTTAAAGAAATTAACCCAATTTTCTATCAGAGGCCTAAACTAATATTTTGGAATTTCTAAATATTTTTCCAGATTTTTATGATGCATAATTTCGCTAATGAACACTAATCACTCCTTAATCCCCTAAATTTCGGGATTAGCAAAATTAGTCGAAATTAACCCAATTTTATATAAGAGGCATAAAATGATGTTTTAGAATTTTAGGAATTTTTCTAGATTTTTCAGAGCCATAATTTCGCTAATTACCATAATTAGCCGTAATTAGTGAAAAACAATGCAAATCACTCACCTTTGCCACAAAGTAAACTATAGATCTGAAATAATATCTGATTTGGATCCAATCTCTATGTGTTCCAGCAGGTCTATCCCAATCCTTATGTTAATCCTCCTTGATTTGATGTAGATTAGGCTAATATGTGATTAGAGATGACAAAAAGGTGTTTTGGAGTGTTTTAGAAGATGGAGGCCATTGCTAGAGCTTAAGGAAGGTTTGTGACGGCTGAGAAAACTGAAATGAAATGATTTTCCTAACCCGTCCAGCTCTCTCAAAACCCTAATCCCGAAATTCCCCTTTGGGCCTAGCTGTTAATCACCCGGTTAAGCCCAATTAAGCAGTTTTTCACTATCTAAAACTTGTTTCAGCCATATCTCCCAAACAGTGAGTCCGTTTGGCTAATATGACCACTCTACGAAAAGGTAAACCATCAAACAAATCTAATGGAAGCGGTTTCAGGTCAAAATTCCTTTCCAATCAAAAGTTATGGCCAAAACAATATCGGTTAAGGGCAAAATGGTCATTTGAAAATTGGCAAAAATCATGAACATGGGAAATGACCCCAATAGTTGTCTCCTAAAGTTACACGACCATACGACTTCATACGAAAAAGAAATTAATATTCTAAGATGCTAGATACATAGAATGCGGGTTGTTACATTCTCCCCCCCCCCCCCCTTAAGAAATTTCGCCCCCGAAATTCCTTAACCCAAAACATACAAATGATCCCGCATGCCTACCAACCATATACAACAATCAAACAAGCAAAACAAACAGAACCATTCCACCCTAACATGCGGTTTACTAACAAGGGAAGAATCATCACCGCTAAAATCTTACCAGGCAAAGTGCTTTGGATACGACTTTCTTATGTCATTCTCTACTTCCTAAGTACAGTCGTTCTCTCGCCATCGATTCCCATCTCTACCCTAGAGGTAACTTCTAATAAGTTGGGATCGTCCCTCTAACTGGAACCGATCCACTTAATCAAGATCGATCTAATCATCAAGCTTACTAGCGTTTCTGAATCCAATTCACACTTAGGTCTGAATTCATATCCTGTGATATACTCTAGTTGCTTCCATTCCAGAAAAATAGCCTCTAAACTGGAATGTCTCTTACTCAATGCATCAGCTATCGCACCCAATCCGATACTATGGCATTCATCTATACTGTCATTTTCTTAGGTAATCCAAACCTATATGCCAAATTTTCAACTACATTCCAAATGTCCTTTCAAGTCCAACTTGAGTCCTTCTTACATTCGTATTTCACGTCCAACGTACATTCACTTCCTAGAGGCAGACTAGACCCATCCAATGACCCTAGGCACTACATCAACATCTGCACTGTACGTCTAACATACATTCATCTTCTTAAGGTGAACTAGATTCATCCAATGAACCTAGGTGCCCTACCCATATTCATACTGCACGTGCAATGTACATTCACCTTCCAAAGGTGAACTAGACTCATCCAATGAATCTAGGTACTCTACCTATATCCGTACTGTACGTCCAACGTACATTCACCTTCCAAAGGTGAACTAGACTCATCCAATGAATCTAGGTACTCTACCTATATCCGTACTGTACGTCCAACATACATTCACCTTCCAAAGGTGAACTAGACTCATCCAATGAATCTAGGTACTCTACCTATGAGTCCAAGTCCAACTGAAACTCCTATATCCGTTGAATCTCCAAGACAACGGACGCTCCACAATGCCCAACATACTTCAAGTCTAACGTAAAGTATCTTACACTCATCATATCACCATGATCAACGAACTTACCCCATTTCCATTCAACAGGATCCTACAGGTGATACTCAAGAGAAGAAAGGTAAGAACAAGCACAACAACCATAGCATCCATCAAACAAATCCTATCTATCACCTGCTAAAGCCATGAATACGTCAATACCTATATGTCTGGTCCAACCAACATCAATAACTAATGGAAACTCTGCCTCCAAACGGACTACCGTACGTCCAACGTACGTTTATCCTCCAATGATAACTAGATCACGTCCAACAGATCCAAGGTAAGTGGGCGTCCCCAGATACCCCTGCTTTTAGTCCGCCTGAAACACTCGAGTTCCACCCAAGTCTATCTATTATCTTGCTGCCCTCTCGATTCCAACTCGAGTCAATCCAATTCCTTGCAACCTTCTCGAGTCCAACTTGAGTCAATCTATTACCCATAAACTCAGACCCAGTCTTGAGTATCCATTACCTACAAACCCTAGTCCAATGTGAGTCATCTCCCTATTCGTTGCAGCTCCAAGGTCAACGAATACCTATTTTCTTTTACGAGTTCAAGTCCAACTTGAATCATCCTAACCTTCGTTGCATCTTCCATGATCAACGAACTCATCCTATTCCTTCAAAGTTCTAATATCCAAAGAGAACATCAGCATAGGGTCCTAAACAATCCATTACTTTCCATCTTTCTCGAGTCCCAGTCGAGTCATCTCATAACCTTATCGAGTCCAGCTCGGGGCAGTCCATACTATCGAATAGTCTTATCCTGTCACAGCTGCCCATCACTTCTCGAGTAAACCAAGGTATCATCTAATGAAAATCACAATGAATACTTATCCCTCACGCAAACCATCCTAGTCAAACTCGACATTCCCCAAGCACAAGCCCCAAAGGCCTAAACCAATATCAGACAAGCACCTAAGGAACATCTCCTCCGAATTCGGACAATCCACGTGAAGTGATACTGGTGAAACAACTAAGCACTGGAGCACTCATTTGTCTCCCAGAGACAACTAGGACTTAATACAACGATAACCTCTCAGCTTCCTTGACTCCAGTTACTATCGCCATCACTAGGTAGGTACCTAATACCACCCCATTCCTTTAGAGTAGATTGACTCCCCAAATAATGCTAAACCAGTAAAGCCCAAAACAAAGTAATCACAAACAAACTTACATCCATGACTCGATAAGACCACGTTACGGTAAATCATACTGAGGCTAGTCGAACCACCAATCGGGTTCGTCACTACTAAAGGTCTATCGACTAACTCAGGTTTGTCAAACAAAACCCGATCAAAACATCTTAAATCGAAAGCATACCTCGAATAACGACACCTTTTTCCTTCTGCGCCGCAGTCGGGGCATTCAACGAAGAAGGAACAGCGTTGATAGCATATGCTTTCATGATCTGCTTCTCCCTAGGAGGTTGTGGACATTCGTTCTTGTGATGTCCTGCTTGGCCACAATTAAAGCACTTCCTTTCCCCAGGCTTTACCCGACAATCTCTGGCATAGTGGCCCTTCTTACCACAGCTAAAGCACTCGCCATATTTCTTATTTTTCTTATTCTGACCATCCATGGTTTGGTCTTGTTTCCTCTTATTCTGAGAATTATTCTTGCCTCCACCGCCTGCTTGCGGCTTTGGCTCCTCTGCAGATGCAATAGCAATCTCAGTCTTTGGCTTAGGGTAAAGACTCTCTGACCTTAATGCTTTCCCCACAATCGATTCAAACGTCTCATCGATGTGGTTAATAAACTTTTCCCCCAAGTATCCATCCAAACCAGTAATGAACTTCTCATTCTTCTTCTCAGGAGTATCGATAAGGGATAACCCATACTTCGACAAGGTATCGAACTCAGCAATATAGTCCGAGATTGCCCTACCATTCTGCTTAAGCTCCAAGAACTTCCTAAACAATTCCGACTTCTGAGCAGCTGGGATAAACTTGTCGCTAAAGCGAGCCTTAAACAGATCCCAAGTAACCTGATCCTCTGGAGTGGCTGTCTTAATAGCATTCCACCAATTCATCGCTCGTCCTTGCAGCTGACGAGACGCTAGCCTTCTCTTCATCGCATCCTCATACCCAAGTCGTCGAAGATATGATCACAGCTATCCAACCAATCCTGAACATCCATGGCCGACTCCGTTCCGTGGAGCGGCTTCCCACCAAGACTAGTATAATCCTTATTCAGCTTGGCGAAATCGGCCCTAGGCGCCTGCACTACTCGACCACCACCATTACCGGCATTGGGATCTGCCCTCTGAACATCCCTAAGCATCTCCCTCATGAGTTTAGTAAACATCGTCCTCATGTAAGCGGCATTACCATTATTAGCTCCCCTACCGGCACCTCTTGCGTATCGGCTCATCATTCAATCTGTAAAGAGAAAACGATTAACCATCTCCATAGTGGTGCTAGTGCAGTACGACTTCATCCTTATACTACTAATAGTATATATATATAGCTTTTGAAAACCAAAGTAATCACAAATACGCGCTCTCTTATACGTATACTAACTCTCCCTGATGACTTCCCTAGGTTAATTTCGCAACCTAGAGCTCTGATACCAAATGTGACGACCCGCCCTGCACTAGCCGACATTTCCTCCAAAAGTGCGCTATAAACATGCCCCACTAGCACAGAACGTCACCAAAGAAAGGAAAGACGAGAATGAACTAATCAAGGAACCAGTAGAATGTCTCACAGCGCATGGAATAAAATATAATAATAATATAACTTGACATAAAACAGGCAAGACAGTGCATAAGCTGAAAACTAAACCATCATAGCAGCGGAAAATCCAAGTACAACTTATGTTCCAAACTACCATTATTACAACTTTTCAAAACTGTCTCTAAAGCAAATAAGATAGGTATACTACTAATGCCCAAAGTAGATACCAACAGCAACACAAGGAGAATAATAGGAGATAATACGTGCAAGCCTCCTGCTCGTCTCCGGACAGCTACTCGTGCACAACCAGCTAACCTGTCTCTAGTCTGCTCATGTGAGCACCCAGAGTAATAAGAAGAGACATAAAACTCTGAGTCAGACAAAAGTCTGGTATGAGCGATAAGCAACAAAACAGAACAATAACAGGTATAATCCAATCATACCTGAACCTGGACCTGCAACCAAAGAGTTAGCACTACATACTGTACAATACTCTAAGGTGCCACTAACACATGGTGTGAATAATACGGGGTGGGGGTGTGCATGTCATAGTGGTGGAAAACAATCAAGCATAGCAACCATCCTCACATCTCTCACTCAGTGCGTAAAGCATACGATACCCACTACCTTGGTCACCTAATCCTTTGGGCTATGACGGAATCCAATCCCGTACAACTATCACTACAAGCCCACTATCCATCTCTCAGTGGTGAACCAAAGTTATGAATACCGACAACCCCTTTGCACATGTCCCGCAACAAAGCCCAATCATGAAGTGAACTCATTGGTTCCCAACTGGATCCTGAGCTCTAACTTCCACTTGGACTACCTTTGCATCTCGGTTTATTGGTCACCACCTGTTCGGGTCAGTCGGTCAAGCACCTTTCATTCTGTTCAGTTTTCATCATCTCTACCCTGGTCGGTCGGTATTGCTCCCCCTGGTCGGTCGGTATTGCCCCCCCTGGTCGGTCGAACACTTCACCATTCCTGGTCGGTCGTACTTCACCATCCCTGGTCGGTCGTACTTCATCATCGTATGGGGTCGGTCGAACATCGCATAGTGGTCGGTCTTGCCCAGCCTGGTCGGTCTCCCTAGTCGGTCGAACACTTCATACAGGATCGGTTATGATGTCCTCCTTCTATTCGGGTCGGTCGTGAACTTGGGTCGGTCGGTCAAAACCTTCCCCTGGTCGGTCTAACTCGACCCAAAGAAAACCTGCACCATTTCAGCAAGCTATTTTCGCCTCTCGAAGGCGTTTTTAACCACTCTAACTTTATAATGCAATCATAGGTCATACCAAACAGTAGTAGCAACAAGTATAATCAACCATAAACACCAAAATAACAATTTAATCATAACAATATGGATCAAATGTACCCAAAACCCATGTTTTCCCCTTAATCATGTTTAAGCATAACTAATGATAGGATTAGAAAAACTTAACCAAATCAACCCAATTTTCTATCAGAGGCCTAAAATAATATTTTGGAATTTCTAAATATTTTTCCAGATTTTTATGATGCATAATTTCACTAATTATCACTAATCACTCCTTAATCCCCTAAATTTCGGGATTAGCAAAATTAGTCGAAATTAACCCAAATTCATATCAAAGGCATGAAATGATGTTTTAGAATTTTAGGAAATTTTCTAGATTTTTCTGAGCCATAATTTCGCTAATTACCATAATTAGCCGTAATTAGTGAAAAACAATGCAAATCACTCACCTTTGCCACAAAGTAAACTACAGATCTGAAATAATCTCTTATTTGGATCCAATCTCTATGTGTTCCAACAGCTCTATCCCAATCCTTATGCTAATCCGCCTTGATTTGATGTAGATTAGGCTAATATGTGATTAAAGATGACAAAAAGGTGTTTTGGAGTGTTTTAGAAGATGGAGGCCATTGTTAGACCTTAAGGAAGGTTTGTGGCGACTGAGAAAACTGAAATGAAATGATTTTCCTAACCCTTCCAGCCCTCTCATAACCCTAATCCCGAAATTCCCCTTTTGGCCTAGCTGTTAATCACCCGGTTAAGCCCAATTAAGCAGTTTTTCACTATCTGAAACTTGTTTCAGCCATATCTCCCTAACGGTGAGTCCGTTTGGCTAATGTGACCACACTACGGAAAGGTAAACCATCAAACAAATCTAATGAAAGTGGTTTCAGGTCAAAATTCTTTTCAATCAAAAGTTATGGCTAAAACAATATCGGTTAGGGGCAAAATGGTCATTTAAAAATCGGCAAAATTCATGAACATGAGAAATGACCCCAATAGTTGTCTCCCAAAGTTACACGACCATACGACTTCATACGAAAAAGAAATAAATATTCTAAGATCCTAGATACGTAGAATGCGGGTTGTTACAGTGGACGACGGGTGTCGGGTGCTACTAAACACCGTCTGCATCCTAGTATATATTTCAAACTAGAAATAAATTAAAGGTGAGGAGTTCTCACGTTGGGGTTCCACTCTGTCATTCTTTCTTTCTGAACGGTTTGGATTTGCTTGAAATTCCGACACACCCTTTCCACTCTGATCATATGTAAAATAAAAAATCATAATTTTATTTTCCATTCATCTATATAAAAATCATAATTTTATCGCTTATTTCTATATAAAAATTATATTTCTATATTTCTACTACTTATATAAAGATCGAATTTCTATTTCGATATAATTATAAATATCAAATTTTTATTATATATATTACAAAAATCATATTTTTACTATTCCTACTATATAAAAATCACATTTTTATTTCCTCTATTATATAAAAATCAGATTTTTATTATCTATTTTATATAAAAATCATGTCTTAATTCAAGTCATATGCGTAAAGAATCACATTTCTCTATTGCTACAACCTATTTAAAAATCTAATCTTTAAAGTTATAAAAATCTTATCTTTGAAGTTATAAAAATCTTATCTTTAAAGTTATAAAAATCTTATCTTTTTAAAGAACAAAAATCAAATCTTTGTTGTTTTTTTTCTTTAAAAACTCTGTCTTTTTATTTCTAAAAACCATAAAATAAATGCAATATGAAAAAAAGAAACAAACTAAAAATAAACAAGGTAAATATTTAAAGAGAACGCTCTCTGTTAATTTTCCAGAGAAGAGGGCTTGTTGTCGATGTGGTCTTCGGTGAGGTAGGCGGCAACGTTGTTGGTGCTCGTGGAGGATGGGGGTCGGCGGTGCGGTGGGGAGATGGATTCGGAATTTAAGGGGAGAGAGGAGAGCGAGAGGGCGGAGCAAGGTGGCTTGGGGCGGGGTCCGGCGCTGTTGACTGGCCGACGGTGGTGGCCGGTCCGCCTGGAAGCGCGGGGCAAATCATCGATCTTTTTTTTTTAATTCTTTTCTGATGTCGATTTGGTAAAAAAAGAGGGTGGGGGGGTATTTGAGTGAACGGAGATAAGGGGAGGGGGGTTATTGAAATTTATATATATATAATTTAATTATATTTTAATTTCTAAAAGTAACTTTTTATTTCGACCTCAAAACGAGACCCACCGCCTGTCGTCCGTAGCTAATTACCCCCATTCCGAACTCAATGGGATATGTATCATAAGCTGATTCGATCATTTCGATCAGTTTTCGTCAAAATCAACATATAACTCTATGTATTGAATTCGAACGCGCATTTCAATTTACTGGGGCCACATACTAACTTGAAAAAACCCCGAAAAATATTTTCTAGCTTCGTATTGACGATACGGTCCTAACAAAGCTAGTTTCATAGTATTCTGAGACCGTTTGAAAAATGTCCATTTTCCAGTCGATTAAAATCAACTGAAACTGGTCAAACGCGTTTTCCTTCGCCACGCTCACATTTTGATTCGAAAAATTACGAATTTTGGAATCTAGCAATAACATGACATCACGGATCCAACAAAAGTGGTTTCGTCGAAAATCGAGGTCGTTTGCAAAATTCCCATTTTTAAGGGGAAGAATTCCATAGCGACTATTCTGAATTTTCAACTGGACATATCTTTTGATTCCCGCTATGAAATTTCAATTTTTCGGATTTGTTGGAAAGATATTCACAAATAGATTCTGATATTTTTGGTTTCACTAAAATCCGGTTTATTTTGCACCCGGTACATTCATTTGAATTTTGAAATCGAATTATCGAACTACCGCGCCATTTTCAATTCCTTTTATAATTTAAAATAAATATTTATATTCTATTGACGACGTATATAAATATATATGTTCTAATTCTATTCAAAATAAATTTCTCGTTGATATTATTTAAAATAATTCATTTTAAATATTTAAAATTCGCTAAAATTGCCAAAATAATTTTTTTAAATTGGCTCAGATTTCCGGGTTATTACAATCTCCCCCACTTAAAACTTTTCGTCCCCGAAATGGAACGAAGCCGAAAGTTGTTTCACAAATCAGCTCAACTTTCTTTATTTTCTCTACGGCTTAAGTTCTTCAAATTTTCAGTTTCTAAGAACTTTTCAAATTTTTCAAAAATTTGGCTAACACCCTAAATTTTCAAATAAATTCGCTATAACCTCCCCTGCACCGGGGACTTCGAGATATTTCATATAGCCTCCCATGGCCTTCTTCAATCCAAAAGAAAAGGAAAAAGCCAAGCGGCTCACAAAATCATCATCACCCAAACAAAACAGTAAATCATGGTAAACATGTTCCTATTTGTCGGGCAAACATTTTTATTCCTATGCTCTAGCCTTCTTGCTACGACCTGTTCAATGTAAGTACAAGTACAAGCATGCAAATGCGACTAATTTTCAATACAATTCACTATTTGGTACAATTTGGCTATAGGTTCAACATTTAATTAATCAACCAATAATCAAACAACACAATTAGCAATCAATTAGTTGATTAACGATTCAAATTCATAACTTTGATATATAGTCAAAAATCACATTTGTGGTGCCAAATCAGAACAATAAGCCCTATCTAATTTTGGTTCTCACACCAGTCAATTGGAATCATATAGTTATCCCAGTTTCGTCACTCGAACATGAATACTAATGACGACTAGTCAATCATCAGAATCATCTCCGGGCGACTAGAGCGTGATTCTATATCTATCTAGTATATTAAAACTTCGAATATACGTTCATGACGCGTATATGCAAAACTTTTTTTATACTGGATTGTCCAAATTCAATACAAATAAAATATTCAAATATGTTTGAAATGATTTAAATTTTCAAAACAATATTGTTTTCATTTGAAAAATATATTCTTCACACTCGTTCTAGGATACTACTGATCCCATCTCTAACGAGTTATTCTCATTGGATGTTACTAATCCAATATCTGATGAATTCTTTCGTATGGTTCTAATGTGCCTTTTTCTCGAGCTCTGTAAACCAAAGCTCTGATACCAAAATGAAACGACCCGAAATCCCCCTTATAGGAAATCACGGATTGAGTTGAGAACGAGCCACAAAGGAACGCGGACAGAAGAACATTTCATTGTTAATTACAACAATTACATCAGTATACAAGAATATACAGAGTATAAATCAATATTACACATTTACCAAATATCAGAGATTACAATAAATTACATAGCAGCGGAAAATAATACAATACACAACTGAAGGAGATATACAGATACAAAGCTTTTCGGATATCATTCCAGCAGTAAACCAGGATCCTGTGAATATAAATCTGCAAAACCAAAACTACTAGCTGCCCGGGCGGAAAATAGGGGCACCCAGAGTTTAGGTTAAAACAATAAACTCCAGGTCAGTCATATGACTGGTGTGAGAACTAAAACAGCTATTAATCTTTATTATAAAGTTAGGTAAATCAAGGGACCACGCCGTATAACACGGAACGGGTTTCCTCCCATGAACACCAGTGCATAAAACAAACAGCGCAATGCTAAATAAAGAACAATGAAGCTATTATAAGACCCAGGTCCCATCACACAATGCAACGCAAGCCGGAGGATAGGGTTTTTACCTTATAATAGCCAAAGAATGCTTGATACGCTAAATTTCATGTTTAAATTCTTAATCAGACTCCAACCGTAAATTAGTAAGAGAACGATTTCCTAAGTATTAACCCCGAAGGCCGAAACCAACATCAGACTAATACCCAGAAAATCACCCATCTTAGCTCATTTTCAGTTAGTTTCTGATTTTATATACAATCATAAATATCAATCATAGGCGGCATGAATGTCCCATACCACTATGTCACCATATATAGGTATACAATCAAAACCGCAAAATGTCGTATTGGAAGTTGGGTTATCATTTATGGTATGAACCGAGGCAAAAGATAGTCCTCTACCAATTCGAGACTGTCTAGTCCGAGTCTCAGGAACAGAACGCATCGTCCCTTGGACTTAGGGCCGGTCCACCGATGTGGGTTATAATTCCTGAATACTGCGTTTCCCCACCCTATGGGGTGTAAATGAGCCAACAAATGACTCCATCAACTTCACATAGTCACCGATATATCTGAGGCGCCTCGCAACAGCAACAACCACATAAGTCAAACTCGTCAGGGCGTGTAAAACCACTGATGCCACTTCTAACTAGAAGGAAATGCATGCCCCCCGATATCCGTCTCCCGTTTTTGGTTCATACCGGGAGTGAAACTCACGAATTAAACGTTACAGAAAGCTATGCCACAAAGACAGTGCTTTGATCATCAACCACAAGACTTTGCTTTTCAATAGAAGCCTTGATCATTTGCCACTTAGGCATGCCACACAGGCTATTCACTCTATGCGTTTGATATCCATCAGTATATTACCCCTGAGCTTGCACGTCTCAGAGAAGGGCGTTAAGCAAGAGAATAAATTCTCCGCCGCCAAACATATATATATATTTAAAAGAAATCAATCACACAGAATAAAATCCAATGTCAGACACACAGTCCATTTACAAGTTCGTTCTGGGTCTGAACGAAACCAGAGGCACCTAGTACCCCGCATATCCATCGATCTCCAAGTACGTCTGGACGATCACCAACTGATTCCTTCCTCTTGGGTGTACGGCCCAATCAAGATCATCAGTAATTATCCAAACGACGTGAAGACCTCCGGTCTTCAACCATCGTCTTCATCTTCGACTAATCGTCGAATCAGTTATTCAAAATGGGATAAACCTGGTCTTTCTGAATAACTCGCGTATATAATAAACAAGTGTTACACAAATACAATATACACCTCATTCCAATTCATCAGTCACTAACAGCAAATTAGCAAGAGAATAATTCCCCAAATATTAACCCCGAAGGCCGAAACCAACATCAGATCAATACCCAGGGAACCATTCTGCTTAGCTAACCTACAGTTAGTTTCTAAATTTCACATTCTTAGGGAAAGGTTTCCATTAAATTTATCAAAGATAAATTCTTTTAAATTTATTCTTTAATCTTCCTTTTAATATCACTTCAAACTAGTTGGGATAGCGAACCACACTGAAGTAATCATTTATTTTAATTTCCCAATCCCAACCTATTCATCCCATGAAGTAAAACTGGTAATACTTCATATCTAACACCACGGTGTTATCGGTAAATTCAGTTACCATTTCACATTCAAATCTAATTAAAGATTTAACTATCGCCTGGAGCAAAACTGGTGATACTCCATTCTCGGTATTTTCAATCTAATTAAAGATTCATTAAAACTCCACTTAGTTTTAATCTTTGACTGGGTTAAATAACCAGTGTCATTTAAAACACGGTTCACGATAAACCCAAAATCACATTCCATTAATTATCGGGTTAAAGAACAAGTGTTATTCAAAACATTATTCATGATAAACCCAAAAATCAATTCAAATTCAATTCCAATTAAATTCCATTTAATTGGTACACTTCATTAAATCTAAATAAAAGATTTAATCTTTTTCTCGACTGGGTTTAAGAACAGTGTTAATGAAGACACCACTCACGACAAACCCAAATCACATTTGATATTAAATACAAGGCTCTGAATAGAAAATATATCGGCCTATATTCAAGATCAAATTCTATGACCAACTAATATCGTATTGGAAATAACGACATTTATATATATCTTTCAAATTTCCATAAAATCTGTATAATCACGAAATCCAACATCGAACTATTCCGAAGATGATTTCAATTCAAATCCATTCCAATTCAATTATTGGAAATCCTGGTTATTTTCAAAACCATTTCAAAACCTATTTATTTATTTGAAAATAAATAAATTATCATTCTAGTTCAAAACTAGTTCATTTCGATAAAAATCTATTTTTATCTTTTCAAATACGGAGTTTTTCATCCCAATTCTTCACAAATCATTTCTTATGATTTTACACAAATTATTACTATTTTTAATAATTTTACCAAGGCCTACAGTCGATTTCCATCAACGGCCATCGAACTGCACTTAAAGCGACCTTTTCCAAATTTGATTTGGACATAATTCCAAATCCAACCGTTAGATTTCAAATCTCTAATATTCTTAGAAAGCTCTTTTTGATACGAACCCAACGGTTCTAGTTTTAGGAGAATCCGACGGTCGGATCTCCCGTAATATCCATTCGAAGTCAATGGTCGAAATTCACGAGCGGCCGCGGCGCGGCGCGTTCTTTTCAGGCCATTATATATATAATATATATATTATATATATTTCGTCGATTTCCTTTTGAAACATATTTTATAAATCGTTTTGAATTCGTTTTCGAAACGATTTCAACTTCATTTCAAATTCAAATCAAAATTGAATTTTTCCTTATAAATTCGTTTTAAATTCATTTCAAATTGATTTCAATTCAAATCGATTTTCAGTTCAATTTCAATACGTTTTAAATTCAATTCAAAACGATTTCAATTCTATTTCAATCTAATTCGAATTTCAATTCTATTCAGTTTGATTTGAATTTCAATTCTTTTCAATATAATTCGAATTTCAATTCTTTTCAATATATTCGAATTTCTATTCTTTTCAATATAATTCGAATTTCAATTCTTTTCAATATAATTCGAATTTCAATTCTTTTCAATATAATTCGAATTTCAATTCTTTTCAATATAATTCGAATTTCAATTCTTTTGAATATAATTTGAATTTCAATTCTTTTCAATATAATTCGAATTTCAATTCTTTTCAATATAATTCGAATTTCGAAATCACTTTCAATATCCATTGAAAAATGAATAAAATCGATATAAATATCGTTCGCGTCAAAATGGCGTCAATCTAATCAACACGGCTTCATATATTTCTATTTTCAAATATTCTATTTCAAATATTTCTATTTCAAATATTTCTTTTTCAAATATTTCTATTTCAAATATTTCTTTTTCAAATATTTCTTTTTCAAAACTGGAATGAGGCCCAATCAATTACCATATAATGTTAATTATACGAATTTTTTACAACATATGTATGAAATAACAACGATAAATAATCAACCATCATCCAGAGTGCACCACACAACTGCATAAGCATTAAATATAAATAATTAATGCTTACATAATCTGTCGACCAATCGATCGACATACAACTAAACAATCGGGATTAGTGTACGTCAAATATCATCCCAATACCCGTGTGGGGTTTCAAACAATCAAACAAAGATTTTATTTGTGCAGTTGGGCGATGTGTAAAATTTATCATCCCAATCAATATCGGTCAAATGCGTGTATATAAACAAATCGTTCGATTTGTTTATATTAATTTATTTCATTTCGTATGTACGTTAAAAATTCTATTTTTAACTATAAAATATTTTTAACTATATAAATATTTTATTTCATTTCACATCACATTACACAATCAACTACACATCAAAATCAAACAAACAAGCATACAAGCCATCCATGGTCTGTGGACGACGGGTGTCGGGTGCTACTAAACACCGTCTGCATCCTAGTATGTATTTCAAACTAGAAATAAATTAAAGGTGAGGAGTTCTCACATTGGGGTTCCACTCCGTCATTCTTTCTTTCTGAACGGTTTGGATTTGCTCGAAATTCTGACACACCCTTTCCACTCTGATCATATGTAAAATAAAAAATCATATTTTTATTTTCCATTCATATATATAAAAATCATAATTTTATCGCTTATTTCTATATAAAAATTATATTTCTATGTTTCTACTACTTATATAAAGATCGAATTTCTATTTCGCTACATTTATATTGATCAAATTTTTATAATATATATTACAAAAATCATATTTTTACTATTCCTACTATATAAAAATCACATTTGTATTTCCTCTATTATAGAAAAATCATATTTTTATTATCTACTTTATATAAAAATCATATCTTAATTCAAGTCATATGCGTAAAGAATCACATTTTTCTATCGCTACAACCTATATAAAAATCTAATCTTTAAAGTTATAAAAATCTTATCTTTGAAGTTATAAAAGTCTTATCTTTGAAGTTATAAAAATCTTATCTTTGAAGTTATAAAAATCTTATCTTTTTAAAGAATAAAAATAAAATCTTTGTTGTTGTTTTTTTCTTTAAAAACTCTGTCTTTTTATTTCTAAAAACCATAAAATAAATGCAATATGAAAAAAAGAAAAAAAACTAAAAATAAACAAGGTAAATATTTAAAGAGAACGCTCACTGTTAATTTTCCCAAGAAGAGGGCTTGCTGTCGATGTGGTCTTCGGTGAGGTAGGCGGCAACGTTGTTGGTGCTTGTGGAGGATGGGGGTGGGCGGTGCGGTGGGGAGATGGGTTCATAATTTAAAGGGAGAGAGGAGAGCGAGAGGGCGGAGCAAGGTGGCTTGGGGCGGGGTCCGGCGCTGTTGACTGGCCGGTGGTGGTGGCCGGTCCGCCCGGAAGCGCGGGGCAAATCGTCGATCTTTTTTTTTATTCTTTTCTGATGTCGATTTGGTAAAAAAAGGGGGGGGGGGGTTATCTGAGTGAACGGAGATAAGGGGGAGGGGGTTATTGAAAATTATATATATAATTTAATTATATTTTAATTTCTAAAAGTAACTTTTTATTTCAACCTCAAAGCGAGACCCGCCGCCTATCGTCCATAGCTAATTACCCCCATTCCGAACTCAATGGGATATGTATCGTAAGCTGATTCAATCGTTTCGATCAGTTTTCTTCAAAATCAACATATAACTCTATATATTGAATTCGAACGCGCATTTCAATTTACTGGGGCCACATACTAACTCGAAAAATCCTTGAAAAATATTTTCTAGCTTCGTATTGATGATACGGTCCTAACAAAGCTAGTTTCATCGAATTCTGAGACCGTTTGAAAAATGGCCTTTTTCCAGTCGATTAAAATCAACTGAAAGTGGTCAAACGCGTTTTCCTTCGCCACACTCACATATCGATTCGAAAAATTACGAATTTTTGAATCTAGCAATAATTTGACATCACAGATCCAACAAAAGTGGTTTCATCGAAAACCGAGGTCGTTTGCAAAATTCCCATTTTTAAGGGCCAGAATTCCATAGCGACTATTCTGAATTTTCAACTGGACATATCTTTTGATTCCCGCTATGAAATTTCAATTTTTCGGATTCGTTGGAAAGATATTCACAAATAGATTCTGATATTTTTGGTTTCACTAAAATCCGGTTTATTTTTCACCTGGTACATTCATTTGAATTTTGAAATCGAATTATTGAACTACCGCGCCATTTTCAATTCCTTTTATAATTTAAAATAAATATTTATATTCTATCGACAACGTATATAAATATATACATTCTAATCCTATTCGAAATAAATTTCTCGTCGATACTATTTAAAATAATTCATTTTAAATATACAAAATTCGCTAAAATTGCCAAAATAAAAAATTTAAATTGGCTCAGATTTCCGGGTTTTACAGCAGCGCTGTAGTTCGTAAATTGGCATTTCGAACTTCAGTTGAGTATACAGAACTCAATTGCAGTCGGAGTTCTTTGAAACAAGAAATATGAGGACCGATTTGATAATAGTTTTCTAATGGAGGAGAAAAATCTGGATTTCATCAAATAGATTTTGAGTTATATCAAAAATCAAATTTTCAGAAAAACAGCGCCATAACCATTTAAAAACCATAACGATTTATTTAATTTTATAAAAGGATTTAAGCGAATAAAATCCGAATTTCTATTTAGAAAATTTCATATTTGAGTTCTAAATTATATGTGAACTCAAGTGGAGTAATGAATTGATTTTTGAAATAAAAAATCAGAATTTTGATTATTGAATAGAACTAACTAATTTGAATAGAAATTAGTTAATGAGATTTTGAATTAATATTGGGCTTTGAATAAGTGAATCCGATTTGGAAATTTATATTCGAAATCGAAGAGGAAACTAGAATTGAAATTGAAATTCAATTTGGTTATGAGCAAGATAAATATTTTATTTGAACATGTTAAGTTCAAACAAAGAAGTGAAATAGGCAAAATAACTAATTAAAGAATAAATGAGCGAAACTGAATTCAAACGATTGGATAGTGTTGAACTAAATTGAAAACAGGTGAGCATGTGTTAGACAGGTATGAGATGAAGTATATGAAGAATTTAATTTATGTGCCCGACAAAAATGTACAAGTTTAAATTCACATATGAGATTTTATGCTCCATATCAGCAAGCCGCTTGGCTTTTTCTTTTTCTTTTGGATTGGTGAGGGCCATCGGAGGCTAATTGAAATATCCTGATGCTCCCGGTACAAAGGAGGTTATGGCGAAATTTTCCGGAAATTTAAGGAGTTAGAATATTTTTAAGAAATTTTGATAGTTAAAAATCAATGTATCGATATCTATAGAATTCTATAAGGAAACAAACTAAAAATAGAATATTTTAAACAAAAATAAAATATGTGAATTTAAATCGAGTAAGAATAGAAAGAGAAAAGCATATACGTTTTAGAAATGGGAAATTGGTTCAATATGGTGTTGATTATTCGAGTTAGCAGTCTTGTCTGTTTTGAAGTTAAATGATGTTTTCAGTTAAGGTCTGAGAGGTAGTTATACCCCAACTTGATTGTTTTCATTTTTAGCCGATAAATAGCAAGATTCAGTCTCGAAGATCGATGGTTTAATTAAAGATAGTTGAATGAAATATTTTGGATTGTTTGTAACGTTGTTTTACACAACATTCGTTTTAGCCAAACAAGTGGAATTTTGGAAATATAATAAATGAATATTTACCAAGGGTAGAATTGAATGAGTCAAGCAAGAAATAAATAATTGGAATGTTCTCCAATTATTGTTAGAAAATATTTTCTAAGTGTAGAAAATAAAAGAAGGCGAGATATGGAAATGTTTTCCAAATGGGTAAGAGGCCAAGATGATAACTGAAATTATTTAGTTAATAAATATTGATAAAGGAAGTGGAGAAGTATTTGAATTAATGAAATATAAATTAAATGGCCCAGTGATTGGTTGATGTGACGGCCAGAAATTTCGCTCGATCCGAATCAGTCGTTAAACCGATCTAGACCGTTCGAAACCCCTGATCGTTTGAGAACAGGACAAATCAGAACACAAACAGAAGAACATTTCATTGTTATTACAACAATTCCATCAGAATACAAGAATATACAGAGTATGAATGAATAAATTACATTTGATAAATATCGGAGATTACAATAAATTACATAGCAGCGGAAAATAATACAAAGCACAACTGAAGGTGATATACGGATACAGAGCTTTCCGGATATCATTCCAGCTGTAAACCAGGATCCTGTGAATATAAATCTGCAAAACCAAAACTACTAGCTGCCCGTGCGGAAAATAGGGGCACCCAGAGTTTAGGTTAAAACAATAAACTCCAGGTCAGTCATGTGACTGGTGTGAGAACTAAAACAGTTATTTAAAACTTTACTTTAAAAGAGAGTAATTCAAGGGACCACGCCGTATAACACGGAACGGGTTTCCTCCCAAGAATACCAGTGCATAGGATAAACAACGCAATGCTTTTTAGAAAAATGAAGCCATTATAAGACCCAGGTCCCATCACACAATGCAACGCAAACCGGAGGATAGGGTTTTACCTTATAACAGCCAAACATGCTTGGTACGTTTAAAACAAATCATTTGATACTATAATAAGTGTATAGTGTCAAAACAATTCAATCATAAATATAAATCATAGACGGCATAGTATCCCATGCTACTATGTCGCCATACTAGGCTCTACAAATAAAGCCGAAATACACGTATTGGAAATTGGATTTCTGTCATGAGTCGAGGCAAGGGGCAAGCTCCTCTCCGCGTTCGAGACACTCTAGCAAATGCCTCAGGGTTACGCACACTGGGTAACCCCTGGATCTTCAGGGCCGGTCCTCACTTACGTTAGAGGATTAGTTATGCCTGAACACACGTTTCCCGGTCCTTACAGACCTATAATCGAGGCGCCTCATCCAACAACCACATAGGTGAAAAGTATATAAATGTCAGGGCTGGTAAGTCACTGACACCACCAAAGCTAGAAAGAAACGTCGTGCTCTCCCTGCAGTCTGTATCCCGTTTTTGACTCATACCGAGGTGTGAGGCTCGCGAATTCACGTTATACACAAAGCTGCCACGTAGGCTATGCTTTGATCATCAACCACAAGACTTTGCTTTTCAACTGAAGCCTTGATCTATGCAACTCAGCGTGCCACACAGGCAATTCATGCCATGCGATTGATATCTATCGATATATAACCTCTAAGCTCGTACGTCTCAGAGAAGGGCGTTAAGCAAAAGAATAAATTCTCCGCCGCCAAACAGATGTATATTTAATAGAAATCAATCGACACAGAATAAAATCCAATGTCAGACACACAATCCATTTACAAGTCCGTTCTGGGTCTGAACGAAACCGGAGGCACTTTCCTCGCATATCCATCCATCTCCAGGTACGTCTGGACGACCACCAACTATTTCCATCCTCTTGGGTGTACAGCCCAATCAGGATCGTCAGTAATTATCCAAACGATGTGAAGACTTCCGGTCTTCGACCACCGTCTTCATCTTCGACTTATCGTCGAATCGGTTATTCAGAATGGGTGTAAACCCGCTCTTTCCGAACAACCCGCGTATATTAAAAACAAATGTTACACAAACACAACATACGCCTCATTCCAATTCATTAGTCACTAACCGCAAATTAGCAAGAGAACAATTTCCTAAACATTAACCCCGAAGGCCGAAACCAACATCAGATCAATACCCAGGAAACCATTCTTCTTAGCCAACCTACAGCTAGTTTCTAAATTCCACATTCTTAGGGAAAGGTTCCCATTAATTTTATCCAAGATAAATTATTTAAAATTTATCCTGTAATCTTCCTTTGGATGTCATTTAAAACCAAATTATGGTTTTTCCACCTAGTCGAGATTAGCGAACCACAACGAAGTAATTATTTATTTTATTTCCCAATCCCAACCTATTCATCCCATGAAGCAAAACTGGTAATACTCCATATCTAACACCGTGGTGTTATCGGTAAAATTAATTACCATTTCACGTTCAAATCTAATTAAAGATTTAACTATCGCTTTGGAGCAAAACTGGCGATACTCCATTCTCGCTTATTTCTAAATTTGATAATTTAGATTACAAATTCACACTTCAATCTAATTGCAGATTCGTTAGAACTCCTTTTACTGGGTTAAAGAACTAGGTGTTATTTAAAACACAGTTCACGACAAACCCAAATCACATTCTATTTGTTATCGGGTTAAAGAACTAGTGTTATTTAAAACACTGTTCACGATAAACCCATTTCAAATTTAATCAAATATATTAGAAATTCGATTATTTAAAACCCCTTTTTAAATCTAATTCATTTATTTAAAAATAATTGGGTTTTAAATTTAGTTCAAACTAGTGCATTTCGATAAAAGCCATTTTTATCTTTTCAAATGTGGAGTTTTTTCATCCCAAATTTTCCCAAATCATTTCTTATGATTTTATACAAATTATTACTATTTTTAATAATTTTATCAAGGCCCGTACAGTCGATTTCCAACAATGGCCATCGAACTGCACTTATAGCGACCTTTTTCGAATTTGATTTGGACGTATCTCCAAATCCAACCGTTAGATTTTGAATTTCTAATATTCTTTAGAAAGCTCTTTTCGATACGAACCCAACGGTTCCGGTTTTAGGAGAATCCGACGGTCGGATCTCCCGTAATGTCCGTTTGAAATAAATGGTCGAAATTCACGAACTACCGCGGCGCGGCCAGTTCTATTCAGGCCATTATATTATATATATAATATATATAATATATATTTCGTCGATTTCTATTTAAAACGAATTATATAAATAGTTTAAATTCGTTTCAAAAGCAATTTCAACTTCCATTTCAATTCAAATCAAAATTGAATGCTTCTTTATAAATTCGTTTTAAAATTAATTTCTATTCAATTCAGATTTCAATTCGATTTGAATTCATTTCAATTTGCTTTCGATTCAATTTGAATTCGTTTTCAATTCAATCCAATTTCAAAGTCGTTTTCTATTCGATTCAATTCAAATTGGTTTTCTATTCGATTCAAATTCATTTTCTATTCAAATTAAATTCGTTTCGTTTTCTATTTGAATCCAATTCATTATATATTCAATTGAAATCAAATTGGTTTTCTATTTCATTCAATTCGAAATCGTTTTATATTCAATTCAAATCGAAATCATTATATATTCAATTCATTTCGAAATCGTTATATATTCAATTCATTTCGAAATCGTTATATATTCAATTCATTTCGAAATCGTTATATATTCAATTCATTTCGAAATCGTTATATATTCAATTCATTTCGAAATCGTTATATATTCAATTCATTTCGAAATCGTTATATATATCGTTCGCGTCAAAATGGCGCATCACTATTCAACACGGCTTTATATATTCTATTTCAAATATTTCTTTTTGTCAACACACGACTAATCTCAACGAATGAGTACCGTCCATGTGTGACTATTTTTGTTAAAATACTTCGTTCAACACATGACTAATCTCAACGGATGAGTACAGTCAACACATGAACCTTTACTTTATATTGATAAAGATGTAAATTTTATTATAAAAATAATTCGTTCAACACATGACTAATCTCAACGGATGAGTACAGTCAACACATGAACCTTTACTTTATATTGATAAAGATGTAAATTTTATTATAAAAATAATTCGTTCAACACATGACTAATCTCAACGGATGAGTACAGTCAACACATGAACCTTTACTTTATATTGATAAAGATGTAAATTTTATTATAAAAATAATTCGTTCAACACATGACTAATCTCAACGAATGAGTACAGTCAACACATGAACCTTTACTTTATATTGATAAAGATGTAAATTTTATTATAAAAATAATTCGTTCAACACATGACTAATCTCAACGAATGAGTACAGTCAACACATGAACCTTTACTTTATATTGATAAAGATGTAAATTTTATTATAAAAATAATTCGTTCAACACATGACTAATCTCAACGGATGAGTACAGTCAACACATGAACCTTTACTTTATATTGATAAAGATGTAAATTTTATTATAAAAATAATTCGTTCAACACATGACTAATCTCAACGAATGAGTACAGTCAACACATGAACCTTTATTTTATATTATTCTTTATCTTCTAAATTGGAATGAGGCCCAATCAATCACCATATAAAATTAATTATATGGATTTCCATACATCGCACGTATATAATAGCATTGCTGAATAATCAACCATCAACCAAAGTGCACTACACTGTATAAGCATCAAATATAGATATCTAACGCTTATAACAGCCTGTCAATCAATCGATCGACATATTTAATCAATCAGGATGAGTGAACTTCAAATTTCATCCCAACACCCGTGTGGGATTTCAAACAATCAAACACAGATTTTATTCGTGCAGCTGGGCGATGTGTAAAATTTATCGACCCAATCAATATCAGTCAAATAGGTGTACATAAACAAACCGTCCGGTTTGTAAATGAATATTTTATTTTATTCACTTCACGTTAAAATTTATATTTTTAACGATAAAACATTTTATTTTAACATATGAATTTCTATTCAGTTCATTTATTCAATAAAAATGATATTTTTATTTTTCTAACATATTTTAGAAAATTTTGGCGGCATAACGGCACTATACTAGAAACGGGACGAGGCCTAGCCTTATCCCCGGTCTAGTGAAGGCCCACGCCATTCACACATCAATCAAAATCACCAAACAACCAAATTCAAATCAAATCATATAACTAATCTATGCAACCAAACAAACAAGTCCATGGTCTGTGGACGATTGTGTCGGGTGCTACTAAGCACCGTCTGCATCCTAGTATATATATATAACTAGAAAAAGAAATTGAAAGGTGAGAAATTCTCACCTAAAGCTATCCAATACCACGACTCTTCATTTATAGAAATCTTCTTCGTTATCCCATCTTCGTCATCTTCGTTGCCCGTCGTCACTATATATATATAAATCACACATTTTTATATTTCGATGTCTTTAAAATAAAAATCACATTTTTATTTATTCACTTTCAATCTAAAAATCATATTTTTATAATCACTTTATATATTTAAAAATCGAATTTTCACTATGCTATTCAATATATAAAAATCCCATTTTTGCTTCAATGTTCAATATATAAAAATCATATTTTTATATCGTTATCATCTATATAAAGATCTCGCCTTTTTAACTATAAAGATTTCTCCTTTTCAAATATAAAGACTTCATCTTTTCAAAAATATAGATTTCATCATTATAAAATTTACCACTTTATCGCAACGTATATAAAATAAAAATCAGATTTTTATTTCGTTACATACACAAAGATGATATTTTTATATTCTCTATCTCATAAAGATTACATTTTTAATACTTTAAAAATATAAAAATCATATTTTTAATATTTTTATATAGTAAAGATTATAATTTTAATACTTTATTAAAAAACAAAACTTTATCATAATCAAAATCCGACCTTTTTTCTTTCAAAAATCGTATATTTTCACAATCTAAAAATCCTACACTTCACATTTAAATCCATATAATTCAGTTTTGAATATCATCTAATTTTCAGTTTTAAATTTTTTTTTTCAGTTTTAAAATCAAATATAAATCAGTTTGAAAATCAAATAAAAAAAATTTTGTTTTTAACATCAAATAAAAATTTACAGATAAATGAAAATAAATAAATAAATAAAATAAATAAATAAAACAAAACTTACAATCAACCGGGGGGGGGGTCTCCGGTTGTGCGCGGGGCTGCTCAGACCGGCGGCAGGCCAAGGGGGAGGTGGAGGTTGAACGGAGGAGGGGGCTGGAGGTGCGTCGGGTTCAGGCATCGCGGTGGGAAGAGGGAGCGGGAGGAGAAGGAGAAAGGGAGGGGGGTCTCCGGTTGTGCGCGGCGGCGGCGCCGCTGGGGGGGGGGCGCGAGGTGGCGGCGGCGGCGGTGAGGTCAGATCGAGGGGGGCGACGATAAGCAATCGGGTTTTTTTTTATTTCTGTTCGATTTTAAAAAGGGGGGGGGCCAGAGTATAGAGATATAGGAGAGGAGGGATTTAAATAATTTTTTTTTTTATTTATTTTATTTACAAAAATGTTGACTTTTACATACGACCTCTAAACGAGGCCCACCGCCTGTCGTCCATAGCGTTTTACCCCCATTCCGAACACAATGGGATATGCCACGTAGGCTGATTCGACTGTTTGTATCAGTTTCTGTTAAATTTACATTTAAATCACTATATTGAATTTTAAACGTACTTTTCAAATTACCGGGGTCACATACTAACTTTAAAAATTACAGAAAAATATTTTCTAGCTTCGTATTGACGATACGGTCCTAACAAAACTAGTTTCGTCGAATTCTGAGACCGTTGGAAAAATGGCCATTTTCCAGTCGATTAAAATCAACTGAAACTGGTCAAACGCGTTTTCCTTTGCCACGCTCACATATTGAATAAAAAAATTATGAAATTTGAAACCTAGCTATAACTTTACATCACGGACCCAACAAAACTGGTTTCGTCGAAATCCGAGGTCGTTTGCAAAATGTCCATTTTTAAGGGCCTGAATTCTATAGCGACTATTTAGAAATTTCAACTGGACATATCTTTTGATTCCCGATATGAAATCTAAACTTGTCGGATTCGTTGGAAAGATATTATCAATTAGATCCTATTATTTTTGGTTTCACTAAAATCCGGATTGTTTTGCACCCGGTACATTCAATTGAAGTTTGAAATCGAATTATCGAACTACCGCGCCATTTTCAATTCTATTTATAATTATATATAAATATTTATATTCTAACGATGGCGTATATAATATATACGTTCTATTTATATTCAAAATAAATTTCTCGTCGATATTATTTAAAATAATCTATTTTAAATATTCAAAATTCGCTAAAATTGCCGAAATAAAAATTTTAAACTGGCCCAGATTTTCCGGGTTATTACAATCTCCCCCACTTAAAACTTTTCGTCCCCGAAAAGGAACAAAGTCGAAAGTGGTTTGATTAATCAATTCTACGTTTGATCTGGCTTGCATTCTCCAACTTTTCAGTTTCTGAGAATTTTCAAAATTTCAAAAATTTGGCTAACACCCTAAATTTTCGAAAAATTTCGCCATAACCTCCCCTGCACCGGGAGCATCGGGGAATTTCAAATAGCTTCCCCGGTCCTTCAGATCTCAAAAAGAAAAAGAAAAAGCCAAGCGGCTAGCCAATAGGCTCACAAAATCATCATCACCCAAACAAAACAGGAAATTATGTAGTAAACATGTACCTATTTGTCGGGAAAACAAATTTTATTCTCTGGCTCTAGCCTCCTTGCTATGACCTGTTCAATATAAGTATATGTATATGCAAGCAAATGCGACCAATTTTTAATACAGTTCAATATTTGGTTATATTAGGCATAATGGTTCAAAATTAGCAAACAAATAGGCAAACAACACAAACATCAATCAATTAGTGGGTTAGAGTTTTCAAATTCATAATTTTGATACATATACAAAAAATCATGTTTTTGATGCCAATTCACAACAATGTGTTCTAACTATATATAAGTTTTGGTTCTCACACCAGTCTAATGGAAATATACAGGTATCACACCTTCGTTACTCGAACATGAATACTAATGACAACTAGTCAATCATTAGAATCATCTTCGGGCCACTAAAGTATGATTCTATATCTATCCAATATATTAAAACTTCGAATATACGTTCATGACGCGTATACGCGAAATCTATATATACTCGATTGTCCATATTCAAAATAAATAAATAGTCAAATACGTTTTAAAATGGTTTAAATTTCAAAACAAAATGGTTTTCAATTGAAAAATATACTCTTCACACTCGTTCTAGGATACTACTGATCCTATCTCTAACGAGTCATTCTCATTGGATATTGCTAATCCAATATCTGATGAATTCTTTCGTATGGTTCTAATGTGTCTTGTTCTGGAGCTCTGTAAACCAAAGCTCTGATACCAAATGTGAAGGCCAGAAATTTCGCTCGATCCGAATCAGTCGTTAAACCGATCTAGACCGTTCGAAACCCCTGATCGTTTGAGAACAGGACAAATCAGAACACAAACAGAAGAACATTTCATTGTTATTACAACAATTCCATCAGAATACAAGAATATACAGAGTATGAATGAATAAATTACATTTGATAAATATCAGAGATTACAATAAATTACATAGCAGCGGAAAATAATACAAAGCACAACTGAAGGTGATATACGGATACAGAGCTTTCCGGATATCATTCCAGCTGTAAACTAGGATCCTGTGAATATAAATCTGCAAAACCAAAACTACTAGCTGCCCGTGCGGAAAATAGGGGCACCCAGAGTTTAGGTTAAAACAATAAACTCCAGGTCAGTCATGTGACTGGTGTGAGAACTAAAACAGTTATTTAAAACTTTACTTTAAAAGAGAGTAATTCAAGGGACCACGCCGTATAACACGGAACGGGTTTCCTCCCAAGAATACCAGTGCATAGGATAAACAACGCAATGCTTTTTAGAAAAATGAAGCCATTATAAGACCCAGGTCCCATCACACAATGCAATGCAAACCGGAGGATAGGGTTTTACCTTATAACAGCCAAACATGCTTGGTACGTTTAAAACAAATCATTTGATACTATAATAAGTGTATAGTGTCAAAACAATTCAATCATAAATATAAATCATAGACGGCATAGTATCCCATGCTACTATGTCGCCATACTAGGCTCTACAAATAAAGCCGAATTACACGTATTGGAAATTGGATTTCCGTCATGAGTCGAGGCAAGGGGCAAGCTCCTCTCCGGGTTCGAGACACTCTAGCAAATGCCTCAGGGTTACGCACACTGGGTAACCCCTGGATCTTCAGGGCCGGTCCTCATTTACGTTAGAGGATTAGTTATGCCTGAACACACGTTTCCCGGTCCTTACAGACCTATAATCGAGGCGCCTCATCCAACAACCACATAGGTGAAAAGTATATAAATGTCAGGGCTGGTAAGTCACTGACACCACCAAAGCTAGAAAGAAACGTCGTGCTCTCCCTGCAGTCCGTATCCCGTTTTGACTCATACCGAGGTGTGAGGCTCGCGAATTCACGTTATACACAAAGCTGCCACGTAGGCTATGCTTTGATCATCAACCACAAGACTTTGCTTTTCAACAGAAGCCTTGATCTATGCAACTCAGTGTGCCACACAGGCAATTCATGCCATGCGATTGATATCTATCGATATATAACCTCTAAGCTCGTACGTCTCAGAGAAGGGCGTTAAGCAAAAGAATAAATTCTCCGCCGCCAAATAGATGTATATTTAATAGAAATCAATCGACACAGAATAAAATCCAATGTCAGACACACAATCCATTTACAAGTCCGTTCTGGGTCTGAACGAAACCGGAGGCACTTTCCTCGCATATCCATCCATCTCCAGGTACGTCTGGACGACCACCAACTATTTCCATCCTCTTGGGTGTACAGCCCAATCAGGATCGTCAGTAATTATCCAAACGATGTGAAGACTTCCGGTCTTCGACCACCGTCTTCATCTTCGACTTATCGTCGAATCGGTTATTCAGAATGGGTGTAAACCCGGTCTTTCCGAACAACCCGCGTATATTAAAAACAAATGTTACACAAACACAACATACGCCTCATTCCAATTCATTAGTCACTAACCGCAAATTAGCAAGAGAACAATTTCCTAAACATTAACCCCGAAGGCCGAAACCAACATCAGATCAATACCCAGGAAACCATTCTTCTTAGCCAACCTACAGCTAGTTTCTAAATTCCACATTCTTAGGGAAAGGTTCCCATTAATTTTATCCAAGATAAATTCTTTAAAATTTATCCTGTAATCTTCCTTTGGATGTCATTTAAAACCAAATTATGGTTTTTCCACCTAGTCGAGATTAGCGAACCACAACGAAGTAATTATTTATTTTATTTCCCAATCCCAACCTATTCATCCCATGAAGCAAAACTGGTAATACTCCATATCTAACACCGTGGTGTTATCGGTAAAATTAATTACCATTTCACGTTCAAATCTAATTAAAGATTTAACTATCGCTTTGGAGCAAAACTGGCGATACTCCATTCTCGCTTATTTCTAAATTTGATAATTTAGATTACAAATTCACACTTCAATCTAATTGCAGATTCGTTAGAACTCCTTTTACTGGGTTAAAGAACTAGGTGTTATTTAAAACACAGTTCACGACAAACCCAAATCACATTCTATTTGTTATCGGGTTAAAGAACTAGTGTTATTTAAAACACTGTTCACGATAAACCCATTTCAAATTTAATCAAATATATTAGAAATTCGATTATTTAAAACCCCTTTTTAAATCAAATTCATTTATTTAAAAATAATTGGGTTTTAAATTTAGTTCAAACTAGTGCATTTCGATAAAAACCATTTTTATCTTTTCAAATGTGGAGTTTTTTCATTCCAAATTTTCCCAAATCATTTCTTATGATTTTATACAAATTATTACTATTTTTAATAATTTTATCAAGGCCCGTACAGTCGATTTCCAACAATGGCCATCGAACTGCACTTATAACGACCTTTTTCGAATTTGATTTGGACGTATCTCCAAATCCAACCGTTAGATTTTGAATTTCTAATATTCTTTAGAAAGCTCTTTTCGATACGAACCCAACGGTTCCGGTTTTAGGAGAATCCGACGGTCGGATCTCCCGTAATGTCCGTTTGAAATAAATGGTCGAAATTCACGAACTACCGCGGCGCGGCGCGTTCTATTCAGGCCATTATATTATATATATAATATATATACTATATATTTCGTCGATTTCTATTTAAAACGAATTATATAAATAGTTTAAATTCGTTTCAAAAGCAATTTCAACTTCCATTTCAATTCAAATCAAAATTGAATGCTTCTTTATAAATTCGTTTTAAAATTCATTTCTATTCAATTCAGATTTCAATTCGATTTGAATTCATTTCAATTTGCTTTCGATTCAATTTGAATTCGTTTTCAATTCAATCCAATTTCAAAGTCGTTTTCTATTCGATTCAATTCAAATTGGTTTTCTATTCGATTCAAATTCATTTTCTATTCAAATCAAATTCGTTTCGTTTTCTATTTGAATCCAATTCATTATATATTCAATTGAAATCAAATTGGTTTTCTATTTCATTCAATTCGAAATCGTTTTATATTCAATTCAAATCGAAATCGTTATATATTCAATTCATTTCGAAATCGTTATATATTCAATTCATTTCGAAATCGTTATATATTCAATTCATTTCGAAATCGTTATATATTCAATTCATTTCGAAATCGTTATATATTCAATTCATTTCGAAATCGTTATATATATCGTTCGCGTCAAAATGGCGCATCACTATTCAACACGGCTTTATATATTCTATTTCAAATATTTCTTTTTGTCAACACACGACTAATCTCAACGAATGAGTACCGTCCATGTGTGACTATTTTTGTTAAAATACTTCGTTCAACACATGACTAATCTCAACGGATGAGTACAGTCAACACATGAACCTTTACTTTATATTGATAAAGATGTAAATTTTATTATAAAAATAATTCGTTCAACACATGACTAATCTCAACGGATGAGTACAGTCAACACATGAACCTTTACTTTATATTGATAAAGATGTAAATTTTATTATAAAAATAATTCGTTCAACACATGACTAATCTCAACGGATGAGTACAGTCAACACATGAACCTTTACTTTATATTGATAAAGATGTAAATTTTATTATAAAAATAATTCGTTCAACACATGACTAATCTCAACGAATGAGTACAGTCAACACATGAACCTTTACTTTATATTGATAAAGATGTAAATTTTATTATAAAAATAATTCGTTTAACACATGACTAATCTCAACGAATGAGTACAGTCAACACATGAACCTTTACTTTATATTGATAAAGATGTAAATTTTATTATAAAAATAATTCGTTCAACACATGACTAATCTCAACGGATGAGTACAGTCAACACATGAACCTTTACTTTATATTGATAAAGATGTAAAATTTATTATAAAAATAATTCGTTCAACACATGACTAATCTCAACGAATGAGTACAGTCAACACATGAACCTTTATTTTATATTATTCTTTATCTTCTAAATTGGAATGAGGCCCAATCAATCACCATATAAAATTAATTATATGGATTTCCATACATCGCACGTATATAATAGCATTGCTGAATAATCAACCATCAACCAAAGTGCACTACACTGTATAAGCATCAAATATAGATATCTAACGCTTATAACAGCCTGTCAATCAATCGATCGACATATTTAATCAATCAGGATGAGTGAACTTCAAATTTCATCCCAACACCCGTGTGGGATTTCAAACAATCAAACACAGATTTTATTCGTGCAGCTGGGCGATGTGTAAAATTTATCGACCCAATCAATATCAGTCAAATAGGTGTACATAAACAAACCGTCCGGTTTGTAAATGAATATTTTATTTTATTCACTTCACGTTAAAATTTATATTTTTAACGATAAAACATTTTATTTTAACATATGAATTTCTATTCAGTTCATTTATTCAATAAAAATGATATTTTTATTTTTCTAACATATTTTAGAAAATTTCGGCGGCATAACGGCACTATACTAGAAACGGGACGAGGCCTAGCCTTATCCCCGGTCTAGTGAAGGCCCACGCCATTCACACATCAATCAAAATCACCAAACAACCAAATTCAAATCAAATCATATAACTAATCTATGCAACCAAACAAACAAGTCCATGGTCTGTGGACGATTGTGTCGGGTGCTACTAAGCACCGTCTGCATCCTAGTATATATATATATAACTAGAAAAAGAAATTGAAAGGTGAGAAATTCTCACCTAAAGCTATCCAATACCACGACTCTTCATTTATAGAAATCTTCTTCGTTATCCCATCTTCGTCATCTTCGTTGCCCGTCGTCACTATATATATAAAAATCACACATTTTTATATTTCGATGTCTTTAAAATAAAAATCACATTTTTATTTATTCACTTTCAATCTAAAAATCATATTTTTATAATCACTTTATATATTTAAAAATCGAATTTTCACTATGCTATTCAATATATAAAAATCCCATTTTTGCTTCAATGTTCAATATATAAAAATCATATTTTTATATCGTTATCATCTATATAAAGATCTCGCCTTTTTAACTATAAAGATTTCTCCTTTTCAAATATAAAGACTTCATCTTTTCAAAAATATAGATTTCATCATTATAAAAATTACCACTTTATCTCAACGTATATAAAATAAAAATCAGATTTTTATTTCGTTACATACACAAAGATGATATTTTTATATTCTCTATCTCATAAAGATTACATTTTTAATACTTTAAAAATATAAAAATCATATTTTTAATATTTTTATATAGTAAAGATTATATTTTTAATACTTTATTAAAAATCAAAACTTTATCATAATCAAAATCCGACCTTTTTTCTTTCAAAAATCGTATATTTTCACAATCTAAAAATCCTACACTTCACATTTAAATCCATATAATTCAGTTTTGAATATCATCTAATTTTCAGTTTTAAAAAAAAAATTTATTATTTTTTTTCAGTTTTAAAATCAAATATAAATCAGTTTGGAAATCAAATAAAAAAAAATTTGTTTTTAACATCAAATAAAAATTTACAGATAAATGAAAATAAATAAATAAATAAATAAAATAAATAAAAAAAACGAAACTTACAATCAACCGGGGGGGGGGGTCTCCGGTTGTGCGCGGGGCTGCTCAGACCGGCGGCAGGCCAAGGGGGAGGTGGAGGTTGAACGGAGGAGGGGGCTGGAGGTGCGTCGGGTTCAGGCATCGCGGTGGGAAGAGGGAGCGGGAGGAGAAGGAGAAGGGGAGGGGGGGTCTCCGGTTGTGCGCGGCGGCGGCGCCGCTGGGGGGGGGGGGGGCGCGAGGTGGCGGCGGCGGCGGTGAGGTCAGATCGAGGGGGGCGACGATAAGCAATCGGGTTTTTTTTTTTCTTTTATTTCTGTTCGATTTTAAAAGGGGGGGCCAGAGTATAGAGATATAGGAGAGGAGGGATTTAAATAATTTTTTATTTATTTATTTATTTTATTTACAAAAATGTTGACTTTTACATACGACCTCTAAACGAGGCCCACCGCCTGTCGTCCATAGCGTTTTACCCCCATTCCGAACACAATGGGATATGCCACGTAGGCTGATTCGACTGTTTGTATCAGTTTCTGTTAAATTTACATTTAAATCACTATATTGAATTTTAAACGTACTTTTCAAATTACCGGGGTCACATACTAACTTTAAAAATTACAGAAAAATATTTTCTAGCTTCGTATTGACGATACGGTCCTAACAAAACTAGTTTCGTCGAATTCTGAGACCGTTGGAAAAATGGCCATTTTCCAGTCGATTAAAATCAACTAAAACTGGTCAAACGCGTTTTCCTTTGCCACGATCACATATTGAATAAAAAAATTATGAAATTTGAAACCTAGCTATAACTTTACATCACGGACCCAACAAAACTGGTTTCGTCGAAATCCGAGGTCATTTGCAAAATGTCCATTTTTAAGGGCCTGAATTCTATAGCGACTATTCAGAAATTTCAACTGGACATATCTTTTGATTCCCGATATGAAATCTCAACTTGTCGGATTCGTTGGAAAGATATTATCAATTAGATCCTATTATTTTTGGTTTCACTAAAATCCGGATTGTTTTGCACCCGGTACATTCAATTGAAGTTTGAAATCGAATTATCGAACTACCGCGCCATTTTCAATTCTATTTATAATTATATATAAATATTTATATTCTAACGACGGCGTATATAATATATACGTTCTATTTATATTCAAAATAAATTTCTCGTCGATATTATTTAAAATAATCTATTTTAAATATTCAAAATTCGCTAAAATTGCCGAAATAAAATTTTTAAACTGGCCCAGATTTTCCGGGTTATTACAGTTGATGTTTTGAATGGATGTTTGTTTTTCTTCGATAGCTAGATAACCGACTATCGAAGTGTTTGCTAATAGCGTTGTCAATATGGAGAGAACGGTTGGATTATTATCCGAGAACTACTCTGTATTGGCAGTAGCGTTGCGAATCAGATTATGCGAAGGTAATCGAAGACAGTGTAAAGTGCAAGGGCTTTTTCTATTAATAGAAATTGTGCCTTCTGTTTCGTTCAGTCCCAGAACAGACGTATATGGACGAATGTCTGACAAAGTATTTCCAATGATCGCATGAGTTGGTCTGTATAAATATATATGGTTGCAACGAATTTATTTCCTTAGCATAACATCTAAAATATTTGTGCAAATCAATTAGTGATTAACGGATCTGACAATGTGGCATTCAAAGTGATTGTGCTATCAATGAATAGAAAGTAATCGTAGCCTCAGGCCTCAACAACCGGGAAATGACAAAAATCGGGCAGGCAGAATGGCTATGTGGGTCGCTCCCATTAGGGTGTATAATCACCTATCTAGAGATTCATTTAATTCCTTATTCTATTCGATGCTGCCCCATTCGGGAAATGGTTGCTGATCCCAACCGTTGGTGATATACATTCGATACACTCAAGCGAAATGAGTGGTCGGTCATGTGTGGGTCGGGTTGCAAGATGTTCTTGCTAAACCCAGTGTATTCCTCTAGAGATACACTATCGGAAGGTGGTTCCATACCTTGCAATGTTGGAAATCCAATCTCCAATAAGCGCCCTGCGGTTTTTGATTTTATATTATATATGGAGCGTGATATGCAAGCATTCCACTAGATTCTATTTATTTGATTTAGACACTATGGTAATATCACTGGATTTTTGTATCAAAGTGTTTTGGGTTATAGTAAGGTAAAAACCGTCCATGTTTATGTGTGGGCTGGTCTTACTATTATCTTTTCCTTCGAAAGGATTTTGAAAGTTATACAAATGGTTGGAATTTACTCACACCAGTCCCATGACTGACCCAGAGTTTTTTTTGTTTCTTTTCCCTAAACTCTTGGGTGCCCAAATTTGTACGGGCAGTCAAGTAGTCGGGATTTTACAGATTCACTTGGAAGAGCTGGAAGCAGAAGGCTTCACCAGTTAGCTATAGACTATCATATATTCCGCTGTGAACCATGTTTGTATCTAGAAACAGGTGTTTATAACTGTTCCAGAAATAACTGTTATGCTCTGATGATGGTATGTATATAAAGTTATTGATTTGTATTTCATAAAGATATGTGATTTAATATATTTTATTCATTCCGCTGTGAGTTTGTGATCTTCATTTTCTTCTATTCTAGTATTTCTTTCTTTCTATTTCTCATCCTCTAACTTCCTTCTATTAATGATTCGTATTTCTGTGCAATTTGGGTTGGACGTGTTGTAATAACCCAGAAATTCTGATCCAGTTTAAAATTTTTATTTTGGCAATTTTAGCGAATTCTGAATATTTAAAATGAATTATTTTAAATAATAACAACGAGAAATTTATTTTGAATACAATTCGAACGTATATATCTATATACATCGTCGTTAGAATATAAATAATTATTTATAATTATAAAAGGAATTGAAAATGGCGCGGTAATTCGATAATTCGATTTCAAACTTCAATTGAACATACCGGGTGCAAAATAAACCGGATTTTGGCGAAACCAAAAATATTAGGATCTAGTTGAAAATATCTTTCCAACGAATCTGAAAAATCGAAATTTCATAGCAGGAATCAAAAGATATGTCCGGTTGAAAATTCAGAATAGTCGCTATGCAAATTATACATGGCCCAAAAAGGCAAATTTTGCATATGGGTGAATTTGGACTCGAAACCACTTCCATTGAGTTCAAAATGCCGTTTAGAACTCTGAAAAGTATAAGCTTCGATATATTCCGATATCCGGAATAGTGGCAATTGGCAGGAGCTTTTCGGTTAACAAAACATAGCCCTTAAAAAGTGAAATTTTGCATACGAGCTCAGAATTCGACGAGATAAATTTTTTTGGATTCACAATGACAAATCATTGTTGAGTTCCAAATGGCACGTCGAACGGAGTTAGTATGTGGCTGTGCGAGCTGAAACAGTTCAGGGTAAAGCGAGTAGTCATTTTACAAAGGAACATTATTGATACGACCTCAGAATTCGATTTCGTTTTTTTTTCTGGATTCGTATCGTCTAAAAATGGTTAAATCCAAAAGGGCATGATTTTTGAAGTTAGCATGTGAGCGTGCGAGAAGAAAAGGTGCGCCAAAATCGCATTTTTAGAGCCTATCTGAGCATTTTCGTGATTTTTTTTGAACGGTCAAACGAACTCGGAATTCGACCAAACTTATTTCGTTGGACTCGTCTTCACGTCTACTATCTCGTGTCCGAAATCCGCGGCAATCGGAGATCGTAGGCATTCAGACGATTGATGGAAAACGGGCATATAAAGCACTTCTCTTCCAAAACACTTCATAATTTTTCACCTTCCTCTTCCTCCTTCTTTCTTAAAAAATGGGGACATCCCCAAATCCCTTCGGCCCCCCCTCCTCCCCGCTGACCGGCGGCCTCCCCTCCCTCCGGCGCCCCACCACCTCCTCCTCTCTCCTCCTCTTCCTCCTCCTTTCTCTCCTTTTCTACAAACCCATGAACCCATTCCACCCCAAATCACCACCACCCGCCTCCGTGGACCCCACCGCCGCACCTCAGCCCCTCCCCCACGTCAGTCAGGCCGGCGCCCCCCTCAGCACCACCCAACTTCGGCCGTGGGCCCCGCTACACTCAAAAACTCATTTTCACCAAAATTCCCGTTTTGCACAAAACACCCCGGACTGTTTTGGCTTATATCTCTCAAACGGTGTGTTTCTGGCCAAAGTCCCTCTAAACCAAAGTTGTAGAGCACAAAATTCTCTTTGATTTGGCTATATGGAAGTCGTGTTTTGGAGTTCGGGGCTGCTCGGAAAACGCGTTCGAAGTCTGCTGTTCAAAAGCGGTAAAATTCGTGTACTTTCTCGAATTCTGGCGAATTGTAGCATTTTTGGCAAAAAGTCTCTTAGGCGAAAGTTGTCCAGAATGGCGCGTTTAAGCTAGAAAAAAGATGGTGTGAAGATTGAAGATCGTTCGCAAATTATGGAAACCGAACAACGAATCCGGGCGTTAGAAAAAATGTGAGTTTTCTCCGCTTTAAAGCTTATGGTTTTGACGAATGAAGTAGAATAAAAATATGATTTTTATATTATAGGAAGAATAAAAATATGATTTTTATATTATAGGAAGAATAAAAATATGATTTTTATATAGTAGAGATAATAAAAATACGATTTTTATGTTATATAGATAGTAAAGATTTGATCTTTACTATATGAACAGCGGTATAAAAATAGAATTTTAATCTATATAGGAGTGATTATAAAAATATGATTTTTATATACATAGCAAAAATATAAAAATGTGATTTTCATATATGTAGTGGCTACGGGCGACGATAGTGACAAAAGGCGAGAACAGCGATGACTTCTACATAAGAAGAGTCAAGATGTTTGGATTAGCTTTGGTGAGAATTCCTCACTCTTCAATCTCTTTTTCTAGTTAAAAATATATATACTAGGATGCAGACGGTGTTTAGTAGCACCCGACACCACTGTCCACAGACCATGGACTTGTTTGTTTGGTTGCATAGATTAGTTAGAATATTTGATTTGAATTTGGTTGTTGGGTGAATTGAAATGAATTGAATAGAAAACGAATTCGAAATAAATAGAATATTCATTGGTTGAATAAAATATTTTATCATTAAAAATATAATTTTTAACGTGAATGTGAATAAATAAATATTCATTTACAAACCAGATGGTTTGTTTATGTACACCTATTTGAAGGACATTGATTGGGACGATAAATTTTACACATCGCCCACCTGCACAAATAAAATCTGTGTTTGATTGTTTGAAACCCCACACGGGTATTGGGATAATATATGATATATACTAATCCCAATAATTAGTTGTATGTCGATCGATTGATTGACAGGCTGTTATAAGCGTTAGATATCTATATATGATGCTTATACAGTGTAGTGCACTTTGGATGATGGTTGATTATTTATCGTTGCTATTATATACATGTGTTGTATGGAATCCATATAGTTAACGCTATATGGTAATTGATTGGGCCTCATTCCAATCGGGAAAATAAAGAATATTATAAAATAAGGGTTCATGTGTTGACAGTACTCATCCGTTGAGATTAGTCATGTGTTGAACGAGATATTTTAATAATAAAATTTACATCTTTATCATATATAAGATTAGAAACTAACTGGAAAATAGATAAGATGAGTGGTCTCCTGGATATTGATCTGATGTTGGTTTCGGCCTTCGGGGTTAATATTCAGGGAATCGTTCTCTTACTAATTTACGGTTGGAGTCTGATTTTAAATCAAACGATAGATACCATAATTTTTATAAAATATATTAAATAACAAAAATAGTTACACGTGGACAGTACTCATTCGTTGAGATTAGTCATGTGTTGAAAAAAATATAGATTCACGTATTGAATAGAATAAATATTCATTTGTTGAGTAGAATAACGGGATTATTGAAATATATAAAGCCGTGTTGATTAGAGATGCGCTATTTTGACGCGAACGATATTTAAATTGATTATATTCGTTTTATAATGAATACTGAAAAGAGATTTAAAAATCGAATATATTGAAAACGAATTCGAATTGAATTGAATAGAAAACGAATTCGAATTGAATTGAATATAAAATGAATCGAATTGAATTGAATATAAAACGAATTCGAATTGAATTGAATAGAAAACGAATAGAAATTGAATTTGAATAGAAAACCAATTCAAATTGAATTGAATAGAAAACGAATTCGAATTGAATTGGATATAAAACGAATTCGAATTGAATATAAAACGAATTTGAATTGAATTGAAATGAATTTTAAAATGAATTTATAAGGAAAAAATCAATTTTGATTTGAATTGGAAATGGAAGTTGAAATGTTTTTGAAACGAATTTAAAACTATTTATAAAATTCGTTTTAAAACAGAAATCGACGAAATATATATTATATATATATTATATATATAATATAATGGCCTGAATAGAATGCGCTGCGCCGCGGCAGTTCGTAAATTTCGACCAATGACTTCGAACGGACATTACGGGAGATTCGACCGTCGGATTCTCCTAAAACCGGAACCGTTGGGTTCGTATCGAAAAGAGCTTTCTAACGAATATTAGAAATTTGAAATCTAACGGTTGGATTTGGAGATACGTCCAAATCAAATTTGGAAAAGGTCGCTGTAAGTGCAGTTCGATGGCCATTGTTGGAAATCGACTGTACGGGCCTTGATAAAATTATTAAAAATAGTAATAATTTGCGTAAAATCATAAGAAATGATTTGGGAAAAATTAGGATGAAAAACTCCATATTTGAAAAGATAAAAATAGATTTTTATCAAAATGAACTAGTTTTGAACTAAAATTAAAACCCATTTATTTTTAAATAAATAAATTGGATTTGAAATGCGTTGTAAATAGAATTGATTTGTGGGTTTATCGTGAAGGGTGTTTTACATGACACTTGTTCTTTAACCCGATAAATAAATAGAATGTGATTTGGGTTTATCGTGAACTGTGTTTTAAATGACATTAGTTCTTTAACCCAGTAAAAGGAGTTTTAACGAATCTGCAATTAGATTGAAATGTGAATTGATAATTTAAATTATCAAATATAGAAAGTGAGCGAGAATGGAGTATTACCAGTTTTGCTCCAAAACGATAGTCAAATCTTTAATTAGATTTGAACGTGAAATGGTAATTAACTTTACTGATAACACCGTGGTGTTAGTTATGGAGTATCACCAGTTTTGCTTCATGGGATGAATAGGTTGGGATTGGGGAATAAAATAAATAATTACTTCGGTGCGGTTCGCTAATCTCGACTAGTTTGAAAAACCATAATTTGGTTTGAAATGACATCCAAAGGAAGATTAAAGGATAAATTTTAAAGAATTTATCTTGGATAAAATTAATGGGAACCTTTCCCTAAGAATATAAAATTTAGAAACTAGTTGTGGGTTAGTTAAGAAGAATGGTTTCCTGGGTATTGATCTGATGTTGGTTTCGACCTTCGGGGTTAATATTTGGGGAATTGCTCTCTTACTGATTTACGGTTAGTGACTAATGAATTGGAATGAGGCGTATGTTGTGTTTGTGTAACATTTGTTTTTAATATACGCGGGTTGTTCGGAAAGGCCGGGTTTATACCCATTCTGAATAACCGATTCGACGATAAGTCGAAGATGATGACGGTGGTCGAAGACCGGAAGTCTTCACATCATTTGGATAATTACTGATGATTCTGATTGGGTTGTACACCCAAGAGGATGGAAATAGTCGGTGGTCGTCCAGACGTATTTGGAGATCGATGGATATGCGAGGAAAGTGCCTCCGGTTTCGTTCAGACCCAGAACGAACTTGTAAATGGATTGTGTGTCTGACATTGGATTTTATTCCATGTTGATTGATTTCTATTAAATATATATCTGTTTGGCGGCGGAGAATTTATTCTCTTGCTTAACGCCCTTCTCTGAGACGTACGAGCTTAGAGGTTATATATCGATTGATATCAATCGCATGGCATGAATTGCCTGTGTGGCACGCTGAGTTGCATGGATCAAGGCTTCTGTTGAAAAGCAAAGTCTTGTGGTTGATGATCAAAGCACGGCCTACGTGGCAGCTTTGTGTATAGCGTGGATTCGCGAGCCTCACACCTCAGTATGAGTCAAAAACGGGATGAGGACCCAAGGAGTGCACGACGTTTCTTTCTAGCTATGGGTGGTGTCAGTGACCTACCAGCCCTGACATTTATATACTTTTCACCTTTGTGGTTTGGATGCGAGGCGCCTCGATTATAGGTCCTATAGGGCCGGGAAACGTGTGTTCGGGAATAACTAATCCTCAAACGTAAGAGAGGACCGGTCTTGGAGGATCCCAGGGGTTTCCCAGAGTGTGTAGTCCTGAGGCATTTGCTAGAGTGTCTCTAAGCGAAGAGGAGCTTGCCCCTTGCTTCGACTCATGACGGAAATCCAATTTCCAATACGTGATATTGCGGTTTTAATTGTAGAACTAATATGGAGACATGATATATGGTACCCATGCCGTCTATGATTGATATCTATGATTGAAATTGTTTTGACACTATACACTTATAATAGTATCAAATGATTTGTTTTAAACGTACCAAGCATGTTTGGCTATTATATGGGAAAACCTTATCCTCCGGCTTGCGTTGCATTGTGTGATGGGACCTGGGTCTTATAATAGCTTCATTTTTCGAAAAAGCATTGCGTTGTTTATTGATATGCACTGGTATTCTTGGGAGGAAACCCGTTCCGTGTTATACGGCGTGGTCCCTTGATTTACCGAACTTTAAAACCAATATTAATAACTGTTTTAGTTCTCACACCAGTCACATGACTGACCTGGAGTTTATTGTTTTAACCTAAACTCTGGGTGCCCCTATTTTCGACACGGACAGCTAGTAGTTTTGGTTTTGCAAATTTATATTCACAGGATCCTGGTTTACAGCTGGAATGATATCCGGAAAGCTCTGTATCCTTATATCACCTTCAGTTGTGCTTTGTATTATTTTCCACTGCTATGTTATTTATTGTAATCTCTGATATTTATCGAATGTAATTTATTCATTTATACTCTGTATATTCTTGTATCTGATGGAATTGTTGTAATAGCAATGAAATGTTCTTCCGTCTGCGTTCATTTGTGTGTTGTTCTCAAAGTATCCACTCTTTCCTTCACGGGGAAGTAATGTGTAACACCCCACTCCCGCTATGATCACTCACTAAGGGAATGCCATAGCATCGGTGGAGTATTTTAGTGAATATAGAACAGAAAAATTACAACAAGACAGATATAAATAGTACTTGAAATTTTAAAACATCATCTCATAACAGCGGAAGTAAAACATGTCTGGTTACATCATAAAACCACAATAAAGGTCAAGTACAATATCCATCAAAATAAAGAAGTACATAATCCCACTCTCATACAATAGCCAAACAAAAGAAAAGATAACTGGATAACTGGAGCTTTACATCTATCCAAGCTCCTAAAGACTGGAACAGCAATCCGATCAAGCTCCACTACTGCTAGGATCCACCGTAGGACCTGAGGGTTGGGAAAAAGATAAAAACAACAGGGTCAGACATAAGTCTGAGCGAGTCCTATAACTTTAACAATACAATCGTTAAAGTAACCAGAGAAGACATAAACTGATATACGGTAACATATAGGGATGAATGGCTACCCTAAGCAGTCAACTAAACGAAGATAAAGGATAAAGACGCATCTACCCTCCCTAAGGTAAATTACTAAACTGCACCACACCAGTCGTTCCTAACTTAAAGGTTGATCCCACCCAAGGACTTATAAAATTTACTAATTAGTACCTGCGTACCCCTAGGTGACCAAGTAGGCGCCACGGGGCCCTACAATCCACTAGGTGTACACACTACTTCCCATTCGATCGGCTCCCTAACGTAGATACCCGTGCTGGCCCCACCGTGGGATGTATCATTCCCCAATGTGGCAACCTGATGAAACTAAAGGTGCACGGCTTATATCTACTCGATGCAACAACGGCTTACCTACCAGCCCGGGCCCACTCACGCATATGAAGCCCGTTGGACTTGCGTTGCCACCGCTAACCCGTTTGCCTCTTACAGTCAAGCCCAGTATGCGTGTCCCGTCCTCGACATGGGTCGAGCCCACAAAGATACGTATGGGTTACTGGTTGAAATGGGCCTCCACAAGCTACCCACCTAAGCTTGTCCCTTTTTCTAGTATATCCCACTTAACCCTTTAATCATGTTTTAATTACATGTTCTATTTTGGTTAAGTATTCTAATCGTATTTTCTATTGCCACCCAAGGCAACCACTAGATTTTCTCATGCCACCCGAGGCACCCACTTAACCCCTCATGTCCCTCTACATGCTAATGTGGTTAAGTGTTTCTTAATTAATTAATTAAGAACGTAACCTTTGTAAAGACCTCTCACATTAGACTGTCTTTTATGACCGCTGGTTAAGCCGGTTGGGTCCGGGCAGCCTTATGTCATAACAGAGTCTAACCTCGTGTCTTTACATTAATTACGTATTTAGTTTGTGCCTAAGACCTCTCACATTGGGCTAACATTTGTAGCAACTGGTTAAGCCGGTTGGGTCCGGGCAGTTTTACGCTACAACTGAGTCCAACCTCGTGTCTTAGTCAATTAATTACACCTAATTAATCACCCTCATAATTTTATATTAATTATCCCTAATTAATCAAGTTTTCTTAACATGGGTAGACCTAACTTAATAGGTAAATTCCCATGGGGTAGACCTAACTCAATAGGTAAATTCCCAACACATAGTATGGGTACACCTAACCAAATAGGCAAATTCCCATACTATGTTTATTTATTTTGTGTTATGCATAATTATATTAATTTCACACAATCTTATTAACTTATGCATTTAATTACCCCATCGTTCCCACGTAATTTCGTTCATGATATAACACATATAAAAGGTGTCAACTTGCATATGAATGAACATGTTTCAAAGGTGCCATCTTGCATATTAACAAACACATAACTTGCATATGAACTTGCATAACATGTCACATAACTTGCATATAATATGTCACATAACTTACATATTCATTTTGCATAACAAACTTGCATATTAGCTTATAGACTTGCATAATGTGTCATCATGAACTTGCATATTAATAAACATGTAACTTGCATATTTACATACATGTAACTCGCATATTAACAAACATGTAACTTGCATATAAAGAAACATGTAACTTGCATATTTACATACATGTAACTTGCATATTAACAAACATGTAACTTGCATATTAACAAACATGTAACTTGCATATTTACATACATGTAACTTGCATATTAACAAACATGTAACTTGCATATTAACAAACATGTAACTTGCATAGCATATTACCATGAACTTGCATAACATGCATATGATTACATAGCCCACAACTTGCATATTTAGCATCATGCAAACATAACATACATCATATTAAACTTGCATAAGCTTACATACTCAACATGCATAAACATAAGATTAATGCTAACATCATATCATATGATTCAAAGCTCATTAACCCACATACAAAACCATAAATCTCATCACATCTCATCTAATTAGTTTACCAAAAGATCATCAAAGTGATAGAAACTCACAACTAGCAACTTTGAACACCAAATGAAGAAGATTAAGATGCTAAGAAGGGATTAGAAGTTGATTAGAGAGTGATTAGTATGCAACCCTCTTCATAAAATTAGTGGAGGCCATGAGAGCTAGCATTTTGCCATAGTTTAGTCACTAGGTTTAATTATGAATGAATTAGGGTAGGTTAGGGTCTTATTTATAGATTAGGCAAGTGTTTTAGGCCATAGGATTAACCCTAGATTCAATCCAAGCCATCAAAGCATGTCTTGGGGAAGAAGTCAAGTGTAGGAACCATCTAGGGCCTTTAGATTAAAGATGGACCATGAGAACCATTCAAATGCAAAATCTGCACTTGAGCGAATCGGCCCACGGGTTGACAGCCAAACACCCTGGATTAACCCCTAGTCGACCCAGCAGGCTCGGGTCGACTTCAAAAATCGGCCGGTTCGGTTATTCCCCTCTCCCAATTCGCTGTTTTGAGCATTTTTGCATATTTATTTATTAAATTTTCAATTATATATATATATATATATATCAATATATATATATATATATATATATCTACACAACCCATTTCACTTAATTAAGTATACTTTAATTTGGGAATTTTCGTGAAACTTCGCGAGGCCATATCTTGGTCATACGGACTCCGATTTTCGAAAACTCGGACTCTATTTCACGTATTTTTCCGAGACGAACACAATGGCATAGCCCGTTTCCCTTGATTCCCATTTTAGAATTAAATTCTGCCTCGATTTATGTTATTACAGGTTATTGAAAATACGGGTTGTTACATTCTCCCCTCCTTAAAGGATTTCGTCCCCGAAATCTTCAAGTTAGGAAGAACGTATCCTACCATCCAATCATCCATCTACTCAAAGCATCATCCACGAGCAATCATTGTCCTTACAAGATTCTAAATGCTGGATGGATATATGCAAAAGTGTGTGTATATGTACTTACCTAATGCGAAAATCAGGCGGTTACTGATACAGTAAACCTCCTTAATGCAAACCATGATAGTGCCATGCATCCAATATGTATGCGAAACCCTATTGACACATACAAATTTCTACATGCGTGCACAACCATACACAAAAATGCATCATCCATATGATAACACAGCCATGATACATCCATCAATCTAACTACCACATCCATTTATGCAATATGCAACATGAAGTGACTGAGCCGATCTAGTGCCTAATGTGTGTGTATATGCATCCACGAGCAACCACTAGCAAACAATTGCATCCATATGCATCCATCAACCATAACATGTTTCAAACACATGTCTCAACCATAGGTTTTACCCTATCTAAAGGTCATAGGTATTAGCGAGAGGATATACTAAAGATAAGATAAGTACTAGACAAGCAATAAAGGAGAAGTTAAAAGACATACTCTCAAAAAGAAATGGATACAAAGAACGCATCTTTGCTTCCGTCTCCCAAGTAGCATTGCTTTCGTCATCTCCCCATTGCACTTTAACTAGCTGAACTTCTCTGTTCCTCAACTTCCTAGTTTCTGACCCAAGGATGCGAGTAGGAGCTCGTCGAATCGTCGCATCACGCTCTACCTCTACATCTCTAAGCAAGCTCGGCTCTACCACCTCCGCGGTCTCATGTAAGCACTTCCTCAAATGTGATACATGGAATACATCATGAACACCACTAAGTCTGTCGGGCAACTCCACCCTATATGCCATCCGTCCAATCCTTTCCTTAATAGGAAACGGCCCAACAAATCTCGGTGCTAACTTCCCTACGGACCCAAAGCGAACAACATTTCTCAATGGAGATACTTTGACAAAAACCATGTCCCCAACCTCAAACTCAAGATCCGTCCTTCTCCGATCCGCATAAGATTTCTGTCTATCTTGCGCTGCTTTCATCCTTTTTCGAATTAAATCAATCTTCTCTGAAGTCTCTCTAACCATATCCGGCCCAAGCAAGATCTTATCCGTAGATTCCCACCAACATGTAGGAGATCGACAAGGCCTTCCATAAAGAGCTTCGAAAGGAGCCATACCAATACTGGACTGAAAGCTGTTATTATATGCGAACTCCACCAAAGGAAGATGTTCTTCCCATGTACCTCCAAAATCCAAGATACAAAGCCTCAAAAGATCTTCTAAGATACGGTTCACCCTCTCGGTCTGACCGTCCGTCTGAGGATGATATGCGGTGCTCAAACACAACTGAGTCCCTACCGCCTCTTGCAAACTTCTCCAAAACACACTAGTGAAAATAGGATCTCGATCACTCACAATGCTGGATGGTACGCCATGCAATCTAACAATCTCTCTAACATAGACTGAAGCAAGCCATGGAGCGGTCCTCTTACTCTTTACGGGTATAAAATGGGCACTCTTTGTAAGTCTGTCTACCACAACCCAAATTCCCGTATTGCCCTTCCTCGATCTCGGTAACCCGTCGATGAAATCCATCGAGACACTATCCCACTTCCACTGTGCAACTTCCAATGGGTGTAGCAACCCACCGGGTTTCCTTTGCTCCACTTTAACTTGTTGGCACACTAAGCATCTAGCCACATACTCGGCCACATCCTTCTTCATACCGGCCCAAAAGAAAACTCTCTTCATGTCTTGGTACATTTTGTCTCCACCGGGATGAATAGTCATTCTTGAACGATGTGCATCATCCAAAATAGCCTTCTTCAAACCCTCATCTTGCGGTACACAAAGTCTACCGTCTCTATGCAACCATCCCTTATCATCTATGGTGTATCTACCCAAATGGCTGGACGACTCCCCTCTTATAAGCTTCTCTACCAACACAACCAACTGTGGGTCGTCTCGCTGAGCCTCGCCAATCCGTCTCAAAAGAGTAGGTCTAACCTCCAAGGATGCCAACAAACCAGGTACAAAATCAACAGAAGGTCTGAAGTCAAACAAAGAAAGAAACTCCAAGCTTCGTCGTTCCACGAACAATGGACTCAAAGATAGCCTTTTTCTACTTAAGGCGTCTGCCACCACGTTACCCTTACCAGGGGTATACGCTATCTCGAAATCATAGGATGCTAAGAACTCCATCCACCTTTGCTGTCTTAAGTTTAAATCCTTCTGAGAGAATAAGTACTTCAATGATTTATGGTCGGTGAACAACTCGAATCTCTCACCAAGAAGATAATGGCGCCAAGACTTAAGTGCGAAAACAATCGCGGCCAACTCTAGATCATGGGTAGGGTAATTCTTCTCATGCACTCTCAATTGTCTCCCTCCATAGGCTATTACCCTTCCCTCCTGCATCAAGACTGCGCCTAATCCTGTTCCACAAGCATCGGTATAAACAACAAACGGCTTACTCCCATCTGGAAGCACTAAAACTGGAGCGGTGGTCAAAGCTCTCTTTAACCGTCGGAAAGCATCATCACAATCTACATCCCATGAGAAAACCAGATTCTTCTTCGTCAAGCGGGTTAATGGGGCTGATATCTTCGCGAAGTCTTTGATGAACTTCCTATAATATCCTGCCAACCCCAAGAAACTTCTTACCTCGGTAGCATTTCTAGGAACTTTCCAATCCTGGATAGATACTATCTTTGCGGGATCCACAGCTATCCCTTCCTTAGAGACCACATGCCCTAAGAATCGCACTTCTCTTCTCCAAAAATGGCATTTAGAGAATTTAGCTTTAAGACTATGCGCTCGAAGAGTCTCCAACACTTCCTTGAGATGTAAGGCATGCTCTTCTTCATTCTTGGAAAAGACCAAGATGTCATCCACAAAAACTACTACAAACTTATTCAGATACTCTCTGAACACTCTACTCATGAGATCAACAAAGTATGCGGGGGCGTTTGTCAACCCAAATGGCATCACTAGCCACTCATAAAAACCATCCGGAGTCCGGAAAGCAGTCTTCTCTATACTGTCCTCCGCCACTCTTAACTGATGAAACCCTGTAGCTAAGTCCATCTGCGAAAATACTGACGCGCCAACCAACTGATCAAAGAGATCATCTATCCTCGGTAATGGGTGTCTATTCTTCTTCGTGAGCTTATTAAGTTCCCTATAATCCACACAAAGTCTGAGGGACCCATCCGCCTTCGTGGCAAACACTACTGGAGCTCCCCACTCCGATATACTTCGCCTTATGAACCCCTTCTCAAGCAACTCCCCTACTTGCTTATGAAGTTCTCTTCTCTCACGAGGAGCCATGTGGCGTACCGGCAAAGACACTGGTTTGGCATTATCCACCAAATAAATTCGGAAATCTATCTCCCGCTTCGGAGGCAAACCCTTTACTTCTTCAAACACATCCGGATATTCCCGGACTACTCTGACAGAACACAAACTTTCGACCGAAGCATCGAGCGATTCAAGATAACTTAGCAAAACAGATTCCATGGGATTGCAAGAGATCTCGAGAGTGTTACCCAAGCGGGTCATGAGCCTGACAACTCTCCTTTCGCAATCAAGAACGGCACCATTACTGGATAACCAGTCCATGCCCAAGATCAACCCATAGCCCGTGAAGCCCAATACAAAAGCATCACATCTAAACTCAACGCTAAGTATAGAAATCTTCAAACCCAAACATATCATAGACAGATATATGGAGCCCCCAATTGGGTTTGAGACAACCAAGGGATCATCAACTAGACTGGTGTCTAAGTGCAGTGACTCAACTAACGATGATGAGATAAAAGAATGCGATGCGCCAGAGTCAAACAAAGTACGAACTGGATGATCAAACAGAAAAACCAGACTTTCAACGGAAATAGTTCTACCTCTCTGCTGAATCGGTGGAACTGAGAGAACCTGAACTTGCCCCCCTGACTGAGGTGGTGCTATAAGAGCTTGCACCTGGCCTCCTGAGGTAGACCCCGTCTTCTGCCCCTTCTTTGGGCAGTTTTTCACAAGATGCCCTGCTTCACCACAATGAAAGCAACCGGTCTTCTTCTTTTTGCGACAATCCTTACTGAGGTGTCCTGGTGTTCCACAATTGAAGCACTTCTTCTTCGTCTTCTTTTTGTCACCATTGCCTTTTCCGCCCTTGCCTTGTTGTTGCTGTTGCGGTTTCTTCTGATCCCCCTTTTTCTCTGGTGCCTTAGAATTCTTATCATCCTCATGCATAAGTGCCATGTAGACAAGCTTCTCAAAAGTGGCCCCCATAGGAATGTGAGTCATAGCTATTCCTTGCAATGGTTCGTTCAAGCCTCTAACGAACCTCAAAGCCTTCTTCTCCGGTGTATTCACCAACTCTATGCCAAACCTTGCTAATTGATTGAATTTGTTGACATATTCTTTCACCGTGAGATTCCCTTGCTTCAAATTCAAGAACTTCTCCATAAACAGATTCTCTTCCGCCCTTGAGAGAAACTTAGCCCCAAACCTTTGCTTAAAATCTGCCCAAGAGTCAACAGGGCGTTCTCCATTAGTGACCTCCCACCAGAATGAGGCCTCTCCCTTCATTAACCAAGCCGCCAACTTGACTTTCTTTCCCTCTTCCACTTCAAAGATATCTAGCAACTCTTCCACTTCCTTAAGCCAATCTCTAGCCTCTACGAAAGTCTCTGAACCAAGAAAAGGTTTTCCTCCTATAGCCTTGAACTCCTTGCAAACCTTAGCAAAATTATCCACTCTAGGCTGAGGAGGAGGAGCGGTTGTCTCTGGTGTAGTAGCATTGGCCGGACCCGCAGCCGCGGCCCTAGCCTCTTGCAACCTCCTATACCATAGTGGTATAACTAAACCCTCCGGGATGTTAAGATCTTCAGCCATGCTGAAACGAAAGAGGAAAGATTCAAAAAGGAGATTCCGAAAGATAAAGATATGGCTATTGGGGATTATGCTTTTCTTTTTCAAAAACTTTTTCTCTTAGAAGACATGCTTTTAAAAATACTTTCTTCCAAAATACTCTTAGAAAGTAGTTTTTCTCAAAAATTTTATCTGTTCTGGTAACCTTAAGCTCTGATACCACGTGTAACACCCCACTCCCGCTATGATCACTCACTAAGGGAATGCCATAGCATCGGTGGAGTATTTTAGTGAATATAGAACAGAAAAATTACAACAAGACAGATATAAATAGTACTTGAAATTTTAAAACATCATCTCATAACAGCGGAAGTAAAACATGTCTGGTTACATCATAAAACCACAATAAAGGTCAAGTACAATATCCATCAAAATAAAGAAGTACATAATCCCACTCTCATACAATAGCCAAACAAAAGAAAAGATAACTGGAGCTTTACATCTATCCAAGCTCCTAAAGACTGGAACAGCAATCCGATCAAGCTCCACTACTGCTAGGATCCACCGTAGGACCTGAGGGTTGGGAAAAAGATAAAAACAACAGGGTCAGACATAAGTCTGAGCGAGTCCTATAACTTTAACAATACAATCGTTAAAGTAACCAGAGAAGACATAAACTGATATACGGTAACATATAGGGATGAATGGCTACCCTAAGCAGTCAACTAAACGAAGATAAAGGATAAAGACGCATCTACCCTCCCTAAGGTAAATTACTAAACTGCACCACACCAGTCGTTCCTAACTTAAAGGTTGATCCCACCCAAGGACTTATAAAATTTACTAATTAGTACCTGCGTACCCCTAGGTGACCAAGTAGGCGCCACGGGGCCCTACAATCCACTAGGTGTACACACTACTTCCCATTCGATCGGCTCCCTAACGTAGATACCCGTGCTGGCCCCACCGTGGGATGTATCATTCCCCAATGTGGCAACCTGATGAAACTAAAGGTGCACGGCTTATATCTACTCGATGCAACAACGGCTTACCTACCAGCCCGGGCCCACTCACGCATATGAAGCCCGTTGGACTTGCGTTGCCACCGCTAACCCGTTTGCCTCTTACAGTCAAGCCCAGTATGCGTGTCCCGTCCTCGACATGGGTCGAGCCCACAAAGATACGTATGGGTTACTGGTTGAAATGGGCCTCCACAAGCTACCCACCTAAGCTTGTCCCTTTTTCTAGTATATCCCACTTAACCCTTTAATCATGTTTTAATTACATGTTCTATTTTGGTTAAGTATTCTAATCGTATTTTCTATTGCCACCCAAGGCAACCACTAGATTTTCTCATGCCACCCGAGGCACCCACTTAACCCCTCATGTCCCTCTACATGCTAATGTGGTTAAGTGTTTCTTAATTAATTAATTAAGAACGTAACCTTTGTAAAGACCTCTCACATTAGACTGTCTTTTATGACCGCTGGTTAAGCCGGTTGGGTCCGGGCAGCCTTATGTCATAACAGAGTCTAACCTCGTGTCTTTACATTAATTACGTATTTAGTTTGTGCCTAAGACCTCTCACATTGGGCTAACATTTGTAGCAACTGGTTAAGCCGGTTGGGTCCGGGCAGTTTTACGCTACAACTGAGTCCAACCTCGTGTCTTAGTCAATTAATTACACCTAATTAATCACCCTCATAATTTTATATTAATTATCCCTAATTAATCAAGTTTTCTTAACATGGGTAGACCTAACTTAATAGGTAAATTCCCATGGGGTAGACCTAACTCAATAGGTAAATTCCCAACACATAGTATGGGTACACCTAACCAAATAGGCAAATTCCCATACTATGTTTATTTATTTTGTGTTATGCATAATTATATTAATTTCACACAATCTTATTAACTTATGCATTTAATTACCCCATCGTTCCCACGTAATTTCGTTCATGATATAACACATATAAAAGGTGTCAACTTGCATATGAATGAACATGTTTCAAAGGTGCCATCTTGCATATTAACAAACACATAACTTGCATATGAACTTGCATAACATGTCACATAACTTGCATATAATATGTCACATAACTTACATATTCATTTTGCATAACAAACTTGCATATTAGCTTATAGACTTGCATAATGTGTCATCATGAACTTGCATATTAATAAACATGTAACTTGCATATTTACATACATGTAACTCGCATATTAACAAACATGTAACTTGCATATAAAGAAACATGTAACTTGCATATTTACATACATGTAACTTGCATATTAACAAACATGTAACTTGCATATTAACAAACATGTAACTTGCATATTTACATACATGTAACTTGCATATTAACAAACATGTAACTTGCATATTAACAAACATGTAACTTGCATAGCATATTACCATGAACTTGCATAACATGCATATGATTACATAGCCCACAACTTGCATATTTAGCATCATGCAAACATAACATACATCATATTAAACTTGCATAAGCTTACATACTCAACATGCATAAACATAAGATTAATGCTAACATCATATCATATGATTCAAAGCTCATTAACCCACATACAAAACCATAAATCTCATCACATCTCATCTAATTAGTTTACCAAAAGATCATCAAAGTGATAGAAACTCACAACTAGCAACTTTGAACACCAAATGAAGAAGATTAAGATGCTAAGAAGGGATTAGAAGTTGATTAGAGAGTGATTAGTATGCAACCCTCTTCATAAAATTAGTGGAGGCCATGAGAGCTAGCATTTTGCCATAGTTTAGTCACTAGGTTTAATTATGAATGAATTAGGGTAGGTTAGGGTCTTATTTATAGATTAGGCAAGTGTTTTAGGCCATAGGATTAACCCTAGATTCAATCCAAGCCATCAAAGCATGTCTTGGGGAAGAAGTCAAGTGTAGGAACCATCTAGGGCCTTTAGATTAAAGATGGACCATGAGAACCATTCAAATGCAAAATCTGCACTTGAGCGAATCGGCCCACGGGTTGACAGCCAAACACCCTGGATTAACCCCTAGTCGACCCAGCGGGCTCGGGTCGACTTCAAAAATCGGCCGGTTCGGTTATTCCCCTCTCCCAATTCGCTGTTTTGAGCATTTTTGCATATTTATTTATTAAATTTTCAATTATATATATATATATATATCAATATATATATATATATATATATATATATCTACACAACCCATTTCACTTAATTAAGTATACTTTAATTTGGGAATTTTCGTGAAACTTCGCGAGGCCATATCTTGGTCATACGGACTCCGATTTTCGAAAACTCGGACTCTATTTCACGTATTTTTCCGAGACGAACACAATGGCATAGCCCGTTTCCCTTGATTCCCATTTTAGAATTAAATTCTGCCTCGATTTATGTTATTACAGGTTATTGAAAATACGGGTTGTTACATAATGGGTTCTTACAGTTGGTATCAGAGCTTTGGTTTACAGAGCTCGAGAACAAGACACATTAGAACCATACGAAAGAATTCATCAGATATCGGATTAGTAAAATCCAATTAGAATGACTCGTTAGAGATAGGATCAGTAGTATCCTAGAACGAGTGTGAAGAGTATATTTTTCAAATGAAAACAATTTTGTTTTGAAATATAAATCGTTTTATACGTATTTGAATAATTATTTTTATTGAATTTGGACAATCCAATATATAAAGATTTTGCATATACGCGTCATGAACGTATATTCGAAGTTTTAATATATTGGATAGATATAGAATCACATTCTAGACACCCGGAGATGATTCTGATGATTAATATATCATCATCAGAATTTGTGTTCGTGTTTCGAAGGTATGATATCTATATATTTCCGTCAGGCTGGTGTGAGAACCAAAACTTATATAGATAGATTTATTTGTTGTGAATTGGCATCAAAGACATGATTTTCTATATATATGTATCCAATTATGAATTTGAAACGTTAATCCACTAATTGATTGATGTTTGTGTTGTTTGTTTAGTTGTTTGATAGTTTTGAACCATTTAGCCTAATTGAATCACATATTGAATTGTATTGAAAATTGGTCGCATTTGCTTGTATATACATGTACTTACATTGAACAGGTCATAGCAAGGAGGCTAGAGCAGAAAAATAAAATTTGTTTGCCCGACAAATAGGTACATGTTTATCATAATTTACTGTTATGAGCCGATTGGCCTTTTCTTTTTCTTTTTGAGATCAGAAGGCCTATATGGCAATTTCGGGATTTTCCCATGCTCCCCGTACAAAGGAGGTTATGGCGAAATTTTTCGAAAATTCCGGGTGTTAGCCAAATTTTTGAAGAATTTGCAAATTCTCAGAAACTGAAAAGTTGGAGAATGGAAGCCAGAATGAACGTAGAGTTGATTAATCAAACCACTTTCGGCTTCGTTCCTTTTCGGGGACGAAAAGTTTTAAGTGGGGGAGATTGTAATAACCCGGAAATTCTGAGCCAGTTTAAAATTTTTATTTTGGCAATTTTAGCGAATTTTGAATATTTAAAATGAATTATTTTAAATAATAACAACGAGAAATTTATTTTGAATATAACTCGAACGTATATATCTATATACATCGTCGTTAGAATATAAATAATTATTTATAATTATAAAAGGAATTGAAAATGGCGCGGTAGTTCGATAATTCGATTTCAAACTTCAATTGAACATATCGGGTGCAAAATAAACCGGATTTTGGCGAAACCAAAAATATTAGGGTCTAGTTGAAAATATCTTTCCAACGAATCTGAAAAATCGAAATTTCATAGCGGGAATCAAAAGATATGTCCAGTTGAGAATTCAGAATAGTTGTTATGCAAACTATACATGGCCCAAAAAGGAAAATTTTGCATATGGGTGAATTTGGACTCGAAACCACTTCCATTGAGTTCAACATGCCGTTTAGAACTCCGAAAAGTATAAGCTTCGATATATTCCGATATCCGGAATAGTGACAATTGGCAGGAGCTTTTCGGTTAACAAAACATAGCCCTTAAAAAGTGAAATTTTGCATACGAGCTCCGAATTCGACGAGATAAATTTTTATGGATTCACAATGAGAAATCATTGTTGAGTTCCAAATGGAGCGTCGAACGGAGTTAGTATGTGGCCGTGCGAGCTGAAACAGTTCAGGATAAAGCGAGTAGTCATTTTACAAAGGAACATTATTGATATGACCTCAGAATTCGATTTCCTTTTTTTTTCTGGATTCGTATCGTCTAAAAATGGTTAAATCCAAAAGGGCATGATTTTTGAAGTTAACATGTGAGCGTGCGAGAAGAAAAGGTGCGCCAAAATTGCATTTTTAGAGCTTATCTGAGCATTTTCGTGATTTTTTTTGAATGGTCAAACGAACTCGGAATTCGACGAAACTTGTTTCGTTGGACTCGTCTTCACGTCTACTATCTCTTGTCCGAAATCCGCGGCAATCGGAGATCGTCGGCATTCGGACGATTGACGGAAAACGGGCATATAAACCACTTCTCTTCCAAAACACTTCATAATTTTTCACCTTCCTCTTCCTCCTTCTTTCTTCAAAAATGGGGACATCCCCAAATCCCTTCAGCCCCCCTCCTCCCCGCTGACCGGCGGCCTCCCCTCCCTCCGGCGCCCCACCACCTCCTCCTCCTCTCTCCTCTTCCTCCTTCTCTCTCTCCTTTTCTACAAACCAATGAACCCATTCCACCCCAAATCACCACCACCCGCCTCCGTGGACCCCACCGCCACACCTCAGCCCCTCCCCCATGTCAGTCAGGCCGGCGCCCCCCTCAGCACCACCCAACTCCGGCCGTGGGCCCCGCTACACTCAAAAACTCATTTTCACCAAAATTTCCGTTTTGCACAAAACACCCCGGACTGTTTTGGCTTATATCTCTCAAACGTTGCGTTTATGGCCAAAGTCCCTCTAAACCAAAGTTGTAGAGCACGAAATTCTCTTCGATTTGGCTATATGGAAGTCGTGTTTTGGAGTTCGGAGCTGCTCGGAAAACGCGTTCGAAGTCTATTGTTCAAAAGCGGTAAAATTCGTGTATTTTCGCGAATTCTGGCGAATTGGAGCATTTTTGGCGAAAAGCATCTTAGGCGAAAGTTGTCCGGAATGGCGCGTTTAAGCTAGAAAAAAAAGATGGTATGAAGATTGAAGCTCGTTTGCAAATTCTGGAACCCGAACAGCAAATCCGGGCGTTAGAAAAAATGTGAGTTTTCTCCGCTTTAAAGCTTATGGTTTTGACGAATGAAGTAGAATAAAAATATGATTTTTATATTATAGGAAGAATAAAAATATGATTTTTATATTATAGGAAGAATAAAAATATGATTTTTATATAGTAGAGATAATAATAATACGATTTTTATGTTATATAGATAGTAAAGATTTAATCTTTACTATATGAACAGCGGTATAAAAATAGAATTTTTATCTATATAGGAGTGATTATAAAAATATGACTTTTATATACATAACAACAATATAAAAATATGATTTTCATATATGTAGTGGCTACGGGCGACGATAGTGACAAAACGCGAGAACGGCGATGACTTCTACATAAGAAGAATCAAGATGTTTGGATTAGCTTTGGTGAGAATTCCTCACTCTTCAATCTCTTTTTCTAGTTAAAAATATATATACTAGGATGCAGACGGTGTTTAGTAGCACCCGACACCACTGTCCACAGACCATGGACTTGTTCGTTTGGTTGCATAGATTAGTTAGATTATTTGATTTGAATTTGGTTGTTGGGTGAATTGAAATGAATTGAATAGAAAACGAATTCGAAATGAATAGAATATTCATTGGTTGAATAAAATATTTTATCGTTAAAAATATAATTTTTAACGTGAATGTGAATAAATAAATATTCATTTACAAACCAGATGGTTTGTTTATGTACACCTATTTGAAGGACATTGATTGGGACGATAAATTTTACACATCGCCCAACTGCACAAATAAAATCTGTGTTTGATTGTTTGAAACCCCACACGGGTATTGGGATAATATATGATATACACTAATCCCAATAATTAGTTGTATGTCGATCGATTGATTAACAGGCTGTTATAAGCGTTAGATATCTATATTTGATGCTTATACAGTGTAGTGCACTTTGGATGATGGTTGATTATTTATCGTTGCTATTATATACATGTGTTGTATGGAATCCATATAGTTAACGCTATATGGTAATTGATTGGGTCTCATTCCAATCGGGAAAATAAAGAATATTATAAAATAAGGAATCATGTGTTGACAGTACTTATCCATTGAGATTAGTCATGTGTTGAACGAGATATTTTAATAATAAAATTTACATCTTTATCGTATATAAGATTAGAAACTAACTGGAAAATAGATAAGATGAGTGGTCTCCTGGATATTGATCTGATGTTGGTTTTGGCCTTCGGGGTTAATATTCAGGGAATCGTTCTCTTACTAATTTACGGTTGGAGTCTGACTTTAAATCAAACGATAGATACCATAATTTTTATAAAATATATTAAATAACAAAAATAGTTACACGTGGACAATACTCATTCGTTGAGATTAGTCATGTGTTGACAAAAATATAGATTCACGTATTGAATAGAATAAATATTCATTTGTTGAGTAGAATAACGGGATTATTGAAATATATAAAGCCGTGTTGATTAGAGATGCGCTATTTTGACGCGAACGATATTTATATCGATTATATTCGTTTTATAATGAATATTGAAAAGAGATTTAAAAATCGAATATATAGAAAATGAATTCGAATTGAATTGAATAGAAAACGAATTCGAATTGAATTGAATATAAAACGAATTCGAATTGAATTGAATATAAAACGAATTCGAATTGAATTGAATAGAAAACGAATAGAAATTGAATTTGAATAGAAAACGAATTCGAATTGAATTGAATAGAAAACGAATTCGAATTGAATTGGATATAAAACGAATTCGAATTGAATTGAATATAAAACGAATTTGAATTGAATTGAAATGAATTTTAAAACGAATTTATAAGGAAAAATTCAATTTTGATTTGAATTGGAAATGGAAGTTGAAATGTTTTTGAAACGAATTTAAAACTATTTATAAAATTCGTTTTAAAACAGAAATCGACGAAATATATATTATATATATAATATAATGGCCTTAATAGAACGCGCCGCGCCGCGGCAGTTCGTAAATTTCGACCAATGACTTCGAACAGACATTACGGGAGATCCGACCGTCGGATTCTCCTAAAACCGGAACCGTTGGGTTCGTATCGAAAAGAGCTTTCTAATGAAAATTAGAAATTTCAAAATCTAACGGTTGGATTTGGAGATACGTCCAAATCAAATTTGGAAAAGGTCGCTGTAAGTGCAGTTCGATGGCCATTGTTGGAAATCGACTGTACGGGCCTTGATAAAATTATTAAAAATAGTAATAATTTGCGTAAAATCATAATAAATGATTTGGGAAAAATTAGGATGAAAAACTCCATATTTGAAAAGATAAAAATAGATTTTTATCGAAATGAACTAGTTTTGAACTAAAATTAAAACCCATTTATTTTTAAATAAATAAATTGGATTTGAAATGCTTTGTAAATAGAATTGATTTGTGGGTTTATCGTGAAGGGTGTTTTACATGACACTTGTTCTTTAACCCGATAAATAAATAGAATGTGATTTGGGTTTATCGTGAACTGTGTTTTAAATGACATTAGTTCTTTAACCCAGTAAAAGGAGTTTTAACGAATCTGCAATTAGATTGAAATGCGAATTGATAATTTAAATTATCAAATATAGAAAGTGAGCGAGAATGGAGTATTACCAGTTTTGCTCCAAAACGATAGTCAAATCTTTAATTAGATTTGAACGTGAAATGGTAATTAACTTTACCGATAACACCGTGGTGTTAGTTATGGAGTATCAACAGTTTTGCTTCATGGGATGAATAGGTTAGGATTGGGGAATAAAATAAATAATTACTTCGGTGTGGTTCGCTAATCTCGACTAGTTTGAAAAACCATAATTTGGTTTGAAATGACATCCAAAGGAAGATTAAAGGATAAATTTTAAAGAATTTATCTTGGATAAAATTAATGGGAACCTTTCCCTAAAAATATGAAATTTAGAAACTAGCTGTTGGTTAGTTAAGAAGAATGGTTTCCTGGGTATTGATCTGATGTTGGTTTCGGCCTTCGGGGTTAATATTTGGGGAATTGCTCTCTTACTGATTTACGGTTAGTGACTAATGAATTGGAATGAGGCGTATGTTGTGTTTGTGTAACATTTGTTTTTAATATACGCGGGTTGTTCGGAAAGGCCGGTTTATACCCATTCTGAATAACCGATTCGACGATAAGTCGGAGATGATGACGGTGGTCGAAGACCGGAAGTCTTCACATCGTTTGGATAATTACTGATGATCCTGATTGGGCTGTACACCCAAGAGGATGGAAATAGTCGGTGGTCGTCCAGACGTATTTGGAGATCGATGGATATGCGAGGAAAGTGCCTCCGGTTTCGTTTAGACCCAGAACGAACTTGTAAATGGATTGTGTGTCTGACATTGGATTTTATTCCGTGTTGATTGATTTCTGTTAAATATATATATGTTTGGCGGCGGAGAATTTATTCTCTTGCTTAACGCCATTCTCTGAGACGTACGAGCTTAGAGGTTATATATTGATAGATATCAATCGCATGGCATGAATTGCCTGTGTGGCACGCTGAGTTGCATGGATTAAGGCTTCTGTTGAAAAGCAAAGTCTTGTGGTTGATGATCAAAGCACGACCTACGTGGCAGCTTTGTGTATAGCGTGGATTCGCGAGCCTCACACCTCAGTATGAGTCAAAAACGGGATGAGGACCCAAGGAGTGCACGACGTTCCTTTCTAGCTATGGGTGGTGTCAGTGACCTACCAGCCCTGACATTTATATACTTTTCACCTTTGTGGTTTGGATGCGAGGCGCCTCGATTATAGGTCCTATAGGGCCGGGAAACGTGTGTTCGGGAATAACTAATCCTCAAACGTAAGAGAGGACCGGTCTTGGAGGATCCCAGGGGTTTCCCAGAGTGTGTAGTCCTGAGGCATTTGCTAGAGTGTCTCTAAGCGGAGAGGAGCTTGCCCCTTGCTTCGACTCATGACGGAAATCCAATTTCCAATACGTGATATTGCGGTTTTAATTGTAGAACTAATATGGAGACATGATATATGGTACCCATGCCGTCTATGATTGATATCTATGATTGAAATTGTTTTGACACTATACACTTATAATAGTATCAAATGATTTGTTTTAAACGTACCAATCATGTTTGGCTATTATATGGGAAAACCTTATCCTCCGGCTTGCGTTGCATTGTGTGATGGGACCTGGGTCTTATAATAGCTTCATTTTTCGAAAAAGCATTGCGTTGTTTATTGATATGCACTGGTATTCTTGGGAGGAAACCCGTTCCGTGTTATACGGCATGGTCCCTTGATTTACCGAACTTTAAAACCAATATTAATAACTGTTTTAGTTCTCAAACAAGTCACATGACTGACCTGGAGTTTATTGTTTTAACCTAAACTCTGGGTGCCCCTATTTTCGACACGGGCAGCTAGTAGTTTTGGTTTTGCATATTTATATTCACAAGATCCTGGTTTACAGCTGGAATGATATCCGGAAAGCTCTGTATCCGTATATCACCTTCAGTTGTGCTTTGTATTATTTTCTGCTGCTATGTAATTTATTGTAATCTCTGATATTTATCGAATGTAATTTATTCATTTATGCTCTGTATATTCTTGTATCTGATGGAATTGTTGTAATAGCAATGAAACGTTCTTCCGTCTGCGTTCATTTGTGTGTTGTTCTCAAAGTATCCGCTCTTCCCTTCACGGGGAAGTAACGGGTTCTTACACGTGTGGTGTTATTAGTCAATTCAGATAGTACGGATTTGTGGGTCGTTACAAATATTAGAATCATTGTTAGTCTAGGTTAAGTCTTATATTAGTTAATGGGCGATTATTGTAAGTTTGACATAAAAATATAGTTTTTTTGATGACAAAGTGGGAGAATTATAAATTGGGGCTTATATTAAAGAGGACTTAGTAGTTTTAGAAGGAGTTGTTGGAGTTAGTGGGAGTAACTGAAGAATTAACGTATCATGTAAGTATATTTTATAAACAATGGTTGTCATCATCAAAAAGGGGGAGATTATTAGGGAATGAGATGATGATAATAGTTTTGATCACAACATCTTGTTTTAACTATTATTATTATAAAGTATATACTATCGCTATTGTCTATATATATGCAGGAAGTATATGAAGGTATCTTATGCAGGTATTAATATTAAAGAGTGTACAGTTTAAAGATTCAAGATTACGTAGAAGAAAAGTTTATGATTAAAGACTCATGTGTAAGAGGAGTTCAAGAAATCAGGATAAGTAATAGAGTCTATAATTTTGTTAAAACTCTGTAATAACACTTAAATTCTTATTCCAATTTTCTCAATATTTTAGCCTTATAATATTTTAAAATATTCTTAAACTTTTATTTTTAAGTTGATTTCGAACTTACTTCCTATTTAAAAATTATTTTAACTTCTTTCATTACCTTCTTCTTCTCTTTTCTCCTACCCATTAATACTCTTAAATTTCAAGTTCTTATAATCAAACTCTATTGAAATTCAAAGAGAATTAAATTAATTAATTTCTAGTTTGATTCTCTACCATTCACTCTCAAAGAATCAAGTGCTATTCAGAGTTATAGGAGCATTTGTAATCAAAGATCACAAGATCAAAGTCCTATCGAGCCTTTCTTCCAAACTGATACTGAAAAGATGTCGTTGTAGCTTGTTCAAATCAACTGGGTGTGATTGTAGCCTGAAAATCAATTGGGTGTGTTTGTAGCCCTGAAAATTAATTGAGTCTCACTGTACTTGGGAAATAGGTGGCGGGACCTCGTAGCTTGTGAAATCGAGGATTGTAATTTGAAGATTATTTGAAAAGAAATCCTCATCATCCCATAGTTGTATAGAGTGGATGTAGGGTAACTCCAAACAAGTATGAAAATCCTCGTGTGTTCTTTCCTTTATTTCTCTTACTTTTATTTTGCATCTATGTCTGATTATGTGATTGTTTCATATCTTTGATTTGCATTAGTTTTGATATATTCAAAAAAATTTCATAAAATTGATAAATTCCACTAAATACTATTCCCCTCCTCTGGTGTTAAGATTTCCTGAAGATCCGTGATCCAAATTTCCCAACATGCATGATTTTATGTAACTATAACTCTTTACTATTAGGGATCTACCTACTATCTTTGGGAAGCTACCAAATCTTAATAGGGAATCTACCCATTTTATAAGTGTCTACCCAACTTTAATATGAAAACCAACTTTTTTCCTTGGAAATTTACCTAATTGAATAAAGCCTACCCATTCTCTCCTTGAAAATCTATGTAATTCAATAGGCAATCTATCTTTTATCCATGGGAATATACCTTTTCTCTTTATTTCAGTGAAAGCTTATTGGAGCATGAAAACATTTAGTTGGCCCGAGGGTTGTATTACCTTGATATTTCCATAAAAACCAAGTTCAAAGTACGAAACTAGCAAAATCATTTAAGCATCAAGAGAAAAGAACCAACAACTGATCTTAAGGTCAAAATTATTGAAAGTTGGAATAACTAAATTCATTCAAGTGTCGAGGGGGGAAGTTTAATTTGTGACCTTAGGTTGAAGTTGTTCAAAGTAGGAGGTTAATTGAAGTCATTTAAGTGCCAAGAGGTGGAATCTAACTTATGACCTTGAGATCAAAATTATAGAAAGTTGGAAAGTAGTTGAAGTCATTTAAGCCGTGGGAGCCATAGTCTAACTTGTAACCATAAGCTTAAAACAAATAAAGTCATTAATGCATTGAGAGAGAAATATAATTTATGACCATAAGGTTAAAAATGTTGGAAGTTTGAAAGTAAATAAACTCATTTAAGCACTGAGAGGCAGAATTTAATTTGTGAGTCTGTACTATTGTGTAATAATCCATCCGGAATGGGCCTAAATTCTGACCCAGAAAAGGCTCGTCGAAACTCAGAGTCATTCTAAATGGATTATTGGTTCCTATAAGGAAATACTTAACAGATACAAAAGAGAAGAGTAAACTAATTAAATCAGAATCTTACACATGGAAGGATAAAATATAATAACTTGAATATATGTAACATAAATTAAAAACCATAAAAATGTTGGTTTCAATGAGTTTCAACTATCATAAGAGGTACATCAATAATAATAATTATCTCAATAACACAACAACAATTATAATACTGCAATAAATAATAACTAACACCTATGGATCCTCCTGCGTCAGGCTCCACTCTCCATGGCATCACTTATAAAGTGTTCCCACCTACTAATCTGTTTATATGTTAAGAGGAGGTAGGTCAAAATAATAATTTTTAGTGATTGAAATTCACTTAAGTTTAAGAAATAACTATTTCTTATACTTGGCAGCATGAATTCATCAAAATATGTCTACAAGATCTAACACATAATCATACATATGTAATAATAAGGCGTAGTACTACCCTATAGTCATCTAAGGCCTATATGTTATTTATTTACATAAGGGAAGATTCTTTATAATCACTTAATATCCAATGAGGCGGACTATTAATTGGTCACTTAAGGCCATTATATGTGTATATTTGTTTATGGGTGGATTCCTTTGATTATTTAAGACCCTATATCGGACCCTCGTCACTTAAGATCTCGTCTTATAATTATCAGTGCTATTAAATATACTCTCAATGTAAATTAAGAGATAGCAATCTACCACTTAATACCAATTTAGATAGAATCTCATTTTCAATTATAATCCTCTTAGCGGACTCATAAGTTACTTTCTAACTGTTTTTACAGGTGAACTCCTAGCTACTTAATACTTCCTTTAGATAGGTGGTTCCTTAGGAACTTTTATATTACCCTAGGTATGCCCATACATATCCCTTAAATAAGAAATAGACACTTCCGAAGAACTACCCTATTTAAACGTGTATCATTTTAATTAGGACCATTTAGTACCTTATTAAGAGAAAGACTAACCTAATGACTAGTTAGGACATTTATAAGGGAGGGTCCCATGACTGGTCCTAAACCAAGGAGTGAACTCTAGGAATGGACCTAGTCCTCATCACTTAATGCCCCAAATAAGGTAGGTCAGCCACTTAATACCTTCTCGAGGTGAGCCTACTTCACATACGATTATTATATGTATAGACACACAGAAGACATCTCACATTTAACCGACCACTTATAAATGGCGGATTTGCCGGACGGTTCCGGGTAGGCTTCTATTACAAGTTGGGCTTAGCCTCGTGCCTTTGTATAATAATTATAATGACCCATGGTACTTGGCCCTCTCACATTAACCTGACTAATTTGTAGATTGTCGATTGTAACAACCCGGAAAATATGAGCCAATTTAAAATTTTTATTTTGGCAATTTTGATGAATTTGGAGTATTTAAAATGATTTATTTTAAATAATAATGACGAGAAATTTATTTTGAATAGAATTAGAATGTATATATTTATATAGATCGTCGTTAGAATATAAATATTTATTTTAATTATAAAAGGAATTGGAAATGGCGGGGTAGTTTGAAAATTCAATTTCAAATTTAAAATGAATGTACAGGATTCAAAATAAACCGGATTTTGGCGAAACCAAAAATATTAGAATCTAATTGAAAATATCTTTCCAATGAATCCGAAAAATCAAAATTTCATAGTGGGGATAAAAAGTTATGCCCAGTTGAAAATTCAGAATAGTCGCAATGGAATTTTGGCCCTTAATATGGAAATTTTGCAAATGACTTCCGTTTTCGACGAAACCACTTTTGTTGGATCCGGGATATCAATTTATTTCTAGATTCCAAAATTCATAATTTTCTGAATCAATATGTGAGCGTGGCACAGGAAAACGTGTTTTGACAGTTTTAGTCAATTTGGATCAACCAGAAAATGGCCATTTTTCAAACGGTCTTCAAATTTGACGAAACTAGTTTTGTTAGGACCGTATCGTCTAATACGAAGCTAGAAATAATTTTTCTGGAATTTTTAGAGTCAATATGTGGCCTCAGTAAATTGAAATGTACGTTTAAAATTGAATATATAGATTTAAATTTTAATTCGAATGGAAACTGATCGTAACGAGCGAATTAGCATACGGGACATATCCCATTGTGTTCGGAATAGGGGTACTTAGCTAGGGACGATAGTCGGTGGGTTCGATTCGGTGTTCGAATAAAAAGTCAACCTTTGATGGAATAAAATATAATATAAATTAATTTATAAAAATCCTTTTTCCTTATATCCCCTCACTTTCCCCTTTCTCCCTTCAGTTCAGATCGAAAATTAAATAAAAAAAAGAGACGGACGATGGGGGAGGAAAACCGTCTCCCCATTGTTGTCGAAGCTCCACCGCCGTTGCCCCGGATCCGCCGCCTTCTTCTCCGCTCCCTCTTCCCCTCTCGCACCTCTACATCATGCTTTATTCGAAGGCCATAACCAACCCCAAACCCGATGGAAACCGCCAGCATCCCCCCCGGTCGCCTGAGCGCCACCACCCCCTCCCCCCGCTGCCGATTCCCCCTTTCACCTCCGACCATCTCTCCCTCCAGTGCCCTCTTTCTTCTTTAATTCGAAAATCCCTATTCCAGCGCCGCCGCCTAAACCCTAACCACTACCGAGACATCTCTGACCCCCTGCGCACCTTCCCCCCCCCCTCAATCTCTTGCTGTGGGCCTTCCTCCAACCTAAATTCAATTTTATTCAAGAAGCAAAAGGTGAGTTTTATAACTTTGATTTTAATTTCAGTTTTACATATAATAAGCGCTGATTTGAATTCAGATTTTTATACGTAAGACATAGAATAAAAATTATATTTCTATATAGATCTAAAGCGAATAAAAATTAGATTTTTATACAGATCTAAAGAGAATAAAAATTAGATTTTTATACAGATCTAATGAAAATAAAAATTAGATTTTTATATAGATCACAAGCGAATAAAAATTAGATTTTTATATAGATAAAGCGAATAAAAGAGTAGATTTTTGTTTGTTAGAAAAGGATATGATTTTTAAAATAAACATATGGTTTTTAAAATAAAGATAGGACGTTTAAAATTAAAAATATACTTTTTATATACGCAGTGAAATTAAAATATGAATTTAAGTGAAGTAAAAATACGATTTTTACAAGGAAGTAGTAGTATAAAAATAGCGATTTTTAAATATATATAAACATCATATTAAAAATATGTTTTTTAATATGAACAGCGTAGAGAAGACCGCATTGGAATGTCAGGAAAATCCCGACTGTTTTAAAATTCAGAAATAACTGGCGGAGTGGAAACCAAAGGTGAGAACTTCTCACTTTTAGTTTATTTTCTAGTTGAAATATACACTAGGATGTAGACGGTGCTTAGCAGCACCCGACACCCATCGTCCACAGACCATGAACGACTTGTTTGTTTGATTGATTGTGTGTTGTGGAATGGAATAAAATATTTTGTAGTTAAAAATATAATTTTTAACATGAATATGAATAATATAAATATTTATAAACAAATCGGACGATTTGTTTATGTACACACATTTAACTGATATGGATTGGGATGATAAATTTTACACATCGCCCAACAGCACAAATAAAATCTGTGTTTGATTGTTTGAAACCCCACACGGGTATTGGGATGAAATTAGACATACACTAATCCCAATAATTAGTTGTATGTTGATCGATGGATTGACAAGCTGTTGTAAGCGTTAAATATTTATATTTGATGCTTATGCAATGTAGAATGCACTTTGGATGATGGTTGACTATGTTTGATTGTTGTATCCATGTGTGTATGAAATCCATATAAATAACATTATATGGTAATTGACTGTGTCTGATTCCAGTTCAGAAAGAATGAATATTTTAAAATAACGATTATTTTAAAATAACGAATATTTTCAAATAATATTCAGAAAAGAATCAAAATCTGATTTTGATGTCCGAATTGGGATGGACACGAATATATTTAAATATATAAAGCCGTATTGATGAGATTAACGCCATTTTGATGTGAACAATATTTATATTGATTTTATTCATTTTTATAATGAATATCGAAAAGGAATCGATTTCAAAATCTAATGTCTTGAAAACACTATCATTTATATATCGATGATATGGAATATTCAATTTTGATTAGAAATTGAATATGAAGTTGGAAATCTTTTTGAAAACAAATTTAAAACGATTTATAAAATACGTTTTAAAAGGAAATCGATGAAATATATATAATATATATATTTAATGGCCAGAATAGAACGCGCCGCTCTGCGGCAGTTCGCGAATTTTGACCATTGACTTCGAACGGACATTACGGGAGACCCGACCGTCAGATTCTCCTAAAACCGGAACTGTTGGGTTTGTATCGAAAAAATCTTTCTAATGCATATTATAGATTTGAAATCTAACAGTTGGATTTGGAATTATGTCCAAATCAAATTTGGAAAAGGTTGCTGTAAGTGCTGTTCTATGGCCGTTTATGGAAATAGATTGTACAGGCCTTGATAAAATTATTAAAAATACTAACAATTGTGTAAAATCATAATAAATGATTTGGAAAGATTTGTGATGAAAAATCTCATATTTGAAAAGATAAAAATAGTTTTTTTATCGAAATGAACTAGTTTTGAACTCGAATTATAATCCCATTTATTTTAAAATAAATAAATTGGATTTGAAATGGTTTTAGAAATAACATGAATTTCCAATATATATCGGAAATGGATTTGAATCGAAATTGTCTTCGGAATATTTCGATGTTGGATTTCATGATTATACAGATATTGTTATGGAAATTGGAAAGATATATATATATATATATCGTTATTTCCAATACGATATTTGTTGATTTCAGAATTTGATATTGAATATAAGATGATATATTTTCTACTCAGAGCCTTGTATTTAATATCAAATTGCATTTTGGGTTTGTCGTGAATGGTATCTTTAATAATACTGTTCTTGAACCCAATGGGGTTAAGAAAATTAGAAACTGACTGGAGATTAGTTAAGTTGAATGGTTTCCTAGGTATTGATCTGATGTTGGTTTCGTCCTTCGGGGTTAACCCTTAGGGAATTGTTCTCTTACTAATTTACGGTTAGAGACTGATGGAATACGAATTGGGTTTGTTGTGAACTGTGTTTTAGCGACATTCATTCTTTGACCCGATTTACTGTCAAATGGGATTTGGAATTTATAAATCTTTTGTTAAGGTTTAAAGGAGATTTTCCAAAGTAAAGTTTTCCAATTTAACATATTAAATTGGAATTGAATGGAATTCGATTTGTGTAACGACCCAGCGGATTTTCAACCTTGAAAATCGACATAACACCTTTACCATATCTAATGTCGATCCTCCAAGCACTGAAAAACACTGGATTGTCATGAGAAAGAAATTAGAGGGTGAGAATAGAAAGAAAGAATGTTAGAATAGAAGAAAGAAGAAGAAACACATCAGAATTTCACAGCGGAACGAATAAAATATAATATCAAATCTCTTTATACAAAAGAACTGTATATACATACCAATCATCAGAGTATACATATATCAGTCACAGTGGAAAAATATCTGTATATAACTAGCGGCGAAGCCCCCTGCTTCTAGCTCCTGAAACTCCAAGCGAAACCTAACCTGGAATATACTCGGTCTGACCCGAGCACATTTGATTTAAAACAAAATACACCAGGTCAGTCTGGAATACTTTCAATGATAAATTCATAGAAAACACACTTGATTAACTTTGCAAAATCCTTTATGAAATTAAAAGGTAATAGTAAGACCAATCCACACATAAATACGGACAGTTTTTACCTTACTATAACCCAAAACAGTTTTGAAATCATAGCTTGCTCTGATATTATCATAATGTCTAAATACAAATAAATATCAATCTAGAGGAACGCTTGCATCTCACGCTCCCCATATATAGTATACAATAGAAAACCACGGCGCTTATTGGATATTGGATTCTGACCTTGACAAGGTATGGTTCCACCTGCCGATAGTGTATCTCTAGAGGCGAATACACTGGGTTCAACAAGAACGTCTTGCAACCCGACCCTCACATGACCGACCACTCATTTCGCTTGAGTGTATCGAATGTATATCACCGACGGTTGGGATCAGCAACCGCCACCCAAACAGGGTCAGCATCGAATAGATAAAGAAGCAATAGGAATTTCTCTAGATAGGTGATCATACATCCTAATGGGAGCGACCCACATAGCCATGTTGCCTGCCCGATTTTTTTCATTTCTCGGTTGATGAGGCTTGAGGCTAGAACTTTATCTCTAGAACATCAGGCCATCATTCACTTTGAATGCCACATCATCAGATCCGCCAGATCACACTTGATTGACGTCCACAAAAATACTCTAGTTTATTTGGCTAGAGAATAACCATTTCTCCGCCATCAACTATCATACGTTTGGAGAAATCAACTCATGTAATTCCTTTGGAAATACTCTGTCAGACATCCGTCCATACAAGTCATCCAGGAACATGATGAACCGAAGGTACTCTCCTAATGCATCTCATATAGGAATCACCCCATGAATCAGTAGCGAGAAGTCCTTGCAACCCGTGGATTTCAACCACGACAGAATCACAAATCAAAATAACTCTGGCTGCAGGCTAGAGAAATTCGACAAGTAGTCCTTCCGCTTATGAAGATCCACGGTCTTCACTTGCTCTGTCTTCAATCGACATCTTCACGTATTTGATGGTCGGAATGGTTTTCGAATATAATTCGATCCCGGACTTTCCGAACCAACAATCGTATTGGTCTGGTTTGATAGTCGGTGTTTTAACTATCAAATAACAATAGTGTGAACACAATAAGTTTTCTGATTCAGTACTTGGCACAACTCGACCTCTTTTAAAATATATTTAACCAAATTCCCTTTTGACTAACTTTAACTGATTTACTTTGATTGATTAACTCTAACTTGACTAACTTGACTTATTTAACTCGACAAACTTGACCTGATTACTCCTATTAACTAATACTTGACTTAACTCCATTCGCTCGACTCTAGATTGCAGCGATCACAATGGTTACGCCTGATTCCCTCAGGAAACATCCGACCGCCGTAGGCTATCTGCAGCCCTGCGAACTACGCTAGCAGTCGTACGCAATGGCAAATCTCCCTGAATAACTATGTTTGACTAACTCTATTTCGAATACTATATTCGATCAACTCTAATTGAATAACAAATGTTTAATATAATTGAAATCACTATTCTTACTTCTTTTGAAACTGATATTGCAATATTGTTAAATTTACAAATCTTGCATCAGAGTTTGATATTTCTTGTATCAGATAAACCAATTCATCACCTTCACTCACGTCAAACTAATACCGTTCCTCGATAATAGTGAAGCCAACCAAGTTGGGGTATTTTAGTTACCTCTCAGACCTTGATCGACCCGTTCTTACCTCAGAATAATATTAGTTCATCACTTAACCATTGATATTCAAATCTCGTTTACCATCTTGTTTCAAATTTGGTTTTATAACCCTTTCCTTGTATCCGAAAATTTCGTTCGATACTCTCTTTATTCCTTTAATTAAGTAATTCTTCAATAAACGCCACTTTTAAACTTGGAACATTATTTCACTAGTACCCTTGGGTTTAAATGAAAAACCCACATTCCAAAATCAATTCCCGTTTACAAATCTCGTTTTGAAAACTTGAGTTATAAATCCCTTTTTATAAAACTCTTATCGTTCTTTCGACCACTTATTGTCTTCTAATCACTTCTACTTGAATTTCAATTACTAACCATCACTTTAACTACTATTAACTAAACAATAGTAATTAACTTTACTATTAACTATATTAAGATAGTTAACTTGTTTACTTACCAAAAATAGTATAATTATCATTTGAAAAGGCTTAACAAATAAAGATCACTTTATTTACTCTAAACAATTCAATTATTTCCTTAATTTATAGTTATCCTAGGATTAACTAATATTTTACATTATTCATTAAACTTTAACGAATATTCAGAATAATTAAATCAATTTTTCCTTCAATTGTCCAATTTACCCAAACGGTCGGTTTTATAGACTGTACACATCAGTTAGCAGTTAACTGATTTCATTTGTCATTTCCCCTTCTTATATTACTTAAATAACTAAGCAAATTTGGAAACATCATTTAATTGTTCTAAAAACAATTAATTCCCTTTACCAAAACCGTAGGTAAATTCCTTGGATTTTCCAGCTTTATAACTTGTTTACATCACACGGTTTGGCTACGCAAACCATTTAAATAATTCTTTTATAAACTTGATTAAAATATTTATTTGTAAACTTCTAATTTAATTATCTATACAAAATCACTGAAAAACTTCAATTCAGTTTAAAATAATTTATAACTTTAAAACTGCGTTAATTTCCCGAACAGTCAACTAACGTCAGAAACAACACATTCTTAGACATTCACTGTCAATTACCAAATCAACACGGTCAGTTGATTTTAACACATCACGGGTGAATATTTATTCAACCATACAACCAAGTTTTGGTGTCAGTCAGGGTGAACAACTCATATATAAGCACAACAAACAAATATACAGTTTATTTGAAGAATCCGGTCGGATCCCTCCAACCTGTATTTCTCTGCATCACAGATGTCAGTTGATAAAAATATACGAATAAATAAACAACTGCAACCAATCAGACAATAACAACCAATTGCATCCAACGCATCCAATCAACCAATTTAAACTGTTAACTGCAAAATATATTTTACTGTGAATGTACCACATCACAGGATTCCAGAAGGTTTGAGAATTAACTCACCTGAGTTTATTCTGATCGACGGTTGACGCGTTTGTTGCTTTTATTTTGGGACGACCGTTCAAAATTAGCTGAATTTTCAACAGTGTCGGATTGACTCCTAGTCAGTGCCATCGGATAGGTCTCGTCCCTGCGATCCCAACGGATCCAGTTTCGCTGAAATCCGTTATCGTATGAGAAAGTTACGTTGATTCGAAGTTTGATATAATATACGATAATTAAACTAACTAATTTACATATTAATTAAATAAATTAAATAATTACCTTAATTAATCTTTATTATCCGCCACGTCATCCTCAACTAAATCCAAAAACGCGGTTTCTTTTACTCTTTCTTCCTCAACCCGTTGGTCTTCAATTTCCTGACGCCCGAACAAAACTCAGACATCATCAACCGATCATCGCGCCGCCTAGGAGGAGCTGGACCACCTGCGCCTTATACCACTGTGACCGTCGTATTGAGAACCCCCTCCACCGGAACCGCCATGGCCTGAAACCCAACGACTGCCGTGAAATTCCGCCTTGAACGGAAATCGTTCATCTCCCTTTTGCCGCCGCCACGCCTCGAGTTGGCCAACCTGACCACCGCCAATCGAACGGTGCCACCACCCAGCTCCATTTCCCCCTGGTCCACGACGGCCCCAACCCATCACCTTCAGAGTCCAGCAGGAACAATTCCGACTACCCCGGCGCCTCAAACTCCGGCTTCAACGCATTACTCTTTCCCGCTGTAAATCCGGACTCAGCCCCTCTGCATCTGAGATTTTCCTCGAACTCTTCTTCGCTGCTGTGAGGCAAAAGCCGCCACAAACTCCGTCGATCTCTCCAACTGTTACAAAGTTGAACAGCCGCATCCAGCAAATGTACCATTGTTTCGATTTGAGAAAGTTTATATGAGTGGATCTTGTTTTCAAAGCTCACCGTGTATATATATTATCATGGCGGAAAACGTTTTCTAGATATAAAGAATGGAGAGGTTCACACTATTCATATACACGGTGAAGTGAGGGGATAAGCACGATGTAATATCCTATATTGGGTAGCCTGCTCTTAGATGGATTAGCGTGGTACGCTTTCAACTCGAGTTTTCAATCAAAATATAAGCTGTCCCTTATAGTAGATGAAATAGGTGCATGGTCTTTGTACAATTAGGCATGCGGTCTTCAGTATGAGTTGGCAGGCTTATTGGAAAAGAAATAAAACCTAAGTGTAGGCTGCTCTGTAAGTTGTCGTGGTAGGAAAGCTAGAGCTTTCTTTTCTACCTTTCAGCACTTTAGGTGGGATAGACAATAGTGTGTAGGCAGGCCTCATTGTTCTAAACGGTGCAGTATATTATCATTTCCACGATGTAAATTAGACGTGGTTAGGCATGTGGGAAGATATTTGGTGGCTGTAGGCTTCATTTTAGGTTTGCAGAAACTTTGCTTGATCAACGAAGAAAATACAAGGTAGGCTGAAGAGGTTTGATAGCTCGGTGTACCACGTAAATTTTCATCATATATATTAACTTAGGCCTTAAGTTTTGTTTACTTTATATATATATATATATATATATATATATATATATATATTTCGCTGTTAGGCTCAACTTAGGGTGGCGACGAATAGAGGTTGACCTCTTTACAATAAGTTTGATTTGATTTCAGTGACCGTGACAAATGATCTTTTAATTTTAAAGTTAAACGTACCATGTTATATAAAACTCTGTCCGCATATGACTTGCTATAGACAACAATAAATATATCGTTGCGCCCAGCAATGTGCCACGACCCCAAAAATATCATAATATCGATAGATTAACTTATATTATGATACCTCAAAATGTTGATATAGGGTGCAAAATACTCCAAATAAAAAGTAGCTTATTTTACAAAATAAAAATTACAGTAAAATTCTATAAATTAAATTATAACTACGCCTCAAAGGACTTGTTCAAATTCGAAGCCAAATTGATACTCAAAATATTTAAAAACCGTTATTTTATATAAACGCAACGCTATATATATAAAGGAATTCCTGGCGCTGTTTTTCTGAGAATTTGATTTGGACATAAAACAAAATCTACACGATGAAAACTGGATTTTTCTCTGCCGTTGGAAAGATATCGTCAAACCGGTCCCGACGTTTCTTATTTCGAGGAAATTCGACTTATTTTGAACCCGGTACGACCAATTGAAGTTCGAAACGCCAAAACGTGAACTGTCGCGCCGCTGCAGCTCGTTATTTAATTAAATTATAAACCATATATATTTAATTGTCGTTTCAAGTCGAAATCGTCGCTATTTTCCAATATAACCACCATTTGACCATTTTAAATTTCCCGGTCAAATTATGTTGCCAATTCCACATTTTCCAATTATTCTGGAAATTAAAATATTATTTTATTATTTATTTAAATAATATATTCCAACATAATCGTTAAATTCGAACCAATATTTTAAATAAATAAAATATTTAAAATAACCCAAATAAATAGGCAGAAAATACGAGTCGTTACAATTTGATAATAATCAAAGTGAACTTCTGTGGAGGAAGACTGTTAATACATATGGAATTTAAGAGGCATTGCCATTATTCCATTTATATTATTGGTCGGATATGGAATTTGATATCGATTATATATCGATTTTTTTTCCATGAAGATTCCATAATTAATAGAATGTGATTTGGGTTGTCGCGAATGGTATCTTTAATAATACTATTCTTAGACCCAACAGAGTTAAGAAAATCAGAAACTAACTGGAGGTTAGTTAAGTTGAAATGGTTTCCAGGGTATTGATCTGATATTGGTTTCGGCCTTTGGGGTTAATACTTAGTGAATTATTCACTTGCTAATTTATGGTTAAAGGCTGATGGAAAAGAATGAGATTTTGGGTTTATCATGAACCGTGTTTTATATGACATTGGTTCTTTAACCCAGTTAAAGACAGGATATGATTTCCTAAGTTAAACAATCGTTAATATTGATTTTTGGGAAGATTAAAACCAAGTGGAGTTTTAATGGATATTTAAATAAATTGAAATGATATCCAAAGGAAGATTAGAGAATAAATTTTAAAGAATTTATCTTTGATAAAATTAATGGGAACCTTTCCCAAAGTATAAGAATATTTGAATGAAACAATATTCTGAATTGGAATGAGGCGTATGTTGTGTTTTTATAAGCACTTGTTTATTATATACACGAGTTATTCAGAAAGACTAGGTTTATCCCATTCTAAATAACTGATTCGACGATATGTCAAGGATGAAGACGGTGGTTAAACACTGGAGGTCTTCACATCGTTTGGATGATTACTGAGGTCTTGATTGGGCTGTACACCCAAGGCGAGGTAATAAGTGGTGATCGTCCTGATGTACTTGGAGATCGACGGATATGCGAGGGCCTCTCCCCTGTATTGGACATATGGGGAAGGAATAAGGTGCCTCCGATTTTGTTCAGGCCCAGAACAAACTTGTAAATGGATGTGTGTCTGACACTGGATTTCATTCTGTGTGATTGATAGACATCGGTTGTATAGCGTGAATTGCCTGTGTGGCATGCTGAGATGCAAAGGATTAAGGCTTCTGTTGAAAAGCAGAGTCTAGTGGTTGATGATCAAAGCACGGCATTAATATAGCGTAGCTTTGTGTGGCATTAATTCGCGAGCTTCACATCCCGGTGTGAACCAGAAACTGGAGGGAGGGCATGCGTTTCCTTCTAGCTAGGAGTGGTGTCAACGGTTTACACGCCCTGACATTTTACTTATGTGGATGATGTATTACGAGGCACAATGGTTATATCGGTCGATCCGGGACCGTTGGAGTCATTTGGCTCATTTACGCCCCATAGGGCGGGGAAACGCATTGTTCAGGCATTATAATCCACATCGAGTGGACCGGCCCTTAAGATCTAAGGTGCAGTTGCGGCTGTTCCAGAGACATGGGCTAGATTGTCTTGAAGCGGTAAGGACGATCCCTTGCCTTGGTTCACAGATGGAAATCCAACTTCTAATACGATATTTTACGGTTTTAATTGTAAACCTATATAGGGCGACATAATGGTATGAGGCACTTATGCCGTCTATGATTGATACTTATGATTGAAATTGTTTTGACACTGTACACTTATAGTAATAATAAAAGATGAAATTTCACGTACCAAGCATTTTTGGCTATTATAAGGTAAAAACTCTATCCTCCGGCTTGCGTTGCATTGTGTGATGGGACCTGAGTCTTTTATTAGCTTCATTATTCTTTATTTAGCGTTGCGTTGTTGTTTTATGCACTGGTGTTCTTGGGAGGAAACCCGTTCCGTGTTATACGTCGTGGTCCCTGGATTTACCTGACTTTAAAATAAAGATTAATAACTATTTTATTTCTCCCACCAGTCACATGACTGACCTGGAGTTTATTGTTTTAACCAAAACTCTAGGTGCCCCTATTTTCCGCACAGGAAGCTAGTAATTTTGGTTTTGCAGATTTATATTAACAGGATCCTGGTTTACAGCTGGAATGATATTCAGAAAGCTCTGTATCTGTATATTCCTTTCAGTTTTGTTTTGTATTATTTTTCCGCTGCATTGTAAATTTTAAATCTCTGATATTTATCGAATGTATATTGTTTATTCATACTCTGTATATTCTTGTATTCTGATGGAATTTTTCTAATAAACAATGAAATGTTCTTCTGTTTGTGTTCTGATTCGCCTTGTCCTCAAAGCAATCCGTTCTTCCTCTTCTCTTCGGAGACCGAGGAAGTTCTGGGTCCTTACATCGGTCGGTTCGGAGCAAAATTCTACTATAATTAAGGATTAAAATCGTGTTCATGTCTCATTAATACTAATAAAATACATTGATGCTCACACATATAAAAGTTCCTATGGAGATATTTAATTTATACTTTCCTATTTTAACGCATTTAATATGCTACTTGATACGAATTTGATACATATTAATAATACATTTTTTTGCTAAAGCATATTAATAATACGATTATGCTAATAAATAATAGTAGATAAATGTAAATCAAGTGCACATGAATAAACGTCCTAATTCATTTGAGACATCAATCCTAACAACATAATCATGGTATACAAGTTTATTTCCCTAACTTCATCACATGGCATAGATATGCAAACTCAATTCAACAAATAATAAGGAAATAACATCATATACATAAAACTTGTAACCATAGTTTGAATGATTATTTCAATAACAAAAGACATACAAGGTGCAATAATTCAATTATATATGTAAAACTTTCTTTTTGGTACTGTTTCACTTTTATATGTCTTTATATTCAAATCTTACGAGTCTAGTGATTTTGTGAATAATACATTCAAATGATCTACTGAAAATAGATGCTTAAACCTATTAGATCCACAATACTCAAGTCTTATGCTTTAGTATACACAAATATAAATATCTGTAACAAACAAGTGAATCAATTTTTTTTTTGAAATTGTACAACACTCAAACACTTATCTTTCATTACATTAATAACAAATCCCAAAATACAACAGTGATTGACCATTTCAGCAAATAATAAAAATAAGGAATTTGGAGGATTTGTATTATTTTGTTTTTTGGTTCAAATCCAAATTTCTTTAGATATAATAATCCAAATTTACACTAACAAGATATAAGGAATAACAAACCCATATAATTTCCACTCATAAAGATAGAAACGGGACGAATAGTGGTTCTAGTGTATAATCTATCAAAAATCTGGTTTTTAGCCTTCAAACCAACGTACTCCAATTTCTCCTAAAATATATATACAAGAATCAGATTTACAATCTCATATACATATACTATACTTAATTTCAGAATCTATTTATGAATTTAGATTAGAAAAAATAGAATACAATTTAGAGGAAGAAAAGAATCCAAACTATCTTCTAGAATTAAAAAATAGAGGAGAGACATAATGGAGGCGCAGAGTAGAATAAGGTGTAGGGTTTAAGGAGAGGCTAGGGGGTCTATTTATAGTTGCTAGTGTGTATATGGATCGTAGGATTAGTTTTATTTAATTTGGACAGTCCATTTGAAGCGAAACTATATATATCCATGAAAAAATAAGCCTTCTTCACCATCACCCTTAAGGGAGGTTGACCCCCCTCTATAGGGGCGGTTGACCCGTCTTTTGGGATAGGGCCGAGAATTTTATTTCCTTGTCTTTAATTTATATTAATTACTTTATTAAACTAATTTTATTATTTTCTTTTCTTGTTTATTCCTGTCGACCTTTGTGTTGTGTGTGTATATATATACACAAAATTTCAAATCTTCGAGGAATATTCCATCAAGCCAATCAATATTTAATTATATTATAGATTTATATTTAATCAGTTTAAATTTCAAACCTTATATGTGTATATTTTATATATAACTTGTTTTATTAATAACTTCTTCATACGAACTCCGTTTTCAGTAAATAAAATATGAAAACAAATTAGAATCTCACCGCGAATACAATAGTAATATTTTCATGGACTGATTCTATCCAAAATTCTTATTTTTTGCTTATTAATTTATTACTATAAATCCTTAATTTAATTATCTACATCTATCTAGGATATATTTTTACGGGGTGTTACCGTAACATCCACCTTTATACTCGCGTTAGCCAAGGTCAATGCAAGCAACGATGTCGAATAACCCGAAGAATAAGGTTGTTTAGGAGCGACCAACTGTATATTAGCTTTTAACCAGTGTTAAACATGTTAGATAATACGTTTTTGCTTTTCAATTCTCACGTAGAAATCCAACACATTTAATTCAGTTTCAAATCTACTACACAATGGCCACATATAATTCAGAATATAAAATACATAACAGAATAATCAAAGTCAGACGCAAAATTTCATATCACGAAGGCAGAATAAATATGAATAATAACACTATAGTGTATACATAGAAGCAGTGGCCAAACAAGGTCCACTATACAACAAAAGAGTAGACAGTAATACATGCCAAAAGAGTGTGAATGCATAAGAGTCACTGTCTCATATACATTTAAACATAAACTACAACATTAGTGTAGTATGCCAAAATAAAGAACTGGATCCTCCTAGAAGTCACGTGGAAGCACCTACAACACTCGGGTTTGACCGGAGTGTTATTTGTAAGAAATAAACAATAAACGAATCAGTCTAGCCGCACTTATCTCATAAAATGGCACATAATAAGAGATATAAAGAAACGTAGACACATAAATATATAATAAAAGCGAACACACATAAATGTGGAACTCAATAATGTCTACAATATATCTCATAAATTTATAAGGGAGCTATAAAAGAATATCTCATCCAAAGTTATATAGCTACTCATGGAAATGATAAATTATATCAAATCAACACGAAAATTGACAACACATATGTCAAAGAAGCCCAGATTGATAAGTTAATATCAATAAACTAAGACTGATAAATGAAAATCAATAAAATCTCAAATTTTAGAAAAGCAAAACCAAAAATCAAGAAATCAAAAAGAAAACAAAGGGGTAGGCCTTGAGATGGGAGTCTGAAGACTCAACCTGGGAGTCCGAAGACTCAACCAAGATGAGATGCGATCTCTAGGTAGCTAGCCTATGTGTTGAGCCGAAGCTCCGAGATAGCCCGAAGGCCTACCGGTCGCGACCCCGATAAGGTTTGAACCGAAGTTCCTAGAACGGTCCAAAGGTCGTCAAAAACAAAAATCCATAGTAACGAACCGAAGTTCCTCAAAATGATCCGAAGATCACCAATAATCAAAATTGATCAAGTATAGTGTAAACTACACCAAGTTGGTAAATATAAGAGTTGAGCTACTTGTCCCATAACCACTTGCTCTACTCGAATATTTACGAACAAGTTGTATATTCCACTAGAAATATGAAACAATCATTGCCATGGTTTTCAATCGAACGAGTCCAAGAATTAACCATCAAAGCAAATGCAAGGGTTCATAGTCCTTGTTTTTACTAAGGCGTTTAGTTAGATTTCTCATATGAACAAGAAAAAGGTTTATAAAATATATACTAGTAGATTAGAAAACGATTTATCAAACGATTTTATAAAATAACTTCGTATAATGAACTAAGATTGGAAACCATTTTGGTTAAAGAATTTGGTATCTACTAATAATATAAAACCTTTTTATATATAGTTTCGAAGTGGCAAATCTCGTATAATAATGATCGAAATAACGATCAAACTAAGAATTCACGTTTTTATAATGTAAATTAATTGTCATGAATGTCAGTCATAAATTCATTCACAACGAATAAATAAAAACTCCATAAATTCTGAGCCGTAGAAATCTGTGAAGCAGAGATACTGAAAAGTCACAAAAAAGCCGAAATGGGCCGATACTCGGCTGGGAAAGAGCCTGAATGGGCCTAACTATTGAACGCGGTCCTCACTGGTCAACAGTAAAAAAACAGGATTCAGACTTCTGAATTAAAAATTCAAACGTCTGAATTTGCATTTTCCTGAAACAACAAGGATACAGTTCATTTTTGAGCAATTTCAGACGTTTGAATTTTTTTGACCGGACGTCTGAATTAAAATTCAACTTCTGAATTAAAATATTTAGACATCTGAATTCTGTTCCTCTTGTTTTTATAATTATTCGTAAGTCAAACGTCTGACCTATAATACTCAGATGTTTGAATCTGTGCCTGGGCACAATTTTGCATAGAAAACATGCTCAAAATGATATCAACACATGCCCGTAGGCTTGTAATGTTTCCTATGCAAAACTGAAGCATCCAAGGCTTGCCAAAGCAACTTATATGACCCAAATTCACATGCACACTATGAAGCACAATGGGAATCAATGAAAAAGAAATTAAACTCATAAATTGGAAATGTTAAAGCATAAACCAATCAACATGACCAAATACACAATTCATAAGCAAAATATACGTTCCAAGAGCACACTAGACAAGCATGAATGCTTGAGGCATAAATGTGAGCTCATAGGAACACACCTTTGGTTATTGCAATAGAAGAGATGAATGAAGACTTTGCCAAATCAACCTCTCTTCGAATGTGACACACAATTCTTCAATCTACACATGGATATACCATGTTTCCAAAGAATTAGGTTTAGGAAATCATACGGATTGAAGAGAAATTGGGTTGGAGAAGATAGAGATTGAGCTTACCTCTATTTCTCTATGGATTTACATTTGATTTCAACATGAATTGGATTTCTAAGATCAAGCTAGGGCTTAGGGAATTTTAATTTCCCTTTCCCTCTCCCCATTTCTAATTTTGTGGAGTACGATGAAATGAATGAAGGAGGAGGTTGTTGTGGGAGCTTTATGGGTGAGATAGGTTTGCCATTCCAAACCCAAGTCCAAAGTCCAAATTTTGACTTGCTCGAAATATATCGATGTTTAGAGTCAAAAAGGTTGTAAACGATGATACAGACTCAATGGAAGTGGTTTCGAGTCCAAATTCATCCATACGCAAAATGTGACTTTTCGGACACATACTCGATTAAAGATTAATGATGCTATATTTAAATAAAATATTTAAATATATTATCATAAAATATGCGAGTTGTTACAAACTTCCCACCTTAAAGAAATTGTGTCCTCACAATTATTTAAGGAAAAACTCATTATAGATAAAAACCCATCATTAACACAATCTATATAAAAATAGATTTACTCAAAAATTCAAATTCGAGTAAAACTTTAACTTTGATTTAAAAAACACTATATAACTTAAGTTTATACATGTATAATGTTCAAATAAAAGTCACGAACATATACGAGAAACTAACTTATTTTTCCCATAAGTGTCTTTGAGAAATTAGAATTTTCTTTCTCAAATTATATATTTTCTAAACCTCAATTTTTATAATTAATTAGATTTTAATTGCAAACTACCTTGTCATGATTTTTTCTAAAAATTTAGTTTAGACATATCTCAAAATTTGCAAGATGAAATTCAAATATTTTTCTTTCACTAGAAATCTATAATCTAATCGATCCAGATCTTTCTTGTTTCAAAGAATCCCGATTTATTTTGGATCCTATACAATAAATTGAATTTTAGATCTCAAAATCATGAACTACCACTATGCGAAAAGCTCATTTTAATTAAATTTAATTAATTCGTTTAACGTTCAGTAAGTTTATAAATTATAAACCTATACTCTTACATTTTCAACACAAACTAATTAATCAAATTAGAGTGTTGGAAATATCGATTATCCAAAATCGTCGAACATTCCTTATCATGTTCTAGCTAGAAAATTTATCCCTTATAAAATTTCTTAGAAGTATTTTAGCTTACAAAATTTTCTTACATTGAATAGGATGTATATATTGGTCATATATATATATATATATATATATATATATATATATCCCATTCACAAGGATAAGCGATCTCGTTGGGGAAATAAGATCAAGAAATAAAAATCCGGGTTATACACCCTAAATAGGAAATATTAGCACATTATCTAATATTTCAAAAATAAATTGGAAATTTTAGGTTTCCAATAAACCCCAAAAATCTCAAATTTGAAATGTTAGCACATCCTCTAATATTTCAAGAACAACTTCTGAATCATGTAAACATGATAAATGGTAGAGGTTGAAAGAATTCCATCAAGCTTGAAAACTTTTGGTTTTCAAATACAGAAAAATATCACCAACCAAGATGAGGTTAAATACATCAAGTTATGACCTCAAAAATTTGTATAATTAGTGGGTGAAAAATAAAACTAGAATATTTGTTAGCCATAATGACAATACAAACACAAACATAAAGGATTGGTGAAAATTGATCGCTACATCAAAAAGTAAAATGACTATAGCACAATAACTTACCGAATTAATCATCAATCCGAAATAAGGAATTTACTAAGCTTGTCGTGGTCGTAAAGCTAAAATATTCCATTGTATTTCTCCACAAATGGCTCCCTTTTATCCTTAGTGGTCGGTCACTAAGGAAATAATCAAATAAATAGATCGAGCCAAAATGAAAAACAAATTTTTAAACTTAATTACCTATAAAGGAGGTCATCATAGAATGGATGTAAGGATCCCAAAAAGTCGTGAGTAATGTGAAATACAAAAACATGTCTTCTCTAAGGTCATTCTCATTGTTATGGGAATTCATAAAATAAAAGGAAGCTAACGAATCTAAATTAGAATTGTTAAGAACAACAAAAACCAGTCTCATAGATGGGGGATGTCGAAGATGGATGATATTCTCAGAAAATAATATGCGGACCTCATAATGGATAGGTCAATCCATCCTGAGAATCACCATGAAGCTAAAGCAAACAAGATATGCAAATAAGCATGGAAATAATGGCCGCATAAAGAGAGTTAATCATCCGTAAAAATATGATTTTTTTTTTTAAAATCAACCAAAATTAGTCTCAAGAATAATTTCTCAAAGGAATAACAACTTATTGCAAATTTGATCTATCAAAATGCTAAACCTAATTTAGTATACGAAAGACAAAAGGTGGGAATTCATGCAAGATCCCCAATTACAAAAGCCCGGAGATCGAAAATTGAAATTCGGAAACAAGAGACTAAGATCAATAAGAAAAATATAACTTATTGCTTTTCAAAAGAAGATCTGAGATAATTTCCAATGAAAAAATCGAATCGCCCAAGTTCTAGAAATCACTCAAAGATATCTAGAAAAGTGTAAAATGAAAAGACACTGAAATCATAACAAGTGCGAGCGTATAAATCCATAAATAAAAAATGTTATTCAAAAATGGTTTCATAACACGAAAATGGATACACCTCCATAAATGGACACATAAGTAATTCGTGTCATCGATAAATAAAGAGAACCTATAAATTACATAAATCACTATATAATCACAAATACTTCGAAGTCCTCAAAGCAATGTAAATATATATAAGGTAGTCATCACGAAAATGGTGAATTCATGAATAACACAAAAACATATAAACAATATGAAGTGGATCTGAATTGACTACAATGGCCTCGACAAGGTCGCTGACACCTCCCAAAAGCAGTTTCACCTTTACGATAAGGTTACTGACATCGTTCAAAAGCAGTTTCACCAGCCACTAGATTGTAAAACATAAATTCTCTACAAATGATCAAAGGATCAAAGCCATAAAGTGATTATCAACGATCAACAAAGAAAGCGTAATTTACACTAAGCTAGTAAATAGGCGAGTTTAGCCAAATGTCCCATAACCACTGACTTAACTCAAATATTCACCAATAAATTGCAAACTCTACTATAAAACACAAAATGATCATAGAAAAATTTGCAAAAGGCATAGCCCAAAGGTTACTTAAGAAAGCTCAAAATAACCATCATAGCCAAGCATAAGAAGAATGTAAATCAATTTAAACAATTCTTACTTAGAAATATTAAAATAAATCTTGATGATGCTGCAGTCAGCACCAGCATTATTTTTTTTAAACATACCAAGATAAACATAATGAAATTTAATTTCAATTGACCAAGTATGAAAATTAACCGATAAAGTAAACGCAAGTGTGTCGACCCACTCGTTTTTACCAAGACACTTAACTAAATTCCTCATTCAACCAAAAAGACGAAATCACTTGTTTAAAACAAGTAACACTCAAAATAAAAATATATAATACTCAATCATTACCCAAAGAAAACTAAAGTCATCTCGATAGCAAAATGTATGGGTAATGAGAACTCAAGGTAGCATATAAGAATTTTCACGAAGCATAGGTTTGGAAAATTTAAATGCTTATATATAAAACAAGCGCCCTCTAATTCCTAAGGACATGACATCCTTAAGTTCCTTTGATGTAGAGAAGATAGATGGCCACAGTTTCTAAAGAACTCAAATCTCAAATGAGATGATCATGGTAATCATCATCATAAAGGATAAAGAGGATGGTACCCTTATAAGCATCGGTTTCCTTACCAAAATAAGATATCTCAAATTCATAGTTAAAAATTCAAACTATGAAAGTTCTAAAGCATATATACGATGGTCACATATATCCCATTCCCAAATTATTATTTTATAAAAATCCTTAAGGTTACAAATTAACAATAAATACAAATGATTTGTGTAATAACCTGGAAATCTGGGCCAGTTTAAAATTTTTGTTTTGGCAATTTTAGCGAATTTTGAACATTTAAAATGGATTATTTTAAATAAAATCGACGTGAAATTTATTTTGAATATAATTCGAACGTATATATTTATACACGTCGTCGTTTGAATATAAATATTTATATATAATTATAAAAGGAATTGAAAATGGCGCGGTAGTTCGATAATTCGATTTCAAACTTCAATTGAACGTACCGGGTGCAAAACAATCCGGATTTTAGTGAAACCAAAAACATTAGGATCTAATTGGTGATACCTTTCCAACGAATCCGAAAAATCGAAATTTCATAGCGGGAATCAAAAGATATGTCCAGTTGAAAAATTCTGAATAGTCGCTATGGAATTCAGGCCCTTAAAAATGGACATTTTGCAAATGACCTCGGATTTCGACGAAAACACTTTTGTTGGGTCCGCAGTGTCAAATTATTGTTAGATTCCAAATTTTATAATTTTTCGAATCAATATGTGAGCGTGGCAAAGGAAAACGCGTTTGACCAGTTTCAGTTGATTTTAATCGACTGGAAAATGGCCATTTTTCCAACGGTCTCAGAATTCGACGAAACTAGTTTTGTTAGGACCGTATCGTCAATACGAAGCTAGAAAATATTTTTCTGCAATTTATAGAGTTAGTCTGTGACCCCGGTAATTTGGAATGTACGTTTAAAATTCAATATAGTGATTTAAATGTAAATTTAACGGAAACTGATTGTAACAGCCGAATCAGCTTACGATACATATCCCATTGTGTTCGGAATGGGGGTGAAACGTTATGGGCGACAGGCGCTGGGCCTCGTTTCGAGGTCGAAATAAAAAGTCAACTTTTTGAAATTAAAGTAAATAAATAAATAAAAAAATAATATTCTCCCCCCTTTTCTCTCCTATACCTCCAGGCCCCCCCCCCCCCCCCGGTCAGTTCATTTAATCAAAGAGGAAAAATAAAATAAAAAATAAAGGGGGGGCGATCAACGGGGCTTCACCGCCGCCCAGGGCGTGCGCCACCGCCGCGCCGCCATCCAGGATGGCCGCAAACCCCCCCCCCCCCCATCGCAGCTCTCTCCTTCCTCCTCCTTCCTGCGCTCGCTACTCCCTCCTCTGCTGAATTGAACCGCCGCCTCCCTCTGGACCCACACCCGACCACCGCAGCCCCCAACCCACCCAACTCCGACGCCTACACCCCTGCCGCGCCCTCCTCAAACCACATCCGACCCACTCAGGTCCACTCTGACGCAATGTGGCCTCCTCCGATCGAAAGTGAGTGTTTTAAACTTTATTTTTAGTTTTAATTAAGTTAATGTAGGAAAAATCTGATTTTCTTTATATGAATAGCGAGAAGTAAAAGACGTGATTTTTGCATTGTAAAAATATAATCTTTGACGAGGTAAAAATATAGTCTTTACTATATAGCGATTATAAAAATATGATTTTTATATTTTTAAAGTATTAAAAATATGATTTTTATATTTTTAAAGTATCAAAAATATAATCTTTAGTATATAGAAGATGTAGAAATATGAATTTTGCTCAAATAGGAAAGAGTATATTTTAGAGAAAAAAATAGGATTTTTGCTTTCGTGAAAGTCCGGATTTTCAACATCTAAAAGTTCGGAATTATATATTTGAAAAGGCGAAAATTATATATTTGAAAAGGCGAAAATTATATATTTGAAAAGGCGAAAATTATATATTTGAAAAGGCGAAAATTATATATTTGAAAAGGCGAAAATTATATATTTGAAAAGGCGAAATCTTTATTTTTATAAAGGCGAAATCTATATTTTTAAAATTCAATTTTTATATATTGAATCACATAGTAAAAATTCGATTTTTATATACTGAATAACGAAGTAAAAATTCGATTTTTATATATGTAGTGACTACGGGCAACGAAGGTGATAAAAAGGCGAGAATGAAGAAGATTTCTATAAAAGAAGAGTCAAGATGAGTGGATAGCTTTCGGTGAGAACTTCTCACTCAAATTCTCTTTTTCTAGTTATATATATACTAGGATGCAGACGGTGCTTAGTAGCACCCGACACCCGTCATCCACAGACCATGGATGGCTTGTTTGTTTAATTGTTTGGATGTGTAGTTGGTTAGTTCATTTGGTTTGAATTGAATTGTTTGGTGAAATGAAATTGATTTGATTGATGTGTGAATGGCGTGGGCCTTCACTAGACCGGGGATAAGGCTAGGCCTTGTCCCGTTTCTAGTATCGTGCCGTTATGCCGCCGAATTTTTCTAAAATATGTTAGAAACATAAAAATATCATTTTATTGAATAAATGAACTGAATAGAAATTCATGGGTTAAAATAAAGTGAATAAATGAATATTTATAAACAAATCGGCCGATTTGTTTATATACACTGATTTGACTGATATCGATTGGGTCGATAAATTTTACACGTCGCCCAACTGCACAACTAAAATCTGTGTTTGATTGTTTGAAACCCCACACGGGTGTTGGGATGAAATTTGAAGTTCACTCATCCTGATTGATTAAATATGTCGATCGGTCGATTGACAGGCTGTTATAAGCGTCAGATATCTATATTTGATGCTTATACAGTGTAGTGCACTTTGGTTGATGGTTGATTATTTTTCAATGCTATTATATACGTGTGATGTATGAAAATCCATATAATTAACATTATATGGTGATTGATTGGGCCTCATTCCAATCGGGAAAATAATGAATATTATAAAAGAAAATTCATGTGTTGAATATAAAAATAGTCATGTGTTGACGATGATTATGGGTTGAAACTATTCATGTGTTGAGTGAAATATTTTAAATAATAAAAATTACATCTTTATCATATTTACGATTAGAATCTACTTCACGGTGGAGTCTAATTAAAATCAAACGATAGATACCATAGTTTTATAAAATATTTTACATAACAAAAATAGTGATGTGTTGACAGTACTCATGTGTTGAGATTAGCCGTGTGTTGAAAGAAATATAAATTCATGTGTTGAATGGGATAAATATTCATTTGTTGGATAGAATAAAGAAGTTTTGAAAATATAAAGCCGCGTTGATTAGAGATGCGTTATTTTGACGCGAACGATATTTATATCGATTTTATTCGTTGAATAATGAATATTGAAAAGTGATTTCAAAATTTAAATATTTCGAAATGAAATTCAAATTGAATTAGATTAAAATTCGAATTGAATAGGAAACGAATTCGAATTGAATCAAATAGAAACGAATTCAAATTGAATTAGATTAAAATTCGAATTGAATAGGAAACGAATTCGAATTGAATCAAATAGAAATGAATTCAAATTGAATTAAATTGAAATTGAAATTGAAATTTAAAACGAACTGAAATTGAAATCAATTTGAAACGAATTCGAATTGAATCAAATAGAAGGTAAATTCAAATTGAATTAAATTGAGACAAATTTGAATTCGAATTAAATAAAATTGAAATGAATTCGAGTTGAATTGAAATCAAATCGATTTGAAATTGAATATAGAAGTTGAATTGTTTTAGAAACGAATTTAGAACTATTTATAAAATACGTTTTAAAAGGAAATCGACGAAATATATAATATATATATATATATATTATATATTTAATGGCCTGAATAGAACGCGCCGCGCCGCGGCAGTTCGTGAATTTCGACCATTTATTTCAAACGGACATTGCGGGAGATCCGACCGTCGGATTCTCCTAAAACCGGAACCGTTGGGTTCGTATCGAAAAGAGCTTTCCAATGAATATTAGAAATTTGAAATCTAACGATTGGATTTGGAATTATGTCCAAATCAAATTCGAAAAAGGTCGCTGTAAGTGCAGTTCGATGGCCGTTGATGGAAATCGACTGTACGGGCCTTGATAAAATTATTAAAAATATCGATAATTTGTGTAAAATTATAATATGTGAATTGGAAAGAATTGGGCTGGAAAATTCCACATTAGAGGATAAAAATAGATTTTTATCGAAATGAACTAGTTTTGAACTAGAATTAAAAACAATTTATTTTTGAAATAAATAAATTGAATTTGAAAGTGATTTTAAAAATAATCAATGTTCCCAATTCGTGGATTGGACTGGAGTTGAATCGAAATTATCTTCGGAATATTTCGATATTGGATTTCGTGACTATACAGATATTGTTATGGGAATTTGAAAGATATTTTATATCGTTATTTCCAATACGATATATGTTGGTTTCAGAATTTGATATTGAATATAAGCCGATATATTTTCTGTTCAGAACCTTGTATTTAATATCAAATGTGATCGTGGATCGTGTTTTAGATGACATTGGTTCTTTAACCCAGTTAAAGGCAAGATGTTGATTTTTGAAAGGATTAAAACTAAGTGGAGTTCTAATGAATCTTTAATTAGATTAAAAATGTAAATTGATAATTTAAATTATCAAATCTGAACGGTGATCGAGAATGGAGTACCACCAGTTTTAATCCAAAGCGATAGTTAAATCTTTAATTAGATTTGAACGTGAAATGGTAATTAATTTTACCAATAACACCGTGGTGTTAGATGTGGAGTGTTGCCAGTTTTCTCCATGGGATATATAGGTTGGGATTGGGAAATAAAATAAATAATTACTTCGGTGTGGTTCGTTAATCCCGACTAGTTTGAAATGATATCCAAAGGAAGATTAAAGAATAAATTTAAAAGAATTTATCTTTGATAAAATTAATGGGAACCTTTCCCTAAGAATGTGATTTTGTGAGTAAAAGAATATTCTGAATTGGAATGAGGCGTTCATTGTGTTTGTGTAACATTTGTTAATTATATACGTGGGTTATTCAGAAAGGCCGGGTTATACCCATTCTGAATAATCGATTCGACGAGATGTCGAAGATGAAGACGGTGGTTGAAGACCGGAAGTCTTCACATCGTTTGGGTGATTACTGATGATCTTGATTGGGCTGTACACCCAGGATGAGGGAATCAGTTGGTGATCGTCCAGACGTACCTGGAGATGGATGGATATGCGAGTAAAGTGCCTCCGGTTTCGTTCAGACCCAGAACGAACTTGTAAATGGATTGTGTGTCTGACATTGGATTTTATTCTGTGTTGATTGATCTCTATTAAATATACATCTGTTTGGCGGCAGAGAATTTATTCTCTTGCTTAACGCCCTTCTCTGAGACGTACGAGCTCAGAGGTTGTATATCGATGGACATCAGTCGCATGGAGTGAATTGCCAATGTGGCACGCGTGAGTGGCAATTGATCAAGGCTTCTATTGAAAAGCAAAGTCTTGTGGTTGATGATCAAAGCACGGCCTGTGTGGCGTAGCTTTGTGTATAACGTGAATTCGCGAGCCTCACACCTCGGTATGAGTCAAAAATGGGATACGGACCCAAGGAGTGCACGACGTTTCTTTCTAGCTAGGGTGGTGTCAGTGACCTACCAGCCCTGACATTTATATACTTTTCACCTGTGTGGTTGTTGGATACGAGGCGCCTCGGATATAGGTCTGTAAGGACCGGGAAACGTGTGTTCAGGAATAACTAATCCTCAAAAGTAAGAGAGGACCGGCCTTGGAGGTTCCAAAGGATCATAGTGGGGTCCTGTGGCATTTGCTAGAGTGTCTCGAACGGGGAGAGGAGCTTGCCCTTTGCCTCGGCTCATGACGGAAATCCAATTTCCAATACGTGATGGTGCGGTTTTATTTGTAGAACCTAGTATGGCGACATAGTGGTATGGGTCATTAATGCCGCCTATGATTGATATTTATGATTGAAATTGTTTTGACACTATACACCTATAATAGTATCAAATAATGTGTTTTAAACGTATCAAGCATGCTTTGGCTGTTATAAGGTAAAAACTCTATCCTCCGGCTTGCGTTGCATTGTGTGATGGGACCTGGGTCTTATAACAGCTTCATTTTTCTTTATTTAGCATTGCGCTGTTTGTTTTATGCACTGGTATTCTTGGGAGGAAACCCGTTCCGTGTTATACGGCGTGGTCCCTTGATTTACCGAACTTTAAAATAAAGAATTATAACTGTTTTAGTTCTCACACCAGTCACATGACTGACCTGGAGTTTATTGTTTTAACCTAAACTCTGGGTGCCACTATTTTCCACACGGGCAGCTAGTAGTTTTGGTTTTGCAGATTTATATTCACAGGGTCCTGATATACAGCTGGAACGATGCTCGGAAAGCTCTGTATCCGTGTATCACTTCTAGTTGTGCTTTTGTATTATTTTCCGCTGCTATGTAATTTATTGTAATCTCTGATATTTATCGAATGTAATTTATTCATTTATACTCTGTATATTCTTGTATCTGATGGAATTGTTGTAATAACAATGAAATGTTCTTCCGTCTGTGTTCTATTTTGTCTTGTACTCAATTCTATCCGTGCTTTCCTTCACGGGGAAGTTCGGGTCGTCTCAGTTTGGTATCAGAGCTTTGGTTTACAGAGCTCGAGAACAAGACACATTAGAACCATACGAAAGAATTCATCAGATATTGGATTAGTAATATCCAATTAGAATGACTCGTTAGAGATAGGATCAGTAGTATCCTAGAACGAGTGTGAAGAGTATATTTTTCAAATGAAAACAATTTTGTTTTGAAATTTAAATCGTTCTAAACGTATTTGAATATTTATTTATATTGATTTGGACAATCGAGTATATAAAGATTTCGCGTATACGCGTCATGAATGTATAGTCGAAGTTTTGATATACTGGATAGATATAGAATCACATTCTAGACACCCGGGAATAATTCTGGTGATGTGGCCACATCATCAGTATTTATGTTCGTGTTTCGAAGGTGTGATTTCTATATATTTCCATTAGACTGGTGTGAGAACCAAAACTTATATAGTTAAAACACATTGTTGTGAATTGGCATCAAAACATGATTTTTGTATATGTATCAAAATTATGAATTTGAAATGTTAATTCACTAATTGATTGATGTTTGTGTTGTTTGTTTATTTGTTTGATAATTTTGAACCATTTAGCCTAATTGAACCAAATATTGAGTTGTATTGAAAATTGGTCGCATATGCATGCATACATATACTTACATTGAACAGTTCATAGCAAGGAGGCTAGAGCCGAAGAATAAAATTTGTTTGCCCGACAAATAGGTACATGTTTATCATAATTTACTGTTTTGTTTGGGTGATGATGATTTTATGAGCCGATTGGCTAGCCGCTTGGCTTTTTCTTTTTCTTTTTGAGATCAGAAGGCCTATATGGCAATTTCGGGATTTTCCCGTGCTCCCCGTACAAAGGAGGTTATGGCAAAAAAATTCGAAAATTTAGGGTGTTAGCCAAATTTTTGAAATTTTTGAAAATTCTCAGAAACTGAAAAGTTGGAGAAAGGAAGCCAAATCGAACGTAGAGTTGATTGATCAAACCATTTTCGACTTTGTTCCTTTTCGGGGACGAAAAGTTTTAAGTGGGGGAGATTGTAATAACCCGGAAATCTGGGCCAGTTTAAAATTTTTGTTTTGGCAATTTTAGCGAATTTTGAACATTTAAAATGGATTATTTTAAATAAAATCGACGTGAAATTTATTTTGAATATAATTCGAACGTATATATTTATACACGTCGTCGTTTGAATATAAATATTTATATATAATTATAAATGGAATTGAAAATGGCGCGGTAGTTCGATAATTCGATTTCAAACTTCAATTGAACGTACCGGGTGCAAAACAATCCGGATTTTAGTGAAACCAAAAACATTAGGATCTAATTGGTGATACCTTTCCAACGAATCCGAAAAATCGAAATTTCATAGCGGGAATCAAAAGATATGTCCAGTTGAAAAATTCTGAATAGTCGCTATGGAATTCAGGCCCTTAAAAATGGACATTTTGCAAATGACCTCGGATTTCGACGAAAACACTTTTGTTGGGTCCGCAGTGTCAAATTATTGTTAGATTCCAAATTTTATAATTTTTCGAATCAATATGTGAGCGTGGCAAAGGAAAACGCGTTTGACCAGTTTCAGTTGATTTTAATCGACTGGAAAATGGCCATTTTTCCAACGGTCTTAGAATTCGACGAAACTAGTTTTGTTAGGACCGTATCGTCAATACGAAGCTAGAAAATATTTTTCTGCAATTTATAGAGTTAGTCTGTGACCCCGGTAATTTGGAATGTACGTTTAAAATTCAATATAGTGATTTAAATGTAAATTTAACGGAAACTGATTGTAACAGCTGAATCAGCTTACGATACATATCCCATTGTGTTCGGAATGGGGGTGAAACGCTACGGGCGACAGGCGCTGGGCCTCGTTTCGAGGTCGAAATAAAAAGTCAACTTTTTGAAATTAAAGTAAATAAATAAATAAAAAAATAATATTCTCCCCCCTTTTCTCTCCTATACCTCCAGGCCCCCCCCCCCCCCGGTCAGTTCATTTAATCAAAGAGGAAAAATAAAATAAAAAATAAAGGGGGGGCGATCGACGGGGCTTCACCGCCGCCCAGGGCGTGCGCCACCGCCGCGCCGCCATCCAGGATGGCCGCAAACCCCCCCCCCCCCCCCATCGCAGCTCTCTCCTTCCTCCTCCTTCCTGCGCTCGCTACTCCCTCCTCTGCTGAATTGAACCGCCGCCTCCCTCTGGACCCACACCCGACCACCGCAGCCCCCAACCCACCCAACTCCGACGCCTACACCCCTGCCGCGCCCTCCTCAAACCACATCCGACCCACTCAGGTCCACTCTGACGCAATGCGGCCTCCTCCGATCGAAAGTGAGTGTTTTAAACTTTATTTTTAGTTTTAATTAAGTTAATGTAGGAAAAATCTGATTTTCTTTATATGAATAGCGAGAAGTAAAAGACGTGATTTTTGCATTGTAAAAATATAATCTTTGACGAGGTAAAAATATAGTCTTTACTATATAGCGATTATAAAAATATGATTTTTATATTTTTAAAGTATTAAAAATATGATTTTTATATTTTTAAAGTATCAAAAATATAATCTTTAGTATATAGAAGATGTAGAAATATGAATTTTGCTCAAATAGGAAAGAGTATATTTTAGAGAAAAAAATAGGATTTTTGCTTTCGTGAAAGTCCGGATTTTCAACATCTAAAAGTTCGGAATTATATATTTGAAAAGGCGAAAATTATATATTTGAAAAGGCGAAAATTATATATTTGAAAAGGCGAAAATTATATATTTGAAAAGGCGAAATCTTTATTTTTATAAAGGCGAAATCTATATTTTTAAAATTCAATTTTTATATATTGAATCGCATAGTAAAAATTCGATTTTTATATACTGAATAACGAAGTAAAAATTCGATTTTTATATATGTAGTGACTACGGGCAACGAAGGTGATAAAAAGGCGAGAATGAAGAAGATTTCTATAAAAGAAGAGTCAAGATGAGTGGATAGCTTTCGGTGAGAACTTCTCACTCAAATTCTCTTTTTCTAGTTATATATATACTAGGTGCAGACGGTGCTTAGTAGCACCCGACACCCGTCATCCACAGACCATGGATGGCTTGTTTGTTTAATTGTTTGGATGTGTAGTTGGTTAGTTCATTTGGTTTGAATTGAATTGTTTGGTGAAATGAAATTGATTTGATTGATGTGTGAATGGCGTGGGCCTTCACTAGACCGGGGATAAGGCTAGGCCTTGTCCCGTTTCTAGTATCGTGCCGTTATGCCGCCGAATTTTTCTAAAATATGTTAGAAACATAAAAATATCATTTTATTGAATAAATGAACTGAATAGAAATTCATGGGTTAAAATAAAGTGAATAAATGAATATTTATAAACAAATCGGCCGATTTGTTTATATACACTGATTTGACTGATATCGATTGGGTCGATAAATTTTACACGTCGCCCAACTGCACAACTAAAATCTGTGTTTGATTGTTTGAAACCCCACACGGGTGTTGGGATGAAATTTGAAGTTCACTCATCCTGATTGATTAAATATGTCGATCGGTCGATTGACAGGCTGTTATAAGCGTCAGATATCTATATTTGATGCTTATACAGTGTAGTGCACTTTGGTTGATGGTTGATTATTTTTCAATGCTATTATATACGTGTGATGTATGAAAATCCATATAATTAACATTATATGGTGATTGATTGGGCCTCATTCCAATCGGGAAAATAATGAATATTATAAAAGAAAATTCATGTGTTGAATATAAAAATAGTCATGTGTTGACGATGATTATGGGTTGAAACTATTCATGTGTTGAGTGAAATATTTTAAATAATAAAAATTACATCTTTATCATATTTACGATTAGAATCTACTTCACGGTGGAGTCTAATTAAAATCAAACGATAGATACCATAGTTTTATAAAATATTTTACATAACAAAAATAGTGATGTGTTGATAGTACTCATGTGTTGAGATTAGCCGTGTGTTGAAAGAAATATAAATTCATGTGTTGAATGGGATAAATATTCATTTGTTGGATAGAATAAAGAAGTTTTGAAAATATAAAGCCGTGTTGATTAGAGATGCGTTATTTTGACGCGAACGATATTTATATCGATTTTATTCGTTGAATAATGAATATTGAAAAGTGATTTCAAAATTTAAATATTTCGAAATGAAATTCAAATTGAATTAGATTAAAATTCGAATTGAATAGGAAACGAATTCGAATTGAATCAAATAGAAACGAATTCAAATTGAATTAGATTAAAATTCGAATTGAATAGGAAACGAATTCGAATTGAATCAAATAGAAATGAATTCAAATTGAATTAAATTGAAATTGAAATTTAAAACGAACTGAAATTGAAATCAATTTGAAACGAATTCGAATTGAATCAAATAGAAGGTAAATTCAAATTGAATTAAATTGAGACAAATTTGAATTCGAATTAAATAAAATTGAAATGAATTCGAGTTGAATTGAAATCAAATCGATTTGAAATTGAATATAGAAGTTGAATTGTTTTAGAAACGAATTTAGAACTATTTATAAAATACGTTTTAAAAGGAAATCGACGAAATATATAATATATATATATATTATATATTTAATGGCCTGAATAGAACGCGCCGCGCCGCGGCAGTTCGTGAATTTCGACCATTTATTTCAAACGGACATTGCGGGAGATCCGACCGTCGGATTCTCCTAAAACCGGAACCGTTGGGTTCGTATCGAAAAGAGCTTTCCAATGAATATTAGAAATTTGAAATCTAACGATTGGATTTGGAATTATGTCCAAATCAAATTCGAAAAAGGTCGCTGTAAGTGCAGTTCGATGGCCGTTGATGGAAATCGACTGTACGGGCCTTGATAAAATTATTAAAAATATCGATAATTTGTGTAAAATTATAATATGTGAATTGGAAAGAATTGGGCTGGAAAATTCCACATTAGAGGATAAAAATAGATTTTTATCGAAATGAACTAGTTTTGAACTAGAATTAAAAACAATTTATTTTTGAAATAAATAAATTGAATTTGAAAGTGATTTTAAAAATAATCAATGTTCCCAATTCGTGGATTGGACTGGAGTTGAATCGAAATTATCTTCGGAATATTTCGATATTGGATTTCGTGACTATACAGATATTGTTATGGGAATTTGAAAGATATTTTATATCGTTATTTCCAATACGATATATGTTGGTTTCAGAATTTGATATTGAATATAAGCCGATATATTTTCTGTTCAGAACCTTGTATTTAATATCAAATGTGATCGTGGATCGTGTTTTAGATGACATTGGTTCTTTAACCCAGTTAAAGGCAAGATGTTGATTTTTGAAAGGATTAAAACTAAGTGGAGTTCTAATGAATCTTTAATTAGATTAAAAATGTAAATTGATAATTTAAATTATCAAATCTGAACGGTGATCGAGAATGGAGTACCACCAGTTTTGCTCCAAAGCGATAGTTAAATCTTTAATTAGATTTGAACGTGAAATGGTAATTAATTTTACCAATAACACCGTGGTGTTAGATGTGGAGTGTTGCCAGTTTTCTCCATGGGATATATAGGTTGGGATTGGGAAATAAAATAAATAATTACTTCGGTGTGGTTCGTTAATCCCGACTAGTTTGAAATGATATCCAAAGGAAGATTAAAGAATAAATTTAAAAGAATTTATCTTTGATAAAATCAATGGGAACCTTTCCCTAAGAATGTGATTTTGTGAGTAAAAGAATATTCTGAATTGGAATGAGGCGTTCATTGTGTTTGTGTAACATTTGTTAATTATATACGTGGGTTATTCAGAAAGGCCGGGTTATACCCATTCTGAATAACCGATTCGACGAGATGTCGAAGATGAAGACGGTGGTTGAAGACCGGAAGTCTTCACATCGTTTGGGTGATTACTGATGATCTTGATTGGGCTGTACACCCAGGATGAGGGAATCAGTTGGTGATCGTCCAGACGTACCTGGAGATGGATGGATATGCGAGTAAAGTGCCTCCGGTTTCGTTCAGACCCAGAACGAACTTGTAAATGGATTGTGTGTCTGACATTGGATTTTATTCTGTGTTGATTGATCTCTATTAAATATACATCTGTTTGGCGGCAGAGAATTTATTCTCTTGCTTAACGCCCTTCTCTGAGACGTACGAGCTCAGAGGTTGTATATCGATGGACATCAGTCGCATGGAGTGAATTGCCAATGTGGCACGCGTGAGTGGCAATTGATCAAGGCTTCTATTGAAAAGCAAAGTCTTGTGGTTGATGATCAAAGCACGGCCTGTGTGGCGTAGCTTTGTGTATAACGTGAATTCGCGAGCCTCACACCTCGGTATGAGTCAAAAATGGGATACGGACCCAAGGAGTGCACGACGTTTCTTTCTAGCTAGGGTGGTGTCAGTGACCTACCAGCCCTGACATTTATATACTTTTCACCTGTGTGGTTGTTGGATACGAGGCGCCTCGGATATAGGTCTGTAAGGACCGGGAAACGTGTGTTCAGGAATAACTAATCCTCAAAAGTAAGAGAGGACCGGCCTTGGAGGTTCCAAAGGATCATAGTGGGGTCCTGTGGCATTTGCTAGAGTGTCTCGAACGCGGAGAGGAGCTTGCCCCTTGCCTCGGCTCATGACGGAAATCCAATTTCCAATACGTGATGGTGCGGTTTTATTTGTAGAACCTAGTATGGCGACATAGTGGTATGGGTCATTAATGCCGCCTATGATTGATATTTATGATTGAAATTGTTTTGACACTATACACCTATAATAGTATCAAATAATGTGTTTTAAACGTATCAAGCATGCTTTGGCTGTTATAAGGTAAAAACTCTATCCTCCGGCTTGCGTTGCATTGTGTGATGGGACCTGGGTCTTATAACAGCTTCATTTTTCTTTATTTAGCATTGCGCTGTTTGTTTTATGCACTAGTATTCTTGGGAGGAAACCCGATCCGTGTTATACGGCGTGGTCCCTTGATTTACCGAACTTTAAAATAAAGAATTATAACTGTTTTAGTTCTCACACCAGTCACATGACTGACCTGGAGTTTATTGTTTTAACCTAAACTCTGGGTGCCACTATTTTCCACACGGGCAGCTAGTAGTTTTGGTTTTGCAGATTTATATTCACAGGGTCCTGATATACAGCTGGAACGATGCTCGGAAAGCTCTGTATCCGTGTATCACTTCTAGTTGTGCTTTTGTATTATTTTCCGCTGCTATGTAATTTATTGTAATCTCTGATATTTATCGAATGTAATTTATTCATTTATACTCTGTATATTCTTGTATCTGATGGAATTGTTGTAATAACAATGAAATGTTCTTCCGTCTGTGTTCTATTTTGTCTTGTACTCAATTCTATCCGTGCTTTCCTTCACGGGGAAGTTCGGGTCGTCTCAGTTTGGTATCAGAGCTTTGGTTTACAGAGCTCGAGAACAAGACACATTAGAACCATACGAAAGAATTCATCAGATATTGGATTAGTAATATCCAATTAGAATGACTCGTTAGAGATAGGATCAGTAGTATCCTAGAACGAGTGTGAAGAGTATATTTTTCAAATGAAAACAATTTTGTTTTGAAATTTAAATCGTTCTAAACGTATTTGAATATTTATTTATATTGATTTGGACAATCGAGTATATAAAGATTTCGCGTATACGCGTCATGAATGTATAGTCGAAGTTTTGATATACTGGATAGATATAGAATCACATTCTAGACACCCGGGAATAATTCTGGTGATGTGGCCACATCATCAGTATTTATGTTCGTGTTTCGAAGGTGTGATTTCTATATATTTCCATTAGACTGGTGTGAGAACCAAAACTTATATAGTTAAAACACATTGTTGTGAATTGGCATCAAAACATGATTTTTGTATATGTATCAAAATTATGAATTTGAAATGTTAATTCACTAATTGATTGATGTTTGTGTTGTTTGTTTATTTGTTTGATAATTTTGAACCATTTAGCCTAATTGAACCAAATATTGAGTTGTATTGAAAATTGGTCGCATATGCATGCATACATATACTTACATTGAACAGGTCATAGCAAGGAGGCTAGAGCCGAAGAATAAAATTTGTTTGCCCGACAAATAGGTACATGTTTATCATAATTTACTGTTTTGTTTGGGTGATGATGATTTTATGAGCCGATTGGCTAGCCGCTTGGCTTTTTCTTTTTCTTTTTGAGATCAGAAGGCCTATATGGAAATTTCGGGATTTTCCCGTGCTCCCCGTACAAAGGAGGTTATGGCAAAAAAATTCGAAAATTTAGGGTGTTAGCCAAATTTTTGAAATTTTTGAAAATTCTCAGAAACTGAAAAGTTGGAGAAAGGAAGCCAAATCGAACGTAGAGTTGATTGATCAAACCATTTTCGACTTTGTTCCTTTTCGGGGACGAAAAGTTTTAAGTGGGGGAGATTGTAATAACCCGGAAATCTGGGCCAGTTTAAAATTTTTGTTTTGGCAATTTTAGCGAATTTTGAACATTTAAAATGGATTATTTTAAATAAAATCGACGTGAAATTTATTTTGAATATAATTCGAACGTATATATTTATACACGTCGTCGTTTGAATATAAATATTTATATATAATTATAAATGGAATTGAAAATGGCGCGGTAGTTCGATAATTCGATTTCAAACTTCAATTGAACGTACCGGGTGCAAAACAATCCGGATTTTAGTGAAACCAAAAACATTAGGATCTAATTGGTGATACCTTTCCAACGAATCCGAAAAATCGAAATTTCATAGCGGGAATCAAAAGATATGTCCAGTTGAAAAATTCTGAATAGTCGCTATGGAATTCAGGCCCTTAAAAATGGACATTTTGCAAATGACCTCGGATTTCGACGAAACCACTTTTGTTGGGTCCGCAGTGTCAAATTATTGTTAGATTCCAAATTTTATAATTTTTCGAATCAATATGTGAGCGTGGCAAAGGAAAACGCGTTTGACCAGTTTCAGTTGATTTTAATCGACTGGAAAATGGCCATTTTTCCAACGGTCTCAGAATTCGACGAAACTAGTTTTGTTAGGACCGTATCGTCAATACGAAGCAAGAAAATATTTTTCTGCAATTTATAGAGTTAGTCTGTGACCCCGGTAATTTGGAATGTATGTTTAAAATTCAATATAGTGATTTAAATGTAAATTTAACGGAAACTGATTGTAACAGCCGAATCAACTTACGATACATATCCCATTGTGTTCGGAATGGGGGTGAAACGCTATGGGCGACAGGCGCTGGGCCTCGTTTCGAGGTCGAAATAAAAAGTCAACTTTTTGAAATTAAAATAAATAAATAAATAAAAAAATAATATTCTCCCCCCTTTTCTCTCCTATACCTCCAGCCCCCCCCCCCCCCCCCCGGTCAGTTCATTTAATCAAAGAGGAAAAAAAAAATAAAGGGGGGGGGGCGATCGACGGGGCTTCACCGCCGCCCAGGGCGTGCGCCACCGCCGCGCCGCCATCCAGGATGGCCGCAAACCCAACCCCCCCATCGCAGCTCTCTCCTTCCTCCTCCTTCCTGCGCTCGCTACTCCCTCCTCTGCTGAATTGAACTGTCGCCTCCCTCTGGACCCACACCCGACCACCGCAGCCCCCAACCCACCCAACTCCGATGCCTACACCCCTGCCGCGCCCTCCTCAAACCACATCCGACCCACTCAGGTCCACTCTGATGCAATGCGGCCTCCTCCGATCGAAAGTGAGTGTTTTAAACTTTATTTTTAGTTTTAATTAAGTTAATGTAGGAGAAATCTGATTTTCTTTATATGAATAGCGAGAAGTAAAAGACGTGATTTTTGCATTGTAAAAATATAATCTTTGACGAGGTAAAAATATACTCTTTACTATATAGCGATTATAAAAATATGATTTTTATATTTTCAAAGTATTAAAAATATGATTTTTATATTTTTAAAGTATCAAAAATATAATCTTTAGTATATAGAAGATGTAGAAATATGAATTTTGCTCAAATAGGAAAGAGTATATTTTAGAGAAAAAAATAGGATTTTTGCTTTCGTGAAAGTCCGGATTTTCAACATCTAAAAGTTCGGAATTATATATTTGAAAAGGCGAAAATTATATATTTGAAAAGGCGAAAATTATATATTTGAAAAGGCGAAAATTATATATTTGAAAAGGCGAAAATTATATATTTGAAAAGGTGAAATCTTTATTTTTATAAAGGCGAAATCTATATTTTTAAAATTCGATTTTTATATATTGAATCGCATAGTAAAAATTCAATTTTTATATACTGAATAACGAAGTAAAAATTCGATTTTTATATATGTAGTGACTACGGGCAACGAAGGTGATAAAAAGGCGAGAATGAAGAAGATTTCTATAAAAGAAGAGTCAAGATGAGTGGATAGCTTTCGGTGAGAACTTCTCACTCAAATTCTCTTTTTCTAGTTATATATATACTAGGATGCAGACGGTGCTTAGTAGCACCCGACACCCGTCATCCACAGACCATGGATGGCTTTTTTGTTTAATTGTTTGGATGTGTAGTTGGTTAGTTCATTGGTTTGAATTGAATTGTTTGGTGAAATGAAATTGATTTGATTGATGTGTGAATGGCGTGGGCCTTCACTAGACCGGGGATAAGGCTAGGCCTTGTCCCGTTTCTAGTATCGTGCCGTTATGCCGCCGAATTTTTCTAAAATATGTTAGAAATATAAAAATATCATTTTATTGAATAAATGAACTGAATAGAAATTCATGGGTTAAAATAAAGTGAATAAATGAATATTTATAAACAAATCGGCCGATTTTTTTATATACACTGATTTGACTGATATCGATTGGGTCGATAAATTTTACACGTCGCCCAACTGCACAACTAAAATTTGTGTTTGATTGTTTGAAACCCCACACGGGTGTTGGGATGAAATTTGAAGTTCACTCATCCTGATTGATTAAATATGTCGATCGGTCGATTGACAGGCTGTTATAAGCGTCAGATATCTATATTTGATGCTTATACAGTGTAGTGCACTTTGGTTGATGGTTGATTATTTTTCAATGCTATTATATACGTGTGATGTATGAAAATCCATATAATTAACATTATATGGTGATTGATTGGGCCTCATTCCAATCGGGAAAATAATGAATATTATAAAAGAAAATTCATGTGTTGAATATAAAAATAGTCATGTGTTAACGATGATTATGGGTTGAAACTATTCATGTGTTGAGTGAAATATTTTAAATAATAAAAATTACATCTTTATCATATTTACGATTAGAATCTACTTTACGGTGGAGTCTAATTAAAATCAAACGATAGATACCATAGTTTTATAAAATATTTTACATAACAAAAATAGTGATGTGTTGACAGTACTCATGTGTTGAGATTAGCCGTGTGTTGAAAGAAATATAAATTCATGTGTTGAATGGGATAAATATTCATTTGTTGGATAGAATAAAGAAGTTTTGAAAATATAAAGCCGTGTTGATTAGAGATGCGTTATTTTGACGCGAACGATATTTATATCGATTTTATTCGTTGAATAATGAATATTGAAAAGTGATTTCAAAATTTAAATATTTCGAAATGAAATTCAAATTGAATTAGATTAAAATTCGAATTGAATAGGAAACGAATTCGAATTGAATCAAATAGAAACGAATTCAAATTGAATTAGATTAAAATTCGAATTGAATAGGAAACGAATTCGAATTGAATCGAATAGAAATGAATTCAAATTGAATTAAATTGAAATTGAAATTTAAAACGAACTGAAATTGAAATCAATTTGAAACGAATTTGAATTGAATCAAATAGAAGGCAAATTGAATTGAATTGAGACAAATTTGAATTTGAATTAAATAAAATTGAAATGAATTCGAGTTGAATTGAAATCAAATCGATTTGAAATTGAATATAGAAGTTGAATTGTTTTAGAAACGAATTTAGAACTATTTATAAAATACGTTTTAAAAGGAAATCGACGAAATATAATATATATATATATATATATTATATTTAATGGCCTGAATAGAATGCGCCGCGCCGCGGCAGTTCGTGAATTTCGACCATTTATTTCAAACGGACATTGCGGGAGATCCGACCGTCGGATTCTCCTAAAACCGGAACTGTTGGGTTCGTATCGAAAAGAGCTTTCCAATGAATATTAGAAATTTGAAATCTAACGGTTGGATTTGGAATTATGTCCAAATCAAATTCGAAAAAGGTCGCTGTAAGTGCAGTTCGATGGCCGTTGATGGAAATCGACTGTACGGGCCTTGATAAAATTATTAAAAATATCGATAATTTGTGTAAAATTATAATATGTGAATTGGAAAGAATTGGGCTGGAAAATTCCACATTAGAGGATAAAAATAGATTTTTATCGAAATGAACTAGTTTTGAAAACAATTTATTTTTGAAATAAATAAATTGAATTTGAAAGTGATTTTAAAAATAATCAATGTTCCCAATTCGTGGATTGGACTGGAGTTGAATCGAAATTATCTTCGGAATATTTCGATATTGGATTTCGTGACTATACAGATATTGTTATGGGAATTTGAAAGATATTTTATATCGTTATTTCCAATACGATATATGTTGGTTTCAGAATTTGATATTGAATATAAGCCGATATATTTTCTGTTCAGAACCTTGTATTTAATATCAAATGTGATCGTGGATCGTGTTTTAGATGACATTGGTTCTTTAACCCAGTTAAAGGCAAGATGTTGATTTTTGAAAGGATTAAAACTAAGTGGAGTTCTAATGAATCTTTAATTAGATTAAAAATGTAAATTGATAATTTAAATTATCAAATCTGAACGGTGATCGAGAATGGAGTACCACCAGTTTTGCTCCAAAGCGATAGTTAAATCTTTAATTAGATTTGAACGTGAAATGGTAATTAATTTTACCAATAACACCGTGGTGTTAGATGTGGAGTGTTGCCAGTTTTCTCCATGGGATATATAGGTTGGGATTGGGAAATAAAATAAATAATTACTTCGGTGTGGTTCGTTAATCCCGACTAGTTTGAAATGAAATCCAAAGGAAGATTAAAGAATAAATTTAGAAGAATTTATCTTTGATAAAATTAATGGGAACCTTTCCCTAAGAATGTGATTTTGTGAGTAAAAGAATATTCTGAATTGGAATGAGGCGTTCATTGTGTTTGTGTAACATTTGTTAATTATATACGTGGGTTATTCAGAAAGGCCGGGTTATACCCATTCTGAATAACCGATTCGACGAGATGTCGAAGATGAAGACGGTGGTTGAAGACCGACCGATTCGACGAGATGTCGAAGATGAAGACGGTGGTTGAAGACCGGAAGTCTTCACATCGTTTGGGTGATTACTGATGATCTTGATTGGGCTATACACCCAGGATGAGGGAATCAGTTGGTGATCGTCCAGACGTACCTGGAGATGGATGGATATGCGAGGAAAGTGCCTCCGGTTTCGTTCAGACCCAGAACGAACTTGTAAATGGATTGTGTGTCTGACATTGGATTTTATTCTGTTTTGATTGATCTCTATTAAATATACATCTGTTTGGCGGCAGAGAATTTATTCTCTTGCTTAACGCCCTTCTCTGAGACGTACGAGCTCAGAGGTTGTATACCGATGGACATTAGTCGCATGGAGTGAATTGCCAATGTGGCACGCGTGAGTGGCAATTGATCAAGGCTTCTGTTGAAAAGCAAAGTCTTGTGGTTGATGATCAAAGCACGGCCTGTGTGGCGTAGCTTTGTGTATAACGTGAATTCGCGAGCCTCACACCTCGGTATGAGTCAAAAACGGGATACGGACCCAAGGAGTGCACGACGTTTCTTTCTAGCTAGGGTGGTGTCAGTGACCTACCAGCCCTGACATTTATAAACTTTTCACCTGTGTGGTTGTTGGATACGAGGCGCCTCGGATATAGGTCTGTAAGGACCGGGAAACGTGTGTTCAGGAATAACTAATCCTCAAAAGTAAGAGAGGACCGGCCTTGGAGGTTCCAAAGGATCATAGTGAGGTCCTGAGGCATTTGCTAGAGTGTCTCGAACGCGAAGAGGAGCTTGCCCCTTGCCTCGGCTCATGACGGAAATCCAATTTCCAATACGTGATGGTGCGGTTTTATTTGTAGAACCTAGTATGGCGACATAGTGGTATGGGTCATTAATGCCGCCTATGATTGATATTTATGATTGAAATTGTTTGACACTATAGACCTATAATAGTATCAAATAATGTGTTTTAAACGTATCAAGCATGCTTTGGCTGTTATAAGGTAAAAACTCTATCCTCCGGCTTGCGTTGCATTGTGTGATGGGACCTGGGTCTTATAACAGCTTCATTTTTCTTTATTTAGCATTGCGCTGTTTGTTTTATGCACTGGTATTCTTGGGAGGAAACCCGTTCCGTGTTATACGGCGTGGTCCCTTGATTTACCGAACTTTAAAATAAAGAATTATAACTGTTTTAGTTCTCACACTAGTCACATGACTGACCTGGAGTTTATTGTTTTAACCTAAACTCTGGGTGCCCCTATTTTCCACACGGGCAGCTAGTAGTTTTGGTTTTGCAGATTTATATTCACAGGGTCCTGATATACAGCTGGAACGATGCTCGGAAAGCTCTGTATCCGTGTATCACTTCTAGTTGTGCTTTTGTATTATTTTCCGCTGCTATGTAATTTATTGTAATCTCTGATATTTATCGAATGTAATTTATTCATTTATACTCTGTATAGTCTTGTATCTGATGGAATTGTTGTAATAACAATGAAATGTTCTTCCGTCTGTGTTCTATTTTGTCTTGTACTCAATTCTATCCGTGCTTTCCTTCACGGGGAAGTTCGGGTCGTCTCAATTTGCTTCACCATATATTTATATAAAGTTGCTAATGCTATGGTTTAATGGTAATGCACATCATTAATATCTAATATAAGGGTTGTGTCGGAATCATCTCTTTGAAGTGTTCATAAACTCTTATCGATATCGTGGCGTCCCACTTCTCAATTAGAACTTCCAAATACTCGATGGGCAACTCAACACGATATAACAAATTACATCCAAATAGGGGTGCAAATTTGTAAATAAATAATCAAAGGTGCATCCATTTATACATGAAATAAATTTGTCACCATAAATAAATAAATCTAATCATTTCGCAATGCTTAGCGGAAATAAGTTATTCATTTTTGCCTCGCAAAGCTAATCTCAAGTGGATTAGTATTTTATTTGACCAAAATTATCTTACTAAACCATTATATAAAATAATTTAGAAATCATCAAAACTAAGTCCCCAAAAGTTATTTAAACTCAAAAATTGGAAATAATTTGAATTCCTACCAAAGAAAAGGGATGGGACTCTTGTTTTGTCAAGGCCAAGAATCACAAAGTTGAACTCAAATAAATTTGGTTGGTCAAACAAGGATCACGATATAAGATAGGATATGACGGGTCCTAAGACTCGAACTAAATCCTAAAACACGATTTCCTAAGAGAGACTTAGGACAATGATCCTCGTCATAATATCTTATATTGTTCCGAACTTTGATCTGATACCAAGTGTAGTGCCCCACCTCTATACTCATGTTAGCCAAGGTCATTGCAAGCGACGATTTCGACTAACACGAAGAATAAGGCTGTTTAGGAGCGACCAACGGTATATTAGCTTTGAACCAGTGTTAAACATGTTGGATAATATGGTCTTGCTTTTCAATTCTCATGTGGAAATCCAACACATTTAATTCAGTTTTAAATCTACTACGTAATGGCTATATGTAATTTGGAAACAATATAAAATACATAATGGAATAATCAGAGTCAGACATAGAATTTCATATCATGAAGGCGGAATATATATGAATAATAACACCATAGTGTATACATAAAAGTATTGGCCAAACAAGGTCCACTATACCACAAAAAAGTAGACAATAATACATGCCAAAAGAGTGTGAATACGTAGGAGTCACTGTCTCATATACATATAAACATAAACTACAACATTAGTGCAGTATGAAAAATAAAGAACTGGATCCTGCTAGAAGTCATGTGGAAGCACCTGCAATACTTGGTCCTGACTCGAGTATTATTTATAAGAAATAAACAATAAACGGATCATTCTAGCTGTACTTATCTCATAAACTTGCACATAATAAGTGATATAAAGAAACATAAACACATAAGTACTATAATAAAAGTGAACACACTTAAATGTGGAAGAACTCAACACTGTATACAATATATCTCATTAATCTATAAGGGAGCTATAAAAGAATATCTCATCCAAAGTTATATAACTACTCACGGAAATGATAAATCATATCAAATCAATATGAAAATTGATAGCACATATGTCGAAGAAGCCCAGATTGATAAGTTAATATTAATAAACTAAGATTTATAAATGAATATCAATAAAATCTCAAATTCTAGAAATCGAAAACCAGAAATACATAAATCACAAAGAAAACAAGGGGTAGGCCTCGAAATGGGAGTCTGAAGACTCAACCAACACGCGTATCGAGATGATACGCGATCTCTGGGTAGCTAGTCTATATGTTGAGCCGAAGCTCCAAGATGGCCCGAAGGCCTGCGGGTCGCGACCCCGCTAAGGTTTGAACCGAAGTTCCTATAATGGTCTGAAGGCCGTCAAAAAACATAAATCCATAGTAATGAACCGAAGTTCCTCAAAATAATCTGAAGATCTTTAGTGATCAAAATTGATCAAGTATAGTGTAAACTACGCCAAGCTAGTAAATATAAGAGTTGAGCTATATGTCCCACACCCACTTGCTCTACTCGAATATTTACGAACAAGTTGTATATTCCACTAGAAATATGAAACAATCATTGCCACGGTTTTCAATCCAACGAGTCCAAGAATTAAACATTAAAGAAAATGCAAGGGTTCATAGTCCTTATTTTTACTAAGGCGTTTAATTAGATTTCTCATACGAACAAGAAAAAGGTTTATAAAATATAAACTAGTAGATTAGAAAACGATTTATCAAACGATTTCATAAAATAACTTCGTATAATAAAGTAGGATTGGAAACCATTTTGATAAAAGAATTTGGTATCTACTAATAATATAAAACTTTTTTACATATAGTTTTAAAGCGGCAAATCTTGTATAATAATGATCGAAATAACGATCAAACTAAGAATTCACGTTTTTACAACATAAATTAAACCTCACGAATATCAATCATAAATTCATTCACAACGAATAAATCAAAAATCCATAAATTCTGAGTTGCAGAAATATGTGAAGCAGAAAAACTGAAAAGCCACAAAAAAAGCCAAAATGAGCCGAAACTCGGCCGGGAAAGAGCCTAAACTGTTGACCATGGTCTCCACTGGTCGACAGCAGAAAAACAGGATTCAGATGACTGAATTAAAAATTCGGACATCTGAATTTGCATTTTCCTGAAACAACAAGGATATAGTTCATTTTTGAGCAATTTCAGACGTTTGAATTTTTTTGACCAGACGTCTGAATTAAAATTCAACATCTGAATTAAAAATTTCAGACATCTGAATTTTGTTACTCTTGTTTTTAAAATTATTCGTAGCAGGTCAGACGTCTGACCTATAATACTTAGACGTTTGAATCTGGGCCTGGGCAGAAATTTGCGGAGAAAACATGCTCAAAACGATATCAACACATGCCCGAAGGCTTGTAATGTTTTCTATGCAAAAATGAAGCATCCAAGGCTTGCCAAAGCAACTTATAACATCTAAATTCACATGCACACCAAGAAGCACAATGGGAATCAATGCAAATGAAATTAAAAATCATAAATTGGAAATGTTAAAGTATAAACCAATCAACATGACCAAATACACAATTCATAAGCAAAATATGCATGCCAATTGCACGCTAGACAAGCATGAATGCTTGAGGCATAGAGGTGAGTTCATAGGAACTCACCTTTGGTTATTGCAATAGAAGAGATGAATGAAGACTTTGCCAAATCAACCTCTCTTCGAATATAACTGACAATTCTTCGATCTGCACATGGATATAACATATTTCCTAAGAATTAGGTTTAGGAAATCATAAGGATTGAAGAGAAATTGAGTTGGAGAAGATAGAGATTGAGCTTACCTCTCTTTCTCTATGGATTTCCATTTGATTTTAACATGAATTGGATTCCTAAGGCCAAGCTAGGGCTTAGATAAATTTAATTTCCCTTTCCCTCTCCCCATTTCTAATTTTTTGGAGTATGAGGAAATGAATGAAGGAGGAGGGGGTTGTGGGAGCTTTAAAGGTGAGCTGGGTTGGCTAATCCAAACCCAAGTCCAAAGTCCAAATTTTGACATGCTCGAAATATATCGAAGTTTATAGTCAAAAAAGTTGTAAACGATGATATAGACTCAATGGAAGTTGTTTCGAGTCAAAATTTATCCATATGCAAAATGTGACTTTTCGGACACACACTCGATTAAAGATTAAAGATGCTATATTTAAATAAAATATTTAAATATATTATCATAAAATAGGCGGGTTGTTACAGTTACATATTGAAAGTTCGAAAGTAACTTATGCCATTTAAGCGTCGAGTAAAGAAATATAATTTGTTACCTTAAGGTTAAAATGGTTGAAAGTTGGACAGTAACCGATATCATTTAAGAACTGAGATGCATAATCTGAACTGTGACCGTGAAGTAAAACTCATTGAATGTTGGAAAATATTTGAAGTCATTTAAGCGCCCAGAGGAAAATTCTAATTTGTGACCTTAAGATTAAAACATTTGAAAGTGGGAAAGTTTGAGGTCATTTAAGCGCCAAGAGGCAAAATCTAATTTGTGGCCTTGATATCGAAACTCTTCAAAGCTAAATTTAAAGTATAAATTAAAGGGGGGATCCTTTGAACGCTCAAAGGAAAAATGAATGTATGGCCTCTAAAATTTATAGGGTACTACTTAGTCAGGGAAGTGCCATAGCTAAAATATTTTGATGAAAATTTTGAAAGTTGCATGGTATTACTTTGGGATGGCAATGGGGCAGGTCTGGGGTCCAAACCCACTTGACCTGCCCCTGTATTGTCCCATTTAGACCTGCGCCATGGGGTCTTCGGGGACGGCTAGACCCGTGACCTGCTTTTGGAGGTCCAGGTCTAGGGTCGGGTCTGAAGCACGGCTAACCCGCGCCGACCCGACCCGCATGATTGAAACATCATTAAAACACTTTAACTATAATGATTACTTGTTAGTCTTCTTAGGTATACATGATTATAACTTGAATATTATATTCTTTCAATCAAAAAATTATAAATTTTTCATAATATTAAGTTGCATCAATGTTATCCATACAATAAAAAATGTATACATTTTGAACTATTATCATACAACTCATTTTGTTATATTCTCTTATCAATGTGAACACAATATAATATGTATAAAATTTATCTTTTAGTTATAAAAATATAAGTACATAAATTTTTGTACATTAGAACACAATATCATCGGGTCGTGGGGCGGGTCTGTCTACCCTGATCCGTATGAGTTTTGGGTACGGGGCAAAATTCCAGACCCGTACCGGGTCTGGGGTGGGGTTTAAAAAGTCCGGCTCGGGGCTGGGACATGAGAAACCCGCCCCATTGTTATTCCTTGTATTACTTGATCAATGTAATTATCATGAAAAAAAACATTTTCTTGTAGCATTCTATATATCTGAAATCTAAGAAAGTTTTAGTCTTATTAGACGTACCTAAAGCATGGTTAAAAAAATTGATATCATTCCAAAACTCATTGGTAAAACTATTATTCAAGCTATGGCTTCATACCATGGTAAAATCTCATCATTACGAGTCTAAGGGATAGTTTTCTGGTTTTTTCTAACTTGTATGCCACTTTAGGTTTGAATCTCCCGCTTATAATATTAAGTCACCTTTTGGATGCATTTGGTCTTTGTTAGATCTTGAAATTCCATGTTGAAGCTTGGTACTCAGTTGAGCGTTGTAATGGTGTCTTCGATGAGGAGCAATCTCTACCATAATGGTTTTGGGACTATAATTAGAGTGGATAGGGTGCGTCTTGCAAAGATATCAGAATTCATTCCAAGAGCCAATATAATGGAGCATATAACCTTTGCTTAATTTCCTATGCACTTCCTCAATCATTGACCATTTGTGTTACTTTATTTTTTCCGTATATAGGCTACTTCTGTAACTATCACGATCTCGATAGTACTCTTGATCTTATAATTATGATGTTGTTTTTTGAGACGAGTTCATAAGAAAGTTTGAATCTAGATATCAAATTTCTTATTATGAGCTTTACCACTTGTCCGTTGTAATAATGGTTAGGAGTTCAGGTTCTTCCCATTTGGCAAAGTAGTGTTTATACAAATATTAAAATGTTGAAGGCCCTATTATAAGGATGAACTCTTGTCTTTTCGTATTGGCATTTATCACTCCTTTAGATCAATAGTAGTTTGTTCGCCTCGCTTTTGGTGAGGTGAACAGAACACTACCACCTAATTGGTGGCAGTCAGTGGATCCCAAACGAGACCCTATGATTTCCACTAATCAGGACCGCCGTTTTGTTTACTCACCAGAAGTGAGGCGAACAAACTCATACTCCCTTTACATAGCCTATTTCATTTTGATTTAGTGTTAGCCACTTGTAGCCTTATCCAAAAAATTATTTATCAACTTTTGTCCTTTGTTACTTCCTCCACATATTCTATTATTGGCTTCTTTCACTAGTGTCTATTATTTGAAGATTGTCATTTACAGAAGCATAGAACCAAAGATCACTCTATAGGGTACTTGGTCTATAATGTAGAGGTTCAAAGCTTAACACATGGTTTATCTAGCCTTATTTGTGCCTAAAACATTCTCAGTTAAATATTGAGTATAAGGAGGCACCCACCCTTCCACGTCCATCGTAGTGTTAGCATTTTTATATATGGTTTAAACATGAGTCATAGATATTTCTTTTCTTTGACGTTTAAAATCTCAGCTGAGGTGAAACTAAATTTCATTTTATGAACTCTACCGAGGTATCAGCTCCTGGCTTTTGTTCTTTGGTGATATTTTTAAATGAAACATGTTGGAAGCTTCGTATGGTTGTTTCAACCACTTAGAGAGAGTACTAACTTTGGGTATTATGTTTTATAAGGGTCAAGGACTTGGTTTCTGACCACTTGAAAATCATTCCACACTTAATTTTCCGAGATTTAAATGTATACAATCATTCTTAAATTGGTGATGAGGGATCCATGTTTGGGTAGCTGCTGCTGATCATCCGAGTTCACTAAGATATTGGTTGTGCCTTCCCTTCATTTGTTGGGTATTTATCTATACTGCATTGTTGAGAGTGCTTTCTGCATCAACTTCTTTCTTTGATTTCCATCCCTGTGTCACGGTTTTCAATTAAGGAACTAGTGAATTTTATACTTGGTTTGTTGTTATAAGTTCTTAGGATGATTTGCATAAGCAGAGCTTTATTACCCATTTAATTATTTTCCATACTGTCTCGAATTTCTTGAGATTTTGTTCAAGTGGTTGACTTGTAAGGGCATCTCCAACCATGGGTCGGTTGCCAACGGTTAGGTCAGGTATCCCTTCAGTGTTGTTGTGGCAACACTGAAGGGTGTTGGAGCAACCGTTTGGTTGCTCCAACAACCTGGCCTTAACCGGTTTGGTTAAAACCGGCTGCGGCCTAGCCGGTTTTAACCAAACCGGTTAAGTGGGACTGCATGTTCCCACTTTGGCCGGTTTGGGTAAAACCGGCTAAGGGGGTAGGATTATTAAAATTCTCCTCCTCTCCCTTGCCGGCTTTAGCAGAACCATGTATGGCTATATAGCGGTTGTATATCTTCAGACCGTTGTTTTTTTACCGTTGTTGCTCATTTTGTGATCGTTTTGGCTAATGGTTATAAATACCGCATTCATTTTTACATCATAACACACTCATCTCTTCCTTCTTCATTTCCTTTTCAATCTATTTGCAATGTCACAAAATGTGAAAGCCAAGAAACGTGCCTCAAAATCTAGTCGAAATCAACACAGTTACCAGTCCGATCGCAATCAGTCTCCTATGCAATAGACGTACCATCAGAATCAAAATCCTCATTATGGTAACTTCCCAAATGGTCCAAACTGTTATGCTCCTCAACAAAACCCAAATTTCTATCTATCGCAGCAAAACTCCAATCATTATCAGAATACTCAAAGTTCTGGTTCTGAACAGAACGCGTCTTTTCAGCAAAATTACACTGATCATCACTACGCTTCTCCAAGTAGCCAGTAAAGGTTAGTCTCGCATGAAACATCTCCAAATATATCAAGAAATTTAAACAGTGTGTGAAGAAAATAGTGACATGAATGAGGAAACAGACGTTGACGTTACTGAAATTCCTGATATGTATGCGAGCACACTAGTGAGAAGACCAAACAAAATAGTGAAATGGTCTGCAAAAGAACAAGCAGAACTAGCTTTTTGTTGGGTCGAATACTCTAGAGATAATGTTAAAGGAACTGGTCAGATGGAAAATTCATTTTGGAGTTCTGTTATGAGATTATTCAACGGTCGTAGTCCAGAAAACCCACCGAGAACCGTAGACTCTTTGAAACGGTCGTGGAAGAGAATCAACGCTAACTGTCAGTGTTGGAAGGAGATTATGGAAGGACTAGAAAGTAGACGGCAAAGCGGTTCCAACGATTTTGACTTGATACTTATCACTTACATAGTTTATTATTATATTATTTTACTGCATAATTGTAGCAACTTACACTAGTTAAATCCACACAGCTAAACAAAGCGAACGAAGTGTATATGGCAGAGCACAAAAATCTACCATTCAACTTGCACAACTGTTACGCCATTCTGTCAAGGGAAGAAAAATGGAGCAACATACGCCAAGAACACTCAGCATCGCAATTTATGCCGAGAAGGACGATGGAGGAATCTAGCCCGGGAAGTCCAGATCCTCAAGAAAACACCCCTTTTTCTACAAGTTCTGGTGGTAGGCCTCCTGATAAATTCAAAGGTAAAAAAAGCAGTCACAGATTATAATTCATACTACGAACAACTAAATAGTCAAATGGTAGCTTCTGAAGAATCTAACCGGCTTTTGGCGGAAGCCAAGGAAGCTAAGAGATCTGAGAGAGCCCAGGAAAAACAGCGAAGACATGAAGAACTTCAAATATCAAGAGAGTGTGAGTTGGCTGTTAGGGATCGTGAATTAGCTCGACTCGAACCTACTGATGACATGGCACTTATGACTGTCAACCTTGATACATTAAACCCAATGCAACACTTGTTACTGGAATAGGAACTAGAAGCGTGCCGTAGAAGACGCATGAGATAGGACGTATTTTTTTCCACCGTTTAATTGTAGTTGTTTGTTTTTTGGTTGTTATGTATTTTCTAATTAGTAAGTACTAGTGATGTAGTAGCCATGGATGTAATGTAAGTGCCCTTAGTTTGGTAGTAGTTGTTAGTGTTGTACCAGTTCCTCAATTAAATTTGGCTTTTATGTTGTTGCTATCATTGTTGCCAATATGAACTTGTTACAAGATAACAATAACGTAATATTTCATAAAACTAGCATTCAACGATACATAAAAGCATACATACTACGAAGCAAACTTAAGTTATTAACTTGAATATCTATAGTGACAGTAATCTACTTCCTACTGGTTTCCCATATGCTCCCAGTAATGTTCCACTAATTCGTCCCTTAATTCTAGATGTTTTTGGGGATCTCTAACGTCCTAGATACGTTGCAAGTATTGCACAAAAGTATTCGGGTCCTTGTACGGCTTTCTTGTAAACGCCACTGCTATATCCGGATAGTTCTGAAGTTGCAGTTCAAATCCTCCCCTTTCTTCTTCAACTATCATATTATGTAATATAATACAACAATACATAATATCTGATATAAATGCTTGTTCATGATAGCGCACTTCTTGTCGTAAAATTTGAAACCATCCCTGTAGAACTCCAAATGCTCTTTCTATGTCTTTTCTCAAACTTTCTTGCTGTTGTGTAAACTTGGCTTCTTTAGAATTGTTCGGCTTTTTGAATGCTTGCACAAGTGTTTTCCATTTAGGGTAAATTCCATCTACTAAATAATAACCAACGGAATGATCATTATCACCAATTTTGTAGTTGCACGGCGGCGACAGATCGTTCTACAAATCATTAAACAAGTATGATTGTCGTAGGACATTTATATCGTTGAGTGATCCAGGAACGCCAAAAAAGGCATGCCATATGTACAAATCGAATGAAGCTACGGCTTCTAACACAAACGTAGCCTTTTTAGCGTGTCCTTTGTATTGGCCTTGTAGTGCTACTGGGCAGTTTTTCCACGTCCTATGCATACAATCTAAGCTTCCCAACATACCCGGGAAACCACGTTGATCTCCCATTGCAAACAATCGTTCAATGTCGCGTTCGGTGGGTGATCATAGGTACTCTTCACCAAAGACACGAACAACTGTTTTGCAGAATTCTTTCAAACACAAAACTGTCGTTGATTTACCAATCCGTAATTTGTCATCTAATGAATCAGCTGAACTTCCATACGAAATCATACGAAGTGCCGCAGTAACCTTTTGTAGTGGTGAAGCTCCAAGTTCGTTGATTCCATTTTTCCAGTGGGTAAAAATATATTGGATTCGGAAACCTTGTTTAGAACTCGATCGAACACTGTCCTTGACATACGAAATCTACGATGAAATTATACATCGCCATATACTGGGTTTGGCACAAAGTAATCCTTCATCAATTGATTGTGGCCCCCCGTTTAGTCACGTCTGTAGCGTATATCTCTTCTTCCCATCTTACTACCTCCTTGGGTTGATCACGAGCTCTCTGCGAAATCACGTTGCATCGCATTTAAAGTTTCTTGTTGATACTTACGTTGCTTGTTGTGATGGTTTTAAGCTTCATCGAAAGAAGATGAAGACGATAATGAACTTGAGAGGCACCATAATCGCTTCAAAGCATTCATGGTGTATATTATTATTTCTATGGAACAAAATTGAATGAGTTTAGTTCACACGACATACTGTACTTATATATCTTTTATGAGTATATGTGCTTGCTTGTGAATGAAACTATTAGTTTTATTAATTGTATAGGCCACACCAACTTTATAGGTGCATTATTAATGCAAGCATCCAATGTGCGTATGACCTATCAAAATTGAATGAGTTTAATTCACGGGTATAGAAAAAGCATAAAATTAAAGGGGGGCCCTACGCAATAATGTTGGTAAACGACGAAACATTAATTTGTTAGCCTTGAAAGATGAACCAACTTAAATAAATAAATGTTGGAGTTGTTTGTCTTGGTTCTGGCTGTTCACTATTAAACTTGCAAGTTGTGTATGACCTATCATTGTCCACAGTGATTCACTTTTTTACTTTATGGCATCACTGTATCGTTGTATCACGTTTTGTCAATGCTGTTGTATCATTATCTTAATTATGTTAATGATAAAGTTGATCACTATATGCAAATAGTAATACATTGTACAGTGCAAACTGTTGTCCATTGTTAGTGTATAGTGTAGATTCCTTTCAAATAAATATGATATCACTTTCTGATTGTATCACTTTATTAATTTGTCGTTGTATCACTACCATAAATTTATCATGGGTATCACCTACTTTTTTCCCATGTTGGGAATTGCAACATTTCATTTTACAAATCTAGCCCTGCTTTGTGTAAAAACACAGCAATATATATGCACCAGTTTTTCTCTCTAACATAACAAAAATTCCATACACTTGGTATTCATTTCATTTTGTTTAAGTTGTTGTTTTCAGTTCGAGCTATGGACAACTTGGAGATTGACGACAAAACAATGAATAATTGTTACGAAGCATTTGAACAGTCAAGGAATAGTGTACAACACAACAAGGCTACGGTGGAATTCAGTGAAGGAGCACAAGTTCAGTCTATATCAGTGAAGCCGAGAACAAAATCTTCGAATACTCGATTGCACGAAGTTGTAGCAAATCAAAGATCTAGTAAGCAGATCGTATACGAAGGACAAGTAATCGAGCCCCTACATCCTGTCGGTCCTACACTACCTAGTGGAGCTTACCCTATTTGTTGTTGTGGAAATGAATCGGTTGTTGTTGCCAAAACTAAAAAAAATGCTAGACGCCGATTTTTTAGATGTCCTACCTTCGAAGACCATAGATATTACCCTAATGATGTTGAATGTTGTAATTTTATACAGTGGATAGAACCCCTGATGTGCCAACGTGGACTTCAATATGCAATGGAAGCGCAAGCCGAAATAAGGCGGTTAAACAAGATTGTTGCTGAGGCAACTAGAGCTGGCTATCTCAGAAATCATTAGTATTTGGTTTTTCTTGGAACGTAGTTTTGTTATTGTACTCTGAATTTCATGTTGGTATGTTCTGTTGTTGTAGTTCCTATATGTGTTGTTTGGAATGTATTAACGTTTGAATTTGATGTTGAACAAGATTGCTCTCTTCTCGTTTAGAAATGAAAACTTCTTAAATAGCACGCCGACATAATAAGGTTTACAGATAACTCCATATTCTACGTACAAACATCAAATTAAATATACATTAAAACAACAATAAAATCATAATACCATAAGCCTACTCAGTTCCATAGCGGGTCAACAAACTATAACGGAGTTTATACGCTTTGTAGCCAACAAATTCCTCACCATACTCGAAAAGGTAACGAGAATCATATGTTGCTTGATTTGTTTTAAATATGTTTTTGTCTTCAACAGTTTCGATAATCTTTGTGTACTGATCACAAGAGTCTGCAAAATGACGATTAGCCATTTGGATTTCAACTGATGTTCGTCTAGTCGGCCGGGAACGATGGTTGTTGTATAGCATAGTGATCATTGCCCATCTTTCTTCATATGTTAAACCCCCCCGCTTTGCATTAGTAACTCATCTCTTTTTTCAACCTCAATATAGGCTTTTCCAAGGGGAAAAAAATCCTTGGATGAAAATTCTTGAGTTGGAAAATTCAATGTTTGAACACTATTACTAGGTCATTGATTTACTGGAGAAGGACGGGGAGCTGTAACCGCTCGATGCTGAATCGCTCCAGGCACCTCTCTAATTTGTGTATTATGAACTAATCCAACTTCGTTATCGTTGACTACGTTCTGTTCGTACTCATCAAAAATCCTTCCCATTTGTTAATCACTTATTTCGGAATCGTCCATGAAACCTATGCATTAGTAGAATAACTAGAGTTACTAGATGTATGAAGTTTGTTGATAATAAATGTTACCTTTAAGCAAGCAAGGAAATAAATTTTCTCACTTGCGTCTAAAACGGTGTTGGTTGAAGATGTAAAAGGTATTGGACTGATTATCAAATATGCAGTACTTATAAGGATAATGTACTACCAACAACTACAATTCAACAGAGTAGAATACTCATTATTGAGTTCTCGTGATATTATGTTAGATTCCTTACAGTGACCGTTCACATCATTGCAGTACGAAAAATGTTGGCATTACAAGAAATAATGGCATTTACTATTAATCTCGTGATATTATGTTAGATTCCCTACACTGACCGTTCACATCACAAGAAATGTTGGCATTCACTATTAATCTCATGATATTAAGTTAGATTCCCTACAGTGACCGTTCACATCACAAAAAATGTTGGCATTTACTATTAATTTCGTATGCAGTGACCATTCACATCACAAACATCAAATTGAAAGTACAACAACAATGAAGCTTAGAAGCTTACAATAATGACAATTATACAAACTACAACAACAATCATATAAACAACAACAACGAGAACAACTTAGAAGCTTACGACCAAACCCCAATCATACAACTTACAACAACTGAACACACAAACATCAAATTCAAAGTACAATAAAAATTAAAAATATAGTAAACACATACATCTACCATGGCCTTGGGAAGGGTCCAGCTCTAGGTTTATCGGCAACAATCTTGCTCAAGCATCTGATCTCGGCTTGCGCTTCCAGTGCATACTAACGTCCACGTTCGCATACGGAAGGTCAATCCACTGTTTAAAGTTACAACAATCAATTTCATTTGTAAAAACTTGTGGTCCTTGTACGCTTCACCAGTGAAAAATCGATGAGGCTATAACAGCTTCAAGATGAATTCCAGTTTCTAAATCAAATGAGATCTCGAACTGAACCACCGCACGAACAGGCGAACGTTCAACTTCCACATGAAACGCAAGTACCACCTTTTCAAGTATCATCTGAATAGTCGGTCGCTCAATCGACGCAAGAAATAGATTTCTATCGTATTCCTCTGCAAGAACATGTAGTTGATTCCTATCCAGTTCGTTACTACTGCAGGTATGCGGTTGAAGTTGTGGTTCGAGCAGAGGGCAACAATATAGGTCGGCGCAAGCAGAAATGTCCATCCTATCCAAATAGTTGCAATTACATGGAATGAATAGACCAACCTTTGTGCCCTCGGGGAATAACATATGCTAATGAACTCGAACGAGAGATTAGACATGTTCAAAGTGATGTTGACCAGTTGTGATTGAACATCAGTTGACTCCCTTAAAACTAAACGTAACATGTAGTTTACTTAAGTTACTATTTCCTACTTCATGCTTTGATGTTTTAATTCGCATGTACTATTGTAAGTTGTTGTATCTTCATAAACTGTTGTATCTTTATGCTTATTGTTGGATCTATTGGTGCTATTGTTGTATCGTTATGCTTATAAACTGTTATATCTTTATGCGTATCATAAGTTGTTACACACTTCCATTAAAAATAATTTGTACTGGTTAAAAATCAACTGTACGAGTATTAAAAATAACAAGATAAATTACAAGGTACAAAAGAGAGATACAGAAATATAACAACTACAATACAACCACTACAAGATGATATCCAAAATACATGCTTCTTACACGCATATAGCTTACATATCAGATTACAGTCTAACAAATGAGATAACTATTAGATCGTACATACAACATAAAATTACTAGTACAACACACTAATATGATAACGTACAAATACATCCAGCTACACTAACATACCACATAAAATCAATCTAAGGTGTATCATCAAAGAACCACGAATCATCCCCAAGAGGTGCTGCTGGTCCACTATCGACATGGTCATCATCATCGTCATCTACTCGTCGTGTCGGATGATATCGCTCGTCATCCTCAGCAGTTAGCTCGTTAATACGAGCCGTCAACTGATCAACTGCGCGCTTATGCTCTCTATACATCGTATTGCGAAGGTCAGTATGCATATGATATAGTTCCTCGTAAGGGAGAACAGGGGGATCTGTAAACTGTGTAACAATAGGCCGTGAAATATCTACGTACGTATCCGGACCGGATGTGCTAGGAATGCCCACAGTCCAACCGTAACTAGTCGGTTGAGGAGGCTGCTGATGAGGAGGTTGAGGAGGCTGATGCCGAGGAGGCTTCTGCAAAGTAAGCGTATTCTGAGACATGTTGCATAATACAGCTGGATCACCAAACGGAGTGTAGGCAGATGGACAAACTAAATCAACTGCGGCGACATAAACAAACATTGCCGTATTAGAAGGCATATAAAACAATCCCCAAAAAGAAATGTAATCTCTACCGGTAGTGATAAATCTGCCAGCTGGCCACCACTCACCGGCATACTGCTGCAAATCAACACTGGAATAAACTCGTAAATGACTTGTAACAACCCGTATTTTAATAACATGTTAAAACCATAAATCAGGGCAGAATTAAATTTTAAAATAAGAATCAGGGAAAACGGGTTACGCCATTGCGTTCGTCTCGGAATTCTGCATGAAATCGAATGTGAGTTTTCGAAAAAGGAGTCCGTATGAGGGAGATATGACCCTCCGAAGTTTCAGGAATTTTCAGAATCGAAAACAGCTCGAAATTCGAATTCAAACCCCCAGCGCAAGCTGGGCGGGAAATTTCCCGCCCAGGGCCAGGTCGACCTAGGGGTCGACACTATGGTCGACCTCCCAAGGGCTAGGTTGACCCTATGGTCGACCTGGGGGTCGACCTGGTGCCAAAACCCAGTTTTGAACCTGGGTTCATTCTGATGTTTTTGGTCTCGTTTTCAGTCTAGATTCGTTCGCCAAATCCTATATAAACAGCCCCTAACCCCATTCTCTTTACACCATTCTTCTCTAACCTTATGCTGCACAAATTCTTGATGGACATGGCTTCTTCTTCTTCTTCAAATTAAACTAAAAATAAAGTTAATCAAGGGAATTCTTCTACCTTCTTCTTAAAGCAACGCAAGATTCGCAAATTGAGGATTTTCAATCAAAATGAGATTCAATGTTCAACGACTAGTTTATAGATCCAACTTCTGCATCTCAATTTCTTAGACCACGATCTGTAAGTTCAAGTTACTTTTAGATAAAAACTATAAACTTAATGTGGACATGTTATAAATTGGAATTGGATCTATGTATGATAATTGATTCATATCTATTCTTGTTCATCTTGGATCTTGACTTTTGGGAGTACTGCTATGAGATTAATTTGGGCCTGTTCATGTTGTAAATCAATTCCTTTCATGTCCATAACATTATCATGCCTACGACGTTGAAACTATTGTTAATGGCTTAAGACTATGACTGTGAACATAAGACTATGCCTATGCCTATGGCTGTGAACATTGCCTATGACTATGACAAGGACAATTGTGGCTAATCACCTATGACTCATGACTATGAGAATTATTGCCTATGATTATGAACATAAGACTATTGTCTATGACCATGACTTTGAAATTATTAAAGTTAATTGCCTATGACTATTTAGGGTAATTGCGTAGGACTATTTTGGTTAATTTTCCATGATTATTATGATTAATCGCCTATGATTCATAACTATGAGATTTCTACCTATGACCATGACTATGACTATTGTGGTTAATTGCCTAAGACTATTATGGTTGATTGTTTATTCCTATAACACTATAGATTGCAAACCATGTTGTACACTGAACTGGCATTTTGTTGGATCTCATACCTAGGGTGTGACTTGCTTAATTTATTCCTATTCGCTATTAAGTACACTAAAACCATTGGATCCATTATCCCTGTATTTGGCTCGCTTTTGCATGCCTATTCTTTTATGTCAATTCTCATGTTTATCCTCTATTCCCTTTTTAGTTTCATTTCATGAGTATTTGGAGAACTTGTGAAATCACGGTATACGTACGTTATGAATGCGGGGTCATTTGGGCATAACATGAAATCTATATTATTTGACATGAAACTTGCCTTGAAAACTTGACACGAACTTGATATGAAATTTGAACATGGACATGACACTAGAATGAACTTGAAAATGGCCAACTCGAGGTTGGGTTGAGTTTGCAGTGTAATTCTACCCGAAACCGGCCGGTAAATCCAGTTACTGCAAACAATAAGATCCAATGTGGGTAGTTGGTCATATCGCGCTTGAAACCCGAGGTCAGACTGAGTTGTGGTGTAAATCTGCCCAGAACCGCCCGTCATATCCAGTGACCACAACAACAGGTCTGACGTGAGAGGTTGGGGTGCATTAATGAATTAATGCCACATGATAGGGTCAAGTCATGAACATGAAAGATAACACTTAACCAACTTGGCACATGATTCGTAGGGCTAAGTCATGAACTTGAATGACAACACTTAGTCAAATTTGACATGACACGTAGGCGGGTTAAGTCACGAACTTGAATGACAACACTTAACCAACTTGACATGTTAGACTGATAAGGGTTAAGTCACGAATTTAAATGACAACACTTAACCTATTGGACGAAAACCCTAGTTACGTGGTCCATTTCAGCAGTAACCCACTAGATGTATCATGGTACCCTGGAACTAGGCAGGGTGAGGCACGATTACTGGGCTGATTGTAAGCGACCAGAACGACGGCTATGTTCGTGCACCAGTGTAGGTTCTGACGAGCTATGGTCGTGCACGTGGTCCGGAGTTGAAAAAGCAGGCATTGGGCATCAGTAGGTTTATCTATGCATGCTTGATTCATGTCGGTGTTTGGCACCCTAGGGCTTGATACACCCTATGGTGGACCTAGCACAGGTGACTACATTCGTGATAGGGCCAAATGACACAGACACACAACGAGCTAGAACTTGTCGGGAGCCGATCGATTAGTGGATCGTTCCGTTGGACCTAGTAATGGGTCATTTCATGATATTGGGCCAAGGGATCATTTCATGATTAATATAAGACATGGGTTTGGGATTCTAGTACAGTTGATGCAGCGAACCTTGAATATGTGATGCTATACTTGATTTATACTTGATTTATCATGTTATCTTTGTCTATCTTGCCTATCTTGTCATCATCCTTATGTTTACTTTTAGTTTGTACATATCATGTTACCTTTACCTGTTTTTATACTGAAAGTCACTAGGACTTACCAGTCTTTATGACTGACCCATTTTCTTTCGCCTCTTTTCCTTTCGTTCCCCCTAGGTTCTCAGGGAGGAAACTCTAGCACTTAGCTTTGATTTTGCTTGCTTTCGGTTCAGCTCATGTATGGTTTGATCTTGAGCTATGTTATGGCTGCATTTCTGTTACCTTTGGGGAATTAAGCTACTTTTGATGTTTTAAGTTTATGCTTCTTTATTTATGCAAGACATAATTTGTTGTAATGGAAAATAGTGACCTTGGCTATTTGATGTAAAAGGTTTTGACTCTTTTTGAAAGTAATGAAATTTATCTTTTGATTCTTCCGCTGTTTTATCTATGTTCTGTCTTGTAATATTTCTGTGTTTGTTTACCACGATAACGCTCCTCCAAAACTAGTGCATTCCCTTTGTGAGTAACCCTAGCGGAGGTGGGGTGTTACATGACCTGTATCAGGGTGGGGATCATCGGGAACAACGTCAACATCGAATAACTATCGCCAACAGCGGTCCCCAAGTACCAATAACATCATAAAGCGGGTGGTGATGACACGAATGGAAATCGTCTACCTGAAAGAAACAGAGCGTGCTGCTGGGCTGGGCCTAACAAGAAAGCGGAATCGACAAATGGACGCCACAAAACTGGCTCTCGTGTGGTCCTCATCTCTATCTGATTACGAGCCACTACAAATACATGACGACAATCACCTTCTGGTGCAACCCGCCAGTTTTTGGGTGCCCAAGCTTTCACTCGAGGATAGAAATGTGATAGTACAAGATCCAATGTCGGAAATGACATGTTATGAAAGTACTCAAAATACCAATACTGCAGAACCTCCCAAAAACCTGTAATCAACGACCAACGAGCCCTAATAGTGCACTGCTGGTCCAAACCCTGTACAAATGAGCTGCATTCAGCATACCCCAGTCATATGTAGTAGGAGTACTGTAATAACCCAGACATGCGAGCCTGTTTAAATTTTTTATTTTGGCAATTTTAGCGAATTTTGAACATTTAAAATGAATTATTTTAAATAGTATCGACGAGAAATTCATTTTGGATAGAATTGAACGTATATATTTATATAGATCGTCGTTAGAATATAAATATTTATTTTAAATTATAAAAGGAATTGAAAATGGCGCGGTAGTTCGATAATTCGATTTCAACCTTCAAATGAATGTACAGGATTCAAAATAAACCGGATTATAACGAAACTGAAAATAATAGGATCTAATTGTGAATATCTTTCCAACGAATCCGAAAAATTGAAATTTCATAGTGGGAATCAAAAGATATGTCCAGTTGAAAATTTTGAATAGTCGCTATGGAATTCAGGCCCTTAAAAATAGCCATTTTGCAAACGACCTCGGATTTTGACGAAACCACTTTGGTTGGATCCGTGATGTCAAGTTATTGCTAGTTTTCAAATTTCGTAATTTTTCGAATCAATATGTGAGCGTGGCAAAGGAAAACGCGTTTGACCAGTTTCAATTGATTTTAATCGACTGGAAAATGACCATTTTTCAAACGATCTCAGAATTCGACGAAATTAGTTTTGTTAGGACCGTATCGTCAATACGAAGCTAGAAAATATTTTTCTAGAATTTTTCGAGTTAGTATGTGTCCCCGGTAAAATTGAAATGCGCGCTCAAATTCAATATATAGAGTTATATGTTGATTTTGACGAAAACAGATCGAAATGATCGAATCATCTTACGATACATATCCCATTGTGTTCGGAATGGGGGTAATTAGCTAGGGACGGCAGGCGGTGGGTCCCGTTTCGAGGTCGAAATAAAAAGTACCTTTTAGAAGTTAAATTAATTAAATAATAAAAAAATCCTCTCCTCTCCTATTACCCAGTCAAACCTCCCCCCCCCCCCATTGAAATTCATTTTAGAAAATAAAAAAAATAAAAAAAAAACGGATTGAGGAACCCGCCGCTCAGCCCTCGTCGATCCACCCCACCGCCGCTGACCCCCCCTCCCCCGTCGATTCGCCGCCGCCTAGGGCAGGCGCCCTCCTCCCCCGTGCCAACCGCTCCGCCTCCCTTCTTCTCCTCCTCCCCTTCTTCTTCTTTGACTGCGCACCCAATTCGAGCTCCGCCCCATGCTGCCTCGACCTCCGCCGTCCCTGCGCCCTCCTCCGGTGGTCTCCGCCAGTGGTGGATTTCCCCCTCCCATTCGCAGTAAGTTTCCTTTAATTTTAATTTTATTTTTGTTTTGTTAAATTCATTTAAAAACTGATTTAGATTAGAATGAAAAAATACTGATTTTATTTAGTTATGAAAATCGATTTTATTAAGTTATAAAAACTGAAATTATGATTTTCTTTAAAATTGAAAATATGATTTTCTATAATGGAAAAATATGATTTATGATATGAAATTTGCAATGAAAGATTAGATTTTTACTTTGTAAAAGAAGTGATTTTTAAAGTAGTAACTTTTAAAAATAGAAAGTAGTAACTTTTAAAAATAGAAAGTAGTGAAATAGAAATAGATTTGCTTTGAAAATAAAAATAGAGTTTTTATATATATACAAGTGATATAAAAATAGGATTTTTCTTTGTTTGAAAAGAAGAACAAAAATAGGATTTTTCTTTGGTTGAAAAGAAGAACAAAAATAGGATTTTTCTTTGGTTGAAAAGAAGAACCAAAATAGGATTTTTCTTTGTTTGAAAGGAGCATAAAAATATGATTTTTACTTAGGTAGAGTATTAAAAATATGATTTTTATTAAAGTAGAAATATAAAAATATAATTTTTATATAGGTAAGATAGTAAAAATATCATCTTTATAAATATAGCAAAATAAAAATATGATTTTTATTATATATATGTTGAAATAAAGAGGTGATTTTTATAGTGATGAAATAAAAATTAAATCTTTATATTTGAAAAGGCGAAGTCTTTATATAGAGAATAGCGTGATAAAAATATAATCTTTATTATATGAACATCGATGTAAAAATAGAATTTTATCTATATAGTATCGATGTAAAAATAGAATTTTTATCCATATGGAGTGATTATAAAAATATGATTTTTATATACATAGCAACAATATAAAAATGTGATTTTTATATATGTAGTGGCTACGGGCAATGAAAGTGACAAAAGGCGAGAACAGTGATGATTCCCTACATTTGAAGTGTCATGGAATAGGGATAGCTTTGGTGAGAACTTCTCACTTTAACTTTTATTTTCTAGTTATATAAATATATACTAGGATGCAGACGGTGTTTAGTAGCACCCGACACCATCGTCCACAGACCATGGACTTGTTTGTTTGGTTGTGTAGTTGGTTAGATTATTTGATTTGAATTTGATTGTTTGGTGAAATGGAATGGATTTGATTGATATGTGTATGGCGTGGGCCATTATTAGACCGGGGATAAGGCTAAGCCTTGTCCCGTTTCTAGTATCGTGCCGTTATGCCGCCAAAATTTTCTAAAATAAGTTAGAAAAATAAAGATATCATTTTATTTAATAAATGAACCGAATAAAATATTCATAGGTTGAATAAAATAGTTTGGTCGTTAAAAATATAATTTTTAACGTGAATGTGAATAAATAAATATTCATTTACAAACCGGACGGTTTGTTTATGTACACCTATTTGAAGGACATTGATTGGGACGATAAATTTTACACATCGCCCAACTACACAAATAAAATCTGTGTTTGATTGTTTGAAACCCCACACGGGTATTGGGATAAAATACGACATACACTAATCCCAGTAATTAGTTATATGTCGATCGATTGATTGACAGGCTGTTGTAAGCGTTAGATATCTATATTTGATGCTTATACAGTGTTGTGCACTTTGGATGATGGTTGATTATTTATCGTTGCTATTATATACATGTGTTGTATGGAATCCATATAATTAACTTTATATGGTAATTGATTGGGCCTCATTCCAATCGGGAAGATAAAGAATATTATAAAATAAAAGTTCATGTGTTGACAGTACTCATCCGTTGAGATTAGTCATGTGTTGAACGAAATATTTTAACAATAAAATTTACATCTTTGCCATTATAAAATAAAGGTTCATGTGTTGACAGTATTCATCCGTTGAGATTAGTCATGTGTTGAACGAAATATTTTAACAATAAAATTTACATCTTTGTCATTATAAAATAAAGGTTCATGTGTTGACCGTACTCATCCGTTGAGATTAGTCATGTGTTGAACGAAGTATTTTAACAGTAAAATTTACATCTTTATCATATATAAAATTAGAAACTAACTGGAAAATAGATAAGATGAGTGATCTCTTGGATATTGATCTGATGTTGGTTTCGGCCTTCGGGGTTAATATTTAAGGAATCGTTCTCTTACTAATTTACGGTTGGAGTCCGATTTGAAATCAAACGAAAGATACCATATTTTTTATAAAATATATTAAATAACAAAAATAATCACATGTGGACAGTACTCATTCGTTGAGATTAGTCATGTGTTGACAAAAATATAGATTCACGTATTGAATAGGATAAATATTCATTTGTTGAATAGAATAACGGAATTATTGAAATATATAAAGCCGTGTTGATTAGAGATGCGCTATTTTGACGCGAACGATATTTATATCGATTATATTCGTTTTTATAATTGAATTGAATAGAAAACGAATTTGAATTGAATAGAAAACGAATTGAATTGAATAGAAAACGAATTCGTATTGAATTGAATAGAAAACGAATTCGAATTGAACTGAATAGAAAACGAATTCGAATTGAATTGAATAGAAAACGAATTCGAATTGAATTGAATAGAAAACGAATTCGAATTGAATTGAATAGAAAACGAATTCGAATTGAATTGAATAGAAAACGAATTCGAATTGAATTGAATAGAAAACGAATTCGAATTGAATTGAATAGAAAACGAATTCGAATTCAATTGAATAGAAAACGAATTGGAATTGAATTGAATAGAAAACGAATTTGAATTGAATTGAATAGAAAACGAATTTGAAATTGAATTGAAATCGATTTGAGTTTGAAATGAATGTTGAAATTGTTTTTGAAACAAATTTGAAACGATTTATAAAATTCGTTTAAAAGGGGAAATCGACGAAATATATATATATATATATATATATATATATATAATGGCCTGAATAGAAGGCGTCGCGCCGCGGCAGTTCGTAAATTTTGACCATTGACTTCGAACGGACATTACGGGAGATTCGACCGTCGGATTCTCCTAAAACTGGAACCGTTGAGTTCGTATCGAAAAGAGCTTTCTAACGAATATTAGAAATTTGAAATCTAACGGTTGGATTTGGAGATACGTCCAAATCAAATTTGGAAAAGGTCGCTGTAAGTGCAGTTCGATGGCCGTGGATGGAAATCGACTGTACGTGCCTTGATAAAATTATTAAAAATAGTAATAATTTGTGTAAAATCATAAGAAATGATTTGGGAAAAATTGGGATGAAAAACTCCATATTTGAAAAGATAAAAATAGATTTTTATCGAAATGAACTAGTTTTGAACTAAAATTAAAACCCATTTATTTTTAAATAAATAAATTGGATTTGAAATGGGTTTTAAATAGAATTGATTTGTGGGTTTATCGTGAAGGGTGTTTTAAATAACACTTGTTCTTTAACCCGATAATAAATAAAATGTGATTTGGGTTTGTCGTGAACTGTGTTTTAAATGACATTAGTTCTTTAACCCAGTAAAAGGAGTTTTAATGAATCTGTAATTAGATTGAAATGTGAGTTGATAATTTAAATTATCAAATTTAGAAAGTGAGCGAGAATGGAGTATCACCAGTTTTGCTCCAAAACGATAGTCAAATCTTTAATTAGATTTGAACGTGAAATGGTAATTAATTTTACTGATAACACCGTGGTGTTAGATATGGAGTATTACCAGTTTTACTTCATGGGATGAATAGGTTGGGATTGGGAAATAAAATAAATAATTACTTCGGTGTGGTTCGCTAATCTCGACTAGTTTGGAAAACCATAATTTGGTTTGAAATGACATCCAAAGGAAGATTAAAGGATAAATTTAAAGAATTTATCTTTGATAAAATTAATGGGAACCTTTCCCTAAGAATATGAAATTTAGAAACTAGCTGTAGGTTAGCTAAGAAGATTGGTTTCCTGGGTATTGATCTGATGTTGGTTTCGGCCTTCAGGGTTAATATTTGGGAAATTGTTCTCTTGTTGATTTACGGTTAGTGACCGCTGAATTGGAATGAGGCGTATGTTGTGTTTGCGTAACATTTGTTTATAATATACGCGGGTTGTTCGGAAAGGCCGGGTTTATACCCATTCTGAATAACCGATTCGACGATATGTCGAAGATGAAGACAGTAATTGAAGACCGGAAGTCTTCACATCGTCTGGGTGATTACTGATGATCTTGATTGGGCTGTACACCCAAGATGAGGGAATCAGTTGGTGGTCGTCTAGACGTACTTGGAGATCGATGGATATGCGAGGAAAGTGCCTCCGGTTTCGTTCAGACCCAGAACGAACTTGTAAATGGATTGTGTGTCCGACATTGGATTTTATTCTATGTTGATTGATCTCTATTAAATATACATCTGTTTGGCAGCCGAGAATTTATTCTCTTGCTTAACGCCCTTCTCTGAGACGTACGAGCTCAGAGGTTGTATATCGATGGACATCAGTCGCATGGAGTGAATTGCCAGTGTGGCACGCCTAAGTGGAAATTGATCAAGGCTTCTGTTGAAAAGCAAAGTCTTGTGGTTGATGATCAAAGCACGGCCTTTGTGGCGTAGCTTTGTGTATAACGTGAATTCGCGAGCCTCACACCTCGGTATGAGTTAAAAACGGGATAAGGACTGCAGGGAGAGCACGACGTTTCTTTCTAGCTTTGGTGGTGTCAGTGACTTACCAGCCCTGACATTTATATACTTTTCACCTTTGTGGTTGTTGGAATGAGGCGCTTCGATTTTAGGTCTGTTAGGACCGAGAAACGTGTGTTCAGGAATAATTAATCCTCAAACGTAAGAGAGGACCGACCCTGAAGCATCCAGGGGTTACCCAGAGTGTGTAGTCCCAAGGCATTTGCTAGAGTGTCTCGAAGGGGAGAGGAGCTTGCCCCTTGCCTCGACTTAACACGGAAATCCAATTTCCAATACGTGATATTGCAGTTTTAATTGTAGAAGTAGTATGGCGACATGATATATGGTACCCATGCCGTCTATGATTGATATTTATGATTGAAATTGTTTTGACACTATACACTTATTATAGTATCAAAAGATTTGTTTTAAACGTACCAAGCATGTTTGGATATTATAAGGGAAAACCCTATCCTCCGGCTTGCGTTGCATTGTGTGATGGGACCTGGGTCTTATAATAGCTTCATTTTTCGAAAAAGCATTGCGCTGTTTATTCTATGCACTGGTATTCTTGGGAGGAAACCCGTTCCGTGTTATACGGCCTGGTCCCTTGAATTACTCTCTTTTAAAGTAAAGTTTTAAATAACTGTTTTAGTTCTCACACCAGTCACATGACTGACCTGGAGTTTATTGTTTTAACCTAAACTCTGGGTGCCCCTATTTTCGACACGGGCAGCTAGTAGTTTTGGTTTTGCAGATTTATATTCGCAGGATCCTGGTTAACAACTGGAATGATACTCGGAAAGATCTGTATCTGTGTATTACTTTCAGTTGTGTGTTGTATTATTTTTCCGCTGCTATGTAATTTATTGTAATCTCTGATATTTATCGAATGTAATTTATTCATTTATACTCTGTATATTCTTGTATCTGATGGAATTGTTGTAATAACAATGAAATGTTCTTCTGTTTGCGTTCTATTTTGTCGTGTTCTCAAGGTAATCCGGGATTTCCTTACCGGGGAAGTAACGGGCTATCACAAGTACTGCCGAACGACACGTTCACAAGAATAGCTACATATCCACATGGCAATGTGTTTGATGAATTCATAAAGAATAAATTACCTATCATATATAATATAAACAGTCTGAGAATCTCTAAGTGGTGAACTACAGGCCGAGGTACCACTAATTTCATGATGGCTTGCTTCATGAACGAGGATCTGATATGATGATTGTTTGTTAAGTCTCCCCCTCGTAAGTCCATATGTGGGAATATACTAGTCAATAGGTCATACTGCTAATATAGCTCATCATAAGGTAAAGTAGCACCCTGACCAATTGGTATGCCAGTAAGCATGGTAAAATCTAGTGGCGTAAAACCCATCTCTCCAAAACTAAAGTGAAATGTATGTGTATATTTCCACCAACACATGGCTAATGCACCACATAACTGAACATCATTATTGTATGGGTTTTCAATACCTAATATGCAAATTAAAAATAATTAAATCGAGTTAATATATTATGTTTTATAACATACATATTATGTAAGTGGGATCATCGAAAGTATGTACTCAAGAAATCTCCAAATCCCATATTTCTAAGGTATCCCGCAATAATGCCGTCTGTGTCGTACGCACGAATCATCCTATACAAACGGACGATACTAACCCACGATCCTCGTGTACGATCAGTACGAGCCTATTAACATACAAAGGAATTACTATTTTTTTTAACGACACACTTATTTTTCAACTACTGACTAGTACACTAATCAGTTTAAGAAGTTATACCCCTAACGACGACTTCAAGGAATCAGTAAGGTATCTTTCGCCTTCGGGCAGCTCACGAAAATCAGCCAACGCTTTGTCTTTATTCAAATTAACATCGATGTGCGGATCCAGCGTAGCATAAACACCGGGTTTAGCAACCCGTCTTCTCTGAACGGGCCTTGAGCGACGAGCATCGCTTGGACCAGTGTCTTCAACCGCTTCATTCTCCTCTTCTGCATTGTTGTTGGCGGCATTACTACTCCCAGAACCAAAAATAGCTTTACCTAATCTTGTCATTTTTTAGGTGAAAAATTGGGTGTGGCGGAAGAGAGAAGGGAAAGGGGGAGGGTGTCGGCTGCAAAGACAAATGAAGAGCAAGACAGGAGAGAGCAATCAGGTATTTACCCGATTGCACCGGTTAAGGGTTAAAACCTTAACCGGTTTTATTGAAATCGGCTATGTAATAGCTGGTTTCACTAACACCGGCTTAGGGTTTTTGACCCTTAGCCGTTGGGGGGGGGGGGGGTAGTTGCTCATGTCAAACCCCCTGAGTTGACAGCGAGCAACCCCTCACGTTGGGGATGCTCTAATGTCCTTCATAGGATGGGCTAATGGTACATCTCAATGGGTTCTTCTTCATTCAATATTTCTAGAGAACTGAAAGAAACATTGCTGCAAATGCCAAGACTTGAGTACACCCCAAGTAGAAACTGGTAGGTAAGGTTATTCCTAAAGAGAAATATATATCGGTGGTGGCTTGCCGACTAATCTTTAAGAAATTCTAGACCATGAGATGCCTGTTGGAGTTAAAATGTTAAGGAAGAGATTAAAGTACTAACTCGGTATCATTTGCTTCACTACGGAATTTCAAAGTAGAGTTATACACATCATTTCACTTTTGTTAAAGGGCACTATTCTTTTGATGATAGACATACGGAATATTACTAAGACTATAGGAATAAGATAAAGTGAATAAGAATAAAATGTATAATTCAATGTTTAGTTAACATCCCTCTTACATGGGTAACTTGATCATGCGGGAAGGCTTTTTGTCTTTTGTCCACTTTGTATCCATTGATCGATGGAATCCACACTTGTCACTCTCCCAATCTTCCTTCTTAAAGAGTTTTTTGCACCATGTTTCTGAGCCAAGCCTTAGATAAAGTGAAAATCTGACTGTTTTTATTTCTTTTAAGACCTTTCTTTTCGGGGATAGGACTTTAAGATATAAATATCCTTCTTCGCATAAGATACAAATGTACCCATAAAAAAAATGAGATGTAGCTTTAAAATTCAGCAATTGACCATGAAGCTTCCCTTGAATTTTGTTGATTATCCTTACGTGTATGAGCTATATTGAGTCCTTTTGTCGGATCTTCTCTTCTTGTTATTGAGTTGAGTCGGGTATACCCTCGGTTAGAGACGGCTCCAAGGGCCGTCGGAGCAGACTGCTGCCTGGGGCAACCCCCCTCGAGGAGGCAATGGGTGGCGGAGTTGGGGTTAACAGCAGATTTAAAATATTTAATTATATAAGCATGATACATGCATTTATTTAAAGAAGCTTGCAGCAAACTTGGGTTCGTATAGGTGTGTTTGCTGAACCTAAGGTGGAGAGTTCGATTCCCAGTGTCCTAAAAATTCTCCTCTTGCCTTTAAATTTTTCTTGCCCTATTTGCTGCTACTCCAAATTTTTAGCCCCTCCATCCTGGAGCAACCCGCCTTCCTCACCATTTTAGAGCCGACGCTGCCCTCGGTTAAAACAAGTTTTAGTTAGGTAAAGGTCATTATATGTAATGTCCACTGTGGAATTCACAGATCTAGGCCTGTTACAAAAAGGTATAACAACTTTAACATCGTTTCAGATTTATTTACACATATAGACCTGTTTTAGTTTCTACATTAGCTCATTTTGAGAATGTGCACACATGCTCATTTTGAGAATGCGCCAACTCAAAAGTTTACACTCAACACAAAATCATTTTTATTTATTTAATAAATCATTATGGTTTATAAACGATTTTGAAGCGACTTTTTGAAAATTTGATTTGGAAGTAACTTACAATCCATTTGATGAAATATTATAATTTTTTTATAATATCATTAATAATTAAATACTAATATTACAATAATTAAATACTCCTAATATTAATAAATAATTGAATAATATTAAAATAATATTAAAATAATTAAATGTTAAAATTGTTATAATGATATGTATTGTAATATTATTTATTATATATAAATTCTCAATAGTGAATAACAATTTTGTTATAATAATATAATAGTATTTAATATAAAATTATATTATAATTCTATAATATATTCACTAATATAACTGTAATCTTAATTATAAATTAAAGTTGTTAAATAGATATAAATATATTATAATTTACATAATATATCAAAATAATTTATATATTATATAATTTTATATTTATTAAATAATATGTTTTTCATAATTTTATAACTATCACGTAACTATCACGATCTCGATAGTACTCTTGATCTTATAATTTTGATGTTGTTTTTCGAGATGAGTTCATAAGAAAGTTCAAATCTAGATTCGAAATTTCTTATTATGGATTTACCACTTGTCCGTTGTAATAATGGTTAGGAGTTCAGTTTCTTCCCATCTGGCAAAGTAGTTATTAATACAAATATTAAAAGGTTGAAGGCCCTATTATAAGGATGAACTCTTAGTCTTTTTGTATTAGCATTTATCACTCCTTCACGTAGCCTTTTGCATTTTGATTTAGTGTTGGCCACTTGTAGCCTTATATCCAAAAATTTATTTATCAACTTTTATCATTTGTTGCGTCCTCCACATATTCTATTATAGGCTTCTTTCAATAGTGGTTATCATTTGAAGATTGTCGTTTACGAGAAGCATAGAATCAAAGATCACCCGACAGGGTACTTGGTGTTAGAAAATAGTTGAGCGCAGCAAGTAACTTTCTGAAAATGAAGACAATAGATGTAAGAACAGGAGGATTCCTCTACAGCAAAAATTACAATTCCTTCTCTCTAAAATAAGGAGAACACAAATAACATACTATCTCTCTTATAATAGGAGAACACAAGTCTTTTCCTTACAGTAAAATTACAACACCTTCTCTCTAAAATAAGAAGAACACAAATAACATACTCTCTCTCTTATAATAGGAGAACACAAGCTTTTTCTTACAAAGAAAAACCACTACAATTTATGCATTTTGCTGATTTGGTTGATTCTATTGATGCATTGATGCACAAGAGAAATGAGACTAGAAGCCCTATACTTATAGCATGTTTGGCTCCTTTGCAATAAATGTGAAATGATGTTTGACACATGAATTGTCATGTGTAGCCACCCTTATTATTTTAATTCAAAGGACGGCACAAACTTTAATGTTGGCAAAAACCCATGCATGCATTAAAGTATTTCTTCATTTTCCAAGCGGCAATCAAAAGTGGCTTTAACTCTCACATTCTCCCACTTAAAGTCACTTTTGCAGTAATTCTTCAACTCTATCTCTTGCTAATTCCATGATGGTTACATCTACTAGATTCTCATTAGTATGGATCTTCTCCATATCCACACTTCCTTCCTTCATTACTTTTCGTACAAAGTGGTATTGAAACCTTATATGTTTTGTCCGTGAATGAAAAGCTAGATTCCTTGCGACGTGCAAGGCACTCTGACTATCACAAAAAGGAACAATCTTTTCTTGTTTGTACCCGAGCTCCTCGAATAACCTTTGTATCAAGACTACTTCCTTGCAAGCTTGCGTAGCTTCCATATATTCTGCTTCCATTGTGGACAAAGCCACAACTTTCTATAGTTTAGAATCCCAGCTTACAACTCCTTTGTAAGTGTAAACACATAACCTGTAGTGGATTTTCTTTTGTTGAGATCCCCTACAAAATCTGAATTTACATAGCCTCCGACAGTAAATTCTAATCCACCATAATGCAACATCTAAGGTTCCTCTGATGTATCCCAGAATCCTCTTCACGGTATTCCAATGCTCTCTTCCTAGATTCGACATATATCAACAGACTGCTCCCACTGCTTGTGCAATATCTGGTCTTGAACATATCATGGTGAACACCAGACTTTCCACTGCTGATGCATACGGTACCTGAGACATCTCCTTCCTTTCTTCTTCACTTCTAGGAGACATACTTCGTTCCGACATGTGGCCATGTTTGATATGCCACATCATCGTTGATTCTTCTTCTTCATTGGTAGAAGCAACACATGCATTAGCTTCCTACAGTGTTTCTCCTTCAAGCATGAATAGAATCGCTGCGATCTTTTATGCTTTCATGATCACAAGTGCACCTCTCACAATCTTCATGATCTCATTCTCGACATGGGTCTTACGTCCAAGACTATATATTTGCCTTAAAGATAATAGATTCTTCTTCAAGTCATTTACGTGCCGTACATCTTGAATAGTGCGAATTGTACAAACATCTTTATTTTGATAGTTTCAATACCTACTATCTTCAAAGCATGAAATCACCCATGTGTACAGAACCACCTGAGATTAGTTCATATTTGTGGAACCACTCTCTCCGTTATGTCATATGCCATGTTTCTCCTAAATCTAATAACCAAACATCAGCGAACCGCTCTCTACTTCCAACCGTTGTCACTGCCTCACAGTATAGGATTTCAGTATTTTCTGAGATGCTTGTTGCGTTCACTTGAGCATTTGATGATACATGGTCTGAAACACCCCACCTCCGTTAGGGTCACTCTCAAAGGGAATGCCCTAATTTTGGTGGAGGTTTATAAGTATAAGTCACAGATATACAAGACAGATATAAGAACACATATTTTTGAACAGCGGAAAAACAACAACTTTTATTTCATTAAAAATACGTGTTACAACAATCATACCATAATTGTCTTACAATACTTCAAAAACATAACATTTTCATAACTGTCTTGATTACCTTATTTAAAGAAGCATAAAGAAAACATAAATAAACTGCAAAAGTCCCATAGTTGCTGTCCAAAGCCATAGTCCAAAACGAAAAGATCCAAGCAATACATTCTTTCTCTTCAAGCTGGATATGAAGGCTGGTCAAGCTGCGGTATTCCCTCCCTGTGGACCTGGGGGGGGGGGGGGAAACGGAAGGAAAGAAGACGAAAGAAAAGTAGAGTCAGACATAAAGCCTGAGTAGGTCTAGGACTATTCAGTCTATGAATAAAGAACTGGGTATGATAAGTATAAACTAGAAATGGGAAATCACCATAAACTTAGTTAAGTTGTCTAGGGTCGAATATACTATCGTACCCCATTTTAATCTCTGAACCCATATAAACTAGTTCCCAACTGGCACCCCATAATCAGGGTGAAGTGATCCATTTTATAATGATCGGCTCCTACTCGCATAGTTACATGTGTCTTACGGCCCCCGATGTTGTAGTTACCTGTGCTGGTCCCACCATGGGGTGTATCAAGTCCCATGGTGGCGACCCGACACAATCCTAGAATGCACAGGTATGCTACTGGTGCCCAGTGCCTTATTTTTCTGCGCCGGAGTGTGTGCACGCCCGCACCCCGTTAGAACCTACACTGCTGCACCACCGCCGTCGATTTGACCTCTTACAATCAGCCCAGTAATTGTGCCCCACCCTGCCTAGTTTCAGGGTATCATGATACGCCTTGTAGGGTTACCGCTGAAAAGGGTCCCCCGCTACTAGGTTTTCTATTTCTAGCCAACATGCTAAGTTGGTTAAGTGTTTATAAACCTAACCCCCAATCAGTCTGTTTAGTTTAGCATGTTCCATTTTGATTAAGTATTAATATAATCTACTTAATCCTATCAATCCTGACTCAGCCTTAATTGTCTTATTAAAGCCTTGACCTCTCACATTAGACAGGTATTGTTGTGGCTGCCTGTTGCCGGTTGGGTCCGGGCAGTCTTACGCCACAACTCAGTCTAACCTCGGGTCCTTATTGGGCTCCATGTTTAACCACCCACATTGGATAGGTATTGTTGTGACTACTGGACAGCCGGGTGGTTACGGGCAGGTTTACATCACAACTCAATCCAACCTCGGGTTAAACACATCGTATTTTCTACATTTACATATTTTGTCTTTCTTCTTTTTATATGTAAATATTTGCGGCCCATTATTCAAAATCAATTTAAGCTAATGGTGTAAAGGTTTACACCAATCATGGGCCCAACCCATTCTTGGTTTTGGGCCCATCTACTTTTATATTTTCATTTATTAATTAATTTGGCCCAACGCTATTTCCCCCGTTTAATACGTTCGTTTATTATAATATATGTTGGGCTTAGCCTTTTTAAGCCCAACTTAGCCACGTGAAAAAGGGGAGGCTTAAAGCGTGATTATATACACAAAAAGGGGAAGGTGAACGCATGAACTTGCAACATAACGTTGGAACTACAAAATGGAAACTGGTATACTTGCATAGTAGTAACGTATACTTTGGTCATAAAGCATAAGTGACATGAATCAAAGCATGTAAACTTGTAGTTAAGTTAAGAATCTAAATTGGATATCATTATTGACACATAGTCTTAACTACAACATAAACGTATATTTTTATTTAGGCATAATGTCAAACATAAGCAAATCATGTTCATAAGATTACTACATGTTTACAAAGGTGTTTACTTTTGTTACTAATACAAAAGTATAGTTCAACTTGAATTATTCCAACTTAATCATGATTTTAAATCTATTCACATAACCATGGCACACATATACTTATTACATAAATATTTCTAAACATGAAATCATGATTTTTACTTTGGTCATGCAAACTTGCAAATGGGATTTTTAAATCTAACCTAGCTATGTACCACATATGTCATCATATAATTCTTGTTAACAATATAGACCTAACATGTTTTTCAATTATGCAAAATATCAAACATAGCCTAGTCATATTCGTAAGTTCACAAAGAGGCTTACTTTTGTATTTAATGCAAAAGTATGGTCTTATACATAGATCATGATGCCAAAATTTCATATGAATTATAATAACCCAAATTTGTTCCAATTACACACAAAATGATTTTTATACAAAAATATACATTATGATGGCATAGTAGCAAAACCATATACTTGCATGAATTTCAATTAAACAACTGCATACATGTAGCTTCAACATGAATTACATACTTTGCGAATATCCAAACGTATACTTGCATAAAACTACCGCAAACATGTAGTTTTTATAATGAATAACATACTTTGCGAATATCCAATCGTATACTTGCATAAAACTACCGCAAACATGTAGTTTTTATAATGAATAACATACTTTGCGAATATCCAATCGTTATACAATATTCCAAATCGATAAGAATCATAGTAACGCACAAATATGAATTACTTATCACCACAAATCAAGTGTACAAACCAACACAGTTATTTGTTCATACCAGAATAATACTCTACTTACAATCGTGTGGCGAATTCTCCAATTCAGGAATTTGGAGATGCGGCTCCTTTGACGTAGGCGTTGATTTGATTTGTTTAAGTCTAACTTGCAGTTGCTTTATGCTTTAGAGTTTGCCTCCTAATCGTCTCTCAAATTGGTGGCTACTCCTAGTCGTTCCTCAGCAGCATGATGGCCTTATTCTTATTTTTTGTGTGAGTTTAGGTTAGGTTTGAGTTGTATATATAGAATTTTAGGATTAATTTAGGCCGTTTGATTAATCCTAGAAATGACCACAACCGTTCAGTCAGGATAGAGTTATCCTATTGACTCAGCCATGAGTCAGAAATGACTCAGCATTGACTCAGCGATGAGTCAGAAATGACTCAGCGTATTAAATGTTCACCAATTCAAACGTAAATACGTATTTAATAGATACATTTTCCCCTTTACCGTATTAATTACCCATATATAAATATTTATTTATATATGAATAAATATTTTCTTACCTTTAATTTGTCATAATTAAAAAATTGGAGAAGGCCAAAAAAAAAAACCATCCTTGACAACCAAAAATGCGCAACGTACGCTACATGATGTGTACACGTCATATATATATATATATATGCGTATATGTATATATATATATTATATATATATTCATTTTTTTCTCTATCTTCCCAATTACCCATTTTCACACTAAACCACTTTTTGAACTGCGTTCACACTAGGCTATTTTAAGCCATTCCCCTAAAACAAAAATAGGGCGCTGGCGGGGATCGAACTCTGTACCTCTTATATGCAAGTCATGTGTTCCAACCAAATGAGCTACTAAGTCTTTTGCTTACAAACCCTAGAACAATGCTAAACATTATTCGTTTCCCATTCTTCTTCTTTTTTCATGTTTTGCTGCGATATTTAAATTAAAGATATCTTCTTCACACGTTATCCGTTTTTCGAAAACTCGAACTCTATTTCGCGTATTTTTCCGAGATGAACACAATGGCGTATCCCGTTTCCCTTAATTCTTTGATTTGAAATTAATTATACTTTAATTTATGACTTTCACGGTTATAGAATACACGGGGTGTTACATTCTCCCCCACTTAAAAGGATTTCGTCCCCGAAATCTTCAAGTTAGGAGAAATGTATATCCTAACATCCAATCATCCATCTACTCATCCATCAAACACGAGCATCCATTGTCCTTAAAAGACTTCTAATGCTTCATGATCAAATGTGAAGTGTGTGTGTGTGTACATGTACTTATCTAATGCAAAATCAGGCGGTCTACTGATTCAGTTGACCTCCTTAATGCGAATTATGTAAGTGCCATGAATCCATTATGTATGCAAATTTTCCTATTCATGATTCTACATGAGTGCACAATCATTCATACAAATGCAACATCCATATGACAACACATTAAAGTTCAACCATATACGAATGCAAACATATATGCATATGCAATATGAAGTGACCGAGCCCATCTAAAACCTAGATTGTGTGTGTATATGCAACCACGAGCAACCACTAGCAATCACTTGCAACCACTTGCAACCATCATCCATAATATGTTTCAACTGCATGTTTACATCCAAAAAGATTCTACCTATGGTTCTCAAGATAGGATCGAGGAGAGAAATAGGATAAAACAAAGCATCTAGAATAAGTTAACGATGTACCGCCAGAAGGTCCGGTCTGCTTCTCAGGGCAGTCTTTGCTGATGTGTCCAGTCTTCCCACAATGAAAACATTCACCTTGCTTTCTCTTCCTCTTTTTACAATCCTTGGCTATGTGCCCTTACGTACCACAGTAATTGCATTTCCTTTTATCACGTGAGTTGTTGTTCTTGCCTCCTTTCTCGGGGTCTACCTTCTTATTCTTAGAATCGTTGGGCTTGACCTCTTTCTTCCCTTGAGAGTTTTCTGCCTCTGTTTCCTTCTTGTCCTTATCTTCCTCGTTCAGCAATGCCATCTGCACCAACCTTTCGTACGTAGCTCCCATGGGTATATGGGTCATGGCCAAACTGTGTAATGGCTCATTCAACCCTTTGACAAAGCGGAGAGCCTTCTTGTGCGGGGTGTTGACTAGGTCCAGCCCAAACCTAGCCAGCTCATCGAATTGATTAACATACTCTTTGACTGTCATATTCCCTTGCTTAAGAAATAAGAATTTTTCCAACTGAAGACTCCTTTCCGCATCTGAGAGAAATTTAGTCTCAAACCTTGCCCTAAAGTCCTCCCATGTCTCCACCGGTCTTTCTGCATTAGTGACTTCCCACCAGTAGGAAGCCTCACCCTTTAGTAGCCATACTGTCAGTTGTACTTTTTGTCTATCTTCTATCTCAAAGATGATGAATAAGTCCTCGGTTTCTTTCAGCCAATTTCTAGCTGCCACGAAGGACTCAGTTCCATGAAAATCCTTTCCTCCCATAGCTTTAAAATCTTTACATATCTTAGCAAACGTGTTTCCCCGTGGAGGAGGTGGAGGAAGAGGTGCTGCTGCAGCTGGATGATTTCCTGCAGCTGGGGGAGGAGGAACAGTAGGACCTGGCTGAGTGGCCCTTGCTTCTAAGAACCGTCTAAACCAACCAGGTATTGGTACACCCTCTGGCAAGTTAAGTTCTTCGGACATGCTGAAACAAAAAGGATAGATTCAAAACGAAGGATAAGAGATAGTACCTATGGCTTTGGGGGGGACTTTGCCTTTTTTTTTAGAAAAAATAAAATAAAATAATATTTTTCTTTTAAAAATGCTTCTTTAAATTTCTTTTTTGAAAATAAATTTTCAAAACTTTTTATCTTTTCTGGCAAACCTATGCTCTGATACCAAGTGAAACACCCCGCCTCCGTTAGGGTCACTCTCAAAGGGAATGCCCTAATTTTGGTGGAGGTTTATAAGTATAAGTCACAGATATACAAGACAGATATAAGAACACATATTTTTGAACAGCGGAAAAACAACAACTTTTATTTCATTAAAAATACGTGTTACAACAATCATACCATAATTGTCTTACAATACTTCAAAAACATAACATTTTCATAACTGTCTTGATTACATTATTTAAAGAAGCATAAAGAAAACATAAATAAACTGCAAAAGTCCCATAGTTGCTGTCCAAAGCCATAGTCCAAAACGAAAAGATCCAAGCAATACATTCTTTCTCTTCAAGCTGGATATGAAGGCTGGTCAAGCTGGGGTATTCCCTCCCTGTGGACCTAGGGGGGGGGGGGAAACGGAAGGAAAGAAGACGAAAGAAAAGTAGAGTCAGACATAAAGCCTGAGTAGGTCTAGGACTATTCAGTCTATGAATAAAGAACTGGGTATGATAAGTATAAACTAGAAATGGGAAATCACCATAAACTTAGTTAAGTTGTCTAGGGTCGAATATACTATCGTACCCCATTTTAATCTCTGAACCCATATAAACTAGTTCCCAACTGGCACCCCATAATCAGGGTGAAGTGATCCATTTTATAATGATCGGCTCCTACTCGCATAGTTACATGTGTCTTACGGCCCCCGATGTTGTAGTTACCTGTGCTGGTCCCACCATGGGGTGTATCAAGTCCCATGGTGGCGACCCGACACAATCCTAGAATGCACAGGTATGCTACTGGTGCCCAGTGCCTTATTTTTCTGCGCCGGAGTGTGTGCACGCCCGCACCCCGTTAGAACCTACACTGCTGCACCACCGCCGTCGATTTGACCTCTTACAATCAGCCCAGTAATCGTGCCCCACCCTGCCTAGTTTCAGGGTATCATGATACGCCTTGTAGGGTTACCGCTGAAAAGGGTCCCCCGCTACTAGGTTTTCTATTTCTAGCCAACATGCTAAGTTGGTTAAGTGTTTATAAACCTAACCCCCAATCAGTCTGTTTAGTTTAGCATGTTCCATTTTGATTAAGTATTAATATAATCTACTTAATCCTATCAATCCTGACTCAGCCTTAATTGTCTTATTAAAGCCTTGACCTCTCACATTAGACAGGTATTGTTGTGGCTGCCTGTTGCCGGTTGGGTCCGGGCAGTCTTACGCCACAACTCAGTCTAACCTCGGGTCCTTTTGGGCTCCATGTTTAACCACCCACATTGGATAGGTATTGTTGTGACTACTGGACAGCCGGGCGGTTACGGGCAGGTTTACATCACAACTCAATCCAACCTCGGGTTAAACACATCGTATTTTCTACATTTACATATTTTGTCTTTCTTCTTTTTATATGTAAATATTTGCGGCCCATTATTCAAAATCAATTTAAGCTAATGGTGTAAAGGTTTACACCAATCATGGGCCCAACCCATTCTTGGTTTTGGGCCCATCTACTTTTATATTTTCATTTATTAATTAATTTGGCCCAACGCTATTTCCCCCGTTTAATACGTTCGTTTATTATAATATATGTTGGGCTTAGCCTTTTTAAGCCCAACTTAGCCACGTGAAAAAGGGGAGGCTTAAAGCGTGATTATATACACAAAAAGGGGAAGGTGAACGCATGAACTTGCAACATAACGTTGGAACTACAAAATGGAAACTGGTATACTTGCATAGTAGTAACGTATACTTTGGTCATAAAGCATAAGTGACATGAATCAAAGCATGTAAATTTGTAGTTAAGTTAAGAATCTAAATTGGATATAATTATTGACACATAGTCTTAACTACAACATAAACCTATATTTTTATTTAGGCATAATGTCAAACATAAGCAAATCATGTTCATAAGATTACTACATGTTTACAAAGGTGTTTACTTTTGTTACTAATACAAAAGTATAGTTCAACTTGAATTATTCCAACTTAATCATGATTTTAAATCTATTCACATAACCATGGCACACATATACTTATTACATAAATATTTCTAAACATGAAATCATGATTTTTACTTTGGTCATGCAAACTTGCAAATGGGATTTTTAAATCTAACCTAGCTATGTACCACATATGTCATCATATAATTCTTGTTAACAATATAGACCTAACATGTTTTTCAATTATGCAAAATATCAAACATAGCCTAGTCATATTCGTAAGTTCGCAAAGAGGCTTACTTTTGTATTTAATGCAAAAGTATGGTCTTATACATAGATCATGATGCCAAAATTTCATATGAATTATAATAACCCAAATTTGTTCCAATTACACACAAAATGATTTTTATACAAAAATATACATTATGATGGCATAGTAGCAAAACCACATACTTTCATGAATTTCAATTAAACAACTGCATACATGTAGCTTCAACATGAATTACATACTTTGCGAATATCCAAACGTATACTTGCATAAAACTACCGCAAACATGTAGTTTTTATAATGAATAACATACTTTGCGAATATCCAATCGTATACTTGCATAAAACTACCGCAAACATGTAGTTTTTTATAATGAATAACATACTTTGCGAATATCCAATCGTTATACAATATTCCAAATCGATAAGAATCATAGTAACGCACAAATATGAATTACTTATCACCACAAATCAAGTGTACAAACCAACACAGTTATTTGTTCATACCAGAATAATACTCTACTTACAATCGTGTGGCGAATTCTCCAATTCAGGAATTTGGAGATGCGGCTCCTTTGACGTAGGCGTTGATTTGATTTGTTTAAGTCTAACTTGCAGTTGCTTTATGCTTTAGAGTTTGCCTCCTAATCGTCTCTCAAATTGGTGGCTACTCTTAGTCGTTCCTCAGCAGCATGATGGCCTTATTCTTATTTTTTGTGTGAGTTTAGGTTAGGTTTGAGTTGTATATATAGAATTTTAGGATTAATTTAGGCCGTTTGATTAATCCTAGAAATGACCACAACCGTTCAGTCAGGATAGAGTTATCCTATTGACTCAGCCATGAGTTAGAAATGACTCAGCATTGACTCAGCGATGAGTCAGAAATGACTCAGCGTATTAAATGTTCACCAATTCAAACATAAATACGTATTTAATAGATACATTTTCCCCTTTACCGTATTAATTACCCATATATAAATATTTATTTATATATGAATAAATATTTTCTTACCTTTAATTTGTCATAATTAAAAATTGGAGAAGGCCAAAAAAAAACCATCCTTGACAACCAAAAATGCGCAACGTACGCTACATGATGCGTACACGTCATATATATATATATGCGTATATGTATATATATATATTATATATATATTCATTTTTTTCTCTATCTTCCCAATTACCCATTTTCACACTAAACCACTTTTTGAACTGCGTTCACACTAGGCTATTTTAAGCCATTCCCCTAAAACAAAAATAGGGCGCTGGCGGGGATCAAACTCTATACCTCTTGTATGCAAGTCATGTGTTCCAACCAAATGAGCTACTAAGTCTTTTGCTTACAAACCCTAGAACAATGCTAAACATTATTCGTTTCTCATTCTTCTTCTTTTTTCATGTTTTGCTGCGATATTTAAATTAAAGATATCTTCTTCACACGTTATCCGTTTTTCGAAAACTCGGACTCTATTTCGCGTATTTTTCTGAGATGAACACAATGGCGTATCCCGTTTCCCTTAATTCTTTGATTTGAAATTAATCATACTTTAATTTATGACTTTCACGGTTATAGAATACACGGGGTGTTACATGGTCTCTACTATTGTTCTTAATCCAACAATCCTTCCTTAAAATTGCCTTAATCTTCATTTTCCACAATGAAAAATTGCTCCTATTGAACTTTTCAATTTCTTACTTTATTGCCATGATGACGGTCTTCCTTTTGGACTTGAACTGGTTTCAACTAGTGCTTTGATACCACTGTTAGAAAATAGGTTAGCTCAACAAGTAACTTTCTGAAAATGAAGAAAATAGATGCAAGAACAATTACAATTCCTTCTCTCTAAGATAAGGAGAACATAAATAACATACTATCTCTCTTATAATATGGGAACACAAGTCTTTTCCTTACAGCAACATTACAACGCCTTCTCTCTAAAATAAGGATAACACAAATAACATACTATCTCTCTTATAATAGGAGAATGCAAGCCTTTTCTTACAAAGAAAATCCACTACAATTTATGCATTTTGCTGATTTGGTTGATTTTATTGATGCACTGATGCACAAGAGAAATGAGACTAGAAGCCCTCTATTTATTGCATGTTTGGCTCCTTTGCAATAAATGTGAAATGACATTTGATACATGAATTGTCATGTGTAGCCACCCTTTTATTATTTTAATTCAAAGGTTGGCACAAACTTTAATGTTGGCAAAAACCCATGCATGCATTGAAGTATTTCTTCATTTCCCAAGCGACAGTCAAAAGTGGATTTAACTCTCACACTTGGTCTATAATGTAGAGTTTCAAAGCTTAGCACTTGGTTTATCCAGCCTTATTTGTGAATAGAACATTCTTAGATAAATATTGAGTGTAAGGAGACACCTACCCTTCCACATCTATCGTAGTGTTAAGGTTATTCTTTATGTGGCTTAAACTTCAATGAGTTGAGTCATAGCTAATTCTTTTCTTCGACATTTAAAACCTCAACTGAGGTGAAACTAAATTTCATGTTGTGAATTTCACCGAGGTATTATCTCTTCATTGTTTTCTTTGGGGATACTTTTAAATGATAGTCGTTGGAAGCTTCATATGGTTGTTTCATCCACTTAGAGAGAGTGCTCACTTCGGGTTTTATGTTTTATAAGGGTCAAGGACTTGGTTTCCGACCACTTGAGAGTCATTCTATACTTAATTTTCTGAGATTTACATGTATAGCGCCATTTTTAAATTGGTGATGAGGGATCCATGTTAGGGCAGCTGTTGTTGATTATCCGCGGTCACTAAGATATTGAAAGCACCTGCCCTTTATTTGTTGGGTTTTAATCTATATAGAATTGTCGAGAGTGCTTTCTGCATCAACTGCTTTCTTCTTTAATTTAGGTCCCTGTGTCATGGCTTTCAATGAAGGAACTAGTTAATTTTATTCTTGGTTTGTTGTCTTAAGTTCGTAGGAAGATTTGCATGTTTTATTGCCCATTTAATTATTATCCATGCTATCTCGAATTTATTGAGATTTTGTTCTAGTGGTTGACCTGTAAGGTCCTTCATAGGCTAATGGTACATCTCAATGGGTTCATCTTTATTTAATATTTCTAGAGAACTAAAAGAATCTGTTAGTAGTTGTAGTACTGGAAAATAGTTGAATAGTTGAATAGTTGAAATAGTTGAAATAGCGGAAGTAAAGTTTTAATAATGCAACAATTATTACTTGTAGTTGTAAAACAAGTTATAGTACATGTTGTAGTACTTGTTATAGTACATTAATGTGTCTCTTCTCATATTTATAGGCACATCAAACTAATTATTAATTATTAGAATATTCTAGATACAACACTCTATCCAAAATACTATGATCACGTATGTGCTTGACCGCCATACGTGAGCCACTCCATCCAAAATACTATGATCACGTAGACGACTCAAATACGCCTCACGTGAAGGGGCGTGATGAAAATAATAGTCCCACATCGGGAAATATTCAACTAAAATCCTGGATAAATACTAAGAGGCTATAGTTCACATTAACCAATTGGTTTTGTGAACAAACTATGTAGCTATCTAAACTATAAAATGATAACAGTGGTACCAGAGCTTTGTTCGTCCCCATATTGGGCCAAAAAAATAAAAATTCCAACCATGATAAGCTATGACATTTCTACTTTTTTGGTCATCATTTGTTCTCACAAAAGAAAATTATGAAGAATGGAGTAATAAAAAGAAAGAAGAACTTATTTCCAAAGGGTTATGGAAGATCGTTGAAAATGACTACGAATGGCCAAAAGATATTAAAAATATGATGAAGGAAGAAAAAAAATTATTTATAAGTTTGAGATGGAAAGATCTTCAAGCTCATGTTGTGTTGAGCGAGAATGTCGATGAAGTTGCATGGAATCATATTACTGGAGAATATACTACAAAAGATTCATGGAATTTATTAAAAAGAAATATATGGAAAGAATGACACAACTACAATAGAAGAAAACAAGACGAATAGTGAACTGGAGACTGATATTGAAGCTGAAAAGTTGGGAGTAGAAGAGAAGAAGATATTCAATGAAAAAGAAAGTATATTTGCAAAAGCTACAAATCCTGTTGAAAAATGAACAATGAAAAACAACTAAGAAAAAGAAGCACCTGCTGAAGGAAAAGTAACTGCTGAAGAAATGCAAGTGACTACTATGAAGAATATTGTTGGTTATGTTCATGAGATTATAATGGAGATCAAAGAAGAAATTAACTTCAAAACTGGACAAGAGAGTCCTAAAACTGTAACGGAGGAAATAAGTCTCCCAATTGGTGCAAAACACAATAGAACGTCATGGAAAACGATGGATTCTTGAAAAAAAGAAAAAAATAATTGGGAAAACATAGTAAGATCTTCGATGCGTATTTCTACTTGGTTCTCAAATGCACCAGGTATATCTAGAAAATGTACAGTGTATAGGCGTGCACTGCATAGTAAGTTGATGTCCCCACAAAAGAAGAAGACAAAAAAGAAAATCCAGACAATATCTCTATTTTTACCAAAACATGTAAAATATAAAGATTGGATAACAAATCAGCAATAGTAATGACAAAGAATCTGGTTCATCATAGTCAAACTAAGCATATAGCTATCAAGTATCACTTCATCAGAGATGCAGAAGCGACAAAAGAAATTCAGCTCAAGTACTACATGACAGAAGAGTAAGTTGCAGACATTTTCACAAAGTCATTGCCAGCAGCAAGATTTGAGCAATTTCAATCTACGCTTGGAGTGTCCGAAATTTGCATCAAGGAGGAGTGTTGAAGGTGCTGCAAATTTCTAGAGAATTCTAAAGTATGAAGATAGTATAAATTTCTAGAATTCTAAAGAGATTAACAAATTGCTTTATGTATTATTAAATAAGTACCTCTTGTTTTATCTAGAGTGTTGTATCTTCAACATTCTTTTGAATTCTCTAGAATTTTGCAGCATCTTCAACAGAAACACTGCAAATGTCGAGACTTAAGTACAACGCAAGTAGAAACTGGTAGGTAAAGTTATCCCTAAAGAGAAATGTACATGGGTGGTGGTTTGCTAACTAATCTTTAAGAAATTCAATACCATGAGATGCCTGTTGGAGTTAAAATGTTATGGAAGAGTTAAAGTACTAACTCCATATAATTTGCTTGACTATGGAAGTTCAAAGAAGAGTTCTTCTTGTCATCTCGTTTTTGTTGAAGAGCACTGTTCTTTTGATGAGAGTCATACGGAATACTCCTAAAACTACATGAATAAGATAAGGCGAATAAGAATAAAATGTTTAATTAAACATTTAATTAACTTCCCTCTTGCATGGATAACTTGATCATGGAGGAATGCTTTTGCCTTTTGTCCACTTTGTATACATTGAATGATCGGGAATCCATGCTCGTCACTCTCCCAATCTTCCTTCTTAAAAAGGCTTTTGCATGTTTATGAGCCAAGCCTAAGATGTAGTGAGAATATGACCGTACTTCTATTTCTTTTAAGACCTTTCCTTTCGGGGCTAGGACTTATAAATATCTTTCTTCACATAAGATACAAATGTACCCATAAAAAAACTGAGATGTAGCTTCACCAATTGACCACTAAGTTTCCCTAGAATTTTGTTGATTATTCTTACGTGCATGAGATATATTGAGTCCTTTTGTCACATCTTTTGTTATTATTATTGATTTGAGATATGTATATCCTCGATTGTCCTTCAAAACAAGTTTTAGTTGGGTAAAACAAGGTCTTTATATGTAACGTCAACTGTTAAAGTATTGAAGAGAGATTTTTTTTTTCTTTTCAGAAAACTAGTAGAGAAACTATAAATTTCTCGATTACACATGTCTTATTATTTCCTTTTTATACATATCATTTTTTTACAGTTACTTTTCTACATAAACATGATTGACCAAGTATGTTCTACTAGGCTTATTGAGAGGACCTGATACGAAGTGTCTCGAAGTTCTCAATCCGGAATCAGACGTTTCATCCTTTAGACTTTGTTGTGTCTCTACTTCGGTAAGACTTAGAATCTCCTATATGAAGACCTAGCCTTGCATGATAATCTTAGTGGATTGCATGTTTGCTATCCTTTGCAGTACCGATTAAGGATGGCTCCCAATCTTAGCCAAGATTTTAGGGAGAGATGTAATGGTTCTGCTTTTTCCTCTACTCCATGGAAGCATCACCATCATCCTTCTTTAAACAAAGCGGATAAATGTTTGATGAAGTCTAGGTTTCTTGTTACCCTATTGTTTGAGTCATTCTACTAAAAAGTATTCGATTTAGGTGCCATAGGTTGTAAAACGAGCAGTTTTTCTCTGCTCTTCTACCTTTAGTTAGTGAAGTAATTATTTAAGATGTTTTGTTGGGTTTCGAAGTGTGATGTCTCGTGATCCTTCCACTTAAATGTCATTAGGAGTTGGAGGAGTGTCTTCAGTAATGTAGTTTTGAAAATGAAAACATATATGTAGATGGATTCTTAGGATTGAGAACCATTCATTCTCCATGAAAACATTTCACTCATTCATTGCACATCTTTTTCGACCACCGAGAGTCTTAATATCGAAAGATGCACTGGGCATTTCCTTTCTAGTGGAAGAAAAGACAACGACTATTGAAGATGAAAACGCTAAAAACTAGGCATAACTTGAGTCATCCAATACTGGGTTGTTGCTTAGCTTTTGAACGGTTCAAGGCCTTATATTTATTATATGAAACATATACTCCCTCCAGTACATTATATAGGACATTTTAGGGAGTTATGAATTTTACCAAATATATGACGTCCAGTCAACTTATTATAATGCAAATGTTATGTTTCTCTCTAATTAAAATCAAGTATAAAGAGAAAAAGGTAATGACCTGCAATAGCATTAATACAGCCAAGGTAACCTGCAGTAGCATCAATACTTTCCTTAATCGGTGTGCAAATCTACAAAACGTCATATATAATGGACTGGAGGGAGTAATAGATAAGTTGGGGCAATGAGCAGGTAGTGTAAGGAAGACGAGAGTAGGAGTTTGTAATAACCCGAAATTTAACGTAAGTTAAACTGGTTATTTAATTAGATTCTAAAAATGGATTTTGATCATGAAATTTGTGCCATCGAATTCATAAAGCTTTCATGTTTGAAACTTCACGAACGGAGTCCATATGAAAAAGTTATGAATGAAAAACGATTATGGATGGAAAACAATTCATTAAATAAAAATGCATTAAACCTTACATAAATTACTGGCCTCGGCAGTAGCCATGTTGACTAAAAGGTCAACAGGTCGGTCAAAGGCGGTCGACCGCTCCATCGAACCTGTTGGTGATGTGTCTGTGGCGGTTAGGGTTTTTGGTTATAATTTTTTTTATATATATGGACGGATTTTGAGAAAATGAAATCTACAGTTCTGGATCATTTCAGCATCTATAAATAAGTGGAAATTAGGCTAAGGTCCCTAGTTTGAAACTTAATTAGGCTCCCCATGATTCAAATACAAACCTACCCCCTATTTTTTTTCTGCCTTTTTCTGTTTTTTGCAAAAAAAAAAGAAAATGTGCTGTCTCATTTTTTTTTTTTGTAAATTCTGGATATATTAAGAGAAGTTTACGGAAATTAAAAAAAAAGTTACATACATGTATGCAACTTTTGGTAATAATTGCATACATGTATGCAACTATTGCTTACATTGTTTCTTCTGAAAACCTGGACGGAAACTTGCATACATATCTGTAACTTTTTGGAATACTTACACCGAAGTATGCAAGTATTGCATGAAGAAATCTTAACTGATTTTTTGCCTATAAATTGTTGCATGCTTATGTGAACCTTTTCTGTTTTACTGCATGCTTGGATGCAAATAAATGTGAATTGATTTGCATGCGAGTGAATTTTGTACATTTGTATGCAAGAAATATGCAATATTTGCACAGGTTTATGCATTTAACTGCATTTTCGCTGATTTTGGTATTTTCTTGTTTTTGATGCGTTGTTTAATGGTTTTTTGATCTGTTTTTTTTGTTTTGCATACACATGTTTTATTTTAATATGAATTTATGTTAATTTTATTTTTATTTTGCTAAATTTGCGAAAAATGGCGACAAAATGTACATTAAGTTTATGACCGGATGTGAGCCTAATTTTGAAACTTAATAGGGACCTGTAAAAAACGTACCCTATAGATAATGTCCTAAACCACCAATCTTTTCTTAATATTTTCCAAAGGTAGAAGTAAAGCTCTATCATTTTCACTTCTCTAGTCTCTTCCAAACTTTCTGAAATAAAACAGTTTTCATGTCAAACGTCAAGAATTGGAAAGAATGAATCCAATTTTCTAGAAAACGGTTGTTTCTTGCTACGTGAGGTAAATTATTAGATTTTAATTATATTTTTTCTTTCTCTATTCCAATTTTTATCCAAATTTGCAAATTTTAATATGTGTGTGTGTGTGTGTGTATATATCCCCTTTTTATACGTGTTATTGATCTGTAGATATTTGGGAATAAAAAGTTAAAAGCTATATTTCAGATATGAGATTTATGGAAAGTTTTCGTAAGAGGAAAATTTAAATGTTGTTTATAATATCAGATTCTGTTTCGTTAATGTAATTTAAATGCATATGCCTAAACCTAATAAGTGGAATATATAGTCTTTAATTGTTGTAAGACATTTAAATCTTGCCTACAATTCTTTTGTGCCTTTTTATTAATGTTTGCACCAAAATCTAGAAATCAGTCCTTAAATATTATTGAGATTTATGTTGTTGTTTATTTTCGATTTGTGATAATGGGTGTACTTGTAAGATCTATGTATATTGTCATTTTTAGTTTCAAATCTATTTATGCCTTAAGTTGTTTAAATTTTTGTTTGATTTATGTAGATTAGCCCTTTTGTCCTTTTTACACAAAAGGCCATGTTTGATATTATGAGGAAAGTATGGATAAACAAAAGAAGTGATTTGTAAATCATTTGTCTATTCCAAACAAAATATTACATATTCCTTGTAATTTGAATAAATCTATATTTCTTGTTTTTAATGTTTGGGCAAATTTACAGAAGTTATAACAAATGACCTTCTAATGGGATTTGAACTCAGCAAGTTAAAACGTAGAAGAATTGTTCTAGTTAATAGTTTAGACTTAAATGTAAATAAATTGGAATTAAGTTGTAAATGAATGAATATAGAAATCTAAAAATAAGCATATACATAATAAGTAACAATTGAGGGATTTAACTGCAAAAAAGCGAAAATCAGGGGATTTGATTGGGTGGAACATGAGGGAATAGGGGGGATTGGAACAGAACAATTGGTGCCCTATATGATACATGATATTTTTCTTTTCCTCTCCCATAGGAAGAGGAAATGGCGATCCATGTTCTTTTCTTCCAGAAACCGCTTCTGAAATCTATTGTTTTGAAGACAAATCCACGAATTCTCCATGAAATTTCGAAGCCACCTCGAATCTTAGAAAATTCATCTCCGTCTGCGCAACACTGCAAACTTAGGTCATGCTTACCCATCGCAACCGATTCTGAAACTCTGAAACTTCACTGACGATCAAGCCATAAGTGGACATCGTGAGAATTGGAGAAACCGACTTAATTGCGACATTCGAATCCATAACTCCTATGTCCGCCAACCGATTCTCTTTAATTTGGTATACTGTTTGACTCAGATCTGGTTATGATAGGTAATCACGATTTATTTTTTCTACAATTTAGAGTAATCTCTCAAATTCGACTACTCAGATCTTGTGCCTGCTTCAATTTTTAGAGATTCCGGTTTATTTTACATTCGCGGTTATCAGGAAATTATGCTTTAAAATTGTACGTGTAAAACATACCAATTGCTTCAATGCATGATCTCTGGTGCATTTCATCTTCCACAAACCGTTTTACTCTTTCCGACGTAAAACAAGCCATTGTTTTGTGAGATTTCCATATAAATTATTGATTCTATGGAAAATCTATGGAATTTCGTACTGATTTATGGACTAGATAATGTTCGACATGTGAAGATGAATTTAATCTAGTCCGACATGTGAAGATGAATGGTACTGGCAAGATGCGTTTACAAATTTCATACACTATTTCAAAGCTGGGTTATACAGGCTACAGTTGAACCCTAAACTACAAGTGAAATGGGAAAGTTTATGTGGTAACTATTTTATTTGATCCTAGTCGACTTCAATCTTTCCACTGATTCACAGCTGTAAATCAAAAAAATGTGTACCAATTTTATGTCTCTGAGATGCAGTATTTGAATCATGTTTAGAAGATGATTGCTTCAGTGCTCTTACAAGTGGGAATTAGTTCTAAGTTAGTGGAATGAAATGTAGATGGTCATGGGCTTCCCTAGCCGTTAACTTTCCATTTTTATGTTGGAAATTAAGTTTTATTAAGAACAAAATCATAGTAGTCAATTGGAAGCTCACAGAAAAAGAGAAATAGGATTGGTTTAATGCTCCTGAACAAATCGTAAATTCATGGAGTTATGGGGATAGCGTCACATGTAGTTCAACATTTATGGCAATTGAGCAACTATCTTAGCAATTTCATGACAGCATGTATGACGCCTCTCTATTATTTTTGGTGTCATGACTTGTAGTGACAATGTAGTGGGTAAGTCATTCAGATAGATTTCCTATGAATTCTGCAAGTTGAACCTCCACCTAGAGACCATTGTTGTGGCAATCATTTGCTATTTTTGGAGATCTAAACGAAATATATCATAACGAGAAAGTAAAAGCATTGGAGCATGGACTTATTGGAAGATGTTTGAGATTGCAAAAATCAGTAACTATTGTTACTGTAAGCAACCTGTTATTGCATATCTACATAGTGTAAGTTAGCACTTAAAAGACAACCTCAACAGCAGTAGAAATTTCTGCATTTGAATGCCATATCTGAACTGTTTTACATCCTCTAATTGATGTAAACAAGCCAATTACTAATCACGCGCTAAAGTGGCTAAGAGTTCTGAAATGGAGCGCAGAGGGACGCACTTATGAGATTCGTTATGGGTCTAGCTTGCTAGTATTGTATTGTATTTGTTTTTCGCATGTTTTTTCTTTATGTTTCCGGTTAGTATGCTAACCGTATCTATGTACTGAATTTCATCAGTTAATAAATGTGTACCAATTTTCAAAATAATATATATATATATATATATATAAACTATATCCGTCCAAATCACACATGATAATGCTAGTTATTATTAATATTAGATAAACGTTAAATGTATACTCAAATTTGAAATGTTCTCTGTTACTTATGGATTAATTAACATTACCTATAATAAATGGAGAATTTACAATTATAACTGTTGTTTTTGATGAAATTTAAAAATGGAGATAGTGCTAGTAAACCCAAAAAGATTACAATTAGCATAAATGATAATTTAATATTGTAACTCCAAATTAGGGACAATTAACATAATGAACCTATATAATATATATATATGTGTGTGTATATATAATAAAGAACAAAACTAACAGAAGAATTGATGTAAAAAATGGGAGTTACAATAAATAGGAATAATGATATAAGAGGGGCTGCTATAAATGGCAATTATTCGAATGCCTATTGTCTTTGAAAAAGTGACTGTTGTGGTCATTAATAGTATATGATGATTATGCTAATTAAAATAAATGGGGATTTTGGTAGAAATTACCATAATGAATACTAAGTCCAATAAATTTTCTTGAAATCCATAACAGTCTTATCTTAACTTAGAGAAATAGAATTCTCGTTTTATCTCTAGTTTAATCCTAGCAATATTATGTCCAAAAAATATAAGAATTGAACTTAATAGGTTAATGATGCGAGATCAGCTGAGTTATTTGACAAAATTATGCACTTTCCAACAGTCGGATAACATACAACTAATTTGAGAAATCATTAACCATAGGAACCCACAAAAATAATTATTACCGTAGCGCGGAATGTTCCTAGAGGTTTACTTCAACTCTTGAGGTCTTAAGTGGCTATAAGATCGACCTCCCTCCCAAACGAGAAACCTAAAGGACAACTTAAGTCGTTGCCTACTTCGAAATTAAGGTCTTAATAAGTGGGATTCAGCCATTGGTGGTATTAAGTGATCGGATTTGCCTTTTCCTTCAAAGTAAGTGCAAAGTCGTAGGGTCTGCCCTTGTCAAGTACTAAGTGATTGGATAACTGGCCTTTTTCCAATAACAAGTATTAAATGGCTAATTGGGTACAAGATCAGTAATCTTTAAAAGAGTCTGCTTCCTTTATGTTGTAAGTGACTAGGTTAGAGTCCGCTTTGTGATATGGTATTAAATGGGGGCAACGAAGGTAACATAGTTCTATCCTGCGGGAAGTATTAAGTGGCACAGGGATTATCTAATAAGGCCAGCTACTAGTAGTAAAGGGTTCCATCTGGAATGTCTAAATTAGCGAGTAGTCATCTACCTACCATGTAGGTCATAAGTGACTGCTCACTATCTCTGGCCTTATATGGGGTTAAGGTATGCACCAATAAAGGAAGCCTTAAATTAATGGACCTTACAGCTAGCATCCTCTAATTTATAATAGCGTGTTAGTGAACCATCTGTCAAGATATTAATTCATCAATGTGCCTGCCTTAGGCTTTAAGTGATCATAGGTATTGTTAACCAACCTTTTGGTCAGATTCCCAAAAGTACACCGGACGCGCTCGACTCAACACAACGCGTGACATTAAAGCCCAAAGTATCGCCAAAACGCCAGGGATTCATGACTAAGAGAAGACGCATAAGCGCAATCCTCACAGCTCTTCAAAACAATGCTCAAACCATACTATCGAACCCCTCTATCTCGATCCCATAAAGTTTCGAACCCTGTGGGTTCAGACCCTTTGCTTCGTATCCCCCCCATTACACCTTCGAATCCCTCTCCTTCTCTAAGTTTTGAACCTACCACTTCAGACCCCTCCATGACACTAATGCATCTAACATACCCCATGGGTACGAATTTCATACCTCACCTGGTACGAAATTTGTATCCCATGGGTACGAATTTTGTACCCATAGAGAGGGGAGTTTTTTAGACATGACAAGTGGGAGTTCGAAATTTAGAAGGTCTGCACTCAGGGATACGAAATGTACTGTTGTGGTCCCCAAATCCTACCTACTACCACCCAAACACTCCACTTTAAATACCTCCAAGCTTACACTTCAAAGGAGTTGGAAATTGGCCGATTTGATAACTCTTGAGAGCTCCAAATGACTTCTTTAATGGCTTTCTTGCTTAAAGGAAGAAGAAGGACGAAAGTGATTTTTTCCTATTATTCATATATGATAATTATGACATCAAAATACTTAGAAATGTTTGTAAAAGGATGTCATGGGATTGTCCTAAACTTGAAGCTCATTACTGTCAATAAAATATCAGCGAGTCTTCCAAAGTGAACGTAGGCCCCTCAAGAACCGAAGCACTATAAATATATTTTGTTATTTTTACTACTTTATGTACTTATATTTCCATGCGAAACTATATTCTTAAGTAATTAAGAATCTTGGATGTTGTCGACATTTTTTGCCATCAACATTCTGGTGCTTTCATTGAGAGATTAGACTCACGTCTTTTTCGCACCTGTCCATCTCAACTTCGACGTGTTTTAGGTTTCTTCCATAACCTGCCGCCGAGTCTGCTTATGATGGAAAAGCGAAAAAAGAATCAGATGATCGGCTCTTCTATTGCAGCCGAAGCTGGAACATCTTAGTAACCTCAGCCGGTGGATATCTCGGCTGAAATAGATATCCTTCTTCCTGTGGACCCCGAAGCAACCATAACTCAAGCGCAGATCCACGCGCTTAATAAGAAGTATGAAAATACATCTCTAGAACTCAACCAGGTGTTGAAAAATAACATTGAACTTATGCGCCGACTTCAAGAAAGTCACTGCATCGTCGTTCGACTTCATCTCGTTCGAAACAATGCCGAACCGCGGCGTACTATATCAGAAACCTCTTCTTCCGAATCAAGGGGCCCACACCAAAGAAGGAGGTTCAGCCTCATCAATGACGTTGTCGTCCACTCCAGCGCTCATACTAATGGAAACGACAACGGCAATGGAAACGGAGATCGAACCACCGTCACTTACAGTGGGGGAACCGAATACCGTGACCATTCTCGGTTGATCATCAACAATGAACCGGGTCCCGGGTCCCAGTAAACGACCCCCTCCTTGATAGAACCCAATTGTCTCACTCAGAACCTGGGGCCTGCGCTTCCTACAACCCAGCAAGCCCAGGTCCCCCCAGATCAGGATGCACACCAAATTGCTCAACCTCACCATCCATACCAAAGCCAAACTATCGATGTCGATGACATGGAAGAGGTCGAGCCCGACGTTCGTTAGAGAAGGCGCCCACGAAACAGAACTCCTAAAGTATGCCAAAATCAATGGATTCCACTAGAAGATCCTCATCCAACATATCTCCCCGACACAGTCCAAAGGATCATGAGAGATATGCCAGGGAAAATGCCAATGACTCGCGGGAAGCCCAGTTGAGGTGTAATCACTTCACTAGGATCGTACACGAAGCCAAGTGGCTCCAGCACTTTAACATGCCAAAGATGGCGTTCTATGATGGCACGACCGATCTCTGTGCCTTCCTAAACCGCTATGAATGGCAGAAGGGCTCCAGCCGGTCCACCAATGCAGTCAAATGCAAGTGCTTTCCGGTCTTCTTGTCAGGCACAACTCTTCTTTGGTTCTCTCGCCTTCCTCTCCAATCTATCAACAACTTCGGCCAGCTAGCCACAGAATTGGTTAAGCAATTTAGAATGCACGTTCCGACTCCGAAGAACGCCATCACCTATCCAATCTTTACCAAGGGCCTACGGAATCTCTTAAAAGCTATCTTGCGTGATTCCATACTCCCCTTGCTGAGGTCAACGATCCGGATCCCTGTGCCATACTCTTCCAGCTTGCAAAAGGTGTCCTCCCTACCTCCGAATTCGGAGCCTGGATCGACAAAAAACAGCCTAAGAGCCTTGGGGCTTTTTACGAAAAGGTCGGACAGTTCCTGTGTCAAGTAGAAGCGAGACGTAATCGAGCTTCTCGCAACAACCACTCCAACAATCTATATGACTACACCATTAACGACAGTGTTAAAGGGGAAACGGGTCGGAGAATTCCTCGACAAGGGTAAAGGAGCAACCCCTACAAGCCGAAGCCGAACTGTGGCAGACAATGCGGTCATGTAATGAACCAGTTTTTCGACTCTTTAATATACAAATTTATTTGGAAATTTGGTTTTTGAGAATTTATATTTGCTTAAAATTTGAAATTGAGTCTATTTATTTGTGGTTTGAAATTAATTCCTATATTTGAATCTAAATAGTTAGTTAAATTTAAACAATATTATTATTTTAAATGATTTGAAAAATAGTTATTGTATATGTGTAGAGTTGACATATAATTTAGATTAATTCAAGGGATGTATTTGAGTGTAAGATAAACTTGTAATTGTTCGTATACCCAGATTCTAAAACAATTAGTATATACAAAAAAAAAATTGTTTTGAGTTGGACACTTGTTCGTATTTTTCTAAGATTTCTACCGCGTGTCCTCATTGTCCTTCCGCGTGTCTGTTTATTTTGTTAGTGTTGCACCGCGTGTCCTACCTTTATATTTTCACCGTGTTTATCAGTCTGTCCCTCTCCTTCATTTTCCTTGGCTTTTGTATACAACTCATTCCCCTTAGTTTGTTTAACAGACGAGGTTTCCTCCTAAATCAAACATTTCTCTTTTCCCCAAATTAAAATCAGCTCATTCCCCTTCAATCTAATGTCCACCGAGAAATTAATTCGATCTCTGCCTTTTTCCATCTCGACACCGCCGTCTCTTTGTCACTTCCTCAGACTTCGCGCTGTCGGACCGACTCTCCTCCACCCGTTAGCACCAATAACCATCGCTGCTCCGCCTCGAGCACCGAATCATCACCGCCGTATGACAACGCCGGACCGGAGCCACCCTTCTCACCTTGACATCGACCAAAGCTAATGCCTTTTGCTCCCAAAACTGAGCCTACGCCTCTATCAAGTGCTCTCGCTCCAGCTCTCCCCGCAACTATGCACTGTGCACCGTTCGCCGCAGGCCAGCAGCTTTTCCCCGTCACCTGGAGCTGCTGCGGTTTCATTGGCTGCACCCCAACTTGACCAGTGATCCAGAGGAAATTCTGGAGTCATGCCTGCTTCCTTCACTAACGCTGAGAGAACACACCTGCGTCGAGATCTCCGCTTATTCATGGTCACGACAAATGTAAGTTTAACTTATGATTAAACGTATTTCTGAATAGTAAATTTCGTTTCACTAAGTATAGCTGGTTGTGCCGATTACTGTTTGGTTTGTTCTTTGCAATTTGCCAATTTGAATTTGGACGTACTTGTAATGACTGTTAGGGGATGTATATATGTATACTCCAATATGTCTATACACACTAAACGTCTCGCTCGTACACCTAAATCAGCCGCTGCTCCGTCCTTGTCTTTGTCGGGCCTCGTTTTAATCTTGATCTGTAGTTGCTGACCATCCTTACACCCTTTCCCCTGTTTCATTTGCGGATTTTGCTGAGCTATGCCACAAGGTTTTCACGCCCTATCAAATAAAGGTTTGCCGATGAATTTTGGTCCCCTGAGACTTGCAAATCTGTCATTTAATGTCCATAAACTTCACTACCATGCATGTTCTATTTTGACATATATGCTGTTGAATGCTTGTTGATGCATACATTTCATTTCGTAAGAATCAGCCAAGTATACACACACGCGTGGAATTTTACATGAGCAAGTATGTACTGTTGTTTTCTTAACCACTATTACCGATTATTCTGCCATTTAAAGTCATTTTACTTAAACATTTACATGCCGCATTATTGCCTTCATATAATGATTGCCATATGTTTGGACACCAATTTTTGTCACTGTCATGCACCTTTGTTAGTACACATACTGTTGGGGTTGGCTTGCATGTCTCCATTTTTGCACATATAATTTACTGTCGGGCTATAATCTATTTTCACATAAATATTTAATCACCGGTGAACTTAGGTAGTTGGTTAACGCTAATATGAACTAAAATTGATATAGCAGGCATTTATAAGTTCATAATTTAAGACTTATTCCAACTAATGCATAGGTTACTACTTAGAAGTCCATATAGGTGCTGCCCAAATCATACATGCTGAACCATTGAGTTGTAGCTGCTAAAGCCGCATTGAAATTTTCATGCATGACAATTAGCTACGGTACTTGGACTGAGACCTCACTTTTATTGTTGATTTGTCACAAGCTGGTTACCAATTTAACGCTTGCAAGTGCATGCCAATAGTATGCATACATCGTATCCTTTAGCTTGAACGTAACAAAAAGAAAAAGGAAAAGAGTTGGATTTCCTTTTATAGCCTGAGCCTGCGCTTTGTTAATGTGTGACCAAACCTTACTGTTGCGTTAAATAGAAGGGTTCAATTATATAGATCTTTAATGTTAGCCTTGAGTTATGTTCCTGTGTTGCCATAACTTGTGAATGCACCTTCTTACAAAGTTGCTGTCTTAAGGAAATTTGCTTAAAACTTATGTTGTACCATTATCTGGTCCTACCCCTCATTATCTACACACTACATGTATGCTGCATACAATGCTTCAGGCTGGTGTAACAATTTTCATATTTTCTGCCAACCATAGCTTACGCTATGTTTGACTGGCTGCGGCTTAAGCCCTTGTAATTTCATGTTTCATAAAACTGACTTGAGCTGGTCGTTCCTTTCAAAAGCCTCACGCAGGTTGTTTTTTGGTTATGATGTCTATATTCGGAAGTCCACGGGTTATCATACTCGAATTGTTTAAATTAATTAGTCGGGGTTAAACTAATTATATTTATGTGTTTATCGAAATGTGCTAATTTGAAATAAGTTCAATCCTGACTCGGGTGTTTTGTGTATTTGCATGGGACGCTCGGGTCAGGCCCAAAGTGTTCCAGGTTTAGATATTTCAGCTCGCAACGAACTGGAGAGGCACGCAAGGAGAATGCGAAGATGTGAAGACATGCATGCGCTAAACAAAGTATTTTGTTAAATAAATTATGTATTCATCATATATATTTTCTGCTGTGCAAATATTTTTGTAAACTCTGATATTATATGAAATTTTTATTCCGCTGCAATATTTGTACTCTCTGATTCTGTGTCTGTTCTGTTTTAAACTGTGTAAGCCAACAACAATCTGTCGTTTTGAGCGCTTCGAGTCGGTTTAAATACCGGCGAGAATCGATCAAAAATGCCAGGTCGTTACAAGTGGTATCAGAGCTTTGGTTCATACAAAGCTTGGCTTATCTGGTTTATAGTAGAATTGACACTAGAATCAGCGGATTTCGAAGAATAAATATTTTTGAAAAGATTTTCGAAAATAAAGTATTTTTAAAGAAGATTTGGAAATAGAGTATTTTAAAGAAATATTTTTGAAAATAAAACTTCTTTAGGCCTTTTGCGGTAAAGGATTCTCGAAGTCGTACGCTGAGTGCTCGGAATAATAAAGGAAAATTTTTGAAAATTTCAAGAAAAATTGAAATGGAAGTTTTCGAAACTTTATGAAAGATACAGATAAGGATGTTGTTAATTCAGAAATTTTTGATTTGGAAAGAAATTAAAGTGTAATGAAAATGGTTGCAAGAATTTTATTTGACGTTAGGCTGGACTATTGAGTGCATGAAGATTTTATGGACATACGCCTAGCTAACGTATGTGCTAAATTCTTTGTGTGCTAAATAAATATAGATTCACACTTTAGTCATTTGAGAATGATTCTGTTGATGAGCCGGACATCATCAGTGCTTATTTTCAAGTTTCAGAAGTGAGGAAGATGTATCGTTCCAGTTAAGACGTCGAGAAAAAAAAAAGAAGAAGAGTATGTTGAGAATAACCCCTTACTTCAAAGTTTGACAATCGAATTTAATCAATTTTTAACAAATGATCTAAGTGGGGGAGAAGGATTAATTACCCCACTTGAAATTGTTATGGTTGAATTGGACATAAATTACTTAACAAGTAATTGATTATGATGCAAGAGAACATGAGATTTTGAATAAGAATTACTTAAGTGAAAATTAATGATGAAAAAAAAAAGTCGAGTATTCCATGATTGAACTGCAATACCTGTATCCTTGTGTGCATCCGATTTTCCCATCTTGGCTTAGGATAGTTACATCGCCCGAACCGTTTGTTCTTGAGTAATCTCATGCATACCCTTTATCTTGGACTTGGATAAGTATTTTTGATTTGAACCGTCATGCTTTGTGATGCTCATTTTGACATCAAACTTCTGTTTATATATCTCGACTTGACTAGATCCATGTACGCATCGGGTATGCATACATATGCTTAATCAGAGTGCGTAGCGGAAGCGTGATGGTATTTTTATAGAAATGTTTCAAGAGTTTTTCTTTCGACTAGTTGACAATGTAACCTTTTCAACAAGACATGATATTTGAAATGAAAATGATTATGAAGACCTATATTTTGTGAAAAGAATTTTGGAATTACAAAGGGTTATTCGACTATATAACTTGTAAATGATTACTAAGATATTGATTTAAAGCTCTTGAACATTCTATCTTGGAAATGTTTTGAAGCCATATAAATGGTAATTGATCTAATGAATTTATACGATTTTTATAAAGAGCTTTTGATGTGAAAATTGAAAAGCTTACTTGATTTAAGAAGTTATTAAGAAAATCGTATTGATTGAATCTGACTTCCAAGTTATTTTGGATATGGGAAAGTGGTTTATAGACAAAAGAAGTTTCGACGACTTGAATCCCGATATTTGGAATGTTTGAAAAACAACAATATTATGATTGAAAGTATGTGCGAATTATTGTTGCGAAATGATTTATACCTTTGGGATATAAAATGATTTGATATGAACCATGGAATTGGGTGACCCGTGACTAAAGAAAGGGTGTGTGTGATTTGGGATTTTTGAGTCCTTATGATGGTCGGCTCCGGGGAAAGGAGAGACGTCATATATATATACTATTTCGTGCGATAGGTCGTTCCCGAGTAACCTTGTCATGGGGGAAGAACTTCTCGAGGAAATGGAACATATATATTGATATTGATTTTATCATAATATGTTTGAAGTTTTTGAAAGCGATTTTGGTTTGAAATCCCGAAGTGAAGTATTATTCTCTATATGAAAGAAATGTGTAGTGTTTCAAATAATTTGAATAAAAATCGGGATGTTGAGTCGGAGAAACTATTTCATACTTTGATTTCATTTTTCGATCTCTTCTTTTCGAGGACGAAAAGCTTTAAGTGGGGGAGACTGTAACGAACCAGTTTTTCGACTCTTTAATATACAAATTTATTTGGAAATTTGGTTTTTGAGAATTTATATTTGCTTAAAATTTGAAATTGAGTCTATTTATTTGTGGTTTGAAATTAATTCCTATATTTGAATCTAAATAGTTAGTTAAATTTAAACAATATTATTATTTTAAATGATTTGAAAAATAGCTATTGTATATGTGTAGAGTTGACATATAATTTAGATTAATTCAAGGGATGTATTTGAGTGTAAGATAAACTTGTAATTGTTCGTATACCCAGATTCTAAAACAATTAGTATATACAAAAAAAAAATTGTTTTGAGTTGGACACTTGTTCGTATTTTTCTAAGATTTCTACCGCGTGTCCTCATTGTCCTTCCGCGTGTCTGTTTATTTTGTTAGTGTTGCACCGCGTGTCCTACCTTTATATTTTCACCGTGTTTATCAGTCTGTCCCTCTCCTTCATTTTCCTTGGCTTTTGTATACAACTCATTCCCCTTAGTTTGTTTAACAGACGAGGTTTCCTCCTAAATCAAACTTTCCCCAAATTAAAATCAGCTCGTTCCCCTTCAATCTAATGTCCACCGAGAAATTAATTCGATCTCTGCCTTTTTCCATCTCGACACCGCCGTCTCTTTGTCACTTCCTCAGCCTTCGCGTTGTCGGACCGACTCTCCTCCACCCGTTAGCACCAATAACCATCGCTGCTCCGCCTCGAGCACCGAATCATCACCGCCGTATGACAACGCCGGACCGGAGCCACCCTTCTCACCTTGACATCGACCAAAGCTAATGCCTTTTGCTCCCAAAACTGAGCCTACGCCTCTATCAAGTGCTCTCGCTCCAGCTCTCCCCGCAACTATGCACTGTGCACCGTTCGCCGCAGGCCAGCAGCTTTTCCCCGTCACCTGGAGCTGCTGCGGTTTCGTTGGCTGCACCCCTACTTGACCAGTGATCCGGAGGAAATTCTGGAGTCATGCCTGCTTCCTTCACTAACGATGAGAGAACACACCTGCGTCGAGATCTCCGCTTATTCATGGTCACGACAAATGTAAGTTTAACTTATGATTAAACGTATTTCTGAATAGTAAATTTCGTTTCACTAAGTATAGCTGGTTGTGCCGATTACTGTTTGGTTTGTTCTTTGCAATTTGCCAATTTGAATTTGGACGTACTTGTAATGACTGTTAGGGGATGTATATATGTATACTCCAATATGTCTATACACACTAAACGTCTCGCTCGTACACCTAAATCAGCCGCTGCTCCGTCCTTGTCTTTGTCGGGCCTCGTTTTAATCTTGATCTGTAGTTGCTGACCATCCTTACACCCTTTCCCCTGTTTCATTTGCGGATTTTGCTGAGCTATGCCACAGGGTTTTCACGCCCTATCAAATAAGGGTTTGCCGATGAATTTTGGTCCCCTGAGACATGCAAATCTGTCATTTAATGTCCATAAACTTCACTACCATGCATGTTCTATTTTGACATCTATGCTGTTGAATGCTTGTTGATGCATACATTTCATTTCGTAAGAATCGGCCAAGTATACACACACGCGTGGAATTTTACATGAGCAAGTATGTACTGTTGTTTTCTTAACCACTATTACCGATTATTCTGCCATTTAAAGTCATTTTACTTAAACATTTACATGCCGCATTATTGCCTTCATATAATGATTGCCATATGTTTGGACACCAATTTTTGTCACTGTCATGCACCTTTGTTAGTACACATACTGTTGGGGTTGGCTTGCATGTCTCCATTTTTGCACATATAATTTACTGTCGGGCTATAATCTATTTTCACATAAATATTTAATCACCGGTGAACTTAGGTAGTTGGTTAACGCTAATATGAACTAAAATTGATATAGCAGGCATTTATAAGTTCATAATTTAAGACTTATTCCAACTAATGCATAGGTTACTACTTAGAAGTCCATATAGGTGCTGTCCAAATCATACATGCTGAACCATTGAGTTGTAGCTGCTAAAGCCGCATTGAAATTTTCATGCATGACAATTAGCTACGGTACTTGGACTGAGACCTCACTTTTATTGTTGATTTGTCACAAGCTGGTTACCAATTTAACGCTTGCAAGTGCATGCCAGTAGTATGCATACATCGTATCCTTTAGCTTGAACGTAACAAAAAGAAAAAGGAAAAGAGTTGGATTTCCTTTTATAGCCTGAGCCTGCGCTTTGTTAATGTGTGACCAAACCTTACTGTTGCGTTAAATAGAAGGGTTCAATTATATAGATCTTTAATGTTAGCCTTGAGTTATGTTCCTGTGTTGCCATAACTTGTGAATGCACCTTCTTACAAAGTTGCTGTCTTAAGGAAATTTGCTTAAAACTTATGCTGTACCATTATCTGGTCCTACCCCTCATTATCTACATGCTACATGTATGCTGCATACAATGCTTCAGGCTGGTGTAACAATTTTCATATTTTCTGCCAACCATAGCTTACGCTATGTTTGACTGGCTGCGGCTTAAGCCCTTGTAATTTCATGTTTCATAAAACTGACTTGAGCTGGTCATTCCTTTCATAAGCCTCACGCAGGTTGTCTTTTGGTTATGATGTCTATATTCGGTAGTCCATGGGTTATCATACTCGAATTGTTTAAATTAATTAGTCGGGGTTAAACTAATTATATTTATGTGTTTATCGAAATGTGCTAATTTGAAATAAGTTTAATCCTGACTCGGGTGTTTTGTGTATTTGCATGGGACGCTCGGGTCAGGCCCAAAGTGTTCCAGGTTTAGATATTTCAGCTCGCAACGAACTGGAGAGGCACGCAATGAGAATGCGAAGATGTGAAGACACGCATGCGCTAAACAAAGTATTTTGTTAAATAAATTATGTATTCATCATATATATTTTCTGCTGTGCAAATATTTTTGTAAACTCTGATATTATATGAAATTTTTATTCCGCTGCAATATTTGTACTCTGTGATTCTGTGTCTGTTCTGTTTTAAACCGTGTAAGCCAACAACAATCTGTCGTTTTGAGCGCTTCGAGTCGGTTTAAATACCGGCGAGAATCGATCAAAAATGCCAGGTCGTTACAGGTCACGACAACCATCAGGCTCCTATAGATCCTAAAAAGCACGATCGCTTCCAGAATTACAGTGTTTACACTTCGTTGAGTTAAGATATGGAGAAAATCTACTTGGAAACCTGTAATACACTTCGGTATAAGAAGCCCAATACTAGGGAATCCATCGATTATGTGAAAAACTCTGGCAAATACTGCAGATTTCATTAAATGTATTGGAACAATACCAACGACCGTTGTCAACTATGGGATGCAATTGAAAATCTCATCCACGAGAAATGCCTACAATAGTATGTTCAGGATCCTGCTCCTCCAGAAGCAATTACGAGCCCTCCAGCGCCCACACTTCCAGCACTTGCAAATGCGACCCCAGGGTCGTCTAACCAAAGTCACTTGGCATCATGATCAATACTATTTGGTGTGGACCTCACCCCACACATAACATCTTCCGCAAGATAGAGGAATACACTAACTCTATAAAGCATGCCACCTAGGAAGCTTGCTTCACTTTGGATGAATCTATCCTCGCCAAGCCCCAGAAGACAATGAGGGACGATATTGTCTTCCGTGAGAGAGATTCCATGGGGATCAACATTCCAACTATTAAACCTCTCGTTATCTCTGCCCAGATCAGATCAGCTTTCGTCCAAAGAATCCTTATCGACTGAGAAGCTCGATCAACATCATCTTCAAGGCGGCAAACTTGAGGCCAAAGGCTTGAGGTCCTACCATGCCACGATTCACGGCTTCAACCGATCATCCAACCACCCGGTGGGCATGGTCGACCTGCCTGTAGAACTCGGAGAAGGGAATTGAAGCCGGTTCTGAATCCTCACCTTTGTGGTTATCGACGTCATCTTTCCTTACAACGTCTTCTTTAGACGCCCCTTTCTTGCAGAATTCCGAGTCTGCATGTCACCATTGCCCTCCTAATGAAGTTCTCGATAGAAAAATGGGATCGGTACAGTCAAGGGTGACCAAGCAACAGCATGAGATTGTTACATAATAGAATGGAAGAACACACACAATAGGGACAAAAGCAAGACCGTGCCTCTGCCTTCTTGCACCAAGACCGTCTCTGCATAACAATCAAAGGTGTCTGAGCCTTAGCTCAGGCGCTACTGCCGTCTTTCCGACGATCTCGATCCAAGGGAGGAGGAAGAGCTCGACTCCAAAATGGCTACTGCAGTCGAACCTATGGTGGATGTTCCCGTCAACCCCGACGACCCGAAAAATGGCTTAAAAGTTGGATTGCAACTTCACCCCACAAAAAAGGATCTTGTGGAATTCTTAAGGGCCAATCTCAACATGTTTGCTTGGACCGACTCTTACATGCATAGCATTGACCCTACGATCGCTTGTCACAGGCTAACTCTAAACCCCTTGTAAACTCTGGTCAAACAGTAACGTCGATTCTTAGGAGCCGAGAGATCGAACGCACTCAAGGAAGAGGTAGATATGCTACTCAATAACGATTTCATTCGTGAAGTCCACTACCCCATATGAATCCCCAATCCGGTCCTGGTCAAGAAAGAAAATGGCAAGTAGTGGACATGTGTCGACTTCTCTGACTTGAACAAGGCATGTCCAAAGGACAACTTCCCCCTTCCGAATATCGACCAACTTGTTGATTCAACCACCATATACTAGATTTTATCCTTCATGGATGCCTACTCAGGCTGTAATCAAATTCCAATGTACCTCCCAAACCAAGATCATACCTCCTTCATAACCGACCTCGGGCTCTACTACTATCGCGTTATGCCCTTTGGTCTTAAGAATTCAGGAACCATATACCAACGACTGGTCAACTTCATTTTCAAGGATCAGATCGGAAGATCCATGGAGGTATACGTGGATGGCATGCTTGTAAAATCAAAGATATCAAACGACCACCTCCGCGACCTCTCCGAAATGTTCGGTGTCTTCTGCTAGTATGACATGAAACTCAATCCCTTGAAATGCTATTTTGGCGTTGCTTTGGGAAAATTCTTGGATTTCATTGTCAATTCGCGAGGCATTGAATCCAATCCGGATAAGATCAAAGCTATCCGGGACATTCAAGCCCCTCATAGCATCAAAGATGTTCAAAGTTCAAACGGGAAGGTCGTCTCTTTAAGTTGATTCATCTCTAAAGCCACCGTCAAATGCATTCCCTTTTTCTAATTACTATGAAAGGGGAAGCACAGCTTCACCTGGATCTCAAAATACGTCGCCACATTCAAGGACCTTCTGAATCACTTTGAGCGACTACCTATCTTGTCCAAACCTATGGACCACGAGGATTATACGTTTATCTAGCTGTTTCTATGTAGGTAATCATCTCAACGCTCATACTCATTGAAGACCGTGTCCAACGACCCATTTATTACATCAGCAAAAGATTAACTGGGGAAAAAAGAACTACCCAGAGCTCGAGAAGCTAGCCTACCGTTTGTTAATCTCATCCCGGAAGATACGACTATACTTTCAGTCTCACCCCATCAAAGTCTACACTGACCAACCGCTATGGCAGGTCTTATAGTGACTTGAGACATCTGGATGAATACTGAAGTGGAACATAGAGCTGAGCCAGTTCGAGATCACATTCATCCCTCGCCGAGCCATCCTCAGACAGACCCTCACCGATTTATTAGCGGAATTCACCATCCCGGAAGAGCGTCCTTCGGAAGACATCGAGGCTCCAAACATTCAATGGAAACTATTTGTGGATGGATCTTCCTACAATAAGTCTTCTGACGCAGGAGTTTTGTACATCACTCTAGAGAAGCGCCCAATATGCTACGTTTTAAAGCTCAACTTTCCCGCTACTGAAAACGATGCAGGATACGAGGCCTTGATTCCTTGTAACACCCCGTAATTCTATTAATATTAATATTCACAAATTAAAGAATAACTAATCTCAGACGTGAGAATTATGGGAAACAGGTTGCGCCATTGTGTTCGTCTCGGAATTCTGGTTGAAATAGAGTCCGAGTTTGCGTGACTTGGACTTCGTAGGAAGGAGATATGGCCATCGGAAGTTTCAAAAAATTACAAATTCGAAGTCAAACAGGCTAGGCGGGAAATTTCCTGCCCAGCACCCAGGTCGACTAGGGAGTCGACTGGGCAGTCGACACCCCAGGGACCAGGTCGACTGCGCAGTCGACCTGGTCCAGTCGGCCAGTTTTTGGCAGAGCCCAATCTTGAGCTGCTGATGTGTCTTTAGGGCTGAGTTGGCTAATTTAAAGGTTCAGGTTAGTTCTGAGTTGATCTGACGGTCTAAATAAATCCTAAACTCTATATATACCTAGGTAGTCTCTCACTCTAAAATCACATGAAAATAGAATAGCCGCCGTCATGCCATCGCCATGTAACTCAGTGTAGCCGCCGCCAACTAAGAAGGAAGAAAGCTAATCAAAACCCTAATTCTACTCAACTCTAAAGCAAATCAAGACTCTCTTTCTTCTCTAATTGTGAGTATGATGATCTTAACAAGATTATTAGCAAACTAATAAGATTAAGATGTGATATGGATCATAAGAAAATGATGTGAATTGTCATATATGATGTTGTAAACCTTATGCTATCATGTATGTTGTAAATCCTATGTTATGTGATGATGATATCCTATATGTTGTAAATCATGCTATGATGATATTATATATGTTGCAAGTTTCTATGCTAAGTTGCGATGTTACAAAGCCATGATGTTATTATGTTGTAGTTAGCTTATGAATCATGATGTTGATTATATATATTTGTGCTATGATGATTCACATGATAAATCACATGTACCTATGCAAGTTTAGATTGATTAGTATGTATAATCTCACATATCCCATGACATCTATTTAGATCTAGAATTGTGCTATGACATGTGTGAGTTCTATGTGTTAGATGCTAGTTCACACCATCATTATGTTGCATAAACCACATATGCAAGTTTATACATGAATTTGGATTATGATCATATTATGTAAATTGTGACATTTTACCAACCAAGTTGACACCTTTAGATCCATGACATGTGTAGCTTTATGCAAGCTGTAGTTTTTGCCTATGCAAGTTTAGGTGTTGGACATCTATCACAAATGCAAGTTTCACCCCGTTTATGATTAGATCTATTTTATTTGTCTATATGTTGTGGTAATTTATCTTTGTGCTATGAGTTAGACTATTCGGGTCTAACGTATATTTTGCGTTGAATAAGCGAACGTATAACGTGGGGTAGGGGTAATATTAAGGATTTAATATTAAGAAATTGGGGTGCAATTGATATGATTTTGCATACCGTAAGTGGATGGCCATAATTGAGTCAATTATGGACATCATTAAAAATTGGAATTAATTAATGATTTGAATAGGGAAATATTTAAAACTGGGGTAAAAGATTATAAGTGTTAATCAATGCTTAGGACACGAGGTTGGACTCGTTTGTGACGTAAACCTGCCCGGACCCGCCCGGCAAATCCAGTAGTCACAAATGTCAGCCCAATGTGAGAGGTCCTAGGCCTAAACTAAAGCATAACAGTTGTAAAGACACGAGGTTAGACTCTTTTATGGTGTAAGATTACCCGGACCCGCCCTGCAAATCCAGCTGCCGTAAATGCCAGTCTAATGTAGGAGGTCTTTATGAGGTTATGGCCTGAATGAATTAAGAAATACTTAACCAGAAAAACATGTGAAGTGGGACATGGGGGTTGAGTAGGTGCCTTGGGTGGCATGAGGAATCTAGTGGGTGCCTTTAGTGGCATTTGAAATACGATTAGTAAGACTTAACTAAACACACATGTAAATGAACATGACTAAGAGGGTTTAGTGGGATATACTAGTGGGGACAAGCTTAGGTGGATAGCTTATGGGGGCTCATTTCAACCAGTATCCCAAACGTATCTTTGTGGGCTCGACCCAAGTCGAGGACGGGACACGCATACTGGGCTTGACTATAAGAGGCCAAACGGGTTAGCGGTGGCAACGCAAGTCCAACGGGTTTCATATGCGTGTGTGGACCGGGGCTGGTAGGTAAGACGTTGTTGCATCGTGTAGGTATAGGCCGTGCATCCTCAAGTTGTATCGGGTTGCCACTTTAGGGGAGTGATACACCCCACTGTGGGGCCAGCACGGGTATCTACGAGTAGGGAGCCGATCGCAAGTGGGTAGTGGGGTACACCTAGCGGAGATAGGGGCAGGCGGCACCTATGTAGTCAGCTAGGGGTACACGAAGCTTGGGTAGTGGGGTACACCTAGTGGAGATAGGGGCAGGCGGCACCTATGTAGTCAGCTAGGGGTACACGAAGTTATTTATAAAATTTCTAAGTGAAGCAAGTGGGATCAACCTTTAGGGTGATTGATGTGGTGCAGTGTAGTAATTATTCGTTAGTATTAGGTGTGCCTTTAACATTATCTTTATCTGCTCTTCCATACCCAATAGTTCATAGACATTTCCTTTTTTTCCAGCTTATGCCTTAGTCTAGTTATTTTGATAATAGTATTGTTAGAATTATCATACTCGCCAGACTTTATGTCTGACCCCCTCTATTTCTATCCTTTTCCCCCCTCCAGATCCTCAGGGTGGGCCCAGCTCTAGTGGAGCTTGATTGGATTGCTTTATCTCTCTTTGGAAAGCTTGGACCGTTGAAGTAAAGTCCAGCTTGTTATCTTCTTTATTGGCTATTTATGTAATGGGATTATGTATTTTGTTTTATCAAGATGGATATTGTACTTGACTCTGATTTATGGTTTTATGATGTAACAAACATGTTTAATTTCCGCTGCAATGAAATAAAGTTTTAGATTTCCAAGTACTACTTATTATCTGTCTTGTTGTAATTTTTCTGTTCTATATTCACTTAAAACCTCCATGGAAGTTAATGCATTCCCTTTGTGAGTGACATTAATGGACGTGGGGTGTTACACGTGGTATCAGAGCTTAAGGTTACCAGAACAGATATTTTTTTTAGAAAAACTATTTTTCTAAAGTATTTTTGGAAGAAGTGTTTTCAAAAACATGTCTTGATGAGTAATTTAAAGAGGAAAGTTTTTTATGAAAAACATAATCCCCAATAGCCATATCCTTATCTTTCGAATTCTCCATTTTGAATCTTTCCCTTTTCGTTTCAGCATGGCTGAAGATCTTAACCTTCTGGATGGTGTAACGATACCAGGATGGTGTAGGAGGTTATTAGAGGCTAGGGCCGCTGCAGGTCCAGCTAATGTTCCTCCACCACCAGTTGCACCCGCTCCTCCTCCTCCTCGCGTTGATACTTTTGCAAAGACGTGCAAGGAATTTAAGGCTATGGGTGGAAAACCTTTTCAAGGGTCAGAAACGTTTGTGGAAGCTAGAGATTGGCTTAAGGAAGTGGAAGAATTGCTAGAAATCTTTGAAGTAGAAGAAGGGAGGAAAGTCAAATTAGCAGCTTGGTTAATGAAGGGAGAGGCCTCGTTTTGGTGGGAGGTCACTAATGGTGAGCGTCCTGTTGATTCTTGGATGGATTTCAGACGTAGGTTTGAGGCAAAGTTTCTCTCAAGGGCATAAAAGAATCTATATATGGAAAGGTTCTTGACATTGAAGCAAGGAAGCTCATCAGTGAAAGAATATGTCAACAAATTTAATCAGTTAGCAAGGTTTGGCTTGGACTTAGTGAACACACAGGAGAAGAAGGCTCTGAGGTTCGTTAATGGCTTGAATGAGCCATTGCAGGGGTTGGCTATGACCCACATCCCTATGGGGGGCACCTATGAGAAGCTAGTAGACATGGCACTCATGCACGAGGAGAAAGGCGCTAATGCTAATAAGGCACCCGAGAAGAAAGGGGATCAGAAGAAACCACAACAGCAAAACAAGAAGGGTGGTAAAGACAATAATGGCAAAGGAAAGAAAAGATGCTTTAACTGTGGGACACCAGGCCATCTCAGCAAGGATTGCAGAAAGAAAATAAAAACTGGCTGTTTTCACTATGGTGAAGCGGGACATCTAGTGAAGGACTGCACAAAGAAGGGGCATAGGGCAAGGTCTACCTCGGAAGGACAGGTGCAGGCTCTTATGGCACCAGGGCAGGCAAGGGGACAAGTTCAGGCTCTCGCGGTCCCACCGCTGCAAGAACGAGGTAGAATAATTTTTGTTGAAAGCTTAGTTTTTCTGTTTGATCATCCTGTCCGTACCTTATTCGATTCGGGCGCATCGCATTCGTTTATCTCTACATCATTAGTTGAATCACTGCACCTAAACACCAGTTTAGTAGAGGACCCTTAGTTGTTTCGAATCCAATTGGGGGCTCAGCTTATTTGTCCATGATGTGTTTGGATTTGAAAATTTCTATACTTAGCGTTGAGTTTAGATGTGATGCTTATGTTTTGGGCTTCACGGGCTATGGGCTAATTTTAGGAATGGATTGTTTATCCAGAAATGGGGCCGTTCTTGATTGTGAAAGGAGAGTAGTTAGGTTCATGACTTGCCTTGGCAACACTCTCGAAATCTTTTGTAATCCCATAAATTCCGTTATGCTAAGTTATCTAGAATCGCTTGATGCGTCTGTGGAGAATCTACGATCTGTTAGGGTGGTCCGAGAATACTCGGATGTGTTTGAGGAGGTGAAGGGCTTGCCTCCGAAGCGGGAGATAGATTTTCGAATATATCCTATGGATAATGCAAAACCAGTATCTTTGCCAGTACGCCACATGGCTCCTCGTGAAAGGAGGGAACTCAATAAGCAAGTGAAGGAGTTGCTTGAGAAGGGGTTATTAAGACGTAGTATATCGGGTTGGGGTGCTCCAGTAGTATTTTCCACGAAGGCGGATGGGTCCCTTAGACTTTGTGTGGACTATAGAGAACTTATTAAACTTACTAAGAAAAACAGACACCCACTGCCGAGGATTGACGATCTCTTCGATCAGTTAGTTGGCGCCTCAGTGTTTTCGCAGTTGGACTTAGCCACTAGATTCCATCAGTTGAGAGTGGCTGAGGATAGCATTGACAAGACTGCCTTTAGGACTCCGGACGGTTTCTATGAATGGCTAGTGATGCCCTTCGGTTTGACAAACGCCCCTGCATACTTTGTTGATTTGATGAGTAGGGTGTTTAGGGAGTACCTTAATAAATTCTTGGTGGTCTTTGTAGACGACATCTTGATCTTTTCTAAGAATGAAGAAGAGCATGCCCTACATCTTAGGGAAGTGTTGGAGACTCTACGAGCGCATAACCTTAAAGCTAAATTTACTAAGTGTCATTTCTGGAGAGAGGAAGTGCGATTCTTAGGGCACGTGGTTTCCAAAGAAGGGATAGCTGTGGATCCCGCGAAGGTGGTGGCCATCCAAGATTGGAAGGTCCCTAAAAATGCTACCGAAGTAAGGAGTTTCTTGGGGTTGGCTGGCTACTATAGGAAGTTTATCAAAGACTTCGCAAAAATATCAACTCCATTGACACGCCTGACGAAGAAGAACCTAGTCTTTGCGTGGGACGTAGATTGTGATGATGCGTTCCAACGTTTAAAGAGAGCTTTGACCTCAGCTCCAGTCTTAGTGCTGCCAGACGGGAGTAAGCCGTTTACTGTTTATTCCGATGCTTGTGGGACAGGACTAGGCGCAGTCTTAATGCAAGAGGGAAGGGTAATAGCCTATGGTGGAAGACAGTTGAGAGCGCATGAGAAAAATTACCCTACACATGACCTAGAGTTAGTCGCAATTGTTTACGCGCTTAAGTCTTGGCGCCATTATCTTCTTGGGGAGAAATTCGAATTGTTCACTGACCACAAATCGCTAAAATACTTATTCTCTCAGAAGGACTTGAACTTAAGGCAGCAAAGGTGGATGGAATTCTTAGCGTCCTACGATTTCGAAATAGCATATACCCCTGGCAAGGGTAACGTGGTGGCAGACGTCTTAAATAGGAAAAGGCTGTCCTTGAGTCCGTTGTTTGTTGAACGGCGAAACTTAGAATTCATCTCTATGTTAGATTTTAGACCTTCCGTTGACTTTGTACCCGGTTTGCTAGCATCCTTGGAGGTCAGACCTACGCTTTTGGGACGGATTGGTGAGGCACAGCGAGACGACCCACAGTTGGTTGAGTTAGTAGAAAAGCTCAAAAGAGGGGAGTCATCAAGCCATCTCCGTAGGTATAACCTAGATGATAAGGGTTGGTTACGTAGGGATAGTAGACTTTGTGTACCTCGAGACGAAGGTTTGAGGAAGGCTATTCTTGACGAAGTACATCATTCGAAGATGACCATTCATCCCGGCGGGGACAAGATGTACAAAGACATGAAGCAAGTTTTCTTTTGGGCCGGTATGAAGAGGGATGTGGCTGAGTATGTCGCTAGATGCTTGGTGTGCCAACAAGTAAAAGCGGAGCAAAAGAAACCCGGTGGGTTGCTTCACCCATTGTAGGTTCCGCAATGGAAGTGGGATAGTGTCTCGATGGATTTTGTGGATGGATTACCAAGATCAAGGATGGGTAATACGGGGATTTGGGTTATAGCAGATAGACTTACTAAAAGCGCCCATTTCATTCCCGTGAAGAGTAAGAGGACTGCTCCATGGTTAGCTTCTGTATACGTTCGAGAGATAGTTCGTTTGCATGGTGTTCCTTCTAACATAGTAAGCGACCGTGATCCTATCTTCACTAGTGAATTTTGGAAGAGCTTGCAAGAGGCGGTAGGGACTCAGCTATGTTTGAGCACCGCATATCATCCTCAGACGGACGGCCAGACTGAGAGAGTGAATCACATTCTAGAGGATCTTTTGAGGCTATGTATCCTAGACTTGGGGGTACATGGGAAGAGCATCTTCCGTTGGTGGAGTTCGCATATAATAACAGCTTTCAATCTAGCATTGGCAAGGCACCTTTCGAAGCTCTTTATGGATGACCTTGTCGTTCACCTACATGTTGGTGGGAATCTACAGATAAGATCTTACTTGGGCCCGATATGATTAGAGAGACTTCGGAAAAGATCGACTTGATTCGAAGGAGGATGAAGACGGCGCAAGATAGGCACTAATCTTATGCAGACAAAAGGAGGACAGATCTTGAGTTTGATGTTGGGGACATGGTCTTTATCAAAGTGTCTCCATTACGGAATGTTGTTCGCTATGGGTCCTTTGGGAAATTAGCACCAAGATTTGTAGGGTCGTTTCCTATTAAGGAGAAGATTGGACAGATGGCGTATAGAGTGGAGTTGCCTGAGAGACTTAGTGGTGTACACGACGTATTCCATGTGTCACATTTGAGGAAGTGCTTGCACGAGACCGCGGAAGTGGTAGAGCCGAGCTTGCTTAGAGAGTTGGAGATAGAGCGTGATGCGACGATTCGACGAGCTCCTATATGCATTCTTGGGTCGGAGATCAAGAAGTTGAGGAATCGAGAGGTCAGACTAGTCAAAGTGCAATGGGGAGATGATGAGAGCAACGCTACTTGGGAGACAGAAGCGAAGATGCGTTCGTTGTACCCTTTTCTTTTTGAGGGTATGTCTTTTAGTTTCTCCTTTATCGCTTAGCTTGTACTTATCTTATCTTTAGTATGTCCTCTCGCTAGTATCTTTGACCTTTAGTTAGGATAATCCTATGGTTGAAACATGTGTTTGAGACATGTTATGTATGATGGATGCAAAGTGGATGCAAGTGTTTGCTAGTGGTTGCTCGTGGACGCATATACACACACTATTAGGCACTAGATCGACTCAGTCACTTCATATTGCATATTGCATACATATGGATGAATTTAGTAAAATGGATGTATGAGGATTTTTTTTATCATATGGATGCTGCATTCAGATGATGATTGTGCACGCATATAGAGATAATATGTAGCATTAAGGAACTTTTGCATACATAATGGACGCATGGCACTATCATGATTTGCATTAAGGAGGTCAACTGAATCAGTGGACCGCCTAATTTTGCATTAGATATGGACATATACACACACTGTGCATTTAAACATGAAAGCATTAGAAGTCTATAAGGACAATGGATGCCTGTGTTTGATGGTTGAGTAGATGGACGATTAGATGATAGGATATACGTTCTTCTCGACTTGAAGATTTCGGGATTGAAATCCTTTAAGGAGGGGAGAATGTAACACCCCGTAATTCTGTTAATATTAATATTCACAAATTAAAGAATAACTAATCTCAGACGTGAGAATTGTGGGAAACGGGTTGCGCCATTGTGTTCGTCTCGGAATTCTGGTTGAAATAGAGTCCGAGTTTGCTTGATTTGGACTTTGTAGGAAGGAGATATGGCCATCGGAAGTTTCGGAAAATTCAAAATTAAAAATTCGAAGTCAAACAGGCTAGGCTGGAAATTTCCCACCCAGAAACCAGGTCGACTGGGGAGTCGACTGGGCAGTCGACACCCCAGGGACCAGGTCGACTGCGCAGTCGACCTGGGTGTCGACCTGGTCCAGTCGGCCAGTTTTTGGCAGAGCCCAATCTTGAGCTGTTGATGTGTCTTTAGTGCTTAGTTGGCTAATTTAACGGTTCAGGTTAGTTCTGAGTTGATCTGACGTTCTAAATTAATCCTAAACTCTATATATACCAAGGTAGTCTCTCACTCTAAAATCACATGAAAAATAGAATAGCCGCCGTCATGCCATCGCCATGGAACTCAGTGTAGCCACTGCCAACTAAGAAGGAAGAAAGCTAATCAAAACCCTAATTCTACTCAACTCTAAAGCAAATCAAGACTCTCTTTCTTCTCTAATTGTGAGTATGATGATCTTAACAAGATTATTAGCAAACTAATTAGATTAAGATGTGATATGGATCATAAGAAAATGATGTGAATTGTCATATATGCTGTTGTAAACCTTATGCTATCATGTATGTTGTAAATCCTATGTTATGTGATGATGATATCCTATATGTTGTAAATCATTCTATGATGATATTATATATGTTGCAAGTTTCTATGCTAAGTTGCGATGTTACAAAGCCACGATGTTATTATGTTGTAGTTAGCTTATGAATCATGATGTTGATTATATATATTTGGGCTATGATGATTAACATGATAAATCACATGTACCTATGCAAGTTTAGATTAATTAGTATGTATAATCTCATATATCATATGACATCTATTTAGATCTAGAATTACGCTATGACATGTGTGAGTTCTATGTGTTAGATGCTAGTTCACACCATCATTATGTTTCATAAACCACATATGCAACTTTATACATGAATTTGGATTATGATCATATTATGTAAATTTTGACATTTTACCAAACAAGTTGGCACCTTTAGATCCATGACATGTTTAGCTTTATGCAAGTTGTAGTTTTTGCCTATGCAAGTTTAGGTGTTGGACATCTATCACACATGCAAGTTTCACCCCGTTTATGATTAGATCTATTTTATTTGTCTATATGTTGTGATAATTTATCTTTGTGCTATGAGTTAGACTATTCGAGTCTAACGTATATTTTGCGTTGAATAAGCGAACGTATAACGTGGGGTAGGGGTAATATTAAGGATTTAATATTAAGAAATTGGGGTGCAATTGATATGATTTTGCATACCGTAAGTGGATGGCCATAATTGAGTCAATTATGGACATCATTAAAAATTGGAATTAATTAATGATTTGAATAGGGAAATATTTAAAACTGGGGTAAAAGATTATAAGTGTTAATCAATGCTTAGGACACGAGGTTGGACTCGTTTGTGACATAAACCTGCCCGGACCCGCCCGGCAAATCCAGTAGTCACAAATGTCAGCCCAATATGAGAGGTCCTAGGCCCAAACTAAAGCATAACAGTTGTAAAGACACGAGGTTAGACTCTTTTATGGTGTAAGACTTCCCGGACCCGCCCGGTAAATCCAGCTGCCATAAATGCCAGTCTAATGTGAGAGGTCTTTATGAGGTTATGGCCTGAATGAATTAAGAAATACTTAACCAGACAAACATGTGAAGTGGGACATGGGGGTTGAGTAGGTGCCTTGGGTGGCATGAGGAATCTAGTAGGTGCCTTTAATGGCATTTGAAATACGATTAGTAAGACTTAACCAAACACACATGTAAATGAACATGACTAAGAGGGTTAAGTGGGATATAATAGTGGGGACAAGCTTAGGTGGATAGCTTGTGGGGGCCCATTTCAACCAGTATCCCAAACGTATCTTTGTGGGCTCGACCCAAGTCGAGGATGGGACATGCATACTGGGCTTGACTATAAGAGGCCAAACGGGTTAGCGGTGCCAACGCAAGTCCAACGGGTTTCATATGTGTGTGTGGACCCGGGCTGGTAGGTAAGACGTTGTTGCATCGTGTAGGTATAAGCCGTGCATCCTCAAGTTGTATCGAGTTGCCACTTTAGGGGAGTGATACACCCCACTGTGGGGCCAGCATGGGCATCTACGAGTAGGGAGCCGATCGCAAGTTGGTAGTGGGGTACACCTAGCGGAGATAGGGGCAGGCAGCACCTATGTAGTCAGCTAGGGGTACACAAAGCTTGGGTAGTGGGGTACACCTAGCGGAGATAGGGGCAGGCGGCACCTATGTAGTCAGCTAGGGGTACACGAAGTTATTTATAAAATTTCTAAGTGAAGCAAGTGGGATCAACCTTTAGGGTGACTGGTGTGGTGCAGTGTAGTAATTATTCGTTAGTATTAGGTGTGCCTTTAATGTTATCTTTATCTTCTCTTCCATACCCAATAGTTCATAGACATTTCCTTGTTTTCCAGCTTATGCCTTAGTCCAGTTATTTTAATAATAGTATTGTTAGAATTATCATACTCGCCAGACTTTATGTCTGACCCCCTTTATTTCTATCCTTTTCCCCCCTCCAGGTCCTCAGGGTGGGCCCAACTCTAGTGGAGCTTGATTGGATTGCTTTATCTCTCTTTGGAAAGCTTAGACCGTTGAAGTAAAGTCCAGCTTGTTATCTTCATTAATGGCTATTTATGTAATGGGATTATGTATTTTGTTTTATCAAGATGGATATTGTACTTGACTCTGATTTATGGTTTTATGATGTAACAAACATGTTTAATTTCCGCTGCAATGAAATAAAGTTTTAGATTTCCATGTACTACTTATTATCTGTCTTGTTGTAATTTTTCTGTTCTATATTCACTTAAAACCTCCATGGAAGTTAATGCATTCCCTTTGTGAGTGACATTAATGGACGTGGGGTGTTACATTCCTGGACTTAAAATCGCAATCGAACTTAATATCAAGGCCATCTAGATTTACTTCGATTCATAGCTTATCGTGAGTCAGGTGCGGGGAGAGTACCAAGCCAAGAGGGCACGGCTCACTCCCAACCTCGCTCAAGTCCGCGAACTACTCATCAACTTCGGCCACAACATCATCACGCATATCCCCTATGAAAAAAAATGAAAAGCAGACTCACTAGCCAAGCTGGCAAGCTCCGAGGATGCACAACTTATGGGACTCGCCCCAGTCGAAGTACTCGATTCCCCAAGCATTGATCAAAGACTGATTCGGTAATAGCAACAGAGACCGAAACCGAGCCTGAGTCTTGGATGACACCAATAAAGAACCACTTGCAACAGAGAATCCTCCCTGGGCGCTACAAGGAGAGAGGGGCACTCACTCTTCAATCATCTCACTATATCATTTTGGATGGAGTGCTCTATCGAAGAGGTTTCTCCGTCCCGTTACTTCGGTGTGTAGCCCGTAGCGATGTCGACCATGTGTTATTGGATATGCATGAAAGCGAGCGTGGCGATCACGCTAGGGGCATTCCTTAGCTAGAAAAATCATTAGACAGAGTTATTTCTTCCCCACACTCGATCAAGATGCTGCAAACTATGCCTACAAGTGTGACAATTGCCAGCGGTTCTCAAAGATTCTAAGATCCCCGCCTATCGAGCCAGCGCAAATGGCCAGCCCTTGGTCGTTCGCCATGTGGGGTATAAATACCATTGGGACTCTTCCTATGGCCAGAGGTGGACCATGCTATGCCATCATCGCAGCTGATCACTTCACCAAATGGTAGAAGCAGAAGCTCTTCCTACAGTCACCACCAATAAAGTAATTGATTTCATCGTTCGCAATATCATCACCCGCTATGGAGTCCCCCAAGTCATTATCTCAGACAATGGTACCCATTTTGAGAGTGCAAAATTCAAGACTTTCTGCCAATGGCATAACATCGAAAATAGATTCTTGGCAGTGGCTCACCCCCAGGCCAATGGTAAAGTCGAAGCTATCAACAAAGTAATTAAATCCATTATCAAGAAGCGTCTGGAAATGGCCAGCGACTTATGGACATACGAGCTCTCTCTAGCCCTATGGGCCTATCGGACTACCCATAAGTCAGCGACCGACCACACTCCATTCGCCCTTGCCTATGGATTCGAAGTCGTCATTCCCATTGAGCTATAGGGGATTCAATCTCATCGAGTTACTTATTATGATCCAAAAGCCAATCAGGACTTGCTCTTAGAGTCCCTCGACTTGCTTAAGGTAAAAAGGAACGAAGCTGAACTTAGAGCTGCCGCTAAGTGCCAACAAGTAGCCTGATACTTCAATTCCAAAGTCTGCCACAAGGATCTCAATATTGGCGACATCGCCCTAAAATGGTTCTTTCCCACACCGATTGTTTTCAGTCCTCGCTGGGTAGGCACGTACGTCATACAACGAAAGATTAGAGATGAAACCTTCAAGTTAGCAACCATAGACGAAGTCGAACTCCCAAGGGCGTGGAACAATGAACATATTCGTCACTGCTTCACATAACTTAGTGTACAGTTTTTCTGCTTTCCAACAATGTTTTATTTTCCTTAAATTCAAGGCATTGTAAAGGCTGCTACTGTCAAAGTTACTAATAAAGACGATGTTTGTTTCTCTGTGTCCTTGATTTGTTTACTTTCTACATGATATGTTTTGGTTGACCATCATAACTAGCTTGCACACACAAACACACTAACACCAGACCGACACCCTGAGCATGGGAGCCAGTACCGCCACTCGAGCCTCGAAACAACAATGAAGACAATACAAATAACATCGGATTGGCACCGCGAGCACAGGAGCTAGTACGGGAGCCAGTATCGCCACTCGAGTCTCGAACCAACGACGAGACCGAGTATATATAACACCACTCGAGACTCGAGCCCGTGACACAACCAAGTCTAAATAACACTACTCGAATCTCGAACCAACGACGAGATTGGGTATAAATCGTTCTGCTCCCAAGTCCCTGGACTTGGTGGAAGCCCACCAGCCAAGCTAGTGTGATGCCAACCACTCCTACGGGTCCATCCAGCCCATCGCGTCGGGACCCGAGAATCTCTCGAACCCCAAACCAATGACGAGACCGAGTATAAATCATTTCGTTCCCATGTGTCCAGACTTGGGGCAGCCCACCTGCCAAGCTAGTGTGATACCTACCACTTCCGCGGCTCCATCCGTCCCACTGAGTTTGAATCTGAGTACCATTTGGCGATTAAACGACACCCTCGAGCTCTAAACCTGAATGAATGACGCGAGATTTAAAAAGGAAAAATCCACGGCCGTCTCATAACTTAGGACTCATGAACTCCAGGTGGTCCAAGAGAGAGGACTCCTGACCTGGATTCCACGCACTTGAGTCTCCTGCGCAAAGGAACCCTACAAGTGGAACCAACGTATGATCTCCGCATGACTGGGGACACCCCTTGGGAAGAGTCTTCAGTCACGTTCGAATATGTGTAACAATAAGTACGCTTATGCAAGTATAGGACACTGGATGTATAAGACGAACATTTGAACACTTAATGTGAAATGTGATTTAAGAAAAGTTAATTAATATTTCCTTTTCACATAACAAAAAAACTACATATCTAATATCTTTCTTTATAACGACAAAGTGTACATGAGAACTACACCGTTCCTCCAAAGACCTAAAGCGAGGGTCGTACTCGCATATACTATTGGCCTACATAACCAAGATGTCGGTGATATCTATAATAATTACTTCTACTACTCGTCCTTTTTCTTTTTTTTTTCTTTTTCTGTACAGATTCAACACTAGGAGGATCACAAGGGATGGACCTCTTTCTTCTAGAGCCACTTCCGCTTTCCCCTCCTCTACTCTTTGTGGGTGTAATAGACTCATGAGACACCGAGATGCTCCTTCGCTATCATCTTCATCGCTTTTAATCTCCATGATTTCCTTGGGGGAAATACATTGCAATAGTTTGGCGTAACACTAGAAGCAAGGGCCAGCACGACATCACCTTCCACTTGAGCTTTCTTGACCTCCAACTTCGCTCTCTTCTTGACCTCTTTGGCAACCTTCCGATCAACTAGCTTCTCGAATTTGAGTTTCACAATGTCATCCACCTTAAGCTTCTCATAATTCATCACAACTCTCTATTTGGCGTCGTCATCGGCCTTCTTCTTCCTAGCCTCCTCTGTGGCTTTCTCCTTCTTAGCCTCGTCGGCAGCTCTCTTCTTCCTGGCCTTTTCGGCAGCGCTATCCTTTTGTGCAACGATCTTGGCTTTCTTCTTCGCTACCACAACAACAACACTCCCTCTCGGCATCCTCCTACAATAGTCTCTTCCCACGTCCAACATTTTTCTCTTACCCTCGTTCAGGAGATCTATCATCAGCTGATTCACATTTAAAGATCCCACATCCACCTAACGTAGCCAAGCCTCATACAACACTAACTGTTCCCATGTTTGAGCCAGCACCCGAGGGTAGTCCCCGACCCACGAGATTGCCATACATGTTTCGAACATACTGAAAAGTCGATGTGTATACGACTTAAAGGATCTATATGGATAATGCGGAAATATATGTGATATACTAGCTAAATAATGCGTAATAGTTTATGCAAATAAAAACTAAGTTACTGAGATATATATAGCAAGTAAATAAAAGCGGTAAATAAAGTAAAAGAGACACTAGGAATTTTTATACTGGTTCAGACTTTCCGCCCTATGTCCAGTCCCGAAGCTCCTCTTCGGAATTCACTAACAACTCCCTCTTTTAACCGGAGGAATAGGTCAGTACACCCGAGCCCCAACAAGGATGCCTCTTGCTTGAGCAACTACACAGGTCTTCAAAACTTACAAAGAGTTTGACTTCTGATTTGTGTTCTTGAAACAACACGGATAACCAATATTTTAAGCACAATCTTCCTATAATCTAATCCTCGAGTATATACATTGAATGCGAAGATTTAAGGAAGAACATAGCTTGTTAAATCAAATGATATTGAATTGATTCACAGATTCAACAAGTATTTAAAATGGAGAGCTTTTTAATTGCAGAGAATGTAAATGGAGAGAGTAGAATGATGATCAGAGAAATTAGTAAAAATCGAAAAGATTAGGTTATTGTAAACCATGATTGAAGTTGTTTATATAATAGTCTAAGAGTAGCAAACATTCATGAATATTTTCCATAAAAAGATATGTCCATTTCCTTTGATTAATGAAGAGAAATCTCTTCATGAATGGAAGCAACTCTTCAGAAAATAAAATCTGGGTCAAACCAGTCGAATGGTTAAAAATCATCAATTGATTGGTAGAACTAAACGTATATATATAAAAAATATAAAACTAGCCGTTATATACCAAAATAGGTGGACCAGTCGACTGGTCCATTTCCTACCAATTGACTGGTAGTCCAGTTTTGGTATATTTCTGACTTTTTGATGGATTTATAAATATATATTTATATATAACTTTGATTAGCACATTCGTGTATACTTGAGGATAGATTTTAACATAATTCTAACATAACTCAATGTATATATATAAAACCTTATCTTTATGATTCAATTCCCATAGTAGCTTTGTTCATTGACATCGATCAAAATCTCGTTATTCAGCATTCTCCCCCTTTTTGATTGATGACAACACTTTGAATTTTCTCCCCTTGAATGTATAAATCCCCCTGAATTTTTGTACAAATTTGTTAGTATATACTTACCATTTGAATCCTGCATTCACAAGTGTTAGCACAATTTCCAATAATATGGAAATATAATAGTATAATAGCATGAAAACATAACAATGGTGTATAACATAGATAGTATGAGAGATATTTTTCTCCCCTTTTGTCATCGATTAAAAATAGATTAAGACATTATAAGTACAAAGTAATCGAAGAACATTTTTAGAGATCTTTAAATGATACAATCCCTAAGTCACGTCGGAGTTTAATGAAAGTATTTTCTAGAAGGTTTTTTTTTCTTGTTTTGACGTGATACTATATAGTTTCCTGTTATTGTATTATTATTTGATTTGAGAATAAGAGCTTTTTTTCTCTGATATTTATGTTAACATATATACTAAACATAGTATACAAGATGAATGGCTATGTGAAACTTAACCATTCTTTAAAAACTAAAAAATGATTTATACGATAGAAAACAAAAATGCTTAATTATAGGATATCTATATTAGCACTAATTTTTTAACAACCTATATATAGAACAAAACGAAAATACTTACAGAAGAAAAGTCATGAACTCCTATATTTATGCAAAAATAATAATATACATATTTTATCTAAAAATAGAGCTAAAATAAATTACTTACAGAAAAGAATAAGTGTTTGCGCAACCCTTTTTGATTGAGCTAGTCACAAATATAAACTCAGTGGTACCTGCACAAAATAAAAGTAATTTTGGTACCCACTTCCTCCGTTAAGGTCTTAAGGGTTAAGTCTTAGGAAGCCAAACCCAAGAGGGCTTAGGTTCCTTTTTTAATAAATAATCACTATTATAATGAACCGTATCTAAAAAGTTTTTAGTATATTTAGTCCAAATAAGAATATTATTTGTTTTAGGAATCCATATACTAATATTTTTCGAATATTTTTTCTTAGTAGAAGTGTTTAATTTTTTTCTAGAAATTCTTGGTAAATTGTTAGAATTTTCAAAACTGGATTTCCTTTTTGAATTATTTTATTATTATATCTAGGTCCTTTTTTTATTAAAAACCAATTGAGAATTTTCTAAAATTTTAGATAAATTCTCTCAACCCTTGTTAAAATTATTTACATTTTTAGAAATACTTTATAATTTAGTTTTTAAACTAGAATTTTCTAACTTTATAATTTTAACTTTATTATTCAAATCATGGTTTTCAGAAAGCAATAAATCATTTTTATTCTTTTGAATTTCTATTTCTTGACTTAACAAAGAAATTTGAAAATTTGCATTTGAAAGAGAATCTTCTAATCTTCTAATTTCATCTTTCAAAAGGTCTCTCTCAAATTCGGCTTTGTTTTTTCTTCGTTAGCTTGTTTAAATTTTCTTTTAAACATTTTTCTAGATTCTAAAATTTCCGTATTTATTTCTACTAATTCATCAAAAGTAAAATCACTTACATCATTTTTGTTAGCCATAAAGCACACATTTGTTTGCTCACTATCGCTGTCTCTATCACTTTTAGAATATGAGTCCAAATTATCCCAAGTGATTGAAAAAGCTCATTTCTTTGATTTTTCACTTTTGCGATTTCTTTTTAGCTCTGGACAGTTCTTTTGATTGTGTCTGGTCTTGTGACAGTTGAAACATTCTACTAAAGATGGATCAGGTTCTTTTGATGAATTCTTCTTTATATCTTTGCTTTAACTCTTTCGGTATTCTAGAAATTTTCTAAAATTTTTAGCAACAAATGCTATATCTTCTTCATCTGAATCGGAATCTTCTTTTTCTGCTTGGAAAGCTAAATTCTTCTTATCTTATAGTTGTGCTTTCTTCGCCTGCAAGTTCACTTCATATGACATTAGATTACCGATCAATTTTTCCGCTTTCATGGCAGAGAGATCATTAGCTTCTTCGATCGCTAATACTTTTCTCTCCCATTATTCGGTTAAAGAGTTTAAAATTTTGAAACTGTGTCAAAGTCGGAATATTTTTCTCCTAGTCCTAATAATGAATGATAAATATTTTGAAAACGTGAATACATACCATTTATGGATTCGTTCTCGTTCATCTTAAAATTTTGAAACTGATTTTTAAGCATAGATATTTTACTTTTTTTTTAACTCTGTAAGTGCCCTCATGAGTAATCTTATGTGTTCTCCAGATTTCATACGCAGTGTTGCACATACAAATCCGATTGAACTCATTTCAATTAAGTGCACAATGTAGCATATTCATGGCCTTAGCAATTGCAGTAGCTTTATTTTTCTCAAAGTTTTTGACCATTCAGTGTAGGCAGTAGTAGGTGATGTATATTCTTTTTGAGTAATATTCCATGCATCATATCTATTAGCTTGCATGTATATTCTCATTCAAGTAGCCCAGTAACTATAATTCATGCCATCAAAGAAGGGTGGTCTAGCCGTTGATTGGCCTTCAAAATATTCAGTGTTATTGCTAATGCTAGTGTTACTATCCATATTATCTAATTATCAAAAAACGGTTTACGGTTATATGATAGCCTTGCTCCGATACCAATTGAAAAGTCGGTGTGTATACGACTTAAAGGATCTATATGGATAATGCGGAAATATATGTGATATACTAGCTAAATAATGTGCAATAGTTTATGCAAATAAAAACTATGTTATCGAGATATATATATATATATATATATATATATATATATATAGCAAGTAAATAAAAGCGGTAAATAAAGTAAAAGAGACACAAGGATTTTTTATACTGGTTCAGACTTCCCGCCCTACGTCCAGTCCCAAAGCTCCTCTTAGGAATTCACTAACAATACCCTCTCTTAACTCGGAGGAATAGGTCAGTACACCCGAGCCCCAACAAGGATGCCTCTCGCCTGAGCAACTACACAGGTCTTCAACACTTACAAAGAGTTTGACTTCTAATTTGTGTTCTTGAAACAACACGGATAGCCAATATTTTAAGTACAAACTTCCTATAGTCTGATCCTTGAGTATATACTTTGAATGTGAAGATTTAAGGAAGAATATAGCTTGTTGAATCAAATGATATTGAATTGATTCACGGATTCAACAAGTATTTGAAATGGAGAGATTTTTAATTGCAAAGAATGTAAATGGAGAGAGTATAATGATGATCAGAGAAATCAGTAAAAATTGGAAAGATTAGGTTATTGTAAAGCATGATTGAAGTTGTTTATATAATAGTATAAGAATAGCAAACATTCATGAATAGTTTCGATAAAAAGATATGTCCATTTCCTTTGATTAATGAAGAGGAATCTCTTCATGAATGGAAGCAATTCTTCTAGAAAATAAAATCTGGTTTGAATCAGTCGACCGGTTAAAATCATCAGTTGGATGGTAGAATTAAAATATATATAAAAAATTTAAAACTAGCTGTTATATAAAGGTCGACTGCTCCATTTCCTACCAGTCGATTGGTAGGCCAGTTTTGGTGTAAATCTGGCTTTTTGATGGCTTTATAAATATATATTTATGTATAGGTTTGATTAGCACATTCGTGTATACTTGAGGATAGATTTTAATATAATTCTAACACGACTCAATGTGTGTGTGTGTGTGTGTGTATATATATAAAACCTTATCTTTATGATTCAATTCCCATAGTAGCTTTATTCGTTGACATCAATCAAAATCTTGTTATTCAACACATACCTCTCAAGAGACGCGTCCACCCTGACCTCTGCATCCTCGATCTCCTCCTTCAACCTATCCACTTCCCTCTGGTGCCCCGCTTTCAACCATAAACCGAGCTTAATATATCTTTACTACCGGCCTGAACCTCCTCCTTCTTCTTCCTAGCCACCTCCTGTTGCCTCCTCAACTCGACAAACTCCTAAAGCTTCTAAGTCCCCTCGTTCTCAACTTTCAACTTCTTGTTCTCCTTCCTTGGGGCCTCATTATCCATTTGAACTGGGATACCCTTTCATTGTACTTCTCCAATTGGGCATTCACCTGTACCAGTTCGGGTTTATCCCTTTTTAGGGCCGTATTCTCAGTTGTTAATGAGGCTACCGTATCCTTTAAAGTTGAATCTTCATGCTCCGCCTCCCTTTTCATCTTCGCATGCTCCTCCTTCAGCTCCGCTATTTTTAACAACAAGCAGTTAACATTCGGTTGGAGCACTTCAAGCAAAGAAGTAAAAACAATAAGGGGACAGGCCTCACCTTTCTCTAAGTTTCAGACAGTGGTCCGCTCGACATCAATGGTCAACCCACGGCTCTGTATCTCCACATTATTCTTTATAATCAAATCCGAAAGATTAGCAGAATATCTCATCCACTCTTCTACCCGAAAATACGCAGCTTTCACCTTCATCCAAAACCTCTTCAGTGTCTTCACAAGTAATCAGATTAATGTTGGGATGGAACATTATTTCCTCAAAATAGTGTTTGGGAAATTTCACCTTCAGCGGAGCCTTCTTCTCCTCGATAGTAAGCTCCCGGGTCTCAGGCTCCGCTACATCATGCCTCTTTTTCTTTGTTATCATTTTCTATCTCTGATGGCTAGGCTCCAACTCTTTCTCCCTGGGGACATGGACGGCATCCAAGGGCACATTATGAAGAGCAACTGTAGACGAGGAATTCCTACTGGCTGACACATCACGCCTGGCATCAGCCCCATAAGCCAAAATATGCGGTGGAGGAGATATAGATCATCGATGCTTTTACCGATGTCGCTGCTCGTAGCCTCAGTTACAAGAATGCAGAGGTTCATCGAACAAGCTAGTCTCTCGTTTGAAGCTATCAAGAAAAGCACTTCTCAAAGGTCGGTAACTCCCTGATTCGTATCCACAACCTCCACATCTGCCTCTATCCATATCACCTATCAAAGGAACAATTTAAAGTTTAGACTCAAACATCCTACACAAGCAAATAAATTTTGTGTCATGTAGTGTCTATAAATGTGTATCCTAAGTGTTCTCTCAATAGATCGGATGATGGTCCGCCCAAAGGAGTGTTCTTCCCTGCAGCTAAAGCTAGTTATTCCCTACAAGCGGCGCTAGGCCAAAGAAACAGTTCTAGCAGAAGTCTATTAAGCTCATCAAATTGACCCTCTTCCTCAAGCGAGATGGCGGTCTCAGAGGGAGCTACTGGAGACAACGACCCGGTTGATGGTACAACCCTTGCCTTGTCTGTCGTAGGCAGAACATGGGCGGTTGATGGGTCCTTGTCCCTGGCAACTGCCTCCACATCGCCAATCTTGCCTCCATCGATTTCCTCTAGAATCTTCGATGCCTTGCACGCTTAGGCTTAAAGGGGCACTTTCCTTTTTCGGCTCGGAGAACCTGCTTCTTTCACAGTCTCCACTTTCTTTCCACCACTGGCGATGGCTGGTCTGATTATCGCTCGATTATCAAGAAGTAATCATGCACGATGAAGTCGGTCCTGGTTTAGAACGCTTATATGGAGCATGACTCAGCCAAAATGGCCAACAAAGATTCAAGACGTTGTTGATACTTGATGTTTGTAGGCGCCTCAGGATTTCTTGTCATGCAAAAACGAAGCTAAAACTTAATCTGCCAAACCCACGAGTTTCAAACTAAAAGTAAGGTGGAATGCTTTTTTCCTTCCAACTATCTCCTCGCAAATCCAGGAGGACAATGCATGAAGAACCAAACATGTTTATACAGGGTCAGTTTAGGCCATTTCCCATTGAACCACTTGGTGCTGGGCGAAGCTCCAAGAAATATTGAGAGGGCGAAATATTGGCTCTCCTTTTCAACTGAAACAAGTACCGTGTCCTCTTTTGTGGTTTCTCACTGTAGGTACTCTCTGTAGAAAACGTAGGTACCCAAAAGGGAGGCATATGCATTTGGATGAATCTGCGACAACACAAGGTGAAAGTAGCGCAGTATATCCCGAATAAAGTTATTAGCTGGTGGCACGCAGCCAGAAATGCACGCCTTCCTGTTCCAGGTAGTATACCCTTCTGGTGGTGCGCGAGCCTTACCATCCTTTTCGGGCGCAAGAATATCTCTTTCAGGGATACTGAACCGCAGCGCCATGCGCCTTAACGCCATTGCATCCATATGCGAGGGCACCGAATCCGACGGTTTTCAAGTATAACTGCACCCGCCAACATGTCTGGCACTACTAGCGTGTTTCCCTCAACAATATCTACGTGCTCTACCTCCTCATGCATGATCGACGAGTGTTGTCTTTCCAGTTGTACCCTGTGGTCAGATGCTTCCGACGAGCTTGTCACCTGAGAAGGAGTGGACTCTCCCGAAGTCTCAAGCTCGTTGCCTTTGAGCTAGCATCACTAGTCGAATCAGACGTGTGCAACGAATAAACCAAAGCCTCAGATTCTGAAGTCTTCTTTGTCATAGACCTTGTCTTCATTGCTAGCTATACTTTCAATATACTAGTGTTAGACATTTCAGTTGTATAACCCGTACACCACATGTTGGTGCAAACTAACATGTGCGTGCAGTGTCGTGTAGTGCCATGCTAATACAGTTTGTAATTTAAAGACTTGGGACACAACGATGATCGCAAGTCTCCAGGACTGTGACCATCGTCGTATTCAACCAATGTTACTGGATTTGCATCGGGACTTGACTACGTTATGAATAGAATCGACAAAACATGTTCTATAGTTCGACAGTTCAGTCACGGTCCGATTATATGTTCTACACCTATGTCTCAGGCAAAGCCGTCAGTTAAATAGGGGTTAACATAGGCGTCGATCTAATTGTACGAACGTTATGAGAACAAGTGAATCCCAAAAAGGAAGATCGGAACTTCAGGACCTCAGGAAGAGGGTAAAACATGCGAAAGGGAGCCGAAACCCTCGAGGCAAGTAAAGAACTTCATATCCCATTACAGTGTACGAAATCTCATATCCTCGTAGGAATACGAAATTTCATATCCCCCCAGGGTACGAAACTTCGTATCCCATTGAGGATATGGAGTTTCGTATCCCTCCCAGGGATACGAAACTTTGTGTCTCTCTGAGGTACGAATTTTCGTACCCCTGACTAGGGGGATACGAAGCCCATCACCGTGGACCCCAGGTTCTCGACTTCCCCGATACGTCACTTTGCTTCCCTTTGCCTGATTCAAATCCTCATGTTCCTTTTCTTCTTCCTCACACAAATCCTCCTCTCCCAACACTTTCACTTCTCTGGTCTCAAGCTTGAATACTTGGGACTAACTAGCCCATGTCAGGAACCTGAAGACCAACCGCGAACTCGGGTCAAGGCGCATTCTTGAGCCTCCTAAGCTCCGATTGAAGGCACAGGGGCATAACCGAACCTGATCCGCTTCGAGATTAGCCTCTAGGATATGCCGAGAGCCATGGCCAAGCTTGAAAAGGGAATCCAACGTCACAGATTCAAATCCATTCCCCACTTGTTTTGCCAAAAGATTCACGAGTCCAATGACTCAAATTAGAGTCAAGATGAAGTTTAAATGAGAAGAAAAAATAAAAGGGGGAGAGGTAGTGGGAATTTATAGAGGAAGTGTAACATCTCGAAATTTAACAACATTAAAATGGATAAATTAAAAAATAATTAATTTAATATTTAGAATTAAGGGAACCGGACTGCTCCATTGCGTCCGTCTCAAAATTCTGGTTAAGATAGACACCTGGTTTGCGTAAAACGGATAACGTATGAAGAAGTTATGGACGATAGAACTTTGGCAAAAAAGCAAAAAATTCCAGAGCACTTGACAAGTGAACCCATGCATTTTTACACTGGCGCACCTAAAAAGTGCACCCAGAATAGCTTTTTGGGTATTCGGGCCATTGCCCAAGTGGGAGGCAACCCACAACCTTATTTACCCTAGGGCTTATGTGACAGTCGGTTCCAGAGGGTTCTACAGCTATAAACACATAGTTATTTCACATATTTCTTCATTAGAAATCATGGCGGACAAACTCTACCAGAGACTGAACTGAACTAGGGTCTCTCATCTTCTTCTATCAACTAAAGCATATCAAATTCTGAGATTCAAGCATAGACTCAGCACCAACTTCTTTTTTATCATCTTAGCAATCCAATCACAGTGAATTCTAGTTGCTTTTAGGTTTAGATAAATAAAAGTGAATTATGAAAGACTGTGATTTGGATACGTTGTAGACTTTGAATCTATGTTATTGTTAGATCTTATGCTATGTCATGATAGATCTATTTCTCTAGATCCAATTCAATTGTGATTGTTCTACTATGTTATTATTGTGGATCTTGGTTTGTAACTTTTATGATATGCTATGATGTAGATGTGTGTAGATCTATTCTTTGTGATCTAAATTGTCACCATATGTTATCATATTAGACCTATTTTATGTGATCTAAATTATCACATTATGTTAACATGTTAGATCTATTTTATGTGATCTAAATTGTCACCTTATGTTAACATGTTAGATCTATTTTATGTGATCTGAATTGTCACCTTATGTTATCATGTTAGATCTATTTTATGTGATCTAAATTGTCACCTTATGTTAACATGTTAGATCTATTTTATGTGATCTAAATTGTCACCTTATCTTATCATTTTAGATCTATTTTATGTGATCTAAATTGTCACCTTATGTTAACATGTAAGATCTATTTTATGTGATCTAACTTATCACCTTATGTTAACATGTAAGATCTATTTTATGTGATCTAAATTATCACCTTATGTTATCATGTTAGATCTATTTTATGTGATCTAAATTGTCACCTTATGTTAACACGTTAGATCTATTTTATGTGATCTAAATCATCACCTTATGTTAACATGTTAGATCTATATTATGTGATCTAAATTATCACCTTATGTTATCATGTTAGATCTGAACCGATTGGACATCTAAATTGCTAATTTAGATATTGTGACATCATAGTTCATCAGTTTTATGTCCACCTTGTTATGATGACAATTTCATGTATATTCATCTTATTACCATACTTGTCTATGATTATGCCAAGATGATCATTTTAGTTATATTCCCATTATTTTCCCTATTATCGTTTATGACTAGGCTATTGTCTAGCCTAGGCATGTTGCCAATTTTGTGAGGGAGCTAGTTAAGGAACGGGGGAAAAGGGTTAAAAATGGCATGATTTGAATATGAACATTTTGGACATTTAATTCAAATTATTGGGTAAAATAGGTATTGACACCTATAAAAGGAAAGGATTAATTAATTGGTTAATTAATTAAAAATGGAATGTTTAGTTATTACAATTAGGAATTGTAATTGTACTTATGACACGAGGTTAGGTTGCCTTAGTGGTGGAAGTCTGCCCGGACGCGACCGGCATATCCAGCAGCCACTAATGTGGGAGGTCTAAGTATGTAAATACGAATTTGGCTAAGACACGAGGTTAGGCCCAACTGTGGAATAAGACTGCCCATACCCGACCGACATATCCAGCATCCATACATTGTAGGCCTAATGTAGGAGGTCTAGCCCATTATAAACCATAAATGGACATGGTAATAAATTGGACTACTTAACCTAAACTAATCCATAAGGGATTGTATGAATAAGAACTAAAGTTAGGGTTAAGTAAAATTGATTGGATCAGTGGGAGGGTTAAGTAAATCTTGCGTAGGTGGGTAATATTAGTATATATAGGCCCACAAACTTAACCATTAAATAAACATGCTTGGATCAGTGGGAGGGTTAAGTAAATCTTGGGTAGGTGCGTAATATTAGTATATATAGGCCCACAAACTTAACCATTAAATAAACATGTTTGGATCAATGGGAAGGTTAAGTAAATCTTGGGTAGGTGGGTAATATTAGCATATATAGGCCCACAAACTTAACTATTAAATAAACATGCTTGGATCTATGTGTGGGGGGGTCATTAAGTAAATATTGGGTAGGTGGGTAATATTAGTATATATATAGGCCCACAAACTTAATCCGATAAGATTATGTAATTAAAGACACCTAGTGGTGTACATAATTGGTGGAAATAATAAAGTTACGTAACTAAAGACACCTTTTAGTGTAAACATAACTTGTAGAAATGATGGTGTAACGACCCGGCGGAATTCGACGCCCGAATTTTGACAATAATACATCAAACCATATTACTTGCCAGAACTCAAGTATCGAAAACACCAGATTGTTATTGAAAGAAAATAGAGGGTGAGATAAGAAAGAAAGAAATATTAGGATAGAAGAAGAAGAAGAACTAACCAACACAACACAGAGTCTCACATCGCAGCGGAACAAAATATAATACAGAAATGAACTTTATTGAGAGCTTTGAAAATAAAGACTTACAATCATCAGGGTACATCAACACATCTGGACAGTTATAAATATCTGTCCTCATATACAACACACAGCGGAATAAATAAATAAATATATACGTCTGAACTCCTCCAGTATGTCTTCTTCAGATTCGTATCATCCAAGCCTGAACCTGTACGACCTGGACTAACCCGAGCATTACAGACGCCGGAACAGTCTGGTGAACCAGATTGAGAAAAACTACTATGTTCAAATAACATACATATTGATTTTAAAGTCAAAAATCATTTAGAAAGAACAAGATAATAGTAAGACCAGCCCACACATAAACACAGACGGTTTTTACCTTACTATAACCCAAAACATTTTTGAAATAATATATTTCTCTGATATTATAATAGTGTCTAATCACAAATAAATATCAATTCTAGCGGAATGCTTGCATCTCACGCTCCACATATATATTATACAATCAAAACCACGGGCGCTTATTGGAGATTAGATTTCCAACAATGATAAGGTATGGAACCACCTTTCGATAGTGTATCTCTAGAGGCGAATACACTGGGTTCAACAAGAATGTCTTGCAACCCGGCCCACACATGACCGACCACTCATTTCGCTTGAGTGTATCGAATGTATATCACCAACGGTTGGGAGCTACCCACCATTTCCTGAAAAAGGGACATCATCGAAATAGAATGAAGAAGCAAATGAAATTTCTCTAGATAGGTGATTATACACCCTAATGGGAGCGACCCACATAGCCATGCTGCCTGCCCGATTTTTGTCATTTCCCGGATGATGAGGCTTGAGGTTATAATTTCCTTTTTTTGAACATATGGCCACCAGTCACTTTGAATGTCACATCGTCAGATCTACCAAATAATTAATTGACGTCCACAAAAATACTCTGGGTGTTTACGCTAAGAGAAGGTGTCTTCTCTGCCACCTACAGAGATACGTTTATAAAAATCAGCATACGTGATTCTTAAGAAATACTCTGTCAGACATTCGTCCATATAAGTCATCCAGGAACAGGATGAACCGAAGGTACTCTCCTACCACATTATAGGAATCACCCTATAGATCAGTAGCGAGTAGTCCTTGCAAATCTGTAGATTTCAACCACGACAGAACCCCAGTATATCTCTGGTTATAAAATAGAAGTTAAGTTTATATATATATATATAATAGGCTTTGAAAACATATAGGGTTTAACCAGAGATCTAAGTAGTCCTTCCGTTTCATGAAGATCAATGGTCTTCAATTGCTCCATCTTGGTCAACATCCAATATCTTCTCAATTTTGTATTTGCTGGTTGGAATGGTTTTCGAATATAATTCCATCCCAGTCTTTCCATTCCAACAATCATATTGGTCAGATTTGATAGTCAGTTATTTAACTATCAAATAAACAATCATTCATCCGTAAAAAGTAAAATGAATTACTGATTCAGTACTCAGCACCATTTGGCCCTTTTTAATTTAAAACACATTAAAACTTCTTACCAATATTTTAAATCACAATATTACTTCTTATCTTATTATAGGAATATTAGCTAATTAACCACCTTTAAACACTTTGGCATTAATTCATATAAATATGTACTTCAAACATTTGAGTTCAATCAGATTCCATATAAGACATCATTATGAAACCACTTGGATTTTCATTGCTTGAAACAAAACTAACACTTATCCCCCTTTAAATACCTATTCCACTTACCCCATTAATTCCATTACTTCATAAATATGTTATAATTTACCAATCTCTTTTCATTTCCTTTACGTTGAAAATATTATTTTATATTCTTGAATCCTTTTTTATTGTCGTTACTTAACTCCTTATCAACTCATGTTATTCCACTTATAATCCATTTAGCCAATTTCAATTTGAAAATCTCGGTTCCAATCCTTTCATTTCACTTAATTTAAATATTAAGTATCATCAACTTAAAATCCCCATTTTTGACTTATACCCATTTTATAAACTTTATTTATAAACTCAAAAATAAAAATCCTTTTTACCTCTATCTCTTTTCCACTTACTCTAAATGTTAAATAAACATTTATTTAAGTTAATGCATCAAAAAATCTCTTTTATAACCTTGTCATAAAACTCAATTCAATATAAAACTTATTTCTATCCTCTTTCCAAATTTAAACCATATTCCAAATGGTTAACTTACTTAAAGGTATTTCATTTGAGAAATAATTATTTAAATTATTATTAATTAAGATAATAATTTACTTCATCATTAACCACTGTCGAAGTAGTTAACTTCTTTATTACCAAATAAATAATAATTTTCTCTTAATTAAAATCTTATTAAAATTAACAAATACTCGTAAACACCTTCATTAGATTTATTTAACAATAACTAATTAAATTTATAATCAAATCCCAGTTAAAACATTTGATTCAAAACATGTTTATCTCGTTAACCAACCCAATTAATCTTTTTTTTAAATTAATTAATAATATAATTAATTTTAATAATTCTATTTAATCCAACTCTTAACCCATTACACTAATTCTGCTCATTTGCTTATAATTCTTATTAACATAAGAACTTTGTTTAAAAAAACAATTTAATAATTACCTATAACTAAATAAATAATGAATATTTATTTCCCTTTTAAATAATTTTAATTCAAATTAATAGATTAAAAATCTATTTCCAGTTATAAAATAAATTTTATAACTTCATTACCGTCGATCCACTTGACGGAAAATCAACATCTATAAAACGATTGATTTATAGGCCATATGGTGCCAATTACCCAACCCATATTATCCATTGGTTAATAATAATAAAACAAACGCTGAATTTAGATTCAACGATCAATAATCAAATCAATCAGCTAACCATATTTGTTAAACAGTTCATATAATTGTGATATGAATAAACAATAAATATGAGGAATCCCGTTGGATCCCTCCAACCTGTTTTCCCCTGCATCCAAATACGTTATTTCAAATTATATTATTCAATTCAATAAACAGAATAAATAAATAAATAACAGCGATTCAAGCATCCACATTTGATTTAATATGTTTATATTATAATAAATGTAACCAACAAGGTAAGTTACCTCTTTTGGAACCAACCGTTAATATAACGGTTAGATTTCATTTAAATCAAACTAATGTTTAATCAATCAATTCAACCAATGTATATATAAACAGACAGCAACCAACAAACAGTTATCAAGCATAACACACAAAATAAAACCCGATTTATATAAAATACAAATGGGATAAAAATAAACTGAGTGAGTTATACTCACCTTGCTTTCCGTTCGCTCGTTGTAGTGGTTCAATTATCGTTAAATTAAACAATGTTTAATTTAACTGAAATTTTCCGCTATCTCCATTTTCGTCCAAATTTGTTTCGTACGGCTGTGTTCGTTACTAGGATTCCCAACGCCTCTTGTCTAGTCAAATTCTGATAAATTAACAAGAAATTATTAATACTTAAACAATCGCTATTTTAATTATAATAGATAAATTCAAAATTTCAATAATTAACTAATTACTTTAAATTAAGAATTTGACGACTATGTTCCTTCACGTACCCCTTTTCATCCTTCCACACATACTCTTTTTCATCCTTCCACATGGCTTGTTATAACATCAGAAACCCGTATGTGCATACACAAATCTTTCCTATGCTCCTTCATTAATTAAAAAGAATATCACCCAACCTGTTTTACGATTTTCATTAATTAATATTTTTCTTAATTATTATATAATCAAACTAATTATATTATCCAGGATTAGGAAAATTCACAAGGTTGTCTTCCCTTACCAATAGTTTGTTGTACACACGTCCATGCCAACCCAATACTTCAGCTTAAAGGAAACGTGTCCAATTGAAAGACCTCGCCATTCTTATGTTCTTTCCTTCCATGATGTAGTCCCCACCTTCGCCAATTATTTAAATCTTTTTTTTTTTACAAAATACTACACAATACTTCCCATTTCATTTACTGTTGCTCTCCTTTTTGTTCCGCACTTCGTTTCTGTATTCCTCATTGTCATATGTTCGAACTGTAAACACCTCGTCATGTTCCCTACTTCATATACCTTCCTCTCCATTCGTAAGCCGCTTTAGATCTTATCACAACACATCAGTCCTTGCTGCTTCAAAAATGATGTACCAGCCTTTCACCTTCCAAACAATTTGCACCACGTTTGCTTTCCATTTTATAGACAGAAGCCCAACTTTATATATCCCTAGCTTTGTTTTGATCTCACTACTCCATGCTTCATCATGCACCATACATTCACCACTCGCTACATCTTTACACTTCTTCGCCGCCTTGACCTTTCGTAACTGCTTCTAATCAAGACCCCTGCTCCAACAACCATCTCCAGTGAACCCAACGTGATTTCTTGCTACCATTTTAACCCTCCACGTATGAACATTTATCCTACTGTTCACGTCAATACTTCCCACTCCATCAACCGCTGCTTCAAACAAACTATTTCTCCCTGCCAACTCGCGACACTCTTCACCACATCCAACTTCCCTCGTCTTCATGTTATGATTCAATGACCAAGCAGCAGCTTCTGCTCCTTCGTTTGCCCCTTTTTCATTTTGTTGTTCTTTATATGCCACTACTACTTCTGTTTCTTTTTCCTGCTAGTTTAAACCCCACGTCTTCAAGCTACTCCCCTTCTTCCTTCATTAAGCAAAACCACTCAGCCTCTTCATTCCTCCTTTTTATATTTTTTCTTTATATATATATATATATATATTGTTTCGGCGCCCAGGTATGAATGCAACTTGCTCGTATTTATAGAACGGAGATACTTGGCGTGCACGTATGGGTAGGTTAGAGTAGCTGGTATAAGCGTGTATGTTCATAGCTGTGTTGAGTTTTCATTTCGTGTGTGCAATGTTCGTGTTTTTCATTTCACTGTCTTGTTGATGGTAAAAGTGAAAATACGTGACGACAAGTAGGAGTTGTAGCTGAGCAAAAGTAATACAGGTATGCAGTGTCGTTGATTGTGAAAATACACTGGACTAGAAAGTATGAGCAAGTGCGAAAGATATGTGGAGAAACTGGCGGCGGTACATTTTGTAGAGATAGGTTTGCAGAAGGAATGGGTAGTTTGCATGTGCCTATACTGCATGGGTACTTCCATTTACTTATCTATGAAGTTGTATCTACTGGTAGGCTTGTACCATAGAAGTCAGTTAATACACATCAATCAGAATGTACATATATAATCCATCTAGGTTAACATGTAATTGTTACTGTGTCCTAGGGTTAGTGCATGAAAGTCTGACGAATGGCAAGATTGGACTTTTAAGGCTTGGGTACCTTTTTACATAGGTCGGCTCTATTTGCTCTGGGAGACGGATGAAGTCCTAATCAATGGCGTGTCAGATAAACAAGGAGTAGAATAGTTGTGATACAAAAATAGTGCAGGACACTTAAAAGGAAAATACAATATTTGGTCATCCTATCCTTAGGCGTGAAGGTTGATATATAGTAGGTGTGCATGTGCTTTTAACATCTTATCCCTAGGCATGCGTGTTTGGTCTGATAAGAAGGCATAACGCAGCTAGGCTATTGAAGTGAAAATATAGGGTGGCGATTTAACATTATAAAATGTTTGGTATCTCAGGTAGGTAATATTTGGAATACTTTGTGTTCAAGTATCAATTGTATATTTCGATTTGTTTTAGATATGTTCGTTTATACCCGTTATTAAATAATGCCGCTATTTACTACCGTACAATATGCACACCGTCAAACACTGATTCCAAATTCAACGAATATGAATCACAACGCTACATCTTAACGTTCCGATCCCAATGAAATTAATTTCGTTGAAAACCGACTCTGTTTGCACAACAACGTTATTTTAATTTATCGGTTCACCTTTAAATTTCGCGCGATGAGAAAACAAATCCGATTGACTACAAATTGGAAATCTAGCAATAACTAACCAAACGCATTCCAATAAAATTCGTTTCATCGAAACAGAGGTTGTTTGAAAAACAAATCATTTTTGAGGTCCATATAATAACTATAATATATATATATATATATATATATATATATATGAATTCCAAAACAATATTAAAAATAATAAATTAAATTAAATATCTGACCCCCGAAAATACGGGACGTTACATTCCTTCCCCCTTAAAAGAATTTCATCCCCGAAATTACTAAGGTAAAAAAACGCTATAGATCCGTTATCTTTTCTAAAATCCAATTTATTATAAATCAAAAACCAATTTATTATTTATGACGACCCCATTTCCCGTACAGACGGAGACAAGGGTAATCTTTGGAATATAACACAGAAACAGATAATAGCAGAACAGAATTAAATAAACACACCAGATAATGTACAATAGAATACACTGGATAAACGTAATCATCAGAGTTACACGGTATATAGGATCATACTTAGTACAAATACAGTTCAGCTATACATAAATGTCTACAGCGGAAACAAAAAAAAATATGTACAATAGGAGCTGAACAGCATAAAAAGAGATAAATGATAGAATCCATCTTCAGCTCCAGCTATCCAGAGAAAGTCAGCTAAAACCTGAATACAAGGCTGCCCATGTAGAAAAAGGGGCACCCGAGTTTGAAAGTGAAACAAACTACGAGTCAGTCATGGGACTGGTATGAGAAATCAACTCAACACATTTAAAATATGGCTAATCACAGGACCACGCCACTTTCGTGGAACGGGTTTACTCCATTGGATCGCCCGTGCTCTAAAACAAATCTTTCTTTTAAAACATCGCAATGCTTTTTATAAAAATGAAGCCATTATAAGACTCAGTTCCCATCACACAATGCAACGCAAACCGGAGGATAGAGTTTTACTTTATAATGGCCAAAATATGCTTGATACGAATAAAACAAAAGCATTTGATATCACTACTAGTGTTTATATATTTCAAAAAAAAAATCCAATCATAACTATCAATCACAGACGGCATGGGTACCATATATCATGTCGCCATATATATATATATATACAATCAAAAACCGCACAGTCACGTATTTGGAAATTGGATTTCCGTCATGAACCAAGGCAAAAGATAGTCCTTACCAACTTCGAGACGCTCTAGCCCGTGTCTCAGGACCCAGACACAGGTGGGCCCTTGGATCGTCAGGGCCGGTCCACCAATGTGGATTAAAATTACTGAACAATGCATTTCCCCGCCTTATGGGACGTAAGTGAGCCAACGAATGACTCCATCGGACCCGGATCGTCCGATCAAACCGAGGCGCCTCGCAACAGCTACAACCACATAAGTCAAACTCGTTAGGGCGTGTAAAACCACTGATGCCACTTCTAGCTAGAAAGAAACACATGTCCTCCCTGAGGTCCTTCCTCACGTTTCTGGTTCATACCGGGTGTGAGGCTCGCGATTTCACGTTATACACAAAGCTACGCCACACAGGCGGTGCTTTGATCATCACCACAAGACTTTGCTTTTCAACAGAAGCCCTGATCATTAGCCACTTAGGCATGCCACACTAGCAATTCATGCCATGCGACTGATGTCCATCGATACACAACCTCTGAGCTCGTGCGTTTCAAAGAAGGGCGTTAAGCAAAAGAATAAATTCTCCGCCGCCAAATAGATGTATATTTAACAGAGATCAATCAACACAGAATAAAATCCAATGTCAGACACACAGTCCATTTACAAGTCCGTTCTGGGTCTGAACGAAACCGGAGGCACTATATACCTTGCAAACCCATCGATCACCACATACGTCTAGACGATCACCACTCATTATCCATATTTCGGGATGCCACCCAATCAGGACCTCGGTTACCATCCAAACGAGGTGAAGATCTCCGGTCTTCGACCACCGTCTTCATCTTCGATTTCTTATCGTCGATTCAGTTGTTCAGAATGGGATAAATCCGGTCTTTCTGAGCAACTCGCGTATAAAATAAACTAGTGCAACACTAACATACACACGCATCATTTCAATTCATGAGTCACTAACTGTCAATCAGTAAGAGAACGATTTCCCAAATATTAACCCCGAAGGCCGAAACCAACATCAGATCAACACCCAGGAAACCATTCGGCTTAGCCAACCTTCAGTTAATTTCTAAATTTCACATCCATATCATTTATAATATTTTATAACGATTTATCGCTATTTTTATTTATTTTAAAATAGCCAATTTATTCAAAACGACGCTTCGGGCCATAACGCGACCGTGGCGCTGTTTTTCTTCAGATTTGATTTACACATATATGAAAATCTAACCATTGGATCTTCACAAAATTTACATCATTAGAAAGATCTTTTCAAAACGAATCCAACGGTTCCAGTTTCGGGAAAATCCGACGGTCGGATCTCCCGGTACAATCGTTTGAAGTTTCGATTTCAAAATACGAACTACAGCGTCGTTATTCGATTAAATATAATTATATATATATATATATAATTGATTCTGGCACTGTTTTTCTTCAGATTTGAATTAAACATTCCAGACAAACCAACCGTTGGATTTTTACAAAGTTGGCGCCGTTGGAAAGATATTTCCAAAGCGAACCCAATGGTTGCGATTTCAGGAAAATCCGATGGTCGGATCTCCCGTACTAATCGTTTGAAATCACGGTTTCAAAATACGAACTGCAGCATCGTTTTTCGATATATTTCAATTCTATTTAAATATATATACATATATATATCGATTCTTCGATTTCAAAACCATATGAATTTCATACTTTTGATAAAAATGATATTTTTATCAAACTGTCTTCTATTTCAACACTTCACTATATTTAACAATTCATGTATATAATAAAAATGTGATTTTTATTGTAAAACAATTCATTTCAGAACATTATTATTTTATATAGTCCATATAGATGATAAAAATGTGATTTTTATTATAAAACAATTTATTTCAAAACGAGATTATTTTATACATTTCATATAGATGATAAAAATGTGATTTTTATATTTAAAACACGAACACCATTCAACACATGAATTTCTATCCAACGAATGAATATCGACTCAACACATGAAGGCTTTCTATTCAACGAATAAATATAGTTTCAACAAATGAAAATAATTCAAATACATGAATATTATTCAGAATTTCGGCAGCATAACGATAGGGTAGTTAAAACCGGGACCGTCCCTAGTACGGCTCCTCGCTCTACCTTAAAACCTCGTGGTTTTTGACAATGGGGAATCATGCATCTAGTTCGCACGCAGGCGGCATGTATATTTATTTCATTTCCACAAACTAATCCTATGTGGTTTCAACCAAATATTTCTCAACCAAAAATGGGTATTTTTCAACCACAATCAATCAATATCAACCACAAACAATTTCAATCAACCATTCGCTATCAATCAATTTTCACACTAGTCACAACCAATAAATATCATTCATGGTTTGTGGACGAGGGGCGTATATATATATATATAGCAATTCACTTCTATTTCAACATATATATAATTTTTACAGCGCATATATAACTTATACATCGAACGTACAACTTATACAACGCTTATACATGAGGTGTAAAATGCTTATATAACTCATACATCGACTATATAATTTATACATTGTCGTTTTCCATATTGTTTATAAATTAGAAATCTCACATTGGGTTCCACTCCACCAAAAATAGCAGAAGGCTCAGAGAAATATGCGGTCTCTTCTAGAATGTAGAAGGCGTCCACACGAGTCCACTGTCTCTTGTTTCACTGAATTTCTTCAATACACGAAAAAGATATGATTTTTCAAAGTTTGCAATGGTTTAAAGGTGTTAAAACTGTTGAAAATTAATATGGCCGTACCTCTCTGAAAATCTTCAAAACTAGGTCGCGATTTATCTTCCAATCCGTTGATTGTTGCTTCGATCGGCCAGCGCCACCTTGTCGGGCTAGGAGAGGCGCACGTGCGCCAGGAGGTGGGGCCAGTTCGGTGGTCCCAGGCGGCGGCGGCGGCGAATTGAATTCGTCGACTTCAGGGAGGTGGTTCTCTCAATTCAGGCAACGAAAAAATACCACCCTTGTATGGATTTGAAGCTCTCGCCGAGCTCTACAAAATTCCCAACTGGAGCAGGTTCTAATTTTGTGTGTAGGAGGAGGAAACGAGAAGAGAAGGTGACGATCTACTTCCGTCGTTCGCGATAGAGGGATAGTCGGGGAGAGAGAAAACTTCTGGTCAATGAAAATTTTCCTTTAATTTATATATTTTTAAATTCCGAAAATACCCCCTTTCACAAACGAACCCCAATCCAGACCCAACGACTGTAGTCCCTAGCGTTTTACCCCCATTCCGAACACAATGGGATATGTTTCGTAGGCCCGTTCGACTATTTCAGTTAGTTTTCCTTCAAATTAAAATATATAACATTCAATACTCAATTTGAACGTACATTTCAATTTGCCAGGGCCACAAACTGATTCGAAAAATTCCAGAAAAATAAATCTGACTATGTTTTGACGATACGGTCCCAGCAAAACTAGTTTCGTCGAATTCTGAGACCGTTTGCAAAAAGGCCCATTTCTGGTCGATCCAATTTAACTGTAATTGATCAAAACACGTTTTCCTTTTCCACGCTCACATACTAGCTTCAAAAATTATGAAATTTGAAACCTAGCAATAACTTCACATCCCGAATCCAACAAAAGTGGTTTCGTCGAATTCCGAGGTCGTTTGCAAAATGGCCAATTTCACGGGCTATATAAATTCCATAGCGACCTTTCTAAAAATTCATTTGGCCATAACTTTTGCTTTTCGCTATGAAACTTCGATTTTTCAGATTCGTTAGAAAGGTATTCACCAATAGATTTAAATATTTTTGGTTTCACTCAAATCCGTTTTGTTTTGCACCCGGTACAGTCCGACAACGTTTGAATTCAATTTTTGAAACTGCAGCGCCTTTTCAGGCCTTGATTATAATTAGAATTAATTATATTCGTTTTCAAACATCGATTCAAACTCACTTTTCATTGCTATTATTTAAAATATTTATTTTAAATATTTAAAATCCATTATTTTAGCTAATTTAAATTTTTTAAATTGGTTCAGATTTTCTGGGTCGTTACATTATTGTAAAATAAAAAAAATCAAAAATATCGAAAAAATTCTAACATAATAAATTTTCGGAAAAATTCGGCAGAGTCTCTCCTATACGGAGTGACTTCTGCGATATCGCAGGAACAAATAATATATATACATCGACCCACATGGTCGGAAAACAAAATTCAAAAACAAAAGTTTATACTTTCGCGTAAGCGTACCTTATGCAACCACTATTGAGCATACTAGCTTAATTTATTGCGATATACTCAACCAAAATCAACCTCAAAACCTTCAGCTACCTCTACTCAACTATTCACCAAGTGAGTAACCAGTACATGAAATTTTCTATAACATTTCAATTATTAACCAATTTAACTAAACAAAATTCCATAACTAATTACACAATATCATTTATACGCAAATGCAAAATTAAATTATTAATTTCAAGTCATATTTGATTCATTCAAGTTATTATACAGGAATTCTTTCCAGTTCATTCAACAATTTTATCAAATAATTAATGAATCTTATCCAACTACCTAACAAACAACCAGGCAACGATGCATAATCATAATAACCCAATCAGTTTAATTTAATATTAACTTTTTTATTTAGGTTTAAAATACTAAATCATCCATCATTTATTATTCAATTGATTTTCATTTAATGATTATTCATTCCATTTCCAAATTCCATATTCATTTTACTAATTGATTCTACAATTTGTTTATTTCATTTCAAAATCCAAATTCTGATTCATTTTAATCCCAACTTGAAATTCTCATTTACAAATTTCAAGTATGAAATCTCCTGGTTATCAAGCCATTCAGATTTTAAATTTAATTTGAATTCCATTCAAATCAATCAATCACACCGATATTCAATAACTTTAATAAAATTATTTATTTTCCATACAAAAACATATTTTGGCCAAAATTATTTCATTTGACCCTTTTTTTACAAAACAATATCATGTCTGTTGACAGTTCAAGATTGAACCGATCAAATAACACAATACGAAACATTTATATATAAAATATACAAATACACGCTCTCAAATATATGTCCTAATCTCAATCTAGGATATTACTAACCCCATCTCTTTCGAGTTCCGCCATAGAGTCAAGGTTATTCCTAAACCTTATGCTATGATACCACTGTAACAACTCGGCGGAATTCGACGCCCGAATTTCGACAATAATACATCAAACCGTATTACTTGCCAGAACTCAAGTATCAAAAACACCAGACTGTTAGAGGGTGAGAAAAGAAAGAAATATTAGGATAGAAGAATAAGAAGAAGAACTAACCAACACAACACAGAGTCTCACATCACATCGGAACAAAATATAATTTAGAAATGAACTTTATTGAGAGCTTTGAAAATAAAGACTTACAATCATAAGAGTACATCAACACATCAGGACCGTTATAAATATCTGTCCTCATATACAGCACACAGCGGAAAAAATATATATATACGTATGAACTCCTCCAGTATGTCTTCTTGAGATTCGTATCATCCAAGCCTGAACCTGTACAACCCGGGCTAACCCGAGCATTACAAACGCCGGATCAGTCTGGTGAACCAGAGTGAGAAAACCCACTAAGTTTAAATAACATCCATATTGATTTTAAAGTCAAAAATCCTTTTGAAAGAACAGGATAATAGTAAGACCAGCCCACACATAAACACAAACGGTTTTTACCTTACTATAACCCAAAACATGTTTAAAATAATATATTTCTCTGATATTATAATAGTGTCTAATCACAAATAAATATCAATTCTAGCGGAATGCTTGCATCTCATGCTCCACATATATATTATACAATCAATGCTGCGGGCGCTTATTGGAGATTGTATTTCCAATTATGACAAGGTATGGAACCACCTTCCGATAGTGTATGTCTAGAGGCGAATACACTGGGTTCAACAAGATTGTCTTGCAACCCGGCCCATACATGACCGACCCCTCATTTCGCTTGAATGTATCGAATGTATATCACCAACGGTTGGGAGCTACCCACCATTTCCCGAAAAAGGGACAACATCAAAATAAAATAAAGAAGCAAATGAAATTTCTCTAGAAAGATGATTATACACCCTAATGGGAGCGACCTACATAGCCATGCTACCTGCCCGATTTTTGTCATTTCCCGGATGATGAGGCTTGAGGTTATAATTTCCTTTTTTTGAACATATGGCCACCATTAACTTTGAATGTCACATCGTCAGATCTGCCAAATCATTAATTGACGTCCACAAAAATACTCTGGGTGTTTACGCTAAGAGAAGGTGTCTTCTCTGCCACCTACAGAGATACGTTTGTAAAAATCAACATACGTGATTCTTAAGAAATACTCTGTCAGACATTCGTCCATATAAGTCATCCAGGAACAGGATGAACCGAAGGTACTCTCCTACCACATTATAGGAATCACCCTATAGATCAGTAGTGAGTAGTACTTGCAAATCCGTAGATTTCAACCACGACAGAACCCCAGTATATCTCTGGTTTTAAAATAGAAGTTAAGTTTATATATATAATAGGCTTTGAAAACATATAGTGTTTAACCAGAGATCTAAGTAGTCCTTCCGTTTCATGAAGATCTATGGTCTTCAATTCCTCTGTCTTGGTCAACATCTGATATCTTCTCAATTTCGTATTTGCTGGTTGGATTGTTTTTCGAATATAATTCTATCCCGGTCTTTCCGTTCCAACAATCGTATTGGTTAGATTTAATAGTCGGTTATTTAACTATCAAATAAACAATCATTCATTTGTAAAAAGTAAAATGAATTACTGATTCAGTACTCAGCACCATTTGGCCCTTTTTATTTTAAAACACATTAAAAATTCTTACCATTATTTTAAATCGCAATATTACTTCTTATCTTATTATAAGAATATTAGCTAATTAACCTCCTTTAAACACTTTGGCATTAATTCATATAAATAAGTACTTCAAACATTTGAGTTCAATCAGATTCCATATAAGACATCATTATGAAACACCTTGGATTATCATTGCTTGAAACAAAACTAACACTTATCAACCTTTGAATACCTATTCCACTTACCCCATTAATTCCTTTACTTCATAAATATGTTATAATTTATCAATCTCTTTTCATTTCCTTTACGTTGAAAATATTATTTTATATTCTCGAATCCTTTTTATTGTCATTAGTTAACTCCTTATCAACTCATGTTATTCCCCTTGTAATCCATTTCACCAATTTCAATTTGAAAATCTCGTTTCCAATCCATTCATTTCACCTAATTTCAGTATTAAGTATAATCAACTTAAAATCCCCATTTTTGACTTATACCCCTTTTTATAAACTCTATTTATAAACTCAAAAATAAAAATCCTTTTTACCTCGATCTCTTTTCCACTTACTCTAAATGTTAAATAAACATTTATTTAAGTTAACGCATCAAAAAATCTCTTTTATAACCTTGTCATAAAACTCAATTCAATATAAAACTTATTTCTATCCTCTTTCCAAATCTTAACCATATTCCAAATGGTTTACTTACTTAAAGGTATTTCATTTAAGAAATAATTATTTAAATTATTATTAATTGAAATAATAATTTACTTCATCATTAACCACTGTCGAAGTAGTTAACTTCTTTATTACCAAATAAATAATAACTTTCTGCTAATTAAAATCTTATTAAAATTATCAAATACTCGTAAACACCTTCATTAGATTTATTTAACCATAACTAATTAAATTTATAATCGATCCCAGTTAAAACATTTGATTCAAAACACGTTTACCTCGTTAACCAATCCAATTAATCCTTTTTTAAATAAATTAAGAATGTAATTAATTTTAATAATTCCATTTAATGCAACTCTTAACCCATAAAACTAATTCTGCTCATTTGCTTATAGTTCTTATTAACATAAGAACTTTATTTAAAAAAACAACTTAATAATTACCTATAACTAAATAAATAATAAATATTTATTTCCCTTTTAAATAATTTTAATTCAAATTAATAGATTAAAAATCTATTCCCAATTATAAAATAAATTTTATGACTTCATTACCGTCGATCCACTTGACAGAATGTAATAACCCGGAAATCTGGGCCAGTTTAAAATTTTTATTTTGGCAATTTTAGCGAATTTTGATTATTTAAAATGGATTATTTTAAATAATATCGACGAGAAATTTATTTTGAATTGAATTCGAACGTATATTTTCATTTGAATCGTTGTTAGAATATAAATATTTATTTATATTTATAAAAGGAATTGAAAATGGAGCGGTAGTTCGAAAATTCGATTTCAAACTTCAATTGAACATACCGGGTGCAAAATAAACCGGATTTTAGTGAAACCAAAAATATTTGTATCCAATTGATAATATCTTTCCAACGAATCCGAAAAATCAAAATTTCATAGCGGAAATCAAAAGATATGTCCAATTGAAATTTTTGAATAGTCGCTATGGAATTCAGGCCCTTAAAAATAGGAATTTTGCAAACGACCTCGGATTTCAACGAAACCAATTTTGTTGGATCCGTGATGTCAAATTATTGCTAGGTTTCAAATTTCATAATTTTTCGAATCAATATGTGAGCGTGGCAAAGGAAAACGCGTTTGACTAGTTTAAGTTGATTTTAATCGACTGGAAAATGGCCATTTTTCAAACGGTCTCAGAATTTGGCGAAATTAGTTTTGTTAGGACCGTATTGTCAATACGAGGCTAGAAAATATTTTTCTGGAATTTTTCGAGTTAGTATGTGACCCCGGTAAATTGAAATGCACGTTCAAATTCAATACATAGAGTTATATTTGGATTTTAACGAAAACTGATCGAAACGATCGAATCAGCTTACGATACATAACCCATTGTGTTCAGAATGGGGGTAATTCGCTAAGAATGACAGTCGGTGGGTTTGATTTGGGATTCAAACAAAAAAGTCAACTCTAGGGAATTAAATATAAAATAAAAATAAACCTTTATCTCCAGACCCCCCCCTTTCCTTTATCTTCCCCGTCCATTTTAGATTCAAAAAAAAGGGCTGAAGCCCTCGACGGAGCAACTCCACCAAATTGCCGGCGCCGTCGTGCCAGGGTCGCCGGTCCTCCTCCACTCGAGGACGCCAACACTCACTCTCTCCCCCCACCCCCAGCCTCCCCGCTCAAGCCCAAGCCTCCCCAATTCGAACGCAGTGCCCCAGACCCCCCTAGGCCGATGCCCCATGGCCAGCGCCGCCCAGGAGGGCCCCGCCTCCACCTGAAGACGCCAGCAACATTCCAGCCCCCCCTCTCTTTAAAAACCGCTGTAAGCTCCTTTCTCCCCCCTTTTCTTTTTATTTATTTTTATTTATCTATTTAAAAGTAATTCGATATATATGTAATAGTGTGTAAGGAATAAATTTTTGAAAACTGAAAATGATTTGATTTTGATCTATATGAACAACAAATAAAGATGAGATCTTTACATAGAGAAAGATGCGATTTTTAATTAGGGAAAGGTTTGATTTTTATCATATGGAAAATATGAAGTTAGAATTATAAAAATGCGATTTTTATGATTTCTTCATTTAGATAAAGATGAGATCTTTATAGGTTTATCATTAGAATAAAAATTCGATCTTTATATATTGAATATCAAAGTAAAAATTCGATTTTTATATATTGAATAGCAAAGTAAAAATTCGATTTTTATATATTGAAAAGCAAAGTAAAAATTTGATTTTTATATATTGAATAGCAAAGTAAAAATTTGATTTGATTTTTATATATTGAACAGCGAAGTAAAAATTCGATTTTTATATATTGAAGAGCGAAGTAAAAATTCGATTTTTATATATTGAATAGCGAAGTAAAAATTCGATTTTTATATATTGAATAGCGAAGTAAAAATTCGATCTTTATATATTGAATAGCGAAGTAAAAATTCGATCTTTATATATTGAATAGCAAAGTAAAAATTCGATTTTTATATATTGAATAGCGAAGTAAAAATTCTATTTTTATATATTGAATGGCAAAGTAAAAATTCGATTTTTACATATGTAGAGGATACGGGCAAAGAAAGTGACAAGAGGCAAGAACGGCGAAGATTTCTACATAAGAAGAGTCGTGGCGTTGGATTAACAAATCTGTGAGAACTCCTCACCTTTTATTTCATTTTTTCTAGTTATAAGTATATACTAGGATGCAGACGGTGTTTAGTAGCACCCGACACCCGTCGTCCACAGACCATGGACGGCTTGTATGCTTGTTTGTTTGATTTTGATGTGTAGTTGATTGTGTGATGTGATGTGAAATGAAATAAAATATTTATATAGTTTAAATATTTTATAGTTAAAAATAGAATTTTTAACGTATATATGAAAGGAAATAAAAACAAACAAACCGGACGATTTGTTTATATACACACATTTGACTGATATTGATTGGGACGATAAATTTTACACATCGCCCAACTGCACAAATAAAATCTGTGTTTGATTGTTTGAAACCCCACACGGGTATTGGGATGATATTTGGCGTACACTAATCCCGATTGTTTAGTTGTATGTCGATCGATTGATTGACAGACTGTTATGAGCGTTAAACATTTATATTTGATGCTTATAAAGTGTAGAATGCACTTTGGATGATGGTTGATTATTCATCGTTGTTATTGTATACATGTGGTGTAGAAAATCCATATAATTAACATTATATGGTAATTGATTGGGCCTCATTCCATATTTGAAAAAGAAATATTTGAAATAGAAATATTTGAAATAGAATATTTGAAAATAAAAATATATGAAGCCGTGTTGATTAGATTGATGCCATTTGGACGTGAACGATATTTATATCGATTTTATTCATTTTATAATGAATATCGAAAGTGATTTCAAAATCTGATATTTTGAAACGAATTGAAATTCGAATTAAATTGAATAGAAATGAATTCGAATTGAAATTGAATAGAAATGAATTCGAATCGAAATTGAATAGAAATGAATTCGAATTGAAATTGAATAGAAATGAATTCGAATTGAAATTGAATAGAAATGAATTCGAATTTAAATTGAATAGAAATGAATTCGAATTGAAATTGAATAGAAATGAATTCGAATTTAAATTGAATATAAATGAATTCGAATTGAAATTGAATATAAATGAATTCGAATTGAATTCGAATTGAAAACGAACTGAAATTGAATTAGAAATCAATTTGAATTGAAATCGATTTGAAATGAATTTAAAACGAATTTATATTGGAATATTCAATTTTGATTTGAAATTGAATATGAAGTTGAAATCGCTTTGAAAATGAATTTAAAACAATTTATAAAGCACGTTTTGAATTGAAATCGACGAAGTATATATTATATATAAAATATAATGGCCTGAATAGAACGCGCCGCGCCGTGGCAGTTCGCGAATTTCGACCATTGACTTCGAACGGATATTACGGGAGATCAGACCGTCGAATTCTCCTAAAACCGGAACCGTTGGGTTCGTATCGAAAAGAGCTTTCTAACGAATATTATAAATTAGAAATCTAACGGTTGGATTTGGAATTATGTCCAAATCAAATTTGGAAAAGGTCGCTGTAAGTGCAGTTCGATGGCCATTGATGGAAATCGACTGTACGGGCCTTGATAAAATTATTAAAAATAATAATAATTTGTGTAAAATCATAAGAAATGATTTGTGAATAATTGGGATGAAAAACCCCATATTTGAAAAGATAAAAATAGATTTTTATCGAAATGAACTAGTTTTGAACTAGAATTAAAATTCTATTTGTTTTTAAATAAATAAATTGGATTTGAAAAGGGTTTTAAAAATAACCAGAATTTCCAATGATTGCATTGGGATGGATTTGAATCGAAATTGTCTTCGGAATATTTCGATGTTGGATTTCGTGATTATACAGATGTTGTTATGAAAATTTGAAAGATATAGATATGTTTATCTTTATTTCCAATACGATATCTGTTGGTCGTAGAATTTGATATTGAATATAAGCCGATATATTTTCTATTCAGAGCCTTGTATTTAATGTCAAATGTGATTTGGGTTTGTCGTGAATGGTGTTTTCATTAACACTGTTCTTAAGCCCAGTTGAGAAAAGATTAAATCTTTTTATTTAGATTTAATGAAGTGTACCAATTAAATAATATTTAATTGAATTGATATTGATTTTTGGGTTTATCGTGAACAGTGTTTTAAATAACACTTGTTCTTTAACTCGATAATTAATGAACGTGATTTTGGGTTTATTGTGGGCCGTGTTTTAAATGACATTGGTTCTTTAACCCAGTTAAAGACAGGATATTGATTTCTGTGAAGATTAAAACTAAGTGGAGTTTTAATGAATCTTTAATTAGATTGAAATGATCGAGAATGGAGTATCACCAGTTTTGCTCCAGGCGATAGTTAAATCTTTAATTAGATTTGAACGTGAAATGGTAATTGAATTTACCGATAACACCGTGGTGTTAGATATGAAGTATTACCTGTTTTACTTCATGGGATGAATAGGTTGGGATTGGGGAATAAAATAAATGATTACTCTGGTGTGGTTCTCTAATCCCGACTTGTTTGAATTGATATTCAAAAGAAGATTAAAGAATAAATTTAAAAGAGTTTATCTTTGATAAAATTAATGAGAACCTTTCCCAAAGAATATTCTGAATTGGAATGAGGCATATGTTGTGTTTGTGTAACACTTGTTTAATACATACGCGAGTTATTCAGAAAGACCGGGTTGATCCCATTCTGAATAACTGTTTCGACGTGGTGTCGAAGATGAAGACGGTGGTTGAAGACTAGAAGTCTTCACATCGTTTGGGTGATTACTAATTATCTTGATTGGGCTGTACACCCAAGATGAGGGAATCAGTCGGTGGTCGTCCAGAAGTGCTTCGAGATCGATGGATATGCGAGGAAAGTGCCTCCGGTATCGTTTCAGACCCAGAACGAACTTTTAAATGGATGGTGTGTCTGACATTGAATTTCAGTCTGTGTGATTGATTTCTATTAAATATATATCTGTTTGGCGGCGGAGAATTTATTCTCTTGCTTAACTCCCTTCTCTGAGACGTACGAGCTCAGGAGTTATATATTGATGGATATCCATCGCATGGAATGAATTGCCTGTGTGGCATGCCTAAGTGGCAATTGATCGAGGCTTCTGTTGAAAAGCAAAGTCTTGTGGGTGATGATCAAAGCACCGCCTGTGTGGCATAGCTTTGTGTAACGTGAATTCGCGAGCCTCACACCCCGGTTGTGAACTAGAAACGGGAGAGGACCTCAGGGAGGGCATGCGTTTCCTTCTAGCTAGGGTGGTGTCAGTGACCTACCAGCCCTGACATTTATATACTTTTCACCTGTGTGGTTGTTGTTGTTGCGAGGCGCCTCGGTTAGATCGAACGATCCGGGTCCGATGGAGCCATTCGTTGGCTCATTTACGCCCCAAAGGGCGGGGAAACGTAGTGCTCAGGCATAATAATCCACATCGGTGGACCGGCCCTGACGATCCAAGGGCCCACCTGAGTCTGGGTCCTGAGACATGGGCTAGATTGTCTCGAATCGGTAGAGGATGATCCCTGGCCTCGGTTCATAGATGGAAATCCAATTTCCAAATACGTGACTTTGCGGTTTTAATTGTAGAGCCTAGTATGGTGACATAGTGGGATGGGCACTTATGCCGTCTATGATTGATACTTATGATTTGAAGTTGATTTATACACTATGCACTTATAATAGTATCAAATGATTTGTTTTAAACGTATCAAGCATTCTTGGCTATTATAAGGTAAAAATCCTATCCTCCGGCTTGCGTTGCATTGTGTGATGGGACCTGGGTCTTATAATAGCTTCATTTTTCTTTATTTAGCATTGCGCTGTTGTTTTATGCACTGGTATTCTTGGGAGGAAACCCGTTCCGTGTTATACGGCATGGTCCCTTGATTTACCTAACTTTAAAAATAAAGATTAATAACTGCTTTGGTTCTCACACCAGTCACATGACTAGACCTGGAGTTTATTGTTTTAACCTAAACTCTGGGTGCCCTTATTTTGACACGGGCAGTTAGTAGTTTTGGTTTTGCAGATTTATATTCACAGGATCCTGGTTTACAGCTGGAACGATATCCGGAAAGCTTTGTATCTGTATATCTCTTCTAGTTGTGTATTGTATTATTTTCCGCTGCAATGTAATTTATTGTAATCTCTGAAATTTGTGATGTATATTATTTATTCACACTCTGTATATTCTTGTAATCTGATGTATTGTTGTAATATACAATGAAATGTTCTTCCGTCTGCGTTCTGTTGTGGCTTGTTCTCGAACTATCCACGCTTTCCTTCACGGGGAAGTTACGGGTTTTTACACAGAAAATCAACATCTATAAAACGATTGATTTATAGGCCATATGATGCCAACTACCCAACCCATATTATCCATTGGTTAATAATAATACAAACGCTGAATTTAGATTCAACGATCAATAATCAAATCAATCAGCCAACCATATTGGTTAAACAGTTCATATAATTGTGATATGAATGAACAATAAATATGAGGAATCCCGTTGGATCCCTCTAACCTGTTTTCCCCTGCATCCAAATACGTTATTTAAAATTATATTATATAATTTAATAAACAGAATAAATAAATAAATAACAATGATTCAAGCAACCACATTTGATTTAATATGTTTATATTATAATAAACGTAACCAACAAGGTAAGTTTCCTCTTTTGGAACCAACCGTTAATATAACGGTTAGATTTCATTTAAATCAAACTAATGTTTAATCAATCAATTCAACCAATGTATATATAAACAGACAGCAACCAATAAATAGTTATCAAGCATAACTCACAAAATAAAACCCGATTTATATAAAATACAAATAGGAAAAAAATAAATTGAGTGAGTTATACTCAACTTGCTTTCCGTTCGCTTGTTGTAGCGGTTCAATTATCGTTAAATTAAACAGTGTTTAATTTAACTGAAACTCTCCGCTGTCTCCATTTTTGTCTAAATTTGTTTCATACGGTTGTATTTGTCACTAGGATTCCCAAAGCCTCTTGTCTAGTTAAATTCTGATAACGTAACAAAAAATTATTAATACTTAAACAATCGCTATTTTAATTATTATAGATAAATTCAAAATTTCAGATTATTAACTAATTACTTTAAATTAAGGATTTGACGAATTTGTTCCTTCACCTACCCTTTTTCATCCTTCCACATGGCTTGTTATAGCGTCAGAAACCCATATGTGCGTACACAAATCTTTCCTATACTCCTTCATTAATTAAAAAGAATATCACCCAACCTTTTTTACGATTTTCATTAATTAATATTTTTCTTAATTATTATATAATCAAACTAATTATATTATCCAGGATTAGGAAAATTCACAAGGTTGTCTTCCCTTACCAATAGTTTGTTGTACACACGTCCATGCCAATTGCGTAACCCAATACTTCAGCTTAAAGGAAAAGTGTCCAATTGAAAGACCTCGCCATGCTTAGTTCTTTCCTTCCATGATGTAGTCCCCACCTTCGCCAGTTATTTAAATCTTTTTTTTCTTTTTTTCCTTCAAAATACTGCACAGTACTTCCCATTTCATTTACTGGTGCTCTCCTTTTTATTCCGCACTTTGTCCCTGTATTCCTCGTTGTCATATGCTCGAACTATAAACACCTCGTCATGTTCCCTACTTCATATACCTTCCTCTCCATTCGTAAATCGCTTTAGATCTTCTCACAACACATCAGTCCTTGTTGCTTCAAAAATGACGTACCAGCCTTTCACCTTCTAAACAATTTGCACCACATTTGCTTTCCATTTTATAGACAGAAGCCCAACTTTATATATCCCTAGCTTTGTTTTGATCCCACTACTCCATGCTTCAGCATGCACCATACATTCACCACTCGCCACATCTTAACACTTCTTCACTGCCTCGACCCATCGCAACTGCTCCTCATCAAGACCCCTGCTCCAACAACCATCTCCAGTGAACCCAATGTGACTTCTTGCTACCTCTTCAACCCTCCACGTATGAACATTTATCCTACTGTTCATGTCAATACTTCCCTCTCTATCAACCGCTGCTTCAAACAAACTATTTCTCCCTGCCAACTCGCAACCGCTCTTCACCACGTCCAACTTCCCTCGTCTTCACGTTATGATTCAACAACCAAGCAGCAGCTTTTGCTCCTTCGTTTGCCCCTTTTTCTTTTTGCTGTTCTTCATATGCCACTACTACTTCTGTTTCTTTTTCCTGCTAGTTTAAACCCCACGACTTTAAGCTGCTCCCCTTCTTCCTTCATTAAGAAACACCAGTCAACTTCTTCATTCCTCCTTTTTATATTTTTTTCTTTTTATATATATTGTTTCGGTGCCTAGGTATGAATGCAACTTTCTCGTATTTATAGAACAGAGATACTTGGCGTGCACGTATGGGTAGGTTAGAGTAGCTAGTATAGGCGTGTATGTTCATAGCTGTGTTGATTTTTCATTTCGTGTGTGCAGTGTTTGTAGTTTCATTTCACTACCTTGTTGATGGTAAAGATGAAAATACGTGATGATAAGTAGGAGGTGTAGCTGAGCAAAAGTAATACTGGTATGCAGTGTCGTTGATTGTGAAAATACATTAGACTAAGAAAGTATGAGCAAGTGTGAAAGATATATGGAGAAACTGGCGGCGGTACATTTTGTAGAGATAGGGTTGTAGAAGGAATGGGTAGTTTGCATGTGCCTATACTACATGGGTACTTCCATTTACTTAACTATGAAGTTGTATCAACTGGTAGGCTTGTACCATTGAAGTTAGTTGACACACATCAATCGGAATATACATATATAATCCATCTAGGTTAACATGTAATTGTTACTGTGTCGTGGGGTTAGTGCATGAAAGTCTGATGCATGGCAAGATTGGACTTTTAAGGCTTGGGTACCTTTTTACATAGGTCGGCTCTATTTGCTTTGGGAGACGGATGAAGTCCTAATCAATGGCGTGTCAGATAAACAGGGAGTACAATAGCTATGATACAAAAATAGTGCAGGACACTTAAAAGGAAAATACAATATTTGGTCATCCTATCCTTAGGCATGAAGGTTAATATATAGTAGGTGTGCATGTGCTTTCAACATCTTATCCCTAGGCGTGCGTGTATGGTCTGATAAAAAGGAATAACGCAGCTAGGCTATTGAAGTGAAAATATAGGGTGGCGATTTAACATTATAAATTGTTTGGTATCTCAGGTAGGTAATATTTGGAATACTTTGTGCTGAAGTCTCAATTGTATATTTTGATTTGTTTTAGATATGTTCGTTTATACCCATTATTAAATAATGCCGCTATTAACTACCGTACAATATACACACCGTCAAACACTGATTTCAAATTCAACGAATATGAACGCACCGCTACGTCTTGACGTTCCGGTCCCAGTGAAATTAATTTCATTGAAAACCGGCTCTGTTTGCACAACGACGTTATTTTAATTTATCAGTTCACCTTTAAATTTCACGCATCGAGAAAACAAATCTAATTGACTCCAAACTGGAAATCTAACAATAACTAACCAAACACATTCCAATAAAATTCGTTTCGTCGAAACAGAGGTTGTTTGAAAAACAAATCATGTCTGAGGTCCATATAATAATGGTAATATATATATATATGAATTGCATAACAATATTAAAAAAATAAATTAAATTAAATATCTCACCACCGAAAATACGGGACATTACAGATAGGGTTATGTATTAACGACACCTATAGGTTAGCATAACCGGTTGGAAGATTGGGGGTTATGTATTAAAGACACCTGTAGGTAAGCATAACCGTTAGAAAGATTGGAGTTATGTAATCAAAGGCACCCTTTAGGGTAAGCATAACTGGTAGATATAAATAAGGCTATGTAATTAAAGACACCTAGTGGTATATATAGTCAGTGAAAACCTAGTGGGGGATACAAGACAAGGGAGAGCTTGTATCATATTGTGTGGGACCCATTTCAGTCAGTAACCCGGGGTAGGTATCAAACAAAGTACTCCGTACTAGGCGGAGAAGGGGCACGCTTACCCACTGTAAGAGATCCAAACGTGGAGGACGGTGTGGGCAGCGCAAACCGACAAGGCCATGTGCGTGCGTGAGCCGGGCAGAAGGGGATAAGACAACCGTGACACCTGTAGATATGGTTATGCACATTATTACGATGAGGGGTTGCCACTTTAGGAAGTGATACCTCCTATTGTGGGGCCAGCACAAGGTATCTACGAGGGTTAGGGAGCCGATCGATATGGGTAGTAATTAGGATACATTAGGACGTATACCTAAGTCTACAACCTTATAGTTGAAGGGATCATCTCTTTCTGGATATAGTAGTAACAGTGTAGAGTTATCATTAGAAGCATATGCACCTTATCCTGTCTACCTTGTCACACCTGCCGTTTATGTAGTGATCTCTCTTGTCCACTTTATATGCCTACCATGTTACTTTTATTTATTACTGGCTAAAAGTAACTAGACTTGCTAGACTTTATGTCTGATCCTTTTCGTTTCCTCTTCTCTCTTCCGTTCCCCCTAGGTTCTCAAGGTAGGGAATTCTCAGGCTTAGTTAGGATTCTGCTATCGTCTTGCTTGGAGCTTCTAGATGTATTGCTCAAGCTTCTATCTTTGCTAATATGGCTTATGATTTGGAGATTATGCTTTCTTTGTTATTGTACTCTAATATTTAAAGTACAAGGCAGAAGTTTTAATGATGTATTGAGTTTATGTATTTTCAGACATATGGTGTAACCATGCTTTATGATTACAAAAAGTTTTTAATTCCGCTGCTATTTTGTATCCGTCTTGTAATGTTTCTGTTATGTTTACCTATAACGCTTCAAGAAACTTAATGCATTCCCTTAGTGAGTGACATTAACGGACGTGGGGTGTCACACTTGGTAGCAGAGCTGAAGGTTACCAGATTCGATAAAAGTTTTTTGAAAACTATTTTCAAAAAGGTTTTAGAAGAAAACATTTTCAAAAAAAAAGTCTGTTTTGTAAAACGTAATCCCCAAAGCCATAGGAAGTATCTCTCGATTCTCCACGTGATTCCTTTTTCCTTTTTGTTTGAGGGACCGATTCTTCCCGAAAAGTTTCTTCATTCCGGCATGATGCCATAGGTATGTTTAAACTATGACACATATCGAAGGGCAATGAAGTGCCTAACCTCCATCTGTAGCTGCAGTATTATCACCTACGGCTAATTTTCTTGAGCTTCGTAAGGATTTCCGTGCGATGAAGGCAACTTTTGAGAGACTTATTAGCTTGTTACACAAATATGGTAAAAAGGGAACATAGATAAATTTCAAATAAATCTGAAAAGGAAGAAGTTAAGGTTGAGGAAACACAAAATTAAAAAGTATGGCCCAAGAAAGGGCCGCAACAACAACAGAAGAAGGGCGGAAAAAAATGGCAAGGCTAAGGGTAAGAGGAAGTGCCATAGTTGCGGGCGAGAGGGTCACTTGGCCCAGGATTGCAGGAAAAGGAAGAATGCTTGCTTCGTTTGTGAAGAGGTTGGACACTATTCTAGGGAGTGCCCAAGGAAGCAAGAGCAAGGTCAAAGGACAGGAACCTCTAGAGGGCAAGCGAATGCTCACGTGGCTAGTGCACCAGATAAAGGTAGGAAAGTTTCCATGGAAGGTTTGATTTCTCTTTCCAATCTTTCTATAAGAACTCTTTTTTATTCTAGCGCTTCGCATTCGTTTATATCTAGTTCTGTAGTTGAATCTCTGCACTTAATTACTAGTATGATAGTGGATCCCGTAGTTGCTTCAAACCCCACTGGTGATTCGGCTCATTTATCATTGATTTTTCAATGTTTGAGAGTATCTGTGTTAGGCGTCGAGTTTGAGTGTGATGCATATGTGTTCGGGTTTATGGGCTATGGGTTGATTCAAGGAATGGACTGGCTTACCACATATGGTGTCATTCTGGATTGTGAGAGGAGGGTCGTTAGGCTACTAACTTTTCATGGGAGGACCCTCAGATTTCTTTTAACCCACAAGGTTGGTTATCCTTAGTTTCCCAGAATCTCTTGATGCGTCTATCAATGACCTGCAATCTGTTCCAGTAGTCCGAGATTATTCTGACATTTTTGATAAGGTACGGGGCTTACTCTGAGGCACGAGAACGATTTTCATATATATCTGGTGGACAATGCAAAGCCGGTTGCATTACCAGTGCGCCTTATGGCTCCAAGGGAAAGGAGGGAGCTGATTAAGCAAGTATGGGAGCTACTTGAGAAAGGGTTTTCTTTTGGGATGGGATGAAGAAAGATGTAGCAGCGTTGTTTCTCAATATTTGATTTTCCAACAAGTCAAAGCTGAGCAAAGGGAGCCCGATGGTTTACTTCATCGTTTAGAGGTCCCGTAGTAGAAGTCGGAGAGCGTCTCCATGGATTTCATCAATGGTTTGCCTAGATCAAGGAGGGGCAACACCAGCCTTTGAGTGGTAGTAGACAGGCTTACTAAGGGCACTCATTTCATTCCCGTTCAGAGCAAGAGGACGACAGCATGGTTGGATGCACTTTATGTTCGTGAGATAGTTCATCTTCGTTTAGTACCTTACGGTATCATAAGTGATCGAGATTCCATTTTCACCAATGAATTTTTGAAGGAGCTTACAAGAAGCATTAGGTACACAGTTGTGTTTGAGCACAGCTTATCATCCTCAGACCGATAGGGCAAACTGAGAGGGTGAACAAAATTCTAGAAGATCTTTTAAGGTTGTGTATCCTAGACTTCGGAGGGACTTGGGAAGAGCATCTTCCTTTAATAGAATTTTCCTATAACAACAGCTATCAGGTCAGCATCGGCATGGCACCCTTCGAAGCATTGTACGAACGACCCTGTAGATCACCAACTTGTTAGTGGGAATCTACAAAAAGATTATTACTTGGACCAGATATGGTTAGAGAAACGTCCAAAAAGATTGACCTTATTCGACGGCGGATGAAGAAAACACAAGATAGGCAGAAATCCTATGCAGAAAAGAGAAGGGATGACCTTGAATTTGAAGTAGGAGACTTGGTTTTTATCAAATTGTCACCTCCAATGAATGCAGTTTGCTTCGGATTAGTAGGGAAGTTGGCACCTAGGTTTGTGGGACCATTTCCCATAACCAAGAGGATTGGCTAAATGCCCTATAGAGTAAAGCTTCCTAAAAATCTATCTGGTGTTCATGATGTTTTCCATGTTTCTCATATGAGGAAGTGCTTGCATGACACTGCGGAAGTTGTTGAGCTGTTTATATTGGGAGAGGTAGAAATGGAACGGGAGGCGAAAGTCAGACGAGTTCCTTCCTGTATTCTTGGATCGGAAGTTAAGAAGTTATGCAATAAAGAGATCAAGTTGCTAAAGGTTCAATGGGGAGAAAACCAAGAGGATGCGACTTGGAGAGACCGAAGACAAGATTTTTGCGCTTTGTAACCTTTTCTTTTCAAGGGAATGTTCTTAACTTCTCTTCAACAAGCTTTTACCCATGCTTTCTTTTATCATCTGAGTATATCCTATCAATCGAAACTCCAACCTTTAGGTAGGAAATCCCACGACTGTAAACATGTGTTTGAGACATGTTATGTTTGATGGATGCAAGTGTTTGCCTGTGGATGCTTGTACACACACATTAGGCACTAGATCGGCTCAATCACTCTCATACTGCATATGGATGTGTGTGCATTTTCTTTTCTTTTATGGATCGAAATTGATGAACTAGCATATGGATGTTGCATTTGGATGAATGAGTGCGTACACATATAGAACTTACATGTTATAATAGGATTATTTGCATACATATTGGATTCATGGCACTAACATACATTGCATTAAGGAGGTCAATTGAATTAGTAGACCGCCCGATCTTCGCATTAGTATTGGGACATACACACACACCTTTGCATATACTCATATAAGCATGGGAAATCTGTAAGGATAATGGATGCCAGTGTTCGGTGGATGAGTAGATGGATGATGGATGGTAGGATACATTCTTCCCAACTTGAAGATTTCGAGGAAGAAATCCTTTGAGTTGGGGATAATGTAATACCCCGAAATTTTAACAACATTAAAGTGGATAAACTAAAGAATAATTAATTTAGTATTCAGAATTAAGGGAAATGGACTGCGCCATTGAGCCTGTCTCGAAATTCTAGTCAAGATAGACACCTAGTTTTCGCAATACACATAACATATGAAGAAGTTATGGATGATAGAAGTTTGGAAGAAAAAGCATAAATTCCCGGCGCATTTGACAAGTGCGCCCATGTATTTTTACTCTAGCTCACCTGTAAAGTGCACCCAGAATAGCTTTTTTTGGGTATTTGGGCCTTTGCCCAAGTGGGAGGCGACCCACGAACAGATTTACTCCAAGGCTTATGTGGCAGTCGGTTCTAGAGGGTTCTACGGCTATAAATACATAGCTATTTCACATACTTCTTCATTAGAAATCATAGATGCCAAATTCTGCCGGACTCTAAACTGAACTAGGGTCTCTCATCTTCTTCTATCAACTAAAGCATATCAAATTCTGAGATTAAAGCACAGACTTAGCACCAACTTCTTTTCTATCATCTTAGCAATCCAATCACAGTGAGTTCTAGTTGCTTTTAGGTTTAGATAAATAAAAGTGAATTATGAAAGACTGTGATTTGGATACGATGTAGACTTTGAATCTATGTTATTGTTAGATCTTATATTATGTCATGATAGATCTATTTCTCTAGATCCAATTCAATTGTGATTGTTCTACTATGTTATTATTGTGGATCTTGGTATGTAACTTTTATGATATGCTATGATATGGATGCGTATAGATCTATTCTATGTGATCTAAATTGTCACCTTATGTTATCATGTTAGATCTATTTTATGTGATCTAAATTATCACCTTATGTTAACATGTTAGATCAATTTTATGTGATCTAAATTATCACCTTATGTTAACATGTTAGATCTGTTTTATGTGATCTAAATTGTCACCTTACGTTATCATGTTAGATCTATTTTATGTGATCTAAATTGTCACCTTATGTTAACATGTTAGACCTATTTTATGTGATCTAAATTATCACCTTATGTTATCATGTTACATCTATTTTATGTGATCTAAATTGTCACCTTATTTTAACATTTAGATCTATTTTATGTGATCTAAATTATCACCTTATGTTAACACGATAGATCTATTTTATGTGATCTAAATTGTCACCTTATGTTAACATTTTATATCTATTTTATGTGATCTAAATCATCACCTTATGTTAACATGTTAGTTCTATTTTATGTGATCTAAATTATCACCTTATGTTATCATGTTAGACCTAAACCGTTTGGACATCTAAATTGCTAATTTAGATTTTGTGACATCATAGTTCATCAGTTTTATGTCCACCTTATTATGATGACCATTTCATGTATCTTCACCTTATTATCATACTTGTTTATGATTATGCCAAGATGATCATTTTAGTTATATTCCCATTATTTTCCCTATTATCATTTATGACTAGGCTATTGTCTAGCCTAGGCATGTTGCCAATTTTGTGAGGGCGCTAGTTAAGGAATGGAGGAAAAAGGGTTAAAAATGGCATGATTTGAATATGAACATTTTTGGACATGTAATTCAAATTATTTGGTAAAATAGGTATTGACACCTATAAAAGGAAAGGATTAATTAATTGGTTAATTAATTAAAAATGGAATGTTTAGTAATTACAATTAGGAATTGTAATTGTACTTATGACACACGGTTAGGCTGCATTAGTGGTGGAAGCCTGCCCGGACCCGACCGGCATATCCAGCAATCACTAATGTTGAACCTAATATGGGAGGTCTAAGTACGTAAATACGAATCGGGCTAAGACACGAGTTAGGCCCAACTATGGAATAAGACTGCCCAGACCCGACCGGCATATCCAGCATCCACACGTTGTAGGCCTAATGTAGGAGGTCTAGCCCATTATAAACCACAAATGGACATGGTAATAAATTGGACTACTTTACCTAAACTAATCCATAAGGGATTGTATGAGTAAGAACTGAAGTTAGGGTAAAGTAAAATTGATTGGATCAGTGGGAGGTTAAGTAAATCTTACGTAGGTGGGTAATATTAGTGTATATTGGCCCACAAACTTAACCATTAAATAAACATGCTTGGATCAGTGGGAAAATTAAGTAAATCTTGGGCAGGTGGATAACATTAGTATATATAGGCCCACAAACTTAACCATTAAATAAACATGTTTGGATCAGTGGGAGGGTTAAGTAAATCTTGGGTAGGTGGGTAATATTAGTATATATATGCCCACAAACTTAACCATTAAGTAAACATGCTTGGATCAATGGGGGGGGGGGTTAAGTAAATCTTGGGTATGTGGGTAACATTAGTGCATATATATATATATATATATATATATATATATATATATATAGGCCCACAAACTTAACCCGATAAGGTTATGTAATTAAAGACACCTAGTGGTATACATAATCAGTGGAAATAATAAATTTATGTAATTAAAGACACCTTTTAGGGTTAACATAACTTGTAAAAATGATAGGGTTAATTATTAAAGACACCTATAGGTTAGCATAACCAGTTGGAAGATTGGGGGTTATGTATTAAAGACACCTGTAGGTAAGCATAACTGGTAGAAAGATTGGAGTTATGTAATTAAAGACACCCTTTAAGGTAAGCATAACTGGTAGAAATAAATAAGGCTATGTAATTAAAGACACCTAGTGGTATATAGAGTAAGTGAAAACCTAGTGGGTGATATAAGACAAGGGGAGAGCTTGTATCATATTGTGTGGGACCCATTTCAGTCAGTAACCCGGAGTAGGTATCAAACAAAGTACTTCGTACTTGGTGGAGAAGGGGCACGCTTACTGACTGTAAGAGATCCAAACGTGGAGGACGATGTGGACGGTGCAAACCGACCGGTCCATGTGCATGCATAAGCTGGGAAAAAGGGGATACGACGACCGTGACACCCGTAGATATGGTTGAGCACATTATTACGACGAGGGGTTGCCACTTTAGGAAGTGATACCTCCTACTGTGGGGCCAGCACAAGGTATCTGCGAGGGTTATGGAGCCGATCAATTAGGGTAGTAGTTAGGATACATTAGGACGTATACCTAAGTCTAACACCTTATAGTTGAAGGGATCATCTCTTTCTGGATATAGTAGTAGCAGTGCAGGGTAATCATTATAAGCATATATACCTTATAGTGTCTACCTTGTCACACCTACCGTTTATGTAGTGATCTCTCTTATCCACTTTATATGCCTATCATGTTACTTTTATTTATTTACTGGCTAAAAGTAACTATACTCGCCAGACTTTATGTCTGACCCTTTTTATTTCCTCTTCTCTCTTCCGTTTCTCCCCTCTCCTCCCCCCAGGTTCTCAAGGGAGGTAATTCTCAGGCTTAGTCAGGATTCTGCTATTGTCTTTCTTGGATCTTCTAGATGTACTGCTCAAGCTTCTATCTTTGCTACTATGGCTTATGATTTGGGGATTATGCTTTCTTTGTTATTGTACTATGATATTTAAAGTACAAGACAGAAGTTTTAATGATGTACTGAGTTTATGTATTTTCAGACATATGGTGTAACCATGCTTTATGATAATAAAAGTTTTTAATTCCGCTGCTAATTTATATCTGTCTTGTAATGTTTCTGTTCTGTTTACCTATAACGCTTCACGAAACTTAATGCATTCCCTTAGTGAGTGACATTGACGGACGTGGGGTGTCACAGGAAGAAAAGAGAATGTGCTCGACCCAGTAGTGTTTCGTATTCCCCGTTGGGTACGAACTCACGTATCCTAATGGGATAAGAAATATTGTATCTAATAGGACACGAGAATTCGTGTCCCCATGTGGGATACAAAATTTTCGTATCCTAAATGTGGGATACGCGTCTCCAATATATATACATACATATATATATGTATGTATATATATATATATATCTGTGTGTGTGTGTGTATGTGTATATGTATGAAATATATATAGTGATTGATCGCTACTTTTCTATGAACTAGAAAAGCGCAAAATTTTAAAATAAATTCTGCAAGCGCACAGATCGTGTAGTATGCAGGTCGAACACAAGGAGGTAAATTAAATCAAATTATTTATATAATTTCGTGGGCGAGGTAGATAAATCTTGAAGATGGGATAAAATTGAAATTACAATTCAGTTCAGAACAAATCTAATTGAACCGATAACTAAAGTTGTAATTATCAATAAGAACAAGTAAAACTGCAATTGAATGAATTATAGATTTGAATCTAATCGAATCTATAATCAATTCAATGATTAAAAATAAAACAGTTTGAGGGAAATAAAATTGTAGAATAGAAATAAATTAACAGGAAAATAAAATTAGGATAACCGCTGAATCTAATCAGACGGTCAATCACTAATGAATATTAAAATTGCAATAGCAATTGTGTTCTAGCAAATCTAATTGACTAGACAACACAAATTGCCATGAAAACAAAAATTACAGAATTAAAAGAAAAGAGAGATTTATTAATAGAGAATAGAATACAGGAAAATTGGGATGGTATTTACAATGGATACAAGGTGTATTTATAAGAATGTAGTCCCCCTTGTATGAAAATAATAAGGCCAAGAATGATATAAATTCTTTCCACAGAAAAAGGAATATTTCTTTCATGGTGCTTGATTTGAAAAATTGTAATCAATGTATTCCTTTTTATGTGTGGCACGGTCAGCGGGAAGATAAGCATATGCTTAATTGGAGATTTGTAATCAAAGCCTTCCCTTTCTCTTTGCATGGAAATTAAATGTGATTGACTGGATTTGAATTCTAGAGAGGATTGCGCCAAATTAAATGTGAGCTACAACTTCTTTTGCAATTGAGATAGCGTTAATATGGAGAAGTAGCTTTTACTTTGAAATTGGCCTTTAATTGAAATGAATGAGACATTTATTGATAACCTATGAAAATACACCAAAAATACCAAAAGTAATATTTATTTATTTACTAAAGATAAAATATAAGAGCATAAAATAAACACGTTTCTATGTTAATCAAATACCCCCACACTTATCTTTTACTCGTCCTCGAGTAAACCAAGAAATGAAAAACTAAACTAGATAGATCACACTTTCATAGTAAACACGATTGCATTGAGCGTATGCAACAAGCCGTTAAACCTCTAGGTGTCCCTAGTAGGACGAGTGGTGTCTCGTGAGGGTTTTCAGCGGATACTATCCACAAAATCCAAATGCAGTATGCTATGATTCTAATGAAACTACATGAATGCAATGGACATTTGCAAAATAAAAACAAAAAATGAAAACAAGACTTGTTTAAAGTGGTACAACAAATTAAATTAACAATTTCTAGTCAATTGATTTTGTTTTAGATATCTCAACTTGTCACAAATTTTCAATATAAATCAAGTTTTCAAATGTTAAATTCCAGTTTGGCCAGTTAGTTTGGTCGATAACACAGTGCAACCATGAAATAAATTCTTAGTTTGCTTGTCACAGTTTGTAAAGTGGTATTCTAATTTCCTTGTGTATGGATAGTCAAATCAATAAGGTCAAGAAATGTTTGGGCATTATCGCTTATTCTCTATCGCTATAAAATTAAAATTTATGATTAAGTACATACACCTAACTTAGAAGACCATGGTTTACCACCCATGCACTGACTCGCAGACTAACGAAGAGTGGGTAAAGAGCTTGGCGGATTGTGCAGACCGACTTTGACTTTGTCAACAATGTGTCGGCAATCCTTAGGTGTCCAATCTCATAAAATGAGACCAAAATATTCCAACGCTGACTTTGTCAACAACATGTCGGATAGAGCTTGGCGGGTTTGCACACCAACGCTTGATATACAAGCAATGTTGGATACCCTTGGATTACTATTATTATTATTGAAAATTTAAGAACAAGAGAGATTACACAAATTCAGCTTAACACAACTTAGTTTTAAAGATTCAAAAAGCCAATATAAGTATTTTAAGTCCTCCACTCAGTAAACAAAGACTACAATTTAGAATAAACTTCATGGCCATCACCTAAGAATCTCCCTATGTACCAGTTACACTAATATCCCTCAAAATTCAACTTTTCATTATATTTCTTATTTGATCTTAGCTGAGAGAAAAAAATACTATCAACTGATTAACAATCCATAAATTATTTTGTTGTATCAAACTAAAATGAGTCATGTTTCAAAAAAAAATGGCATGTTACTACAATCTAAAATGCATGATGGTCCTATTTAAATGGCTTAAAATGAAAAGAAAGAAAAATTAAAGAAAAAACCAAAATGAATGAAATGCAGACTCCCCCCACACTTGGACAAAACAGTGTCCACACTGTAGCACGTTTCCTAAATTTGAATGATAAAACCCATAGATGGATTAGATGCAAAATGCTTTGCAGAATGAAATGCAGCCTAACTATATGTAAGAATGGATCATATGTACAATGATATATGTGTTTACGATGCATGCGATGCAAAGAATGCCACCAACTTTTCCTCCACACTTGGTTCTAGCCCGATGAATTTCATTCCCATTATGTCTAGGCATGTTTTCTAATAAGCAAAAGGTTTTGAAAACCATCTCATCTTTATACCTAGATTTATAGTCCAGTAGATAAATGTCCAGGGTCAACCTAACATGAAGTTTTTCAAGCAAGCCAACATTCCAAAAATAATTCATGTGTTCCACAAATTTATCAGTGTAATTGTTCAAAAATTTGTGATCGTATATAAACTCAGTTGCAATCGTGAAATTTAAATTCTGAGTGTTGTTCAAGATTATGTGATCACATTTCTCAATTTGATTCATTGACAATGTATTTTTAACACTAACAACTTCAAATTCGTTGGAAGTTTCCTTATTTGGCAACTCATCCTCATACAATCCAAAAAATTCATGTTCATTAAAATCATTTTCCAATTCCGAGTTTTCAAAAAATTCAACATTTTCATTTTGTTCAAATTCAAAAATTTCAAGTTTTTCACATCCTGAAAGAGAGAGAATAAAATCTGAGCTTAAATCATTTTCCTGAAAAGAATCAAAGTCCAAATCATTTGTTGAATTTTGAACAACTTCATTTAGATCATTCTCAATTTACAAAGTTTTTATCTGAAAATTTTCACTATCAGTAAAGAATGGATTATTTTCTGATTTATCGCTTGTTTGAATTTGATTTTGTTGCTCTCGTTGTTCTTTCAAAGATGCCATTAAACAAAGAAGTTCATCCATCTTTTTATTTAGCCTTTCTTCACTCTCATCAAAATGACATTCTTCAGAATCACTGATTTGAGAGGTCTCATTTTGGATTTCTTGATTCTCAAAATTATAGGCCACATGAATTTCACAATCAATATTATTTCCAATGTAGTAGTTGTTTGAATTTTAATTTTGATATTGGAAATCATCTTGATTGTAAAAATTATGTTCGTAACCAAAACTGTTGAAATTCGATGGAAAATTGCAATTTTGGTTATTTTCAAGATGTTGATATGGGCTATAATTTTGAAAATTTTGATTTTCAACCTCATATTGATGGGAATCAAAGCTATATTTGGATTCAAAGCTATTTGATTTGGATGTGGGTTATAATCGAAATTATTGAAATTTGAATTGAAGTCGCAGTTTCGGTCATTTATATGATTTTGAAAATGTTGGTCAGTTGGAAAATTTTGAAAATTGTTGACATTGGACTCACGAAATTTTGGAAAATTTTGCTTCATGAGTTGTAATTCATAGTCATACTCTTCAAGAGGACGTCTACTCCGATTATTATCCCACATTTCTCTCAATGATTTTTTTTGAATCAGACATTTTAAAGAAGTCAAGGCAAGAAAGAAATTACTCTCACTTCAAAAATAGTATAAAATACTAAGTTGTGCTCTATTAATTAACTGACTCAATTACAAGGGGGAAGAGGGTCTTATGGCTGTTCATGTATAGTATAAATACTAAGGGATACGACCAATGTTTTACGGGTAGTATGCAACCTCTTTAAGAAGTTCAAAAAAATTGAACTAATATATATTCGCTATCCAATTATACGAGACAGTCAACTTCACAAAGCACCACTTTTCAATTATATTATTTTGAAATATCTAATCAGATTTTATTGTTGAGAAACGATGAGAATGATGACCGTAGTTATGGAAATTTCAACTCACAACAATCAGAAAGAATAATTGCAGAAATTAAAAATTGTACATAGCAAGCCGCTGCCCCTACAGAAGATTTTTACAAGCAATGTCTATATTTTTTTCTTTGCAGCAGAGCACCTGTAGAGTTCAAAAATTATTACAGCGGGGCATGGCTGTCCATCCAGAAAAAATGAGTAGCGTCAATGATTGAAATCTCACTATTTGCAATTTCTTTTGATTTCTGAATTCTTGATTTGTTGTTTGAATTCCTTTTGCTTTGGTCTTGAAATTTCTTCTTCTTCTTTTTTTAAATAGAAAAGAAACAAACTAAAAGAAAAGAGGGAAAAAAATCTTAAGAGGAAAAGAAACTAACTCAGCTAGAGAAAAAAAAAACTAAACTCAAAATAAATTAATAAAGCTAATAAACGAAGCTTGACTTAACAAGACCAGAAGCAAAAATAAGCTCAACAAAAAGGATGATAATGAAAACCGGCTCACAACAAATTTGCACAACTCAAAAATGGCAACCAACTTCACAAATATGCCGCTCAACCAAAAATCTTGACCCTTTCTATATTTATTCAAATCAACCCACGCCAAAAGATGGAACAAATCAATTGCTCAAAATAATTAAAGTCACCACATCTAGTTTCTCCACTTTACATGCCTTAATAAAAGGATACAAATCACGCACCAATCAACAAAAATCAAGTTGACCACTTTCCTTTCCTTCTTTTTTCTGTGGAATGAAAACCAGCTTATTGAAAACGAGCAAGCTAATCCAACCAATTTAGGAGCACACCATAGTTAAACATACACCACCATAACTAGTTGAATAAACAGATGAAAGCACTCAATAGACCGCAATTACACCCCAATAAAAAAAAGAAATCTCGCCCTTTTTTTTCTTTTTTTGTTTATTTTTGGAATCAAATCAAATAAAATAAATGAACTCAAAAAGAATCAGTACACGCCCAAACAATCTCACATAAACCACTCTCAACTTTTAACGGACCCCTTCTTCTTTATTTCAAATCGAGTTTGCGAATTAGGTATTTGATGGAGGGCGTGGGCTGCTGAGATTTGAATTTGTGGTTTGTTTGTGAAGGAATGAAAGGGGGTGGTGAGAGATGAGTCTTTGATAGAAACATGTGGTGATGAGATTTGGGTATCAGGGTGATTGGAGATTGTTGTGCTTGCTGAGTTTGTGGGTGGATGAAGATGGATGGAAAGGGAGGATGATGAAGAATGGACAAGGTTTCTTGTCCAAGTGAGGATGATGGGTGATGAAGGCAGTGATGGAGGAAGTTTGTTCGATTGAACTCTATATGGCAGATGTATATTGAAGGATTGGTGATGGAGAAATACGAAGAATAAAGGCATAAGAAAGAATGAAATAGGGGATATATGAAGAGAGAAAAGGAAAGAAATTAAAGCACTGGAAATGTACAACAAGGAAAGAAAATCTAATCCAAAGAATTCATTTATTTTATTTTTATTGTTGTAGAAAGAGAATAGGAAAGAAACAAATGAAAAGAAAAAATGGAAAGAGAAATTAGAGGAAGTGAGAGAGAGTTGTAAAGATGATGAGGGGCAGAAGATGGTAGAGGATGGGGAGAGATCAGGTATGAGGTCTGTGTTGTAGATGCAGAAAGAAAAAAAGAAAAAAAATGGGAAAGAAATAAAGAAATTGCAAAAGTAGGAAAGAAATTAAAACAGAGAATTAAACTATAAGCTAGAGAAAGTGTGACGGCCTGGAATTTCGCTCGATCTGAATCAGTCGTTAAACCGATCTAGACCGTTCGAAACCCCTGAACGTTGAGAACAGGACAAATCAGAACACAAACAGAAGAACATTTCATTGTATATTACAACAATGCATCAGATTACAAGAATATACAGAGTACAAATGAATAAATATTACACAGAAATATCAGAGATTTAAATTACATTTAAATACATAGCAGCGGAAAAATAATATAAAGCACAACTGAAGGTGATATACGGATACAGAGCTTTCCGGATATCATTCCAGCTGTAAACCAGGATCCTGTGAATATAAATCTGCAAAACCAAAACTACTAGCTGCCCGTGCGGAAAATAGGGGCACCCAGAGTTTAGGTTAAAACAATAAACTCCAGGTCAGTCATGTGACTGGTGTGAGAACTAAAACAGTTATTTAAACTTTATTTTAAAAGATAGTAATTCAAGGGACCACGCCGTATAACACGGAACGGGTTTTCTCCCAAGAATACCAGTGCATATCAATAAACAACGCAATGCTTTTCGAAAAATGAAGCTATTATAAGACCCAGGTCCTATCATACAATGCAACGCAAGCCGGGGGATAGGGTTTTCCCTTATAATAGCCAAACATGCTTGGTACGTTAAAACAAATCATTTGATACTATAATAAGTGTATAGTGTCAAAACAGTTTCAATCATAAATATAAATCATAGACGGCATGGGTACCATATATCATGTCGCCATACTAGTTCTACAATTAAAGACGAATTACACGTATCGGAAATTGGATTCCGTCATGAGTCGAGGCAAGGGGCAAGCTCCTCTCCGCGTTCGAGACACTCTAGCAAATGCTCAGGACTACGCACACTGGGTAACCCTTGGATCGGTTGGGCCGGTCCTCACTTACGTTAGAGGATTGGCAATTCCTGAACACGCGTTTCCCGGTCCTTACAGACCTATAATCGAGGCGCCTCGCATCCAACAACCACAAAGGTGAAAAGTATATAAATGTCAGGGCTGGTAAGTCACTGACACCACCAAAGCTAGAAAGAAACGTCGTGCTCTCCCAACGGCCCGTATCCCGTTTTTAACTCATACCGAGGTGTGAGGCTCGCGAATACACGTTATACACAAAGCTGCCACGTAGGCGTGCTTTGATCATCAACCACAAGGCTTTGCTTTTCAACAGAAGCCTTGATCCTTGCATCTTAGCGTGCCACACAGGCAATTCATGCCATGCGACTGATGTCCATCGATATACAACCTCTGAGCTCGTATGTCTCAGAGAAGGGCGTTAAGCAAAAGAATAAATTCTTCGCCGCCAAACAGATGTATATTTAATAGAAATCAATCAGCACAGAATAAAATCCAGTGTCAGACACACAATCCATTTACAAGTCCGTTCTGGGTCTGAACGAAACCGGAGGCACTTTCCTCGCATATCCATCCATCTCCAGGTACGTCTGGACGACCACCAACTATTTCCATCCTCTTGGGTGTACTGCCCAATCAGGATCGTCAGTAATTATCCAAACGATGTGAAGACTTCCGGTCTTCAACCACCGTCTTCATCTTCGACATATCGTCGAATCGGTTATTCAGAATGGGTATAAACCCGGCCTTTCCGAACAACCCGCGTATATTGAAAACAAATGTTACACAAACACAACATACGCCTCATTCCAATTCATTAGTCACTAACTGCAAATTAGCAAGAGAACAATTTCCCAAACATTAACCCCGAAGGCCGAAACCAACATCAGATCAATACCTAGGAAACCATTCTTCTTCGCCAACCTACAGCTAGTTTCTAATTTCCACATTCTTAGGGAAAGGTTCCCATTAATTTTATCCAAGATAAATTCTTTAAAATTTATCCTGTAATCTTCCTTTGGATGTCTTGTAAAACCAAATTATGGTTTTTCCAACTGGTCGAGATTAGCGAACCGTAACGAAGTAATTATTTATTTTATTTCCCAATCCCAACCTATTCATCCCATGAAGCAAAACTGGTAATACTCCATATCTAACACCGTGGTGTTATCGGTAAAATTAATTACCATTTCGCGTTCAAAATCTAATTAAAGATTTAACTATCGCTTTGGAGCAAAACTGGTAATACTCCATCCTCGCTCATTTTCTAAATTTGATAATTTAGATTATCCATTCGCATTTCAATCTAATTGCAGATTCATTAAAACTCCTTTTACTGGGTTAAAGAACTAGGTGTTATTTAAAACACAGTTCACGACAAACCCAAATCACATTCTATTTATTATCGGGTTAAAGAACTAGTGTTATTTAAAACACAGTTCACGATAAACCCATTTCAAATCCAACCAAATATATTAGAAATCCCGATTATTTAAAACCCCTTTTAAATCTAATTTATTTATTTAAAAATAATTAGGTTTTAAATTTAGTTCAAAACTAGTTCATTTCGATAAAAATCTATTTTTATCTTTTCAAATATGGAGTTTTTCATCCTAATTCTTCCCAAATCATTTCTTATGATTTTACATAAATTATTACTATTTTTAATAATTTTATCAAGGTCCGTACAGTCGATTTCCAACAACGGCCATCGAACTGCACCTATAGCGACCTTTTTCGAATTTGATTTGGACGTATCTCCAAATCCAACCGTTAGATTTCAAATTTCTGATATTCGTTAGAAAGCTCTTTTCGATACGAACCCAACGGTTCCGGTTTTAGGAGAATCCGACGGTCGGATCTCCCGTAATGTCCGTTTGAAATAAATGGTCGAAATTTACGAACTGCCGCGGCGCGGCGCGGTTTATTCAGGCCATTATATTATATATATAATATATATAATATATATTTCGTCGATTTCTATTTAAAACGAATTATATAAATAGTTTTAAATTCGTTTCAAGAACCATTTCAACTTCTATTTCAATCCAAAGCAAAATTGAATTCTTCTTTAAAAATTCGTTTTAAAAATTCATTTTTATTCAATTCAAATTTCAATTAAATTTGAATTTATTTCAATTCGCTTTCAATTCAATTTGAATTCGTTTTCAATTCAATTTGAATTCGTTTTCAATTCAATTCAATTCAATTCAAATTGGTTTTATATTCGATTCAAATTCATTTTCTATTCAAATCAAATTCGTTTCGTTTTCTATTTGAATCAAGTTCATTATATATTCAATTTGAAATCAAATTGGTTTTCTATTCCATTCAAATCGAAATCGTTTTATATTCAATTCAAATCGAAATCGTTTTATATTCAATTCATTTCGAAATCGTTATATATTCAATTCATTTCGAAATCGTTTTATATTCAATTCATTTCGAAATCGTTTTATATTCAATTCATTTCGAAATCGTTTTATATTCAATTCATTTCGAAATCGTTATATATTCAATTCATTTCGAAATCGTTTTATATTCAATTCATTTCGAAATCGTTTTATATTCAATTCATTTCGAAATCGTTATATATTCAATTCATTTCGAAATCGTTATATATTCAATTCATTTCGAAATCGTTTTATATTCAATTCATTTCGAAATCGTTTTATATTCAATTCATTTCGAAATCGTTTTATATTCAATTCATTTCGAAATCGTTATATATTCAATTCATTTCGAAATCGTTTTATATTCAATTCATTTCGAAATCGTTATATATTCAATTCATTTCGAAATCGTTTTATATTCAATTCATTTCGAAATCGTTTTATATTCAATTCATTTCGAAATCGTTTTATATTCAATTCATTTCGAAATCGTTATATATTCAATTCATTTCGAAATCGTTTTATATTCAATTCATTTCGAAATCGTTATATATTCAATTCATTTCGAAATCGTTATATATTCAATTCATTTCGAAATCGTTTTATATATCGTTCGCGTCAAAATGGCGCATCACTATTCAACACGGCTTTATATATTCTATTTCAAATATTTCTTTTTGTCAACACACGACTAATCTCAACGAATGAGTACCGTCCATGTGTGACTATTTTTGTTAAATTATTTCGTTCAACACATGACTAATCTCAACGGATGAGTACAGTCAACACATGAACCTTTATTTTATATTGATAAAGATGTAAAAATTTATTATAAAAATAATTCGTTCAACACATGGCTATCCCAACGGATGAGTATAGTCAACACATGAACCTTTATTTTATATTGATAAAGATGTAAATTTTATTATAAAAATAATTCGTTCAACACATGGCTATCCCAACGGATGAGTATAGTCAACACACGAACCTTTATTTTATAATATTCTTTATATTTCAAATTGGAATGAGGCCCAATCAATTACCATATAAAGTTAATTACATGGATTTTCATACAACACATGTATATAATAGCATTGAAAAATAATCAACCATCAACCAAAGTGCACTACACTGTATAAGCATCAAATATAGATATCTAACGCTTATAACAGCCTGTCAATCAATCGATCGACATATTTAATCGATTAGGATGAGTGAACTTCATATTTCATCCCAACACCCGTGTAGGGTTTCAAACAATCAAACACAGATTTTATTCGTGCAGTTGGGCGATGTGTAAAATTTATCGACCCAATCAATGTCATTCAAATAGGTGAACATAAACAAACCGTCCGGTTTGTAAATGAATATTTATTTATTCACATTCACGTTAAAAATTATATTTTTAACGATAAAACATTTTATTTCAACTTATGAATTTCTATTCAGTTCATTTATTCAATAAAAATGATATTTTTATTTTTCTAACATATTTTAGAAAATTTCGGCGGCATAACGGCACGATACTAGAAACGGGACGAGGCCTAGCCTTATCCCCGGTCTAGTGAAGGCCCACGCCATTCACACATCAATCATATCAATTTTATTATGCAAACCACAAAATTTGGAGTAAGTGTCTAACCTAGCCTTACTCCTTCGCCTTATAACGGCGCACGTCTAATCCTAACCAATTTATCGATTCGATTTTTCACACCACAAATCACATTCAAACCAATATCGCAATCAATCACCAAACAGTCAAACAAACAAGTCCATGGTCTGTGGACGATTGTGTCGGGTGCTACTAAGCACCGTCTGCATCCTAGTATATATATATATATAACTAGCAAAAGAGAAATTTTGAGTGAGAAGTTCTCACCGAAAGCTATCCAAGCCCCACGGCACTTCATTTGCAGAAGTCTTCGCCGTTTTCGCATCTTCGTCAGCTTCGTCGCCCGTAGCCACTATATATATAAAAATCGAATTTTTATTTCGCTATTCAATATATAAAAATCGAATTTTTATTTCAAAGTTCAACATATAAAAATCGAGTTTTTATTTCAAAGTTCAACATATAAAAATCGAGTTTTTATTTCAAAGTTCAACATATAAAAATCGAGTTTTTATTACGCTACTATAGAGATAAAAATTATATTTTTATTACGCTATTTTCTATATAAAGATTTCGCCTTTTTAAATTTAAAGATTTCACCTTTTTAAATTTAAAGTTTCACCTTTTTAAATTTAAAGTTTTCACCTTTTTAAATTCAAAGATTTCGCCTTTATAAAAATCATCACTTTATCTCAACGTATATAAAATAAAAATCAGATTTTTATTTCGTTACATACACAAAGATGATATTCTTATATTCTCTATCCTATAAAGATTATATTTTTAATACTTTAAAAATATAAAAATCATATTTTTAATATTTCTATATAGTAAAGACTATATTTTTAATACTTTAAAAATATCAAAATCATATTTTTATCACTTTAAAAATATAAAGATCGTATCTTTGATTCCACAATATAAAAGATTACATTTTTATCTCTTTACAACATAAGATAAAAAATTAGTTTTAAAGTAAATAAATAAAAAAAACAGTTTTTAAAATAAAGAAAATTCAGTTTTAAACTTAAATTAAAAATCAGTTTTAAAGAAAATAAGTTTTTTTTTCTTTAAAATTCTATTCATATAAAATAAAACAAATAAATAAAATAATAAAATAAAGAAAAAAAAGACTTACGGCCGGGGGGGGGGGACTGTGCTGCTCGCGGTGGCTTGTAGGGTGGGGGCTGCGTTCATTGGCGGCTCGGAGGTGGCTCAGGCGGCGCGATGGGGTGGCAGCGGAGGTTGAACGGCGGAAGGGGGGGGATCGGCGTCTGCTGCTCTTCGCGGTGGAGGAGAGAGAGAAAGGGGAGACGGGGTGCTGCTGGAAAGGAAGGTCGAACGGAGGGGGAGAGGGAGAAGCAGGGCGGCACGGTGGCCCACGCCAGTGCTGGCGGCGGCGTTAATCGCCTGGGCGATTTAGTTTTTTTTCTTTTTTTCTTTATTTTTCTTTTTTTCGACTGAATTAATCGGGGGGGGGGGGGCCTGGTTATAGGGAGAGAGAATATTTTTTTTTTATTTATTTAATTATTTAATTATTAAATTATGCATAAGGGTTGACTTTTACATACGACCTCGAAACGAGGCCCACCGCCTGTCGTCCATAGCGTTTTACCCCCATTCCGAACACAATGGGATATGTATCGTAAGCTGGTTTGATCGTTACAATCAGTTTCCGTTGAATTTACAATTTAAATCCTTTTATTGAATTTTAAACGTACATTTCAAATTACCGGAGTCACATACTAACTCTAAAAATTCCAGAAAAATATTTTCTAGCTTCGTATTGACGATACGGTCATAACAAAACTAGTTTCGTCGAATTCTGAGACCGTTGGAAAAATGGCCAATTTCCAGTCGATTAAAATCAACTGAAACTGGTCAAATGCGTTTTCCTTTGCCACGCTCACATATTGACTCGAAAAATTATGAAATTTGAAACCTAGCAATAACTTGACACTGCGGACCTAACAAAACTGGTTTCGTCGAAATCCGAGGTCATTTGCAAAATGTCCATTTTTAAGGGCCTTATATATATAAAAATATATATAAATTCCACAGCGACTATTTCTAATTTTAAACTGGACATATCTTATCATTTCTAAGATGAAATCTCAGTTTGTTAACTTCATTACAAAGATATAGTTATACAGATTCAAATATTTCTTGTTTCGTTCAATTCTGACTTATATTGAATTCTGTATATTCATTTGAAATTAGAAATCGAATTTTCGAACTACCGCGCCATTTTCAATTCCTTTTATAATTATATATAATTTTTATATATTCTAACGACGACGTATATAATATATACGTCGATTCTATATTCAAAATAAATTTTACGTCGATATTAATTAAAATAATCTATTTTAAATATTCAAAATTAGCTAAAATTGCCAAATTAAAATTTTTAAACTGGCCCAGAATTTCCGGGTTATTACAATCTCCCCCACTTAAAACTTTTCGTCCCCGAAAAGGAACAAAGTCGAAAGTGGTTTGATTATTCAACACTATGTTCGATCTGGCTTGCATTCTCCAACTTTTCAGTTTCTGAGAATTTCCAAAATTTCAAAAATTTGGCTAACACCCTAAATTTTCGAAAAATTTCGCCATAACCTCCCCTGCACCGGGAGCATCGGGGAATTTCAAATAGCTTCCCCGGTCCTTCAGATCTCAAAAAGAAAAAGAAAAAGCCAAGCGGCTAGCCAATAGGCTCACAAAATCATCATCACCCAAACAAAACAGTAAATTATGTAGTAAACATGTACCTATTTGTCGGGCAAACAAATTTTATTCCTCGGCTCTAGCATCCTTGTTATGACCTGTTCAATGTAAGTATATGTATATGGAAGCAAATGCGACCAATTTTCAATATAGTTCAATATTTGATTATATTAGGCATAAATGGTTAAAAATCAGCAAACAAATAGGCAAACAACACAAACATCAATCAATTAGTGGATTAGAGTTTCAAATTCATAATTTTGATATATATACAAAAATCATGTTTTTGATGCCAATTCACAACAATGTGTTCTATCTATATTAGTTTTGGTTCTCACACCAGTCTAATGGAAATATATAGATATCACACCTTCGTAACACGAAACTAATTACTAATGATGACGCGTCAATCATCAGAATCAGGTCCGGGCGACTAGAGTATGATTCTATATCTATCCAGTATATTAAAACTTCGAATATACGTTCATGACGCGTATACGCGAAATCTATATATACTCGATTGTCCATATTCAAAATAAATAAATATTCAAATACGATTAAAATGGTTTAAATTTCCAAAACAAAGTTGTTTGCATTTGAAAAATATACTCTTCACACTCGTTCTAGGATACTACTGATCCTATCTCTAACGAGTCATTCTAATTGGATATTACTAATCCAATATCTGATGAATTCTTTCGTATGGTTCTAATGTGCCTTGTTCTCGAGCTCTGTAAACCAAAGCTCTGATACCAAATGTGACGGCCTGGAATTTCGCTCGATCTGAATCAGTCGTTAAACCGATCTAGACCGTTCGAAACCCCTGAACGTTGAGAACAGGACAAATCAGAACACAAACAGAAGAACATTTCATTGTATATTACAACAATGCATCAGATTACAAGAATATACAGAGTACAAATGAATAAATATTACACAGAAATATCAGAGATTTAAATTACATTTAAATACATAGCAGCGGAAAAATAATATAAAGCACAACTGAAGGTGATATACGGATACAGAGCTTTCCGGATATCATTCCAGCTGTAAACCAGGATCCTGTGAATATAAATCTGCAAAACCAAAACTACTAGCTGCCCGTGCGGAAAATAGGGGCACCCAGAGTTTAGGTTAAAACAATAAACTCCAGGTCAGTCATGTGACTGGTGTGAGAACTAAAACAGTTATTTAAACTTTATTTTAAAAGATAGTAATTCAAGGGACCACGCCGTATAACACGGAACGGGTTTTCTCCCAAGAATACCAGTGCATATCAATAAACAACGCAATGCTTTTCGAAAAATGAAGCTATTATAAGACCCAGGTCCTATCATACAATGCAACGCAAGCCGGGGGATAGGGTTTTCCCTTATAATAGCCAAACATGCTTGGTACGTTAAAACAAATCATTTGATACTATAATAAGTGTATAGTGTCAAAACAGTTTCAATCATAAATATAAATCATAGACGGCATGGGTACCATATATCATGTCGCCATACTAGTTCTACAATTAAAGACGAATTACACGTATCGGAAATTGGATTCCGTCATGAGTCGAGGCAAGGGGCAAGCTCCTCTCCGCGTTCGAGACACTCTAGCAAATGCTCAGGACTACGCACACTGGGTAACCCTTGGATCGGTTGGGCCGGTCCTCACTTACGTTAGAGGATTGGCAATTCCTGAACACGCGTTTCCCGGTCCTTACAGACCTATAATCGAGGCGCCTCGCATCCAACAACCACAAAGGTGAAAAGTATATAAATGTCAGGGCTGGTAAGTCACTGACACCACCAAAGCTAGAAAGAAACGTCGTGCTCTCCCAACGGCCCGTATCCCGTTTTTAACTCATACCGAGGTGTGAGGCTCGCGAATACACGTTATACACAAAGCTGCCACGTAGGCGTGCTTTGATCATCAACCACAAGGCTTTGCTTTTCAACAGAAGCCTTGATCCTTGCATCTTAGCGTGCCACACAGGCAATTCATGCCATGCGACTGATGTCCATCGATATACAACCTCTGAGCTCGTATGTCTCAGAGAAGGGCGTTAAGCAAAAGAATAAATTCTTCGCCGCCAAACAGATGTATATTTAATAGAAATCAATCAGCACAGAATAAAATCCAGTGTCAGACACACAATCCATTTACAAGTCCGTTCTGGGTCTGAACGAAACCGGAGGCACTTTCCTCGCATATCCATCCATCTCCAGGTACGTCTGGACGACCACCAACTATTTCCATCCTCTTGGGTGTACTGCCCAATCAGGATCGTCAGTAATTATCCAAACGATGTGAAGACTTCCGGTCTTCAACCACCGTCTTCATCTTCGACATATCGTCGAATCGGTTATTCAGAATGGGTATAAACCCGGCCTTTCCGAACAACCCGCGTATATTGAAAACAAATGTTACACAAACACAACATACGCCTCATTCCAATTCATTAGTCACTAACTGCAAATTAGCAAGAGAACAATTTCCCAAACATTAACCCCGAAGGCCGAAACCAACATCAGATCAATACCCAGGAAACCATTCTTCTTCGCCAACCTACAGCTAGTTTCTAATTTCCACATTCTTAGGGAAAGGTTCCCATTAATTTTATCCAAGATAAATTCTTTAAAATTTATCCTGTAATCTTCCTTTGGATGTCTTGTAAAACCAAATTATGGTTTTTCCAACTGGTCGAGATTAGCGAACCGTAACGAAGTAATTATTTATTTTATTTCCCAATCCCAACCTATTCATCCCATGAAGCAAAACTGGTAATACTCCATATCTAACACCATGGTGTTATCGGTAAAATTAATTACCATTTCGCGTTCAAAATCTAATTAAAGATTTAACTATCGCTTTGGAGCAAAACTGGTAATACTCCATCCTCGCTCATTTTCTAAATTTGATAATTTAGATTATCCATTCGCATTTCAATCTAATTGCAGATTCATTAAAACTCCTTTTACTGGGTTAAAGAACTAGGTGTTATTTAAAACACAGTTCACGACAAACCCAAATCACATTCTATTTATTATCGGGTTAAAGAACTAGTGTTATTTAAAACACAGTTCACGATAAACCCATTTCAAATCCAACCAAATATATTAGAAATCCCGATTATTTAAAACCCCTTTTAAATCTAATTTATTTATTTAAAAATAATTAGGTTTTAAATTTAGTTCAAAACTAGTTCATTTCGATAAAAATCTATTTTTATCTTTTCAAATATGGAGTTTTTCATCCTAATTCTTCCCAAATCATTTCTTATGATTTTACATAAATTATTACTATTTTTAATAATTTTATCAAGGTCCGTACAGTCGATTTCCAACAACGGCCATCGAACTGCACCTATAGCGACCTTTTTCGAATTTGATTTGGACGTATCTCCAAATCCAACCGTTAGATTTCAAATTTCTGATATTCGTTAGAAAGCTCTTTTCGATACGAACCCAACGGTTCCGGTTTTAGGAGAATCCGACGGTCGGATCTCCCGTAATGTCCGTTTGAAATAAATGGTCGAAATTTACGAACTGCCGCGGCGCGGCGCGGTTTATTCAGGCCATTATATTATATATATAATATATATAATATATATTTCATCGATTTCTATTTAAAACGAATTATATAAATAGTTTTAAATTCGTTTCAAGAACCATTTCAACTTCTATTTCAATCCAAAGCAAAATTGAATTCTTCTTTAAAAATTCGTTTTAAAAATTCATTTTTATTCAATTCAAATTTCAATTAAATTTGAATTTATTTCAATTCGCTTTCAATTCAATTTGAATTCGTTTTCAATTCAATTTGAATTCGTTTTCAATTCAATTCAATTCAAATTGGTTTTATATTCGATTCATATTCATTTTCTATTCAAATCAAATTCGTTTCGTTTTCTATTTGAATCAAGTTCATTATATATTCAATTTGAAATCAAATTGGTTTTCTATTCCATTCAAATCGAAATCGTTTTATATTCAATTCAAATCGAAATCGTTTTATATTCAATTCATTTCGAAATCGTTATATATTCAATTCATTTCGAAATCGTTTTATATTCAATTCATTTCGAAATCGTTTTATATTCAATTCATTTCGAAATCGTTTTATATTCAATTCATTTCGAAATCGTTATATATTCAATTCATTTCGAAATCGTTTTATATTCAATTCATTTCGAAATCGTTTTATATTCAATTCATTTCGAAATCGTTTTATATTCAATTCATTTCGAAATCGTTATATATTCAATTCATTTCGAAATCGTTTTATATTCAATTCATTTCGAAATCGTTATATATTCAATTCATTTCGAAATCGTTATATATTCAATTCATTTCGAAATCGTTTTATATATCGTTCGCGTCAAAATGGCGCATCACTATTCAACACGGCTTTATATATTCTATTTCAAATATTTCTTTTTGTCAACACACGACTAATCTCAACGAATGAGTACCGTCCATGTGTGACTATTTTTGTTAAATTATTTCGTTCAACACATGACTAATCTCAACGGATGAGTACAGTCAACACATGAACCTTTATTTTATATTGATAAAGATGTAAAATTTTATTATAAAAATAATTCGTTCAACACATGGCTATCCCAACGGATGAGTATAGTCAACACATGAACCTTTATTTTATATTGATAAAGATGTAAATTTTATTATAAAAATAATTCGTTCAACACATGGCTATCCCAACGGATGAGTATAGTCAACACACGAACCTTTATTTTATAATATTCTTTATATTTCAAATTGGAATGAGGCCCAATCAATTACCATATAAAGTTAATTACATGGATTTTCATACAACACATGTATATAATAGCATTGAAAAATAATCAACCATCAACCAAAGTGCACTACACTGTATAAGCATCAAATATAGATATCTAACGCTTATAACAGCCTGTCAATCAATCGATCGACATATTTAATCGATTAGGATGAGTGAACTTCATATTTCATCCCAACACCCGTGTAGGGTTTCAAACAATCAAACACAGATTTTATTCGTGCAGTTGGGCGATGTGTAAAATTTATCGACCCAATCAATGTCATTCAAATAGGTGAACATAAACAAACCGTCCGGTTTGTAAATGAATATTTATTTATTCACATTCACGTTAAAAATTATATTTTTAACGATAAAACATTTTATTTCAACTTATGAATTTCTATTCAGTTCATTTATTCAATAAAAATGATATTTTTATTTTTCTAACATATTTTAGAAAATTTCGGCGGTATAACGGCACGATACTAGAAACGGGACGAGGCCTAGCCTTATCCCCGGTCTAGTGAAGGCCCACGCCATTCACACATCAATCATATCAATTTTATTATGCAAACCACAAAATTTGGAGTAAGTGTCTAACCTAGCCTTACTCCTTCGCCTTATAACGGCGCACGTCTAATCCTAACCAATTTATCGATTCGATTTTTCACACCACAAATCACATTCAAACCAATATCGCAATCAATCACCAAACAGTCAAACAAACAAGTCCATGGTCTGTGGATGATTGTGTCGGGTGCTACTAAGCACCGTCTGCATCCTAGTATATATATATATATATAACTAGCAAAAGAGAAATTTTGAGTGAGAAGTTCTCACCGAAAGCTATCCAAGCCCCACGGCACTTCATTTGCAGAAGTCTTCGCCGTTTTCGCATCTTCGTCAGCTTCGTCGCCCGTAGCCACTATATATATAAAAATCGAATTTTTATTTCGCTATTCAATATATAAAAATCGAATTTTTATTTCAAAGTTCAACATATAAAAATCGAGTTTTTATTTCAAAGTTCAACATATAAAAATCGAGTTTTTATTTCAAAGTTCAACATATAAAAATCGAGTTTTTATTACGCTACTATAGAGATAAAAATTATATTTTTATTACGCTATTTTCTATATAAAGATTTCGCCTTTTTAAATTTAAAGATTTCACCTTTTTAAATTTAAAGTTTCACCTTTTTAAATTTAAAGTTTTCACCTTTTTAAATTCAAAGATTTCGCCTTTATAAAAATCATCACTTTATCTCAACGTATATAAAATAAAAATCAGATTTTTATTTCGTTACATACACAAAGATGATATTCTTATATTCTCTATCCTATAAAGATTATATTTTTAATACTTTAAAAATATAAAAATCATATTTTTAATATTTCTATATAGTAAAGACTATATTTTTAATACTTTAAAAATATAAAAATCATATTTTTATCACTTTAAAAATATAAAGATTGTATCTTTGATTCCACAATATAAAAGATTACATTTTTATCTCTTTACAACATAAGATAAAAAATTAGTTTTAAAGTAAATAAATAAAAAAAACAGTTTTTAAAATAAAGAAAATTCAGTTTTAAACTTAAATTAAAAATCAGTTTTAAAGAAAATAAGTTTTTTTTTAAATTCTATTCATATAAAATAAAACAAATAAATAAAATAATAAAATAAAGAAAAAAAAAGACTTACGGCCGGGGGGGGGGACTGTGCTGCTCGCGGTGGCTTGTAGGGTGGGGGCTGCGTTCATTGGCGGCTCGGAGGTGGCTCAGGCGGCGCGATGGGGTGGCAGCGGAGGTTGAACGGCGGAAGGGGGGGATCGGCGTCTGCTGCTCTTCGCGGTGGAGGAGAGAGAGAAAGGGGAGACGGGGTGCTGCTGGAAAGGAAGGTCGAACGGAGGGGGAGAGGGAGAAGCAGGGCGGCGCGGTGGCCCACGCCAGTGCTGGCGGCGGCGTTAATCGCCTGGGCGATTTAGTTTTTTTTCTTTTTTTCTTTATTTTTCTTTTTTTTCGACTGAATTAATCGGGGGGGGGGGGCCTGGTTATAGGGAGAGAGAATATTTTTTTTTTATTTATTTAATTATTTAATTATTAAATTATGCACAAGGGTTGACTTTTACATACGACCTCGGAACGAGGCCCACCGCCTGTCGTCCATAGCGTTTTACCCCCATTCCGAACACAATGGGATATGTATCGTAAGCTGGTTTGATCGTTACAATCAGTTTCCGTTGAATTTACAATTTAAATCCTTTTATTGAATTTTAAACGTACATTTCAAATTACTGGAGTCACATACTAACTCTAAAAATTCCAGAAAAATATTTTCTAGCTTCGTATTGACGATACGGTCATAACAAAACTAGTTTCGTCGAATTCTGAGACCGTTGGAAAAATGGCCAATTTCCAGTCGATTAAAATCAACTGAAACTGGTCAAATGCGTTTTCCTTTGCCACGCTCACATATTGACTCGAAAAATTATGAAATTTGAAACCTAGCAATAACTTGACACTGCGGACCCAACAAAACTGGTTTCGTCGAAATCCGAGGTCATTTGCAAAATGTCCATTTTTAAGGGCCTTATATATATAAAAATATATATAAATTCCACAGCGACTATTTCTAATTTTAAACTGGACATATCTTATCATTTCTAAGATGAAATCTCAGTTTGTTAACTTCGTTACAAGGATATAGTTATACAGATTCAAATATTTCTTGTTTCGTTCAATTCTGACTTATATTGAATTATGTATATTCATTTGAAATTAGAAATCGAATTTTCGAACTACCGCGCCATTTTCAATTCCTTTTATAATTATATATAATTTTTATATATTCTAACGACGACGTATATAATATATACGTCGATTCTATATTCAAAATAAATTTTACGTCGATATTAATTAAAATAATCTATTTTAAATATTCAAAATTAGCTAAAATTGCCAAATTAAAAATTTTAAACTGGCCCAGAATTTCCGGGTTATTACAGAAAGAAAATTGTAAAAAGAAAATCTTTTTTTAAGTTATAAAGAAATCAAGAGGATCTAAACAAAAAAAAAAGAAAGGGAAAAAAATGGCAAGGAGTTGAAGAATGGAAAGAAATTAAGGGTTTTTTTAAAAGACTTGTAGAAAGGAGAAAAAACTATGTATCGAAAACAGGAAATAAATCAAAGAAAATTTGGCGATTCGTTTTCTCTTGCTTAGTTCATGATAGAATCAATGTAATTGATATGCTACACCACGAATCGAGATTTTTTTATACACAACTACAAAACAGGTCATTTGCGACCCTTATTTAACCTTATTTGCGACAGTTTGACAACCGTCGCATATGAGACCGTCGCAAGATGTATAAATTTATTGCGATGGTTTAAAAACTGTCGCAATATACAGGTTCTAGCGACGGGTATTATATAATAACTGTCGCTGTAGGATTATTTATTAGCGATGGTTTATTTACACCAGTAGCAAGAAATCGATATTTAACTTCAAAACTTTGACCTTGTGCGACAGATTTCAAAATATCTGACGCGATAAGTTTAGCATTTGCAACTGTGTTTTATTTACAACAGTAGCAAATAACTTCTGAATTCAAAAGGCTACTCCAACCACATTTCATCTTAGCCATTATGATTCAACATTTTCTAGCTTATAAGCAATTCATAAAATATATGAATACAAGAAATACACACACAACTCAAAAAACTAATATCATTTGACAAGAAAACACTAACATTGATAACCATACAACAAAAATAGTTTGCATGAGTCATAACCAGTCATATGCTAAGCTCCAACCAATACGTGTAAATACTTACATAATACATATTTCATTAGAAATTAACGTTGTTCACATGACTACAAAATAACAAAATGTTTCATCAGCTTAAAACTTAAAATAGCACAATTCATCTTCGTGATTGTTGACTTGAATCGGCATCTGTCAAAAAAACCAACATAGCATTATTTTGACTGCGATTGAAAATATATCAAACAAAGAACCATAAATAGTGACATGAAAAGTATCGTAAATGGTTTGTAGTTTTTCTCCTCTAGGTTGAGCAAAGCAGAAAGCTGATAAAGTAGAGAACACAAGTATATTAATAAGCAAGTAAGATGATGCAATTAGTATAAGTATATGTTTCGATAAAATCATTTGAAAAATGAACTTAAGTGCAGAAACCACATATTTATAATAATATGGTTCATTTTAAAACTATAAGTATATATTTCACATGATAGAAAAGGATTCACGTAACTAAATTTGTGCATGAATTCTTAACAGGCTTCCAAGTAACAATACACTTTTTTCCCAAAAATAAAAAAAGTATTGCGCTGGCTTTCTTCCCTTGCCAATTCGCATGTACCTTCAGGCCACATGTGCATGTGTTTCGTACTTTGCAACCATATATTACATCAATGTTACAGATTATATATATAATTATATAAATGCTTAATATATGTAAATCCTGTGTGAGGAATCCGTTCCAACATGGTAAAGCTTATGCATGGTACATAGTAGCATACAATTATTTTCTTTTCAGTTTTTTTTACACCATCTACATGTAAATCTAATCACACAAAATTATGGTTCCAACGTATCTAATATTCAGAAAGCGCAAGCATGCATGCTACTGAGTTTCATGCGCCCCATGTATTTCTTGAATAGAATACGATGGAACTAACGAGAAATCCAAAATCAACCAAAACATCCAAGAAGAGGATAGAAGCGTATGCAGTAACAGAGTAGAGACCTCTGCCTTTTTAGTTAATTGTTATTGTCATGGTTCTTAAAATGTTTAAATACAAGACAGCCAGTTGCAAGGAAAAATTGCAAATCTGATACAAAACTAACCTCTACATATTAAGCTGTCTAGGAGCAAACATAAACTTAGCAATCTTTCCAAACAATCCTCATTGATAATTCTGCCAAGTCGGACACTTACGCATATGGTTGCACCGCACACAAATTAGGTGGGATGTATACAAAGAGCAACCCTTTTTCCACTGAAGAACAATGCCGAGGCTCCTTGAAATTGAGATCGATAGTGAAGAATAAGATTCAATCGTCTTGTCAACGAGGAGTGATGGAAAAGAAGAACCGAACTGAAATTCATCTTCATTTGATAGAGTACTCGGACAGATGTTTTTGGGAATGAGAGCAGGGAGAATACGTGAGAGGTCCCTCCTCGAAAATCTGAGAGTGTTCTTTTTTTATACAGTAGTCCAAAACACAAATGGCATAAAATATATGATAACGTAAGGAATCTGTCATGATATAAAATATATGATAATCTAAGGAATCTGCCATTCCAAAATATGAGAAGTATATAGCCACCAGAATGGCACCTCTCAAAAGTACAAAAAAAAACACAAAAATAGCTAAATTCAGTTAAAGGGAAACTTCCAATGATTATGTGCCAAAATCCAGAAATCAATTAAACAAAAATAATATAGATTGAATCTTCCAACAATTAAATAAAATCATTTGAACAAAAATAATATATGGTATCTGCACTTAAGTTCTATGCAATTAGTTTCCATACATCCTCTACCTCCCATACAAAATGCAAAATCATGCAAATATAGTGAAAACATGCCAACATGTATAGTGAACACAACACAAACTTCATGGTCAATTCTTGTGATTTTCTGCATTTAGCAAAATCAGGCTCCTAGATAACTTGTGATTTGCTGATATCACAAGAAGAAGAAACGATGAAAGAATACATCACACGCTAATATGTGTAAAATTAGTTATCTACTGTGTAAAAAGTATAAGAAGCCCTATTCTCTATCATTGTGTATCATTCCTCATTTTTATTAACAGTTTCAAACATATATTATACCATGTAATGTGTATATTGACATTAACCAAACTCATTAAAAATGATAGTATGTCCGAGACCAGGTTTTATATTGCAGATGATGGTACATCAAATATCCAATGGTATGGCATTAAAATGACTGAGCATTGAGATTTAAGCATCCTTCTCATCGGGATGTTGCATGATAGATAATAAAACTTATATGCATCGTTAAATTGTAAGATAGGTTTCCTACTTGGTAACTTGACTTACGCGCGCGTGAGATTGTTGTATGCTTGAGTTGCATGTTTGAGTTCAGCAGAAAGCTTCATGATCTCTGCCTTCAATGTGGCAACCTGGGTATGTTCTTTTGTTAGCTGATCCTGCAAAATATGCCAATTGATTGTTTTCCATAGCATGTAAGCAAACAAATAAATGAATAAATGCCCAACTAGACGCTTGAATTAAAAAAATAAAATCAAAGAGCATCCTTACTTCAGTTCAAGGTATTAGTTTATTCTAAAATACTAAAATATATTGGGATCATTGATTGTTCACACAAGCTCACGCGGAGAGAGACAAACAGAAAGACAAACAAAAAATAAAACTAGCAAGACTTCTAGGAATTAGGGCCAAATGAACATGTTTGGGAAAGTCCAACACAAAATGTTATTAGATAATATGCAGTATCCTTTAGTCATTTTGTTGCTCAATGTAAGCCTTTTAGGTATTTTGTCGATTCCTATAGCAGTGCACTTAGCTTATGTGTTCTGTTTTACATTTTATACAAATGTTTATTTATCTAAACAATGTATAACTACACAACAAAAACGCATTTGAAAGAGTCTAAAAAACTACTGAGTTAATGTACAGAGAATACAGATTCAAGATTCCTCGTTTACCAGATTTGTCGATTATTGCAAAATGAAATTGTAAATAACACCATTTTAAGGTTGACTGGGCTAACCTTTGAACACCTAAAGAAGATAGATTGCTATTTTCCCCTTGTCCATCGTCAAGCAGTTCCATGTAAGTACTCATTTCTGCCTCCTAAGCAGGAAGAACGAACTTGTAAAAACATAATAGTATATAATATTCCTTATTTAACGTGGTTAATTATTATCGCCGGAATATGGGGTTTAAATCTGCGGAATATGGGGCCCACGTGAGGGCTAAAAGTAGATTGTGCGCATGGCAGCAAGCTCGAAGAACGTCTAGGATTTCGCTGAATGCCGACTTTTGGTTGTCCTAAGTTCTGCACAATAATAACTGTATTTGTTAGATTGAGAAAGTAATGCTATTGTTTGGTATTGAAGCAACAATAATGAATATATCAAAGTAAAATTGTTGGTTAGAACCTGCTGATAAGCTTGAACTTGGGCAGTCTTCAATTCCACAGCCTGCATGCATACAAATCAAAGGACCTATTTAGTTCTGGGTAGTACATGTATCTAGAAAGTGGTTCTACAATTTGTCAAGGGCATACACAAAAAGGTGTCTGCCAATATAGGCATACACAGAAAGGTGTCTGCCAATACCATCTGGATCAGCTGTATGTAACACGAGAATAAAAGAAGCACCTAACAAAATTTCCTTTGACAATTGAATATGTAACTTAGTTAATTATAATTATTACTAAATGTTGTATATGACACGTGAATAGGAAGCACATGTGTTGGCAATCTGTGCTCAATAATGCCATACTAAATAAACTTTTAACTTACAACATTAATGATTTAAACCTATTAATTCTTAGTTTGAACTAGTTGCTCTTGAAAGTAATAGATGAAAGTAATAGATTATAAGTAACAAATTTCATGTGCTATATACAACATTAATTCCGCACTAAATAATACAGTTCAAAGTTGGTTATTTCATAAATTAATGTTTCCACTTAGTTAATTATAAAGTAACAAAGTTCTGTATATAACACATGAATTATAAAGTATTTAAACTGAACGTTAGCATGTCCTATAAGTACTTACTCACCGACCAGTTCCTTTGTACCAAAAACAGGTCAAAAAATCAAACAAAATGGAGGGACAAAAATACCAGTGCCAGCAATGAATGTCCTATAATATTTAAACCCATCAAATTATTTGTCCAAAGACGTAAGGCTCAGGTATGAAGTGAAGGGTGCTGAGTGTGACAAAGCCTGCTACGATTGTCATTTTTAGGCCATCAATACAACTAGGAAAATTAATAGATGTAAAGGTGATTGACGTTAAACTTACACATTCAAAGAAGAGTGCGATTTTGTTCACATCTTTTAAGGGATGTGAACAAAACACTCGGTCCCCATTGGTGGAAATCAGGGGGGTCCATATGGGTCCCCCTGATTTCCACCAATCAGGGTGGAGTGTTTTGTTCACATCCCTAAAAAGGATGTGAAAAAAATCCTATTCTTCAAAGAATTCCCAAACAGTCGATGGCATTTGAAGCATACATACTGTGAAACATCCAAATGAACCCTGGACTTGCAAAACACGCATGCAACAGCTTCAAGAGGATGAGCTTTTAACCCTGGACTTACAAAATTGAAAATTACTCGATGACATATTTCATTCCTAAAGAATCAACAACTGATTATATTGATTCACCGGCCAGCCTAGCGATTCAAATGACAATGATTTGTTTCTATAATGCAATATACATCATGAAATTCAAATACCTAGTGCGGAAACATGCAGAAGTACGGATATTTTAATTTTCACTGCATAGAGCCAGAAGCAAATCAAATAGAAAATAAGACAAACAGGAAATATTTAGCCAAATCAAAATTTAAACAACAATCTGGAAAATCATCTCATTTTTCTTTCAACTCAAACGTCTACTAGATCCATCAAAAGAAACCCAAATTCTCTGTAAACTACAACATGCCATCGAACATGGATGATAAATCATAAAGTAAAAAATGACATCCATCAAAATGGAAAAACAATTTTACATTTTGTAGAGCTATGCCAAGATGGCAGTCTAATAAAGCGGCCTTAATCATTAAGCTTCAAAGGAAAAAAAAAAACACAGTTACTGCTATTCCACGGTGAGCATTCAACCCAGATTTACAATATTGAACATAGTTCATTAATAATTGTTAAAATAAGTGGATGAAACCAGTCAAAAAACAAGAAACAAAATGAACGAATCACTTACCCAAATCTGAAATACGGTTTCTGCGAAGGTCGATGACATCAGGGTCAGAGACACGAATCCGAGGTGACGGATCTAGAGGTGCGATTTTGTTCTTCTGAGTGGATTGAAAGCAAGTGGAGGATCTGAAGGCGGGATTTGATCAAAATCTGAAGGTGCAATTTTGTTTACCATTTTTTTCTCTTGTCAAGCGTCAATTTGAACAAATTAGGTTAAGGAATGGAGAAGACTGCGATGTAAGTAATCGAGGGCCCCAAATAATATTGTCACGTGCGACTGTTTTATATTAGCAGTCGCACAATCACACATTGCTATTTTCAAAGCCCATATTATTCGCTATGGACGACGGTTTTAAACATAATTATCGAAAATTATAAATATTTGCTACTGTTTTTACATAAAACCATCACAAATTGGTCCTTTACTATTTTTCCCCGTCAACCTGCTACGGTTGTCAACTAAAACTGTCGCACATAACTATTTGTGCTACTGTTTTTAGATAAACTGACGCAAACAAGGCGACACAAATGAGCAGTTTTGTACTAGTGATACAAGAAAACAAAAATAAAATAAAATAAAAATAAAATAAAAACTAACACGAATCAGAAATTAAATAAACAATAAAATTTAATTGTTGCCTCCCTAGCAACGGCGCCAAAAATTTGATCGCTTATTTTCTATGAACTAGAAAAGCGCGAAATTTTAAAATAAATTTCTCAAGCGCACAGATCGTGTAATATGCAGGTCGAACACAGGAAGGTAAATTAAATCAAATTATTTATATAATTTCGTGGGCGAGTTAGATAAATCTTGAAGATGGGATAAAATTGAAATTACAATTCAGTTCAGAACAAATCTAATTGAACCGATAACTAAAGTTGTAATTATCAATAAAAACAAGTAAAATTGCAATTGAATGAATTATAGATTTGAATCTAATCGAATCTATAATCAATTCAATGATTAAAAATAAAACAGATTGCAGGAAATAAAATTGTAGAATAGAAATAAATTAACAGGAAAATAAAATTAGGATTACCGCTGAATCTAATCAAACGGTCAATAACTAATGAATATTAAAATTGCAATAGCAATTGTGTTCTAGCAAATCTAATTGACTAGACAACACAAATTGCCATGAAAACAAAAATTACAGAATTAAAAGAAAAGAGAGCTTTATTAATAGAGAATAGAATATAGGAAAATTGGGATGGTATTTACAATGGATACAAGGTGTATTTATAAGAATGTAGTCCCCTTTCTATGAAAATAATAAGGCCAAGAATGATATAAATTCTTTCCACAGATAAAGGAATATTCCTTTCATGGTGCTTGATTTGAAAAATTGTAATCAATGTATTCCTTTTGATGTGTGGCACGGTCAGCGGGAAGATACGCATATGCTTAATTGGAGATTTGTAATCAAGGTCTTCCCTTTCTCTTTGCATGGAAATTAAATGTGGTTGACTGGATTTGAATTCTTGGAGAGGATTGCGCCAAATTAAATGTGAGCTACAACTTCTTTTGCAATTGAGATAGCGTTAATATGGAGAAGTTGCTTTTTCTTTGAAATTGGCCTTTAATTGAAATGAATGAGACATTTATTGATAACCTGTGAAAATACACCAAAAATACCAAAAGTAATATTTATTTATTTACAAAAGATAAAATATAAGATCATAAAATAAACACATTTCTATGTTAATCAGTGATATATACACTTATATGTGTATATACAACATACGTACTACACGATGCAATGTTATGGGTACAAATGTTTACACGTTAATATGAGCAATGTATGTGCAAACTTCTCCCGGCAAATAGGCACTTGTGTGCGCTCACATTCACCCTGCACGTGTTACTTCTCATTCCTTACTTCCCGTGACATTTCGCAAAATTATGCGAAAAACGTGTAAGCATATACACGACTTCACACTGACGACAACTCGTTTGCGTTACGACATAAGCGAGAGTCGACAACTAACATCTACTTTCATGAGTTAGCAGGAACTCAACGATACGACAAAATAGTTCTCCTAATTCAAAGCACATCATGTCAAGACAAGACGTACTTTGGGGGGAAAGTTAATCGGCCTTTTGGTCGGGTTCCCAAAAGTACACTAGACATGTTCGACTCAACATAACGCATGATGTTAAAGCCCGAAGCATCGCCAAAACGCTGGGGATTCAAGACTAAGAGAAGATGTGTAAGCGCAAACCTCACAGCCCTTCAAAACAACGCGCAAACCATACTATCGAACCCCTCTTTCTCGACGCCATAAAGTTTCGAACCCCCTAGGTTTGGACCCTTAGCTTTGTATCCCCCCAGTTACACCTTCGAATCCCTCTCCTTCACTAAGTTTCGAACCCACCACTCCGAACCCCTCCATGACACTGATGCACCTAATGTTCCCTAACGGGAAAGAATTTCGTACCCGCAGGGTACGAAATTCATATCCCATAGGTACGAATTTTGTATCCCATGGTGTATGAAATTCGTGCCCCTAGAGAGGGGTATGAGTTTTTAGACATGACAAGGGGGGTTCGAAATTTATAAGGCCGACACTCAGGGAAAAGAAATGTACTGTTGTAGTCCGCAAATCCTAACCACTCCACTATAAATACCCCCAAGCTCACGCTTCAAAGGGGTTGGAAGTTGGCTTATTTGATACCTCTTGAGAGCTCCAAATGACCTCTTTAATGACATCCTTGCTTTAAGGAAGAAAAAGGACAAAAGTGACATTTTCCTATTATTCATATATGATAATTATGACATCAAAATACTTAGAAATGTTTGTAAAAGGATGCCATGATATAGTCCTAAACTTGTTACTCATTATTGTCAACAAAGTATTAGCGACTCCTACAAAGTGGACGTAGTCCCCTCACGAACCGAACCTATTACGCTTCGAAATCCCCGCCCGGCCTAGACCGAACTGGAGAGCGGATTGTAATGAGAACACGACGCATAGGAACCAAGAACCACAGAACTTTCCATTGCTTATTACAACAATTTACATCATATTACAAGAATATCAGAGTATGAATAATTATTACATAGCGGAAAAATAATATTAGAGATTAATAATTTACATAACAGTGGAAATAAAAATGTATAAATACAATACACAGAGGAAATACATCAACTAACACAACTAAAAGAGATACATGGATACAAAGCTTTCCGAATATAGCTCCAGCTGTGTACCAGGATCCTGTTAAATAGAAATCTGCAAAACCAAAATTACTAGCTGCCCGTGTGGAAAATATAGGAACCTAAAGTTTAGGTGAAAACAATAAACTCCAGGTCAGTCATGAGACTGGTGTGAGAACTTAAAACAGTTATTAAACTTTTTCTTTAAAATTAAGGTAAATCACAAGACCACGCCATATGTCATGGAACTGTTTCACTCCCATGAATACCCTAAAATAAAATAATTTTAAACAACGCAATGCTTTTCGATATATGAGGCTATTATAAGACTCTGGTCCCATCACACAATGCAAACACAAACCAGAGGATAGAGTTTTACCTTATAATAGCCAAACATGCTTGGTACGCTTTAAAACAAATCATTTTGATATTACTATAAGTTCATAGTATGGAAAACATCTTCAAATATGAATGTATCAATCAATGACGGCATAATACCCCATCCTATTATGTCGCCATATAGTTTTACAACTAAAAACAAAAAATGTCGTATTGGAAATTGGATTCCATCTATGAGTCGAGGCAAGGGATCGTCCTCACCGACTTGAGACACTCTAGCACATGTCTCAGGATCACACCTATGGATAACCCTTTTATCTTCAAGGCCGGTCTTCTCTTACTTTTGAGGATTAGTTATTCCTGAACAATATATTTCCCGGTCCTATCAGACTTATCACTCGAGCCTTTTAGTCGGTTCTATATTCGAGGCGCCTCACCATCCAACAACCACATTAGTAAAGATGGCTGGGCTCCATACCATGACACAACTTCAAGCTAGAAAGAAACGCATGCACTCCCTATAGTCATTATCCCATTTTTGACTCATACCGGGTGTGAGGCTCGCGAATTAACACAATACACCAAGCTATGCTACTTAAAGATGTGCTTTGATCATCAACCACAAAGGTCTACTTTTCAAAAAAAGCCTTGATCATTTGCATCTTATAATGCCACATTGTCAGTCCATACCATACCATTGATTTCTTCCAAAATATAACCTCAAAGCTCATATGTCTCAAAGAAAGGTGTTAAGCAAGAGAATACCGCCACCAAACAGATATATATATATATATATATATATATATGCGTGTGTGTGTGTGTGTATATATATATATATATTTAGCAGAGATCGTTGAAAATATCATACAATACAGTGTCATACACAATCCATTTATAAGTTCGTTTTGGGTTTGAACGAAACCGGAGGCACCTTAGTCCTCATCACGCATGTCCAATACAGGAGAGACGTCCTCACATATCCGGTCGATCTCCAAGTACGTCTGGATGATCGCCAGTAATAACCTCGTCTCGGGTTGTACACCCCAATCGAGACATCAACAATCATCCCAACGATGTGAAGATCTCCGCTCTTCAACCACCGTCTTCAAATCTTTCAACTTTTAGTCGTCGTAACAATTATTCAGAATGGGTTAACCCGGCCTTTCAGAATACTGGCATATCTTTATAATCATGTGGTAAATACACAAAAATAACACGTGCCTCTTTCCAATCCAGACTATTCTTTTATTCAGATATTCGCACTTTTGGGGAAAGGTTTCCATTAATTTTATCAAGATAAATTCTTTTAAATTTATTCTTTAATCTTCCTTTGGATATCATTTCAAAATATTTTATTGTATCTTTTCACCACTTGAACCGGATTAAGGTTTTTGGAACTAGTCGGAATAATTGAACCATATCGAAGTAATCTTTTATTTTATTAATCCCGACCTATTCATCCTATGGAGCAAAACTGGTAGTACTCCATATTTAACACCCGTCGTGTTATTGGTAAATTTAATTACCATTTATGGTTCAAATCTAATTAATCTTTAAAGATTTAACTATCGAGTGGAGTAAAACTTTGGGGAGGGGGAAAGAGGGGAGGCGAGTAGGAAAAAAGGGGGATATTCTATCTCAATCATTTATTAAACTCGGTAAATTTAATTACCTTATTTTCTTTTAATCTAATTAAAGATTCATGAAAACTCTAGTTCAGTTTTAATCTCCAAAAATTTGTATTTAATGATTTTTCAACATAGGAAATTAGTCCTGTCTTTATTTGGGGTTAAAGAATAAATGTCATTTAAAATGCAGCTCACATAAGCCAAAAAATCATTTTCCATTAGTATGGAATTTTCACAGAAATTTGAATAATTTATAATCGATATAAATTTTCATATCAGACTAATACTATAAATGAAATAACGGCAATGCCTTTTTAATTCCCTAAATAGCAAACGCCTTCCTTCAAAGAAGCTCATCTCGATTATTATTAATTGAATTCCATTTAATTCCAATTTAATTATATAAGTTGGAAAACTTCACTAAATCTTATTTAAAAGATTTATTCTTTTCACAACTGGGTTATGGAACATTACTATTTAAGATACCATTCACGACAAACCCAAAATCTGATTTGATATTAAACATAAGATCTCAAATGGAAATTGGGTCGACTTAGATTCAGTGCAAAATTCTGAAATTTACAGATATCGTTTTAGAATAACGATATCAATATCTTCCAAATTTCCATAATGATATCTGTATAATTATGGAATCTAATATAGAAATATCTGTAGACAATTTAAATTCCAATTTATGAATTGGAAAGCTTTGGTTATTTCAAAACCATTTACAAATCCAATTTATTAATTTAAAAATCATTGCATTATTATTCTAGTTAATAACTAGTTCATTTCGATAAAAATATCTTTTACCTTTTCAAAACTTGGAATTTATCACCCAAAATCTTTCCGAATCGTTAATTATGATTTTACGTAATTTTTCCATATTTTTAGTAATTTTATTAAGGCCCTTACATTCGATTTTCAATATCGGCCACTGAATTGCATTCATAGCGACCTTTTCTGAAATTGATTTGGACATATTTTCAAATCAATCTGTTCAAATTTAAATCTCATGTATTCATTGGAAAGATCTTTTTTATACGAACCCAACGGTTCTGGTTTTAGGAAATCTGACGGTCGGATCTCCCGTTGCGTCCATTTGAAGTTAATGGTTGAAATTCGCGAACGGTCGCTGCGTGGCGCGTTCTATTCAAGCCATTATATATACATATCATCGATTTCCATTTAAAAAGTATTTTATAAAAAAAAAAAATTCGTTTAAAAACGATTTCCAGTTCCATTTCAATTTTAAATCAAAATTGAATTATAATCTCAAAATGATAATATTTTCAAAATGTCAGATTTTGAAATTCAGTCTTCTTGATATTCATTATTAAAATGAATAAAATCGATATAAAAATCAATTCGAGTTAAAATAGGGCTCAAATGCTTAACGCTGCCTCATATTTTTATATATTTCCATGTCCATCCAAAATCGGACATCAAAATTATATTTTGATTCTTCCATGGATATTATTTAAAAATATTCGTTATTTCTGAATTAGAATCAGAACCAATCAATTACCATATAATTTTATTTATATGGATTCCATATAGCACATATATTCAAATATTGTGATAAACAACTATTCACTTTCCTTTCACATCCAGAGTGCAATTTACAACTGTATAAGCATTAAATAATTAAATAAGCTTATAACAGTCTGTCAATCAATCGGTTGACATACAATTAAATCTAAGGGAGATGTGAGTTAATTATCATCCCCATACCCATGTAGGGTTTTCAAACAACAATAATAAATTTAAATTCATTACAGAAGAATGAATTTAATCATAAATAGTTCAATTTGATTTATTTTTCAAATTAACTAATTTTCACTGTTTAAATTTAAAAATGGATATTTATCCAATTTCAACCACCACAAAACAATATTAAATTATTTTTAATATGTTCAAAATCACAGTCACAACACAATACAGTCAATCAGATCATCCATGGGTTTTCAAACAACAGTGAAGTGAGCTAACAGGCACCATACAACATTTTATAATAATTAAAACTGATAAAGATTAACACTGGCAATTGCTACATTCAGTTGTAAAATAAATAACTGTACAAATATTTTGGTGAGAGAGTTCTCACAATGATTTCCACTCCATCAATCTTTATTTGAGGATTTTATTTTTAAACTAAACTGAACGAGCGTTTAGTTTAGCTAAAAATTCAACTTCCTCCGTTTCCGTTCTGGTCAGTTACATGTTGTAGTGTTCGTTGATACGAGTGCAACGCAATTGAAATCGTCAGATTTCGATCTCGTATGAAAAGATATGATATTTTATACATTGATTACATAAATTAAAAATAATTAAAATAATTGAATAACGAATCCCATCCTTAATCACTCTTCCCCATCATGAAAAGATCTAGGTCCACGCTCAACTTCATCCTCCTCCTCGCGCACGCCAAACGGAGCAACCATACGACGATCAGATGGTGTCGCGGCGTCGGCCTTGGAGGGTGCCGCCACCGCCATGACCAAAGCGAAGCTCGACGGGCCTCGGCGCTGTGAAAACTGGTGCGAACGGCGCTCCTTTCAGCTCAAAATTCGAGCGTTACACTTCACCATTTTTGATCATGTTAGTATGGGTTTGAAGCTCTTAGATTGCTCTACAACTTTCATTCAAAAAGTTTCTTGACTTATTGAGTGGATTTTGCGAAAATTGGAGGAGAATGAGGAGCATTTCTGGCCAAGAAACGGCGGCTGCGTTAATGAGATGGGGATTAGGGATTTTGACCCTTTGTCTTGAATATTTATATATGTATTTAATATTATTTAATTCCAAAAATACTTGTTTACCAATCCAAACTCCGAATCAAATCCAATGATTGTCGTTCCTAGCTAAATTCCCCTATTTCGGATACAATATGATATGTTTCGTAAGCCAATTCGATCGTTTTCATCAAAATTAAAATGTAAATTTCAACATTGAATTTGAATGTACATTTTAATTTGCCGGGGCCACATATTGTATCCAAAAATTATGAAAATTTAAATCTGGCTATGTTTTGATGATACGGTCCTAACAAAATTAATTTCGTCAAATTTGGAGACCATTCGAAAAATGACCTTTTAACTGGCTTATTAATTTCAAACTGAAATAGAAAACACGTTTAAATTTACTGTGCTTACATACAGAGTCCAAATGATTTGAAAATTTTGAACCTAACAATAATTTGACATTCCGGATCCAACAAAAGTGGTTTCATCGAAAATAGAGGTCGTTTGCAAAATGGCTATTTTTAAGGGCTATATATAATTGAAATATATATATATATATATATATATATATATATATATATATTCTGTAGCAACTATTTTAAATTTTAAACTGGACATAACCTGCAATTTATAAAGTGTAATCTCAGTTTCTAACATTTGTTAGAAAGATATTATTAAACAGATTCTAACATTTCTTGTTTTACTGAAATCCGATTTATTTTTGAATTCTATACATTCAATTGAAATTTAAAATCGAACTTTCAAACTACTGCGCCATTTCAAGCCGTTTTATAATTAAAATAAAATTTTACGTTCTAACTTTGCTTTAAATAAATTTTTCATCGTTTATTCTCAAAATAAATCGATTAAAATATTTAATTTCTATGAAAATCAATTAGAATTAAATTTTAAATTGGTTCCAAAAATACGGGTTGTTAAAACCTCCCCACTTAAAACTTTTTCGCCCTTGGAAAAGGAACGAGCTGAAAGTTGTTTAACTAACCAACTCAACTTTTGTTCTGACTTCAGTTCTTCAACTTTTCAGTTTCTAAGAACCTACAAATTTCTCTGAAATTTGGCTAATACCCTAAATTTCTGAAAAATTTCTCCATAACCTTCTTTGTACGGGGAGTGTCTGAAAAATTTATTGGGCCGTATTAGGTACCCAATAAATCCATATATCGCATATAAACAAATTTGCACCCCTAGAATAATTTATAAGCCCTTAATCCCACGTCCAAAAATTAAAATGGAAGAGACAAATGTATTTTGTCATCTCCCGACCTGTGTAGGGTTTATTATTTAAGCCTATCATTTTTCCTTTATATGTTGTTAAGTCCATAGTCAATCTTTGGTTCAATCTGTAAATCAGTCCTCGCCATACAAGCATCTCGCTCATATGGTAATCCAAACCTCATCATATAAGCGCCAAATGCTTATATGGAACATGATATGCTATGATGTCTTTGGTAGTATGTTATGCGGTGTAGTTTATAATTTATTAGTTGTTATCCTATGGTGTACGTTGTATTTCACACAAAACAACCATCACATCACGTCTAAATCATTCATAATAGTCACACACACACACACACACACACACACTATATATATATATATATATATAATTGCGTAGCCAACTCATTATGGTGCACCTGTTTGTCGAGAACACAATTTATTTCTTTACTCAACGCTAAGCCATTAACCAGCTCAACACATATATATATAATTTTAACTAAATTTACCATTCAGTTTAACTAAACTCAGTTTAAATTAAATAACAAGTGTTTTCGTACATTCAGTGTCCAAAATTGCCAAAGGTTTCATCTAATTTATTTTGAATTAGATGTCATAAATAATCAAACAGGAAATCAAACAATCACAAAAATAATTAACTAACTATTTATCTTTCTAAACATATAATTTTTATATATTCAAAAAAATATTTTCTAAGATCAGATAATATATATAATCACAATTAGGTTACTTATAAATGTGTCACTCTCAACTCATTCTAGGGCATTACTAACCCCATCTCTAATGACTTTCCCCTTCTAGGTTATTACTGATCCTATCTCTAATGAGTATTCTTAAATATAATGTTATTAATTCTATCTCTGATGAATTCTTTCGTTCGGTTCTAATGTGTCTGGTTCTCGAGCTTTGTAAACCAAAGCTCTGATACCATGCCTGACATGCCCCGAAATCCTCGCCCGACTTAGACTGAACGGGAACGCGGATTGCGTTGAGAACACGACACATCAAAACCAAGAATTATAGAACTTTCCATTGCTTATTACAACAATTTACATCAGATCAAAAGAATATCAGAGTACGAATAATTTATACACAGCGGAAAAATAAAATCAGAATTAACAATTTACATAGCAGCGGAAATAAAATGTATAAATACAATACACAGCGAAAATACATCAACCAACACAACTGAAAGAGATACACGGATACAAAGCTTTACGAATATAGCTCCAGCTGTAAACTAGGATCCTGTTAAATAGAAATCTACAAAACCAAAACTACTAGCTGACCGCATAGAAAATATGGGCACCCAAAGTTTAGGTGAAAACAATAAACTCCAGGTTAGTCATGAGACTGGTGTGAGAACTTAAAACAGTTATTAAACTTTTACTTTAAAATTAAGTAAATCATGGGACCACGTTGTATGTCATGGAACGGGTTCACTCCCATGAATACCTTAAAATAAAAGAATTTGTAAACAACGTAATGCTTTTCAAAAAAATGAAGCTATTATAAGACTTAGGTCCCATCACACAATGCAAACACAAACCAAATGACAGAGTTTTACCTTATAATAGCCAAACATGCTCGGTATGCTTTAAAACAAATCATTTTGATATTACTATAAGTGTATAGTGTGGTAAACATCTTCAAATATAAATGTATCAATAACAGACGGTATAGTACCCCATCTTACTATGTCGCCATATAGGTTTACAACTAAAACCAAAAAATGTCGTATTGGAAATTGATTTCAATCTATGAGTCGAGGCAAGGGATTGTTCTCGCCGATTCGAGACACTCTAGCACACATCTTAGGATCACACCTATGAGCAACCCTTGGATCTTCAGGGTCGGCCCTCTCTTACTTTTGAGAATTAGTAATTCCTGAACAATATGTTTCTCGGCCCTATTGGACTTATCACTCGAGCCTTTTTGTTGGCTCTATATCTGATGCGCCTCACAATCCAACAACCACATAAGTAAAGATGCCCGAGCTCCATACCATGACACAATTTCTAGCTAGAAAGAAACGCATGCACTCTCTGTAGTCACTATCCCGTTTTTGACTCATGCCAGGTGTGAGGCTCGCGAATTAACGCAATACACAAAGCTATGCTACTTAAAGTCGTGCTTTGATCATCAACCACAAAGCCCTGCTTTTCAACAAAATCCTTAATCATTTGCATCTTAGCATGCCACATTGTCAGTCCATACCTATAATGGCCCACAAATTCATACTATCTGAGTTGACTACATACATCACACGTCCAACCCAAATATCACAGCAATATGAATCATTTTTTAGAAGAAAAAGGTAGAAGAAGAATAGAAATAACAACACAGAATCTCACATCGCAGTAGAACAAAATATAATATATCATAACTTTTGAAATACAAAATTTCAAATGTATAACATACAATTATCAAAGTACACACTTACAACATAGCGGAAATAAAAATACTATATATCTAACACTGAAGCCTCCTGCTCCAAGCTCCTTAGATAGATTTGTAAAATCCTGAACTACTTGACTACCCGTACAAATTTGGGCACCCAAGAGTTTAGGTAAAATAAAACAAAATAAACTCCGGGTCAGTCATGGGATTGGTATGAGTAAAAATTTAAAACAGTTCGAGAAAATAAACGATATCTCATAAGACCACGCCATATAACACGGAACGGGTTTTCCCTTATGAGAATCCAAAACACTTGATTCAACTGTCAAAATCCTTTCGAAAGAAAACGATAATCTTTATATCAAAACTCTTTTGATATTATAATAGTGTTTACATCAAATAAATAGAAATCTAGTGGAACGCTTTCATCTCACTTTCCACATATATATAATATACAATCAAAACCGCGAGCACTTATTGGATAATGAATTTTCAACTATGACAAGGTATGGAACCACCTTCCGATAGTGTATATCTAGAGGAGAATACACTGGGTTCAACAAGAACATCTTGTAACCTGGCCACACATGACCGACCACTCATTTCGCTTGAGTGTATCGAATGTATATCACCAACGGTTCAGATCAGAAACCGTTTTCCCAAATGGGACAGCATCGAATACATTAAAGAATGAAATGAATTTCTCTAGATAGATGATAATACATCCTAATGGAAGCTACCCACATACCATGTTGCCTGCCCGATTTTTGTCATTTCCCGGTTGTTGAGGCCGGAGGCTATGCTTACTTATCATTCATTAATAACACAATCACTTTGAATGCCACATTGTCAGATCCCTATATCATAAATTGATTTGCACAAATATATTCTGGATATTATACTAAAAGAATAAATTCTCCGCCAGCATATATATCTATACAGACCAACATGTATGATCAGTGGACATACTCTGTCAGACATTCATCCATATACATTCGTTCTGTGATTGAACGAAACCGAAGCCACAATTTCTACTAACAGAAAAAGCCCTTGCACTTTACTCCATCTTCGATTATCTTCATATAATCTGATTCGCAATGCTACTGCCAATACGGAGTGGTTCTCGAATAATAATCCAACCGTTCTCTCCATATTGACAACGATATTGGCAAACACTTCGATAGTCAGTTATTTAATTATCGAATAAAAACAAACATCCATTCATAGCATCAAACATTCAATGGGCCCCTTAATTAATATTTCATTAATTAAATCACTTCTCCACTTCCTTATCACTATTTGTTAACATGATAATTTCAACAATCATCCTGGCCTCTTACACTATTGGGAAAACATTTCCAAATATCAACTTCTTTTATTTTCTATATTTGGAAAATATATTTTATTTGCAATTTGAAAACATTCTAATTACTTATCTCTTTCACGACCATTTATTTATTTCTATACTCAAGAAATATTTATTATTATATTTCCAAATTTCCACTTACTTGGGTTAAAATGAATGTTGTGTAAAACATCGTTACAATAACCCAAAACACTACATTCAAATAACTCTTATTCAAACATTTCTCTTCGAGATTGGATCTTGCTATTTATCGGTTAAAAATGAAATCAATCAAGTTGGGGTATACTACCTCTCTGACCTTGAATGAAAACATCCTTAACTTCAAAACAGACAAGACTACTTACCTCGAATAATTAACATCATACAAACCAATTATTCATTTTTAAACCCGTATATGTTTCGCTTTCTAATTTTACCAGATTTAATTATAGATTTTCTTTTGTTTATAGTATTCTAATTTCAAGTTCGTTTCCTTATCGAATTCAATATATATCGATACATTGATTTCTAACTATCAAAATTTCTTAAAAATATTCTAACTCCTTAAATTTCCAGAAAATTTCGCCATAACCTCCTTTGTATCAGTCGATAGTTCAAACCTCAACTCGCCTCTGTAGGCCCTTTCCATTCGAAAAGAAAATCAAAAAGCCAAGTGGCTTGCCGATTCGGCGCCTAAAAACTCATATAAAATTTAAACATGTACCTTATGTCGGGCACACAAATTATAACCTTCTTACACTTCATCCCATACCTGTCTAACCCATATACGTCCATTCCAAATTTATTCCAAGTCAATCTGGTCATTTTAACTCAATTTTTAATTTATTCTTTAGTTAACTCTTTTGCTTATTTCACCTTTTATTTAAACATATCACGTTCAAATATAAATTAATTTGCTTATAAAACAATCGAATTCCATTTCTAATTTAGGTTTCATATTCGATTTCGAAAATGAATTTACAAACCCCTTTTTCTGATCCAAAGTCCAATTTTGATTTAAAATTCCATTAACTAATTTTTCTTCAAATTAGTTAATTCTACTCAACAATTAAACATCTGATTTGATCTTGTTTCAAAAATTATTTCACTACTCCATTCGAGTTCAGATATTATTTATAACTCAAATCTGGATTTTTCCTAAATGAAATTCGGATTTTATTTACTTAAAATCCTTTTATTTATTTAAATAAACCATTATGGCTTTATAATGGTTCTATCGCTGCTTTTTTGAAAATTTGATTTTGACATAACTCAAAATATATAAGACGAAATCCAGATTTTTCTCTTCCATTAGAAAACTATTATCAAATCTATCCTAAAGATTCTTGTTTCAAAGAATTCCAACTTAAATTGAGTTCTATATACTCAATTGAAGTTCGAAATGCCAATTTACGAACTACAACACCGCAGTGAGTTCGTTTCTAATTATATTTAAATATAAACGTTTAAATTTCGTTTATAAATAAATTTCAATTCCATTCTAATGTATTTCAATATATATATATATATATATATATCAATCCAATTTTCCCAATCCAATTTAAATACTCCGATTATCCCTAGTCGTCGATTATTGCAGCACTTAATTATAAATTCAATCAAAACTACATTTTTAATATTAATTTCCAATTCCTTTAGGAATGAATTACTTAAAAAAATTCGATGAAATCAAATTCCCAATATAATTTCTTAGATTTATCTCAATTCGTTTTTATATTCCGAACATCGAAATAAAACTCGTCGTTCCTTTTCTGAAACGATTTCCAATTCACGGTTAAATTCATATTTGAATTTAAATTTCTAAATTATCAAATGATAATTTATTTCCCTTTATTTATAAACGTTGTTTATAAATTTACTTCCTTATTTTATAATTTAAAACAAGTTTCCATTTCGATTCCATTGCTAATTCTATTTTCAATTCACACTTGAATTTAAACCTCTAAATTATCTAATGATAATTTATTTCACTTGATTTACAAATATCATTTATAAATCCATCTTCCTTATTTTATATAACAAAACAAGTTCCATTTCAAAAATCTGTTTGAAAACCAAAATCTTATTTGGAATATTCTATTTATTTTAACTTATCTATATAAATATTGAATCTATTTTCATATTTTAAATTTTAAACTTCTATTTAAAAAAATCCTTGTATCTTCCCTGAAATTATGTTATTTAAACAAACTCGATCTAATCGAATTTTAATCATAAATCCATACAGATTTATTTTAGTTCAATTTACATTCTGAACATCAGAATAAATTTCATCGTTCCCTTCTTTAAAACAATTCCCCATTTCTATTTTAAACTCACATTTGAATTTAAATATTCAAATTATCAAATGATAAATTTTCCACTTCATTTATAAACATCGTTTATATTCATTTCAATTCCCTGATTATCCAATGAAAATCATTCTGTTTTATTTATAAACATCGTTTACAAATTTACTTCAATTTTCTGTATTATCTAATTTATAAACATTATTTATAAATTCAATACTTCAATTTCCTTTATATTTTAATTTATAAACATCATTTATAAATTCAATACTTGTTTTATTTATTCAAAACAAGTTAATATTTCTATAGCTCATTAAAAATTCAAATTCTATTTTTAAAAATAGATTTCCCCTTTTAAATCTCAAATATCCTTTTCACGATATTTTTATATATCAACATTTTAGGCCCAGTGATATTCAACCAATCAAAACACCCAATTATTAGTCACAGGTTTTCAAACACATCATATATGATAATATATATGAAAACAAACAAACACTGATATTTTTGAGGAATCCAGTTGGAACCCTCCAACCTGTTTTCCTACATCCATAGACGTTAGCCAACATAATAATACCCATCCTGCTTCAAGGCAGGATATCGCGATATGGAAGGTCATCCACTATCATAGCGTGGGGCGCATAGGGTCATCCACTAATGGTACTGTGGGCATCCGCTAATGGTACTGTGGGAACTATCCAATCACCAATATATATATATATATATATAATAATAACCACAAACACCAATCCTAAATAACTAATATATATATTTTATAGCCACAATAGTATTTCAGTGCATGCAAACAACCAACGAACAATTATTTCAACGAGTAAAATAATTATAAAATAAAAATATGAGTGAGATTTACTCACCAGGGGTTTTAGTTTGCACATATATCAATTTCAGTTTATATTCATTGATTTCCGAGTCTTCAAACTTCACATGAATGATTCCACTCGACTTATCCTTGCCTAAGAAAATTCGAATTCTATAATTAAGCAAATGAATTTTCTTAACAAGGTTAAATGACCGGAATATACTAAAATTAATTTTACTATTTTCTTACTTCCCGATTTTTGGAAAGCTAATGATTTCAACTTTCAAGTTTAATTTTATTTCACAAATCAAATTTACAATTCAGTGATTCACTAAACAAAATTTCTTTTCCGTTCTCAGATTCCGGATTAGCAGAACATGGCATTTTCTTTTCTAACAATATACAAATTTTGGTTTTACTAGTATGCTCACCTTAGTTTTAGCTAATATGCTAATTGATCTACTTCAGTACATAATGACTACAACCAGCTCTAAAATCAAAAGTAAACATTTACCTGCTTTCCTTAACAAATTCGACTTCCCCCGTTATCATGCTTCAGTTCAACCCTTTCGAGCACCAGTCACATTCAAACCCCTAAAAACAAAACATGACCACCTTCTCCTACATACTGCCCTTTGTTTCTACAGGGTATTGCGACAAGGAAGAAAATAAGAACTCCACAAATATCGCCACCTGAACCTCCTTCATGAGCTTCATAATCCCTTAGCAGTTATAACCAATATTTTATTACACCACTATCGAACCAACCAGCGACCTCCTTCTGCTTATCATCATCGGACAAGAGCAAATCCCACTGGTACATCGCGACCTCCGACAAGCTACCGTTCCTCTCAACAAACGTGGACCTTTTCATGTTTGAAACCGCTCACTAGAATTCTGCCATTCCTCACTGTGTGAATCGCACAAAACCAAAATCAACAAACATGTTTACTTCCTTATGAATCATCAAACAACCTTAAAATTTCCTTAATTTCATCTCTAGTTCCCCCTACATCAACGAAGATTCTAAGACCCAACTCGCTATGCCCAAAATCGATCTACCCTAGTTCATGCGCCTATGTTTCGAACGTCAGAAATCCAAATCGAGCATCATGAAATTTACAAGAAAATGGAAAGGAGATAAATTCTAGTGCAATGTAGTTTAATTCAGGATTTTATGGTGAACACCCTATTTTAATTTGATTTTTAAAATCTTTTGAGAAGTGGGTATTTTCCTTTCTTTAGAGCAAAAAAAAAGGTAGAGGAAATGAAAATTTAAAGAGGAGAAGCAAGGGGAGGTATTATGTACATATAGATGGAATGGGGAACATAACGTACGCAAGCTCTTAATGAATGTCTCTAGGAGCACATACAAAATTAATACTGATTTGATTTCTATTTAATGCGATTTGATTTAAAGAGATTTTTATTCTTTTTAAATAGATACCGATTTGATTTTGATCCTATCCACTAATCAAATAAATCGAGGTTCATCACTTAACATCACGAATCGCTATTTTAATGTAATGACGAACGTTCCAATGCCATACACTATTCTGAACTCAATAGAATTTATTTTGGAATATTATTTCAACGTATATATAAATAACCATATTAAATTAATATAATTTATATTCAAACAAATAAATTTCTCGATAATAAATTATTACTATTATTATTATCATATATTCAAATAAAATTTATATCAGTCATCTAAGTTGTTTTGATTTGGTTTTTAAATTTGATTTCCATTATATTTCGTATTACGATAATATAATATATTCGATATTCAATCGAAATCGATTATTAAATTGATAACATAATATAAAAATTTATTTATACTATCAACTCAATATTTAAAATAAATATTAAATATTAAAATTAATCGACCAAAATCCTGGGTCGTTACAATACCATACCACAGATTTCTGCCAATATATAACCTCTAAGCTCATACGTCTGTAACAACCCGAAAATCTGGGCTAGTTTAAAATTTTAATTTTGGCAATTTTAGCGAATTTAGATTATTTAAAATGAATTATTTTAAATAATATCGACGAGAAAAATGTTTTGAATAGAAATCGAACGTATATATTATACGGTCGTCGTTAGAATATAAATATTTATATATAATTATAAATAGAATTGAAAATGGCGCGGTAGTTCGATAATTCGATTTCAAACTTCAATTGAATGTACCGGGTGCAAAATAATCCGGATTTGAGTGAAACCAAAAACATTAGGATCTATTTGATAATATCTTTCCAACGAATCTGACCAATCGAAATTTCATAGCGGGAATCAAAGGATATGTCCAGTTGAAAATTCTGAATAGTCGCTATGGAATTCAGGCCCTTAAAAATGGACATTTTGCAAATGACCTCGGATTTCGACGAAACCATTTTTGTTGGGCCCGCAGTGTCAAGTTATTGCTAGATTTCAAGTTTCATAATTTTTCGAATCAATAGGTGGGCGTGGCAAAGTAAAACGCGTTTGACCATTTCAGTTGAATTTAATCGACTGGAAAATGGCCATTTTTCAAATGGTCTCCGAATTCGACGAAATTAGTTTTGTTAGGACCGTATCGTCAATACGATATTAGAAATAATTTTTTCTGTAATTTTCGGGATCCATATGTGACCCCGGTAAATTGAAATGCACGTTCAAATTGAATATACTGATTTATATTTTAATTTTCAATGAAAACTGATCGTAACAGTCGAATTGGCTTATCGGGCATATCCCATTGTGTTCGGAATGGGGGTAATTAGCTAGGGGCGACAGTCGTTGGGTTTGATTGGGAGGTCGAGGATTAAACGAATTAATTTTGAATAAAATAAAATAAAATATTTTATATATACCCTTGGTCAAACCCTAAGCCCTCTCAACCCACAGTCAAACCCGCGCCCTGTTCTTCCTCGACGGCGGAAAACTGCTCGAGATTTTGAACTTGATTTTCTCCCAATCCACTCTACAATAAATCGTGAAATCAAAAGCAAATTGAAGAGTAAAGAAAGCTCTTCAAATCTAGGGTAGTTGGATAATTTCTAGTATGGTATTCCGGTCGATTCGTGCTCCCAAAGTCATCGTCGTCGAGCCCTTCGCCAGCGTCAGAGGTGCCACCGAGTTCGACGTTCCAGGAATCTTCGGGAAGCTCTCTCGAAGCTCGACGCCGTGGCAGGGTCCGATCATCGTCACGTCGACCGTAGGAGAAGCAAAAACCAACCCTAGGTTTTGAAGCATCCGATGTTCAGCGAAGAGGATGCAGTAAGTTTTTCTTTTTTTGTTGTTTTATTAATTTAATTAAAATAGCATAGAATTGAAATAAAAAAAAAGAAAAAAAAACATTGTTTATTTTGAACATTATATAGAAAACATTAAGTTAAAATATAATGTTTGAATAGAAAAATATGTTTTTATTTTATTTTATATCTTTGCCTTTAAGACTTTGTTTTAAAATATAGAAGAAGACTTTTAAAATAGAAGGGTAGATTTTTAAAATAGAAGTTAAGATTTTTAAAATAGAAGAGTAGATTTCTAAAATAGAAAAGGCGAAAGAAAAATAGGATTTTTACCTATATAGTAGCAGTATAAAAAGGTGATTTTTATCCATATAGAGTGGATAGTAAAAATGTGATTTTGATATATTGAACTTCGAATTAAAAATGTGATTTTGATATATTGAACTTCGAATTAAAAATGTGATTTTTATATATTGAACTTCGAATTAAAAATGTGATTTTTATATATTGAACTTCGAATTAAAAATGTGATTTTTATATACTGAACTTCGAATTAAAAATATGATTTTTATATATTGAATAACATAGTAAAAATGTGATTTTTTTTATATTGAATAACATAGTAAAAATTCGATTTTTACATATATAGTGGCTACGGGCAGCGAAGATGGCAAAGATGCGATAACGAGGAAGACTTCTGCAAATGAAGAGTCGTGGAGCTAGGATAGCTATTTGTGAGAATTTCTCACCTTTCAATTTCATTTCTATTTATATATATATATATATATATATACTAGGATGCAGACGGTGCTTAGTAGCACCCGACACAATCGTCCACAGACCATGGACTTGTTTGTTTGGTTGCATAGATTAGTTATATGATGTGATTTGAATTTGGTTGTTTGGTGATTTTGATTGATGTGTGAATGGCGTGGGCCTTCACTAGACCGGGGATAAGGCTAGGCCTTGTCCCGTTTCTAGTATTGTGCCGTTATGCCGCCGAAATTTTCTAAAATATGTTAGAAAAATAAAAATATCATTTTATTGAATAAATGAACCGAATAGAATATTCATAGGTTGAATAAAATGTTTTATCGTTAAAAATATAATTTTTAACGTGAATATGAATAAATAAATATTCATTTACAAACCCGACGGTTTGTTTATGTACACCTATTTGAAGGACATTGATTGGGTCGATAAATTTTACACATCGCCCAATTGCACAAATAAAATATTTGTTTGATTGTTTGAAAACCCCACACGGGTGTTAGGATGAAATATGCAGTTCACTCATCCTGATTGATTAAATATGTCGATTGATTGATTGACAGGCTGTTATAAGCGTTAGATATTTATATTTGATGCTTATACAGTGTAGTGCACTTTGGTTGATGGTTGATTATTTTTCAATGCTATTATATACATGTGTTGTATGAAAATCCATATAATTAACATTATATGGTGATTGATTGGGCCTCATTCCAATTTAGAAAATAAAGAATAATATAAAATAAAAGTTCATGTGTTGACAGTACGCATCCATTGAGATTGGTCATGTGTTGAACGAAATATTTTGATAATAAAATTTATATCGATTTTATTCATTTCGAAAAGAATTGAATATATAACGATTTCGAAAAGAATTGAATATATAACGATTTCGAAATGAATTGAATATATAACGATTTCGAAATGAATTGAATATATAACGATTTCGAAATGAATTGAATTGAAAACGATTTCGAAATGAATTGAATTGAAAACGATTTCGAAATGAATTGAATATATAACGATTTCGAAAAGAATTGAATGTATAACGATTTCGAAAAGAATTGAATATATAACGATTTCGAAATGAATTGAATATATAACGATTTCGAAAAGAATTGAATATATAACGATTTCGAAATGAATTGAATTGAAAACGATTTCGAAATGAATTGAATTGAAAATGATTTCGAAATGGATTGAATTGAAAACGAATTCAAATTGAATTGAAAGCAAATTGAAATGAATTGAAATTGAATTGAAATTTGAATTGAATAGAAATGAATTTTAAAACGAATTTATAAAGAAGAATTCAATTTTGATTTGAATTGAAAAGGAAGTTGAAATTGCTTTTGAAACGAATTTAAAACTATTCATATAATTCGTTTTAAATAGAAATAGACGAAATATTTATTATATATATTATATATATAATATAAATGGCCTGAATAGAACGCGCCGCGCCGCGGCAGTTCGTGAATTTCGACCATTTATTTCAAACGGATATTACGGGAGATCCGATCGTCGGATTCTCCTGAAACCGGAACCGTTGGGTTCGTATCGAAAAGAGTTTTCTAACGAATATTAGAAATTAGAAATCTAACGGTTGGATTTGGAATTATGTCCAAATCAAATTTGAAAAAGGTCGCTGTAAGTGCAGTTCGATGGCCGTTGATGGAAATCGACTGTACAGGCCTTGATAAAATTATTAAAAATAGTAATAATTGGTGTAAAATCATAAGAAATGATTTAGAAAGAATTGGGATGAAAAATTCCATATTTGAAAAGATAAAAATAGTTTTTTATCGAAATGAACTAGTTTTGAACTAGAATTATAATTCTATTTATTTTTAAATAAATAAATTGAATTCGAAAAGGGTTTTAAAAATAACCAAAATTTCCAATGATTGCATTGGAGTGGATTTGAATCGAAATTGTCTTCGGAATATTTCGATGTTGGAATTCGAGATTATACAGATGTTGTTATGGAAATTTGAAAGATATATATATTTATATCGTTGTTTCCAATACGACATTTGTTAGTCGTAGAATTTGATATTGAATATAAGCCGGGATATTTTCTATTCAGAGCCTTGTATTTAATATCATATGTGATTTGGGTTTGTCGTGAATGGTGTCTTCACTAACACTGTTCTCGAACCCAGTTGAGAAAACATTAAATCTTTTTATTTAGATTTAATGAAGTGTACCAATTAAATAATATTTAATTGAAATTGAATTGATATTGATTTTTGGGTTTATCGTGAACAGTGTTTTAAATAACACTTGTTCTTTAACCCGATAATTAATGGAATGTGATTTTGGGTTTATCGTGAACCGTGTTTTAAATGACACTGATTCGTTAACCCAGTCGAAGATTAAAACTAAGTGGAGTTTTAATGAATCTTTAATTAGATTCAAATGATCGAAAATGGAGTATCACCAGTTTTGCTCCAGGCGATAGTTAAATCTTTAATTAGATTTGAACGTGAAATGGTAATTGAATTTACCGATAACACTGTGGTGTTAGATATGAAGTATTACCAGTTTTACTTCATGGGATGAATAGGTTGGGATTGGGAAATTAAAACAAATGATTACTTCGGTAAGGTTCGTTAATCCCGACTAGTTTGAATTGAGATTCAAAAATAGAATAAAGAATAAATTCAAGGAATTTATCGTGGATTAAATTAATGGGAACCTTTCCCTATGAATGTGAAATTTAGAAACTAACTGTCGGTTAGCCAAGCAGAATGGTTTTCTGAATATTGATCTGATGTTGGTTTCGGCCTTCGGGGTTAATATTTGGGGAATTATTCTATTGATTAATTTACGGTTAGTGACTAATGAATTGGAATGAGGCGTATGTTGTGTTTGTGTAACACTTATTGTAACACCCCGTATTTCAGTTAATGCTAAAATTCACTAATTGCAGAATAAATAATCGCAGATGTGAGAATTGGGGGAAACGGGCTGCGTCATTGCGTTTGTCTCGGAAAAATACGCAGAATAGAGTCCGAAATTTTGTAAATCGGAGTCCGTATGGCCCAGTTAAGGCCCAAAGAAGTTTTCAGAAAATTCAAAGTTAAAAACAGATTTAAAAATTCAAATTCAGATTTTAAAATAGAACCAGCGGGGCCAGGCGGGAAAATTCCCGCCCTAACCATGTCGATAGGGCTGTCGACAGGCCTGTCGACAGGGGGGGTCGACTTGCATGTCGACTTGCCTATCGACACGGCGTGTCGAACCAGAGGGCTTGGGTGCACCAGATCTGGTTTTTTGGCTAGGGCTGGGTTGGGTTCTAGAGATTTCCTAAATCTAACGGACCTAATCTAACCTAGGGTTAATCCTATGGTCTAAAACACACCCTAATCCTATAAATACACCCTAATGCTAGCCTAATCCATACTAAAAATAGAAATGATGGCCTCATGCCGCCAAAATCAAACTTGAGAGGAGCCTCCACTAGTTTATGAAGGAAGTTGCAAGCTAATCAACCTCAAATCATCATCTTCTTCATATTTGGCAACTAATTCTACTTCATAAGTTTGCTAATCTTGGTTTTGGTGAGTTTCTATCACTTTAACATCAATTGCTAAAGTAAATAGATTGGGTGTAATGAGACTTATGGTCTTAAATGCGGATTAGTGAGTTTGAATCATTTGTAATGATATGCTACTCTATGTTTTCCTATGTTTATGCATATTTAATAAGTGGGTTTATGCATGCTTAATAAGTTGGTTTATGCATGTTTAACAAGTGGGTTTATGCATGTTTTATAAGTGGGTTTATGCAAGTTTAACATGATATGCAAGTTATGCATGCTTATACAAGTATGTGGATGCTTATGCAAGAATGTGAATGCTTATGCAAGTTATGTGTATGCTTAAATGCAAGTTTAACATGATATGCAAGTTATGCATGCTTATGCAAGTATGTGGATGCTTATGCAAGTATGTGAATGCTTATGCAAGTTATGTGTATGCTTAAATGCAAGTTTAACATGATATGCAAGTTATGCATGCTTATACAAGTATGTGGATGCTTATGCAAGAATGTGAATGCTTATGCAAGTTATGTGTATGCTTAAATGCATGTTATGCAAGTTATGAGAATGCTTATATGCAAGTTCAACATGTTATGCAAGATATGTGTATGATAATATGTAAGTTCATATGCAACATGTTATGCAAGTCATGTGTATGATAATATGCAAGTTTGGGTTAAATGTAGTTGGGTTAATATATGCTCATATATGCAAGTTGACATCCTCTTAACCCATGACAAAGTTATATGCTAAGATTTGGTTAAACCCATGATATTTGTGACGGATCTTCCCTTTATTATGTCATGAAATGAGAACGATTTACGTGGGGAACGATGGGGTTAATAAATATGTTAATAAAAGTATGATTGGGTATGATTAAGCATACCATAAAAATAAATTAACATAAGTGGGAATTTACCTATTGAGTTAGGTCTACCCCATGGGAATTTACCTATTGAGTTAGGTCTACCCATGTTATGAAAAAAAACTTGATATTAATTAGGGATAATTAATATGGGGGTGATTAATTAGGTGTAATTAATCAACTAAGACACGAGGTTGGACCCTTTTGTAGCGGAAGTCTGCCCGGAACCGACCGGCCATCCAGCGGCTACAAATGATGGGCCCAATGTGAGAGGTCTTAGTCATAAATTAAATACGTGATTAAAGTAAAGACACGAGGTTAGACCCTTTTTATGACAGAAGTCTGCCCGGAACCAACCGGCATATCCAGCAGTCATAAAAGATGGTCTAATGTGAGAGGTCTTTATGAGGTCATGATCTTGATTAATTAATTAAGAAACACTTAACCATATTAGCATGTAGAGGGACATGAGGGGTTAAGTGGTTGCCTTGGGTGGCATGTGGAAATCTAGTGGGTTGCCTTGGGTGGCAATAGAAAATACGATTAGAATACTTAACCAAGTGGAAACATGTAATTAAACATGATTAAAGGGTTAAGTGGGATACACTAGATAAGTAACAAGCTTAGGTGGGTAGCTTGTGGGGGCCCATTTCAACCAGTAACCCAATTGTATCTTTGTGGGCTCGACCCATGTCGAGGACGGGACACGCGTACTGGGCTTGATTATAAGAGGCCAAAACGGGTTAGCGGTGGCAACGCAAGTCCAACGGGTTTCATATGCGTGTGTGGGCCCGGGCTGGTAGATAAGCCGTTGTTGCATCGTGTAGATATAAAGCCGTGGACCGTTGATATTATCAGGTGGCCACTTTGGGGAATGATACACCCCATTGTGGGACCAGCACGGGTATCTACGGTAGGGAGCCGATCGCTGGGGAGTAGTGGGTACACCTAATAAAGATAGGGGCAGACGGCACCTATGTAGGGGTACACGAAACTACTGGGTAAAATTACTAAGTACACCTAGTGGAGATAGGGGCAGACGGCACCTATGTAGTGGGCTAGGGGTACACGAAACTACTGGGTAAATTTTCTAAGTCCTTGGGAGGGATCAACCTTTAAGAAGGAATGACTGGTGTGGTGCAGTGTAGTAATTATCCTTGGGTGGGTAAATGCGTCTTTATAGTTATCTTAGTTTATCCTAAGTCTACCAAGCTGCTTAGTGTAGCCATTCATCCCCAGACATTACCGTATGTCAAGTTTATGTCTTCTCTGATTACTTTAATGATTGTATTGTTAAAGTTATAGGACTCGCTCAGACTTATGTCTGACCCCGTTGTTTTATCTTTTTCCCAACCCTCAGGTTCTCAGAGTGGGCCCAGCACGAGTGGGCTTTGATCAGACTGCTTTCATTTCTCTCTTGGAGCTTGGACCCTAGATGTAGAGCTCCGTTTACCCTTTTCTTTTATGGCTATCAGTTCATGTATTGGGATTATGTATTTTTATTTAGCAGGATGGATATTTGTACTTGACTTCTATTATGGTTTTGTGATGTAACCAGACATGTTTTATTTTCCGCTGCAATTGAAATGATGTTTTAAATTTCCAAGTATTATTAATATCTGTCTTTCTGTAATTACTCTGTTCTATATTCACTCAAAATACTCCACCAATGTTATGGCATTCCCTTAGAGAGTGACCATAGCGGGCGTGGGGTGTTACACTTATTTAAAGTATACGCGAGTTATTCGGAAAGACCGGGTTTATCCCATTCTGAATAACTGATACGACGATAAGTCGAAGATGAAGATGATGGTCGAAGACCGGAAGTCTTCACGTCGTTTGGGTGATTACTGATGATCTAGATTGGGCTGTACACCCAAGAAGATGGAAACAGTTGGTGATCGTCCAGACGTACTTGGAGATCGATGGATATGCGGGGTACTAGGTGCCTCCGGTTTCATTCAGACCCAGAACGGACTTGTAAATGGACTGTGTGTCTGACATTGGATTTTAGTCCGTGTGATTGATCTCTATTAAATATATATCTGTTTGGCGGCGGAGAATTTATTCTCTTGCTTAACGCCCTTCTCTGAGACGTACGAGCTCAGGGGTTATATATCGATGGATATCAATTGCATGGAGTGAATTGCCTGTGTGGCATGCCTAAGTGGCAAATGATCAAGGCTTCTGTTGAAAAGCAAAGTCTTGTGGTTGATGATCGAAGCAAGGCCTTTGTGGCGTAGCTTTGTGTAACGTTTACTTCGCGAGTTTCACACCCGGTATGAACCAAAAACGGGAGACGGACCTCAGGGGGGACATGCGTTTTCTTTCTAGTTATGAGTGGTGTCAGTGCTTGAACTGGCTGACGAGTTTGACTCATGTGGATATTGCTTATTATTACTTGCTGAAAAGCGAGGCGCCTCGTGATATCGGTTTCGGCCGATGCTTCTGGTCGGCTGACGGGCCAGGCTTACGCCCCAAAGGGCGGAGAATCGTATTGTTCAGGCATTATAATCCACATCGGTGGACCGGCCCTGACGATCCAGGGGGCAGTTGCGGCTGTTCCTGAGACACGGACTAGAGCGTCTCGAATCGGTAGAGGATCTTGCCCCTAGCCTCGGTTCATACCATAAATGATAACCCAATTTCCAATACGTGTATTGCGGTTTTAATTGTAAAACTAGTATGGCGACATGATATACGGTACCCATGCCGTCTATGATTGATACTTATGATTTGAAATTGTTTTATACACTATGCACTTATAATAGTATCAAACGATTTGTTTTAAACGTATCAAGCATTCTTTGGCTGTTATAAGGGAAAACCCTATCCTCGGCTGCGTTGCATTGTGTGATGGGACCTGGGTCTTATAACAGCTTCATTTTTCTTTATTTAGCATTGCGCTGTTTGTTTTATGCACTGGTATTCTTGGGAGGAAACCCGTTCCATGTTATACGGCGTGGTCCCTTGATTTACCTAATGATTTAAAATAAAGATTAATAACTGTTTTAGTTCTCACACTAGTCACATGACTGACCTGGAGTTTATTGTTTTTAACCTAAACTCTGGGTGCCCTTATTTTGACACGGGCAGCTAGTAGTTTTGGGTTTTGCAGATTTATATTCACAGGATCCTGGTTTACAGCTGGAACGATATCCAGAAAGCTTTGTATCCGTATATCTCTTCTAGTTGTGTATTGTATTATTTTCCGCTGCTATGTATTTAAATGTAATTTAAATCTCTGATATTTCTGTGTAATATTCATTTATACTCTGTATATTCTTGTAATCTGATGCATTGCTGTAATATACAATGGAATGTTCTACTGTATGCGTTCTATTGTGGCTTGTTCTCGAACTATCCGTCGCTTTCCTTTACGGGGAAGTTACGGGTTTTCACAATTGGTATCAGAGCTTTGGTTTACAAAGCTCAGAGAACAAGACACGTTAGAACTGTACGAAAGAATTCATCAGATATTGGGTTAGTAATATCCAATGGGAATGACTCGTTAGAGATAGGATCAGTAGTATCCTAGAACGAGTGTGAAGAGTATATTTGTAAAATGAAAACAATTTTGTTTTGAAAATTTAAAATCAATTATTCGTATTTGATTATCTATTTATATTGATGTGGACAATCCAGTATATACAGATTTTGCGTATACGTCTGATCCGCGTGTTTTCGAATTTTTAATATACTGGATGGATATAGAATTACACTCTAGTCACCCGGGGGTGATTCTAATGATTGATCGATCATCATCCGAATTTATGTTCGAGTGACGAAAGTGGACTTTCTATATATTTCCTATTGATTGGTGTGAGAACCAAAATTAGATAGGGCTTATTGTTGTGATTTGGCATCAAAAATCTGATTTTTGTATATGTATCAAAAGTATGAATTTGAAACTCTAATTCACTAATTGATTGATGTTTGTGTTGTTTGTTTAGTTGTTTGATAATTTTGAACCATTATGCCTAATTTGATCGAATAATGAATTGTATTGAAATTGGTCGCATTCGCTTGCATATACTTGTACTTTCATTGAACAGGTCATAGCAAGGAGGCTAGAGCAGAGAATAAAATTTGTTGCCCGACAAATAGGTACATGTTTACCACATAATTTACTGTTTTGTTTGGGTGATGATGATTTTATGAGCCTATTGGCTAGCCGCTTGGCTTTTTCTTTTTCTTTTTGAGATCTGAAGGACCGGGGAAGCTATTTGAAATTCCCCGATGCTCCCGGTGCAGAGGAGGTTATGGCGAAATTTTTCAAAAATTTAGGGTGTTAGCCAAATTTTTGAAATTTTTGAAAATTCTCAGAAACTGAAAGGTTGGAGAATGGAAGCCAGATCGAGCGTAGAGTTGATTAATCAAACCACTTTCGACTTTGTTCCTTTTCGGGGACGAAAAGTTTTAAGTGGGGGAGATTGTAACAACCCGAAAATCTGGGCCAGTTTAAAATTTTAATTTTGGCAATTTTAGCGAATTTAGATTATTTAAAATGAATTATTTTAAATAATATCGACGAGAAAAATGTTTTGAATAGAAATCGAACGTATATATTATACGCGTCGTCGTTAGAATATAAATATTTATATATAATTATAAATAGAATTGAAAATGGCGCGGTAGTTCGATAATTCGATTTCAAACTTCAATTGAATGTACCGGGTGCAAAATAATCCGGATTTGAGTGAAACCAAAAACATTAGGATCTATTTGATAATATCTTTCCAACGAATCCGACCAATCGAAATTTCATAGCGGGAATCAAAGGATATGTCCAGTTGAAAATTCTGAATAGTCGCTATGGAATTCAGGCCCTTAAAAATGGACATTTTGCAAATGACCTCGGATTTCGACGAAACCAGTTTTGTTGGGCCCGCAGTGTCAAGTTATTGCTAGATTTCAAGTTTCATAATTTTTCGAATCAATAGGTGGGCGTGGCAAAGGAAAACGCGTTTGACCATTTCAGTTGAATTTAATCGACTGGAAAATGGCCATTTTTCAAACGGTCTCCGAATTCGACGAAATTAGTTTTGTTAGGAACGTATCGTCAATACGATGTTAGAAATAGTTTTTTCTGTAATTTTCGGGATCCATATGTGACCCCGGTAAATTGAAATGCACGTTCAAATTGAATATACTGATTTATATTTTAATTTTCAATGAAAACTGATCGTAACAGTCGAATTGGCTTATCGGGCATATCCCATTGTGTTCGGAATGGGGGTAATTAGCTAGGGGCGACAGTCGTTGGGTTTGATTGGGAGGTCGAGGATTAAACGAATTAATTTTGAATAAATTAAAATAAAATATTTTATATATACCCTTGGTCAAACCCTAAGCCCTCTCAACCCACAGTCAAACCCGCGCCCTGTTCTTCCTCGACGGCGGAAAACTGCTCGAGATTTTGAACTTGATTTTCTCCTAATCCACTCTACAATAAATCGTGAAATCAAAAGCAAATTGAAGAGTAAAGAAAGCTCTTCAAATCTAGGGTAGTTGGATAATTTCTAGTATGGTATTCCGGTCGATTCGTGCTCCCAAAGTCATCGCCGTCGAGCCCTTCGCCAACGTCAGAGGTGCCACCGAGTTCGACGTTCCAGGCATCTTCGGGAAGCTCTCTCGAAGCTCGACGCCGTGGCAGGGTCCGATCATCGTTACGTCGACCGTAGGAGGAGCAAAAACCAAACCTAGGTTTTGAAGCATCCGATGTTCAGCGAAGAGGATGCAGTAAGTTTTTCTTTTTTTGTTGTTTTATTAATTTAATTAAAATAGCATAGAATTGAAATAAAATAAAATAAAAAAAACATTGTTTATTTTGAACATTATATAGAAAACATTAAGTTAAAATATAATGTTTGAATAGAAAAATATGTTTTTATTTTATTTTATATCTTTGCCTTTAAGACTTTGTTTTAAAATATAGAAGAAGACTTTTAAAATAGAAGGGTAGATTTTTAAAATAGAAGTTAAGATTTTTAAAATAGAAGAGTAGATTTCTAAAATAGAAAAGGCGAAAGAAAAATAGGATTTTTACCTATATAGTAGCAGTATAAAAAGGTGATTTTTATCCATATAGAGTGGATAGTAAAAATGTGATTTTGATATATTGAACTTCGAATTAAAAATGTGATTTTGATATATTGAACTTCGAATTAAAAATGTGATTTTTATATATTGAACTTCGAATTAAAAATGTGATTTTTATATATTGAACTTCGAATTAAAAATATGATTTTTATATATTGAATAACATAGTAAAAATGTGATTTTTTTTATATTGAATAACATAGTAAAAATTCGATTTTTACATATATAGTGGCTACAGGCAGCGAAGATGGCAAAGATGCGATAACGAGGAAGACTTCTGCAAATGAAGAGTCGTGGAGCTAGGATAGCTATTTGTGAGAATTTCTCACCTTTCAATTTCATTTCTATTTATATATATATACACTAGGATGCAGACGGTGCTTAGTAGCACCCGACACAATCGTCCACAGACCATGGACTTGTTTGTTTGGTTGCATAGATTAGTTATATGATGTGATTTGAATTTGGTTGTTTGGTGATTTTGATTGATGTGTGAATGGCGTGGGCCTTCACTAGTCCGGGGATAAGGCTAGGCCTTGTCCCGTTTCTAGTATCGTGCCGTTATGCCGCCGAAATTTTCTAAAATATGTTAGAAAAATAAAAATATCATTTTATTGAATAAATGAACCGAATAGAATATTCATAGGTTGAATAAAATGTTTTATCGTTAAAAATATAATTTTTAACGTGAATATGAATAAATAAATATTCATTTACAAACCCGACGGTTTGTTTATGTACACCTATTTGAAGGACATTGATTGGGTCGATAAATTTTACACATCGCCCAATTGCACAAATAAAATATTTGTTTGATTGTTTGAAAACCCCACACGGGTGTTAGGATGAAATATGCAGTTCACTCATCCTGATTGATTAAATATGTCGATCGATTGATTGACAGGCTGTTATAAGCGTTAGATATTTATATTTGATGCTTATACAGTGTAGTGCACTTTGGTTGATGGTTGATTATTTTTCAATGCTATTATATACATGTGTTGTATGAAAATCCATATAATTAACATTATATGGTGATTGATTGGGCCTCATTCCAATTTAGAAAATAAAGAATAATATAAAATAAAAGTTCATGTGTTGACAGTACTCATCCATTGAGATTGGTCATGTGTTGGACGAAATATTTTGATAATAAAATTTATATCGATTTTATTCATTTCGAAAAGAATTGAATATATAACGATTTCGAAAAGAATTGAATATATAACGATTTCGAAATGAATTGAATTAAAAACGATTTCGAAATGAATTGAATTGAAAACGATTTCGAAATGAATTGAATATATAACGATTTCGAAAAGAATTGAATATATAACGATTTCGAAAAGAATTGAATATATAACGATTTCGAAATGAATTGAATATATAACGATTTCGAAAAGAATTGAATATATAACGATTTCGAAATGAATTGAATTGAAAACGATTTCGAAATGAATTGAATTGAAAACGATTTCGAAATGGATTGAATTGAAAACGAATTCAAATTGAATTGAAAGCAAATTGAAATGAATTCAAATTGAATTGAAATTTGAATTGAATAGAAATGAATTTTAAAACGAATTTATAAAGAAGAATTCAATTTTGATTTGAATTGAAAAGGAAGTTGAAATTGCTTTTGAAACGAATTTAAAACTATTCATATAATTCGTTTTAAGTAGAAATCGACGAAATATTTATTATATATATTATATATATAATATAAATGGCCTGAATAGAACGCGCCGCGGCAGTTCGTGAATTTCGACCATTTATTTCAAACGGACATTACGGGAGATCCGACCGTCGGATTCTCCTGAAACCGGAACCGTTGGGTTCGTGTCGAAAAGAGTTTTCTAACGAATATTAGAAATTAGAAATCTAACGGTTGGATTTGGAATTATGTCCAAATCAAATTTGAAAAAGGTCGCTGTAAGTGCAGTTCGATGGCCGTTGATGGAAATCGACTGTACAGGCCTTGATAAAATTATTAAAAATAGTAATAATTGGTGTTAAATCATAAGAAATGATTTAGAAAGAATTGGGATGAAAAACTCCATATTTGAAAAGATAAAAATAGATTTTTATCGAAATGAACTAGTTTTGAACTAGAATTATAATTCTATTTATTTTTAAATAAATAAATTGAATTCGAAAAGGGTTTTAAAAATAACCAAAATTTCCAATGATTGCATTGGAGTGGATTTGAATCGAAATTGTCTTCGGAGTATTTCGATGTTGGAATTCGGGATTATACAGATGTTGTTATGGAAATTTGAAAGATATATATATTTATATCGTTGTTTCCAATACGACATTTGTTAGTCGTAGAATTTGATATTGAATATAAGCCGGGATATTTTCTATTCAGAGCCTTGTATTTAATATCAAATGTGATTTGGGTTTTTCGTGAATGGTGTCTTCACTAACACTGTTCTCGAACCCAGTTGAGAAAACATTAAATCTTTTTATTTAGATTTAATGAAGTGTACCAATTAAATAATATTTAATTGAAATTGAATTGATATTGATTTTTGGGTTTATCGTGAACAGTGTTTTAAATAACACTTGTTCTTTAACCCGATAATTAATGGAATGTGATTTTGGGTTTATCGTGAACCGTGTTTTAAATGACACTGATTCTTTAACCCAGTCGAAGATTAAAACTAAGTGGAGTTTTAATGAATCTTTAATTAGATTGAAATGATCGAAAATGGAGTATCACCAGTTTTGCTCCAGGCGATAGTTAAATCTTTAATTAGATTTGAACGTGAAATGGTAATTGAATTTACCGATAACACTGTGGTGTTAGATATGAAGTATTACCAGTTTTACTTCATGGGATGAATAGGTTGGGATTGGGAAATTAAAACAAATGATTACTTCGGTAAGGTTCGTTAATCTCGACTAGTTTGAATTGAGATTCAAAAATAGAATAAAGAATAAATTCAAGGAATTTATCGTGGATTAAATTAATGGGAACCTTTCCCTATGAATGTGAAATTTAGAAACTAACTGTCGGTTAGCCAAGCAGAATGGTTTTCTGAATATTGATCTGATGTTGGTTTCGGCCTTCGGGGTTAATATTTGGGGAATTATTCTCTTGATTAATTTACGGTTAGTGACTAATGAATTGGAATGAGGCGTATGTTGTGTTTGTGTAACACTTATTTAAAGTATACGCGAGTTATTCGGAAAGACCGGGTTTATCCCATTCTGAATAACTGATACGACGATAAGTCGAAGATGAAGATGATGGTCGAAGACCGGAAGTCTTCACGTCGTTTGGGTGATTACTGATGATCTTGATTGGGATGTACACCCAAGAAGATGGAAACAGTTGGTGATCGTCCAGACGTACTTGGAGATCGATGGATATGCGGGGTACTAGGTGCCTCCGGTTTCGTTCAGACCCAGAACGGACTTGTAAATGGACTGTGTGTCTGACATTGGATTTTAGTCCGTGTGATTGATCTCTATTAAATATATATCTGTTTGGCGGCGGAGAATTTATTCTCTTGCTTAACGCCCTTCTCTGAGACGTACGAGCTCAGGGGTTATATATCGATGGATATCAATCGCATGGAGTGAATTGCCTGTGTGGCATGCCTAAGTGGCAAATGATCAAGGCTTCTGTTGAAAAGCAAAGTCTTGTGGTTGATGATCGAAGCAAGGCCTTTGTGGCGTAGCTTAGAAGGATGTTAAGCAAGAGAATAAATTCTCTGCTACCAAACAGATATACATTTATCAGAGATCAACGGATATAGCACACAATACAATGTCAGACACAATCCATTTACAAGTCCGTTCCGGGTCTGAACGAAACCGGAGGCACATTATTCCTCGTCCCGTATGTCCAATACAAGAGAGAGGTCCTCGCATATCCGGTCAATCTCCAAGTACGTCTGGATGATCGCCACTAATATTCTCGTCTTGGGTTATACACCCCAATCGAGACATCAATAATCATCCCAATAATGTGAAAATCTTTGGTCTTCAACCACCGTCTTCAAATCTTTCGACTTTTAGTCATCGTAACATTTATTCAAAATGGGTTAAACCTAGTCTTTCCGAATGCTGGTGCATCTTTATAATCACGTGATAAATACAAAAAAATAGCACATGCCTCATTCCAATCCAGATTATTCTTTTATTCAAATATTCGCACTTTTGGGGAAAGGTTCCCATTCATTTTATCAAAGATAAATTCTTTTAGATTTATTATTTAATCTTCCTTTGCATATCATTTCAAAAGATTTTATTATATCTTTTCACCACTTGAACCAGATTAAGGTTTATGGAACTAGTCGGGATTAATCGAACCTTATCGAAGTAATCTTTTATTTTATTATTCCTAATCCCGACCTATTCATCCCATTGAGAAAAACTGGTAGTACTCCATATTAACACCCCTCGTGTTACTGGTAAATTTAATTACCATTTATGGTTTAAATCTAATTAAAGATTTAACTACCAAGTGGAGTAAATCTGGGAGGGAGCGGGAAAGAGGGAAGGGGGTAGGAAAAAAGGGGGGAATACTCTGTCTCAATCATTTCTTAAACTCAGTAAATTTAATTACCTTATTCACTTTTAATATAGTTAAAGATTCATTAAAACTATAATTTAGTTTTAATCTCCAAAAATCCTTATTTAATGATTTTTCAACATAGCAAATTAATCCTATCATTTTTTTGGGTTAAAGAACAAATGTCATTTAAAAACACAGTTCACGATAATCCCAAAAATCATTTTCCATTAATTTGGAATCTTCACGGAATAATTTATAATCGATATAAATTTCCATATTAGACTAATAATATAAATGAAATAATGGCAAAGCCTTTTTAATTCCATAAATAGTAAACGTCTTTCTTCATAGAGGTTCATCTCGATTATTATTAATCGAATTCCATTCAATTCCTATTTAATTATATAAATTGGAAATCTTCACTAAAGCTTATTTAAAAGATTTATTCTTTTCACAACTGGGTTCAAGAACAGTATTATTTAAGATACCATTCACGAAAAACCCAAAATCCGATTTGATATTAAACATAAGCTCCCAAATGTCAGTACCGAATTCTGAAATTTACATATATTGTTTTGGAATAACGATATCAATATCTTCCAAAATCCCATAACAATATCTGTATAATTACGAATCCAATATAGAAATATCCGAAGATAATTTCCATTCCAATCCATTTAGTTTATGAATTGGAAAACTCTGGTTATTTCAAAACCATTTACAAATCCAATTTATTCATTTAAAAATCATTGGATTATTATTCTAGTTAATAACTAGTTCATTTCAATAAAAATATCTTTTATCTTTTCAAAACTTGGAATTTATCACCCAAAATCTTTCCAAATCGTTAATTATGATTTTATGTAGTTTTTCCATATTTTTAATAATTTTACTAAGGACCTTACATTCGATTTCCAATATCGGCCACTGAACTGCATTCATGGCGACCTTTTCTGAAATTTATTTGGACATATTTTAAAATCTAACCATTCAAATTTAAATCTCATATATTCATAGGAAAGAACTTTTCAATACGAACCCAACGGTTCTGTTTTTAGGAGAATCTGATGGTCGGATCTCCCGATACATCCATTTGAAGTTAATGGTTGAAATTCGCGAACGGTCGCTGCGCAGCGTGTTCTATTCAAGCCATTAAATATATATATAATATATAGTCGATTTCCAGTTAAAACGTATTTTATAAAATGTTTAAATTATTTTTAAAATGATTTCAAGTTCCATTTCAATTTCAAATCAAATTGAACATCCCATTTTATTATAATCTCAAAATGATAATATTTTCAAAATGACAGATTTTGAAATTCAGTCTTCTTGATATTCATTATAAAAATGAATAAAATCGCTACAAAAATCAGTTCGAGTTAAAATAGCGCTCATATACTTAACCCCCCTCATATTTATATATATTTCCGTGTCTATCCAAAATCGAACATCAAAATCATATTTTGATTCTTCACTGAATATTATTTAAAAATATTCGTTATTTCTGAATTGGAACCAGACTCAATCAGTTACCATATAATTTTATCTATATGGATTCCATACATCGCATGTATTCAAAATATAGTGATAAACAACTATTCACTTTCCATTCTCATCCAGAGTGATATTTACAAATGTATAAGCATTAAATAATTAAATAACGCTTATAACAGTCTGTTAATCAATCGTTTGATATACAATTAAATCCAACAGAGATGTCAGCTAATTATCATCTTAGACCCGTATGGGGTTTTCAAACAACAATAACAAACTTAAATTCATTACTGAATAATGTATTTAATCATAAATAGTTCAATTCGAGTAATTATTCATATTAACTAATTTACACTGTTCAAATTTATAAACGGATATTTATCCAATTTCAACTACCACAAAATAATATTAAATTATTTTTAGTATGTTCAAAATCATAGTCACAACACAATACAGTCAATCAGATCATCCATGGGTTTTCAAACAACAGTGAAGTGAGCTAACAGGCACCGTACAACAATTTATAATAATTAAAACTAATAAAAATTAACACTGACAGTCACTACATTCAAATATAAAATAAATAACTGTACAAATATTTTAGTAAGAGAGTTCTCACATTGATTTCCACTCCGTTAGTCTTTATTTAAGGATTTTATTTTTAAGCTAAATTAAACGAGCGATTAATTTAGCTTAAAATTCAACTTGCTCTGTTTCCTTTCTGGTCAATTCCATATTGTAGTGCTCGTTGAAACTAGTGCAACACAACTGAAATCGTCAGATTTCGATCTCGTATGAAAAGATATGATATTTTATACATTGATTACATAAATTAAAAATAATTAAATCACTAATCTCTTCCTTAATCATTCTTCCCCATCGTGAAAAGCTCTAGGTCCACGCTTAACTTCCTCCTCCCTCTCGCGTATGCCAAACGGAGCAACCAGACGATGATCAGATGGTGCCGCGACGTCGGCCTTGGAGGGTGCCGTCACCACCATGACCAAGGCAGAGCTCGGTGGGCCCTAGCATCATGAAAACTGGTTCGAACGACGCCCCTTTCAGCTTGAAATTTGAGCATTACACTTCACTATTTTTTATCATGTTACTGTGAATTTGAAGCTCTCAGATTTCTCTATAACTTTCATTCAAAAAATTTCTTGAATTATAGAGTGGATTTTGTGAAAATTGGAGGAGAATCAAGGAGCATTTTTTGCCACTAATGAAGAAATGACGGTTGCGTTAATGAGATGGGGATTAGGGTTTTTGACCCTTTGACTTAGATATATATATATATATGTATATGTATAATATTATTTAATTCCAAAAATACTTGTTTACTAATCCGAACTCCAAATCAAATCCAACGACTGTCGTTCCTAGCTAAATACCCATATTCCGGGTACAATGGTACTTGTTTCGTAAGCCAATTCAATCGTTTTCACCAGTTTTCATCAAAATTAAAATATAAATTAATGTAACGGTCAACATTGAATTTGAACGTGCATTTTAATTTGCCGGGGCCACATACTGACTCCAAAAATTATGAAAATTGAAACCAGCTATGTTTTGACAATAAGGTCCTAACAAAGTTAATTTCATCAAATTTGGAGACTTTTTGAAAAATGATCTTTTAACTGACTTTTTAATTTCAAATGGAAATTGAAAACACATTTAAATTTACTGTACATATATACAGTCCAAATGACTTGAAAATTTTAAACCTAACAATAATTTGACATTCTGGATCCAACAAAAGTGGTTTCATCGAAAACAGAGGTCGTTTGCAAAATGGCTATTTCTAAGGGCTATATATAATTAAAATATATATAAATTCCATAGCGACTATTTTAAATTTTAAACTGGACATAACTTACAATTTATAAAGTGTAATATCAGTTTCTTACATTCCTTAAAAAGATATTATTTAATAGATTCTAACCTTTCTTGTTTTACTGAAATCCGATTTATTTTGAATTTTGTACATTCAATTGAAATTTAAAATCGAATTTTCAAACTACCGCTCCATTTCAAGCTCGTTTTATAATTAAAATAAATTTATACGTTCTAGCCTTGATTTATATAAATTTTTTGCCGTTTATTCTCAAAATAAATCAATTAAAATATTTAATTTCTATGAAAATCAATTAAAAATAAATTTTAATTTGGTTCCAAAAACATGGGTTGTTACAGAACCACTATAAATCTACTGTGTTATTTACTGCTTTCTGCACTTATATTTCCACACGAAACTATACTCTTAAGTAACTAAGAATCTTGGGTGTTGTTGACATTTTTTGCCGTCAACAGATTTAACAACCTAAATTTCAACGGACTCGAATTTTTCGTAAAATGCTAAAATCCAAGTCCACCGAAACCCGAGTAGATTTGTCTGGTATCCTGTAGAAAGGAAAAATTAAATATGTTAGATCTCATGATAGAATATGCAATAATGGAACTGAATCTATACTATATTATAATTAGTGAGTTTGCAATCGAGCGCTCACAGGCATTCTCACAATCTAAAGCTCAACCGTCTCCCCCAATATATCCAGGGTTGAAAAATCATTGTTGCTTCCGCTTGAATAATCTACCTCTCAACCCTACTTGCGAATTATCCAAAAATCATCGCTCATTTCCTTCAGCTTTTGCCATTTTCCTTTCTCCCTACAACCATGCCCTAAATCAAAGGCGATCAGAATTGCTCCCAGCGGATCCTCCCTCTACTACTTATTTCAAACTCAAACAATGCGTCTCTTTAATGTTTCCCTTCTGATATGCGAATCTATTTTATTTTGTTTTTGAATTTGGCTTCAATCCTTTGCGTCCATGTTTTCTGTAATGACCCAAAAATCCGTTCCAATTTGAGCTGACCAAAAACACAAGTCCAACCCCAAATTAAACTGAAAATCAGGAAATTAATAGAAAGAAAACAGAGGGTGAGAATAGATAAGATAGAAACTTAGAATAGAAGAAGAAGAAGAACACAATATCAGAGTAATACGAATCTCACAGCGGAACGAATAAATATATTTAATAACATAACTTTGAAATACAAATCTGTACTTGAATATACATATCATTATCAAAGTATAGCACTTACAACACAGCGAAAATAAACTATAGCTATATGATCCTGAAGCCTCCTGCTCCAGCTCTTCAAGTGTATCTCTAAAATCCCGACTACTTGACTGCCCGTACAAATTTAGGCACCCAAGAGTTTAGGGAAACAAACAAATAAACTCCGGGACAGTCATGGGACTGGTGTGAGTAAAACAGTTTAAAACAGTTCAAGCATGTAATCGATATCTCATAAGACCACGTCGTATAACGGAACGGGTTTTTCCCTTATGAGAATCCAAAATATCTTTATATCAAAAACCCTTTTGATATTATAATAATGTCTATCAACACAATATAATAATCATCTAGCAGAAACGCTTTCATCTCACGTTCTACATATATGGTATACAATCAAAAACCGCATGCACGTATTGGGTAATGGATTTCCAACTATGAAAAGGTATGGAACCACCTTTCGCTAGTGTACCTCCAGAAAGGAATACACTGGGTTCAACAAGAACATCTTGCAACCCGGCCACACATGACCGACCACTCATTTCGCTTGAGTGTATCGAATATATATCACCAAAGGTTGGGATCAGCAACCGTTTCTCGAATGGGACAACATCAACGATAGATTTTTAGAAGTAAATGAAACTCTAGATCAGGTGATTATACACCCTACTTCGATGCGACATACTTAGCCATGCTTCCTGCCTGATTTCTGTCATTTACCGGATGTGAGGCTAGAAGCTACGCTTTATCATCACACCAGATTCACTTTGAATGCCACATCGTCAAATCCATCAAATCACCGATTGATGTCCTCAAACATACATTATGTGTTAGCTAAAAGAAGTTTCCTTCTCCGCTTCCGCTCTTGGTACGGTTAAAGAAATCAATATACGTGATCGTCTGGAAATACTCTGTCAGACATCTGTCCATACAAGTCATCCAGGAACAGGATGAACCGAAGGAACTATTCTGTAACAGGATAGCCCTTGCATAACTCCGTCTTCAATTTCCTTTGGCATATATGATTCGCAACGCTTATGCCAATACAGAGTTGTTCTTTGGATAATTATCCAACCGGTCTCTCCATATTAACAATGTTAAAATGGTCAAAACTTCGATAGTCTGTGATTTAAGTATCGAATAAAAACAAGTGTGCAAACAACGATATTATTTCCAAAATGGTAATTTATATCGATCAAACATCATTCAACATTTATCTCTTTATTTCATTAATTTACTTATCTCCTGTTTCCCTATATTCAATATTTCTTATTTTCTAAATTTGGAAAATATACGTTATTAACAACGGAAAACATTTCCATTTCTTGTTTTCTATATTAGAAAACATTTCTGGTTTCTTATTTGGAAAACATTTCCAAAGCTTCTTTATTGGACTTAGACAGATGTTTAAACAACCCATCGCGATGCTAACTCAAACCATTTCCTTTAATTACTAAATTCACTTAACCATCCTTTACGATTGAACCTTAACCATTCCTTAGTTAGAAATGAAGTCAATCAAGTTGGGGTAATACTACCTCTCAGACCTTAACTGAACAACGTTTCTAACCTTGAAATAGACAAAGTTCACCCTTCTAATTCTCTAACAAACTCCCTTACGTAACTCTCTTCAAATCTTTTCTATTCGATAATTCTTTCCTTCGATAAGGTATATTCGATAACTCTATTCAATTTATTCTATTCACTTAACTCCTTTGATTTAACTCTAACTCTATTCATTTAACTCCTATCGAATAAACTATATTCGATAACTCTTTTAATTCTATTTGAATTAACTATATATTCGATTAACTCCTTTTACTATTCGAATAAACTATATATTCGATTAACTCCCTTTTTCTATTTGAATAAACTATATTCGATTAGCTCATTTGCTTTAACTCTAATCGATTAAACTAACATCGATTAACTCCTTTTGATTAAACTAACATTGATTAATTCATTTTGATTAAACTAACATCGATTAACTCCTTTTGATTAAACTAACATCGATTAACTTCTTTTAACTCGATTAAACTATTCATTTATAAAGATTTACTTTTAGTAACGGTTCTTCACTTTACAAATGATTTCCTTCTTATAACAGTTTCCATTTTATAACGTTTATTCATTTTCTAAATATCTCCTATTTATAAATATTCCAATTTATAAATATTTCTTATTTATAAATGTTTCATTGATAAATATTTTATTTTCAAATATCACTTTGAAAATATTCCCTTATCAACATTTCGGTATGTTATGGTATTCAACATATCAAATCACGATGATCAGTATCGTCCAAACACATATAATCGACAACAGATTATATATCACATCATATATCACAATATATGAAAACAATAAAATAACTGTTGAGGAATCCAGTCAGATTCCTCCAACCTGTTTCCCTGCATCATAGAGGTTAAACAATATAGATAACATCACTTTCAGTTCCATATGATATATTTTGTTAAACAGAATCAGTATAGAAATTCAACTAACTGTCTAGCAGTTCAATCAAACAGTCAACATATAGTCAATTAGCCAATATCTAACAGTTCTAAAAATACAACATGAAATTATAAATTGTTCAGAATTAGTGAGATTTACTCACATTTGCAGTTCATCGTTAAAGAACGATAAACTGTTATTTGATTTGAATCAAACAATTTATTCCACCATAAATTCAAACGAGCTCCACTCCACTCCCAGTCAGTTCCATTGGGTAGTGTCCGTCCGTATGATCCTGTCGGATCTTGTTCGCTGAGTTTCGATCACGTTTGAATAAGTTATGTATTTTCGAACTTCATATATAATTTAAACTAAAATTTTACTAAACAAATTGCTTCGGGCCTTACCACCAATCCGGCCCAACTCCATAAATTTAAAACCCGTCCGTTTCATTTAGCTTCTTCCCCGATTCCTTGGTCGAGCTCCAGCCACGACATTTCCCATCTTTCCATCGTAAACCGCTCCTCCATCTCTCACCTAAATATCACCCAAAAATCATCACAATACTCATAATCTCAATCTACTCCTCACCATACCCTTTGGACCGAACTCGCACCACCCGTATCCGCGTCTCCAGGTCCTTGACGTGACCAATTTCAGTTCAGGGATCGACAAAGATTTCAACTGAAATCCACCAAAACATCACAAAAGGTGCGGAATTTCTTCACAATCCCAAATCCAACAATCGAAACTCGAATCAAACCTTAAATTTCCATCTCGACCCTACCCTAGCAATGCTGTTCCAAAGTCGACATCCCAGAAACTGGTGCGCAGCCTATAAATTGGCTATAGGATGGAATCTCATCTCAAAACAAGTCCAACCATATATCATTTGAGATTTAAGGAATTTTATAGGATTTTTTTTGAATTTCTTGAAGATCAAAAATTTGACTGGAAGAACAAAAAGACTTGCGGCGGATTTTTGTTCACTACTGGAGGAGTTGAACTAGGTTAAGGGAGGTAGTGGAGGTATTTATAGAGTTAGAGATTGGAATAATCCATTAGCATATTCCATTTTCATTATATCGCTATGTGTTCTTCTCGAAATAAATTTCTTATGATCACATATGAAACCCGAAAATTACGAAACTGGACATGCAGCTACAGTTTGACATTACGGTCCCAACGAAACTGGTTTTGTCGAATTCCGACTTCGTTTGCTCACACAGCGTATTTTTAAAGCTCTGTATGACCCATTTAAATATATAAATATATTTAAATCTAATTAAATTAAATATTTAAAAATAAATATTATCGTCTATATTCACAGTGGAATACCATACAGCTCTACTAGGATTTATAACTCGATATTTCAAATCCGGGTCAACCCGATATTCGATTTATATTGAAATTCCTTTTAAAAATGTAAATAATTCCTTTATAAATTATAAAGGAATTCCACAGCGACTTTTCTAAAATTTGATTTGGACATATCACACAATCTACACGATGAAATCCTGATTTTTCTCTTCCACTAGAAAGATATACTCCACCAGCTCCTAACGTTTCTTGTTTCACAGAAATCCGATTTAAAAAGACTTATGTATATTCGTTTGAAGTTCGAATTGCCAATTTACGAACTACAGCGCCATTTCGAGCTCGGTTTTAATTATAGTATAATTATACGTTCAAACTGTCGTCGAAATAATATATTCGTTATTCTAATTCAATTCTAAACTGAATTAAATATCACCGATGATCCAGTTCACACCATATCGCCATTTCAGCCAATTCTGATTATTTGAGAATTAAATATATTATTTTAATTTATTATTTTAATTAAATATTCATCATTATTTAATTCCACGACCATTAAATTCACTATACCACCATTTATATAATTAAATAAATTAATTATAATACCTCTGCCAATGCGGGTCATTACAATCTTCCCCACTTAAAATAATTTCGTCCTCGAAATTGCTAAAAGGTAGAGGACGACCCTATCGACTGGTTAGAACATATTTGTTCACTTCTTAACTTCTGTTTCAACTGAACCAATTTAATTTCAATTAAATTATTAATTAATTCTTATCAACGAAACTTTTCAAAAATCCTGAAAATTTTCTAACGCCTTACCTCTTCGAAAAATTTCGCCAGCACCTCCTTTATACTGGTCAATCAGTCAAACTCCTACTTGCCTCTCTGGGCCATCTCCATCCCTAAATAAAATCAAACAACCAAGCGGCTTGCCAGTTTGGCTCATAAATCTTATAGCCAATAGAAATATAAACTTGTACCTTTTGTCGGCATATCAACTCTATCACTTCCATATGCTATCCACTCAGCATATACTAATGTTATCCCAATCAAATTTCTGAAATCACTTTTATCTCCAACACAACCATTCGCTTATATCCGAGCCAAATATCATTTCAATTCGAGTTTCTTCTCGATTCCCAACCCTTAACTTGATTATCACATTACCCTTCAAATTTGAATCTCACAATCCAATTTGTCTTGATATCATTCTAATTCAATCTCAGTTACTTAATTCAATTTTGCTTTCACAAATTTCTGTTAAACTTGTTTTTAATTCCAACAGTCTTTCCCTGGGAGTTTTTAAACAGTTTACTCTTTTCAAAAATCAAATTTTCCTTTTGAACATGTCGCTGAGCCCTTAATTAATATTCCATTAGTTAAATCACTTCTCCATTTCTTTATCAATATTTGTTAACCAAATATTTTCAATAACCATATTGGCCTTTTATGTTATTTGGAAAACATTTCCGAATATCGCCTTCCTTTATTTTCTAAACTTTAGAAAATATATGCTATTTATAATTGGAAAATATTCCAATTACTTATATCTTTTCCGATCTCGTTTATTTCTATACTTAGGAAATATTCTTTATTATATTTCCAAGCTTACACTTATTTGGGTTAAAACAGATGTTGTGTAAAACATCGTTACACAACCCAAATACTATATTCAACTAACCCTTATTCAACATTGATCTTCGAGCCTGAAATCTTACTATTTATTTGTTAATAATGAAATCAATCTAGTTGGGGTATAACTACCTCTCAGACCTTGACTGAATAACATTTATAACGTCAAAACAGATATGACTACTTATTCGAATAATCAATACCATACAACTACTTATTCACTTTTAAACACGTATAAGCTTCCTCTTTCTATTCTTACTAGATTTTATTCTTAGTCTTCCTTTTTGATTTTACTATTCTATTTCTAAGTTCGTTTCCTTATCGACTTCTATATATATATCGATACGTTGATTTCTAATTATCAAATTATCTTAAAAATATTCTAATTCCTTAAATTCCCGGAAAAATTGGCCAAAACCTCCTTTGTACTAGGAGCATCAGGATATTTCAAATGGCCTCCCATGGCCCTCACCAATCCAAAAGAAAAAGAAAAAGCCAAGCGGCAAGCCGATACGGCGCATAAATTCTCATATATGAATTAAATACATACCTTTTCGTCTAGCATTCTATTTATATATCTTCATACATTATCCATACCTATCTCATGTATATTTATACCTGCCCAATCTATTTTAACTATACCTGATTGTTTTAACTCAATTCGTTAATTAATTTGTTAAATAACTCTATAGTTTATTTCACTTTTATATTTGAACATGACATGTTCAAATATATTTTAACTTACTTATTAACTAATTTGAATCCAAATTTCAAATTTAAGTTCTATATTCGATTTCGAATATCCATTTACAAATCCAATTCACCTTTCAAAGTTCAACTTCAAATTAAAAACTTGATTAACTAATTCCTCTTTGACTTAGTTAATTCTATTCAATTTCTATTCAAATTCTATATATTCAAATTCTATAGTTTAAATTCCATTTGAATTCTATATTCAAATTCTATATATTTAAATCCTATATTTTAATTCCATTTGAATTCTATATTCATATTCCATTTGAATTTCTATATTCAAATTCCATTTCACTTTCGATATTCAAATCCTATATTTGAATTCCTTTATATTTTCTATATACAAATTCTATATTTGAACTCCATTTGAATTTCTATATTAAAATTCTATTTGAATTTCTATATTCAAATTCTATTTCAATTCCATTGAATTTCATATATTCAAACTCCCTTTGAATTTCGATATTCAAATCATATTATTACTCTATATGAATTCTATTTTATAAATCTCATTTTGAAATTCAACACAACTTGTCTTTCCCAAAACAAATTCAAAACAGTGTCTCTGGTAGTAATTCGTCACTTACAACTCGAAAATGAATACTGATGATGCAGCTGTCATCATCAGAATCTATTTTCCAGCGATCGAAGTGAGTTCAATACTATAAAACCATTTCTTAACATTTCCACTTTGAAATTCATTTCAAAATATAATTCACACGGCTTGTAAAACAATTTAAAATCTCCCAGGATCTTAAATTTTCCTTACTTTTAATCCTAATCCATTTACAAACACTTATCCAATTCTCCAGAGTTTTAATTCAATTTCTAGTTTAAATTCCAGATTTCAACTCATCTGATTTCACGTATTTCACTTAAATGAATTCTGATTGGTTATTTACATAACCATTTAATTTATAATCTTACTCGATTATAATAACAACCAATATATCCATTATATTATACTTTTGATATATATATATATATATATATATATATATATATATATATATATCTTCTCTATATCCAAACATATCTTGGGTAAAATTATTTTAATTTACCCTCTTTTCAAAACATATCGTGTCGACCCATCGTATTCGAGAGTTTATAAACTCCTACCGATACAGTGGATCAAACTGATCGACCAGAACCCATAATAAACTCAATCAATAAATCACCACAATATAAAACAAATTTTTATATCAATTACAAATACGTTCACTCATATATTTACACTCAAACTTAATCTAGGGTATTACTAACCCTATCTCTACCGAGTCACGCCACAGAGCCAAGGTATTAACTAAACCTTTGCTCTGATACCAACTATAATGACCCGGGGGCAGTCGGCTAACCTCCCACCGTGGCTTACAGAGATACCTCAGAACTGCTTTTACGGCCAGCCTCTCGACTCGACCAACCCACATTGTCAGGAGATGTAGGGGTAAGAGTCTCCCGTTCGCCACCAAACGCGAAGCGAGAACCCCCTATCATCCGTACCAATTAAGCAACCAGCTCTGATACCAACTGTAATGACCCGAAAATCCGGTCCAATTTGAGCTGACCAAAAACACAAGTCCAACCCCAAATTAAACTGAAAATCAGGAAATTAATAGAAAGAAAACAGAGGGTGAGGATAGATAAGATAGATACTTAGAATAGAAGAAGAAGAAGAACACAATATCAGAGTAATACGAATCTCACAACGGAACGAATAAATATATTTCATAACATAACTTTGAAATACAAATTTGTACTTGAATATACATATCATTATCAAAGTACAACACTTAAAACACAGAGGAAATAAACTATAGCTATATGATCCTGAAGCCTCCTGCTCCAGCTCTTCGAATGTATCTGTAAAATCCCGACTACTTGACTGCCCGTACAAATTTAGGCACCCAAGAGTTTAGGGAAACAAACAAATAAACTCCGGGTCAGTTATGGGACTGGTGTGAGTAAAACAGTTTAAAACAGTTCAAGCAGGTAATCGATATCTCATTAGACCACGCCGTATAACGGAACGGGTTTTTCCCTTATGAGAATCCAAAATATCTTCATATCAAAAACCCTTTTGATATTATAATAATGTCTATCAACACAATATAATAATCATCTTGCAGAAACGCTTTCATCTCACGTTCTACATATATGGTATACAATCAAAAACCGCAAGCACGTATTGGGTAATGGATTTCCAACTATGACAAGGTATGGAACCACCTTTCTCTAGTGTACCTCTAGAAAGTAATACACTGTGTTCAACAAGAACATCTTGCAACCCGGCCACACATGACCGACCACTCATTTCGCTTGAGTGTATCGAATGTATATCACCAACGGTTGGGATCAGCAACCGTTTCCCGAATGGGACAGCATCAACGATAGATTTTTAGAAGTAAATGAAACTCTTGATCAGGTGATTATACACCCTACTTCGGTGCGACCGACTTAGCCATGCTGCCTACCCGATTTCTGTCATTTACCGGATGTGAGGCTAGAAGCTACGCTTTATCATCACACCAGATTCACTTTGACTGCCACATCGTCAAATCCATCAAATCACCGATTGATGTCCTCAACCATACATTATGTGTTAGATAAAAGAAGTTTCCTTCTCCGCTTCCACTCTTGGTATGGTTGGAGAAATCTATACGTGATCGTCTGGAAATACTCTGTCAGACATCCGTCCATACAAGTCATCCAGGAACAGGATGAACCGAAGGCACTATTCTTTAAAAGGATAGCCCTTGCATAACTCCGTCTTCAATTTCCTTTGGCATATATGATTTGCAACGCTTATGCCAATACAGAGTGGTTCTTTGGATAATAATCCAACCGGTCTCTCCATATTAACAACGTTAAAATGGTCAAAACTTCGATAGTCTGTGATTTATCTATCGAATAAAAACAAGTGTGCAAACAACGATATTATTTCCAAAATGGAAATTTATATCGATCAAACATCATTCAACATTTATCTCTTTATTTCATTAATTTACTTATCTCATGTTTCCCTATATTCAATATTTCTTATTTTCTAAATTTGGAAAATATACGTCATTAACAATGGAAAACATTTCCATTTCTTGTTTTCTTTATTAGAAATCATTTCTGGTTTCTTATTTGGAAAACATTTCCAAAGCTTCTTTATTGGACTTAGACAGATGTTTAAACAACCCATCGCGATGCCAACTCAAACCATTTCATTTAATTACTAAATTCACTTAACCGTCCTTTACTATTGAACCTTATTCATTCCTTAGTTAGAAATGAAGTCAATCAAGTTGGGGTAATACTACCTCTCAGACCTTAACTGAACAACGTTTCTAACCTTGAAATAGACAAAGTTCACACTTCTAATTCTCTAACAAACTTCCTTACGTAACTCTCTTCAAATCTTTTCTATTCGATAATTCTTTCCTTCGATAAGGTATATTCGATAACTCTATTCAATTTATTCTATTCACTTAACTCCTTTGATTTAACTCTAACTCTATTCACTTAACTCCTATCGAATAAACTATATTCGATAACTCTTTTAATTCTATTTGAATATACTATATATTCGATTAACTCGTTTTACTATTCGAATAAACTATATATTCGATTAACTCCCTTTTTCTATTTGAATAAACTATATTCGATTAGCTCATTTGCTTTAACTCTAATCGATTAAACTAACATCGATTAACTCCTTTCGATTAAACTAATATCGATTAACTCCTTTTGACTAAACTAACATCGATTAACTCCTTTTGATTAAACTAACATCGATTAACTCCTTTTGATTAAACAAACATCGATTAACTCCTTTTGATTAAACAAACATCGATTAACTCCTTTTGATTAAACTAACATCGATTAACTCCTTTTGACTAAACTAACATCGATTAACTCCTTTTAACTCGTTTAAACTATTCATTTATAAAGATTTACTTTTAGTAACGGTTCTTCACTTTACAAATGATTTCCGTCTTATAACAGTTTCCATTTTATAACATTTATTCATTTTCTAAATATCTCCTATTTATAAATATTCCAATTTATAAATATTTCTTATTTAAAAATGTTTCATTTATAAATATTTTATTTTCAAATATCACTTTGAAAATATTCCCTTATCAACATTTCGGTATGTTATGGTATTCAACATATCAAATCACGATGATCAGTATCGTCCAAACACATATAATCGACAACAGATTATATATCACATCATATATCACAATATATGAAAACAATAAAATAACTGTTGAGGAATCCAGTCAGATTCCTCCAACCTGTTTCCCTGCATCACAGATGTTAAACAATATAGATAACATCACTTTCAGTTCCATATGATATATTCTGTTAAATAGAATCAATATAGAAATTCAACTAACCGTCTAGAAGTTCAATCAAACAGTCAACATACAGTCAATCAACCAATATCTAACAGTTCTAAAAATACAACATGAAATTATAAACTGTTCATAATTAGTGAGATTTACTCACATTTGCAGTTCATCGTTAAAGAACGATAAACTGTTATTTGATTTGAATCAAACAATTTATTCCACCATAAATTCAAACGAGCTCCACTCCACTCCCAGTCAGTACCATTGGGTAGTGTCCGTCCATACGATCCTGTCGGATCTTGTTTCGCTGAGTTTCGATCACGTTTGAATAAGTTATGTATTTTCGAAGTTCATATATAATTTAAACTAAAATTTTACTAAACAAATTGCTTCGGGCCTTACCACCAATCCGGCCCAACTCCATAAATTTAAAACCCGTCCATTTCATTTAGCTTCTTCGACGATTCCTTGGTCGAGCTCCAGCTCCAGCCACGACATTTCCCTTCTTTCCATCGTAAACCGCTCCTCCTTCTCTCACCTAAAAATCACCCAAAAATCATCACAATACTCGTAATCTCAATCTCCTCCTCACCATACCCTTTGGACCGAACTCGCACCACCCGTATCCGCGTCTCCAGGTCCTTGACACGACCAATTTCAGTTCATGGGTCGACAAAGATTTCAACAGAAATCCACCAAAACATCACAAAAGGTGCGAAATTTCTTCACAATCCCAAATCCAACAATCGAAACTCGAATCAAACCTTAAATTTCTGTCTCGACCGAACCCTAGCTTTGCTATTCCGAAGTTGACATCCCAGATACTGGTGCGCATGTGAAGACCCGCAACTTCCCCGTAAAGGAAAGCGTCGGATAGTTCGAGAACAAGCCACAACAGAACGCATCGAGAAGAACATTTCATTGTATATAACAACAATGCATCAGATTACAAGAATATACAGAGTATAAATGAATATTACACAGAAATATCAGAGATTTAAATTACATTTAAATACATAGCAGCGGAAAATAATACAATATACAACTAGAAGTAGATATACGGATACAAAGCTTTCCGGATATCGTTCCAGCTGTAAACCAGGATCCTGTGAATATAAATCTGCAAAACCAAAACTACTAGCTGCCCGTGTCGAAAATAAGGGCACCCAGAGTTTAGGTTAAAACAATAAACTCCAGGTCAGTCATGTGACTGGTGTGAGAACTAAAACAGTTATTATTCTTTATTTTAAAAGTTAGGTAAATCAAGGGACCACGCCGTATAACACGGAACGGGTTTCCTCCCAAGAATACCAGTGCATAAAACAAACAGCGCAATGCTAAATAAAGAAAAATGAAGCTGTTATAAGACCCAGGTCCTATCACACAATGCAAACGCAAGCCGGGGGATAGGGTTTTCCCTTATAACAGCCAAAGAATGCTGGATACGTTTAAAACAAATCATTTGATACTATTATAAGTGCATAGTGTATAAAACAACTTCAAATCATAAGTATCAATCATAGGCGGCATGGGTACCATATATCATGTCGCCATATATAGGTTTACAAATAAAACCGCAAAGTCACGTATTTGGAAATTGGATTTCCTTCTATGAACCGAGGCAAAAGATAGTCCTCAACCGATTCGAGACTGCCTAGCCCGAGTCTCAGGATCAGAACGCATCGACCCTTGGAGCGACAGGGCCGGTCCACACGGAGTGGATTAAAAATGCCTGAGCACTACGTTTCGCCGCCCTTTGGGGCGTAAGCGAGCCAACTAAATGACTCCATCGGTTCGAGAACGACCGATCAATCCGAGGCGCCTCGCAACAGCAACAACCACATAAGTCAAACTCGTCAGGGCGTGTAAAACCACTGACGCCACTTCTAGCTAGGAGGAAACGCAGGCCCTCCCTGAGGTCCGTCTCCCGTTTTTGGTTCATACCTGGTGTGAAACACGCGAGGTAAACGTTACACAAAGCTACGCCACAAAGGCCGTGCTTTGATCATCAACCACAAGACTTTGCTTTTCAACAGAAGCCTTGATCATTTGCATCTTAGCATGCCACATAGGCAAACCATCCTATGCAACCGATATCAGTCACACAGAATGAAATCCGATGTCAGACACACAGTCCATTTACAAGTCCGTTCTGGGTCTGAACGAAACCGGAGGCACCTAGTACCTCGCATATCCATCGATCTCCAAGTACGTCTGGACGATCACCAACTGTTTCCATCTTCTTGGGTGTACAGCCCAATCAAGATCATCAGTTATCACCCAAACGACGTGAAGACCTCCGGTCTTCGACCATCGTCTTCATCTTCGACTTATCGTCGTATCGATTATTCAGAATGGGATAAACCCGGACTTCCCGAATAACTCGCGTATATTTTATAAAAGTGTTACACAAACACAACATACGCCTCATTCCAATTCATTAGTCACTAACCGTAAATTAATCAAGAGAATAATTCCCCAAATATTAACCCCGAAGGCCGAAACCAACATCAGATCAATATCCAGAAAACCCTTCTGCTTGGCTAACCGACAGTTAGTTTCTAAATTTCACGTTCAAATCTAATTAAAGATTTAACTATCGCCTGGAGCAAAACTGGTGATACTCCATTCTCGATCTTTTCAATCTAATTAAAGATTCATTAAAACTCCACTTAGTTTTAATCTGTGACTGGGTTAAAGAATCAGTGTCATTTAAAACACGGTTCACGATAAACCCAAAGTCACATCCCATTAATTATCGGGTTAAAGAACAAGTGTTATCTAAAACACTGTTCACGATAAACCCAAAAATCAATATCCATTCAATTCCAATTAAATATTATTTAATTGGTACACGTCATTAAATCTAAATAAAAAGATTTAATCTTTTCTCAACTGGGTCCAAGAACAGTGTTAGTGAAGACACCATTCACGACAAACCCAAATCACATTCATTAATTATCGGGTTAAAGAACAAGTGTTATTTAAAACACTGTTCACGATAAACCCAAAAATCAATATCAATTCAATTCCAATTAAATATTATTTAATTGGTACACTTCATTAAATCTAAATAAAAAGATTTAATCATTTCTCAACTGGGTTCAAGAACAGTGTTAGTGAAGACACCATTCACGACAAACCCAAATCACATTCATTAATTATCGGGTTAAAGAACAAGTGTTATTTAAAACACTGTTCACGATAAACCCAAAAATCAATTCCCAATTCAATTCCAATTAAATATCATTTTTAATTGGTACACTTCATTAAATCTAAATAAAAAGATTTAATCATTTCTCAACTGGGTTCAAGAACAGTGTTAGTGAAGACACCATTCACGACAAACCCAAATCACATTCGATATTCAATACAAGGCTCTGAATAGAAAATATATCGGCTTATATTCAATATCAAATTCTACGACTAACAAATGTCGTATTGGAAATAACGATATAAATATATATATCTCTCAAATTTCCATAACAACACCTGTATAATCACGAATTCCAACATCGAAATATTCCGAAGACAATTTCGATTCAAATCCACTCCAATGCAATCATTGGAAATTTTGGTTATTTTCAAAACCCTTTTCAAATTCAATTTATTTATTTAAAAATAAATAGAATTATAATTCTAGTTCAAAACTAGTTCATTTCGATAAAAATCTATTTTTATCTTTTCAAATAGGGAGTTTTTCATCCCAAATCTTCACAAATCATTTCTTATGATTTTACACAAATTATTGCTATTTTTAATAATTTTATCAAGGCCCGTACAGTCGATTTCCATCAACGGCCATCGAACTGCACTTACAGCGACCTTTTTCGAATTTGATTTGGACATAATTCCAAATCCAACCGTTAGATTTCAAATTTCTAATATTCGTTAGAAAGCTCTTTTCGATACGAACCCAACGGTTCCGGTTTAGGGAGAATCCGACGGTCGGATCTCCCGTAATGTCCGTTTGAAATAAATGGTCGAAATTCGCGAACTGCCGCGGCGCGGCGCGTTCTATTCAGGCCATTATATTATATATATAATATATATAATATATACTTCGTCGATTTCTATTTAAAACGAATTATATAAATAGTTTTGAATTCGTTTCAAAAACTTTTTCAACTTCCTTTTCAATTCAAATCACAATTGAATTCTTCTTTATAAATTCGTTTTGAATATTCATTTCTATTCAATTCAAATTTCAATTCAATTTGAATTCATATTCAATTCAATTCATTTCGAAATCGTTTTCAATTCAATTCATTTCGAAATCGTTTTCAATTCACTTTGAATTCGTTTCAATTCAATTCATTTCGAAATCGTTTTCAATTCACTTTGAATTCGTTTCAATTCAATTCATTTCGAAATCGTTTTCAATTCACTTTTCAATTCAATTCGAAATCGTTTTCAATTCAATTTATTTCGAAATCGTTTTCAATTCAGTTCATTTCGAAATCGTTTTCAATTCACTTTTCAATTCAATTCGAAATCGTTTTCAATTCAATTTATTTCGAAATCGTTTTCAATTCAGTTCATTTCGAAATCGTTTTCAATTCAACTCATTTCGAAATCGTTTTCAATTCAATTTATTTCGAAATCGTTTTAAAATCGATATAAATATCGTTCACGTCAAAATGGCGTCAATCTAATCAACACGGCTTCATATATTGATATTTTCAAATATTCCATTTCGAATATTTCTATTTCAAATATTTCTATTTTAAAACTGGAATGAGGCCCAATCAATTACCATATAAAGTTAATTATATGGATTTTCATACAACACATGTATATAATAGCATGGAAAAATAATCAACCATCAACCAAAGTGCACTACACTGTATAAGCATCAAATAAAGATATCTAACGCTTACAACAGCATGTCAATCAATCGATCGACATATTTAATCAATCAGGATGAGTGAACTTCAAATTTCATCCTAACACCCGTGTGGGGTTTCAAACAATCAAACACATATTTTATTTGTGCTGTTGGGCGATGTGTAAAATTTATCGTCCCAATCAATATCAGTCAAATCAGTGTACATAAACAAACCGTCTGGTTTGTAAATGAATATTTTATTTTATTCACATTCACGTTAAAAACTATATTTTTAACGATAAAATATTTATTCCAACACATGAATTTTCTTTTCAGTTCATTTATTCAATAAATGACATTTTTATTTTTCTAACATATTTTAGAAAATTTCGGCGGCATAACGGCACGATACTAGAAACGGGACAAGGCCTAGCCTTATCCCCGGTCTAGTGAAGGCCCACGCCATTCACACATCAATCAAATCAATTCGTTATGTAAACCACAAAGTTTGGAGTAAGCGTCTAACCTAGCCTTACTCCTTCGCCTTATAACGGCGCACGTCTAATCCTAACCAATTTATCGATTCGATTTTTCACACCACAAATCACATTCAAACCAATATCGCAATCAATAACCAAACAGCCAAACAAACAAGTCCATGGTCTGTGGACGGGTGTCGGGTGCTACTAAGCACCGTCTGCATCCTAGTATAAATATATAACTAGAAAAGAAATAGAAAGGTGAGAAATTCTCACAGATAGCTATCCTAGCTCCACGGCACTTCTTTTGCAGAAGTCTTCGTCGACCTCGCCTTTTTGTCACCTTCGTTGCTGCTTTCACTACATACGTAAAAATCACATTTATTACTTCGCTATTCAATATATAAAAATCGAATTTTTACTTCGATGTTCAATATATAAAAATCGAATTTTTATTTCAAAGTTCAATATATAAAAATCGAATTTTTATTTCAAAGTTCAATATATAAAAATCGAATTTTTATTTCAAAGTTCAATATATAAAAATCGAATTTTTATTTCAAAGTTCAACATATAAAAATCGAGTTTTTATTTCAAAGTTCAACATATAAAAATCGAGTTTTTATTTCAAAGTTCAACATATAAAAATCGAGTTTTTATTTCAAAGTTCAATATATAAAAATCGAGTTTTTATTTCAAAGTTCAATATATAAAAATCGAATTTTTATTTCAAAGTTCAATATATAAAAATCGAATTTTTATTTCGCTACTATATAGATAAAAGTTATATTTTTATTACGCTATTTTCTATATAAAGATTTCGCCCTTTTAAAATTTAAAGATTTCACCTTTTTAAAATTAAAGTTTTCACCTTTATAAAAATCATCACTTTACTTCAACGTATATAAAATAAAAATCAGAATTTTTATTTTGCTACATATACAAAGATGATATTTTTATATTCTCTATCCTATAAAGATTATATTTTTAATACTTTAAAAATATAAAAATCATATTTTTAACATTTCTACATAGTAAAGATTATATTTTTAATACTTTAAAAATATAAAGATCATACCTTTAACTGAATAAAATCTTTTCTACTTTAAAAATCTCATCTTCTCTATTTTAAAAATCCGAACTTTCAAATTTAAAAATCCTAACTTTCCCGTTTTAAAATCCTAACTTTCCCGTTTTAAAATCCTAACTTTCCCGTTTTAAAATCCTAAATATAAAATCAGTTTTAAATTCTCTTTAAAAATCAGCGAATAAATGAAAATAAGTAAATAAATAAAAAACAAAACTTACAGGGGGTTCGTCGGCGGCTCGGAGGGGGCGGTGGTTGGTGGCGCTCGGCGTGGAGGAGGGCGTCGCGGTGGGTTCAGGCGGTTCGGGGTTCGAAGGTGGGTGGGTCTGCGTCGTGGGTTTGGGCTTCGCGGGTTCAGCGAGGAGGAGAAGGGGAGGTGGAGGAAGAGGGGGCCACGCCCTAGTGGTGGCGCGCCAGGGGGGGGGGTCGCGGCGGTGGTCGATGCCGCGCCTCCTTCCGTCGATCGCTTCAATTCTTTTTTTTTTTTTTTTTTTTTCATTTTGATTCAACTGAATTAATCGGGGGGGGGGGGGGGCCAGGGTATAGGGGGAGATAGAATTTTTTTTTTTTTTTATTAATTTAATTATTTAATTATTTTATTTTAATTCAAAAAGTCAACTTTTTCAAACGACCTCTAAACGAGGTCCACCGCCTGTCGTCCATAGCGTTTCACCCCCATTCCGAACACAATGGGATATGTATCGTAAGCTGATTTGATCGTTTCGATCAGTTTCCGTTAAATTTACATTTAAATCACTTTATTGAATTTTAAACGTACATTTCAAATTACCGGGGTCACATACTAACTAGAAAAATTCCAGAAAAATATTTTCTAGCTTCGTATTGACGATACGGTCCTAACAAAACTAGTTTCGTCGAATTCTGAGACCGTTAGAAAAATGGCCAATTTCCAGTCGATTAAAATCAACTGAAATTGGTCAAACGCGTTTTCCTTTGCCACGCTCACATATTGATTCGAAAAATTATGAACTTTGGAATCTAGCAATAACTTGACACTGCGGACCCAACAAAAGTGGTTTCGTCGAAATCCGAGGTCATTTGCAAAATGTCCATTTTTAAGGGCCTGAATTCCATAGCGACTATTCAGAATTTTCAACTGGACATATCTTTCGATTCTCGCTACTAAATTTTGATTATTCGGATTCGTTGGAAAGATATCATCAATTAGATTCCATTATTTTTGGTTTCACTAAAATCCGGATTGTTTTGCACCCGGTACATTCATTTGAAGTTTGAAATCATTTTATCGAACTACCGCGCCATTTTCAATTCTATTTATAATTATATATAAATATTTAATATTCTAACGACGACGTATATAATATATACGTTCGAATTATATTCAAAATAAATTTCTCGCCGATATTATTTAAAATAATTCATTTTAAATAATCAAAATTCGCTAAAATAGCCAAAATAAAAATTTCAAACTGGCTCGCATTTTACGGGTTGTTACAGCGCACCCTAGAAATTGGCTATAGGATGGAAGCTCATCTCAAAACAAGTCCAACCATAAATCGTTTGAGATTTAAGGAATTTTATAGGATTAGTTTTGAATTTTTTTTAAGATCAAAAATTTGACTGGAAGAACAAAAAGACTTGCGGCGGATTTTTGTTGACTACTGGAGGAGTTGAACTAGGTTAAGGGAGGTAGTGGAGGTATTTATAGAGTTAGAGATTGGAATATTCCATTAGCATATTCCATTTTTATTATATCGCTATGTGTTCTTCTCGAAATAAATTTCTTATGATCAAATATGAAACCCGAAAATTACGAAACTGGACATGCAGCTACAGTTCGACATTACGGTCCCAATGAAACTGGTTTTGTCGAATTCCGACTTCGTTTGCTCACAGAGCGTATTTTTAAAGCTCTGTATGACCCATTTAAATATATAAATATATTTAAATCTAATTAAATTAAATATTTAAAAATAAATATTTTCGTCTATATTCACAGTGGAATACCATACAGCTCTACTGGGATTTATAACTCGATATTTCAAATCCGGGTCAACCCGATATTCGATTTATATTGAAATTCCTTTTAAAAATATAGATAATTCCTTTATAAATTATAAAGGAATTCCACAGTGACTTTTCTAAAATTTGATTTGGACATATCACACAATCTACACGATGAAATCCTGATTTTTCTCTTCCACTAGAAAGATATACTCCACCAGCTCCTAACGTTTCTTGTTTCACCGAAATCCGATTTAAAACGACTTCTGTATATTCATTTGAAGTTCGAATCGCCAATTTATGAACTGCAGCGCCATTTCGAGCTGGGTTTTAATTATAATATAATTATACGTTCAAACTGTCATTCAAAAAATATATTCGTTATTCTAATTCAATTCTAAACTGAATTAAATATCACCGATGATCCAGTTCACACCATATCGCCATTTCAGCCAATTCTGATTATTTCAGAATTAAATATATTATTTTAATTTATTATTTTAATTTATTATTTTAATTAAATATTCATCATTATTTAATTCCACGACCATTAAATTCACTATACCACCATTTATATAATTAAATAAATTAATTATAATACCTCTGCCAATGCAGGTCATTACATCTTCCCCCTTCTTCTGACCTAGATGATTAACATCTCACTCCAATTGACTTTTGTATGCTCTGACCCCCTTTTATCCCGCTGATTTTTGACTTTCCCTGTTGGCTTCCAATTGCGCGGAATCGGTTCGTCAGAGGGTTTAATGCACAATTGCTAGCACTTCTTCCGATGTAAGCACCTTTTTACTACTTTTTTATGGTGGGTTTAGATTGGCTAGATTCCTTTTATCTCCATATTTTTCTTGGTTACGTTTGTCGATGGGGATTCATGGCTTAGGGTTGTCGATTGGGGTTGAAAAAAGGTATATTGGGAAATAATTAAATTACATAATTGTTTATGACATGGAAATTGAGTAATAATACATCATCTATTTCTTAATTCAGATAGGAAATGTGGATTGGCTGTAATTGGTCGTATAAAAGATCATTTAATTTTAGCCTTTTTTTTGGTGAAGTTTGTTGCATATTCATATTTGTTATGATTCTAACTAATATTCAACAAAATATTTGTAAACATTTTCCATAGAAGAGATCGATTTGGAGAATATTTGGATATGAGCCATATTCAATCAAGACACAGTAGCTTAGCTTCTTAATAATGGGACTGAGAAATGCACTGCTATGTCTCAATTGACATAACTCATCATGTCGTTCACCTTCTTGATCTTAAAATCAATAAGGTATTATAGTTCACTTAACTACAAATAGAAAGTGTTTTCATACAAATAAGGAATGAATAAAAAAATACGTAGAGTGCATTTGTTCTGTTTTTGAATTTTGATTTTCTTCGTACTCAACATGGATCATAAGACAAGATGTGAGTAGTAGATCAAATTTAAAACCTAAGTTATAACGATGATGGAGAAATGATTATATGTTATTGCATGCTTTTGTTATATGTGAAACATAGAAAGCAAAACAAATATATTTATACTTCGTATGTTATCTCCATTTTCTATATTGATTATCTTTCAAAAATACATGTATTATGCACTTTTGTTGTTTAGACAGATATCTAAAACTAAATCCGATTACCAAATGGGGCATTGATTATACAACCACGACATAAATGGTTGTAATTTTGTCTATCATTTTTTAGGGGTCACCTACTGATTATACCTTACATATATGTGACTCACGATGTTCACAAATTGTAAACATAATTTATATTGATGTTAGAGAAGTACCATTCATTATGGTGATTTAAAATATTTAACATGGCATATAATCCTAATAAACTATGCAGCAGATCTACATGGTCCAAATAGTTGGTTGCAAAAAATGTTTTACAACTCAGATCATCATACTACGGACTAAATATTAAACGAAGGTTTGAAACTAGATTCATAATTTGATCATTTCTTTCAGCGATTAATAGGTTAATATAAGATATATGGACATTTGATTTCTACCCTATTCTAACTTTATATTAGCTGTTATTTACAGGTTATGGTGAGAATCATTTACTATTTGTTGGAGACATATATCAAAAGCTCTTTCCGACAGCCGTCTACAGGTAGCACTCTCTTTTAGGATCCACTATTTCGGTTAGTATTTTATTTTTGCACTATGGATTACAAAAAATTAGTATTTTATTTTAGTACATTATGGATTAATATTTTATTTTTATTTTAGCAACTTTTATGCAAAAATCATTATTGGCGTGTTCTATTGCTTTGAAGCTTATATGAGCCACTTTAGATAAATAGCGCTGCCATTACCAAACCTATATTTTTTGAAGTTCTGCACTAAAAAGTTACTATAAACCACACAATTACTAGAGTACCTAGGAGAATTCCTTCATTTTTCCTATTTTTACATTTTGAAAAGACTGAATTTCTATTATAAGAGTAAAATCCTTTTCAACATTATATACTTTAAAATGTCAACAGTTACTGTTGTCGCATGGTGATCATGTTTTCAGATGCTCATGTATAGAGGATCTTTACTGATAATGGTTACGGTAGCGATTTAGCTAAGTATATGAAAAATTAATGTCAGTTCTTTTGTTACTTCAAAATTTCACAAACAAAATTAATTTGTTTTACATGATCGGGCACAAGAATTTCAGATTAATGATAAAATGCAAAAACTTAGCAAAATTTAAATAAAGAGAAGCCTGCCAAATCATAATCAACAGTTGATGTAGTTATGAAGAATTAATGGAGGCAATATTCAATTTCAATTTATTATTGTGTAACAAGCACATTTTTACTTTGAATATTTACAATTATATTTTGATTTCTAAAAAAATGTATAGTATTTATCCTCCTTTTTCAACAATAAACCAATATATTGCTATATGGATTTACAATTTCTGGGAAACACTAATTTAATTTCTATAGTACTGGGTAAATTCACATTTCAAAGCAGTATTCTGCAATTCCTTATTAGATTACACACCAACTATATTATTCAAACTTAATGGTTCCAAATTGAACTTTTACAATGTGTAGGCATTCATTTGGAAGCACCACATTGACATAACCATTTGGCTGCTATCTTCTGTATATAAGAAATCAAGTCACAATATGGGAATTAAATATATATGTCTCTTTGTGAAGTCTATTACTTCTTGAATTATAGTGAACATTTTTAGATGTAAGTTACTACTTTAAGCTTAGTCTCATAGACAATATCAAGCCTATTATTTTTATCGAACACTTTAATTTGTACAGTTTCGCTATATTTTATCTGCAACATGCAAAAGCAAGATAGGTGGTTTCAGTTATGTGCAAACAGAGGTGCGGTTAAATTTTATTTTATTTTTATTAGCCATTTGTTGATGCGTCAATAGGTAGATTTCCATTTCTTTTTAGGTCTGACTGTGAGTATTCTATTGCATGTTATAGATTAGGCTTAAGATGCAGGTTTTGGACTTTTGTACGCTTATGCTAAGTCATTTGGCTTCTCTTCACCTATAATTAATTATAATATTGCTGAGCCATTTGACTGTGAGTTTGATATTTCAGTTTTTACATTTTCTATAATTAAAAAGGGTCAAGGTATACAATGAACCACGTACAATTGGAATGAATAGCTGAATCACAAACGTAGGATTCAAGAAATCAATATGAATGGTAGTGATTTTAATCTATGCCTATGTTTATAAAAAAGAAAAGAAAAAATTGTAGAAATCCTAACTAAGTGTGCCTGAATATTGGCTTTGGAATATACTCGGTTAGCAGATGTGTAATGACCCGCATTGGCAGAGGTATTATAATTAATTTATTTAATTATATATATAGTGATATAGTGAATTAAATGGTCATAGAATTAAATAATGATGAATATTTAATTAAAATAATAAATTAAATAATATATTTAATTCTGAAATAATCAGAATTGGCTGAAATGGCGATATGGTGTGAATTGGATCATTTAAAATATATAGTTCAGTTTAGAATTGAATTAGAATAACGAATACATTCAATCGATGTCAGTTTGAACGTAGAATTATAATATAATTAAAATAGAGCTCGAAACGATGCGGCAGTTCGCTATTTGGCGATTTGATCTTCAACTGAATATACAGGGTTCGTTTTAAATCGGATTTCTATGAAACAAGAAACATGTGGAGCTGGTGGAGTATATCTTTCTAGTGGAAGAAAAATATCGGGATTTCGTCGTGTAGATGTTGATTCACGTCCAAATCAAATTTTAGAAAAGTCGCCGTGGAATTCTTTTGAAATTTATAAAGGAATTATTTATATTTTAAAAAGGAATTTCAATATAAATCGAATATCGGGTTGACCCAGAAGTGAATATCGAGTTAGAAATTCATATAGGAGTTTTCTGAACTGTATGTTATTCCACAGTGAATATAGACGATAATATTTATTTTTAAATATTAAATTTAATTATATTTAAATATATTTATATATTTAAATGGGTTATTCAGAGCTGTGAAAATAAGCCACTTTTGCAAACGTAGTCGGAATTCGACGAAACTAATTTTGTTGGATCCTCAAAGTCAAAAAGTTGTTAGACTTCCAGTTTCGTGATTTTTAGAGTCATGGTGTGGTCGTACGGATTTTTAGAGTGAGAAACAGTTAGTATTCTGACGGTTAAAAATACGCTGTGTGAGCATACGGAGTCGGAATTCGACGAAACCAGTTTCATTGGGTTCGTAATGTCGAACTGTAAGTGTATGCCAATTTCCGTGATTTTTGGGTGTCGTGTGTGATCACACAAATTTTAGAAGGCAAAAACGTATATAAAAGAAAATAAAACAAAAATATCTCACCCAATTTCCTATAAATACCCCCACTAACCTTTTCTAGACCTAATTCACTTAGAAGTCAACTAGATATTCCGCCGTTGTTTATTCTCTTCATAGCAAACATTCGTTCAAGAAGAAAATCAAATAAAAATCAAATAAACCCTCTTAAATCCTCAAGCTTTTATCTTTGAATTCCTGCACTCATGCTCTTCATTCTCGTATCGGTCTTGAAGCAATCGACAATGGTTCCGCTGTTCTAGTATGAGGCAGCGGAAGTTAGGGTTTGGATTCGAGGAGCATTGAGGCATTGATGTTAAAATTTGAGTATTGAGTGACGATCAATGGGGTAAGGCGCCTCGTTCGACCCAGTCTGGTGAAGATCTGACACCGTTGGTGTCGCAAGTCGCTGAGAGGACCACCAGGTTGCGAAGCACAGGGCGGATGTGAGTAGGTTGAAATGGAGATGGGTGGATCGAGAACGAGATGAGGAGAAACATGGTAGTGTCGGTTTTGATTCCCGTTGAAGAATGATGTGGTTTGGGGGGGGGGGTTCAAAATCACGGTAATGGGATGTAGGAGGAGCGATGGGGTATGTTATTTGGTGGAGAAGCATCAAAGCGGGTCTGGTAATTTAAGGGGTTGGTGATGGGCTTTGTTTGATAGGTAAGGCCCATTAGTTTTAAAAATCCAAGTCTTTTATCTAATTTAAATACATGTAAACTTCGAAATGGTATAACCCTATCATACAACATCGGTTTTTAGCGAAACAAGATCCGCCGGGATCGTATGGACGGTGGCTACGCACTGGAACTGACCGCGATTCAATTGGAGTCCGTTACAATTTATGGCGAAATAAATTGTCCAACTAAGTTAAATAACCAAACCGATTATTAAACAGTTAACGCGCCAATGTGAGTAAATCTCACTAACTCTGAACAGTTTATAATTTCATGTTGTATTTTTAGTACTATTAGATATTGGCTGATTGACTGTGTGTTGACTGTTTGATTGAACTGCTAGTCAGTTAGTTGAATTTCTATATACATTATGTTTAATAGAATATATCATATTGAAATGAAAGTGATGTTATATTATATCATTTAACATCTGTGGATGCAGGAAGACAGGTTGGAGGAATCCAACTGGATTCCTCAACATTTATGTTACTGTTTTTCATATATTGTGATATATGATGTGTTATATAATCTGTTATGGATTATGTGTGTTGGAATGATGTTGATCATTGTTATTCGATATTTTAAATATCATAAAAGACCCTGGGATGTAAAAAGAATTATTTCAATGTATATTGAAATAAAGGGATTTTATAAAATCAACAGATTTTATAAAAGGAAATATTTCGAAAGTAAATAAAAGGGAAAAATGTTTTTAAACGAATAGAGTTTTATAAAAGGGAAATCATTTGTAAAGTGAAGAACTGTTACTAAAAGTAAATCTTTATCAATGAATAGTTTAATCGAGTTAAAAGGAGTTAATCGATGTTAGTTTAATCGGAAGGAGTTAATCGATGTTAGTTAAATCAAAAGGAGTTAATCGATGTTAGTTTAATCGATTAGAGTTAAAGCAAATGAGTTAATCGAATATAGTTTATTTGAATAGAAAGTAAAATGAATTAATCGAATATAGTTTATTCGAATAGAAAGTAAAAGGAGTTAATCGAATATAGTTATTCGAATAGAAGCAAATGAGTTAATCGAATATAGTTTATTCGAAGAAAGTAAAAGGATTCATCGAATATAGTTTATTCGAAAGGAGTTAAATGAAATGAGCAAATCAATAGCGTTAGTCAAATAGAGTTAATCCAATAGTGTTAGTCCAATAGAGTTAATTGATAAGGGTTAATCGAATAGAGTTAATTGAAAAGAGTCAATCGAATATAGCTATTCGAAGAGGGTTAAGTAAGGAAGTTAGTAAAAGGGATATAAAGTGAACTTTGCCTATTTCAAAGTTAAAAATGTTGTTCAGTTAAGGTCTGAGAGGTAGTTCTACCCCAACTTGATTGGCTCCGTTTTTAACAAAGGAATAGTTAAGGTTCGGCAGTAAAGGAAATGGTTTGAGTTGGCATAGCGATGTTTGTTTAACATCTGTCTATGTCCAATGAAGAAGCTTTGGAAATGTTTTCCAAATAAGAAACCCGAAATGTTTTCTAATAAAAAAAACAAGAAATGGAAATGTTTTCCATTGTTAATAACGTATATTTTCCAAATTTAGAAATAAGAAATATTAAATATAGGGAAACAGAGATAAGTAAATTAATGAAATAAAGAGATAAATGTTGAATGATGTTTGATCGATATAAATTTCCATTTGGAAATAATATCGTTGTTTGCACACCTGTTTTTCTTCGATAGTTAAATCACAGACTATCGAAGTTTTGACCATTTTAACGTTGTTAATATGGAGAGACCGGTTGGATTATTATCCAAAGAACCAATTTGTATTGGCATAAGCGTTGCGTATCGTATATGCCAAAGATAATTGAAGACGGAATTATGCAAGGGCTATCATGTTTACAGAATAGTGCCTTCGGTTTATCCTGTTCCTGGATGACTTGTATGGACGGATGTCTGGCAGAGTATTTCCAGACGATCACGTATATTGATTTCTCCAACTGTACCAAGAGTGGAAGCGAAGAAGGAAACTTCTTTTAGCTAACACATAATGTATGGTTGAGGACGTCAATCGGTGATTTGATGGATTTGACGATGTGGCATTCAAAGTGAACCTGGTGTGATGATAAAGCATAGCTTCTAGCCTCACATCCGGTAAATGACAGAAATCGGGCAGGCAGCATGGCTAAGTCGGTCGCACCGAAGTAGGGTGTATAATCACCTGATCAAGAGTTTCATTTACTTCTAAAAATCTATCGTTGATGCTGTCCCATTTGGGAAACGGTTGCTGATCCCAACCGTTGGTGATATACATTCGATACACTCAAGCGAAATGAGTGGTCGGTCATGTGTGGCCATGTTGCAAGATGTTCTTGTTGAATCCAGTGTATTCCTCTCTAGAGGTACACTAGCGAAAGGTGGTTCCATACCTTGTCATAGTTGGAAATCCATTAACCAATACGTGCTTGCGGTTTTGATTGTATACTGTATATGTAGAACGTGAGATGAAAGCGTTTCTGCTAGATGATTATTATATTGTGTTGATAGACATTATTATAATATCAAAAGGTTTTGATATAAAGATATTGGATCCTCATAAGGGAAAAACCCGTTCCGTTATACGGCGTCGTCTTATGAGATATCATTTGCTTGTTCAAACTGTTTTAAACTGTTTTACTCATACCAGTCCCATGACTGACCAAGAGTTTATTTTCTTGTTTTCCCTAAACTCTTGGGTGCCTAAATTTGTACGGGCAGTCAAGTAGTCAGGATTTTACAGATACACTTGAAGAGCTGGAGCAGGAGGCTTCAGGATCATATAGCTATAGTTTATTTCCGCTGTGTTGTAAGTGCTGTACTTTGATAATGATATGTATATTCAAGTACAGATTTGTATTTCAAAGTTATGTTATGAAATATATTTATTTATTCCGCTGTGAGATTGGTGTTACTCTGATATTGTGTTCTTCTTCTTCTATTCTAAGTTTCTATCTTATCTTTCCTCACCCTCTAATTTCTTTCACTAGTAACTGGTATTTTTCGATGTTTCGTTAGTCGTCATTGAGTTTATGGCGATAACCAAAGTCGCCAAAATCCCGGGTCATTACAGTTGGTATCAGAGCTTAAGTTAAGTGATTTACCTTAGCTTTGTGGCGTGACTCGGTAGAGATAGGGTTAGTAATACCCTAGATTGAGTTGAGTGTATAATTACAAGTGAACGTATTTGTTATTGAAATAAAGTGGTTTTATATTGTGGAGATTCATTGGTTGAGTTGTTTATGAGTTCTGCTCGATCAGTTTGATCCACTGTATCGGTAGGAGTTACTAAACACTCGAATACGATGGGTCGACACGATATGTTTTGAAAAGAGGATAAATTAAAATAAGTTTACCTAAGGTATATCTTGATATAGAAAAGATATATATATCAAAATTATAATATAATAGATATATTGGTTGTGATTATAATCGAGTATGATTATAAATTAAATGGTTATGTAAATAACCAATCATAATTCATATAAGTGAAATACTGAAATCAGATGAGTTAAATCTGAAATTTAAACCAGAAATTTAATTAAAATTTTGGAAAATTGGATAAGTGTTTGTCAATGGATTTGGATTAAAAATAAGGAAAATTTAAGATCCTGGGAGATTTTAAATTGTTTTACAAGCAGTGTGAATTATATTTTGAAATGAATTTCAAAGTGGAAATGTTTAGAAATGGTTTTATAGTATTGAACTCACTTCGATCGCTGGAAAATAGATTCTGATGATGACAGCTGCATCATCAGTATTCATTTTCGAGTTGTAAGTGACGAATTACTACCAGGGATACTATTTTGAATTTGTTTTGGGAAAGCCAAGTTGTGTTGAATTTCAAAATGGAATTTAAAAAATAGAATTTGGATAATAGAATTTGAATTTTTAAATAGATTTGAAATATTAACTTGTTTAAAAGAAATAAAAACGAGAAGTTCCTTTATAAACAAAGTTTACAAATAGTTCTTTTATAAACGAAGTTTATAAAATGAAGTGAAAAGAATTATCATTGGATAATTCAGAAATAAAAATACAATTGTGAAATTGAAAGGGAAATCTATTTTCCAAAGGTAGAAATATTGATTTCAAAAGGAATTGAAATCGAGACTTATTTAAATGAATTTGAATAAAGGAAGTTCAAACATAGAATTTGAATAAAGAAAATTCAAAGGGGATTTAAATATATAAATTTAAAGGGAGTTTGAATATATGAAATTCAATGGAAGAGATATAGAATTTGAATAAAGAGAATTCAAATAGAAATTGAATAAAGAAATTCAAAGGGAGTTTGAATATATAAATTCAATGGAATTGATATAGAGTTTGAATATAGAAATTCAAAGGGAGTTTGAATATATGAAATTCAATGAAATTGAAATATAGTTTGAATATAGAAATTCAAATTGAATTTGAATATAGAATTCAAATGGAATTTAAACTATAGAATTTGAATATATAGAATTTGAATAGAATTTGAACAGAATTTGATTATAGGATTTGGATAATAGAAGTGATATAAAATTTGAATAGAAATTGAATAGAATTAACTAAGTCGAAGAGGAATTAGTTAATCAAGTTTTGAATTTGAAATTGAACTTTGAAAGGTGAATTGGATTTGTAAATGGATATTCGAAATCGAATATAGAACTTAAATTTGAAATTTGGATTCAAATTAGTTAATAAGAAAGTAAAAATATATTTGAACATGTCATGTTCAAATATAAAAGTGAAATAGACTAAAGAGTTAATTAACAAATTTACTAACGGACTGAATTAAAAACGACCGGGTATAGTTGAAATAAATTGGACATGTATAAATATACATGTGATAGGTATGGATAAGGTATGAAGGTATATAAATAGAATACTCGACGGAAAGGTATGTATTTAATTCATATATGAGATTTTATGTGCCGTATCGGCTAGCCGCTTGGCTTTTTCTTTTGGATTGGTGGGGGCCATGGAAGGCTATTTGAAATATCCCGATGCTCCTAGTACAAAGGAGGTTATGGCGAATTTTTCCGGGAATTTAAGGAGTTAGAATATTTTTAAGATAATTTGATAGTTAGAAATCAACGTATCGATATATATAGAAGTCGATAAGGAAACGAACTTAGAAATAGAATAGTAAAAATCAAAAAGGAAGACTAAGAATAAAATCTAGTAAGAATAGAAAGAGGAAGTGTATATGTGTTTAAAACTGAATAAGTAGTTGTATGGTATTGATTATTCGAGTAAGTAGTCATATATGTTTTAACGTTATAAATGTTATTCAGTTAAGGTTTGAGAGGTAGTTATACCCCAACTTGATTGATCTCATTATTAACAAATAAATAGTAAGATTTCAGGCTCGAAGATCAATGTTGAATAAGAGTTAGTTGAATATAGTATTTGGGTTGTCGTAACGATGTTTTACACAACATCCGTTTTAACCCAAATAAGTGTAAACTTGGAAATAGAATAATAGACATTTCCTAAGTATAGAAATAAACGAGATCGGAAAAGAGATAAGTAAATGGGAATATTTTCCAGTTATAAATAGCATATATTTACTCAAGTTTAGAAAATAAAGGAAGGCGATATTCAGAAATGTTTTCCAAATAACATAAAAGCCAATATGGCTATTGAAAATATTTGGTTAACAAATATTGATAAAGAAATAGAGAAGTGATTAAACTAATGGAATATTAATTAAGGGCTCAGTGACATGTTCAAAAGGAAAATTTGATTTTTTTTTAAAAGAGTAAACTGTTTAAAAACTCCCAGGGAAAGACTGTTTGAATTAAAAAAAAATTTACAGAAATTTGTGAAAGCAAAATTGAATTAAAGTAAAGCCAGTAAAGTGGTAACTGAGATTGAATTAGAATGATATCAAGACAAATTGGATTGTGAGATTCAAATTTGAAGTGGAATGTGATAATCAAGTTAAGAGTTGGGAATCGAGAAGAAACTCGAGTTAAAATTATATTTGGCTCGGATATAAGCGAATGGTTGTGTTGGAGATAAAAGTGATTTCAGAATTGTGATTGGGATAACTTTGGTATATGCTGAGTTGATAGCATATGAAAGTGATAGAGTTGATATGCCGACAAAAGGTACAAGTTTATATTTCTATTGGATATAAGATTTATGAGCCCAATTGGCAAGCCGCTTGGCTGTTTGATTTTCTTTTGGGTTGTAGATGGCCCAGAGAGGCAAGTGGAGTTTGACCGATTGACCAGTACAAAGGAGGTGCTGGCGAAATTTTTCGAAGAGTTAAGGCGTTAGCAAATTTTAAAGATTTTTGGAAATTTTCGTTGATCTGAATTAAATTAATTTTTAATTGAAATTAAATTGGTTCAGTTGAAACTGAAGTTAAGAAGTGAACAAATAGGTTCTAAACAGTCGATAGGGTCGTTCTATACCTTAGCAATTTCGAGGACGAAATTATTTTAAGTGGGGAAGATTGTAATGACCCGCATTGGCAGAGGTATTATAATTAATTTATTTAATTATATATATAGTGATATAGTGAATTAAATGGTCGTGGAATTAAATAACGATGAATATTTAATTAAAATAATAAATTAAATAATATATTTAATTCTGAAATAATCAGAATTGGCTGAAATGGCGATATGGTGTGAATTGGATTATTTAAAATATATAGTTCAGTTTAGAATTGAATTAGAATAACGAATATATTCAATCGACGTCAGTTTGAACGTAGAATTATAATATAATTAAAATAGAGCTCGAAACGACGCGACAGTTCGCTATTTGGCGATTTGAACTTCAACTGAATATACAGGGTTCGTTTTAAATTGGATTTCTATGTAACAAGAAACATGTGGAGCTGGTGGAGTATATCTTTCTAGTGGAAGAGAAATATCGGGATTTCGTCGTGTAGATTTTGATTCACGTCCAAATCAAATTTTAGAAAAGTCGTCGTGGAATTCCTTTGAAATTTATAAAGGAATTATTTATATTTTAAAAAGGAATTTCAATATAAATCGAATATCGGGTTGACCCAGAAGTGAATATCGAGTTAGAAATTCATATAGGAGTTTTCTGAACTGAATATAGACGATAATATTTATTTTTAAATATTAAATTTAATTATATTTATATATTTAAATGGGTTATTCAGAGCTGTGAAAATAAGCCACTTTTGCAAACGTAGTCGGAATTCGATGAAACTAATTTTGTTGGATCCGCAATGTCAAATAGTTGTTAGATTTCTAGTTTCGTGATTTTTTGAGTCACGGTGTGGTCGTACGGATTTTTACAGTGAGAAACAGTTAGTATTCTGACGGCTAAAAATACACTGTGTGAGCATATGGAGTCGGAATTCGACGAAACCAGTTTCGTTGGGTTCGTAATGTCGAACTGTAAGTGTATGCCAATACTCGTGATTTTTGGGTATCGTGTGTGATCACACGAATTTTAGAAGGCAAAAACATATATAAAAGAAAATAAAACAAAAATATCTCATCAAAAAATATCTCACCCAATTTCCTATAAATACCACCACTAACCTTTTCAAAACCTAATTCACTTAGAAGTCAACTAGATATTCCGCCGTTGTTTATTCTCTTCACAGCAAACATTCATTCAAGAAGAAAGTCAAATAAAAATCAAATAAACCCTCTTAAATCCTCAAGCTTATATCTTTGAATTCTTGAACTCATGCTCTTCATTCTCGTATCGGTCTTGAAGCACTCGACAGTGGTTCCGCGGTTCCAGTATGAGGCAGTGGAAGTTAGGGTTTGGATTCGAGGAGCATTAAGGCATTGATGTTAAAATTCGAGTATTGAGTGACGATCAGTGGGGTAAGGCGCATCGTTCGGCCCAGTCTGGTGAAGATCCGACACCGTTGGTGTCGCAAGTCACTGAGAGGACCACCAGGTCGCGAAGCACAGGGCGGATGCGAGCAGGTTGAAATGGATATGGGTGGATCGAGAACGAGATGAGGAGAAACATGGTCGTGTCGGTTTTGATTCCCGTTGAAGAATGATGTGGTTAGGGGGGGTTCAAAATCACGGTAATGGGATGTAGGAGGAGCGATGGGGTATGTTATTTGGCGGAGAGGCATCAAAGCAGGTCTGGTAATTTAAGGGGTTGGCGATGGGCTTTGTTTGATAGGTAAGGCCCATTAGTTTTAAAAATCCAAGTCTTTTATCTAATTTAAATACATGTAAACTTCGAAATGGTATAACCCTATCATACAACAACGGTTTTCAGCGAAACAAGATCCGCCGGGATCGTATAAACGGTGGCTACGCACTGGAACTGACCGCGAGTCAATTGAAGTCCGTTACAATTTATGGCGAAATAAATTGTCCAACTAAGTTAAATAATGCAAACCGATTATTAAACGGTTAACCCGCCAATGTGAGTAAATCTCACTAACTCTGAACAGTTTATAATTTCATGTTGTATTTTTAGAACTGATAGATATTGGCTGATTGACTGTGTGTTGACTGTTTGATTGAACTGCTAGTCAGTTAGTTGAATTTCTATATTGATTATGTTTAACGGAATATATCATATTGAAATGAAAGTGATGTTATATTATACCGTTTAACATCTGTGGATGCTGGAAGACAGGTTGGAGGAATCCAACTGGATTCCTCAACATTTATTTTACTGTTTTTCATATATTGTGATATATGATGTGTTATTTAATCTGTTATGGATTATGTGTGTTGGAATGATGTTGATCATTGTTATTCAATATTTTAAATATCTTAAAAGACCCTGGGATGTAAAAAGAATTATTTCAATGTATATTGAAATAAAGGGATTTTATAAAATCAACAGATTTTATAAAGGGTAATATTTCGAAAGTAAATAAAAGGGAAAAATGTTTTTAAACGAATAGAGTTTTATAAAAGGGAAATCATTTGTAAAGTGAAGAACTGTTACTAAAAGTAAATCTTTATCAATGAATAGTTTAATCGAGTTAAAAGGACTTAATCGATGTTAGTTTAATCAGAAGGAGTTAATCGATGTTAGTTAAATCAAAAGGAGTTAATCGATGTTAGTTTAATCGATTAAAGTTACAGCAAACGAGTTAATCGAATATAGTTTATTCGAATAGAACGTAAAATTAGTTAATCGAATATAGTTTATTCAAATAGAAAGTAAAAGGAGTTAATCGAATATAGTTATTCGAATAGAAGCAAATGAGTTAATCGAATATAGTTTATTCGAAGAAAGTAAAAGGAGTTATCGAATATAGTTTATTCGAAAGGAGTCAAGTGAAATGAGTAAATCAATAGCGTTAGTCAAATAGAGTTAATCCAATAGTGTTAGTCCAATAGAGTTAATTGATAAGGGTTAATCGAATAGAGTTAAGTGAAAAGAGTCAATCGAATATAGCTATTCGAAGAGGGCTAAGTAAGGAAGTTAGTAAAAGGGATATAAAGTGAACTTTGCCTATTTCAAAGTTAGAAATGTTGTTCAGTTATGGTCTGAGAGGTAGTTCTACCCCAACTTGATTGGCTTCGTTTTTTAACTAAGGAATTGTTAAGGTTCGGCAGTAAAGGAAATGGTTTGAGTTGGTATAGCGATGTTTGTTTAACATCTGTCTAAGTCCAATGAAGAAGCTTTGGAAATGTTTTCCAAATAAGAAACCCGAAATGTTTTCTAATAAAGAAAACAAGAAATGGAAATGTTTTCCATTGTTAATAACGTATATTTTCCAAATTTAGAAATAAGAAATATTAAATATAGGGAAACGGAGATAAGTAAATTAATGAAATAAAGAGATAAATGTTGAATGATGTTTGATCGATATAAATTTCCATTTGGAAATAATATTGTTGTTTGCACACCTGTTTTTCTTCGATAGTTAGATCACAGACTATCGAAGTTTTGACCATTTTAACGTTGTTAACATGGAGAGACCGGTTGGATTATTATCCAAAGAACCACTCTGTATTGGCATAAGCGTTGCGTATCATAAATGCCAAAGATAATTGAAGACAGAATTATGCAAGGGCTATCCTGTTTACAGAATAGTGCCTTCGGTTCATCTTGTTCCTGGATGACTTGTATGGACGGATGTCTGACAGAGTATTTCCAGACGATCACGTATATTGATTTCTCCAACCGTACCAAGAGTGGAAGCGGAGAAGGAAACTTCTTTTAGCTAACACATATTGTATGGTTGAGGACGTCAATCGGTGATTTGTTGGATTTGACGAAGTGGCATTCAATGTGAATCTGGTGTGATGATAAAGCGTAGCTTCTAGCCTCACATCCGGTAAATGACAGAAATCGGGCAGGCAACATGGCTAAGTCGGTCGCACCGAAGTAGGGTGTATAATCACCTGATCTAGAGTTTCATTCATTTCTAAAAATCTATTGTTGATGTTGTCCCATTCGGGAAACGGTTGCTGTTCCCAACCGTTGGTGATATACATTCGATACACTCAAGCGAAATGAGTGGTCGGTCATGTGTGGCTGGGTTGCAAGATGTTCTTGTTGAATCCAGTGTATTCCTCTCTAGAGGTACACTAGCGAAAGGTGGTTCCATACCTTGTCATAGTTGGAAATCCATTACCCAAGGCTTGCGGTTTTGATTGTATACTATATATGTAGAACGTGAGATGAAAGCGTTTCTGCTAGATGATTATTATATTGTGTTGATAGACATTATTATAATATCAAAAGGTTTTGATATAAAGATATTGGATTCTCATAAGGGAAAAACCCATTCCGTTATACAACGTGGTCTTATGAGATATCGTTTACTTGTTCAAACTGTTTTAAACTGTTTTACTCATACCAGTCCCATGACTGACCCGGAGTTTATTTTGTTGTTTTCCCTAAACTCTTGGGTGCCTAAATTTGTACGGGCAGTAAAGTAGTCAGGATTTTACAGATACACTTGAAGAGCTGGAGCAGGAGGCTTCAGGATCATATAGCTATAGTTTATTTCCGCTGTGTTGTAAGTGTTGTACTTTGATAATGATATGTATATTCAAGTACAAATTTGTATTTCAAAGTTATGTTATGAAATATATTTATTCGTTCCGCTGTGAGATTCGTGTTACTCTGATATTGTGTTCTTCTTCTTCTTCTATTCTAAGTTTCTATCTTATCTTTCCTCACCCTCTAATTTCTTTCACTAATGACTGGTATTTTTCGATGTTTGGTTAGTCGTCATTGAGTTTATGGCGATAACCAAAGTCGCCAAAATCCCGGGTCATTACAAGATGAGTTTAATAAAATAATGAGTTAGTAAGATCAATATCGTTACCAAACATGGTTCGAGCATTTCATATGAAAAAATAACATTTGTTGCTATTTTGATTTTAACTATAAATTACTTGTGTGCTTACTGTTTTGATATTATTGTTCAAACAATTGTGATTATTCAGATTTGTCAATTTACTGAACTTATTGTTTTTAGGAGGACAAAGATTATTGATATAATTTTTTTTCTTAATATGTTTGTATTTTCCATTATCTCACGACTGTTTCTCAATAAAAGAATTTTTCAAATGATCCTTTTATGTCTAAACAACTTTATATACCTTTGGCTTATTTATTAGAGTAACATTGTTAAGCCTTACCAAGAAATTTTTATAGTCAGATTAAGCAAAAATTTAGTGTACTGTTTTATGATACTGTTGAAAGATATTTTTTTGTCCAAACAGGTATCAAAAATGCTTATAAAAATAATAATTTGTTCTCATTTCTCAAATAGCTGGGAATGAAAAGTCAATGGTAGCTGTACTTAGCAGGGTTGTTATTATATCAACTTCAGTGTTGTAGGTCTTACAAGTTCTATAATATAACTGTGTTACAATCACTCTTTATTAAAAAATTATTTTATCCAAAATATCTTCTTTAATCACTTTGTCATTTATCTATTTGACTTTATAGAGCACAAGGTGGATGAGTGTCCTTGACCTTAGTTTGAAACAAGAAAAAATGGCATTACTAGAGAGAAGAAAAATAGCATTGATTATGTGTACTGCATGTTTAATCTCCAATTACGTTATATTGAGACAACTGGTGATTTTATCCCATAAATCAAAAAATTGGCAGATCATTAGTTTTTTTACTAAATTATATAGTGAAAACCGATTTTCTTTTTATAGCTGATATATTGATCATGGGCTAAACACTTTGGCTAAAATAGTAATTCTAACTATAAGTCATATAGTATTTGTGAATTGTTTTTTTTTGTTGCTTTTTATAATCATGTATACATACGTTGTTTCTTAAATGGACAAGAATGGATGTGATTAGGATTTTATTATCAAGTAGATAGAATGTAATAAAGGAAAATGTAGCAAAAGGAATTTAAAAAAAAAATGTTGCAAACGTCTATTACTTATATTGGGAGGAGAAACCAGTTTCCATTTTTTTAATAAAAGAAATTGCAATTTATTGGATGTACGATTAGCGAGTCTCAAAGTTTATTCTGTATAAAAATTACACTCCAACATTGTATGGATTGGTATTTGGAATAGGCTCAACCAATGTTTATAATAGTTGCATCAATGTTTATGGTCGAGCGTAAAAAGTATTAATAGGATTTCATAAAAAAAATTCCGTTTGATTTACAAATTTGTATTTTGTTAGCTTAGTTTGTTCATTTATTATTAGTATTTATTTTGATTGATTTCCTTTATGTTCTCTCTTAATACATAATTTGATATACGCATATATAACAGAAAAAAAAACTAAACACTAAAAAGGAGGAGGCAGAACAAGAAATTACTATAATGTAGGCCGTAAGAAGCACAGTGAACAGGTGTTCAAAAAAATACCAGGCATGTTTCTGTCCATCTTAATTAATCTATAACTTTGTATATCTCTTCTTCCATGATTTTTTAAATTATAACATTTAGTGTAACACCCCCACCTCCGTTAAGGTCACTCACAAAGGGAATGCCTTAACATTGGTGGAGCATTTTAGTAAACAGAACAGAAACTTACAAGACAGATAAAACAGTACTTGAAAATTTTTAACTTTATTACAGCGGAAACAGAAATTAGTATGGTTACATCCTTTCAATTTCAGAATTCAAGTACAAAATATCAGTCTTGTACAAAAGCCTTCAAAATCCATAGTTTAAAATCATAATCCCCATGGAACGGAAGCAATACAGAGCCAAGCCATACTTTAAGCACTTCAAGCAAAGAGAAATCCGTATCAAGCTAAAGTATTTCCCTCCTTGGATAACCTGGGGGGGGGGGGGGGGAAACGGAAGAAAGAAGGCGAAACAACAAGGGTCAGACAAAAAGTCTGGCAAGTCCAGTGATTTTCAGCATATGAACAGATAATAATAATATGATATGAACATAAAACTGGATGTGAGATAACTATAACAGGTGTAGCAGATATAACAGAAAAACAGAATGATATAAACTATTGTTTTACACTTCTCTGCACTAATACTGTACCGTCAGTTCTGTCTGTTTCTGTTGGTACCGTCTGTTTCTGTGTGGTACCGTCTGTTGGTTGTCACTAATTTCTGTTTCTGCTGTAATAAAGTTAAAAATTTTCAAATACTGTTTTATCTGTCTTGTAAGTTTCTGTATTGTTTACTAAAATGCTCCACCAAAGTTAAGGCATTCCCTTTGTGAGTGACCTTAACGGTGGTGGGGTGTTACACTAGTAATGGGCCTTTACCACCCGAACAGACGGTACCACACAGAAACAGACAGGTGTTACCACCCAACAGAAACAGACGGTACCAACAGAAACAGACAGAACTGAGCGTACCCTAAAACCCTACCCCAAGCGATCGGCTCCCTAATACATAAATATCCTGTGTCGGCCCCACAGTAGGGTGTATCACTCCCTAAAGTGACAACCAATTGGCACAGACCTATTTACAGATGTCACGGCGTCTTACATCCTCAGAGGCAGACCGGGATCCATGCACGCACATGACCCGGGTGGAACGCACCATCAACACCCCTCGCCATTATCAGAATGAACCACTTATAATTAGTTCAGTAAGCGTGCCCGGACCCCACCTACTGTTGGGTCAAAGTTTTGATACCAGAAAGGGTTACTGACTAATATGGGTCCCAAACAACAGATGACACAAGTAATTCCCCTCCTAACCTTGTGTCCCCAAACTAACAGATTTCAGATTTATTTGTTTACAAGTTCAGACATACAGAATTCAGATTTACTAGTTCACAAATTGAGTTAACAAGTTTTCAGACTAACGGATCAGATGTACAGATTTTTCAGATTTGTCTAACTTTGTATTGGGCCTACAGATTCATGGACGGGTTTTACTACATCTATTAATCCCTTTGGTTTAACCCTATTTTCCCCAATACGTTTTAGACATCATTCTCATCTTAGATTTGCATTAATTAATTATTAATGCACAGACCTCTCACATTAGGTCGGTAGCTTGTGGCCGCTGGATATGCCGGGCGGTTCCGGGCAGACTTCTGCCACAAGCCAGACCTAACCTCGTGTCTTACGCATGTTATGACTAACTTCTCACATTAGAACCTATTGTTTGCGGCCACTGGATGTGCCGGGCGGTTCCGGGCGGATTTACGTCGCAAACTCATTCTAACCTCGAGTTAGCCATATTCATCTTTGCGGCCAATTAATTATTTACCGTTTATGCGCACACCCAACATATACGCCAATTCAGATTATATCAATAACAGAATGATCACATCAACTCAACTGATATAGCAGATAACAGATTTTAGCAGATTGGGTGACTTAACAGATTTAACCGACTTAGCACTTAGCAGATTTTGGCATATAACAGATTAGGCATCTCAACAGACAAATTTAACAGATTTGGCATTTCAATCTAATTAGCAGTCTAGGCAATATAACAAAACTAGCAGTTTAGGCAACTTAGCAAATTAGCAGATTTAGCAAATCTAATAATTCTAAAGGTTCTATTTACATGCCTTGCCTAGTCATAAATTAGGCCTAAATTCATATGCCTACATAATTTTTCATGATTCACAACATATATTCCATGTTTGCTTAAGCGCAGAATATGGACATAATTTGCCATATAACATATGTTCCCATATAGATTATACCAAATATAACCATTAATTTCAATGTATGTCATATATCCAAAAATCCCTATTTAGGTGTAATTACAATAATAGATATCCTAATTAATGTAAATCTTAAGTTTCCATATCTTCCTTCTTTTCATGTCATGAATTATTATGCAAACTATCCCCAATAATATAAATCTTTTAACCATATCTTCTAAAAATCAGATCTTGCCATTTTATATGCATTTTGTCCAAAGTCTCAAATCAGATGTAATCTTTACAGTGGTTCCTCTTCTTCTTTTATCACAAAATATGCATAGGTCTAAAACTAGTTTATAACATATGCTATTTTTTTTCTAATTAATTACAGGCCTAAATTACAACATAACTATGCATACAACATGCATAAATTATATGTTCATAGTCAAATTTATGCATCCAATCCCAAGTCATATGTCCAATATATTTTATGCCTCAGACCTAAACTCATACATTCAATTTGGTTTTGTCAAATTTCTCATCATTCATCCCAAAACTTGCGTTCATACGTTCATCTCTTATGAGATTAGGCACAGGCTCGTGGTAGCCTGGCTATAGAAACAGAAAAGAAGAAAGGAATATAGAACAGTCACAGAAAACAGAAGAGAATACAACCTCAAACTCAGATTTAAATGCATATCAAAATTATAATTAACGTTTATAGCGGAGAATAACTGTACTTGCCTTGATTGGATTAAAGAAAGAACTTGTTGTCGAATCTTTGCAGAAACTTTAATCTCTAGTTTGAATTGAGTTGCTTAGGCTGATGTTGATTATCTTCTAGTTTTAATTCCAGCAGAGCAGAGACGCCATTTTTATTTTTTTATTAGAAGAAGAGAGCAATGGAGGCTAGAGAAGTGTACAAGAAACCTAGGTAGAGTCTAGGGTCCTTTTTATAGAGTTTATGAACTGATTAGGACCATCGATGTTGCTTGGATTGATCGTAGCCATTCATTCGCAAGAGAGACCAATGAGAGCCTGCCACCTAGCCATAATGACAAAGCAGACCACAGAAAATCGGCTAACAGAGAATAGGCCAGCCGGGTTGGACTGGGTTCGACCTGTCTCTGGACCAGGTCGACAACCCTGTCGACAGCCCTGTCGACAGCCCTGTCGACCTGGTTAGACCAGGTCGACAGCCCAGTCGACCTGGGTGCATCTGGCGGGATTTTTCCCGCCCTGGCCAATTGGGCCCGGTTTTAATTTTAAACTGTTTTATTCTGAGCTGTTCGAATTTTAAACTTAATTCAGAAACTTCCAGAGGCTATATCTTCTTCATACGGACTCCGTTTTTCGAAAACTCGGACTCTATTTCGCGTATTTTTCCGAGACGAACGCAATGGCGTATCCCGTTTCCCTTAGTTCCTTGATTTCAAATTAATTATACTTTAATTTATGACTTTTACGGTTATAGAATACACGGGGTGTTACATTTAGTTACGTGCTTTCTACTTCTCGTCTACGTGTAACGTAAAAGCATGAATGATCCAAATGCCCGACCAAAATTTTGGTACTCGGTTGTGGCCTTTGTGAGCTATATATCGAGATTCATGTTTTTAGACAAGTTGGAAAGAAAATTTTAAAAACACTTAGTCAATAATGATATTTCTATTGTCGTAACTTACCATGTTGCATCATCGTTCTTAAGCTTAATACATTTAGTGAATACTCATATTTTCTATGAAATAAAAAACTTATTTATTTTCTTTTTGACAAAATAATGGTATATGGTTCTTCAAACATGTTAATGGTATATAAGTGTCTTTTCAGACCATTTGATAGATTTGTAATGGAAATTTACTTTATTTGTGACGAAAATTAAACATATTTTCCTTGCCAAAAATAAAATAAAAAATGAAACATATTTGTTTTGGACGTCAAGTTTTAAGTTGCATAGCTAACATGTACTGGCAGATACATAAGTTATAGCCGTCTATTTTTCTCATTATGCTTACATATTTTCATAGCTAACACCCTTTTTGTTCAGGCCTTTTGACATTATGAGCCATCTAATTCCTCTATAGTTATAGCCATTTGATCCAAAATTGTAGCCCACTTTTTTTTTAATAAAGTTTATGTAGATAGATAAATGGCATTTAAAGAGATTAACAAAAAATTACTAAAGATTTAAATAGTGAGGAATAATATACATATTTATTCCTATATAATTAGAAAGAAATTGGATTTACTGCCTCCCATAAGATCCTACCTTTAGGAGTTGCAGCTTAGAATTTCCTATCTTACATCTCTTTTTATTTACATCAAAAAGCATAGCAGTATAAATACAAACAACTAATTTATTCAGCCATGCGCACCTGACATTGAGGAACGGAGATGGAGTTTTGCTTTTAAAAAACTTAGTATGCTTTGTGTTGTCATTGTATGAACACTGTTTGCACTCTTTAGTCTACTTAATTATTCCATGTTTTTGGACTATTATAAGGTATCCATGAATTTTTCATCATGATATCAGAATAATGATTTTAATTTCAAATGGAATTTGGATACGTATTTATTTAAGGATATCAGTTTTCTATAGTAATATGATGTATTGTTTCTTTTAAACTTTGGAAATCACATGATGTGTATATTAATTTATGATCCTAAGGTTGAAGCTGTTTATAGGATGGTAGTAATGATAATTACTTATTTATATTTCGCGGTAGTAGTTTTATATTTCAGTTTTTACATTTTCTATAATTAAAAAGGGTCAGGGTATACAATGAATCACTTACAATTAGAATGGATAGCTGAATCACGAACGTCGGATTAAAGAAATCAATATGAATGTTAGTGATTTTAATCTATGCCTATGTTTATAAAAAGGAAAAGAAAAACTTGCAGAAATCCTAAGTGTTCATGAATATTGGCTTCTGAATATACTCGGTTTGTAGATGAGTTTAATAAAATAAGAATTAGTAAGATCAATATTGTTACCAAATACGGTTCGTGCATTTCATATGAGAAAATAGAATGTTGTTGCTATTTTGATTTTAAAATGGCATTACTAGAGAGAAGAAAAACAATATTGATTATGTGTTCTGCATGTTTAATCTCCAATTACGTTATATTGAAACAACTGATGATTTTATCCTATAAATCAAAAATTGGCAGATCATTAGTCTTTTTTTTTACCTGAATTATATAGTGAAAACTCATTGTCTTTCTATAGATGATATATTGTTCATCATGGGCTAAACACTTTACCTAAAACGGTAATTCTAACTATAAGTCTTATAGTATTTTTGCATTGTTTTTTTTGGTCTTTTTACAATCATGGACACATACATTGTTTCTTAATATGGACAAGAATGGATGTGATTAGGATTTCATTATAAACCAGAAAGAATGTAACAAAGGAAAATGTAGCAGGAGGAATTTGACAAAAAATTGTTGCAAACATCTATTACTTATATTGAGAAGGAGAAACCAGTTTTTTTTTTTAATAAAAAAATTACAATTTATTGGGTGTACGATTAGTGAGTCTCATATTTTATTCTGTGTAAAAATTACACTCGAACATTATATGTATTAGTATTTGGAATACGCTCAACCAATGTTTAGAATAGTTGCGTCATCGTTTATGGTCTAATGTAAAAATTATTAATAGGTTTAAACTTTTCCATTTTTTTTGCAAATTTGTATTTTGTTAGCTTAGTTTGTTCATTTATTATTAGTATTTCTTTTGATTGATTTCCTTTATGTTTCTTCTCCCTTAATACAAAATTTGATATCTGCATATATAATAGAAAAAACAAACTAAACACTAAAAAGGAGGAGGCAGAAAAAGAAATTACTGTAATGGAGTCCATAAAAAGCACAGTGAACAGGTGTTCAAACAAATACCAGACATGTTTCAATCTACCTTAATTAATTTATATACTTCATAATTTTCTTCCTCCATGATTTTCTATATTATAACATTTGGTTATGTGTTTTCTATTGCCTGTCTACGTGTAACTCAAAGGCATGAATGATCCCAATGCCTAGCCATTTTCGTACTCAGTTGTGTCCTTTGTGGGTTATATATCGGGTTTCATGTTTTTGGACAAGTTTGAAAGAAAATTTTAAGAACACATTTTAAAACTATGTTAAGTTTTCTACAGGATATGGTAATGTTACTCCTTAATGGTGAAGTCCTGCAATTTATATTTAGTTATTTTTTTGTAAGCCTGACTTTGATAAGTAAATTAGCATTTTAAGATTATACACACTTCACTCGATTTATATGATTTTCAAATGTAGAAGACCATATGCTGCTTAAATCTTTAAATAACGTGTTAGGTATACCAAAAAAAATCAATATATTGAAGACATTGTACTACTTGATAATAATATATTCTTCTGGACCGAGGCCTGGTTTAGGGGTAAGTCCAGGAAGGCATTCGCCTAGCGAAACCCCCTGCAATGAGGGGAAATAAATAACTGGTGGATAACAAATTGTCAACATAAATGAAGTTATAAATATCATTTTTGAATATATGAATGAAGAATTTGGTGGTCTGGTATATATATGTGAACTGTGTGTTGTTCAGAGCATAAGTACAATTCACAGAAGCTCAGTTTTTTTCACCTAATTCTTTTTTTGCTACTTTTATAGTTGGTCGGGCAGCCCAACTGACCGAGCCAGTCCTGTATGGACCACCTGGAAGTCTGCGTACATCATTTTGGTTGTTCATTGCTTTATATTATTATTCCATTGTTTTTCTTTGTTCATAAAAGCTAATGAAAATCATCATTCATTTATATCATAATTTTTCATTTACAATGGAATCAAGCCCCATCGGCTAGAGTAATGCCAGTTGAAAATCCTGATTCGTAGATAGGGCAATTGTCTTTCTTAACACAATTCTTGGGGACAAAGCAAAGGTCTTCTATAGGAGCTACAACTCAAAATAAAGCCCACTTCAAGTAGAAGTAAAAGCCCAATGGCTTTGAACTCAGGCTTAGCACAGTAACAAAATATTGCTGGTTTTACAACAATGGCCTTCAAATGAGATTTACAGTGGGAATGAGATCAAACGTATAAGATGGGTGTACTTACGAAATACTTGATTATGAATAACTCATGTAAGTCTTAAAATATTGATGTTGTTACTACTACCACTGTATGCCACCGTGGACTTGAATAGTGTGAAATTGTGCAACGTACAAGAGTTATGTCATCAACATTATAAATGTCATCATTACATATTTTTACACACCTTTATCACGTTTGCTATTTAATACATATATGCGTACTCATCGGCAATGTACATGCAAATGAATATAAAGGATAAAAGTTACATCTGCTGATCCTCTTTTCACCGATGTTGCTTACGACTAAGGGTGAGCGTTTTGTTGGCTTGGTTTATCCAATTATGAAAATGGTCAAAACAAATTAAAACCAATAAAAATAAAAAAGCAAACCAAACAAACAAAACTAAAAATTGTTGGTTCGGTTGGTTATCTGGTTTAACCAAACTAAAAATATTTTAGATTTTATGTGCGTAATATTAACTATAATTTGAAATAAATAATAAATATATATTAAAATATTATTATTTATGATTTTTATGCTTTGCAAAAGAAATTTTGATACATATGTGATGATTAAAATTTATCTAGATAACTAAATTAATCTAAAATATTTACTTTAATATCAATAATTTTGAAAACATAATAAAAGTTTGGTTAATTTGGTTAAACCATAGCCAAACTAAATATTTTTCTGAACCGATTAAAAACCAATTTAATTTCAAAATCAAACCAAATCGACAAAAATAAATTGGTTTGGTTGGTTATTTGGTTTAACCAAATAATGCTCACTCTACTTACAATTGGATGTTAGATCTACGTTAATTCCAGTGTTGACTGGTGCAGTGCATCAACTGTACGAGAATGGAAATGGCCTTGAATGGCTGAACTGTTGTTCAGAATCAAAACGCTGACATGGACATCATCCTATGTAATGAATCAAAGTGAAACCAGCTTTTCAACTCACGTATAAGCGTATTTGTGCATAAAGATCAACATCGTTGTAACAACCCGGAAAATATGAGCCAATTTAAAAATTTTTAAATTGGTTATTTCAAAGAAATTTAAACAATTGAAATAGAAGATTTCAATAAAATAGTGAATTAGAAATAGTGTGGCCGTTTGAAAATTTGAATTCAAACTTTGATTGACTGCACCGGGTGCAAAATAAACGTGCATTTCAATAGTATGTGACCCCAGTAAATTGAAATGCACGTTAAAATTCAATATTTAGAGTTATATGTTGATTTTGACGAAAACTGATCGAAACGATCGAATCAGCTTACGATATATATCCCATTGTGTTCGGAATGGGGGTAATTAGCTAGGGACGACAGTCGGTGGGTTTCGTTTCGAGTTCAAAAATAAAAGTTACTTTTTGGAATTTAAAATAAATTAAATAAAATATATGAATATTTCCTTATAACCCCAACCTCCTCTTTTCCCTTCTCAGTCAACCCCGTTCTATCCTCATTCAAACTTTTCCCCAAATCGATTTTTTTTTTCCGCCGCTCCTCCTTAGGCGAGCCGCCGCCGCATCCTCCACCACTGTGCCCCTCTTCCTCCTCCAATCCTCCATCTCCGGCCTCTCTCTCACCTCGCCCCCTTGTGAACCCAAAGCCAAACTGTAACCCCCACAAAACCGCTCCACCCCCTGATGATCGAACGCCGCCATCGACCCTCGCCCGGCCCCCCTCCTCGTCGACTCTGCCGCCCCTCCACCTTCTTCTTCCTAGTCGCGTTACCCCCGACGATCGAGCGCGAGTTTCCCCAAACCGCCGCACCGGAAGCCGTGCCATCCCCTTCCCCTTCTCATTGCAATGCAGCGAGCCCCCCTTCGCCTTTAGCTGTAAGTTTTCTTTTTATTTATTTATTATTATTATTATTTATAAAAATGATAAAAAAACTGGTTTTTCTTTGTAATAAAAACTGATTTTTTTTCTTTGTGATAAAAACTAGGATTTTAATGTGATAAAAAGGTAGGATTTTTACAAGAAGATTAGCGAAGAAAAATATGATTTTTATAGTATATTTTTAATAAGAATTTTTTTTTTTATTATAGTAGAGTATTAAAAATATAATTTTTATTATAGTAGAGTGATAAAAATATAATTTTTATTATAGTAGAGTATTAAAAATGTAATTTTTATTATAGTAGAGTATTAAAAATATAATTTTTATTATATGTAGAGATTAAAGATATGATTTTTATTATATATATGTTGAGATAAAAATGTGATTCTTATAGCAATGAAATAAAAATTCGATCTTTATATATGAAGTAGAAATATAAAAATATAATTTTCATATAGAATGAAGCGTTGAAAAATATATATGAAGCAGAAATAAAAATACAATTTTTATTTTTTGAAATGAAGTAATAAAAATATAATTTTTATTTGAACAGCGTGAAGAGAATTGCTTTGGAATTTCAATTCGATCCAGACGGTTCAGCAGTTCAGAAGCAAAGCATGGCGGAGTGGAACCCTCTGTGAGAACTTCTCACCTTTTAATTTTGTTTTCTAGTTAATAATATATACTAGGATGCAGACGGTGTTTAGTAGCACCCGACACCCGTCGTCCACAGACCATGGACGGCTTGTATGCTTGGTTATTTGATTTTGATGTGTAGTTGATTGTGTGATGAGAAATGAAATAAAATATTTATATAGTTAAAAATATTTTATAGTTGAAAATAGAATTTTTAACGTGTATATGAAATTAAATAAATTAATATAAACAAATCGAACGATTTGTTTATATACACACATTTGACTGATATTGATTGGGACGATAAATTTTACACATCGCCCAACTGCACAAATAAAATCTGTGTTTGATTGTCTGAAACCCCACACGGGTATCGGGATGATATATGACATACACTAGTCCCAATAATTAGTTGTATGTCGATCGATTGATGGACAGACTGTTATGAGCGTTAAATATTTATATTTGATGATTATACAGTGTAGAATGCACTTTGGATGATGGTTGATTATTCATCGTTGTTATTGTATACATGCGTTGTAGAAAATCCATATAATTAACATTATATGGTGATTGATTGGGCCTCATTCCAGTTTTGAAAAAGAGATATTTGAAATAGAATATTTGAAATAGAATATTTGAAATAGAATATTTGAAATAGAAATATTTGAATAGAAATATTTGAAATAGAATTTTTGAAAATAGAAATATATGAAGCCATGTTGATTAGATTGACGCCATTTTGACGCGAACGAGATTTACATCGATTTTATTCATTTTTCAATGAATATTGAAAAGAATTGAAATTCGAATTATATTGAATAGAATTTAAATTCAAATTAGATTGAATTGAATTGAATATAAAACGAATTCGAATTGAATTGAATATAAAACGAATTCGAATTGAATTGAATGTAAAACGAATTCGAATTGAATTAAATATAAAACGGGTTCGAATTGAATTGAATTGAAAAGAAAATGAATTCAAATCGAATTAAAATCGATTTGAATTGAAATCAATTTGAAATTAATTAAAACGAATTTATATTGGAAAATTCAATTTTGATTTGAATTTGAAATGAAGTTGAAATCGTTTCGAAAACGAATTTAAAACGATTTATAAACTACGTTTTAAAAGGAAATCGACGAAGTATATATATATATATATATATATATATATTATATAATATAATGGCCTGAATAGAACGCGCCGCGCCGCGGCAGTTCGCGAATTTCGACCATTGACTTATAATGGATATTACGGGAGATCCGACCGTCGGATTCTACTAAAACCGGAACCGTTGGGTTCGTATCGAAAAGAGCTTTCTAACGAATATTAGAAATTTGAAATCTAACGGTTGGATTTGGAATTATGTCCAAATCAAATTTGGAAAAGGTCGTTGTAAGTGCAGTTCGATGGCCGTTGATGGAAATCGACTGTGCGGGCCTTGATAAAATTATTAAAAATAGTAATAATTTGTGTAAAATCATAAGAAATGATTTCGGAAGAATTGGGATGAAAAACTCCATATTTGAAAAGATAAAAATAGATTTTTATCGAAATGAACTAGTTTTGAACTAGAATTATATTTCTATTTATTTTTAAATAAATAAATTGGATTTGAAAGGTTTTAAAAGTAACCAGTATTTCCAATAATTGAATTAGAATGGATTTGAATCGAAATTGTCTTTGGAATATTTCGATGTTGGATTACGTGATTATACAGATATTGTTATTGAAATTGTCTTTGGAATCTTCGCGAGTTGAAATGCCTGTGTGGCATGCTAAGATGCAAATGAGCAAGGCTTCTGTTGAAAAGCAGAGTCTTGTGGTTTATGATCAAAGCACGGCCTATGTGGCGTAGCTTTGTATAACGTTTACTTCGCGAGTTTCACACCCGGTGGTGAACCAAAAACGGGAGAGGACTTCAGGGAGGACATGCGTTTCTTTCTAGTTAGAAGTGGCGTCAGTGGTTTTACACGCCCTGACGAGTTTGACTTACGTGGTTGTTGCTGCTGCGAGGCGCCTCGGTTAGATCGGATGATCCGGGTCCGATGGAGTCATTCGTTGGCTCATTTACGCCCCATAGGGCGGGGAGACATATTGTTCAGGCACTATAATCCACATCGGTGGACCGGCCCTGTCGCTCCAAGGGGCAGTTGCGGCTGTTCCGGAGGCTCGGGCTAGAGAGTCTCGAATCGGTTGAGGACGATCCCTGGACTCAGTTCACAGATGGAAATCCAACTTCCAAATACGTGATTTTGCGGTTTTAATTGTAGAACTAGTATGGCGACATGATATATGGTACCCATGCCGTCTATGATTGATACTTATGATTTGAAGTTGTTTTATACACTATGCACTTATAATAGTATCAAATAATTTGTTTTAAACGTACTAAGCATGTTTGGTTATTATAAGGGAAAAGCCTATCCCCCGGCTTGCGTTGCATTGCGTGATAGGACCTGGGTCTTATAATATCTTCATTGTTCTTTATTTAGCATTGCGCTGTGGTTTTATGCACTGGTATTCTTGGGAGGAAACCCGTTCCGTGTTATACGGCGTGGTCCCTTGTTTTACCTAACTTTAAAAATAAAGATTAATAACTGTTTTAGTTCTCACACCAGTCCCATGACTGACCTGGAGTTTATTGTTTTGACCTAAACTCTGGGTGCCCTTATTTTGACACGGGCAGCTAGTAGTTTTGGTTTTGCAGATTTATATTCACAGGATCCTGGTTTACAGCTGGAATGATATCCGGAAAGCTTTGTATCCGTATATCTCTTCTAGTTGTGTATTGTATTATTTTCCACTGCTATGTAATGTATTGTAATCTCTGATATTTATTGAATGTAATATTCATTTATACTCTGTATATTCTTGTATTCTGATGGAATTGTTGTAATAAACAATGAAATGTTCTCCCGTCTGCGGTCTGATGTGGCTTGTCCTCGAACTATCCGCGCTTTCCTCACCGGGGAAGTTACGGGTCTTTACATATATATATATATATATATATATATATATATATACTCCCCTCGTCCACAAACCATGGATGATATTGATTGCTTGTTATTGGCGTGAAAATATGTGGTATGACGAATGGTTGAAAATAATTGTTTGTGGTTGATATTGTTTGGTTGTGGTTGAAAAATACCCATTGGTGATTGAAACGAATTTGAAATAATTGTGGAAATGAAAATAAAACATGCCGCCTGCGTGCGAACTAGATGCATGAAATCCCCATTGTCAAAAACCGCGAGGTTTTAAGGTAGAGCGAGGAGCCATACTCGGGACGGTGCCGGTTTTAACTACCTTGCCGTTATGCTGCCGAAATTTTGAATAATATTCATGTGTTAGAATTATTTTCATATGTTGAAATTATTTTCATGTGTTGAAACTAAAGTCATGTGTTGAAAATATCCATGTGTGGAAAATGCTCATGTGTTGAGAAGTAATGTGTTGAAAATTAAATTCATGTGTTAAACGAATAAAGTGTTTAAACAATAAAAATCACATTTTTATAATATATATGAAGTATGTAAAATATTCGCGTTATAAATAAGTTGTTTCAACAATAAAAATTTCATCTTTCTTATATGAACAAACTATATAAAATATCCATGTGTGGAAATGCTCATGTGTTGAGAAGTGCGTGTGTTGAAAAAGTTCATGTGTTGAATAAAAAGATCGAACAATAAAAATTACATTTTTATTGAAATTATGAAGTGTTAAAAATATTCATGTGTTGAATAAATATTTTAGATGATAAAAATATCATTTTTATCATATATGTGATTTGCTAAAAATATACGAGTGTTGAAATAAATATTTGTTTGCTATGAATATTATTTTTAACATGTATAAGAACTAAATGAAATAGTCATGTGTAGAAATGTATTTTAGTTCGCCAAAAATATCATTTTTGAAATGTGAAGTGTTAAAAATAACCACTTGTTCAAATAAATATGCATGAGTTGAAATATTCATTGATTAGCTAATGATATGATTTTTGCTTATGTATGCAACATTAGAATGAATGGTGACTTTAAACCAAATTGAATCAAATATGAAGTTGAATGGAAAATGATAAGTGATAAGAATTGCACATATGTACATGCATATTTATTGAACAGGTTGTAGCAAAGAGGCTAGAGAAGAGGAATAAAATTGTGTGACCGACAAATAGTTACATGTTTACTGTTTTTCTTGGGTGATGATTTTATGAGCCTATTGGCTAGCCGCTTGGCTTTTTCTTTTTCTTTTTGAGATGAGACGCCCGTGTGGCTATTTGCGAATTTTCCCAGCCCCTCCCGTACAAAGGAAGTTATGGCGAAATTTTCCAAAATTTAAAGGCCTTAGTGAAATATTTGAAGTGAAAACAATATAGAAATCGTCGAGTGAACAATATATATATATATATATATATATATATATATATAAAATCAAAACGAATCGTGGCCGTGTAGTTCGTGTTTTGAAACCGTGATTTCAAACGACTAGTGTGGGAAATCCGACCGTCGGATTTTCCCAAAACTGAAACCGTTGGATTCATTTTGAAAAGATCTTTCTAATAAAATAAAATTTGTGAAGATCCAACGGTTAGATTTTTAGATATGTGTAAAACAAATTTAGTGAAAAACAACGCCAGTGCCTCGGCACGACCTGAAACGTCGTTTAATTAAATATGGCCGTTTTTAAATAAATAAAATGGCGATATATCGTTATAAAATATTATAAACGATATAGAATGGAAATAAACCGATTTTGCTGGGTTTGCTTGATATGTGATGGTTGATGTATTTAACATGAAAATTATACTAAGGAACTGAAATGTGAATGTTGAGTAACTTAACCATGTGAAGAATTGATTTGAAAATCTAAATATACGTGGATTATTTGAAAAGGACGAGTTAATTCTCATTTCAAATAATCGATCGACGGTGAGAAGTCGAAGAGATGAAGACGGTTCAAGACTGACGATCTTCACATTGCATGGATGGGCGCTACTGATGCTCGTGATTGGAGTAGCTACCTTGAAGGAGCTGAAGTAGTAGCCGTCCGGACGTATTGTTGATTGTGCGGATATGCGAGGAATATGGTGCCTCCGGTTTCGTTCAAACCTAGAACGAACTTGTAAATGGACTGTGTGTCTGACATTGTATTTTGTTCTGTGCTGATTAATCTCTATTAAATATATATCTGTTTGGCGGCGTAGAATTTATTCTCTTTCTTAACGCCCTTCTCTGAAACGTACGAGCTCAGAGGTTATATATCGATAGAAATCAGTCGCATTGAGTGGATTGCGTGTGTGGCACGCCTAAGTGGCATATGATCAAGGCTTCTGTTGCAAAGCAAAGTCTTGTGGTTGATGATCAAAGCATGGTCTGTGTGATGTAGCTTTGTGTATAACGTGGATTCGCGAACCTCGCACCCCGTTATGATTCAAAAACGGGAGAAGGACCCAAGGAGTGCACGATGTTTCTTTCTAGCTATGGTGGTGTCAGTGACCTACCAGCCCTGACGTTTATGTCTACTTTTCACCCATGTGTTGTTGGAATGTGAGATGCCTCGATTATATGTCTGTAAGGACCGGGATACGAGTGTTCTGGAATAATTAATCCTCAAACGTAAGAGATGACCGACCTTGGAGGATCCAGGGATTGCTGTGTGCGGTCCTGGGACATTTGCTAGAGTGTCTCGAATGGAGAGGAGCTTGCCCCTTGCCTCGACTCATGATGGAATCCAATTTCCAATACGAAATTGTGGATGTGATTATATTACTAGTATGGCGACATGATATATGGTACCCATGCCGTCTATGATTGATATTTATGATTGAATCTACTTTTGAAACATATATGCACTAGTAATAATAAACACTTTTGTTTTATACGTATGAAGCATTTCTTGGCCCTTATAAGGTAAAACTCTATCCTCCGGCTTGCGTTGCATTGTGTGATGGGACCTGAGTCTTATAATGGCTTCATTTTTTTATAAAAAGCATTGCAATGATTTAATCATTTACTTTATTTCATGCACTAGCATTCATTGGAATAAACTCGTTCCGCGAAAGTGGTGTGGTCCTTTGATTTGCCTTATTATTGTTGTTTGATAAGTTGAGTAGATTTCTCATACCAGTCCCATGACTGACTCGTAGTTTGTTTCACCTTGCAAACTCGGGTGCCCTAATTTTCACACAGGCAGCCTAGTTACAAGTAGCTGACATATTTTGGCTTGGCACCGCAGTAGAGGTTCACTTTTGGACTCATGGCGAGGCTTGACTACATTGTGATGACTGTGACTTTTCCGCCATTATTGTATATGTATTATGATTCCGCCACAGACGATGTAGACTGATGTTTAGTTTATGTATTCTCTATGTATGATTCCGCCATAAGCGATGTAAACTGATTATGTATTATTATGCACTAAGTAGTATCCTGCACTGTGCTCTCTGATGTGGTGATATATATATGATTCCGCTGTCATATTTGTGTAAATTATTCTATTTCTTGTTTAAGCTATTATCTGTACTTTGCTAATGATGATTAATGTGTTATATTCCAATGATTATCCTTAACAACATGGTACGGGATTTTGGGGTCGTCACAGCTGGTATCAGAGCTTTGGTTAACCTTAGTTCTGGAATTTAACACATTAAACACTTCGTCAGAATAGAGTCAGTAGTATTCTAAGGCGAGTAGCTCATTAGAGATTGTACTAGTAGTGTCCTAGAATGAGCTAAGCAGAATAGCAAAAACAATTTGATCAGTACATCGTTGTCTTTCCTTAAGTTATCCTGCTTTACCGTACAATAAAATTATCGTTTCTGTAGGCTGACTCTTTTCTTGTTTCTACAGAAATTGTACAATGGCTACCCGTGTAGCCGCTGATAGAGGAGGCCGAGCTGGCCGTGGCAGAGGACGAGGAGAAGTCCCAGCTGAAGATGGTCCCTTAATACAACCCCTGGCCGCTCAACCATTCGAGCTGGACCGCGTGGCTAAAAGGTACAGGAACCTAGGAGGCAAAACCTTCTCTGGAATGGGCACTATAATTGAGGCCCTGGCATGGATGAAAACATGCGAGAAGATATTAGGAGGCCTAAGGCTGGGTGATGAAGACAAAGCTTTCATGGGTGCTTGGCTTCTACAAGAGGAAGCCGAACTATGGTGGGAAGCACTTACTGCAACAAACAGAAATGCTAGTAGGACCTGGGACGAATTCAAAGAATTATTCAAAGAGAAGTATGTCCCATAACAAGCCCTTGAGCACATGCACGACGAATTCGCAAACCTCCAGCAGGGGGATCTCTCGGTGCAAGATTGTAACGACTCGGAGAAAAGACCGACAATCGGGTCTTCGACAACAATACATAAACCCGTATCGCTTGCCAAAAACCCAAGTATCGAACCCCCAGATTGTCATAAGAAAGAATTTAGAGGGTGAGAATAGAAAGAAAGAATTATTAGAATAGAAGAAAGAAGAAGAACACATCAGAATCCCACAGCAGAACGATCAAATTATAATATAACAAATCTCTTTATACAGAAGAAAACTGTATATACCTACCAATCATCAGAGTCAACATACATCAGTCATAGTGGAAATCAACTTTACATAACAAGCGGTGAAGCCTCCTGCTTCCAGCTCCTGAAACTTCAAGCAAAACCTAACCTGGAACATACTCGGTCTGACCCGAGCACATTTGATTTAAAACAAAATACACCGGGTCAGTCTTGAATACTATCAGTGATAAATTCACAACACACACACTTGCTTAACTTTGAAAAATCCTTTCCGAACAAAAGGATAATAGTAAGACCAGTCCACACATAAACACAGACGGTTTTTACCTTACTATAACCCAAACCGTTTTTGAAATCATAGCTTGCTCTGATATTATCATAATGTCTAAATACAAATAAATATCAACCTAGAGGAACGCTTGCATCTCACGCTCCCCATATATCTTATACAATCAAAAGCCGCGGGCGATTATTGGGTATTGGATTCCAACTTGACAAGGTATGGGACCATCTTCCGCAAGTGTATCTCTAGAGGCGAATACACTGGGTTCAACAAGAACGTCTTGCAACCCGGCCCACACATGACCGACCACTTATTTCGCTTGAGTGTATCGAATGTATATCACCGACGGTTGGGCTCAAACCACCGTCTCCCGTAAAGGGACAACATCGAATATAGATTAAAGAAGCATAAAGGAATTTCTCTATATAGGTGATTATACACCCTAATGGGAGCGATCCACATAGCCATGCTGCCTGCCCGATTTTTGTCATTTCCCGGTTGATGAGGCTTGAGGTTAGAATTCATCTCTTCATACATCTGGCCATCATTCACTTTGAATGCCACATCGCCAGATCCTCTGGATATCACTAATTGACATCCACAAACATACTCTATTTGGGAGCTACCCAGGTACGTTTGAAGAAATCAACGTACATGACCCTTTTGGAAATGCTCTGTCAGACACTCGTCCATACAAGTCATCTAGGAACAGGATGAACCGAAGGCACCCACCTACCACATCCTTATAGGAATCACCCCAAGGATCAGTAGCGAGTAGTCCTTGCAACCTGTGGATTTCAACCACGACAGAATCACAAACCAAATAACTCTGGTTGCAAGCCAGAGAGATCGGACCAGTAGTCCTTCCGCTTATGAAGATCCACGGTCTTCACTTGCTCCGTCTTCAATCGACGTCTCAACATATTTGTTGGTCGGAATGGTTTTCGAATATAAATTCGATCCCGGTCTTTCCATACTAACAATCGTATTGGTTAAGTTTTGATATTCGGTGTTGTAACTATCAGATAACAAATGTGTCAATGAAATGACTTCACTGATTCAGTACTTGGCATGACTTGGCCTCTTTAAAATATATTTGACAAAATCATTAATCAATGCTAATGTTTGACTTAACTCTAACTCGACTTACTTGACTAATTTGATTAATTTAATTAACTCCGACTAATTTACTTTGATCGATTTACTCTAACTTGACTCTAGATCGCAGTGATCACAATGGTTACGCTTGATTCCCTTAGGAAACATCCGACCACCATAAGCTATCTGCAGCCCTGCGAATTTCGCTAGCAATCGCATGCAATGGAAACTCTTTCTGAAACTATATTTGACTAACTCTACCTCAAATGCGATATTCGATCAACTCTAATTGAATAAACAAATATTCAATATAATTTGAAATCAACATTCTTATTTCTTTAAAACCCTTTTCCTTTTTCTTCCTTATTTAACCTCTTAATATATATATATATATATATAAATTATTTAAATGGTATTAACACATTACCAAGTAAATGTCGACTTATACTTTAAACCAAGTATTTCTTATTTACATTTATGTTCCCGAAATATCGTATTCATTTTCAATACTTCACGTATGGGACATCATGCCACATCACAACACCTTTCACTCATTTCAAACCAATACCATTCCTTGATAATAACGAAGACGTTCAAGTTGCGGTATTCTATTTACCTCTCAGACCTTAATCGACAACGCCCTTATCTCAGAATAATATCAGTCCGTCACTTAACCACTTCGCCACAATGTTCTTTACCATCTCGATTTCAAACTGGTTTTATACACTATTACTTACCTTTTGAAATCCATGTCTAATATAACCCATTTACTCAATCTATTTGATTAAGAAAATGTCCAATAAATGCCACCTTAAACTTGGGACAATATCCCGCTTAACCTTGGATTTTTTCTTTTAAACATCCCATTTACATATCTCGTCTTGAAACTTGGATTACATTTCCAAAAATCCCTTTATCAATAGTTAACACAACATCTTATGTGTTTCCTTTTTCGCTTAAAATCCTTATTTTAATTTCAATGCTTCGCTTAATTCAATCCATTAACATTCAAAGTAATTATTGGGTTTAAAACCCATTTTTAAATCTGGCTTGGATTCTTCCAAACTTCTTATTCAAACTTGTTTAACATTTCATAACTATTTTTCTTATAATTTTATCTATTACCGCATTTCAGTTTTATAATCATTTCCCCTAGAAGTTCATTCCAATTGAATCCTCTTTACTTAATTGAACAATTAAGTAAAATCTTATTTAAGCCTTGCATTTACTTACAAATCACTTTTACAAATCTCGATTGGAACCCTAGGATGATAAATCCCTTTATGAACTCCTATTTCCCTTTTTGCTCAAACCTTATCTTTAATAAATCATTTGTTAAATGAATTCCCATTTATCGACTTCGTTTGAACTTGGATTTATAAATCCCCTTATAACAATCTTAATTGACTTTGAATGGAATTTATCGCCACTCTGTTACTTCTAATTGGATTCTAATTAAAAGACATCATTTAATTAATTGAATATTTAAAATAGTTATCATTGCCATTACTAGGATCATTATCATCTTTAAAATCTTATTCAAAAATAATTATCTTCATTAGCATTAAACAATCCGATAATTTATAGTTAATCGAGGATTAACTGATATTTACACTTTAGTGAATATTCCGACTATTTTAAATCAAATTCTTCATTTGTCAATTTTACTCAAAACAGTGGATTTTACCAACCGTACACATCAGTTAAAAGTAACTGATTTTCACTTGTCATTCCCCCCTTTTAAATTAATTAAATAACTTAATTAATTTAAAAATGCCACTTAATTGTATTAAAATACAATTACTCTTCTTTAACAATGCACAGGTAATTTATGGGTTTTCTGCTTTTGGTATCTACACAAAGCACAACATCTTATTTCAAAACCATTAAACAATTCCTTTTATAACCTGACTAAAAATATTTATTTATAAATTTCTAATTTTGATTAATTATATAAAATCACTAAAGAGCGTCAATTTAGTTATAAAATAATTTATCACTTTAAAACTGCATCTTTTCATCGAACGGTCCAACGACGTGAAAACAACACGTTTATGGCCATTCACTGCCAATTATCAAATCAACATTTTTGGTTGATTTTAAACATAACACGGGTGGTTATTTGTTCAGTCATCACACTCAAACAGGTTTCACAACCACATGGGGTTCAATCAATTCAATATTAACAATATAAACAGACAAACAACATATAAAACATTTGAGGAATCCGGTCGGATCCCTCCAACCTGTCCTTCCCTGCATCACAGCTCGTTAAACATTTCATAACAATATATGAAATAAATTCCATATAATCGATTAAATCTAATTAACAGCAACCAATCAACGATAATCAGCCAATAGCAACCAATTTATATTTTTAAAGTTAAATTATATTTTAATATGAATTTACCACATCACAGAATTCCAGAAGGTGTGACAATTAACTCACCAGAGTTTATTCGGTTGGCGGTTGGCGCGTTTGTTGCTTTTAATCTGAAACGAACGTTCAGAAATAACTCAAATTTCAACAGCGTCAGATCAGAGCCTAGTCAGCGCCATCGTCTAGAGCTCGTCCCTGCGATCCCAACGGATCCAGTTTCGTCAGATTTCGTTAATGTATGTGAAAGTTATCGCATAAATACGGTTTGACACATTTATCGATTATTAACTAAGCTAATTAAATATTTAATTAAATACTTAACTAATTAATTACCTTAATTTAACCCAGATTCCACGTCATCCTCAGACAAGTCAAAACGCGTTCCACTTCTCTTCTCTCTGAAACTCGACTTTCTCTTTTCCATCGTGAAATGCAAATCCCGTGTTCACCAAACACTGACATCTCGACATCATCAGAGACCGAATACGTCGCCACCGATGCACTAGGACCCACCAGAACTGGCCTATCACCACCGCCGCTCCTTAAGCTTCCATCGCCCGTGACGCCGACGCCCAATACCCACTGACTCCGCCAGAATCACTCCACAACCGAAACCTGTTCAACCTCGACAAGCCGCCACCACAGCCACTTCCAGGTGCCACCACCACCACCAAACGAACGGCCACGCAACCCAGCATCGATCCCCTCTCAGACCCGACAACATCACTATCCAGAGCTGCCGGATTTTGGCCATAACCGACCATGACCTCAAAACTGAACCCAAATCAGCAATCTCAGTTCATCCCTTGATTTCTCTCTCCATAGACCACTAGAGAACGTGAGACCACCACCAAAATGAAGCCCTATCTCCCCTCTACGAAACCCCTAAGGTTCCGTCTCCCCAAATCGGCTCTAACTCCTCAATTAGAGCCAAAAACGAAAATGGTTTCTCGCGGTTCTTCGCGATTTCTGGCCACCACAGGTGACCGTTGGTGCTGGATTTTTGTGTGGAGGTAGATGTTGACTAGATCTACAAAATTGCCTTTGGTTGCCATAGCAAAATCACCACGGATTGAAAGATATAAACAGATTTGCATTTGAGGGTCTTTTTGCAAAATGACATGAAGAATTCTTAAATGGAGGCTAGGGTTTGATGGAAAGGGGTTTATATAATGCGGGGATAATATAATTTAAGCTGACGTGATGTCTGACAATGACTGACGATTTTTATTTCATGTCTATTGCTATTTCGAACATCGTTTATTCGCTGCTGCGCTCACATACGAACCCCGTTCGAGACGCAAATGAACGGCGTCGTATAATTTGACGATACGGTCCTAATGAAACTTGTTTCGTCAAATTCCGAGTTCGTTTGATCGAATGGCCCTCGTTCACGTTCAAATGGTCGATTTATTTTACATTTTATTTTGCCATGCTCACGAATTAACCCCGATTGGCGCGCCACTTGAAATCTAGCAATAATTTACTGTTGCGGTCCCAATAAAATTTATTTCATCGAAAACTGAGGTCGTTTGAATAAAGGTCCTTTTATAACTGGCCAATTCAAATAAAATAAACCAATTTAAAAATACCTCAATATAATAATATTAAAATATTGAAATTGGCCATACACGACCAGAATATCGTATACTACCATGATAAAATAGCTCGGGTTGAGTTTGAAGCCCAATCGATATTATAAATATTTAAAAATCCCTTTATTTAATAGGAATAACGTTATAATATATAACGAAATTCTATAGCGACCTTTTCAAAATTTGATTTCGACATAAAATAAAATCTACAACACGAAAACTGGATTTTTCTCTGTTATTGGAAAGACATCGTCAAGCCGGTCCCAACGTTTCTTGTTTCGAGAAAATCCGACTCACTATGGGCCCTGTACGACCATTTGAAGTTCAAATCGCCAAATCGCGAACTGCCACGCCGCTGCAGCTCGTTATTTAATTAAATTATAAATAGATCGTTATAACGTCGTTTCTAAGCAAAATCGCCACGATATTTCAATACAAACCATATCGAACCATTTTAAAATCGCCCGTTTACGTTATACGACAAAAATCAACATTTTCCAAATTTGCCGAAAATAAAATATTATTATTTTATTAATATAATTTAGATATTCAAATTAAAAAGGTCAATCTCGATTATTTATATTCAAATCGATATTTTAAATAAATAAAATATTTCCAATAAATGGCCCAAAACGCGGGTCGTTACATTCCTTCCCCCTTAAAATAATTTCGTCCACGAAATTGCTAAGGTAGAAAGGATGTTACAACTCATTATCTTTATAATAATATTTTAATTTAAAATTCGATTTTTATTTCCAAAATAAATCTAATTGGTTTTAAACCAATTTATTTCAAAGAAAAGAATTTTCCCAAAAAATTTCAAAAATTTCTAACATTTTAAATTTTCGAAAAATTTCGGCAGAGTTTCCCCTGTACGGAGGACATCTGCAATGTTGCAGGTTCAACAAATAGATATACATCGACTCTTAAGGTCGGAAAATCCAAAAACAAAATCCCAAAACCAAACAAAAATCCAAAAATTTGTATTTGGCGTAGGCATACCTTTTTGTGGGCATTATCAAGCAAAATTTAAATTTATCGCAATCAATTCAACCGATTCTATCTTCAAAGTTGTCTCGTACATGTACTTATCTGCATTATCCAGGTAAGTAACAACATATCTAATAATATATCAATGATGTACTTGCGATTACCCAAGTCCCAATTCAACCTTTTGACCCTTACCGGGTTAAATCCTTCGGGTTTTAACCAACTTATTATACTCAACTATATTTTACTTAACCCTTTTAATTTCTTCAATTTTTTAATTCAGTTGTTGCTGAATTATATACAAGCCATCCAACAATCAAACAAACAACCAAGCAAAACAATCAAATCTTGATTCAACATTACCATTTCTTGTTCGTTTTTACTTTGGTTTCACTTATTCCAATATCAATTGGTTCCCATCAAATTGATTTCTTATTCAACTATTGGTTCGATTACCAAATTCCAAAGGTATTTTATTTGGTTTCAACACTATATCAAATTCTGACTTAACTCGACTGAACCAAGTCAAGTTGTATTTCCACCTTGGGTTTTAACTCCATTCAATTCAATTCAACCATCAAATACCTCAATATTTTGATAAACTAATCCCTTTTTATACAAAAATAATATTTGGGAAAAATTATTTCATTTACCCTATTTCTAAAATATTTAAAATAATTTAATATTCAAATATAAATACGCGCTCTCGTATACATACACTCAACTCAATCTAGGGTATTACTAAACCCATCCCTATTGAGTTACACCACAGAGCCAAGGTTATCTCTAAACCAATAGATCTGATACCACTGTAACGACCCGGAGAAAAGACCGACAATCGAGTCTTCGACAACAATACATAAACCCGTATCGCTTGCCAAAAACCAAAGTATCGAACCCCCAGATTGTCATAAGAAAGAATTTAGAGGGTGAGAATAGAAAGAAAGAAGTATTAGAATAGAAGAAAGAAGAAGAACACATCAGAATCTCACAGCGGATCGATCAAATTATAATATAACAAATCTCTTTATACAGAAGAAAACTGTATATACCTACCAATCATCAGAGTCAACATACATCAGTCACAGCAGAAATTAACTTTACATAACTAGCGGTGAAGCCTCCTGCTTCCAGCTCCTGAAACTTCAAGCGAAATCTAACCTGGAACATACTCGGTCTGACCTGAGCACATTTGATTTAAAACAAAATACACCGGGTCAGTCTGGAATACTATCAGTGATAAATTCACAACACACACACTTGCTTAACTTTGAAAAATCCTTTCCGAACAAAAGGATAATAGTAAGACCAGTCCACACATAAACACAGACGGTTTTTACCTTACTATAACCCAAACCGTTTTTGAAATCATAGCTTGCTCTGATATTATCATAATGTCTAAATACAAATAAATATCAACCTAGAGGAACGCTTGCATCTCACGCTCCCCATATATCGTATACAATCAAAAACCGCGGGCGCTTATTGGGTATTGGATTCCAACTTAACAAGGTATGGGACCACCTTCCGCACGTGTATCTCTAGAGGCGAATACACTGGGTTCAACAAGAACGTCTTGCAACCCGGCCCACACATGACCGACCACTCATTTCGCTTGAGTGTATCGAATGTATATCACCGACGGTTGGGCTCAAACAACCGTCTCCCGTAAAGGGACAGCAACGAATTTAGATTAAAGAAGCAAAAGGAATTTCTCTAGATAGGTGATTATACACACTAATGGGAGCGACCCACATAGCCATGCAGCCTGCCCGATTTTTGTCATTTCCCGGTTGATGAGGCTTGAGGTTAGAATTCATCTCTTCATACATCTGGCCATCATTCACTTTGAATGCCACATCATCAGATCCTCTGGATATCACTAATTGACATCCACAAACATACTCTATTTGGGAGCTACCCAGGTACGTTTGAAGAAATCAATGTACGTGTGTAATGGCGCGTTTTGTTAGCTGTCGAATAATTAATTTATTTAATTATTTATATATCGATTTGGCGATATCGATAACTTAAAGTAAAACGTTCGAACTTATAATTTATAATTATAATTAAAACGAACCTGAAACGTCGCGGCAGTTCGCAATTTGGCGATTTGAACTTCAACTGAATGTACATGATTCATTTTAAGCCGGATTTCTGTGAAACAAGAAACGTGTGGAGCTGGTGGAGTATATCTTTCTAGTGGAAGAGAAAAATCAGGATTTCGTCGTGTAGATTTTGAGTTATGTCCAAATCAAATTTCAGAAAAGTCGCTGTAGAATTCCTTTATAATTTGCGATGCTTTATATATGTTATAAAAGAGATTTTCAGTATAAACTGAATACCGGGATAATCTAAAATCTGAAATATCAAACTGTAAATTCTGATATGATATTCTGGAGCTGTACGATATCATATGTGAAGATATACGATAATATTTAATTTTAAATATTTAATTTAATTATATTTAAATATGTTTATATATTTAAATATGCTATTTAGAGCGTTAAAGATAGCCACTTTTGCATACGAAGTCGGAATTCGACGAAACCGGTTTTGTTGGATCCGAAATGTCAAATAGTTGTCAGATTCCAAGTTTGGTGATTTTTAGAGTCACTGTGTGATTGTACGGATTTTTAGACTGATAAATAGTCAGTATTTCGACGGTTAAAAATACTCTGTGTGAGCATACGAAGTCGGAATTTGACAAAACCAGTTCCGTTGGGACCGTAATGTCGAACTCTAGCTACATGTCCAGTTTGGTGATTTTTAGTTATCGTATGTAATCACTGGGATTTTTAGAAGGCAGATACAAGGAGAAAATCGATAAAATAAATATAAAAATCAAATTAAAAATATCCCCCCTATTTTCTTTGGATCCACAGCAGGCCACGCCTCACCGTTTCTCAACCACCAATGTTACCTACCACCCACAGCTCTATATAATCGCATTATCCCAAACACAGCAAGTAAAAATCCATCACAAGAAAAATCAAAACAAATTGTAGAGAGATCAATAAATCATGGAATGAGTATATCCTTGATCTCTGAGCGAATCTCTTCATTTCTGTATAGGTTTTGTCACGTTCGAAAACCATTTCCGTCGCATGTTTTGTACAGCAGCGAACTAGGGTTCCACTTCTCCAAGGATTAGTACATTGATTCGTGATTTCGAGTTTAGATTTGGACTGAGAAGGGAGAACCGAGCTTGCGGTGTGTTTTTGGCGATTTTCTGGTACAAAAGACGTCGATCAAGTATGGGAATCCGCAGTTTTTGGCTGACGTCGACTTCCGTTTGGATGGTGCGAGTAGGCCATCTTGGTAGCAGTGTCGGAGACATCGAGACAAGGGAGAAGCTGATGCTTTTAGTTTGTGAAATAGACGAGTGTAGAGGGAGGAAGGATGGAGGGAAGTATCGGCTATGGTGTATTGAGGGAGCAGGTCACGGCAGAAACATTTGGGGAAGAAGAGATTGAGGGAGCGGGTCTGGGCTTCATATGGGCCTATTTTGTTTAAGGGGGGTGAGGGCCCAATTATTTAAATTCAAGTTTTAATTTAATTCAAATAACGTATGAACTTCGTAAATGTATAACTCGACCATACCGTATCAGATTGACGAACCGTAAGTTGCGTTGGGATCGTATGGACGAGAGCTACACAATGGAACTGACTGGAAGTCCATTGGAGCTCGTTACAATTTATTGTAAAATAAATTGTTCGTCTGAATCTGAATCAGCGACAATTATCGTTCTTTGACGATGATAGTCCAATGTGAGTAAAACTCGCTAACTCTCCTCAATTTATATTGTAATATAAATTGTACTTTATTTTTGTATTGACTGCTATGTTAATTTGGACTGTTAATTTGGACTGTTAAGTTGTACTGTTAAATTGGACTGTAGATTGGACTGTTAAATAATTGATTGAAAACGTAGATATAGTTAATCTATATATCGTAATCAAATATGGTTCTGTACAGCAGGATATTTCATATTGAAATGAAATGGATATTATATTATACTGTGTAACATCTGTGGATGCAGGGAGACAGGTTGGAGGAATCCGATTGGATTCCTCATCAATTATTTTACTATTTTCATATATTGTATTATATGATGGGTTATATAATCTGTTCTGGATTATGTGTGTTAGAAATGATAATGATCATTATTGTTTGATATTTTGAATATTGTAAGAAACCCTGAGATGTAAAAAAGGAATATTTCAATGTATATTTAAATAAAGGAATTTTATAAAATCATAGGATTTTATAAAAGGAGATTATTTATAAAATGAACACGGTTTTATAAAAGGAAATTATTTATTAGACGAATAGGGTTTTATAAAGGAACATTTATTTCAATTATAAATAAATGGAATAAAGGAATATTTATTTAGGGAATAAATAAAGGAACACTTGTTCGGAAAATAAATAGAATTATACAAGGATAGATTTAAACACGTGCTTCGCACACAAGTATAACACGATATGGATTTAAATGAGATATTAAATAGGAAATCTGTTTTAAACAGATAAATTGAAGTAGATTAATTTATAAATAATGTTTTATAAATTAAATAAATTATTTATCGTTGATAAATGGAATATATATAAGTCTGGACTTATATAGAGAAGTAGAAACGTTATTAAAAGGACATTTATAAAGTGAAGAACCGTTACTAAAAGTAAATCTTTATAAATGAATAAACGTTGTAAAAAGTAAATCTTTATAAATGGATAAACGTTGTAAAAAGGAAATCTTTTGAAATGAATAATGTAACACCCCGTGTATTCTATAACAGTGAAATTCATAAATTAAAGCATAACTAATTTCAAATCAAAGAATTAAGGGAAACGGGATACGCCATTGTGTTCGTCTCGGAAAAATACGCGAAATAGAGTCCGAGTTTTCGAAAAACGAAGTTGGTATGAGGAAGATATGGCCTACGGAAGTTTCAGAATTCAGGTTAAAATTCAAACAGACGAAAACAGCTCAGAAAAACAAGTTTAAAATTCAAAATCGGGCCCAATTGGTTAGGGCGGGAAAATTCCCGCCTAAGGCACCCAGGTCGACTTGGCAGTCGACCTGGGCTAGCCAGGTCGACAGGGCTATCGACCTGGGTGTCGACTGGGCTGTCGACCTAGCCCCAGAGCCAGGTCGAACCCAGCCCATCCTGGCTGGCCAGGTCTGTGTTTGGTCGATTTTCTGAGCCTTGCCTTGTCACTAGGGCTAGGTGTCAGCTCCTGATTGGTCTCTCTTTCGAATGAATGGCTACGTTAACCCAAGCTACATCGACGGTCCGAATCAATTCATAAACTCTATAAAAATGACCTTAGACTCTACCTAATCTATTCATTCAAAAATAAGAATGAGGCCATCATGCTGCTGAGGAATGACTGGAAGTAGCCACAAATTTGAGAGACAATTAGGAGACAAACTCTAAAGCATAAAGCAACCACAAGTTAAACTTAAACAAATCAAATCAACGCCTACATCAAAGGAATAACATCTCCAAATCCAGAATTCAGATTCCTGAATTGAAGAATTCGTCACACGATTGTAAGTAGAGTACTATTCCGATGAGAATAAATAACTGTGTTTGATTTGTGTAAAATGAGAATTACACTTGATTTGTGGTGATAGTAATTCATATTTGTGCGTTGCTATGATTCTAATCGATTTGGAATGTTGTGATAAAACGATTGGATATTCGCAAGTATGTAATTCATGATAAAAACTACATGTTAGCGGTAGTTTATTTGAGATTCATGCAAGTATACGATTGGATATTCGCAAGTATGTAATTCATGTTGAAGCTACATGTTTGTGGTTGTTTAATTGAGATTCATGCAAGTATGTGGTTTTGCTACTACGCCAACATAATGTATATTTTTGTACAAAATCACTTTGTGTGTAATTGGATCAAATTTGGGGTATTATGATTCATATGAAATTATGTTGGAATTGGCATCATGATCTATGTATAAAACCATACTTTTGTATTAGAAACAAAAGTAAGCCTCTTTGTGAACTTATGTTGATTTTATGAATATGACTAGGCTATGTTTGGTATTATGCCTAATTGAAAAACATGTTAGGCCTATATTGTTAACAAGAATTATATGATAATATATGTGACACATAGCTAAGTTAGATTTACATTCCAATTGCAAGTTTGCATGAATAAAGTAAAAACCATGATTTCATGTTTAGGAATATTTATGCCATGATTACATGAATAGATCAAAAACCATGATTTCATGTTTAGGTATATTTGTGCCATGATTATGTGAATAGATTAAAAATCATGATTAAGTTGGAATAATTCTAGTTGAACTATACTTTTGTATTAGTAACAAAAGTAAGCACCTTTGTAAACATATAGTAATTTTATAAACATGATTTGCTTATGTTTGACATTATGCCTAAGTAAAAATATAGGTTTATCTTGTAGTTAAGACTATGTGTCAATAATGATATCTAATTTAGTTAGATTCTTAACTTAACTACAAGTTTACATGGTTTGATTCATGTCACTTATGCTTTATGACCAAAGTATATGTTACCACAATGCAAGTACACCAGTTTCTATTTTGTAGTTCCAACGTTATGTTGCAAGTTCATGCGTTCACATTCCCCTTTTTGTGTATATAATCACGTTTTAAGCCTCCCCTTTTTCATGTGGCTAAGTTGGGCTTAAAAGGCTAAGCCCAACATATATTATGATAAACGAACGTATTAAACGGGGGAAATAGCGTTGGGCCAAATTAATTAATAAATGAAAATATAAAAGTAGATGGGCCCAAATTCAAGAATGGGTTGGGCCCATGATTGGTGTAAACCTTTACACCATTAGCTTAAATTGATTTTTGAATAATGGGCCGCAAATATTTACATATAAGAAAATAAAGAAAAGAGACAAAATATGTAAATGTAGAAAATACGATGTGTTTAACCCGAGGTTGGATTGAGTTGTGATGTAAACCTGCCCGGAACCGCCCGGCTGTCCAGTAGTCACAACAATACCTATCCAATGTGGGTGGTTAAACATGGAGCCCAACAAGGACCCGAGGTTAGACTGAGTTGTGGCGTAAGACTGCCCGGACCCAACCGGCAACAGGCAGCCACAACAATACCTGTCTAATGTGAGAGGTCAAGGCTTTAATAATAAAATTAAGGCTGAGTCAGGATTGATAGGATTAAGTAAATTATATTAATACTTAATCAAAATGGAACATGCTAAACTAAACAGATTGATTGTGGGTTAGGTTTATAAAACACTTAACCAACTTAGCATGTTGGCTAGAAATAGAAAAACCTAGTAGCGGGGGACCCTTTTCAGCAGTAACCCTATAAGGTATCATGATACCCTGAAACTAGGCAGGGTGGGGCACGATTACTGGGCTGACTGTAAGAGGTCAAATCGACGGTGTTGGTGCAGCAGTGTAGGTTCTAACGGGGTGCGGGCGTGCACACACTCCGGCGCAGAAAAATAAGGCACTGGGCACCAGTAGCATACCTGTGCATTCTAGGATTGTGTCGGGCCGCCACCATGGGACTTGATACACCCCATGGTGGGACCAGCATAGGTAACTACAACATCGGGGGCCGTAAGACACATGTAACTATGCGAGTAGGAGCCGATCATCATAAAATGGATCACTTTACCCTGATTATGGGGTGCTTGTTGGGAACTAGTTTATATGGGTACAGAGATTAATATGGGGTACGATAGTATATTCGACCCTAGACAACTTAACTAAGTTTATGGTGCTTTCCCATTTCTAGTTTATACTTATCATACCCAGTTCTTTATTCATAGACTGAATAGTCCTAGACTTACTCAGGCTTTATGTCTGACTCTACTTTTCTTTCGTCTTCTTTTCTTCCGTTCCCCCCCCCCCCCCCAGGTCCACAGGGAGAGAATACCACAGCTTGACCAGCCTTCATATCCAGCTTGAAGAGAAAGAATGTATTGCTTGGATCTTTTCGTTTTGGACTATGGCTTTGGACAGCAATTATGGGACTTTTGCAGTTTATTTATGCTTTCTTTATGCTTCTTTAAATAATGTAATCAAGACAGTTATGAAGATGTTATGTTTTTGGAAGTATTGTAAGACGATTATGGTATGGTTGTTGTAACACGTATTTTTGGTGAAATAAAAGTTGTTGTTTTTCCGCTATTCAAAAATATGTGTTCTTATATCTGTCTTGTATATCTGTGACTTATACTTATAAACCTCCACCAAAATTAGGGCATTCCCTTTGAGAGTGACCCTAACGGAGGTGGGATGTTTCACTTGGTATCAGAGTATAGGTTTACCAGATAAGATAAAAAGTTTTGAAAATTTATTTTCAAAAAGGAAATTTAAAGAAACATTTTTAAAAGAAAAATATTATTTTATTTTAAAAAGGCAAAGTCCCCCCCAAAGCCATAGGTAATATCTCTTATCCTTCGTTTTGAATCTATCCTTTTTGTTTCAGCATGGCCGAAGAACTTAACTTGCCAGAGGGTGTACCAATACCTGGTTGGTTTAGACGGTTCTTAGAAGCAAGGGCTACTCAGCCAGGTCCTACCGTTCCTCCTCCCCAAGCTGCAGGAAATCATCCAGCTACAGTAGCACGTCTTCCTCCACCTCCTCCACGGGGAAACACGTTTGCTAAGATATGTAAAGATTTTAAAGCTGTGGGAGGAAAGGATTTTCATGGAACTGAGTCCTTCGTGGCAGCTAGAAATTGGCTGAAAGAAACCGAGGACTTATTCATCATCTTTGAGGTAGAAGATAGGCAGAAAGTACAACTGGCAGTTTGGCTACTAAAGGGCGAGGCTTCCTACTGGTGGGAAGTCACTAATGCAGAAAGACCAGTGGAGACATGGGAGGACTTTAGGGCAAGGTTTGAGGCTAAATTTCTCTCAGAAGCTGAAAGGAGTCTTCAGTTGGAAAAATTCTTATTTCTTAAGCAAGGGAATATGACAGTCGAAGAGTATGTTAATCAGTTCGATGAGCTGGCTAGGTTTGGGCTGGACCTAGTCAACACCCCGCACAAGAAGGCTCTCCGTTTCGTCAAAGGGTTGAATGAGCCATTACACAGTTTGGCCATGACCCATATACCCATGGGAGTTACGTACGAAAGGTTGGTGCAGATGGCATTGCTGAACGAGGAAGATAAGGACAAGAAGGAGACAGAGGCAGAAAACTCTCAAGGGAAGAAAGAGGTCAAGCCCAACGATTCTAAGAATAAGAAGGTAGACCCCGAGAAAGGAGGCAAGAACAACAACTCACGTGATAAAAGGAAATGCAATTACTTTGGTACGGAAGGGCACATAGCCAAGGATTGTAGAAAGAGGAAGAGAAAGCAAGGTGAATGTTTTCATTGTGGGAAGACTGGACACATCAGCAAAGACTGCCCTGAGAAGCAGACCGGACCTTCTGGCGGTACATCGTTAACTTATTCTAGATGCTTTGTTTTATCCTATTTCTCTCCTCGACCCTATCTTTTAGGTAGAAACTCTTTGGATGAAAACATGTAGTTGAAACATGTTATGGATGATGGTTGCAAGTGGTTGCAAGTGATTGCTAGTGGTTGCTCGTGGTTGCATATACACACACAATCTAGGTTTTAGATTGGCTCAGTCACTTCATATTGCATATGCATATATGTTTGCATTCATATATGGTTGAACTTTAATGTGTTATCATATGGATGTTGCATTTATATGAATGATTGTGCACTCATGTAGAATCATGAATAGGAAAAATTTGCATACATAATGGATTCATGGCACTTACATAATTCGCATTAAGGAGGTCAACTGAATCAGTAGACCGCCTGATTTTGCATTAGATAAGTACATGTACACACACACTTCGCATATGATCATGAAGCACTAGAAGTCTTTTAAGGACAATGGATGCTCGTGTTTGATGGATGAGTAGATGGATGTTTGGATGTTAGGATATACATTCTTCCTAACTTGAAGATTTCGGGGACGAAATCCTTTTAAGTGGGGGAGAATGTAACACCCCGTGTATTCTATAACAGTGAAATTCATAAATTAAAGCATAACTAATTTCAAATCAAAGAATTAAGGGAAACGGGATAGGCCATTGTGTTCGTCTCGGAAAAATACGCGAAATAGAGTCCGAGTTTTCGAAAAACGGAGTCCGTATGAGGAAGATATGGCCTCCGGAAGTTTCAGAATTCAGGTTAAAATTCAAACAGACGAAAACAGCTCAGAAAAACAAGTTTAAAATTCAAAATCGGGCCCAATTGGCCAGGGCAGGAAAATTCCCGCCTAAGGCACCCAGGTCGACTTGGCAGTCGACCTGGGCTAGCCAGGTCGACAGGGCTGTCGACCTGGGTGTCGACTGGGCTGTCGACCTGGCCCCAGAGCCAGGTCGAACCCAGCCCATCCTGGCTGACCAGGTCTGTGTTTGGTCGATTTTCTGAGCCTTGCCTTGTCACTAGGGCTAGGTGTCAGCTCCTGATTGGTCTCTCTTTCGAATGAATGGCTACGATTAACCCAAGCTACATCGACGGTCCGAATCAATTCATAAACTCTATAAAAATGACCTTAGACTCTACTTAATATATTCATTCAAAAATAAGAATGAGGCCATCATGCTGCTGAGGAACGACTGGAAGAAGCCACCAATTTGAGAGACAATTAGGAGACAAACTCTAAAACATAAAGCAACCACAAGTTAAACTTAAACAAATCAAATCAACGCCTACATCAAAGGAATAGCATCTCCAAATCCAGAATTCAGATTCCTGAATTGAAGAATTCGTCACACGATTGTAAGTAGAGTATTATTCCGATGAGAATAAATAACTGTGTTTGATTTGTGTAAAATGAGAATTACACTTGATTTGTGGTGATAGTAATTCATATTTGTGCGTTGCTATGATTCTAATCGATTTGGAATGTTGTGATATAACGATTGGATATTCGCAAGTATGTAATTCATGATAAAAACTACATGTTAGCGGTAGTTTATTTGAGATTCATGCAAGTATACGATTGGATATTCGCAAGTATGTAATTCATGTTGAAGCTACATGTTTGTGGTTGTTTAATTGAGATTCATGCAAGTATGTGGTTTTGCTACTACGCCAACATAATGTATATTTTTGTACAAAATCACTTTGTGTGTAATCGGATCAAATTTGGGGTATTATGATTCGTATGAAATTATGTTGGAATTGGCATCATGATCTATGTATAAAACCATACTTTTGTATTAGAAACAAAAGTAAGCCTCTTTGTGAACTTATGTTGATTTTATGAATATGACTAGGCTATGTTTGGTATTATGCCTAATTGAAAAACATGTTAGGCCTATATTGTTAACAAGAATTATATGATAATATATGTGACACATAGCTAAGTTAGATTTACATTCCAATTGCAAGTTTGCATGAATAAAGTAAAAACCATGATTTCATGTTTAGGAATATTTATGCTATGATTACATGAATAGATCAAAAACCATGATTTCATGTTTAGGTATATTTGTGCCATGATTATGTGAATAGATTAAAAATCATGATTAAGTTGGAATAATTCTAGTTGAACTATACTTTTGTATTAGTAACAAAAGTAAGCACCTTTGTAAACATATAGTAATTTTATAAACATGATTTGCTTATGTTTGACATTATGCCTAAGTAAAAATATAGATTTATGTTGTAGTTAAGACTATGTGTCAATAATGATATCTAATTTAGTTAGATTCTTAACTTAACTACAAGTTTACATGGTTTGATTCATGTCACTTATGCTTTATGACCAAAGTATATGTTACCACAATGCAAGTACACCAGTTTCTATTTTGTAGTTCCAACGTTATGTTGCAAGTTCATGCGTTCACATTCCCCTTTTTGTGTATATAATCACGTTTTAAGCCTCCCCTTTTTCACGTGGCCAGGTTGGGCTTAAAAGGCTAAGCCCAACATATATTATGATAAACGAACGTATTAAACGGGGGAAATAGCGTTGGGCCAAATTAATTAATAAATGAAAATATAAAAGTAGATGGGCCCAAATTCAAGAATGGGTTGGGCCCATGATTGGTGTAAACCTTTACACCATTAGCTTAAATTGATTTTTGAATAATGGGCCGCAAATATTTGCATATAAGAAAATAAAGAAAAGAGACAAAATATGTAAATGTAGAAAATACGATGTGTTTAACCCGAGGTTGGATTGAGTTGTGATGTAAACCTGCCCGGAACCGCCCGGCTGTCCAGTAGTCACAACAATACCAATCCAATGTGGGTGGTTAAACATGGAGCCCAATAAGGACCCGAGGTTAGACTGAGTTGTGGCGTAAGACTGCCCAGACCCAACCGGCAACAGGCAACCACAACAATACCTGTCTAATGTGAGAGGTCAAGGCTTTAATAATACAATTAAGGCTGAGTCAGGATTGATAGGATTAAGTAAATTATATTAATACTTAATCAAAATGGAACATGCTAAACTAAACAGATTGATTGGGGGTTAGGTTTATAAAACACTTAACCAACTTAGCATGTTGGCTAGAAATAGAAAAACCTAGTAGCGGGGGACCCTTTTCAGCAGTAACCCTATAAGGTATCATGATACCCTGAAACTAGGCAGGGTGGGGCACGATTACTGGGCTGACTGTAAGAGGTCAAATCGACGGCGGTGGTGCAGCAGTGTAGGTTCTAACGGGGTGCGGGCGTGCACACACTCCGGCGTAGAAAAATAAGGCACTGGGCACCAGTAGCATACCTGTGCATTCTAGGATTGTGTCGGGCCGCCACCATGGGACTTGATACACCCCATGGTGGGACCAGCATAGGTAACTACAACATCGGGGGCCGTAAGACACATGTTACTATGCGAGTAGGAGCCGATCATCATAAAATGGATCACTTTACCCTGATTATGGGGTGCCTGTTGGGAACTAGATTATATGGGTACAGAGATTAATATGGGGTACGATAGTATATTCGACCCTAGACAACTTAACTAAGTTTATGGTGCTTTCCCATTTCTAGTTTATACTTATCATACCCAGTTCTTTATTCATAGACTGAATAGTCCTAGACTTACTCAGGCTTTATGTCTGACTCTACTTTTCTTTCGTCTTCTTTTCTTCCGTTTCCCCCCCCCCCCAGGTCCACAGGGAGGGAATACCGCAGCTTGACCAGCCTTCATATCCAGCTTGAAGAGAAAGAATGTATTGCTTGGATCTTTTCGTTTTGGACTATGGCTTTGGACAGCAATTATGGGACTTTTGCAGTTTATTTATGCTTCTTTAAATAATGTAATCAAGACAGTTATAAAGATGTTATGTTTTTGGAAGTATTGTAAGACGATTATGGTATGGTTGTTGTAACACGTATTTTTGGTGAAATAAAAGTTGTTGTTTTTCCGCTAATCAAAAATATGTGTTCTTATATCAGTCTTGTATATCTGTGACTTATACTTATAAACCTCCACCAAAATTAGGGCATTCCCTTTGAGAGTGACCCTAACGGAGGTGGGGTGTTTCAAATAAACGTTATAAAAAGGAGTTAATCGAATTTAGTTATTCGAAATGAGTTATTCGAATTAGATATTTGAATAGAGTTAAACACATTAGAGTTATTCGAATTAGTTATTCGAATAGAGTTAAACACATAAGAGTTAATTGAATATTAGTTATTCAATTTGAGTTAATCGAATTTAGTTATTCGAGAAGAGTTAAATCGAATTTAGTTATTCGAAAGGAGTTAATCAATTTGAGTTAAGTTAATCGATTTAAACTAAGTTGAATTGAAATGGAGTAAATCGATTAGAATTAAGTTAATCGAGTTAGAGTAAATCGAATATTAGTTATTCGAAGGTAAGTTATTCGAATTAGTTATTCGAAAGAGTTAATCAATTAAGTTATTCGAATGAGTTATTCGAAGGAGTAAATCAAATTAAGTTAATCGATTAGAGTTGAGTTAATCGATTTGGGTTAAGTTAAGTTATCGAGTTAAGTAATCGAGTTAAGATTTATCGAGTTAAGTAATCGAGTTAAGTAATCGAGTTGAGATAATCGAGTTAAGAAAATCAAGTTGAGTTAACCGAATAAGTTATTCGATAAGAGTAAATCCATTTAAGTTAATCGGATGTTAGTTATTCGATAAGAATTGACACATTTAAGAAAATCGAATATTTGTTATTCGATAAGAGTTAATGAAATAGAGCCAACCAAGAAGAGTTATTCGAATATTAGTTATTCGATAGGAGTTAATCGAAATAGAGTTTATCGAATATAAGTTATTAAAAAGGGAGAGTTAATTGAATAGAGATTACTCGAAAGAGAGTTATACGTCGAATTCGATTATAGCGAATTCGGGAAAGTACTATCTACTTTCCAGGGTTTAAATCAAGATTTAGTTATTGATTTATAAATTAGGTGTCTGTTAAATTATTCGAGTTAGGAAATAAATTTATAATTTAGGTTAGATTATTTAGGGGTAGGAATTATAACGTTATAGTTATAATCAAACGTTGTCATATAATAAGTGGATTCGTAACCTGAATCCGAGAATTTGCGTAAACAAATGATTGTAAAAAAGTGAGTGATGAGCTTCATCTATTTCACAGTAAAGGACGTTGTTCAATTAAGGTCTACAAGGTAATTATACCCCAACTTGATTGACTTCAGAATTGACAAAGGAATAGTTGTGGTTCGATCTAAAAGGTTGATTGGGAATAAAGTCAAGGAATAAGCGATAAATGGATTAAGCGAAACGATGTTTTATACAACGTTCATTGGAAATCCGTAAATAAGTTTTGGAAATGTTTTCCAAATATAGTCAGATATGTTTTCTAAACATAGAAAATGAAATTTTTTCATGATAAGAATTTAAGAAATAGAGTTAAGCAAATTCAGAAACTGACTGGAGAGGGTAAGTTGAACGGTTTTCTAAGTGACGATCTGATGTTGGTTTCGACCTTCCGGATTGATACTTAGAGAATTGTTCTCATACTAGTTACAGTTAGGGACTGACAGTTGCGAAAAAAATAGTGATGCGTAAATAAGCTATGGAAATGTTTTCCAATGATTAATAACATATATTTTCTAAATATATGAAATAAGGAAATATGAACATATATATGTATATGATGATTGATCGATCGAATTTCCATTTGGAAATAAGATCGTTGTTTGTACACCGACATGTTTTCATTTGATAGTTGAATCACAGACTATCAAAGTTTTGACCATATTTACGGTGTAAATATGGAGAGACCGATTGGATTATTATTCGAAGAACCACTCCGTATTAGCATAAGCGTTGCGAATCAAGTACGCTGAAGATAATTGAAGACGGAGTGAAGTGCAAGGGATATTGTGAAAAGCCTAGGTAGGATGGATTCACTGAATAGTGCCTTCGGTTTATTCAGTCCTAGAACAACGTATATGGACGAGTGTCTGACAAAGTATTCTTAACGAATCATATATGTTGATCTCTTTAAACGTATTACATTGGGTGGTAGAGAAATTCGTTTCTCTTAGCTTTTATACCCATGATGCCTTGAGAAATCGATATTGATTTGGCGGGTATGACGATGTGGCATTCAAAGTAATTGAAGAAATAATCTGTCAAAGTGATAAACGTGACCTCAAATCCTCACAACCAGGAAATAACAGAAGTTGGGCTAGGCAGCATGGCTAGTTGGGCCATACCCAAGCAGGGTGTATTATCACCATCTAGAGAATATTCAATTGTACTTCTTTATAATCTATTTCAATGCTGTCCCTTATCGGGAAGGATGGTTGCTGATCCCAACCATCGGTGATAATATATTCGTTACACTCAAGCAAAATGAGTGGACGGTCATGTGTGGCCGGGTTGCAAGACGTTCTTGTTGAACCCTAGTGTATCTCCTCTAGAGTACACTGATCGGAAGGTGCTCCCATACCTTGTCTGTTGGAATCCAATCTCCAATAAGCGCTCACGGTTTATTTGTATACTATGTATGTGGAACGTGAGATGCAAGCGTTCAGCTAGATTGATATCTATTTGTATTTAGACATTATTATAATATCAGAAAGATATCCTTTATTTAACCAAGTGTTTGAGTTTTATTCACACCAGTCCCATGACTGACCCGGAGTATATTTTGTTTTGTTTCCCCTAAACTCTTGGGTGCCTAAATTTGTACAGGCAGTCAAGTAGTCGGGATTTTACAGATACACTTGGAGAGCTTGGAGCAGGAGGCTTCAGGATTATAGCTATTATTATTCCGCTGTGTTGTTAAGTGTTGTACTTTGAAATGGTATGTATACACGAGTACTGATTTGTATTTCAAAGTTATGTTATATTTTATTCGTTCTGCTGTGAGATTCGTGTTTACTCTGATGATGTAAGTTCTTCTTCTTCTTCTATTCTATTAGTTCTATCTTTTCTTCCTCACCCTCTACTTTCTTTCACTAACATCTCGGAATTTTCGACTCTCGAGGAGTCGAAAATTTCCAGCCGTTACAGTTGGTATCAGAGCTTAAGTTAAGTGATTACCTTGGCTCTGTGGCATAACTCGATAGAGATGGGATTAGTAATATCCTAGATTGAGTTTGAGTGTATATATATGAGCGCGTAATTGTTATTCAATATAAAATGGTTTTATATTGTGGAGACTCATTGGTTGAGTGGCTTATGAATTCTGGTCGATCAGTTTGATCCACTGTATCGATAAGGGTTACTAAACACTCGAATACGATGAACCGTCATGGTAGGTTTTGTAAGAGGGTAAATGAAATAATTTTTCCCAAAATATTTTTGGTTATAGAAGAAATATATATCTTGAAATTATTATAGTATATTGATTGTGTTGGTTGTTATTATAATCAAATAAGATTATAAAAGGGTGAAATGGTTATAAATGACCAATCAGAATTCATATGAATGTAATATATGAAATAGTTTGAATTAAATATGAATTTAAATCAGAATTTGGAATTTAAAATAAGGAAATTTTAAGTTCCTGGGAGATTTTGAAAATGTTTTTCAAATTGAAAATGATATAGTATTGAACTCACTTCGATCGTTGGAAAATAGATTCTGATGATGAATCTAGACATCATCAATGTTCATTTTCGAGTTCTAAGTGACGGATTACTACCAAAGGTTTTGTTTTTGAATTGTTTTGAGAAAACAAGTTGTTTAGAAATTCAAAGGTTTTGAATTGGCATTATGATTTCAAATTGATTTGAAAGAAACCCTGGAACTTAAGTTCTGGAATTAAAATTTAACTAATGAAGTTAAATAAAATGAGATGGTAAAAATAAATTGAAATTTAACTTGAACCGAGTTAAATAAAATTGAATTGGGATTAGAGATAATCTAGAATGGAACCAAATTGATAAGTCAATAATTTGGAATTTGATATTAGAGTTCGAATGAAATTCGATTTGGATTTGAGGATATGAACTGATTGGAGATCAATTGGAATGGATAACATTGGTATATGTTGAAGTGGTAGCAGATGCAAGGGATAGAGTTAAATGCCCGAAAAAAAGGTACAAGTTTATATCATATATGAGTTTGGATTTTATGAGCCGGATTGGCAAGCCGCTTGGCTATTTTGATTTCCTTTTGGATTGGAGGAGGCCTAGAGAGGCGAGTTGTGGTTTGACGTATTGAGCCGTACAAAGGAGGTTATGGCGAAATTTTTCGAAAATTTAAGGTGTTAGAAAATTTTTAGAATTTTTGAAAATTTTAGTTGGTCGGAAATGAATTAATAAATTAATTAAAATTAAATGGGTCCAGTCGAAACTGAAATTTAGAGGTAAACAAAAAAAGATTTTTAAATCTAGTTAGTAGAGTTAGTAGCATTTTTCTAACTTAGCAATTTCGAGGACGAAATTATTTTAAGGGGGGAAGTCTGTAATGGCGCGTTTTGTTAGCTGTCGAATATTTAATTTATTTAATTATTTGTATATCGATTTGGCAATATCGATAACTTAAAGTAAAACGTTCGAACTTATAATTTATAATTATAATTAAAACAAACCTGAAACGTCGCGGCAGTTCGCAATTTGGCGATTTGAACTTCAACTGAATGTACATGATTCATTTTAAGTCGGATTTCTGTGAAACAAGAAACGTGTGGAGCTGGTGGAGTATATCTTTCTAGTGGAAGAGAAAAATCAGGATTTCGTCGTGTAGATTTTGAGTTATGTCCAAATCAAATTTCAGAAAAGTCGCTGTAGAATTCCTTTATAATTTGCGATGCTTTATATATGTTATAAAAGAGATTTTCAGTATAAACTGAATACCGGGATAATCTAAAATCTGAAATATCAAACTGTAAATTCTGATATGATATTCTGGAGCTATACGATATCATATGTGAAGATATACGATAATATTTAATTTTAAATATTTAATTTAATTATATTTAAATATGTTTATATATTTAAATATGCTATTTAGAGCGTTAAAGATAGCCACTTTTGCATACGAAGTCGGAATTCGACGAAACCAGTTTTGTTGGATCCGAAATGTCAAATAGTTGTCAGATTCCAAGTTTGGTGATTTTTAGAGTCACTGTGTGATCGTACTGATTTTTAGACTGAGAAATAGTCAGTATTTCGACGGTTAAAAATACGCTGTGTGAGCATACGAAGTCGGAATTTGACGAAACCAGTTCCGTTGGGACCATAATGTCGAACTCTAGCTACATGTCCAGTTTGGTGATTTTTAGGTATCGTATGTAATCACTGGGATTTTTAGAAGGCAGATACAAGGAGAAAATCGATAAAATAAATATAAAAATCAAATTAAAAATATCCCCCCCTATTTTCTTTGGATCCACAGCAGGCCACGCCTCACCGTTTCTCAACCACCAATGTTACCTACCACCCACAGCTCTATATAATCGCATTATCCCAAACACAGCAAGTAAAAATCCATCACAAGAAAAATCAAAACAAATTGTAGAGAGATCAATAAATCATGGAATGAGTATATCCTTGATCTCTGAGCGAATCTCTTCATTTCTGTATAGGTTTTGTCACGTTCGAAAACCATTTCCGTCGCATGTTTTGTACAGCAGCGAACTAGGGTTCCACTTCTCCAAGGATTAGTACATTGATTCGTGATTTCGAGTGTAGATTTGGACTGAGAAGGAAGAACCGAGCTTGCGGTGTGTTTTTGGCGATTTTCTGGTACAAAAGACGTCGATCAAGTATGGGAATCCGCAGTTTTTGGCTGACGTCGACTTCCGTTTGGATGGTGCGAGTTGGCCATCTTGGTAGCAGTGTCGGAGAGATCGAGACAAGGGAGAAGCTGATGCTTTTGGTTTGTGAAATAGACGAGTGTAGAGGGAGGAAGGATGGAGGGAAGTATCGGCTATGGTGTATTGAGGGAGCAGGTCACGGCAGAAACATTTGGGGAAGAAGAGATTGAGGGAGTGGGTCTGGGCTTCATATGGGCCTATTTTGTTTAAGGGGGGTGAGGGCCCAATTATTTAAATACAAGTTTTAATTTAATTCAAATAACGTATGAACTTCGTAAATGTATAACTCGACCATACGGTATCAGATTGACGAACCGTAAGTTGCGTTGGGATCGTATGGACGAGAGCTACACAATGGAACTAACTGGAAGTCCATCGGAGCTCGTTACAATGTACTGTAAAATAAATTGTTCGTCTGAATCTGAATCAGCGACAATTATCGTTCTTTGACGATGATAGTCCAATGTGAGTAAAACTCACTAACTCTCCTCAATTTATATTGTAATATAAATTGTACTTTATTTTTGTATTGACTGCTATGTTAATTTGGACTGTTAATTTGTACTGTTAAGTTGTACTGTTAAATTGGACTGTAGATTGGACTGTTAAATAATTGATTGGAAACGTAGATATAGTTAATCTATATATCGTAATCAAATATGGTTCTGTACAGCAGGATATTTCATATTGAAATGAAATGGATATTATATTATACTGTGTAACATCTGTGGATGCAGGGAGACAGGTTGGAGGAATCCGACTGGATTCCTCAACAATTATTTTACTGTTTTCATATATTGTATTATATGATGGGTTATATAATCTGTTCCGGATTATGTGTGTTAGAAATGATAATGATCATTGTTGTTTGATATTTTGAATATCGTAAGAAACCCTGAGATGTAAAAAAAGGAATATTTCAATGTATATTTAAATAAAGGAATTTTATAAAATCACAGGATTTTATAAAAGGAGATTATTTATAAAATGAACACGGTTTTATAAAAGGAAATTATTTATAAGACGAATAGGGTTTTGTAAAGGAACATTTATTTCGATTATAAATAAATGGAATAAAGGAATATTTATTTAGGGAATAAATAAAGGAACACTTGTTCGGAAAATAAATAGAATTATACAAGGATAGATTTAAACACGTGCTTCGCACACAAGTATAACACGATATGGATTTAAATGAGATATTAAATAGGAAATCTGTTTTAAACAGATAAATTGAAGTAGATTAATTTATAAATAATGTTTTATAAATTAAATAAATTATTTATCGTTGATAAATGGAATATATATAAGTCTGGACTTATATAGAGAAGTAGAAACGTTATTAAAAGGACATTTTTAAAGTGAAGAACGGTTACTAAAAGTAAATCTTTATAAATGAATAAACGTTGTAAAAAGTAAATCTTTATAAATGGATAAACGTTGTAAAAAGGAAATCTTTTGAAATGAATAAACGATATAAAAAGGAGTTAATCGAATTTAGTTATTCGAAATGAGTTATTCGAATTAGATATTTGAATAGAGTTAAACACATTAGAGTTATTCGAATTAGTTATTCGAATAGAGTTAAACACGTAAGTGTTAATTGAATATTAGTTATTCAATTTGAGTTAATCGAATTTAGTTATTCGAGAAGAGTTAAATCGAATTTAGTTATTCGAATGGAGTTAATCAATTTGAGTTAAGTTAATCGATTTGAACTAAGTTGAATCGAAATGGAGTAAATCGATTAGAATTAAGTTAATCGAGTTAGAGTAAATCGAATATTAGTTATTCGAAGGTAAGTTATTCGAATTAGTTATTCGAAGGAGTTAATCAATTAAGTTATTCGAATGAGTTATTCGAAGGAGTAAATCAAATTAAGTTAATCGATTAGAGTTGAGTTAATCGATTTGGGTTAAGTTAAGTTATCGAGTTAAGTAATCGAGTTAAGATTTATCGAGTTAAGTAATCGAGTTAAGATTTATCGAGTTAAGTAATCGAGTTAAGTAATCGAGTTGAGATAATCGAGTTAAGAAAATCAAGTTGAGTTAATCGAATAAGTTATTCGATAAGAGTAAATCCATTTAAGTTAATTGGATGTTAGTTATTCGATATGAATTGACACATTTAAGAAAATCGAATATTTGTTATTCGATAAGAGTTAATGAAATAGAGCCAACCAAGAAGAGTTATTCGAATATTAGTTATTCGATAGGAGTTAATCGAAATAGAGTTTATTGAATATAAGTTATTAAAAAGGGAGAGTTAATCGAATAGAGATGACTCGAAAGAGAGTTATACGTCGAATTCGATTATAGCGAATTCGGGAAAGTACTATTTACTTTCCAGGGTTTAAATCAAGATTTAGTTATTGATTTAGAAATTAGGTGTCTGTTAAATTATTCGAGTTAGGAAATAAATTTATAATTTAGGTTAGATATTTTAGGGGTAGGAATTATAACGTTATAGTTATAATCAAACGTTGTCATATAATAAGTGGATTCGTAACCTGAATCCGAGAATTTGCGTAAACAAATGATTGTAAAAAAGTGAGTGATGAGCTTCATCTATTTCACAGTAAAGGACGTTGTTCAATTAAGGTCTACAAGGTAATTATACCCCAACTTGATTGACTTCAGAATTGACAAAGGAATAGTTGTGGTTCGATCTAAAAGGTTGATTAGGAATAAAGTTAAGGAATAAGCGATAAATGGATTAAGCGAAACGATGTTTTATACAACGTTCATTGGAAATCCGTAAATAAGTTTTGGAAACGTTTTCCAAATATAGTCAGATATGTTTTTTAAACATAGAAAATGAAATGTTTTCATGATTAGAATTTAAGAAATAGAGTTAAGCAAATTCAGAAACTGACTGGAGAGGGTAAGTTGAACGGTTTTCTAAGTGACGATCTGATGTTGGTTTCGACCTTCCGGATTGATACTTAGAGAATTGTTCTCATACTAGTTACAGTTAGGGACTGATAGTTGCGAAAAAAATAATAGTGATGCGTAAATAAGCTATGGAAATGTTTTCCAATGATTAATAACATATATTTTCTAAATATATGAAATAAGGAAATATGAACATATATATGTATATGATGATTGATCGATCGAATTTCCATTTGGAAATAAGATCGTTGTTTGTACACCGACATGTTTTCATTTGATAGTTGAATCACAGACTATCAAAGTTTTGACCATATTTACGGTGTAAATATGGAGAGACCGGTTGGATTATTATCCGAAGAACCACTCCGTATTAGCATAAGCGTTGCGAATCAAATATGCTGAAGATAATTGAAGACGGAGTGAAGTGCAAGGGATATTGTGAAAAGCCTAGGTAGGATGGATTCACTGAATAGTGCCTTTGGTTTATTCAGTCCCAGAACAACGTATATAGACGAGTGTCTGACAAAGTATTCTTAACGAATCATATATGTTGATCTCTTTAAACGTATTACATTGGGTGGCGGAGAAATTCGTTTCTCTTAGCTTTTATACCCATGATGCCTTGAAAAATCGATATTGATTTGGCGGGTATGACGATGTGGCATTCAAAGTAATTGAAGAAATAATCTGTCAAAGTGATAAACGTGACCTCAAATCCTCACAACCAGGAAATAACAGAAGTTGGGCTAGGCAGCATGGCTAGTTGGGCCATACCCAAGCAGGGTGTATTATCACCATCTAGAGAATATTCAATTGTACTTCTTTATAATCTATTTCAATGCTGTCCCTTATCGGGAAGGATGGTTGCTGATCCCAACCATCGGTGATAATATATTCGTTACACTCAAGCTAAATGAGTGGACGGTCATGTGTGGCCGGGTTGCAAGACGTTCTTGTTGAACCCTAGTGTATCTCCTCTAGAGTACACTGATCGGAAGGTGCTCCCATGCCTTGTCTGTTGGAATCCAATCTCCAATAAGCGCTCACGGTTTATTTGTATACTATGTATGTGGAACGTGAGACGCAAGCGTTCTGCTAGATTGATATCTATTTGTATTTAGACATTATTATAATATCAGAAAGATATCTTTTATTTAACCAAGTGTTGGAGTTTTATTCACACCAGTCCCATGACTGACCCGCAGTTTATTTTGTTTTGTTTCCCCTAAACTCTTGGGTGCCTAAATTTGTACGGGCAGTCAAGTAGTCGGGATTTTACAGATACACTTGGAGAGCTTGGAGCAGGAGGCTTCAGGATTATAGCTATTATTATTCCGCTGTGTTGTTAAGTGTTGTACTTTGAAATGGTATGTATATACGAGTACTGATTTGTATTTCAAAGTTATGTTATATTTTATTCGTTCCGCTGTGAGATTCGTGTTTACTCTGATGATGTAAGTTCTTCTTCTTCTTCTATTCTATTAGTTCTATCTTTTCTTCCTCACCCTCTACTTTCTTTCACTAACATCTCGGAATTTTCGACTCTCGAGGAGTCGAAAATTTCCAGCCGTTACAACGTGACCCCTTTGGAAATACTCTGTCAGACACTCGTTGTAACACCCCGTAATTTTAACATAAAAATTCACAAATTAAAGTATACTTAATTAAGTGAAATGGGTTGCGTAGAGAAATATATATATATATTGATATATATATAATTGAAAATTAAATAAATAAATATGCAAAAATGTTCAAAACAGCAAATTGGGAGAGGGGAATAATCGAACCGGCCGATTTTTGAGGTCGACCCGAGCTCGTTGGGTCGACTAGGGGTTAATCCAGTGTGTTTGGCTGTCAACCCATGGGCCGATTCGCTCAAATGCGGATTTTGCATTTGAATGGTTCTCATGGTTCAGCTTTAATCTAAAGGCCCTAGATGGTTCCTACACTTGACTTCTTCCCCAAGACATGCTTTGATGGCTGGGATCTAAACTAAGGTTTATCCTATGGCTAAAACTATCCTAGTCTTCTATAAAAAGACCCCTAACCTAAACCTAAATGCTCATTATTCAATCCTATAGCTAAACTATGCCAAAATGTTCTCTCATGGCCTCCACCCTCATCCTCTTGTCATAATCTCCATCTCTAATCATATGAGAGAGTTTCTAAAGAAGTATAAGAGTTCCTAAGCTTGCTTAAGTGTTTCTAAGTTTGATTCAAGGCTTTTCTTCATCAAAGCTAGGATCTTTATTATTGATTTGGCTCAAGGGTTTTCATTTGGAGCATTCTTATTTGGAGTTTTTGAGTTGATAGCTTAGTGGCTTCGTCTCAATCTTTTAATATATTCATAAGAGGGCTAATCAACAAGTTGTGAGTTTTCTATAGCCTTAATAACCAATTATTGAAATGATTATGATAGGATATAATGAGGTTATGGCTATGAATGTGGATCAATGCAAGTTATGCAAGTTATATGCTATGTGTTAATGATGTTATGCAAGTTATATGCTATGTGTTTGAGATGTTATGCATGTTATGCAAGTTATATGCTATGAGTTTGAGATGTTATGCAAGTTATGCAAGCCATATGCTACATGTTCATGATGTTATGCAAGTTATGCAAGTCATATGTTACATGTTCATGATGTTATGCAAGTTATGCAAGCTATATGCTATATGATCATGATGTTATGCAAGTTATGCAAGTGTTCATGATGCTAGTTGCTATGATAAACATTGATCCACTATGACACCATGATTATGCAAGTTTGGTGTATGATTATATGCAAGTTCATATATGGTATGTTACGCAAGTTTGGTGTATGATTATATGCAAGTTCATATATGATATGTTATGCAAGTTTGGTGTTTGATTTTATGCAAGTAACATGTGCAAGTTTACACCTTAGTATGATATGCATACATATGCAAGTTAACCCCTTTACATGTCATACATACATATGCAAGTTTACCCCTTTGTATGACATAAGAAATTTATGCAAGTTAACCTCTTTATGACATATGTGATTCATGCAAGTTTGGGTTGATTATTTATTGTAACACCCCGCAAACTCTATAACTGTGAAATTAACAAATTAAAGTATAATTAATTTGAAATCAAAGAACTAAGGGAAACGGGATACGCCATTGCGTTCGTCTCGGAAAAATACGCGAAATAGAGTCCGAGTTTTCGAAAAACGGAGTCCGTATGAAGAAGATATGGCCTTCGGAAGTTTCTGAATTAAGTTTAAAATTCGAACAGAATAAAACAGTTTAAAATTAAAACCGGGCCCAATTGGCCAAGGCGGGAAAATTCCCGCCTAAGACACCCAGGTCGACTGGGCTGTCGACCTGGTCTAACCAGGTCGACAGGGCTGTCGACAGGGCTGTCGACAGGCATGTCGACCTGGTCCAGAGACAGGTCGAACCCAGTCTAACCCGGCTGGCCTATTCTCTGTTAGTCGATTTTCTGTGGTCTGCTTTGTCATTAGGGCTAGGTGGCAGGCTCTAATTGGTCCCTCTTTCGAATGAATGGCTACGATCAATCCAAGCAACATCAATGGTCCTAATCAGTTCCTAAACCCTATAAAAACAACCCTAGACTAACCCTAATCTATTCATTCAAAAATAAGAACAAAGCCGCCATGTTGCTGAGGAACGACTAAGAGTAGCCACCAATTGGAGAGAGGATTAGGAGGCAAATTCTAAGGCATAAAGCAACCTAAACAAATCAAATCAACAAGGAACCGCATCTCCAAAACCCTAAATTGGAGAATTCGCCATACCATTGTAAGTAGAGTATTATTTTGGTATGAACAAATAATTGTGTTGGTTTGTATACTTGATTTGTGGCAATAAAGTAATTCATATTTGTGCGTTCTTATCGATTTGGAATATTGTATACGTTTGGATATTCTCGAATTATGTTATTCAATTATGAAAAACTACATGCGGTAGTTTTATGCAAGTATACGTTTGGAATATTCGCACATGATGTAATCCATGTTGAAACTACATGTATGTAGTTGATTAATTTCATGCAAGTTTGGGGTTTTGCTACTATGCCATCATAATTTGTATTTTCATACAAACATCGTTTTTGTGAAGTAATTGGAATAAGTTTGGATTATCATAATTCATATGAAACTATGATTTTGGCACCATGTATTAAGCCATGCTTTTGTACTAGAAAACCTATTTGCAAACTTATGAATATGATTAGGCTATGATTGATATTTTGCATAATTGAAATCCATGTTGTTAACAAGAATTTTATGATGACATATGTGGTACATAGCTAGGTTAGATTCAAAAACCCCTTTTTGCAAGAATAAAGTAAAAATCATGATTTCATGTTAGAAATATTTATGCCATGTGAATAGATTTAAAATCATGATTAGTTTGAACTATACTTTTGTGTTAGTAACAAAAGTAAACACCTAGTAATCTTATGAACATGATTTGCTTATGTTTGACATTATGCCTAAATAAAAATATTAGGTTTATGTTATAGTTAAGCCTATGTGTCAATAGTAATATTCTTATCTCAACTACAAGTTTACATGCTTTGATTCAAGTCACTTATGCTTTATGACCAAAGTATACATTACTACTATGCAAGTACATCAGTTTCTATTTTGTAGTTCCAACGTTATGTTGCAAGTTCATGCGCTCACATTCCCCTTCTTGTGTATGTAATCACGCTTTAAGCCTCCCCTTCTTCTCATGGCTAAGTTGGGCTTAAAAGCCTAAGCCCAACATATATTATGATAAACGAACGTATTAAACGGGGGAAAATAACGTTGGGTTAAATTAATTAATAAATGGAAATATAAAGTAGAAGGGCCCAAATTCAAGTATCGGTTGGGCCCATGATTGGTGTAACCTTTACACCATTAACTTAATAATGGGCCGCAAATATTTACATATAAGAAAATAAAGAAGAAAGACAAAATATGTAAATGTAGAACATACGATGTGTTTAACCCGAGGTTGGATTGAGTTGTGATGTAAACCTGCCCGGAACCGCCCGGCTGTCCAGTAGTCACAACAATACCTATCCAATGTGGGAGGTTAAACATGGAGCCCAATAAGGACCCGAGGTTAGACTGAGTTGTGGCGTAAGACTGCCCGGAACCAACCGGCAACAGGCAGCCACAACAATACCTGTCTAATGTGAGAGGTCAAGGCTTTAATAAGACAATTAAGGCTGAGTCAGGGTTGCTAGGATTAAGTGAACTAAAGACTTAATCAAAATGGAACATGCTAAACTAAACGGACTGGTGGGGGTTAGGTTAGAAAACACTTAACCAACTTAGCATGTTGGCTAGAGATAGAAACCTAGTAACGGGGGACCCTTTTCAGCAGTAACCCTAGAAGGTGTATCAGGATACCCTGAAACTAGGCAGGGTGGGGCACGATTACTGGGCTGATTGTAAGAGGTCAAATCGACGGCGGTGGTGTAGCAGTGTAGGTTCTAACGGGGTGCGGGCGTGCACACACTCCGGCGCAGAAAAATAAGGCACTGGACACCAGTAGCATACCTGTGCATTCTAGGATTGTGTCGGGCCGCCTCCATGGGACTTGATACACCCTATGGTGGGACCAGCATAGGTAACTACAACATCGGGGGCCGTAAGACACATGTAACTATGCGAGTAGGAGCCGATCATCATAGAATGGATCACATCACCCTGATTATGGGGTGCCAATTGGAAACTAGTTTATATGGGTTCAGAGATTAACATGGGGTACGATAGTATATTCGACCCTAGACAACTTAACCAAGTTTATAGTGCTTGCCCACTTCTTTTTTATACTTATCACACCCAGTTCTTTATTCATAGACAGAATAGTACTAGACTTACTCAGGCTTATGTCTGACTCTACTTTTCTTTCGTCTTCTTTTCTTCCGTTTCCCCCTCCCCCCCCCAGGTCCACAGGGAGGGAACACAGCAGCTTGACCAACCTTAACTTCCAGCTTGAAGAAGAGAAATGTATTGCTTGGACCTTTTCGTTTGAACTATGGCTTTGGACAACCACTATGGGGGCTTTTGCAGTTTATCTATGTTTTATTTATGCTTCTTTAATAATGTAACCAAGACAGATTATGAAGGAGTTATGTTATGTTTTTGGAAAGGATGTAAGACAATCATGGTGATGTTTTGTAACACGTATTTGCTTTTATGAAATAAAAGTTGTTGTTTTTCTGCTGTTTACAAATATGTGTTCTTATATCTGTCTTGTATATCTGTGACTTATACTTAAAAACCTCCACCAAAATTAGGGCATTCCCTTTGAGAGTGACCCTAACGGAGGTGGGGTGTTTCACTTGGTATCAGAGCATAGGTTTACCAGATAAGATAAAAAGTTTTGAAAAATTGTTTTCAAAAAGGAAATTTAAAGAAGCATTTTTAAAAGAAAAATATTATTTTATTTTAAAAAGGCAAAGTCCACTCCCCAAAGCCATAGGTACTATCTCTTATCCTTCGTTTTGAATCTATCCTTTTTGTTTCAGCATGTCCGAAGATCTTAACTTGCCAGAAGGGGTGCCAATACCTGGTTGGTTTAGACGGTTCTTAGAAGCAAGGGCTACTCAGCCAGGTCCTACCGTTCCTCCTCCCCAGCTGCCGGAAATCATCCAGCTGCAGCGGCACCTTTTCCTCCACCTTCTCCTCGGGGAAACACGTTTGCTAAGATATGTAAAGATTTTAAAGCTATGGGAGGAAAGGATTTCCATGGAACTGAGTCCTTCGTAGCAGCTAGAAATTGGCTGAAAGAAACGGAGGACCTATTCATCATCTTTGAGGTAGAGGATAGACAAAAAGTACAACTGGCGGTATGGCTATTGAAGGGCGAGGCTTCCTACTAGTGGGAAGTCACTAATGCTGAAAGACCAGTGGAGACATGGGAGGACTTTAGGGCAAGGTTTGAGACTAAATTTCTCTCAGATGCAGAAAGAAGTTTGCAGTTGGAAAAATTCTTATTTCTTAAGCAAGGGGACAAGACAGTCAGAGAGTATGTGAATCAGTTCGATGAGCTGGCTAGGTTTGGGCTTGACCTAGTCAACACATCGCACAAGAAGGCTCTCCGTTTCGTCAAAGGGTTGAATGAGCCATTACACAGTTTGGCCATGACCAATATACCCATGGGAGCCACGTATGAAAGATTCGTGCAAATGGCGTTGCTGAATGAAGAGGATAAGGGCAAGAAGGAGACAAAGGCAGAAAGCTCTCAAGGAAAGAAAGAGGGTTTGCAGCCTAAGAAGACAGACTTTAAGAAGGGCGGGAAAGGCAACAAAGAGAAGAGGAAGTGCAATTTCTGTGGCAAAGTGGGGCACTTAGTAAAGGACTGCCGGAAAAAGAAGGCCAAGGAGAATGGTGGGTGCTTTTCTTGCGGTGGGACAGGCCACAGGGCTAAGGACTGCCCAAAGAAACGAGGACAGGGGCAGAGGGCTAGATCCACCCCAGGGGCACAGGTTCATGTGCTAGAAGCGCCACCTCTGCAACAGCGAGGTATAAATACTTCTGTAGAAAGTGTAGTTTATCTTTATGATCACCCCGTTCGTACTTTATTTGATTCTGGCGCATCACACTCCTTTATCTCGTCTGCTTTAGTAGAATCTCTGCACCTAAAAACTAGTATGGTAGAGGACCCCTTAATTGTTTCAAACCCAATTGGGGGCCCAGCTCATTTGTCTATGATCTGTTTGGGATTGAAAATTTCTATTCTAAGTGTAGAATTTCAATGTAGTGCCTTTGTTTTGGGCTTTTCGGGTTATGGTTTGATTTTGGGTATGGATTGGCTATCCAGTAATGGGGCCATCCTTGATTGTGAAAAAAGGGTTGTTAGGCTCCTAACCCAGCTCGGTAATACTTTGGAAATTTCTTGTAATCCCTCGTATGTGGTTATGCTTAGTTATCTTGAATCGCTAGATGCCTCTATTGAAAATTTGCAATCAGTTAAAGTGGTCCGGGAATATCCGGATGTCTTCGAAGAGGTGAAGGGCTTGCCTCCGAAGCGGGAAATAGACTTCCGCATATATCTTGTAGATAATGCAAAGCCCGTTGCATTGCCCGTTAGACACATGGCTCCACGAGAAAAGAAAGAGCTCAGTAAACAGATTAAAGAGCTTCTAGAAAAGGGGTTCATTAGGAGGAGCATTTCAGAATGGGGCGCTCCGGTGGTGTTCGCTACAAAGGCAGATGGTTCACTCCGTCTATGTGTTGACTATAGGGAGCTCAACAAGCTAACGAAAAAGAATAGGCACCCTCTCCCTAGAATTGACGATTTATTTGACCAGCTTGTAGGAGCGTCTGTTTTCTCCCAGCTCGATTTAGCAACCGGTTTTCATCAGCTAAGGGTGGCTGAAGATAGCATCGATAAAACGGCGTTCAGAACCCCAGACGGCTTCTTTGAATGGCTTGTCATGCCTTTCGGCTTGACAAATGCACCTGCTTACTTCGTGGACCTGATGAGTAGGGTATTTAGAGACTTCCTCAACAAATTCGTAGTGGTCTTCGTAGATGATATCCTTATCTTCTCAAAGAGTGAAGAGGAACATGCTCAACACTTAAGGGCAATCATGGAAACTTTGCGAGTCCATCAACTAAAAGCCAAGTTCTCCAAATGCCACTTTTGGAGAGAAGAGGTGAGGTTCCTTGGGCACATAGTATCCAAACAAGGGTTAGCAGTGGACCCCGCTAAGGTAGTGGCAGTACAAGATTGGAAGACACCAAGGAATGCGACTGAGGTCCGAAGCTTTCTAGGACTAGCAGGTTTCTATCGAAAGTTTATAAGGGATTTTGCGAAAATCTCAGCCCCGCTCACGAAATTGACTAAGAAGAATCTAGTGTTCAATTGGGACTTGGATTGCGAGTTTGCTTTCCAACGACTGAAAAGGGCTCTCACAACAGCCCCAGTTTTGACGCTGCCGGATGGGAGCAAGATGTTCACTGTTTATACGGATGCATGTGGGACAGGGCTAGGCGCCGTCTTAATGCAAGAAGGAAGGGTAGTAGCTTATGGCGGGAGGCAGTTGAAAATGCACGAAAAGAACTACCCGACCCACGATCTTGAGTTAGCCGCCATCGTCTTTGCACTCAAGTCTTGGCGACACTATCTCCTAGGTGAGAAGTTCGAACTTTACACTGACCATAAATCGTTGAAATATCTTTTCTCGCAGAAGGATCTTAACTTGAGGCAACAAAGATGGATGGAGTTTCTTGCCTCGTACGATTTCAAAATCTCCTATACTCCGGGCAAAGGCAACGTAGTGGCAGACGCGTTGAGCCGAAAGAAATTGACCCTAAGCCCGTTGTTTGTTGAAAGACAAAGCCTAGAGTTTATAGCCAGCTTCAACTTTAGGCCTTCCTCCGATTTCGTACCAGGCTTGCTAGCATCTCTCGAAGTGCGCCCAACTTTAGTGGATTCAGTAGGGACAGCACAACGTGAAGACCCTCAGCTTGTGGAAACAATTGATAGGCTAATTAGGGGTGAGACTTCAAGTCACCTCAACAGATACTCCATCGACGATAAGGGGTTGCTAAGGCGAGACGGAAGACTATGCGTCCCACTAATAAAAGATTTAATAAAGAAGGTTCTCGAGGAAGCACATCACTCCAAGATGACGATACACCCAGGCGGAGATAAAATGTACAAAGACATAAAAAGGACTTTCTTCTTGAACGGCATGAAAAAGGACGTGGCAGAATTCGTTTCTAAGTGTATGGTGTGCCAACAGGTTAAGGTGGAACAGAAAAAGCCTGGCGGACTGCTACATCCTCTAGAGGTCCCGCAGTGGAAGTGGGATAGCATATCAATGGACTTCATCGATGGGCTGCCTAGGTCTAGGAGAGGCAACACTAGCATTTGGGTAATAGTGGATAGGCTTACTAAAAGCGCCCACTTTTTACCTGTCAAAAGTAAGAGAACTGCCTCATCCCTAGCATCACTTTACCTCAAAGAAATAGTTCGACTCCATGGAATACCATCTAGCATTGTTAGTGACCGCGACCCCATCTTCACCAGCGAGTTTTGGCGGAGTCTGCAAGAAGCAGTAGGAACGCAGTTATGCTTGAGCACAGCCTATCATCCCCAAACCGACGGCCAAACAGAGAGAGTGAATAGAGTTTTGGAAGACCTTTTAAGGCTATGCGTCCTTGACTTCGGAGGGACATGGGAAGACCACCTTCCTTTGGTGGAATTTGCCTACAACAACAGCTATCAAGCAACCATCGGAATGGCGCCCTTCGAAGCTTTATATGGAAGACCGTGCCGATCGCCCACTTGTTGGTGGGAATCCACGGATAAGCTCATACTTGGACCAGATATGATCCGAGAGACTTCAGAGAAAGTAGACTTAATACGAAGAAGGATGAAGACGGCCCAAGACAGACAAAAGTCCTACGCCGACAAGAGGAGAACCGACCTTGAATTTGAGGTTGGAGACAGAGTTTTTCTCAAGGTATCACCGCTAAGGAACGTTGTTCGTTTTGGAACCACAGGAAAACTGGCACCAAGGTTCGTAGGGCCATTCCCTATCATCGAGAAAATTGGGAAAATGGCCTATAGATTAGAGCTACCCGAGAAGTTGGCTGGAGTCCACAACGTTTTTCACGTTTCACATCTCCGAAAATGTCTACATGAGTCAGCTGAAGTGGTGGAGCCAAATATCCTCGAAGAGGCCGAAGTGGAATGCGAAGCAACCATAATAAAAGTTCCAACCCGCATCTTAGGAACGGAAGTGAAGAAGCTACGCAACCGTGAAGTCAAGCTCGTCAAAGTTCAGTGGAGCGACGCCGAGGGAGACGCGACTTGGGAAACTGAAGCTAGAATACGTACTGCCTACCCTTTTCTGTTCGAGGGTACATCCTTGATCTTTCTTTTTCCTTAAGTTGCGCTTTTATCTATCTTTTTAGGTATATTTCCTCGACCGTATCTTTTAGGTAGAAACCCTTTGGATGGAAACATGTAGTTGAAACATGTTATGGATGATGGTTGCAAGTGGTTGCAAGTGATTGCTAGTGGTTGCTCGTGGTTGCATATACACACACAATCTAGGTTTTAGATCGGCTCAGTCACTTCATATTGCATATGCATATATGTTTGCATTCGTATATGGTTGAACATTAATGTGTTGTCATGTGGATGTTGCATCTGTATTGAATGATTGTGCACTCATGTAGAATCAAGAATAGGAAAATTTGCATACATAATGGATTCATGGCACTTACATAATTCGCATTAAGGAGGTCAACTGAATCAGTAGACCGCCTGATTTTGCATTAGATAAGTTCATATACACACACACTTCGCATATGATCATGAAGCATTAGAAGTCTTTTAAGGACAATGGATGCTCGTGTTTGATGGATGAGTAGATGGATGATTGGACGTTAGGATATACATTCCTCCTAGCTTTAAGATTTCGGGGACGAAATCCTTTTAAGTGGGGGAGAATGTAACACCCCGCAAACTCTATAATTGTGAAATTAACAAATTAAAGTATAATTAATTTGAAATCAAAGAACTAAGGGAAACGGGATACGCCATTGCGTTCGTCTCGGAAAAATACGTGAAATAGAGTCCGAGTTTTCGAAAAACGGAGTACGTATGAAGAAGATATGGCCTTCGGAAGTTTCTGAATTAAGTTTAAAATTCGAACAGAATAAAACAGTTTAAAATTAAAACCGGGCCCAATTGGCCAAGGCGGGAAAATTCCCGCCTAAGACACCCAGGTCGACTGGGCTGTCGACCTGGTCTAACCAGGTCGACAGGGCTGTCAACAGGCATGTCGACCTGGTCCAGAGACAGGTCGAACCCAGTCTAACCCGGCTGGCCTATTCTCTGTTAGTCGATTTTCTGTGGTCTGCTTTGTCATTAGGGCTAGGTGGCAGGCTCTAATTGGTCCCTCTTTCGAATGAATGGCTACGATCAATCCAAGCAACATCAATGGTCCTAATCAGTTCCTAAACCCTATAAAAACAACCCTAGACTAACCCTAATCTATTCATTCAAAAATAAGAACAAAGCCGCCATGTTGCTGAGGAACGACTAAGAGTAGCCACCAATTGGAGAGAGGATTAGGAGGCAAATTCTAAGGCATAAAGCAACCTAAACAAATCAAATCAACCAGGAACCGCATCTCCAAAACCCTAAATTGGAGAATTCGTCATACCATTGTAAGTAGAGTATTATTTTGGTATGAACAAATAATTGTGTTGGTTTGTATACTTGATTTGTGGCAATAAAGTAATTCATATTTGTGCGTTCTTATCGATTTGGAATATTGTATACGTTTGGATATTCTCGAATTATGTTATTCAATTATGAAAAACTACATGCGGTAGTTTTATGCAAGTATACGTTTGGAATATTCGCATATGATGTAATCCATGTTGAAACTACATGTATGTAGTTGATTAATTTCATGCAAGTTTGGGGTTTTGCTACTATGCCATCATAATTTGTATTTTCATACAAACATCGTTTTTGTGAAGTAATTGGAATAAGTTTGGATTATCATAATTCATATGAAACTATGATTTTGGCACCATGTATTAAGCCATGCTTTTGTACTAGAAAACCTATTTGCAAACTTATGAATATGATTAGGCTATGATTGATATTTTGCATAATTGAAATCCATGTTGTTAACAAGAATTTTATGATGACATATGTGGTACATAGCTAGGTTAGATTCAAAAACCCCTTTTTGCAAGACTAAAGTAAAAATCATGATTTCATGTTAGAAATATTTATGCCATGTGAATAGATTTAAAATCATGATTAGTTTGAACTATACTTTTGTGTTAGTAACAAAAGTAAACACCTAGTAATCTTATGAACATGATTTACTTATGTTTGACATTATGCCTAAATAAAAATATTAGGTTTATGTTATAGTTAAGCCTATGTGTCAATAGTAATATTCTTATCTCAACTACAAGTTTACATGCTTTGATTCAAGTCACTTATGCTTTATGACCAAAGTATACATTACTACTATGCAAGTACATCAGTTTCTATTTTGTAGTTCCAACGTTATGTTGCAAGTTCATGCGCTCACATTCCCCTTCTTGTGTATGTAATCACGCTTTAAGCCTCCCCTTCTTCTCATGGCTAAGTTGGGCTTAAAAGCCTAAGCCCAACATATATTATGATAAACGAACGTATTAAACGGGGGAAAATAACGTTGGGTTAAATTAATTAATAAATGGAAATATAAAGTAGAAGGGCCCAAATTCAAGTTTGGGTTGGGCCCATGATTGGTGTAACCTTTACACCATTAACTTAATAATGGGCCGCAAATATTTACATATAAGAAAATAAAGAAGAAAGACAAAATATGTAAATGTAGAACATACGATGTGTTTAACCCGAGGTTGGATTGAGTTGTGATGTAAACCTGCCCGGAACCGCCCGGCTGTCCAGTAGTCACAACAATACCTATCCAATGTGGGAGGTTAAACATGGAGCCCAATAAGGACCCGAGGTTAGACTAGTTGTGGCGTAAGACTGCCCGGAACCAACCGGCAACAGGCAGCCACAACAATACCTGTCTAATGTGAGAGGTCAAGGCTTTAATAAGACAATTAAGGCTGAGTCAGGATTGCTAGGATTAAGTGAACTAAAGACTTAATCAAAATGGAACATGCTAAACTAAACGGACTGGTGGGGGTTAGGTTAGAAAACACTTAACCAACTTAGCATGTTGGCTAGAGATAGAAACCTAGTAACGGGGGACCCTTTTCAGCAGTAACCCTAGAAGGTGTATCAGGATACCCTGAAACTAGGCAGGGTGGGGCACGATTACTGGGCTGATTGTAAGAGGTCAAATCGACAGCGGTGGTGTAGCAGTGTAGGTTCTAACGGGGTGCGGGCGTGCACACACTCCGGCGCAGAAAAATAAGGCACCGGACACCAGTAGCATACCTGTGCATTCTAGGATTGTGTCGGGCCGCCTCCATGGGACTTGATACACCCCATGGTGGGACCAGCATAGGTAACTACAACATCGGGGGCCGTAAGACACATGTAACTATGCGAGTAGGAGCCGATCATCATAGAATGGATCACATCACCCTGATTATGGGGTGCCAATTGGAAACTAGTTTATATGGGTTCAGAGATTAACATGGGGTACGATAGTATATTCGACCCTAGACAACTTAACCAAGTTTATAGTGCTTGCCCACTTCTTGTTTATACTTATCACACCCAGTTCTTTATTCATAGACAGAATAGTACTAGACTTACTCAGGCTTATGTCTGACTCTACTTTTCTTTCGTCTTCTTTTCTTCCGTTCCCCCCCCCCAGGTCCACAGGGAGGGAACACACCAGCTTGACCAACCTTAACTTCCAGCTTGAAGAAGAGAAATGTATTGCTTGGACCTTTTCGTTTGAACTATGGATTTGGACAACCACTATAGGGGCTTTTGCAGTTTATCTATGTTTTATTTATGCTTCTTTAATAATGTAACCAAGACAGATTATGAAGGAGTTATGTTATGTTTTTGGAAAGGATGTAAGACAATCATGGTGATGTTTTGTAACACGTATTTGCTTTTATGAAATAAAAGTCGTTGGTTTTCCGCTGTTTACAAATATGTGTTCTTATATCTGTCTTGTATATCTGTGACTTATACTTAAAAACCTCCACCAAAATTAGGGCATTCCCTTTGAGAGTGACCCTAACGGAGGTGGGGTGTTTCATTTATGCTAGTTGGGTTTGATGCTATATGCATGTTGACACCTTCAAACCCATGTTGATGCTAATGTGTTATGCAAGTTGAACCCATTGTATTTGTGATGAATCTTCCCTTTTATGTCATGTTAGCGATTTACGTGGGGAACGATGGGGTTAATATACATGTTAATGAAATGGTGTGAAATTGGTATGATTATGCGTACCATAAAGAGGATGGACATAATTGAGTCAGTTATGTACATCGTTAAAAATTGGAATTAATTAGGGAAAATTAATTCAAAATATGGGGGTGATTAATTAGGTGTAATTAATCGACTAAGACACGAGGTTGGACCCTTTTGTAGCATAAGACTGCCCGGAACCGACCGACATATCCACCGGCTACAAATGATTGGCCCAATGTGAGAGGTCTTAGGCACAAACTATGTACGTGACAAGTGTAAAGACACGAGGTTAGACTCGGTTATGGCGTAAGGCTGCCCGGACTCGACCGGCAAATCCAGCTGCCATAAGAGATAGTCTAATGTGAGAGGTCTCTACAACGGTTACGTTCTTAATCAATTAAGAAACACTTAACCATATTAGCATGTAGAGGACATGGGGGGTTAAGTGGGTGCCTTGGGTAGCATGTGGAAAAATCTAGTAGTTGCCTTGGGTGGCAATAGAAAATACGATTAGAATACTTAACCGAAGTGGAACATGTAATTAAACATGATTAAAGGGTTAAGTAAGTGCCTTGGGTGGCATGGGAAAATCTAGTGGTTGCCTTGTGTGGCAATAGAAGATAAGATTAGAATACTTAACCAAAGGGGAACATGTAACTAAACATGATTAAAGGGTTAAGTGGGTGCCTTGGGTGGCATGTAGGAATCTAGTGGGTGCCTTGAGTGGCAATTGAAATATGATTAGATGACTTAACCAAACCTTAACATGTAAGTGGGCATGATTATGAAAAGGGGTTAAGTGGGATGCACTAGATGAAATGACAAGCTTAAGTAGTAGCTTGTGGGGGCCTTGAGTGGCAAATGGAAATAAGATTAAATGACAAGCTTAAGTAGTAGCTTGTGGGGGCCTTGAGTGGCAATTGAAATAAGATTAAATGACAAGCTTATGTAGTAGCTTGTGGGGGCCTTGAGTGGCAATTGAAATATGATTAGATGACTTAACCAAACCTTAACATGTAAGTGGGCATGATTATAAAAAGGGGTTAAGTGGGATGCACTAGATAAAATGACAAGCTTAAGTAGTAGCCTGTGGGGGCCCATTTCAACCAGTAACCCATATGTATCTTATTGGGCTCGACCCATGTCGAGGACGGGACATGCGTACTGGGCTTGACTATAAGAGGCCAAAATGGGGTAGCGGTGGCAACGCGAGTCCAACGGGTTTCATATGCGTGTGTGGACCCGGGCTGGTAGGTAAGACGTTGTTGCATCGTGTAGATATAAGCCGTGCACCATTTTCGGGTTGCCACTTTGGGGAGTGATACACCCCACTGTGGGGCCAGCACGGGTATCTACGGTAGGGAGCTGATCGCTTGGGGAGTAGCGGGTACACCTAGTGGAGATAGGGGCAGACGGCACCTATGTAGTCAGCTAGGGGTATATGAAACTACTATTAAAAATTACTAAGTACACTTAGTGGGAATCAACCTTTAAGTAGGAATTTCACTTGGGTAGGTGGAACTGGTGTGGTGCAGTGTAGGAATTATCCTTGGGTGTGTAGATCTGGTGTGGTGCAGAATAGTATTTATCCTTGGGTGGATAGGCGCGTCTTTACCGTTATATTAGTTCATCCTATGTCTAGTTGGCTACTTAGTGTAGTCATTTATCCCCAGTCATCCCGTACCAAGTTATATCATACCCTAATTACTTTAATAATTGTGTGGTTAAAGTTATAGGGCTCACTCAGACTTATGTCTGACCCCGTTGTTTTTATCTTTTCCCCCTCAGGTCCTCAGGTTGGGCCTAGCACTAGTGGGCTTTGATCAGATTTCTTTATCTATCTTCTGGAGCTTGGACCGTGATGTAAAGCCCAGCTTATCTTTTCTTTTATGGCTATTGTTATGTAGTGGGATTATGTACTTATGTTTTTATCAGGATGGATATTTAATACTTGACTCTTTATGGTGTTGTAACTAAATATGTTTACCTTCTGCTGCTATGAAATGATGTTTTAGATTTTCAAGTATTTATATCTGTCTTGTTGTAATTTTTCTGTTCTATACTCACTTAAGATGCTCCACCGAAGTTAAGGCATTCCCTTAGTGAGTGACCTTAGCGGGTGTGGGGTGTTACACGTGGTATTAGAGCTCAAGGTTACCAGAACAGATAAAATTTTTAGAAAACTATTTTTCTAAAAACATTTTTGGAAGAAGTATTTTCAAAAACATGTTTTTTGAGAGAAAAGTTTTTGAAAGAAAAGCATAATCCCCAATAGCCATATCTTTATCCTTCGGATTCTCCGTTTTGAATCTCTTCCTCTTTCTCTTTTTAAATTTCCCCTCCGCGTATAGATGTCTTTTTAAGATAAATAAGGACTTCCGTATGAAGGACGGAAGAACCACTTCAGGGGACTAAGTTGTAACACCCCACACCCGCTATGGTCACTCTCTAAGGGAATGCCATAACATCGGTGGAGTATTTTAAGTGAATATAGAACAGAAAAATTACAACAAGACAGATATAAGTAATACTTGAGAAATTTCAAAACATCATTTCATTGCAGCGGAAAGTAAAACATGTTTGGTTACATCACAAAACCATAATAAGAGTCAAGTACAAAATATCCATCCTGATAAATAAAAGTACATAATCCCAATACATGAACTGATAGCCATAAAAGAAAGGGTAAGCTAAGCTCTACACCTATGGTCCAAGCTCCAAAAGAGAATAAAGCAGCCTGATCAAAGCCCACTCGTACTGGGCCCACTCTGATAACCTGAGGGTTTGGAAAAAAAAGATAAAAACAACGGGTTCAGACATAAGTCTGAGTGAGTCCTATAACTTTAACAATACAATCGTTAAAGTAACCAGAGAAGACATAAGCTTGATATACGGTAACGTCTGGGGTTGAATGGCTACACTAAGCAGCTTGGCAGACTTAGGATAAACTAAGATAACTGTAAAGACGCATCCACCCACCCAAGGATGATTACTACACTGCACCACACCAGTCATTCCTACTTAAAGGTTGATCCCCCTAAGTGTACTTAATAATTTAGTAGTTTCGTGTACCCCTATCTGACTACATAGGTGTACCCACTACTCCCCAAGCGATCGGCTCCCCTACGTAGATACCCGTGCTGGTCCCACGATTGGGGTGTATCATTCCCATAAAGTGGCTACCAGATAATATCAACAGTGCACGGCTTTATATCTACACGATGCAACAACGACTTACCAACCAGCCCGGGTCCACACACGCATATGAAACCCGTTGGTCCCGCGTTGCCACCGCTAACCCGGTTTGGCCTCTTATAGTCAAGCCCAATATGCGTGTCCCGTCACTCGACTAGAGTCGAGCCCACAAAGATACGTTTGGGATATTGGTTGAAATGGGCCCCCACAAGCTACCACCTAAGCTTGCTATTTCTAGTGAATCCCACTTAACCCTTTAACCATGTTCCCTTACATGTTATAAATTTTGGTTAAGTCCTTTAATCATCTTCTAATTGTCATACAAGGTACCCACTAGATTTTCACATGCCGCCCATGGCACTTACTTAACCCTTTAATCATGTTTAATTACATGTTCCACTTTGGTTAAGTATTCTAATCGTATTTTCACATGCCACCCATGGCACCTACTTAACCCTTTAATCATGTTTAATTACATGTTTCACTTTGGTTAAGTATTCTAATCGTATTTTTCTATTGCCACCCAAGGCCACCCACTAGCCTCCTCATGCCACCCAAGGCACCCACTTAACCCCTCATGTCCCACTACATGCTAATATGGTTAAGTGTTTCTTAATTCATTAATTAAGATCATGACCTCATAAAGACCTCTCACATTAGACCGTCTTTTATGACTGCTGGATATGCCGGTTGGTTCCGGGCAGACTTCTGTCATCAAAAGGGCCTAACCTCGTGTCTTTACTTTAATCATGTATTTAATTTATGACTAAGACCTCTCACATTGGGCCAATCATTTGTAGCCGCTGGATGGCCGGTCGGTTCTGGGCAGACTTCCGCTACAAAAGGGTCCAACCTCGTGTCTTAGTTGATTAATTACACCTAATTAATCACCCCCATATTAATTATCCCTAATTAATATCAAGTTTTTCATAACATGGGTAGACCTAACTCAATAGGTAAATTCCCATGGGGTAGACCTAACTCAATAGGTAAATTCCCACTTAGGCTTATTCATTTTATGGTATGCTTAATCATAACCATTTCACACCATTTCATTAACATGTCTATTAACCCCATCGTTTCCCCACGTACTTATGCTAACACGACATATTTCCAAGAGAAGTTTCTTTCACAATTAACATGGGTTTCACTTAGCATACATTAGCATTAACATGGGTTAAAAGGTGTCCACTTACATCATGATATTAACCCAACTAGCATTACTAAATAACCCAACTTGCCTGAACATACATATGTCATGTATAAAGGCAACTTGCATAAGTGTTCATAGGTTATACGAAGGTGAACTTGCATGTGTCTTAAAGGTGTGAACTCGCACAACATGTTACATGTTAACTTGCATAACATCATACACATAACTTGCATAATATTATAAACATAACTTGCATATCAACATACACATAACTTACATAACATCATGCACATAACTTGCATAACATCATACACATAACTTGCATATGAACTTGCATAACAACATGCACATAACTTACATAACATCATGCACATAACTTGCATAACATCATACACATAACTTGCATATGAACTTGCATAACAACATGCACATAACTTACATAACATCATACACATAAACTTGCATAACATGTTGAGCTTGCATATAAGCATACACATAACTTGTATAACATGTTGAACTTGCATATAAGCTTACACATAACTTGCATAACATGTTGAACTTGCATATAAGCTTACACATAACTTGCATAACATGTTGAACTTGCATATATGACTTGCATCTTAAAGGAGGGTAAACATGCATACACATATATATTCATAGCATATAAAGGTGCCATCTTGCATATGTATGCATCACATTTAAAAGGGTAAACTTGCATGTCATGATTTATGCATAATACCAAACACTTAGCATGCATAAAACCACCTACTTAGCATGCATAAAATCAATTACTTATTATGCATAAACCCACCACTTAACTTGCATAAACCCACATATCCAACTTGCATAAACTCACATTTTCAACATGCATAAACTCACATATTTAACATGCATAAACTCACATATTCAACATGCATAAACTCACATATGCATAAACTCACATATTCAACATGCATAAACATAGGATTAATATTAAACATAGATTAGCATATTCACATCATATCATATGACTTGAAAACCCATTAATCCTAATGCAAAACCATAGATCTCATCATATCTCATCTACTTAATTTAACAATTGATCATCAAAGTGATAGAAACTCACCAAAACCTAGATTAGCAAACTTATGAAGTGGAATTAGTTGAAGAAGATGTTGATTAGAGGTTGATTAGATTGCAACTCTCTTCATTGATTTGTGGAGGCCATGATCAAGTTTCATTTTGCCATAGTTTAGTTACAAGATCTAATTATGAATAGATTAGGGTAGGGTTGGGGTCTTATTTATAGGATTAGGTAGTGTTTTAGGCCATTAGATTAACCCTAAATTAGATTAGGACCCTTAGATTTCGGCACCTTCCAGAAACCAGCCCTAAGACCAAGCCCAAACCCCAAACTGGTGCACCCAACCACAGAACTCTCTAGAAACTGTGCAGGTTTCTTGGCTCGGCACGGGCGCACTTCCCAAGTGCGCCAGTGTATCTTTGTACTGGCGCACTTCATAAGTGCGCCAGTGCATTTTTGTTCTGGCGCACTTCACAAGTGCGCCAGTGCATTTCTGGCCTGTTTCTGGTTTTTCTGCCTAACTTCGTTCGTCTATATCTCTTTCACACGGTACCCGTTTTACGCAAACTCGGACTCTATTTCGCGTATTTTTTTTCGAGACGAACGCAATGACGCAGCCCGTTTCCCCTAATTCCCACATCTGAGATTATTTATCCTGTAATTAGTGAATTTTAGTATTAACTAAAATTCGGGGTGTTACATAAGTCGTTTGCCAGGCTAAGAAGTTAGTCCAAGGAGGTGGAGGGCTTATAGGTACCTTTAAGATGGGCGAGAGAGGAAGGTTCAAATAGCTATTAGGTAAATAAAGGACGAAACCTCATCGTGGTAAGAAGGCCACGAAAGGAGAATGTGAAGGGGAAGGTTAGTTGTTTTGGAGAAATAGGACACCTTGGGGTTGTCCAAAAAGGTAAGGACGAAGTTCAGGATCTTCTGGAGGGTAGATGTATCCCCTCACGACGTGTATACCTGATGGGGGTAGGACCGTCTAAGTTGAAATTTGGTTCTCTCGATCATCCTGTTCGAACTTTATTCGACTCTGGCGCACCACATTCGTTTATCTCATCATCATTAGTTGAGTCACTGCACCTAGACACCAGTTTGGTAGATGATCCCGTGGTTGTTTCAAACCCAATTGGGAGGGCTCCACTTATTCGTCCATGATATGTTTGGGTTTGAAGATTTCCATACTTAGCGTTGAGTTTAGAGGTGATGCTTTTGTTTGGGCTTCACAGGCTATGGGTTGATTTTGGGGCATGGACTGGTTATCCAGTAATGGTGCCGTTCTTGATTGTGAAAGGAGAGTTGTTAGGCTTATGACCCGCTTGGGTAACACTCTCGAGATCTTTTGAAATCCCATAGATTCTGTTATGCTAAGTTATCTTGAATCGCTTGACGCTTCGGTTGAGAGTTTGCGATATGTTAGAGTGGTCCGGGAATACTCGGATGTGTTTGGGAAGGTGAAGGGCTTACCTCCGAAGCGGGAGATGGACCTCCGAATATATCTGGTAGACGATGCTAAACCAGTATATGTGTCAGTGCGCCACATGGCTCCTCGTGAGAGGAGGGAACTCCATAAGCAAGTATGGGAGTTGTTTGAGAAGGGGTTCATAAGACGAAGTATATCGGAGTGGGGCGCTCCAGTAGTTTTAACCACGAAGGCGGATGGGTCCCTCATACTTTGTGTAGACTGTAGAGAACTCAACAAGCTTACAAAGAAGAATAGACACCCATTGCCGAGGATTGAGGATCTCTTTGATCAGATTAGTTGGCGCCTCAGTGTTTCGCAGTGGGACTTGGCCACGGAGTTTCATCATTTGAGAGTAACCGAGGATAGTATAGAAAAGACCGCCTTTAGGACTCCGGATGGTTTCTATGAGTGGCTGGTGATGCCATTTGGTTTGATGAACGCCCCCGCATATTTGGTTGATTTGATGAGTAGGGTGTTTAGGGAGTACCTAAACAACTTCGTAGTGGTCTTTATGGATGACATCTTAGTATTTTCTAAGAGTGAAGAAGAGCGAAATAAGTTTTCATGTGTGCTTAATGGGTTAAGCAAAGCCAGTTATTTGATCAACGGTGGTTCTGGAGTGAGACTGGCAAGGACATCCAGAGTTGGACAAGGGCTTAATTATTTAGCCGTTTTTACTAGTATCATCTCACGTAGGTCGTCTGAATTCGAAGGAGGTGTCCCTTGGGTGTTTGTCTGATATTGGTTTAGTCCTTTGGGGCTTGCACTTGGGGGATGTCGAGTTCGACTAGGATGGTCTGCGTGAGAGATGAATAGTTGTGACGATTTTGTATGAGAGAATATCCTGGTTTTCTCCAGAAGTGGAGAAAAACATGCCCTACATCTTAGGGAAGTGTTGGAGACTCTTCGAGCGCATAGTCTTGAGACAGCAAAGGTGGATGGAGTTCTTAGCATCCTATGATTGCGAGATAGCGTGGTGGCGGACGCCTTGAGCGGAAAAAAGTTGTCCTTGAGTCCATTGTTCGTGGAACGACGAAGCTTGGAATTTATCTCGATGTTTGATTTCAGACCTTCCGTTGACTATATACCAGGTTTGCTAGCATCCTTGGAGGTTAGACCTACTCTTTTGGGGCGGATTGGAGAAGCACAGAGTGACGACCCACAGTTGGTTGAGTTAGTAGAGAGGCTCATAAGGGGGGGAGTCGTCCAGCCATTTGAGTAGGTACACCCTAGACGATAGGGGGTGCTTGCGTAGAGACAGTAGACTTTGCGTACCGCAAGACGAGGGTTTGAGGAAGGCTATTCTTGATAAGGCGCATCGTTTTAGGATGAGCATTCATCCCGGTGGGGACAAGATGTACCAAGACATGAAGCGAGTTTTCTTTTGGGCCAGTATGAAGAAAGATGTGGCCGAGTATGTCGCTAGATGCTTGGTGTGCCAACAGGTGGAAGCGAAGCAAAAGAAACCGGGTGGGTTGCTTCACTCATTGGAAGTTTCGCAATGGAAGTGGGATAGCGTCTCGATGGATTTTATTGATGGGTTACCAAGATCGAGGAAGGGTAATACAGGAATTTGGGTTGTGGTAGATAGACTTACTAAGAGTGCCCATTTCATACCCGTGAAGAGTAAGAGGACTGTTCCATGTCTAGCTTCAGTTTATATTCGAGAGATAGTTCGGTTGCATAGGGAACATGACGTATTCCATTTGTCACATTTGAGGAAGTGCCTACATGAGACCGCAGAGGCGGTAGAGCCGAGCTTGCTTAAAGAAGTGGAAATAGAGCGTGATGCGACTATTTGACGAGCTCCTACTCGCATCCTTGGGTCAGAAATTAGGAAGTTGAGGAACATAGAGGTGCGGCTAGTCAAAGTGCAATGGGGAGAAGATGAGAGCAATGCTACCTGGGAGACAAAAGCGAAGATGCGTTCACTATACCCATTCCTTTTTGAGGGTATGTCTTTTAACTTCACCTTTATCGTTGTCTAGTACTTATCTTATCTTTAGTATGTCCTCTCATGAGTACCTTTGACCTTTAGATAGGGTAAAACCTATGGTTGAAACATGTGTTTGAGACATGTTATGATTGATGGATGCATGTGGATGCAAGTGTTTGCTAATGGTTGCTCGTGGATGCATATACACACACTTTAGACACTAGATCAGCTCAGTCACTTCATATTGCATATTGCATATAATTGTGTGTAGGTAGCTATATTTATGGATGTATAATGGTTGTGTTATCAGATGGATGATGCATTTTGGTGTATGGTTGTGCACACATGTAGAGATAGTGTGTGTCGATAGGGTTCTTTTGCATACATATTGGATGCATGGCACTATCATGGTTTGCATTAAGGAGGTCAACTGAATCAGTAGACCGCCTGATTTAGCATTAGTATACGGGCATATACACACACTTTTTGCATATTGTAGTGACCCGAAAATCCGGTCCAATTTGAGCTGACTAAATAACACGAGTCCAACCCCAAATTGCACTGGAAACTCAAGAAACTAATAGAAAGAAGACAGAGGGTGAGGATAGATAAGATAGAAACTTAGAATAGAAGAAGAAGAAGAAGAAGAACATCATCATCAGAGTAAACACGAATCTCACAGCGGAACGAATAAAATATAACATAACTTTTGAAATACAAACAGTTATATATACAATAGCACTTATCAGAGTACAACGCTTACAACAACAGCGGAAATAATAATAGCTATAGAATCCTGAAGCCTCCTGCTCCAAGCTCTCCATGTGTATCTGTAAAATCCCGACTACTTGACTGCCCGTACAAATTTAGGCACCCAAGAGTTTAGGGAAAACAACAAAGTAAACTTCGGGTCAGTCATGGGACTGGTGTGAGTAAAATAGTTTAAAACAGTTTAACATATATATGATATCTCATAAGACCACGCCGTGAATACGGAACGGGTTTTTCCCTTATGAGAATCCAACATCTTTGACAAGAAATATCATTCTGGTATTATAATAATGTCTAAGTACAAATATATATCAATCTAGCAGGAACGCTTTCATCTCACGTTCTACTATATAGTATACAATCAAAACCGCAAGCACGTATTGGGTAATGGATTTCCAACTATGACAAGGTATGGAACCACCTTCCGATCAGTGTACTCTAGAAACGATACACTGGAGTTCAACAAGAACATCTTGTAACTCAGCCACACATGACCGACCACTCATTTCGCTTGAGTGTATCGAATGTACATCACCAACGGTTGGGATCAGCAAACGTTTCCCGTATATATATGGGACAACATTGATAGATTAAAAGAAGCAAATGAATATTCTCTAGATAGGTGATTATACACCCTACTTCGGTGCGACCGACTTAGCCATGTTGCCTACCCGATTTCTGTCATTTACCGGATGTGAGGCTAGAAGCTACGCTTACTTTCCATTCATTTATAACACGATCACTTTGAATGCCACATTATCAGATCCATAAATCATTAGTTGGTTTATACAAATATCCTGGATGTTATGCTAAGGGATAAATCCGTTGCAACCATATATATTTATACAGACCAACCCATTTGATCATTGGAAATACTTTGTCAGACATTCGTCCATTTACGTTCGTTCTGGGACTGAACGAAACCGAAGGCACTATTCAGTACATCCATCTTAGTCCATTGTTATCTAAGATTTATACAACAGCCCTTGCACTTTACTCCGTCTTCAATATATTCAGCATATATGATTCGCAATGCTTATGCCAATACAGAGTGGTTCTTTGGATAATGATCCAACCGGTCTCTCCATATTAACAACGTTAAAATGGTCAAAACATTGATAGTCTATGATTTAACTATCAAGAAAAACTCATGTGCAAACAACGATATTATTTCCAGACGGAAATTATATCAACCAATCATCATTTAACATTTATCTCTTTAGTTCATTAATTTACTTATCTCCTGTTTCCCTATATTCTAAATTTCTTATTTTCTAATTTTAGAAAATATACTTTATTAACAATGGAAAACATTTCCATTTCCTGTTTCCTATATTAGAAAACATTTCTGATTTCTTATTTGGAAAACATTTCCAAAGTTCCTTTATTGGATTTTAAACTGATGTTTAAATAAACATCGCTATGCCAACTCAAACCATTTACTGAATTCACTTAACCATCATTCACTATCAAACTTTACCATTCCTTAGTTAAGAAGGGAGTCAATCAAGTTGGGGTATAATTACCTCTCAGACCTTAACTTAACAACGTTATAACTTTGAAATAGTAACAGTTTATCTTTTAAATCTTTAACAACTTCTTTACGTAACCCTCGGATTCAATTTACGAATCCACTTCTTTATTGAAAGCATTGATTATAACGATAACGTTATAATCCTTACTTCCGAAATATCTAACTTCAACTATAACCTTTATTCTTTAATTCGAATAATTAAACCTAACCCTACTTTATTAGTGTATACTCTTGATTTTGAAAACCGAAAAGTAAATATTACTTTCTCGAATTCGATGTAATTGAATTCGACGTATAATTCTCTTTCGAGTAATCTCTATTTGATTAACTCTTCTTCGAATATCCTATATTCGATTATCTCTATTCGAATAACTTATATTCGATCTCTTTCTTTCGAATACGATATATTCGATAATCTCCTTTCGATTAAACTAATCGATAGCTCCTTTCGATTAACTAAAATCGATAACTCATTTCCATTAAACTCTACTCGAATAAACTATATTCGATTAACTCCATTTAACTCCATTCGAATAACTAATATTTGATAACTCTATTTAACTCCGTTCGAATAACTCTATTTAAGACCGTTCAACTCTATTCGAATAACTAATATTCGATAACTCTATTTAACTCCATTCGCTTGACTCTAGATCGCAGCGATCACAATGGTTACGCCTGATTCCCTCAGGAAACATCCGACCGCCGTGGGCTATTTACAGCCCTGTGAATTACGCTAGCAGTCGTGCTAAATGGCATCTCATTTGGATTAACTCTAATTGATTGATTCTAACTTTTTACCACTAACTGATTAACTCTAACCGATTAACTCTAACTGTTTAACTCTAACTGATCAACTCTAACCGATTAACTCTAACTGTTTAACTCTAACTGTTTAACTCTAATCAATTTACTCTATTCAACTAACTCGACTCGACTAACACCTTTCGAATAACATATTCGATTCACTAACTTCGAATACCATATTCGATTAACTAACTTCGAATGCCATATTCGATTAACTAACTTCGAATGCCATATTCGATTAACTAACTTCACATGCCTTATTCGATTAACTAACTTCGAATGCCTTATTCGATTAACTAACTTCGAATGCCATATTCGAGTAACTGACTTCGAATGCCATATTCGATTAACTAACTTCGAATGCCATATTCGATTAACTAACTTCGAATGCCATATTCGATTAACTAACTTCGAATGCCATGTTCGATTAACTAACTTCGAATGCCATGTTCGATTAACTAACTTCGAATGCCATGTTCGATTAACTAACTTCGAATGCCATATTCGATTAACTAACTTCGAATGCCATATTCGATTAACTAACTTCGAATGCCATATTCGATTAACTAACTTCGAATGCCATATTCGATTAACTAACTTCGAATGCCATATTCGATTAACTAACTTCGAATGCCATATTCGATTAACTAACTTCGAATGCCATATTCGATTAACTAACTTCGAATGCCATATTCGATTAACTAACATCGAATGCCATATTCGATTAACTAACTTCGAATGCCATATTCGATTAACTAACTTCGAATGCCATATTCGATTAACTAACTTTGAATGCCATATTCGATTAACTAACTTCGAATGCCATATTCGATTAACTAACATCGAATGCCATATTCGATTAACTAACATCGAATGCCATATTCGATTTCTCCTTTGTGATAACGTTTATCCAATTAAAAAGATCCCCTTTTTAACAACGTTTATTTATTTATAAAGATTCACTTTTTAGTAACGGTTCTTCACTTTATAAATGTTCATTTAATTAGGGTTTCCTCTTTATAACTTCTTATTTCGTTATAAACACATTTCCTTTTTATTAACTCTATTTATTTTCTAAATATTCTCTTTCCAATTTTATTTGTAAATGGTTTACAAATATTTCTTTTTCTATTTTATTCTATTTGCAAATGGTTTGCAAATATTCCCTTTTCAAATTTATTCTATATTTATTCTATAAAAATATTCTAACTCCTTAAATTTCCGGGAAAATTCGCCATAACCTCCTTTGTATCGGGAGTATCGGGAAAATCCCCAAACCCGCCACACAGGCCTTTCCATTCAAAAAGAAAATGGTTTGAAATTATTTCCTTTTTGAATATCTCTAATTTATAAATATTCCTTATTTATAAATATTCTACTTATAAATATCTCTTATTTATAAATATTCCAATTTATAAATATCCTGTTTTCAATATCACTTTGAAAATCTCCTTATCAACATCCCGTATGTTACGGTATTCAATCATATCAAATCACGATGATAAATATCGTCCAAACACATATGATCGACAATAGATTATATATCATATCATATATTGCAATATATGAACAGAACAGTAATATAAATATTGAGGAGTCCAGTTGGACCCCTCCAACCTGTTTCCCTGCATCACAGATGTTACACAGTATAATCAACATCCATTACAGTTCAGTACGAATTATTCTGATAAACAGAATCAATATATATATATATATATATATATATATATATATAACGGTTTATATATGTATATATACATATAATTTCAACTAACTGACTAGCAGTTCAATCAATCAACCAACACACAGCAACTAACAGATGATTAACAGTTCTAAGAATACATTGTAAAAATATAACTGTTCAGAGTTGGTGAGTTTTACTCACATTCGCAGTTCATCGTTAAAGAACGATAAGCTGTTATTTGATTTGAATCAAACAGTTTAATTCGTCGTAAATTCATACGAGCTCCAATGGACTTCCAGTCAGCTCCAGCGTGTAGCTCTCGTCCATACGATCCCGACGGATCTTGTTTCGCTGAATTCTGATGAGGTATGACCAAGATATTCAGTTTCGAAGTTAAGAACAGAATTTAAATTAAAAACTAAATTTTCCTTTTCCTCTTAATTGGGCTTTCACCTTTTGTTTACCCGGCCTACAAATACTTGAAATCCACGGCCCAGCTCCTTATAAATTTCAACCGAAAGTCTTCTTCCTCTTCGCTACATCAGGAAGCAAAAACCACGGCCATAGCCGATCCTTCATTCCCCCTTCCTCCTCCCACACTCCACTACAAATCGAACCAAAATCGCCATCCTCCTCCTCGCCTCAAACCGCACACCCCCATACCCTTAGAGAGAAACTCGGTGGCCTCTAAGGATTCCCGTCGAACCCATTCTCCACACAGACAGCGACGTTTTCGAGCACCGAAACCCATAAATTCATCACCACCGAACCTCCTATACACCCTGACCACCCTCATATGCACCAATTCTGATATTTGTGCTTCAATCACTGGATTTCCTTAACCCTAGTCTATTGTACCAAAGAGGACAGCGGACCAAATGAAGTTCGAACGCCACAAAAATTGGTATTAAAACGAAGAGGGAGATATCAGAAAGTCAAATACACATCTAGAATGATTTATAGATTTTTCTTGTATATTCTTTTGATTTTTACACCTTGCGTTTTGATTTTCCAGAAAGAATGTGACGACGCAAAAACTGAAATTAGGTTTAGAAGAGGGTTAGATGCATATTTATAGGGTAGGTAAATGTCTAGATATTTTTATTCGATTTTTATATTCATTTATTTTGAACTGCTTCTTGTATTAGTCTTCTAAAAATTCCTGCGACCACATACAATACCCAAAAATCACGAAAATTGACATGCAACTAGAGTACGACATTACGGTCCCAACGAAACTGGTTTCGTCGAATTCCGACCTCGTATGCTCGCACAGCGTATTTTTAACCGTCAAAATACTGATTGTTTTTCACTCTAAAAATCCGTACGACAACACACTGACTCTAAAAATCACGAAAACTGACATCTAGCAACTATTTGGCATTGCGGATCTAACAAAATTAGTTTCGTCGAATTCCGACTTCGTTTGCAAAAGTGGCTATTTTTAAAGCTCTGGATGACCCATTTAAATATATAAATATATTTAAATATAGTTAAATTTAATATATAAAAATAAATATTATCGTATATATTCACAGTGGAATACCATACAGCTCTAGAATATTCGTATATGGATTTATAGCTCGATATTCCAAATCCATATTGTATCGATATTCAATTTATATTGAAATTCCTTTTATAAATCGTTATAAATTATAAAGGGAATTCCACAACGACTTTTCTAAAATTTGATTTGGACGTAAATCAAAATCTACATGACGAAATCCCGATTTTTCTCTTCCACTAGAAAGATATACTCCACCTGCTCCTAACGTATCTCGTTTCACAGAAATCCGATTTAAAACGGACCATGTATACTCAGTTTAAGTTCAAATCGTCAAATAGCGAACTGCAGCGCCATTTCGAGCTCTATTTTAATTATATTATAAACTATACATTATAACGTCGTCGATTCCATATAGACGTTATTATTATTTTGAATCGAAACTCAACCACATCTCGTATACTATTCAATTCACACTCTATTGTGAATTCTACTATTTCTGACTATCTCGACATTATAATATATTATTATATTTTATAATATTAATTAAATAATCATTTTTATTTAATTCAGGTCATCGATATCGCCAAAACGATATTGAAATAATTAAATAAATTAATTATTCAACAGCTAAAAATGCGGGTCATTACACATATGTTCATAAGTCATTAGAAATTTTAAGGACAATGGATGCCAGTGTTTGATGGTTTAGTAGATGGTTGTTTGGTTGGTAGGATACATTCTTCTTGACTTAGAGATTTCGGGGACGAAATCCTTTAAGGAGGGGAGAATGTAACACCCTGTAATTTGAACATAAAAATTCACAAATTAAAGTATACTTAATTAAGTGAAATGGGTTGCGCAGAGAAATATATATATATATATATTGATATATATATATATAATTGAAAATTAAATAAATAAATAAGAAAAAATGTTCAAAACAGCGAATTGGGAGAGGGGAATAACCGAACCGGCCGATTTTTGAGGTCGACCCAAGCCTGCTGGGTCGACTAGGGGTTAATCCAGGGTGTTTGGCTGTCAACCCGTGGGCCGATTCGCTCAAATGCAGATTTTGCATTTGAATGGTTCTCATGGTTCAGCTTTAATCTAAAGGCCCTAGATGGTTCCTACACTTGACTTCTTCCCCAAGACATGCTTTGATGGCTAGGATCTAAACTAAGGTTTATCCTATGGCTAAAACTATCCTAGTCTTCTATAAAAAGACCCCTAACCTAAACCTAAATGCTCATTATTCAATCCTATAGCTAAACTATGCCAAAATGTTCTCTCATGTCCTCCACCCTCATCCACTTGTCATAATCTCCATCTCTAATCATATGAGAGAGTTTCTAAAGAAGTATAAGAGTTCCTAAGCTTGCTTAAGTGTTTCTAAGTTTGATTCAAGGCTTTTCTTCATCAAAGCTAGGATCTTTATTATTGATTTGGCTCAAGGGTTTTCATTTGGAGCATTCTTATTTGGAGTTTTTGAGTTGATAGCTTAGTGGCTTCGTCTCAATCTTCTAATATATTCATAAGAGGGCTAATCAACAAGTTGTGAGTTTTCTATAGCCTTAATGACCAATTATTGAAATGATTATGATAGGATATAATGAGGTTATGGCTATGAATGTGGATCAATGCAAGTTATGCAAGTTATATGCTATGTGTTAATGATGTTATGCAAGTTATATGCTATGTGTTTGAGATGTTATGCATGTTATGCAAGTTATATGCTATGAGTTTGAGATGTTATGCAAGCCATATGCTACATGTTCATGATGTTATGCAAGTTATGCAAGTCATATGTTACATGTTCATGATGTTATGCAAGTTATGCAAGCTATATGCTATATGGTCATGATGTTATGCAAGTTATGCAAGTGTTCATGATGCTAGTTGCTATGATAAACATTGATCCACTATGACACCATGATTATGCAAGTTTGGTGTATGATTATATGCAAGTTCATATATGATATGTTATGCAAGTTTGGTGTATGATTATATGCAAGTTCATATATGATATGTTATGCAATTTTGGTGTTTGATTTTATGCAAGTAACATGTGCAAGTTTACACCTTAGTATGATATGCATACATATGCAAGTTAACCCCTTTAAATGTCATACATACATATGCAAGTTTACCCCTTTGTATGACATAAGAAATTTATGCAAGTTAACCTCTTTATGACATATGTGATTCATGCAAGTTTGGGTTGATTATTTATGCTAGTTGGGTTTGATTCTATATGCATTTTGACACCTTTAAACCCATGTTGATGCTAATGTGTTATGCAAGTTGAACCCATTGTATTTGTGATGAATCTTCCCTTTTATGTCATGTTAGCGATTTACGTGGGGAACGATGGGGTTAATATGCATGTTAATGAAATGGTGTGAAATTGGTATGATTATGCGTACCATAAAGAGGATGGACATAATTGAGTCAATTATGTACATCGTTAAAAATTGGAATTAATTAGGGAAAATTAATTCGAAATATGGGGGTGATTAATTAGGTGTAATTAATCGACTAAGACACGAGGTTGGACCCTTTTGTAGCATAAGACTGCCCGGAACCGACCGGCATATCCAGCGGCTACAAATGATTGGCCCAATGTGAGAGGACTTAGGCACAAACTATATACGTGACAAGTGTAAAGACACGAGGTTAGACTCAGTTATGGCGTAAGGCTGCCCGGACCCGACCGGCAAATCCAGTTGCCATAAGAGATAGTCTAATGTGAGAGGTCTCCACAACTGTTACGTTCTTAATCAATTAAGAAACACTTAACCATATTAGCATGTAGAGGACATGGGGCGTTAAGTGGGTGCCTTGGGTGGCATGTGGAAAAATCTAGTAGTTGCCTTTGGTGGCAATAGAAAATACGATTAGAATACTTAACCGAAGTGGAACATGTAATTAAACATGATTAAAGGGTTAAGTAAGTGCCTTGGGTGGCATGGGAAAATCTAGTGGTTGCCTTGGGTGGCAATAGAAGATAAGATTAGAATACTTAACCAAAGGGGAACATGTAACTAAACATGATTAAAGGGTTAAGTGGGTGCCTTGGGTGGCATGTAGGAATCTAGTGGGTGCCTTGAGTGGCAATTGAAATATGATTAGATGACTTAACCAAACCTTAACATGTAAGTGGGCATGATTATGAAAAGGGGTTAAGTGGGATGCACTAGATGAAATGACAAGCTTAAGTAGTAGCTTGTGGGGGCCTTGAGTGGCAAATGGAAATAAGATTAAATGACAATCTTAAGTAGTAGCTTGTGGGGGCCTTGAGTGGCAATTGAAATAAGATTAAATGACAAGCTTAAGTAGTAGCTTGTGGGGGCCTTGAGTGGCAATTGAAATATGATTGGCGACTTAACCAAACCTTAACATGTAAGTGGGCATGATTATAAAAAGGGGTTAAGTGGGATGCACTAGATAAAATGACAAGCTTAAGTAGTAGCTTGTGGGGGCCCATTTCAACCAGTAACCCATATGTATCTTATTGGGCTCGACCCATGTCGAGGACAGGACACGCGTACTGGGCTTGACTATAAGAGGCCAAAACGGGGTAGCGGTGGCAACGCGAGTCCAACGGGTTTCATATGCGTGTGTGGACCCGGGCTGGTAGGTAAGACGTTGTTGCATCGTGTAGATATAAGCCGTGCACCATCTTCGGGTTGCCACTTTGGGGAGTGATACACCCCACTGTGGGGCCAACACAGGTATCTACGGTAGGGAGCCGATCGCTTGGGGAGTAGCGGATACACCTAGTAGAGATAGGGGCAGACGGCACCTATGTAGTCAGCTAGGGGTATACGAAACTACTATTAAAAATTACTAAGTACACTTAGTGGGGATCAACCTTTAAGTAGGAATTACACTTGGGTTGGTGGAACTGGTGTGGTGTAGTGTAGGAATTATCCTTGGGTGAGTAGATCTGGTGTGGTGCAGAATAGTATTTATCCTTGGGTGGATAGGCGCGTCTTTACCGTTATCTTAGTTCATCCTATGTCTAGTTGGCTACTTAGTGTAGTCATTTATCCCCAGTCATCCCGTACCAAGTTATATCATACCCTAATTACTTTAATAATTGTGTGGTTAAAGTTATAGGGCTCACTCAGACTTATGTCTGACCCCGTTGTTTTTATCTTTTTCCCCCTCAGGTCCTCAGGTTGGGCCTAGCACTAGTGGGCTTTGATCAGATTTCTTTATCTATCTTCTGGAGCTTGGACCGTGATGTAAAGCCCAGCTTATCTTTTCTTTTATGGCTATTGTTATGTAGTGGGATTATGTACTTATGTTTTTATCAGGATGGATATTTAATACTTGACTCTTATGGTGTTGTAACTAAACATGATTACCTTCTGCTGCTATGAAATGATGTTTTAGATTTTCAAGTATTTATATCTGTCTTGTTGTAATTTTTATGTTCTATACTCACTTAAGATGCTCCACCGAAGTTAAGGCATTCCCTTAGTGAGTGACCTTAGCGGGTGTGGGGTGTTACACTCGTCCATACAAGTCATCCAGGAACAAGATGAACCGAAGGCACCCTCCTACCGCATCCTTATAGGAATCACCCCAAGGATCAGTAGCGAGAAGTCCTTGCAACCCGTGGATTTCAACCACGACATAATCACAAACCAAATAATTCTGGTTGCAAGCCAGAGAGATTGGACCAGTAGTCCTTCCGCTTATGAAGATCCACGGTCTTCACTTGATCCGTCTTCAATCGACGTCTCCACGTATTTGTTGGTCGGAATGGTTTTCGAATATAAATTCGATCCCGGTCTTTCCATACTAACAATTGTATTGGTTAAGTTTTGATAGTCGGTGTTGTAACTATCAGATAACAAATGTGTCAATGAAATGACTTCACTGATTCAGTACTTGGCATGACTTGGCCTCTTTAAAATATATTTGACAAAATCTTTAATCAATGCTAATGTTTGGCTTAACTCTAACTCGACTTACTTGACTAATTTGATTAATTTTATTAACTCCGACTAATTTACTTTGATCGATTAACTCTAACTTGACTCTAGATCGCAGCGATCACAATGGTTACGCCTGATTCCCTCAGGAAACATCCGACCACCATAGGCTATCTGTAGCCCTGCGAACTTCGCTAGCAGTCGCATGCAATGGCAACTCTTTCTGAAACTAAATTTGACTAACTCTACCTCAAATGCGATATTCGATCAACTCTAATTGAATAAACAAATATTCAATATAATTTGAAATCAATATTCTTATTTCTTTAAAACCCTTTTCCTTTTTCTTCCTTATTTAACATCTTAAGATATATATAAATTATTTAAATGGTATTAACACATTACCAAGTAAATGTCGACTTATACTTTAAACCAAGTATTTCTTATTTACATTTATGTTCCCAAAATCTCGTATTCATTTTCAATACTTCACGTATGGGACATCACGCCACATCACAACACCTTTCACTCGTTTCAAACCAATACCATTCCTTGATAATAACAAAGCCGTTCAAGTTGGGGTATTCTATTTACCTCTCAGACCTTAATCGACAACGCCCTTATCTCAGAATAATATCAGTCCGTCACTTAACCACTTCGCCACACTGTTCTTTACCATCTCGATTTCAAACTGGTTTTATACACTATTACCTACCTTTTGAAATCCATGTCTAATATAACCCATTTACTAATCTGTTTGATTAAGAAAATGTCCAATAAATGCCACCTTAAACTTGGGACAATATCCCACTTAACCTTGGATTTTTTCTTTTAAACATCCCATTTACATATCTCGTCTTGAAACTTGGATGACATTTCCAAAAATCCCTTTATCAATAATTAACACAACATCTTATGTGTTTCCTTTTTCGCTTAAAATCCTTATTTTAATTTCAATGCTTCGCTTAATTCAATCCATTAACATTCAAAGTAATTGTTGGGTTTGAAACCCATTTTTAAATCTGGCTTGGATTCTTCCAAACTTCTTATTCAAACTTGTTTAACATTTCATAACTATTTATCTTAGAATTTTATCTATTACCACATTTCGGTTTTATAATCATTTCCCCTAGAAGTTCATTCCAATTGAATCCTCTTTACTTAATTGAACAATTAAGTAAAATCTTATTTAAGCCTTGCATTTACTTACAAACCACTTTTACAAATCTCGATTGGAACCCTAGGATGATAAATCCCTTTATGAACTCCTATTTCCCTTTTTGCTCAAACCTTATCTTTAATAAATCATTTGTTAAATGAATTCCCATTTATCGACTTCGTTTGAACTTGGATTTATAAATCCCCTTATAACAATCTTAATTGACTTTGAATGGAATTTATCGCCACTCTATTACTTCTAATTGGATTCTAACTAAAAGACATCATTTAATTAATTGAATATTTAAAATAGTTATCATTGCCATTACTAGGATCATTATCATCTTTAAAATCTTATTCAAAAATAATTATCTTCATTAGCATTAAACAATCCGATAATTTATAGTTAATCGAGGATTAACTAATATTTACACTTTAGTGAATATTCCGACTATTTTAAATCAAATTCTTCATTTGTCAATTTTACTCAAAACAGTGGATTTTACCAACCGTACACATCAGTTAACAGTAACTGATTTTCACTTGTCATTTCCCCCTTTTAAATTAACTAAATAACTTAATTAATTTAAAAACGCCACTTAATTGTATTAAAATACAATTACTCTTCTTTACCAACGCACAGGTAATTTATGGGTTTTCTGCTTTTGGTAACTACACAAAGCACAACATCTTGTTTCAAAACCATTAAACAATTCCTTTTATAACCTGACTAAAAATATTTATTTATAAATTTCTAATTTTGATTAATTATATAAAATCACTAAAGAGCGTCAATTCAGTTATAAAATAATTTATAACTTTAAAACTGCGTCGTTTCACCGAACGGTCGAACGACGTGAAAACAACACGTTTATGGCCATTCACTGCCAATTACCAAATCAACATTTTTGGTTGATTTTAAACACAACACGGGTGGTTATTTGTTCAATCATCACACTCAAACAGGTTTCACAACCACATGTGGTTCAATCAGTTCAATATTAACAATATAAACAGACAAACAACATATAAAACATTTGAGGAATCCGGTCGGATCCCTCCAACCTGTCCTGCCCTGCATCACAGCTCGTTAAACATTTCATAACAATATATGAAATAAATTCCATATAATCGATTAAATCTAATTAACAACAACCAATCAATGATAATCAGCCAATAGCAACCAATAGCAACCAATTTATATTTTTAAAGGTAAATTATATTTTAATATGAATTTACCACATCACAGAATTCCAGAAGGTGTGAGAATTAACTCACCAGAGTTTATTCGGTTGCCGGTTGACGCGTTTGTTGCTTTTAATCTGAAACGAACGTTCAGAAATAGCTCAAATTTCAATAGCGTCAGATCAGAGCCTAGTCAGCGCCATCGTCTAGAGCTCGTCCCTGCGATCCCAACGGATCCAGTTTCGTCAGATTTCGTTAATGTATGTGAAAGTTATCGCATAAATACGGATTGACACATTTATCGATTATTAACTAAGCTAATTAAATATTTAGTTAAATACTTAACTAATTGATTACCTTAATTTAACCCAAATTCCACGTCATCCTCGGACAAGTCAAAACGCGTTCCACTTCTCTTCTCTCTGAAACCCGACTTTCTCTTTTCCGTCGTGAAATGCAAATCCCGTGTTCACCAAACACTGACATCTCGACATCATCAGAGACCCAATACATTGCCACCGATGCACTAGGACCCACCAGAACTGGCCTATCACCACCGCCGCTCCTTGAGCTTCCATCGCCCATGACGCCGACGCCCAATACCCACTGACTCCGCCGAAATCACTCCACAACCGAAACCCGTTCAACCTCGACAAGTCGCCACCACAGCCACTTCCAGGTGCCACCACCACCAAACGAACGGCCACGCAACCCAGCATCGATCCCCTCTCAGACCCGACACCATCACTAACCAGAGCCGCCGGATTTTGGCCATAACCGACCATGACCTCAAAACCGAACCCAAATCAGCAATCTCAGTTCATCCCTTGATTTCTCTCTCTACAAACCATTAGAGAACCTGAGACCACCACCAAAATGAAGCCCTATCTCCCCTCTACGAAACCCCTAAGGTCCCGTCTCCCCAAATCGGCTACAACTCCTCAATTAGAGCCAAAAACGAAAATGGTTTCTCGCAGTTCTTCGCGATTTCCGGCCACCACATGTGACCGTTGGTGCTGAATTTTTGTGTGGAGGTAGATCTTGACTGGATCTACAACATTGCCTTTGGTTGCCATAGAAAAATCATCACGGATTGAAAGATATAAACAGATTTGCGTTTGAGGGTCTTTTTACAAAATGACATGAAGAATTCTGAAATGGAGGCTAGGGTTTGATGGAAAGGGGTTTATATAATGCGGGGATAATATAATTTAAGATGACGTGATGTCTGACAATGACTGACGATTTTTATTTCGTGTCTATCGCTATTTCGAACATCGTTTATTCGCTGCTGCGCTCACATACGAACCCCGTTCAAGACGCAAATGGACGGCGTCGTATAATTTGACGATACTGTCCTAATGAAACTTGTTTCGTCGAATTCCGAGTTCGTTTGATCGAATGGCCCTAGTTCACGTTCAAATGGTCGATTTATTTTACATTTTATTTTGCCATGCTCACAAATTAACCCCGATTGGCGCGCCACTTGAAATCTAGCAATAATTTACTGTTATGATCCCAATAAAATTTATTTCATCGAAAACTGAGGTCGTTTGAATAAAGGTCCTTTTATAACTGGCCAATTCAAATAAAATAAACCAATTTAAAAATACCTCAATATAATAATATTAAAATATTGAAATTGGCCATACACGACCAGAATATCGTATACTACCACGATAAAATAACTCGGGTTGAGTTTGAAGCCAAATCGATATTATAAATAGTTAAAAACCCCTTTATTTAATATAAATAACGTTATAATATATAACGAAATTCTATAGCGACCTTTTCAAAATTTGATTTGGACATAAAATAAAATCTACAACACGAAAACTGGATTATTCTCTGCCATTGGAAAGACATCGTCAAGCGCCAGTCCCGACGTTTCTTGTTTCGAGAAAATCCGACTCACTATGGGCCCTGTACGGCCATTTGAAGTTCAAATCGCCAAATCGTGAACTGTCGCGCCGCTACAGCTCGTTATTTAATTAAATTATAAATAAATCATTATAACGTCGTTTCTAAGCGAAATCGCCACGATATTTCAATACAAACCGTATCGAACCATTTTAAAATCGCCCGTTTACGTTATACGACAAAAATCAACATTTTCCAAATTTACCGAAAATAAAATATTATTATTTTATTAATATAATTTAGATATTCAAATTAAAAAGGTCAATCTCGATTATTTATATTCAAATCGATATTTTAAATAAATAAAATATTTCCAATAAATGGCCCAAAACGCGGGTCGTTACAAAGATTATCTGAACAAGTTTACACAATTATCCCGCTATGCTCCTGAGCTCATCGCCACCGCTAAGTCCAAGAATAAGAGGTTCATCCTCGGGCTGAAGTGAAAGAACCAAGACAGGGCAATGGCCCACATCAAACTGGCGTTTAATGAATTAGTGGAGATGGCGTGCAACTATGAGGACCTGGATCAAAGGAACCTCGACCTGGACCGTGCTAAGAGCCAAGCCGGGAAATAAGCGTAAGCCCGCTACAAACCAGCCAGAATCAAGCAACACGGCGTCCTTGAATCAGAAGACTAGCAGGCCGCCAAAGGGAAGCTGCTATAATTGTGGCAAGGTGGGGCACTACTCAAATGTTTGCACAGCCCCGAAAATGCAGAAGACCGACTCTCAAGGTTCAAGCCAGGGCTCTCAGAACCCTCGCTCATGCTTTAAATGCCGCAGGATAGATCATCTTGTGAGAGACTGTCCCTTGGTTAAGAAGGTCGGGGTTGCTCACGTATATGATGGAACAAACCCGCCGGCTGCTTCCGATGGAGCAAGTAAACCTGATGTTTTGGGGGGTACCCTTACAATTAAAAGTATTCCTGTTTCTGTACTTTTTGACACTGGTGCATCACGTAGTTTCATTTCTAGTAACACTATTAGTAAGTTAAAATTAAAAGTAAGGAGGCTTAAGGAACCAATTAGAGTTCAAAATCCGATAGGAGGCTCTCCTGTCCTCAGTTCATATTGTAGAGTGCCTATCTCCTATTCCTTCTACAGGTTTCCCATCAATTTAATCGTCATGAATCTTTCTGAATTCGACATTATTCTCCGGTTAGAATGGTTAACGAAATATAAGGCAGAAGTTAGATGTGCTGAAAGAATCGTTAAAATTGAAATGAAGCTAGGACATATATTTATAACCTGTCATGGCTCAGATGCAAATAGAAAAGAATTTTGGTCTACGTTAGAAGTTATCCCCACTTCCTTAGAAAAGATTCCTGTTTGTTAGAAACTATACGGATGTGTTTGAAGAAGTCGAAAACTTACCTCCACAAAGAGAAATAGAATCCAGAATTGATCTAATTCCCAATGCCAGACCAGTAGTACATCCAATTCGCAGAATGACTCCAAAGGAAAAAGAAGAATTAGGCGATCAAACTCGTCAACTGCTATGGAAGGGTCTGATCAGACCTAGCTTATCTAGTTGGGGTGCAGCTGTAGTGTTTGTCCCAAAGTCAGACGGTACTCTTCGATTGTGTGTTGATTACCGAGACCTCAACAAACAGACGCTCAAAAACAAATACCCGTTACCCTGCATTGATGATCTGTTAGACCAATTAAATGGGGCGAGAGTATTTTCCAGAATGGACCTAGCTACGGGTTTTCATCAATTGAGAATTGCCGAAGAGTGTGTTCCTTTGACAGCTTTCAGAGGTCCAGACATATTTTATGAATGGTTAGTAATGCCGTTCGGCTTATGCAATGCTCCAGCATACTTTGTCGATCTAATGAATAGAGTGTTCAGGGGATTTCTGTATAAATTTGTCCTCGTATTCAACGATGATATTTTAATCTACCCCAAATCAAAACCCGAGCATGAAAAAAACTTAGAACAAGTATTCGAGATTCTGAAAAAGAACGTCTTCAAAGCCAAATTCTCGAAATGTGTCTTCTGGCAAGAAGAAGTGAAGTTCCTTGGCCATGTCGTGTCAAAGGAAGGGATTTCTATAGATCCAAGCAAAATTACAGCAATTCAAGAGTGGAAACAGCCTACTACACCCACAGAGGCCAGAAGTTTTATGGGGTTGGCTAATTATTATCGAAAGTTCATTAAGGATTTTTCTAAGATATCCGGTCCATTAACAAAGCTTACGAAGAAGCATGAGAAATTCAAGTGGACTTCCGATTGTGAGGAAGCTTTCCAGGAATTGAAATCGAAATTGACAACTGCTCCAGTGTTAACCATTATCGATGGCAATCAGGATTTAACGGTTTGGACAGATGCTTCTATTAGAGGTCTTGGTGCAGTGTTAATGCAAAGAGGCTAAGTAGTCTCTTATGCAAGCCGCCAACTGAAACCGCATGAGAAAAATTACGTAACTCATGATCTTGAGTTACTAGTTATTGTTTTTTGCTTTGAAAATCTGGAGGCATTACTTATTGGGTGATAAAATCGAACTGTATACAGATCATGAATCATTGAAATATTTGTTCACCCAGAAAGATCTGAACTTGCGGCAGCAGCGTTGGCTAGAATTTCTTGCAGCGTATAATCTAGATATTTTGTACACGTCAGGAAAGGTTAACGTTGTAGCGGATGCACTTAGTAGAGCAACCGCAATCATTGTCAATCTTATAATTACGCCAGGATTGATTGATAAAATATCTACTCTCCAGAAAAACGATCACTTCATTCAAAGGATCAGAGGCAGAATACAGAAGGGCGAGCCCTCAAGTTTTCAGGAAGATAAAGAAGAAGTTCTGAGACTAAAAGGGAGAATTTGTGTTCCCAACATCCCGGAGCTCAAAAGAGAGGTGCTCGATGAATGCCATAAATCCAAACTTTGCATTCATCCTAGAGTAAGTAAAATGTACAACGATATCAAACGCACTTTTTGGTGGAAGGCAATGAAGAGGGACATTTCTTTATATGTTAGCAGATGCCCAACTTGTCAATTAGTCAAGAGCGATCAACAAAAGCTAGCCGGATTGTTGCAACCGTTGGAAGTCCCAGGTTGGAAATGGAAACAGATTTCCATGGATTTCATAGATGGTTTGCCCCGAACCAAGAAAGGTAATGACAGTATTTGGGTAATCGTAGATCGCTTCACGAAGACTGCCCATTTCATACCTGTCAGATCCAATAGAACCTCTCAAAGTCTAGCACAGATATATTTCAAAGAAATTGTTAAGCTGCATGGAGTCCCCATCAGCATAGTCAGTGATAGAGACCCAATATTTGCTAGAAAGTTCTGGGTGGCATTTCAGACAGAATTGGAAACAAAACTGAACATGAGCACCGCTTATCACCCTCAGACAGATGGCCAAACTGAGCAAGTGAACAGAATTTTAGAAGATTTACTGTGGGCTTGTATTACTGATTTTGGTGGGTCATGGGAAGAACACTTACATTTGGCAGAATTCTCATATAACAATAGCTATCAAGCAAGTTTGGGAATGTCTCCATTTGAAGCATTATGTGGAAGACCGTGCAGATCTCTAGCATGTTGGGTAGAACCTGGCAACAGACTTGTGTTAGGACCCGATATGATCCGAGAGGCATCTGATAAAGTCGATTTCATCAAGAAGCGAATGAAAACCGCGCAAAGCGATAGAAAAGTTATGCGGATTCTAGAAGAAGAGATTTGACATTTGCTGTTGGTGATCATGTTTATTTGAAAGTTTCTCTGATGAGAGGAGTGATCCGATTCGGCAAAACTGGGAAGTTAACACCCAGATTTATTGGTCCTTTTCCTATACTAGAATGAATTGGAAATCTTGCTTATAGGGTTCAATTACCTGATTGGTTGCTTGGAGTGCATAATGTATTTCACGTATCTCAACGTAGAAGACATATGCATGATCCGGATCTTGTTGTAGAAGAAGCAGCGCAACAGGACTTGGAAATTACTCCAGAATTAGCAGCCAGAAGGGAGCCATTAAAAATTATTGGCAAAGAAACTAAAGAGCTAAGGAGCAAGAAGGTTCATTTAGTTAAAGTGCAGTGGAGTAGTGATCCTAGAGACTGTACTTGGGAGACATAGGAAAGCATTAAGCAAGCTTACCCCAATTGCAGAGTGGACATCTCCGACTAACTCCGGTGCAAGGTACCTTCACAATACTTTGCATTTACATTTACATTTTTGTTTCCTACTTTACTGGTTTTTCCTTTTCGGGGACGAAAAGTTTTAATTGGGGGAGATTGTAACAACCCGGAAAATATGAGCCAATTTAAAATTTTAAAATTGTTTATTTCAAAGAAATTTAAACGATTGAAATATAAGATTTCAATAAAATAGTGAATTAGAAATAGTGTGGTAGTTTGAAAATTTGAATTCAAACTTTGACTGACTGCACCGGGTGCAAAATATAATGGATTTTAGTGAAACCAAAAATATTTAAATCTGTTTATGAATATCTTTCTAACGAATCTGAAAAATCGAAGTTTCATAGCGGGAATCAAAAGTTATGGCCAAATGAATTTTCAAAAAGGTCGCTATATAGAATATATAGCCCTTGAAAATAGACATTTTGCAAACGACCTCGGAATTCGACGAAATCACTTTTGTTGGATCCGGGATGTCAAACTATTGCTAGGTTTCGAATTTCGTAATTTTTGAAGCTAGTATGTGAGCGTTGTAAAAGAAAATGTGTTTGGTCAATTTCTATTAAATTGGATCGACCAGAAAATGACCATTTTTCAAACGATCTCAGAATTCGACGAAACTAGTTTTGTTGGGACCGTAGCATCAAAACGTAGCTAGATGTATTTTTCTGGAATTTTTCGAATCATTTTGTGGCCCTGGCAAATTGAAATGTACGTTCAAATTGAATATTAAATGTTTTATACTTTAATTTGAAAAATAACTGACTGTAACAGTCGATTTGGCCTACGAAACATATCCCATTGTGTCCGGGATGGGGGTATTTAGCTAGGGGCGATAGTCGTTGGGTTTGAATTGGTGTCCATGTGGAGAAAAGCTATTTTAAAATTTAATAAAACCCACGGCCAATAGAATCTCTCCATTCATAAATAAAAAAAAGCATAAGAACCCCCCTCGACGAACGACGCACGTCGCTCCCCCTTCCCGATCAAATCGCCGCCGCCACAACCCACGCCCGACCTCGCCACCGCCCAGACTCGACAGCGCCGCCTCCCCTCTTCAAATCCGACCAACCCTCGACCCCCTCGTCGCCCCATCGACGAGAACAATGCCCTCAAAGTCCGTGACTTTCCAGCGCCGCCACCGCCAGATCTGACCACCGATCCCGACGAAACCCCCCTGTGCTTGAAGCGCTTTCCACCCTCTTCGACGTCATACAACCTGATCGGGACGAAGTGCTACGGATTTCACGAATTTTCAAAACCTAGTTTTGAATAACTTTGAAAGGTATCGGCTTTAGTTATTTTAAATAGAAATTAACGCTTTTAAGTGTTACCAACTTTGCAAAATCATATCATTGTCATGTGTTGACGAAATTTGATGAAATAGGAAACATCGTGACCGCAAGGAGGCTCTCTACCACATAGAAGAGACCACGGATTTTTCTGAGCTCGCTAGGATTTTTAGCACCTCGACAACCAATGTGAGATTTATAACTGAAATGTGAATGGAAATGTCATGTATAAATTATATAAGCGAAATATAAATTATACTCGTGTCGTATACCTCATGTACATGCGTTGTGTAAGCTATACGAGCGAAATATGAATTATACATGCATTGTATAAATGATATGTGTGTTGAAATCCAAGTGAAATGTAGAAATAATATATACATATATATACTCCCCTCGTCCACAAACCATGGGCGATATTTATTGCTTGTGATTGGCATGAAAATATGTGGTATGACGAATGGTTGAAAATAATTGTTTGGTTGTGGTTGAAAAATACCCATTGGTGATTGAAACGAATTTGGAATAATTGTGGAAATGAAAATAAAACATGTCGCCTGCGTGTGAACTAGATGCATGAAATCCCCATTGTCAAAAACCGCGAGGTTTTAAGGTAGAGCGAGGAGCCGTACTAAGGACGGTGCCGGTTTTAACTACCCTGCTGTTACGCTGCCAAAATTTTGAATAATATTCATGTGTTAGAATTATTTTCATATGTTGAAATTATTTTCATGTGTTGAAACTAAAGTCATGTGTTGAAAATATCCATATGTGGAAAATGCTCATGTGTTGAGAAGTAATGTGTTGAAAATTAAATTCATGTGTTGAATGAATAAAGTGTTTAAACAATAAAAATCACATTTTTATAATATATATGAAGTATGTAAAATATTCGCGTTATAAATAAATTGTTTGAACAATAAAAATTTCATCTTTCTTGTATGAACAAACTATATAAAATATCCATATGTGGAAATGCTCATGTGTTGAGAAGTGCGTGTGTTGAAAAGTTTCATGTGTTGAATAAAAAGATCGAACAATAAAAATTACATTTTTATTGAAATTATGAAGTGTTAAAAACATTCATGCGTTGAATAAATATTTTAGATGATAAAAATACCATTTTTATCATATATGTGATTTGCTAAAAATATACGAGTGTTGAAATAAATATTTGTTTGCTATGAATATTATTTTTAACATGTATAGGAACTAAATGAAATAGTCATGTGTTGAAATGTATTTTAGTTCGCCAAAAATATCATTTTTGAAATGTGAAGTGTTAAAAATAACCACTTGTTCAAATAAATATGCATGAATTGAAATATTCATTAATTAGCTAATGATATGATTTTTTCTTATGTATGCAACATTAGAATGAATGGTGACTTTAAACCAAACTGAATCAAATATGAAGTTGAATGGAAAATGATAAGTGATAAGAATTGCACATATGTACATGCATATTTATTGAACTGGTTATAGCAAAGAGGCTAGAGAAGAGGAATAAAATTGTGTGCCCGACAAATAGGTACATGTTTACTGTTTTTCTTGGGCGATGATTTTATGAGCCTATTGGCTAGCGGCTTGGCTTTTTCTTTTTCTTTTTGAGATGAGACGCCCGTGTGGCTATTTGGGAATTTTCCCAGCCCCTCCCATACAAAGGAAGTTATGGAGAAATTTTCCAAAATTTAAAGGCGTCAGTGAAATATTTGAAGTGAAAACGATATAGAAATCGTCGAGTGAACAATATATATATATGTGTGTGTGTGTGTGTGTGTGTGTGTGTGTGTAAATATAAATAAAATTAAAACGAATCGTGGCCGTGTAGTTCGTGTTTTGAAACCGTGATTTCAAACGACTAGTGTGGGAAATCCGACCGTCGGATTTTCCCAAACCTGAAACCGTTGGATTCGTTTTGAAAAGATCTTTCTAATAAAATAAATTTTTTGAAGATCCAACGGTTAGATTTTCAGATATGTGTAAAACAAATTTAGTGAAAAACAGCGCAAGTGCCTCGGCACGACCTGAAACGTCGTTTCATTAAATATGGCCGTTTTTAAATAAATAAAATGGCGATATATCGTTATAAAATATTATAAACGATATAGAATGGAAATAAACCGATTTTGCTAGGTTTGCTTGATATGTGATGGTTGAATGTATTTAACATGAAAATTATACTAAGGAACTGAAATGTGAATGTTGAGTAATTTAACCATGTGAAGAATTGATTTGAAAATCTAAATATACGTGGATTATTTGAAAAGGCCGAGTTAATTCTCATTTCAAAAAATCGATCGACGGTGAGAAGTCGAAGAGATGAAGACGGTTCAAGACCGACGATCTTCACATTGGATGGATGGGCGCTACTGATGCTCATGATTGGAGTAGCAACCTTGAAGGAGCTGAAGTAGTAGCCGTCCGGACGTATTGTTGATTGTGTGGATATGCGAGGAATATGGTGCCTCCGGTTTCGTTCAAACCTAGAACGAACTTATAAATGGACTGTGTGTCTGACATTGGATTTTGTTCTGTGCTGATTGATCTCTATTAAATATATATCTGTTTGGCGATGGAGAATTTATTCTCTTGCTTAACGCCCTTCTCTAAGACGTACGAGCTCAGGGGTTATATATCGATAGAAATCAGTCGCATTGAGTGGATTGCGTGTGTGGCATGCCTAAGTGGCATATGATCAAGGCTTCTGTTGCAAAGCAAAGTCTTGTGGTTGATGATCAAAGCATGGTCTGTGTGACGTAGCTTTGTGTATAACGTGGATTCGCGAACCTCACACCCCGGTATAGGTCAAAAACGGGAGAAGGACCCAAGGAGTGCACGGCGTTTCTTTCTAGCTATGGTGGTGTCAGTGACCTACCAGCCCTGACATTTATATCTACTTTTCACCTGTGTGGTTGTTAGAATGTGAGACGCCTCGATTATATGTCTGTAAGGTCCGGGAAACGTGTGTTCTGGGATAATTAATCCTCAAACGTAAGAGAGGACCGACCTTGGAGGATCCAGGGATTGCTGTGTGCGGTCCTGGGACATTTGCTAGAGTGTCTCGAACGGAGAGGAGCTTGCCCCTTACCTCGACTCATGATGGAATCCAATTTCCAATACGAAATTGCGGATGTGATTGTATTACTAGTATGGTGACATGATATATGGTACCCATGCCGTCTTTGAGTGATATTTATGATTGAATCTGCTTTTGAAACATATATGCACTAGTAATAATATCAAACACTTTTGTTTTATACGTATGAAGCATTTCTTGGCCATTATAATGTAAAACTCTATCCTTCGGCTTGCGTTGCATTGTGTGATGGGACCTGAGTCTTATAATGGCTTCATTTTTTATAAAAAGCATTGCGATGATTTAATTATTTACTTTATTGCATGCACTAGCATTCATTGGAGTAAACCCGTTCTGCGAAGGTGGCGTGGTCCTTTGATTTGCCTTATTATTGTTGTTTGATAAGTTAAGTAGATTTCTCATACCAGTCCCATGACTGACTCGTAGTTTGTTTCACCTTGCAAACTCGGGTGCCCTCATTTTCACACGGGCAGCCTAGTTACAGGTAGCTGACATATTTCGGCTTGGCACCGCAGTAGAGGTGCACTTTTGGACTCATGGCGAGGCTTGACTACATTTTGATGACTGTGACTTTTCCACCATTATTGTATATGTATTATGATTCCGCCACAAGCGATGTAGACTGATGTTTAGTTTATGTATTCTCTATGTATGATTCCGCCACAGGCGATGTAGACTGATTATGTATTATTATGCACTAAGTAGTATCCTGCACTGTGCTCTCTGATGTGGTGATATATATATGATTCCACTGTCATATTTGTGTAAATTATTCTATTTCTTGTTCAAGCTATTATCTGTACTCCGCTAATGATGATTAATGTGTTATATTCCAATGATTATCCTTAACACCGTGGTACGGGGTTTTGGGGTCGTCACAATCATAAAGTATGTTTGGTGGTTTCTTTAATTCATAACCCAAGACTTTTTGTTCCTAAATTGTCTTTGTTTTAATTTTTTCAATTATTCTTTATGGTCATGCATTTTACGTGTTAGCTATTAATAATAAAAATATCAAATTGATGTTTTATTTTAAACTGTCTGTTATTTGCTGAGATATTTTTTAAATCATATATATGCTTTAGTGGTAGATAATGACCTCTTTATTTTGATTCTTATTTCCTTCAATATTTGTCTAAAAACGATATGTCAGTTTCAACTAACCAACAACTATATTTTAAATTATTGAACGGTATTCTCTTGAATAGTTGTTTGATTATATATATATATATATTAATTAATTTTTTTTGCATGTCGGTAAATTCTTAGATATTCACAAAATGATATGGAGCATATTAAAAAAACAAATCGACAAAATTTGTGCTTTATATCACTTCCATCTTTATAATTTAATTGTATAACTTTTTTTAGCACAAACCTGTGTGCAAAGCACGGGTTCGCACTTGTAAAATATAATAAGTAAACACTCACCATAACAAGGACATTGACTAGCAAGTGTCTCTAAGATGTAAAATCTCTGGCACCTGCCTAACCTGTAGATTTGTTATAAAGACGGTGTTAGAACAAAAATTCTGGTGAATGGACAAATTATATTATCTATTAATAACAATACATATATCGTTCTATCACTGGTTTAACTTTATTAAGTTATTTGGTTTTATTACACTTTCGAAATTTACACACAATCGTACCCATCTACTCCCAATAAGATTAACCTAATAAATCATATATATGTAGCTATACACCCAACATATCAAGATACTTTTCATAGTGCCCTTCTGAAAAGATCACCATCACTGCACTATGGAAGCGTACCATATTTCGATCGCCATGCTACAAAATCTTATCAAGCCATGCTACGAAAGCGTACCAAGCCTCCATCGTCACTTTATCAAAGCGTACTAGGTCATCATCGCCTCGTCATGCTAAGAAAGCATACTATCTATCATGAATTCCGCTATCAGGATAGACCCTTGCACGAAACACAGTCGGGGGATTTCTATATCTGTAAAGGACAGTTTTGTTAAGCCTACAAATAGGTATCCATAGATTGGTCTATCACTTTTCCTTGGTGGCTATAGCCCCACTTGGCTCCTCCTTAACTAATGAAAGACAATTCAAGAGCTAAGTGACTGTGCCTCTAAAAAAAATATGAACATTCAAATTGGCATTTGTAACAAACCAGAAAATTCGATGCTCGAATTTGACACAAATACATCCCGTGTCCAACTCGAGTACCGAAAATCCAGACCATTTAAAAAAGAAGTTAGAGGGTGAGATAAGAAAGAAAGAAATATTAGAATAGGAGAAAAAGAATAACATCTGACCACAATATCAGTCTCACATCCCAGCGGAATAAAATGTAATACAGAAATATCTCTTTATTGAAAACTTGAAATAATACTTATCAGAGTACAGTGGCCATTCAATTCATCTGGACAGTTATAACAGTCTGTCATTTAAAACACACAGCGGAATACTATATATAACATACATCAGATCTCCTCCAGCCCGTCTCCTGGAATCTGTATCATCTTACCATGAACCTGTACAACTCGGTCGGACCCAATTAGTTTTGACCCGAGCATTACAAACACCACAGGTCAGTCTGGTGAACCAGCTTGAGAAAAACTCACTAAATTAGAAGTAGCATCCAACTTGATTTTTATGTTAAAAACATTTCGTAAGACCAATCCACACATCAACACAGATGGTTTTTATCTTACGATAACCCAGACCATTTTTGAAATCAACATCCTTTCTGATATTATAATAGTGTCTAAATACAAATAAATAGAATCAAGCAGAAACGCTTGCATCTCACGCTCTACATATATAGTATACAATTAAAACAGCGGAGATTATTGGAGATTGGATTTCCAACTATGACAAGGTATGGGACCACCTTCTGATAGTGTACCTCTAGAGACGAATACACTGGGTTCAATAAGAACGTCTTGCAACCCGGCCCACACATGACCGACCACTCATTTCTCTTGACTGTATCGAATATATTGGCACTTATGGTTGCTAGCAACATAACCGTTCCCGGGAGATACAGAAGCAAAAAGAAGTAACAAATATGAATGTTCTCTAAATGGTGATAATACACCCTAATGGGTGCGACCCACATAGCCATGTTGCTTGCCCGATTTTTGTCATTTTCTGGTTGTGAGGCTTGAGGTTATAATCGTATTTCTTGATCATTTGGCCACCAGTCCTTTGAATGCCACATCGTTAAATCCATTAGATATCACTAATTGACGTCCGCAAAAATACTCTAGTTATTAGGCTAGAGAAAAACCATTTCTCCGCCATCAACTATGATACGTTTGAAGAAATCAACGTACGCGATCTGTTGGAATACTCTGTCAGACATTCGTCCATACGAGTTGTCCTAAGACTGGACAAACCGAAGGTACTCTCCTACCGCATCCTAGGAATCACCCTATCAATCAATAGCGAGTAGTCCTTGCAATCAGTCGATTTCAACCACGATAGGATCACCATCAAAATATCTCTGGGCGCGACTCTAGAGAACTCGATCAGTAATCCTTTCGCTTATGAAGATCTATGGTCTTTACTGCTCCATCTTTAATTCGTATATTCTACGTTTACGTATTAGTTAGTTCGGAATGGTTTTCGAATAAATTCGATACCGGTCTTTCCATACTAACCATCGTATAGGCCAGATTTGATAGTCGGTTATTTAACTATCAAATAAAATAACCATTCATCCATAAAAGAAAATTTAATTCACTATTTTAACCATCACCATCATTTTAGCCTCTTTGATTTACCATTCGTAAATTTTAAACTTCTCATTTTCTAATAAATGGAATATTCATTTCTCTTCTCATATTAGTATATAAGAATATTCAAAGCCCTTTTCATTTTAAAAAATATCTTTAAGCACGTATTTCTCATCTCGGTCATTATTCACTAACCGTAAATTAATAAGAGAATAATTCCCTTAGCTCCATTCCTTAACTTCTAACGAATAAAATTTTCAATTTTTCCCTATCACTTTAACGAGATATTTATCTCAACCTATTATCATTTAAATCATCTACTTACAAATATGATTTCGACACGTTTACTACTAGTAGTACCCAATATTTCTTTTAAAGATATAATTTGCAAAACAGTTTGCTAATTATTTATTCATTTCTAAACTGGAACAAGAATTTCCTTATAACGATATCATTTCATTTATCAACTCAAATTTTTTTCTAACCTTTGAAAAATCAAGTTTCACAAGTAATCTTTATAAACACTTAATAAGGTTATTACCACTCATTTCAGCTTTGTTTCAATAAACTACATTCTATATTAAAATATACGTATATAGTATCATTTGTAAATTCCTTACTATTAATATTTATTATCTAAAATCTTATATAAAATTCTTTAGTGTAATATTGACTATATTATACAAATTTGTCCAACTTAGATTCAATTAGAAATTATACATTAAAACCTCTTTTCCAATTTTCCTTCCAACAAATTTCTATTTGTAAAGATTTTGCTTTTACCCTTTATTCATTCTCAACTATGAATAATACAAGTTTATTCTTGACTTAGTTAGTCAACTTGGATTCATACTTGAAACTTCGTGTTTCACCTTTATTTATAACTTCCATTTTGATACAAAATCTTCTATATATTTTCCCTTTACGCATTTTGCAAATCCCGATCCATTTAAAAACTTAGTTTCAAACTACATTCCCACTTTCTTTTCCAATCCACACTCAACTATATCCTTCTCAAATACTCCAAAATAAAGGTTTCCACTTTTTTTAAAAATGTCACTTATAAAGTCGAGTTCTCATCCTGTTTGTTAAAAACAAACATTTACTTCTCCATTGTATTTAACTTGGTTTCTAAATAAACATTTCTAATTGAAAATAAATATTTTCCTTTAAGTTCTTTTTATATTTCAATTCTATTGTGAAATCCATATATTCCAAATTCTCAAATGGTAATCATTCATTCCTTTATAAATATTGTTTATAAAATCACCACATTAACACATTTGTTTAAACAAATCTTTTCTTTTAAACCGTATATATAATCCGGATTTCAAATGAACATTTCTATTTAAAAATAGATATTTTCCTTGAGACAATTTCAAATTATTTTAAAATAACGATTTATTTTACGATTCTCATTTCTTTTCCAATTTCATACACACTTCATATTTTTCTCAAATTTCCAAATAATAATTCCACTTCTCATAATGTCGTCTATAAAATCACTTCTTCACGATATTTATTTAAACAAATAATTTCTTTTAAAAACTATTTAATTTGGATTCTAACTAATCATTTCCTTTGAAATAAATATTTTTAAAATTCTTTTTATATTCCAATTTCTGTTTGAAATCCATATATTATTATTTAGGATATTTAAAATATCCAAATCAACAATTTGTATTCAAAACATATCTAATCTATCATAAGTTATAAAACACGCCATATCTCAGCATATAAGTAAAAGCAAATAATTTAAATGTGAGGAATCCAGTTGGATCCCTCCAACCTGTTTTTCCTGCATCCACAGATGTTAGTCCACAATAATAATACCCATCCTGCTTTGAGGCAGGACATCGCGGTATAAAAGGTCATCCACTATATATATTATGGGGTGCATAGGGAAATCATCCGCTAATGGTACTGCGGGCATCCGCTAATGATACTGCGGGAATTATCCAATCACCAATCACCAATATTATTTTTATTTATTATTATTATTATATATTATCACTTTATATCAATCAATTTAGCAACCAAACAATAAAACAAAATTTTGAACTATTAAAAACAGTTCAAATAATTAACTAGGTGAGTTTAACTCACCTCGATTTTCTTTTGCTGAATATCTGATTAAATTTTCATATCGTCCAACTACTCATCTACTTGAATTGTCATGAATTAATTTATCTTGCTCCTACAGTTTATTTTTAATTTACAATTAACTATTTATTTATTTGAAGTGAACTACTTAAATAATTTTTCTATATAAATTAAATTTAAAACGCATACCTTATTTAGCTTGCAATCATCGACCAATTCCTAAAAAAATATTCTTGGACAGCTCCAAATGCGAAGCAAACAGCCTAATTATTAATCCGTCTCTCCTAAGCATTTCATCGAACACCCCTTAGACACTTATATCATCCCCTACAACCGTTGTCCTGCTGCCATTCCATCACAAATATGACCCAACATCACCGCAAACCCAACGCTACAACCAGGCCTTTACTAGGCCCGATGTTCACCATCCAAAACAGAACGTAATCCTCAAATTTGCTGATTGAACTACCACATGTTTTACTGTTGAACACCAGTTCAATTAAGAAGATCGAGTATCATTCTACATCAACTTCAGTACCACGTCGGCCACCAGAACATCACCCAAAATCACAGCACCATCCCTACAACTCGCACCTCCCATTCAACCATCTGAACATCGCACTATCTACTTAGTCCCTCATAGTACATCACAATTCCCATTTGAAACCAAAACCCACTTCGACGTCGGTGCTCCAACTTGCAGTACCCCATGACAAACTTTGGCTTCCCCAAATTCGCAGTCCCAAAATCACCATATATTCAATTCCCAAAGCAATGATCGAACACTCCTGTTACCAGGAAACAGATCGAACTCCACCTCGTTGAATTACGAACGACTCCAGATATTTGTCGAGCTTCTGGAAATTGCCGTGGTTTCGAGTAGCGCTGAAAGGAGATTATCCTTTCCTTTTCGATTTTGCTATTTGATTTTTTTCTTTATATATATATATAATGGTGGAAATCGACTTTTGTTGATTAAGAAAAAGAAACGAAGGAAGAAATTTACTCATGGGTTTCAGGATGAAAAGAAACAAAAGCTGATAGCTCAATTTATAGGTGAATGAGAGGAGGATAAGTTCGACGTCTTTCAGGTAGGTTTGTAGGTAGAGTTAGGATTTCAGTGTACCATTTCTGAGAAATTTGTGAAGAAGGAGTTGCATTCGTACGATATCGAAAAGAGAAGACTTATATTTTGCAGTGTACTGAAGCTTTGGGAAGGTAACACGGATGTGAAACTGAAATGAGAAGACGGTGGTAGCTTCTCAGACTAGTAGATTTAGGCGCTAACATAAGGGAATGTAGGTTTTCCGTGCTGAAGCTTTTTGGGAGGAAGGAAAATCTTTAGATGTGAATGCGAAAGGAAACGACGAGGGTAGCTTTACAGAATAGTTGCACTAAAGATTTTAAGTCGTCTCCTATTTTAATTTAGTTAATTAATTAATTTAACTAGTTGATTCAAATTAAAGGATACTACAGTTCCGAACCCCTGTTTGAACGCAAAAAAAGATGTTCCTAAGGTTCTACCCCTATTCTGAACACATTGGAACAGTTTCCACGGTCCAATTCGACCATATACAAAAGATATTAAATTAAATGACGGTTTAACATTAAATTTAATTTAATATAAATTGACCCAATACAAATAAATAAATTATTATCATATATTTTTACAAACCGAATTTATACAACTTCCAAACTGAAATAATATAAATTTAAATCTCGATATTATATTTTCAAGTTAAAATAATATTCAACTGATTTAAAATCAATTTATTTAATTAAATAAATCGTTACGGTTCATAAATGATTTCACAGCGACTATTTTAAAATTTGATTTGGCCATAACACTCAATTTAATATACGGAATTATAATTTTTCTCTTTCATTACAAAATTATGGTTCAACAGATTCGAATATTTCTTGTTTCAGCGAATCCCGATTCATAACGAATCCCGTACACTCAACTGAAGTTCAAATCGTAAATTACGAACTACCGCGCCATTTACGAGCTCGTTTTAATTAATATATATTTACGTTTCAAACTTCATTCTAATTAATATAAAAATCCAATTATATTACCATTTCAATATTTATACTAATTTGAATATTCAAATCTTAAGTGATAAAAATACGGGTTGTTACATTCCTTCCCCCTTAAAAGAATTTCGTCCCCGAAATTACTAAGGAGGAAATGTAGCTATATCTTATTAACTTCTCACAATCGACTCATGCAACTTGATACTCCCTTCAACATCTTTCCTATGCAACACACTTACTAGTTTCCTATTTCACTCAAAAATCCTCAACTTTGATTAACTTTTTGATAACAAATTTTTTCAAAACTATTGAAATTTTTTCTAACTCCCTAAATTTCGAAAAATTCCGCCAGCACCTCCCTTGTACCGGTCAATAGTTCAAACCTCAACTCGCGTCTCTAGGCCCTTTCCATTCAAAAAGAAAATCAAAAAGCCAAGTGGCTTGCCGATTCGGCGCATAAAACGTCATATTGAATTAAACATGTACCTTTTTGTCGGGCATCCCATATTTATTCTTCACACTTGCTTCTATCCAATAAACCTGTACGATCACATACAAATCCATTCCTATTCATCACAATCATTTGAACTTTTTACTTCTACTTTGCCAACTTATCCACTAATTGGTTTTCTTGCTCAAATCATGATAGTTTATCATAACCATGTTCGAATATGTATATATATATGTATATATATATATATATTATAATGAGTCAAGTTTCACTTGTAACTCAGTTCTAGGTCTTATTTTCAATTCACAAGTTCATTTAGATTTTCACTTGAGTTCCCATTTTAAATTTTCGAGTCCATATAAATTTTGAGTTCAAATTTCCATCCCAATCAAACTTAATTTGATTTACTCTTTATTCAGCTCAAGTTTACACATTCTGAGTTTATATTCATTATCGATACACATGTATTCACTTCCATTTCAAAGTCTAACTCAATTGAATAATATTTTAAGTCATATTCAATTATTTCTACTCAAACCGGATTTATTTTAATTTACTTCTTATTATACTCAATACATTTGTATGTGTCGAGATTATCAACATTCAATCAATTGGTATTTCAACTTGGGTTTAAGCATTTCCATTTCATATTGATTCAATAATTCGTCTAATATGGTTTCAATTTCAATCCAAATATGCTTAACTTATTTTTCAGTCGAGTTTCAATCCATTCATTTATGTTGGAATTTGTTTCCTTAACTCCAACTTATATTTCAAATTCTGATTTGTATTTCATAATTATTCATTTCATCTTCCTCTGGTTATATTAAACCAGTTTGATTCCATAATACAAAATCGAATTCCATGTAAATTATATTCAAACAAAAAAGCAATCAAATATCCATAATAATTTAAGAAAATTATTTCCTTTGTATATAAAATAAATTTGGGCAAAATTATTTCATTTACCCGCTTTATAAAATAATATTGTATCAATTTCCAGTTCAATGCTTTTCAACACTTGAACCGATCAACCAACACAACACAAAACATTTGTATATGAAATCTACAAATACGCTCTCATATATATACACTCAACTCAATTTAGGGTATTACTAAACCCATCTCTATTGAGTTAGACACAGAGCCAAGGTTATTCCTAAACCATTGCTTTGATAACACTGTAATGAACCGGAAAATTTGATGCTTGAATTTGACACAAATACATCCCGTGTCCAACTCGAGTAACGAAATGCAGACCGTTTAAGAAAGAAGTTAGAGGGTGAGATAAGAAAGTAATATTAGAATAGGAGAAAAAGAATAACATATAACCAAAATATCAGTCTCACATCATAGCGGAGTAAAATATAATACAGAAATAACTCTTTATTGAAAACTTGAAACAAATACTTACAAATTATCAGATTATAGTGGCCATTCAATTCATCTGGACAGTTATAACAGTCTGTCATTTAAAATACACAGCGGAATAATATATATATCATACATCTGATCTCCTCTAGCTCGTCCCGTGGAATTTGTATCATCTTACCATGAACCTGTACAACTCGGCCGGACCCAATTGGGTCTGATCCGAGCATTACAAATGTCACAGGTCAGTCTGGTGAACCAGCGTGAGAAAAAATCACTAAATTATTAGTAGCATCCAACTTGATTTTTAAGTTAAAAATCATTTCGAAAGAAAATGATAATCGTAAGACCAATCCACACATAAACACGGATGGTTTTTACCTTACGATAACCGAAACCATTTTTGAAATAAATATCCTTTCTGATATTATAATAGTGTCTAAATACAAATAAATAGAATCTAGTAGAAATGCTTGCATCTTACGCTCTACATATATAGTATACAATTAAAACCGCAGCGCTTATCGGAGATTGGATTTTCAACTATGATAAGGTATGAGACCACCTTCCGATAGTGTATCTCTAGAGACGAATAAACTGGGTTCAACAAGAACGTCTTGCAACCCGGCCCACACATGACCGACCACTCATTTCTCTTGACTGTATCGAATATATTGTCACCTACGGTTGCTGGCAACATAACCGTTCCCGGGAGATACAGAAGCAAAAAGAAGTAACAAATATGAATGTTCTCTAGATGGTGACAATACACCCTAATGGGTGCGACCCACATAGCCATGTTGCCTGCCCGATTTTTGTCATTTTCCGGTTGTGAGGCTTGAGGTTATAATCGTATTTCTGGATCATCTGGCCCCCATTCCTTTGAATGCCACATCGTTAAATCCCTCAGATATCACTAATTGGCGTTCGCAAAAATACTCTAGTTATTAGGCTAGAGAAAAACCATTTCTCCGCCATCAACTATGATACATTTGAAGAAATCAACGTACGCGATCTGTTGGAATACTCTGTCAGACATTCGTCCATACAAGTTGTCTTGGGACTGGACAAACCGAAGGTACTCTCCTACCGCATCCTAGGAATCACACTATCAATTGGTAGCGAGTATTCCTTGCAATCCGTCGATTTCAACCACGATAGGATCACCGTCAAAATGTCTCTGGGCGTGACTCCAGATAATTCGATCAGTAGTCCTTTTGCTTATGAAGATCTACAGTCTTCACTGCTCCATCTTCGATTCGTATATTCTACGTTTATGTATTAGTTAGTTCGGAATGGTTTTCAAATAAATTCGATACCGGTCTTTCCGTACTAACCATCGTATAGGACAAATTTGATAGTCGGTTATTTAACTATCAAATAAAATAACCATTCATCCATAAAAGAAAATTTAATTCACTATTTTAACCATCACCATCATTTTAGCCTCTTTGATTTACCATTCGTAAATTTTAAACTTCTCATTTTCCAATAAATGGAATATTCATTTCTCTTCTTATATTAGTATATAAGAATATCCAAAACCCTTTTCATTTTAAAAAATCCCTTTAAGCACGTATTTCTCATCTCGGTCATTATTCACTAACCGTAAATTAATAAGAGAATAATTCCCTTAACTCCATTCCTTAACTTCTAATGAATAAAATTTTCAATTTTTTCCTATCACTTTAAAGAGGTATTTATCTCAACCTATTATCATTTTAATCATCTACTTACAAATATGATTTCAACACGTTTACTACTACTAGTACCCAATATTTCATTTAAAGATATAATTTGCAAAACAGTTTGCTAGTTATTTATTCATTTCTAAACTAGAACAAGAATTTCCTTATAACGATATCATTTCATTTATCAACTCAAATTTTGGTTTAACCTTTGAAAAATCAAGTTTCACAAGTAATCTTTATAAACACTTAATAAGGTTATTACCACTCATTTCAGATTTGTTTCAATAAACTACATTCTATATTAAAATATACGTATATGGTATCATTTGTAAATTCCATACTATTAATACTTATTATCTAAAATCTTATATAAAATTCTTTAGTGTAATATTGACTATATTATACAAATTTGTCCAACTTAAATTCAATTAGAAATTATTCATTAAAACCACTTTTCTAATTTTCCTTCCAACAAATTTCTATTTGTAAAGATTTCGCTTTTACCCTTTATTCATTCTCAACTGTGAATAATACAAGTTTATTCTTGACTTAGTTAGTAAACTTGAATTCATACTCGAAACTTCAGGTTTCACCTTTATTTATAACTTCCATTTCGTTATAAAATCTTCTATATTTTTTCCCTTTACGCATTTTTCAAATCTCGATCCATTTAAAAACTTAGTTTCAAACTACATTCCCACTTTCTTTTCCAATCCACGCTCAATTATACCCTTCTCAAATACCGCAAAATAAGGGTTTCCACTTTTTTTAAAAATGTCACTTATAAAGTCGAGTTCTCATCCTATTTGTTAAAAACAAACATTTACTTCTCAATTGCATTTAACTTGGTTTCTAAATAAACATTTCTAATTGAAAATAAATATTTTCCTTTAAGTTATTTTTATATTTCAATTCTATTTTGAAATCCATATATTCCAAATTCTCAAATGGTAATCGTTTATTCCTTTATAAATAATGTTTATAAAATCACCTCATTAACACATTTATTTAAACAAATCTTTTCCTTTAAACCGTATATATAATCCGGATTTTAAATGAACATTTCTATTTAAAAATAGATATTTCCTTGAGACAATTTCAATTTATTTTAAAATAACGATTTATTTTATGATTCTCATTTCTTTTCCAATTTCATACACACTTCATATTTTTCTTAAATTTCCAAAATAATAATTCCACTTCTCATAATGTCGTCTATAAAATCGCTTCTTCACGATATTTATTTAAACAAATATTTGCTTTTAAACCCTATTTAATTTGGATTCTAACTAATCATTTCCTTTGAAATAAATATTTTTAAAATTATTTTATATTCCAATTTCTGTTTGAAATCCAAATATTGTTATTTAGGATATTTAAAATATCCAAATCAACAATTTGTATTCAAAACATATCTAATCTATCATAGGTTATAAAACACACCATATCTCAGCATATAAGTAAAAACAAATAATTTTAAATGTGAGGAATCCAGTTGGATAACTCCAACCTGTTTTTCCTGCATCAACAGATGTTAGTCAACAATAATAATACCCATCCTGTTTCGAGGCAGGACATCGCAGTATAGAAGGTCATCCACTATATGTATTGTGGGGCGCATAGGGAAATCATCTGCTAATGGTACTGCGGGCATCCGCTAATGGTACTATGGGAATTATCCAATCACCAATCACCAATATTATTTTTATATCTTATTATTATAATATATTATCACTTTATATCAATCAATTTAGCAACCAAGCAATAAAAAAAAAATTGAACTATTAAAAACAGTTCAAATAATTAACTGGGTGAGTTTAACTCACCTCGATTTTCTTTTGCTGAATATCTGATTAAATTTTCATATCGTCCAGCTACTCATCTACTTGAATTATCATGAATTAATTTATCTTGCTTCTATAATTTATTATTAATTTACGATTAACTATTTATTTATTTGAAATGAACTACTTAAATAAATTTTCTGTGTAAATTAAATTTAAAAAGAATACCTTATTTAGCTTGCAATCATCGACCAATTCCTGAAAAAATATCCTTGGACAACTCCAAAAGCGAAGCAAACAGCGCAATTATTAATCTGTCTCTCCTAGGCATTTCATCGAACACCCCTTAGACACTTATATCATCCCCTACAACCGCTATCCTGTTGCCATTCCACCACAAATTTGACGCAACATCACCGCAAACCCAACGCTACTGCCAGGCCTTTACTAGGCCCGATGTTCACCATCCAAAACAAAATGTACTCCTCAAATTTGCTGATTGAACTACCACATGTTTTACTGTTGAATACCAGTTCAATTCAGAAGATCGAGTATCATTCTTGATCAACTTCAGTACCGCGTTGGCCTCCAGAACATCACCCAAATTTGCAGCACCATCCCTACAACTCGCACCTCCCATTCAACCACATGAACATCGCACAATCTCCTTAGTTCCGCATAGTACATCGCAATTCCCATTTGAAACCAAAACCCACTTCGATCGGTGCTCCAACTTGCAGTACCCCATGACCAACTTCGACTCACCCAAATTTGCTGTCCCCAAATCACCACATATTCAATTCCCAAAGAAACAATCGAACACTCCTGTTACCAGGAAACAGATCGAACTCCACCTCGTTGAAATACGAACGACTCCAGATATTTGTCGAGCTTCTGGAAATTGCCGTGGTTTCGAGTAGCGCTGAAAGGAGATTGTCCTTTGCATTTCGATTTGGCTATTTGATTTATATATATAATGGTGGAAATCGTTTTCTGTTGATTAAGAAAAAGAATCAAAGGAAGAAATTTACTCGTGGGTTTCAGGATGGAAAGAAACAAAGGACGATAGCTCAATTTATAGGTGAATGAGAGGAGGATAAGTTCGACGTCTTTCAGGTAGGTTTGTAGGTAGTGTTAGGATTTCAGTGTACCATTTCTGAGAACTTCGTGAAGAAGGAGTTGCATTCGTAAGATATTGAAAAGAGAAGACGGAAATTTTGCAGTGCACTGTAGCTTTGGGAAGGTAACGCAGATGTGAAACTGAAATGAGAAGACGATGGTAGCTTCTCAGACAAGTAGATTTAGGCGTTAACATAAAGGAATTAGGTTTGCCGTGCTGAAGCTTTTTGGGAGGAAGGAAAATCTTTAGATGTGAAGGCGAAAGGAAATGACGAGGGTAGCTTTACTGAATAGCTGCGCTAAAGATTTTAAGTCGTCTCCTATTTTAATTTAATTAATTAATTAATTTATCTAGTGTGATTCAAATTAAAGGATACTACAGTTCCGAACCACTATTTGAATGCAATAAAAGATGTTCCTAGGGTTCTACCCCTATTCTGAACACATTGGAATAGTTTCCACGGTCTAGTTCGACCATATACAAAAGATATTAAATTAAATGACAGTTTAACATTAAATTAAATTTAATATAAATTGACCCAATATAATTAAATAAATTATTATCATATATTTTTACAAACCGAATTTATACAACTTCCAAACTGTAATAATATAAATTTAAATCTCGATATTATATTTTCAAGTTAAAATAATATTCAACTGATTTAAAATCAATTTATTTAATTAAATAAATTATTAAGGTTCATAAATGATTTCACAGTGACTATTTCAAAATTTGATTTGGCCATAACTCTCAATCTAATATACGGAATTCTAATTTTTCTCTTTCGTTACAAATTTTGGCTCAACAGATTCGAATATTTCTTGTTCCAGCGAATCCCAATTCATAACGAATCTCGTACACTCAATTGAAGTTCAAATCGTAAATTATGAACTACCGCGCCATTTACGAGCTCATTTTAATTAATATATATTTACGTTTCAAACTTCGTTCTAATTAATATAAAAATCCAATTATATTACCATTTCAATATTTAAACTAATTTAAATATTCAAATCTTAAGTGATAAAAATACGGGTCGTTACAGAGTTGTCCCTCATCCAATGTCTTGATAGTGAAAGACCATTAACCGGTTGGTTTAGCTCCTGTCATTCTCGTACTCACTCTGACTGGCAATGATAAGTATGCGATGATCTGCTATTCTTATTGGGTCCTGACCATGAAACCTGCTCTCGGAGGCAAGGCTACCGCCGAATCCTAAAAATCATCTCATCAGTCTTGTGGTTTCCCACTAGAAAAATGCAGCTAAGGCAAATTCTATTGACCGAACCATACATACCTACCCTTGGGGGTATAGCTTCATTAGGCTTACTCCAGAGGGTCATGTGAGAGTATCCTCACGTCCCCTAGAAGCCTTGAACTTACTGCCAGTCCTATGGAATATCAAGTTCGACGTGCTTCCACCATGTCTCCGGCCTACGATATTCTGCCTCGTTAGGCTCTTCATTCCTTTGAATTGGTCCAAATGCATCTCCCTATTTTATTATATCCTATGTCCAGTCTTTCATTATGCATTTAATACTCTTTATTTTCGCTAATAAATATTAATGTTCAATTCATTTAATCCACACTTTATTTATTTGTTTCTTAGCTTTATTGGCCACTTATCTTCCCTAACCAGTATTCTCTACCAAAATGGACCATTACTGGTACATGCTTATTAACTTTTAGGGGTAGTCGTTATTCGGTTAAACCAAATAAACCAACAAAAACAAATTATTTTGGTCGGTTTGGTTCGGTTTTGAAATTAAATCGGTTTGTAATCGACCCAAAAAATTATTAAGTTTGGTTATCGTTTTAACCAAATTAACCGAATTTTTACTGTATTTTCGAAATTATCGGTATTATAATAAATATGTTATGTTATTTTAGTTATTTAAGTGCATACGAATCATCACCTATGTGTCAAAATTAATATTAAAAAGCATAAAAATCAAAATAATAATACTGTAATCATATATTTATAATTTGTTTCAAATTATAGTGAATATTTCAAACACAAAGTGTAAAACATTTTTAGTTCGGTTTAATAGATAACCAACCGAAGCAACCAAACTTAATTTGGTTGGTTTGGTTTGGTTTTCATTTTTTTTTGTTTTAGTTTGGTTTGACAAATTTATCATCGGATAAACCGAACCAACCAAATGCTCACCCCTATTAACTTTATTGGCCACTTATTTTCTCTAATCAGTCTTTGTTGTTGGAACGTACCACTACTATTACATGCTTGTTAACTTTATTGGCCACTTATTTTCTCTAATCAGCCTCCGCTGTCGGAACGGACTACTACCCTTATTTAACTTAATTCACAAAAGCAAGTTTATTAATAATAAGTCATTCTTACTCTTTTTGCTTTTAATTATAACTCTCGTGTTATGATATTACTTTCACCACAGAATTATGCTTATTAAACTTACTTCACGTATTTTAAGTTTATTTACAATAAGCCCTTCATTTCACTTTTAATCGAAATCTTCATATTATAATCTTGCTCAACACATATATCAAGATTACCTATTATGATTCACTTTTTTTGTCTACGTAGTTATCATAATATTATTCTTGCTAATCTATTCAACTTGCCTTATTATGATCTATTTTAGTGTTTGTACAACTATCATAATAGATTACATTTGTAATGTCCCGTATTTTCCGACCATTTATTTGAAATATTTTATTTATTTAAAATATTGGTTTGAATTTAAATAATGGAATTTAACCATTTTAATTTGAATATTTATTTATTTTGAATATAATAATAATATTTTATTTTCAAAATATTTGGGTAAATGCTGAATTCGCTGTATAACGTGATCGGGCAATTTAAAATTGTTTAATATCGTTCGTATTAAAATTATAATATCGATTTCGTTTATAAAACAACGTTATAAAGCTTAATTTATAATTTAATTATAAAACGAGCAGCAGCGGCGCGGTAGTTCGTAAATTGGCGTTTTGAACTTTAAACGGCTGTACAGGGCCCAAATTGAGTCGGATTTTCTCGAAACAAGAAACGCTAGAATCTGTTTGACGATATTTTTCTAATGAAAGAGAAAAATCCAGTTTTCATAGTGAAGATTTTGTTTTATGTCCAAATTAAATTTTGAAAAGGTCGTTGTGGAATTCCTTTATAAATTTTAACGTTATTTATATTAAATAAATGGTTTTTAAATTTTTATAATATCGATTTCGCTTCAAACTCAGCCCGGGATATTTTATTATGGTAATATACGATATTCTGGTCGTATAAAGCCAATGTCAATATTTTATTAATATTATATTGAGGTATTTTAAAATTGGTTTATTTTATTTGAATTGGGCAGTTATAAAAGGGCCTTTATTCAAACGACCTCAGTTTTCGACGAAACAAATTTTATTGGGACTGCAACAGTAAATTATTGCTAGTTTTCATGAGGCACGTCAATCGGGGTTAATTTGTGAGCGCAGCAAAATAAAATACAAATAAAAACGACCGTTTTGATGTGAACGAGCGCTGTTTGAGCAAACAGACTCGGAATTCGACGAAACAAGTTTCATTAGAACCGTATCGTCAAATTATTCTATGCAGCCCATTCTCATCTCGAACGGGGTTTGTATGTGAGTGCAGGAGGGAATAAACAGCGTTCGAAATAGCGATAGGTACGAAATAAAAATCGTTAGTCAACATCACTTGTCACGTCGACTTAAAATAATAATTTTTACACATATATATACCCCAAATCTCGGCCAACCCATTCACAACCTAGCCACCATTCAGAGAATTTGCAGAAAAGTCCTCATACGCAAAACAATTTATATCTCCATTTCTGTCAAGAATTTTCTATGGCAATCCAAAGCAATGCTGTAGATCGGCTCAATGCCGAGCTGCTGTAAAAAGTTGGGGGTGAACGGTCACCTGTGGTGGCCGGAATTTCACGAAAACCAAGAAAAAATATGTAACAACCCGAAAATCTGGGCCAGTTTAAAAATTTTATTTTGGCAATTTTAGCGAATTTTGAATATTTAAAATAGATTATTTTAAACAATATCGACGAGAAATTTAGTTTGAATATAATTCGACGTATATATTATATACGTCGTCGTTAGAATATATTATAATTATATATAATTATAAAAGGAATTGAAAATGGCGCGGTAGTTCGAAAATTCGATTTCTAATTTCAAATGAATATACAGAATTCAATATAAGTCAGAATTGAACGAAACAAGAAATATTTGAATCTGTATAACTATATCTTTGTAACGAAGTTAACAAACTGAGATTTCATCTTAGAAATGATAAGATATGTCCAGTTGAAAATTAGAAATAGTCGCTGTGGAATTTATATATATTTTTATATATATAAGGCCCTTAAAAATAGCAATTTTGCAAACGACCTCGGATTTCGACGAAACCAGTTTTGTTGGGTCCGTGATGTTAAACTATTGCTAGGTTTCAAATTTCATAATTTTTAGAATCAATATGTGAGCGTGGCAAAGGAAAATGCGTTTGACCATTTCAGTTGATTTTAATCGACTGGAAATTGGCCATTTTTCATACGGTCTCAGAATTCGACGAAACTAGTTTTGTTCGGACCGTATCGTCAATATGAAGCTAGAAAATATTTTTCTGGAATTTTTCGAGTTAGTATGTGGCCCCGGTAATTTGAAATGTACGTTTAAAATTCAAAATAAGGATTTAAATGAAAATTCAACAGAAACTGATTGTAACGATCAAACCAGCTTACGATACATATCCCATTGTGTTCGGAATGGGGGTAAAACGCTATGGGCGACAGGCGGTGGGCCTCGTTTCGAGGTCGTATGTAAAAGTCAACCCGTTTGCAAAATTAAATAATTAAATAATAAAAAAAAAAAAAAATATTCCCTCCCTTTTCTTCTTCATTGCCCCCCCCCCCCCCCGATTCATTCTTCAGAACGAAATAAAAAAAAAAGAGGAAAAAAAAAAAAAAAAAAGAAACCTAACCTAAACCGAAGCCGCCGCCTTACCTCAGAGCCACCGCCGACGAACCCTCGCGACGCCGCCCTCCGTTCAGCCTCCTCCTTCCCACTGCTTCTCCTCCTCCCTCGCATGGAACCCCAGAACGCGCCGCGTCGAGGAACAAATCGCGAGCCCCTCCTCGAGGCCAGCTCCTCCACGACGAACTCCTGCCGCCGACCCCTCGCCCCCCTTTCTTCGCAGCATAAAGTAAGTCGTTTTTATTTTTATTTTATTTTTTTTATTTTACTTCTGAAAAATTTCGATTTTTATGTATTAGAAACTGATTTTGAGAAGATTTAAAAACTGAAAATTTAGTTAGTTTAAAACTGAAAATTTAATTAGTTTAAAACTGATTTTCTTTTTAGAATTTTTAAAACTGAATTTTAAAAGTAAATGAAAACTGAATTTTAAAAGTAATTTAAAACCGATTTTTATAAAAGTAATTGAAAACTGAATTTTAAAAGTAAATGAAAACTGAATTTTAAAAGTAATTTAAAACCGATTTTTATAAAAGTAATTGAAAACTGAATTTTAAAAGTAAATGAAAACTGAATTTTAAAAGTAATTTAAAACCGATTTTTATAAAAGTAATTGAAAACTGAATTTTAAAGGTAATTGAAAACTGAATTTTAAAAGTAATTTAAAACTGATTTTTATAAAAGTAATTGAAAACTGAAATTTTAGTTATGGGAAAACTAAATTATTATTTTTAGGAAAATATATATATTAGCGTAGAAGTGAATTTAGTTCTAACTTAGAAAGATTATATTTTTAATGCATTAAAGATTTTATTTTTATCATATATAAAAGACAGGATTTTTAAATTATAAAAGACCTAATTTTTAATGTATGTAAGTTGCGATTTTTATATATTTATTAAAATTGTAAAGATGGGATTTTTACAGTAGAAAAGGTAGAATTTTTAACACTGTAAAGCTTTGATTTTTAGTTGGAGGAAAATATGATCTTTGTTCATATAAAATATAATTTTTATATAAGCGAGAAGTCTAAAAAATTCGATTTTTATATATTGAACTTTGAAATAAAAATTCGATTTTTATATATTGAACTTAGAAATAAAAATTCGATTTTTATATATTGAACTTTGAAATAAAAATTCGATTTTTATATATTGAACTTAGAAATAAAAATTCGATTTTTATATATTGAACTTTGAACTAAAAAAATTCGATTTTTATATATTGAACTTTGAAATAAAAATTCGATTTTTATATATTGAACTTAGAAATAAAAATTCGATTTTTATATATTGAACTTTGAAATAAAAATTCGATTTTTATATATTGAACTTAGAAATAAAAATTCGATTTTTATATATTGAACTTAGAAATAAAAATTCGATTTTTATATATTGAACTTTGAACTAAAAAAATGTGATTTTTATATATTGAATAACAAAGTAAAAATTCGATTTTTACGTATGTAGTGAAAGCAGCAACGAAGGTGACAAAAAGGCGAAACGACGAAGACTTCTCCAAATGAAGAGCCGTGGAGCTAGGATAGCTATCAGTGAGAATTTCTCACCTTTCAATTCTTTTTCTAGATATATATATATACTAGGATGCAGACGGTGCTTAGTAGCACCCGACACAATCGTCCACAGACCATGGACTTGTTTGTTTGGCTGTTTGGTTATTGATTGTGATATTGGTTTGAATGTGGTTTGTGGTGTGAAAAATCGAATCGATAAATTGGTTAGGATTAGACGTGCGCCGTTATAAGGCGAAGGAGTAAGGCTAGGTTAGACTCTTACTCCAAGTTTTGTGGTTTGCATAACGAATTGATTTGATTGATGTGTGAATGGCGTGGGCCTTCACTAGACCGGGGATAAGGCTAGGCCTCGTCCCGTTTCTAGTATCGTGCCGTTATGCCGCCGAAATTTTCTAAAATATGTTAGAAAAATAAAAATATCATTTTATTGAATAAATGAATTGAATAGAAATTCATAGGTTGAAATAAAATGTTTTATCGTTAAAAATATAATTTTTAACGTGAATATGAAAATAGTGAAGTGAATAAATAAATATTCATTTATAAACCAGACGGTTTGTTTATGTACACCTATTTGAATGACGCTGATTGGGTCGATAAATTTTACACATCGCCTAACTGCACAAATAAAATATGTGTTTGATTGTTTGAAACCCCACACGGGTGTTAGGATGAAATTTGAAGTTCACTCATCCTGATTGATTAAATATGTCGATCGATTGATTGACAGGCTGTTATAAGCGTTGAATATCTATATTTGATGCTTATACAGTGTAGTGCACTTTGGTTGATGGTTGATTATTTTTAATGCTATTATATACATGTGTTGTATGAAAATCCATATAATTAATTTTATATGGTAATTGATTGGGCCTCATTCCAGTTTTGAAAAAGAAATATTTGAAAAAGAAATATTTGAAATAGAATATTTGAAAATAAAGGAATATATGAAGCCGTGTTGATTAGATTGACGCCATTTTGACGTGAACGATATTTATATCGATTTTAAAAACGATTTCGAAATGAAATGAATTGAAAACGAATTCAAATTGAATTGAAAACGATTTCGAAATGAATTGAATTGAAAACGATTTCGGAATGAATTGAATTGAAAACGATTTCGAAATGAATTGAATTGAAAACGATTTCGAAATGAATTGAATTGAAAACGATTTCGAAATGAATTGAATTGAAAACGAATTCGAATTGAATTGAAAGTGAATTGAAAGCGAATTCAAATTGAATTGAAATTTGAATTGAATAGAAATGAATTTTGAAACGAATCTATAAAGAAGAATTCAATTTTGCTTTGAATTGAAATGGAAGTTGAAATGTTTTTGAAACGAATTCAAAACTATTTATATAATTCGTTTTAAATAGAAATCGACGAAATATATATTATATATATTTTATATATAATATAATGGCCTGAATAGAACGCGCCGCGCCGCGGCAGTTCGTGAATTTCGACCATTTATTTCAAACGGACATTACGGGAGATCCGACCGTCGGATTCTCCTAAAACCGGAACCGTTGGGTTCGTATCGAAAAGAGCTTTCTAATGAATGTTAGAAATTTGAAATCTAACGGTTGGATTTGGAGATACGTCCAAATCAAATTCGAAAAAGGTCGCTGTAAGTGCAGTTCGATGGCCGTTAATGGAAATCGACTGTACGGGCCTTGATAAAATTATTAAAAATAGTAATAATTTGTGTAAAATCATAAGAAATGATTTGTGAAAGTTTGGGATGAAAAACTCCATATTTGAAAAGATAAAAATAGATTTTTATCGAAATGAACTAGTTTTGAACTAGAATTATAATTCTATTTATTTTTAAATAAATAAATTGAATTTGAAATGGTTTTGAAAATAACCAAAATTTCCAATGATTGCATTGGAGTGGAGTTGAATCGAAATTGTCTTCGGAATATTTCGATGTTGGAATTCGTGATATTACAGGTGTTGTTATGGAAATTTGAAAGATATATATTTGTATCGTTATTTCCAATACGACATTTGTTAGTCGTAGAATTCGATATTGAATATAAGCCGATATATTTTCTATTCAGAGCCTTGTATTGAATATCGAATGTGATTTGGGTTTGTCGTGAATGGTGTCTTCACTAACACTGTTCTTGAACCCAGTTGAGAAAAGATTAAATCTTTTATTTAGATTTAATGAAGTGTACCAATTAAATGATATTTAATTGGAATTGAATTGATATTGATTTTTGGGTTTATCGTGAACAGTGTTTTAAATAACACTTGTTCTTTAACCCGATAATTAATGAATGTGATTTGGGTTTGTCGTGAATGGTGTCTTCACTAACACTGTTCTTGAACCCAGTTGAGAAGAGATTAAATCTTTTTATTTAGATTTAATGAAGTGTACCAATTAAATGATATTTAATTGGAATTGAATTGATATTGATTTTTGGGTTTATCGTGAACAGTGTTTTAAATAACACTTGTTCTTTAACCCGATAATTAATGGGATGTGACTTTGGGTTTATCGTGAACCGTGTTTTAAATGACACTGATTCTTTAACCCAGTCACAGATTAAAACTAAGTGGAGTTTTAATGAATCTTTAATTAGATTGAAAAGATCGAGAATGGAGTATCACCAGTTTTGCTCCAGGCGATAGTTAAATCTTTAATTAGATTTGAACGTGAAATTTAGAAACTAACTGTCGGTTAGCCAAGCAGAATGGTTTTCTGGATATTGATCTGATGTTGGTTTCGGCCTTCGGGGTTAATATTTGGGGAATTATTCTCTTGATTAATTTACGGTTAGTGACTAATGAATTGGAATGAGGCGTATGTTGTGTTTGTGTAACACTTATTTAAAATATACGCGAGTTATTCGGAAAGACCGGGTTTATCCCATTCTGAATAACTGATACGACGATAAGTCGAAGATGAAGACGATGGTCGAAGACCGGAGGTCTTCACGTCGTTTGGGTGATAACTGATGATCTTGATTGGGCTGTACACCCAAGAAGATGGAAACAGTTAGTGATCGTCCAGACGTACTTGGAGATCGATGGATATGCGGGGTACTAGGTGCCTCCGGTTTCGTTCAGACCCAGAACGGACTTGTAAATGGACTGTGTGTCTGACATCGGATTTCATTCTGTGTGACTGATATCGGTTGCATAGGATGGTTTGCCTGTGTGGCATGCTAAGATGCAAATGATCAAGGCTTCTGTTGAAAAGCAAAGTCTTGTGGTGATGATCAAAGCACGGCCTTTGTGGCGTAGCTTTGTGTAACGTTTACCTCGCGTGTTTCACACCAGGTATGAACCAAAAACGGGAGACGGACCTCAGGGAGGGCATGCGTTTCTTCCTAGTTAGAAGTGGCGTCAGTGGTTTTACACGCCCTGACGAGTTTGACTTATGTGGTTGTTGCTGTTGCGAGGCGCCTCGGATTGATCGGTCGTTCTCGAACCGATGGAGTCATTTAGTTGGCTCGTTTACGCCCCATAGGGCGGAGAAACGCATGTTCAGGCATTTTAATCCACTCCGTGTGGACCGGCCCTGACGATCCAAGGGTCACTCGAGCTCTGATCCTGAGACTCGGACTAGGCAGTCTCGAATCGGTTGAGGACTATCTTTTGCCTCGGTTCATAGATGGAAATCCAATTTCCAAATACGTGACATTTGCGGTTTTATTTGTAAACCTATATATGGCGACATAGTGGTATGGGGCATTCATGCCGCCTATGATTGATACTTATGATTTGAAGTTGTTTTATAAACTATACACTTATAATAGTATCAAATGATTTGTTTTAAACGTATCAAGCATTCTTTGGCTGTTATAAGGTAAAAACCCTATCCCCCGGCTTGCGTTGCATTGTGTGATAGGACCTGGGTCTTATAACAGCTTCATTTTTCTTTATTTAGCATTGCGCTGTTTGTTTTATGCACTGGTATTCTTGGGAGGAAACCCGTTCCGTGTTATACGGCGTGGTCCCTTGATTTACCTAATGATTTAAAAATAAAGATTAATAACTGTTTTAGTTCTCACACCAGTCACATGACTGACCTGGAGTTTATTGTTTTAACCTAAACTCTGGGTGCCCTTATTTTGACACGGGCAGCTAGTAGTTTCGGTTTTGCAGATTTATATTCACAGGATCCTGGGTTACAGCTGGAACGATATCCGGAAAGCTTTGTATCCGTATATCTCATTCTAGTTGTGTATTGTATTATTTTCCGCTGCTATGTATTTAAATGTAATTTAAATCTCTGATATTTCTGTGTGATATTCATTTATACTCTGTATATTCTTGTAATCTGATGCATTGTTGTAATATACAATGAAATGTTCTTCTGTATGCGTTCTGTTGTGGTTTGTTCTCGAACTATCCGACGCTTTCCTTTACGGGGAGGTTGCGGGTCTTTACATTTGGTATCAGAGCTTTGGTTTACAAAGCTAGAGAACAAGGCACATTGGAATCATACGAAAGAATTCATCAGATATTGGATTAGTAATATCCAATGGGAATGACTCGTTAGAGATGGGATCAGTAGTATCCTAGAACGAGTGTGAAGAGTATATTTTTAAAATGAAAACAAAGTTTAGTTTTGAAAATCTAAATCAATTATCCGTATTTGATTATTTATTTGTATGAATATGGACAATCTAATATATAATGGTTTTGTATATACGCGTCATGAACGTATATTCGAAATTTTAATATATTGGATAGATATAGAATCACATTCTAGACACCCGGAGATGGTTCTGATGATTGATCGATCATCATCCGAATTTATGTTCGAGTTTCGAAGGTGCGATTTTCTATATATTTCCATTAGGCTGGTGTGAGAACCAAATCTAAAATAGATAGGGCTTATCGTTGTGATTTGGCATCAAAAATTTGATTTTTGTATATGTATCAAAATTATGAATTTGAAACGTTAAATTCACTAATTGATTGATGTTTGTGTTGTTTGTTTAATTGTTTGATAATTTTGAACCGTTTAGCCTAATTATATCAAATATTGAACGATATTGAAAATTGGTCGCATCTGCTTGCATATACATATATATCATTGAACAGGTCATAGCAAGGAGGCTAGAGCCGAAGAATAAAATTTGTTTGCCCGACAAATAGGTACATGTTTACTACATAATTTACTGTTTTGTTTGGGTGATGATGATTTTGTGAGCCTATTGGCTAGCCGCTTGGCTTTTTCTTTTTCTTTTTGAGATCTGAAGGACCGGGGAAGCTATTTGAAATTCCCCGATGCTCCCGGTGCAGGGGAGGTTATGGCGAAATTTTTCAAAAATTTAGGGTGTTAGCCAAATTTTTGAAATTTTGGAAATTCTCAGAAACTAAAGAGTTGGAGAATGGAAACCAGATCGAACGTAGAGCTGAATAATCAAACCACTTTCGACTTTGTTCCTTTTCGGGGACGAAAAGTTTTAAGTGGGGGAGATTGTAACAACCCGAAAATCTGGGCCAGTTTAAAAATTTTATTTTGGCAATTTTAGCGAATTTTGAATATTTAAAATAGATTATTTTAAACAATATCGACGAGAAATTTAGTTTGAATATAATTCGACGTATATATTATATACGTCGTCGTTAGAATATATTATAATTATATATAATTATAAAAGGAATTGAAAATGGCGCGGTAGTTCGAAAATTCGATTTCTAATTTCAAATGAATATACAGAATTCAATATAAGTCAGAATTGAACGAAACAAGAAATATTTGAATCTGTATAACTATATCTTTGTAACGAAGTTAACAAACTGAGATTTCATCTTAGAAATGATAAGATATGTCCAGTTGAAAATTAGAAATAGTCGCTGTGGAATTTATATATATTTTTATATATATAAGGCCCTTAAAAATAGCAATTTTGCAAACGACCTCGGATTTCGACGAAACCAGTTTTGTTGGGTCCGTGATGTTAAACTATTGCTAGGTTTCAAATTTCATAATTTTTAGAATCAATATGTGAGCGTGGCAAAGGAAAATGCGTTTGACCATTTCAGTTGATTTTAATCGACTGGAAATTGGCCATTTTTCATACGGTCTCAGAATTCGACGAAACTAGTTTTGTTCGGACCGTATCGTCAATATGAAGCTAGAAAATATTTTTCTGGAATTTTTCGAGTTAGTATGTGGCCCCGGTAATTTGAAATGTACGTTTAAAATTCAAAATAAGGATTTAAATGAAAATTCAACAGAAACTGATTGTAACGATCAAACCAGCTTACGATACATATCCCATTGTGTTCGGAATGGGGGTAAAACGCTATGGGCGACAGGCGGTGGGCCTCGTTTCGAGGTCGTATGTAAAAGTCAACCCGTTTGCAAAATTAAATAATTAAATAATAAAAAAAAAAAAAAATATTCCCTCCCTTTTCTTCTTCATTGCCCCCCCCCCCCCCCCCGATTCATTCTTCAGAACGAAATAAAAAAAAAAGAGGAAAAAAAAAAAAAAAAAAGAAACCTAACCTAAACCGAAGCCGCCGCCTTACCTCAGAGCCACCGCCGACGAACCCTCGCGACGCCGCCCTCCGTTCAGCCTCCTCCTTCCCACTGCTTCTCCTCCTCCCTCGCATGGAACCCCAGAACGCGCCGCGTCGAGGAACAAATCGCGAGCCCCTCCTCGAGGCCAGCTCCTCCACGACGAACTCCTGCCGCCGACCCCTCGCCCCCCTTTCTTCGCAGCATAAAGTAAGTCGTTTTTATTTTTATTTTATTTTTTTTATTTTACTTCTGAAAAATTTCGATTTTTATGTATTAGAAACTGATTTTGAGAAGATTTAAAAACTGAAAATTTAGTTAGTTTAAAAACTGAAAATTTAATTAGTTTAAAACTGATTTTCTTTTTAGAATTTTTAAAACTGAATTTTAAAAGTAAATGAAAACTGAATTTTAAAAGTAATTTAAAACCGATTTTTATAAAAGTAATTGAAAACTGAATTTTAAAAGTAAATGAAAACTGAATTTTAAAAGTAATTTAAAACCGATTTTTATAAAAGTAATTGAAAACTGAATTTTAAAAGTAAATGAAAACTGAATTTTAAAAGTAATTTAAAACCGATTTTTATAAAAGTAATTGAAAACTGAATTTTAAAGGTAATTGAAAACTGAATTTTAAAAGTAATTTAAAACTGATTTTTATAAAAGTAATTGAAAACTGAAATTTTAGTTATGGGAAAACTAAATTATTATTTTTAGGAAAATATATATATTAGCGTAGAAGTGAATTTAGTTCTAACTTAGAAAGATTATATTTTTAATGCATTAAAGATTTTATTTTTATCATATATAAAAGACAGGATTTTTAAATTATAAAAGACCTAATTTTTAATGTATGTAAGTTGCGATTTTTATATATTTATTAAAATTGTAAAGATGGGATTTTTACAGTAGAAAAGGTAGAATTTTTAACACTGTAAAGCTTTGATTTTTAGTTGGAGGAAAATATGATCTTTGTTCATATAAAATATAATTTTTATATAAGCGAGAAGTCTAAAAAATTCGATTTTTATATATTGAACTTTGAAATAAAAATTCGATTTTTATATATTGAACTTAGAAATAAAAATTCGATTTTTATATATTGAACTTTGAAATAAAAATTCGATTTTTATATATTGAACTTAGAAATAAAAATTCGATTTTTATATATTGAACTTTGAACTAAAAAAATTCGATTTTTATATATTGAACTTTGAAATAAAAATTCGATTTTTATATATTGAACTTAGAAATAAAAATTCGATTTTTATATATTGAACTTTGAAATAAAAATTCGATTTTTATATATTGAACTTAGAAATAAAAATTCGATTTTTATATATTGAACTTAGAAATAAAAATTCGATTTTTATATATTGAACTTTGAACTAAAAAAATGTGATTTTTATATATTGAATAACAAAGTAAAAATTCGATTTTTACGTATGTAGTGAAAGCAGCAACGAAGGTGACAAAAAGGCGAAACGACGAAGACTTCTCCAAATGAAGAGCCGTGGAGCTAGGATAGCTATCAGTGAGAATTTCTCACCTTTCAATTCTTTTTCTAGATATATATATATACTAGGATGCAGACGGTGCTTAGTAGCACCCGACACAATCGTCCACAGACCATGGACTTGTTTGTTTGGCTGTTTGGTTATTGATTGTGATATTGGTTTGAATGTGGTTTGTGGTGTGAAAAATCGAATCGATAAATTGGTTAGGATTAGACGTGCGCCGTTATAAGGCGAAGGAGTAAGGCTAGGTTAGACTCTTACTCCAAGTTTTGTGGTTTGCATAACGAATTGATTTGATTGATGTGTGAATGGCGTGGGCCTTCACTAGACCGGGGATAAGGCTAGGCCTCGTCCCGTTTCTAGTATCGTGCCGTTATGCCGCCGAAATTTTCTAAAATATGTTAGAAAAATAAAAATATCATTTTATTGAATAAATGAATTGAATAGAAATTCATAGGTTGAAATAAAATGTTTTATCGTTAAAAATATAATTTTTAACGTGAATATGAAAATAGTGAAGTGAATAAATAAATATTCATTTATAAACCAGACGGTTTGTTTATGTACACCTATTTGAATGACGCTGATTGGGTCGATAAATTTTACACATCGCCTAACTGCACAAATAAAATATGTGTTTGATTGTTTGAAACCCCACACGGGTGTTAGGATGAAATTTGAAGTTCACTCATCCTGATTGATTAAATATGTCGATCGATTGATTGACAGGCTGTTATAAGCGTTGAATATCTATATTTGATGCTTATACAGTGTAGTGCACTTTGGTTGATGGTTGATTATTTTTAATGCTATTATATACATGTGTTGTATGAAAATCCATATAATTAATTTTATATGGTAATTGATTGGGCCTCATTCCAGTTTTGAAAAAGAAATATTTGAAAAAGAAATATTTGAAATAGAATATTTGAAAATAAAGGAATATATGAAGCCGTGTTGATTAGATTGACGCCATTTTGACGTGAACGATATTTATATCGATTTTAAAAACGATTTCGAAATGAAATGAATTGAAAACGAATTCAAATTGAATTGAAAACGATTTCGAAATGAATTGAATTGAAAACGATTTCGGAATGAATTGAATTGAAAACGATTTCGAAATGAATTGAATTGAAAACGATTTCGAAATGAATTGAATTGAAAACGATTTCGAAATGAATTGAATTGAAAACGAATTCGAATTGAATTGAAAGTGAATTGAAAGCGAATTCAAATTGAATTGAAATTTGAATTGAATAGAAATGAATTTTGAAACGAATCTATAAAGAAGAATTCAATTTTGCTTTGAATTGAAATGGAAGTTGAAATGTTTTTGAAACGAATTCAAAACTATTTATATAATTCGTTTTAAATAGAAATCGACGAAATATATATTATATATATTTTATATATAATATAATGGCCTGAATAGAACGCGCCGCGCCGCGGCAGTTCGTGAATTTCGACCATTTATTTCAAACGGACATTACGGGAGATCCGACCGTCGGATTCTCCTAAAACCGGAACCGTTGGGTTCGTATCGAAAAGAGCTTTCTAATGAATGTTAGAAATTTGAAATCTAACGGTTGGATTTGGAGATACGTCCAAATCAAATTCGAAAAAGGTCGCTGTAAGTGCAGTTCGATGGCCGTTAATGGAAATCGACTGTACGGGCCTTGATAAAATTATTAAAAATAGTAATAATTTGTGTAAAATCATAAGAAATGATTTGTGAAAGTTTGGGATGAAAAACTCCATATTTGAAAAGATAAAAATAGATTTTTATCGAAATGAACTAGTTTTGAACTAGAATTATAATTCTATTTATTTTTAAATAAATAAATTGAATTTGAAATGGTTTTGAAAATAACCAAAATTTCCAATGATTGCATTGGAGTGGAGTTGAATCGAAATTGTCTTCGGAATATTTCGATGTTGGAATTCGTGATATTACAGGTGTTGTTATGGAAATTTGAAAGATATATATTTGTATCGTTATTTCCAATACGACATTTGTTAGTCGTAGAATTCGATATTGAATATAAGCCGATATATTTTCTATTCAGAGCCTTGTATTGAATATCGAATGTGATTTGGGTTTGTCGTGAATGGTGTCTTCACTAACACTGTTCTTGAACCCAGTTGAGAAAAGATTAAATCTTTTATTTAGATTTAATGAAGTGTACCAATTAAATGATATTTAATTGGAATTGAATTGATATTGATTTTTGGGTTTATCGTGAACAGTGTTTTAAATAACACTTGTTCTTTAACCCGATAATTAATGAATGTGATTTGGGTTTGTCGTGAATGGTGTCTTCACTAACACTGTTCTTGAACCCAGTTGAGAAGAGATTAAATCTTTTTATTTAGATTTAATGAAGTGTACCAATTAAATGATATTTAATTGGAATTGAATTGATATTGATTTTTGGGTTTATCGTGAACAGTGTTTTAAATAACACTTGTTCTTTAACCCGATAATTAATGGGATGTGACTTTGGGTTTATCGTGAACCGTGTTTTAAATGACACTGATTCTTTAACCCAGTCACAGATTAAAACTAAGTGGAGTTTTAATGAATCTTTAATTAGATTGAAAAGATCGAGAATGGAGTATCACCAGTTTTGCTCCAGGCGATAGTTAAATCTTTAATTAGATTTGAACGTGAAATTTAGAAACTAACTGTCGGTTAGCCAAGCAGAATGGTTTTCTGGATATTGATCTGATGTTGGTTTCGGCCTTCGGGGTTAATATTTGGGGAATTATTCTCTTGATTAATTTACGGTTAGTGACTAATGAATTGGAATGAGGCGTATGTTGTGTTTGTGTAACACTTATTTAAAATATACGCGAGTTATTCGGAAAGACCGGGTTTATCCCATTCTGAATAACTGATACGACGATAAGTCGAAGATGAAGACGATGGTCGAAGACCGGAGGTCTTCACGTCGTTTGGGTGATAACTGATGATCTTGATTGGGCTGTACACCCAAGAAGATGGAAACAGTTAGTGATCGTCCAGACGTACTTGGAGATCGATGGATATGCGGGGTACTAGGTGCCTCCGGTTTCGTTCAGACCCAGAACGGACTTGTAAATGGACTGTGTGTCTGACATCGGATTTCATTCTGTGTGACTGATATCGGTTGCATAGGATGGTTTGCCTGTGTGGCATGCTAAGATGCAAATGATCAAGGCTTCTGTTGAAAAGCAAAGTCTTGTGGTGATGATCAAAGCACGGCCTTTGTGGCGTAGCTTTGTGTAACGTTTACCTCGCGTGTTTCACACCAGGTATGAACCAAAAACGGGAGACGGACCTCAGGGAGGGCATGCGTTTCTTCCTAGTTAGAAGTGGCGTCAGTGGTTTTACACGCCCTGACGAGTTTGACTTATGTGGTTGTTGCTGTTGCGAGGCGCCTCGGATTGATCGGTCGTTCTCGAACCGATGGAGTCATTTAGTTGGCTCGTTTACGCCCCATAGGGCGGAGAAACGCATGTTCAGGCATTTTAATCCACTCCGTGTGGACCGGCCCTGACGATCCAAGGGTCACTCGAGCTCTGATCCTGAGACTCGGACTAGGCAGTCTCGAATCGGTTGAGGACTATCTTTTGCCTCGGTTCATAGATGGAAATCCAATTTCCAAATACGTGACATTTGCGGTTTTATTTGTAAACCTATATATGGCGACATAGTGGTATGGGGCATTCATGCCGCCTATGATTGATACTTATGATTTGAAGTTGTTTTATAAACTATACACTTATAATAGTATCAAATGATTTGTTTTAAACGTATCAAGCATTCTTTGGCTGTTATAAGGTAAAAACCCTATCCCCCGGCTTGCGTTGCATTGTGTGATAGGACCTGGGTCTTATAACAGCTTCATTTTTCTTTATTTAGCATTGCGCTGTTTGTTTTATGCACTGGTATTCTTGGGAGGAAACCCGTTCCGTGTTATACGGCGTGGTCCCTTGATTTACCTAATGATTTAAAAATAAAGATTAATAACTGTTTTAGTTCTCACACCAGTCACATGACTGACCTGGAGTTTATTGTTTTAACCTAAACTCTGGGTGCCCTTATTTTGACACGGGCAGCTAGTAGTTTCGGTTTTGCAGATTTATATTCACAGGATCCTGGGTTACAGCTGGAACGATATCCGGAAAGCTTTGTATCCGTATATCTCATTCTAGTTGTGTATTGTATTATTTTCCGCTGCTATGTATTTAAATGTAATTTAAATCTCTGATATTTCTGTGTGATATTCATTTATACTCTGTATATTCTTGTAATCTGATGCATTGTTGTAATATACAATGAAATGTTCTTCTGTATGCGTTCTGTTGTGGTTTGTTCTCGAACTATCCGACGCTTTCCTTTACGGGGAGGTTGCGGGTCTTTACATTATAGTTTTAGTTCTTGGCCAAAATTATGACGATTGGGTTGATTTGAGGTGATGGGACCTTGGGGGAATTGAAGAGGAGAGGTAAGGCTTTCGTTTGGCACTGGTCAGAGGGTCTGGAACGGAGTGTAACGACCCGGAATTTTGAGGACTTTGGTTATCTTCATAAACTCAATGATGACTAACCAAACATCGAAAAATACCGGATGATTAATAGAAAGAAGATAGAGGGTTAGGATAGGTAAGATAGAACTAATAGAAAAGAAGAAGAAGAACACAATATCAGAGTAACACGAATCTCACAGCGGAACGAACAACATATAATAGATAACATATACTTTAAATAAAATCAGTATATGTTTACAATAACATTATCAGAGTACACACTTACAACACAGCGAAAATAACTATAGCTATATAATCCACAAGCCTCCTGCTCCAAGCTCTTCCAGTATATCTGTAAATTCCTGACTACTTGACTGCCCGTACAAAATTGGGCACCCAAGAGTTTAGGGAAAACAAAACAAAATAAACTCCGGGTCAGTCATGGGACTGGTATGAGTAAAACAGTTTAAAACAGATTGAGCCATTAAACGATATCTCATAAGACCACGCCGTATAACGGAACGGGTTTTTCCCTTATGAGAATCCAAATTATCTTTATATCAAAAACCTTTTGATATTATAATAATGTCTATCAACCACAATATAATAATCATCTAGCAGAAATGCTTTCGTCTCACGTTCTACATATATAGTATACAATCAAAACCGCAAGCACGTATTGGGTAATGGTTTTCCAACTATGACAAGGTATGGAACCACCTTCCGATCAGTGTACTCTAGGAACGATTCACTGGAGTTCAACAAAAACATCTTGCAACTCAGTCACACATGACCGACCACTCATTTCGCTTGAGTGTATCAAATGTATATCACCAACGGTTGGGATCAGCAACCGTTTCCTGTATATATATATATATATATATATATATATATATATATATATATATATATGGGACAGCATTGATAGATTAAAGAAGCAAATGAATATTCTTTAGATAGGTGATTATACACCCTTCTTCGGAGAGACCGACTTAGCCATGCTGCCTGCCCGACTTCTGTCATTTACCGGATGTGAGGGTAGAAGCTACGCTTATCTTTTACATGCCACATCTTCATTCACTTTGAATGTCACATCGTCATACCCGCCAAATCACAAATTGATTTCTCCAAAAATACCACGGGTATACAGCTAAGAGAAACGAATTCCTCCGCCACCAAACGTGAATACTTTTGAAGAGATCAACTTACGCGATCTATTAGATATACTTTGTCAGACATTGTTCCATACAGGTCGTCCTGGGACTGGACAAACCAAAGGCACTATTCTGTAAACAGGATAGCCCTTGCATAACTCCGTCTTCAAATATCTTTGGCATATATGATTCGCAACGCTTATGCCAATACAGAGTGGTTCTTCGGATAATAATCCAACCGGTCTCTCCATATTCGTGTGACGATCGGGAATTTCACTCGATCCGAAGCAGTCGCTAAACCGACCCAGACCGTTCGAAACCCCTTATCGTTTTGAGAACAAGACAAAATCAGAACGCAGACGGAGAACATTTCATTGTATATCACAACAATGCATCAGAATACAAGAATATACAGAGTATAATTGAATAAATATTACACAGAAATATCAGAGATTTAAATTACATTTAAATACATCGCAGCAGAAAAATAATACAATACACCACTAGAAGAGATACACGGATACAAAGCTTTCCGGATATCATTCCAGCTGTAAACCAGGATCCTGTGAATATAAATCTGCAAAACCGAAACTACTAGCTGCCCGTGTCAAAATAGGGGCACCCAGAGTTTAGGTTAAAACAATAAACTCCAGGTCAGTCATGGGACTGGTGTGAGAACTAAAACAGTTAATCTTTATTTTTAATGTTCGGTAAATCAAGGGACCACACCGTATGACACGGAACGGGTTTCCTCCCAAGAATACCAGTGCATAAAACAAACAGCGCAATGCTAAATAAAGAAAAATGAAGCTGTTATAAGACCCAGGTCCTATCACACAATGCAACGCAAGCCGGGGGATAGGGTTTTCCCTTATAACAGCCAAGAATGCTTGATACGTTTAAAACACATCATTTGATACTATTATAAGTGTATAGTGTATAAAACAATCTTCGAATCATAAGTATCAATCATAGGCGGCATGGGTACCATATATCATGTCGCCATATATAGGTTATACAATCAAAATCGCAAAGTCACGTATTTGGAAATTGGGTTTCCATCTATGAACCGAGGCAAAAGATAGTCCTCAACCGATTTCGTGACTCTCTAGCCCGAGCCACAGGACCCAGACTCAGGTGGGCCCTTGGAGCGACAGGGCCGGTCCACCGATGTGGATTAAACTTAAATCCTGAACACTGTGTTTCCCCGCCCTTTGGGGCGTAAATGAGCCAACGAATGGCTCCATCGGACCCGGATCGTCCGATCAAACCGAGGCGCCTCGCAACAGCAACAACCACACAGGTGAAAAGTATATAAATGTCAGGGCTGGTAGGTCACTGGCACCACCCTAGCTAAAAAGAAACACATGCCCTCCCTGAGGTCCGTCTCCCGTTTTTGGTTCACAACCGGGGTGCGAAACTCGCGAAGTAAACGTTACACAAAGCTACGCCAAAAAGGCCGTGCTTCGATCATCACCACAAGACTTTGATTTTCAACAGAAGCCTTGATCATTTGCCACTTAGGCATGCCACACAGGCAATTCACTCCATGCGTTTGATATCCATCAGTATATAACCTCTGAGCTCGTACGTCTTAGAGAAGGGCGTTAAGCAAGAGAATAAATTCTCCGCCGCCAAACAGATATATATTTAATAGAGATCAATCACACGGACTAAAATCCAATGTCAGACACACAGTCCATTTACAAGTTCGTTCTGGGTCTGAACGAAACCGGAGGCACCTAGTACCCCGCATATCCATCGATCTCCAAGTACGTTTGGATGATCACCAACTATTTCCATCTTTTTGGGTGTACAGCCCAATCAAGATCATCAGTAATTACCCAAATGACGTGAAGACCTCCGGTCTTCGACCATCGTCTTCATCTTCGACTTATCGTCGTATCAGTTATTCAGAATGGGATAAACCCGGTCTTTCCGAATAACTCACGTATATTTTAAATAAGTGTTACACAAACACAACATACGCCTCATTCCAATTCATCAGTCACTAACCGTAAATTAACAAGAGAATAATTCCCCAAATATTAACCCCGAAGGCCGAAACCAACATCAGATCAATATCCAGAAAACCGTTCTGCTTAGCTAACCGACAGTTAGTTTCTAAATTTCACATTCATAAGGAAAGGTTCCCATTAATTTTATCAAAGATAAATCATTAAAATTTATTCTTTAATCTACTTTTGAATATCAATTCAAACTAGTCGGGATTAACGAACCTTACTGAAGTAATCATTTGTTTTAATTTCCCAATCCTAACCTATTCATCCCATGAAGTAAAACTGGTAGTACTTCATATCTAACACCACGGTGTTATCGGTAAATTCAATTACCATTTCACGTTCAAATCTAATTAAAGATTTAACTATCGCCTGGAGCAAAACTGGTGATACTCCATTCTCGATCCTTTCAATCTAATTAAGATTCATTAAAACTCCACTTAGTTTTAATCGTTAACTGGGTTAAAGAATCCGTGTCATTTAAAACACGGTTCACGATAAACCCAAAGTCACATTCCATTAATTATCGGGTTAAAGAACGAGTGTTATTTAAAACACTGTTCACGATAAACCCAAAAATCAATATCAATTCAATTGCAATTAAATATTATTTAATTGGTACACTTCATTAAATCTAAATAAAAAGATTTAATCTTTTCTCAACTGGGTTCAAGAACAGTGTTAGTGAAGACACCATTCACAACAAAACCAAATCACATTTGATATTCAATACAAGGCTCGGAATAGAAAATATATCGGCTTATATTCAATATCAAATTCTACGATTAACAAATGCCTTATTGGAAATAACGATATAAATATATATCTTTCAAATTTCCATAACAACATCTGTATAATCACGAATTCCAACATCGAAATTTCCGAAGACAATTTCGATTCAAATCCACTCCAAAGCAATCATTGGAAATTCTGGTTATTTTTAAAACCCTTTTCAAATTCAATTTATTTTTTTAAAAATAAATAGAATTATAATTCTAGTTCAAAACTAGTTCATTTCGATAAAAATCTATTTTTATCTTTTCAAATATGGAGTTTTTCATCCCAATTCTTTCTAAATCATTTCTTATGATTTTACACAAATTATTGATATTTTTAATGATTTTATCAAGGCCCGTACAGTCGATTTCCATCAATGGCCATTGAACTGCACTTACAACGACCTTTTTAAAATTTGATTTGAACATAATTCCAAATCCAACCGTTAGATTTCTAATTTCTAATATTCGTTAGAAAGCTCTTTTCGATTCGAACCCAACGGTTCCGGTTTTAGGAGAATCCGACGGTCGGATCTCCCGCAATATCCGTTCGAAGTCAATGGTCGAAATTCGCGAACTGTCGCGGCGCGGCGCGTTCTATTCAGGCCATTATATTATATATATATATATATATATATAATTTATATATAATTTATTCTTCGTCGATTTCCTTTTAAAACGTGCTTTATAAATCGTTTTAAATTCATTTTCAAAACGGTTTCAACTTCATATTCAATTTCAAATCAAAATTGAATATTCCAATTTAAATTCATTTTAAATTCATTTCAAATTGATTTCAATTCAAATTGATTTCTAATTCAATTTCAGTTCGTTTTCAATTCAATTCAATTTCAATTCGAATTCATTTCTATTCCATTTCAATTTCAATTCGAATTCATTTATATTCAATTTCAATTCAAATTCATTTATATTCAATTCTTTTCAAAATATCAGATTTTGAAATCACTTTCGATATTCATTACAAAATGAATAAAATCGATATAAATATCGTTCACGTCAAAATGGCGTCAATCTAATCAATACGGCTTCATATATTCCTATTTTCAAATATTCTATTTCAAATATTTTTTTTCAAATATTTCTATTTTAAAACTGGAATGAGGCCCAAACAATTAACATATAATGTTAATTATATGGATTTTCTACAACACATGTATATATCAACAATGATGAATAATCAACCATCATCCAAAGTGCATTCTACACTGTATAAGCATCAAATATAAATATTCAACGCTTATAACAGCCTGTCAATCAATCGATCGACATACAACTAAACAATCGGGATTAGTGTACGTCAAATATCATCCCAATACCCGTGTAGGGTTTCAAGCAATCCAACACAGATTTTTATTTGTGCAGTTGGGCGATGTGTAAAATTTATCGTCCCAATCAATGTCCTTCAAATAGGTGTACATAAACATACCGTCCAGTTTGTAAATGAATATTTATTTATTCACATTCACGTTAAAATTATATTTTTAACGATCAAACTATTTTATTCAACCTATGAATATTCTGTTCGGTTCATTTATTAAATAAAATGTTATCTTTATTTTTCTAACTTATTTTTAGAAAATTTCGACGGCATAACGGCACGATACTAGAAACGGGACAAGGCCTAGCCTTATCCCCGGTCTAGTGAAGGCCCACGCCATTCACACATCAATCAAATCAATTTCATTTCACCAAACAATTCAATTCAAACCAAATAATCTAACCAACTATACAACCAAACAATTAAACAAACAAGCCATCCATGGTTTGTGGATGACGGGTGTCTGGTGCTACTAAACACCGTCTGCATCCTAGTATATATATACAACTAGAAAAAGAAATTGAAGAGTGAGAAGTTCTCACCGAAAGCTATCCAATACCACGACTCTTCATCTATAGAAATCTTCGTCGTTCTCGCCTTTTGTCGCTTTCGTTGCTCGTAGCCACTACATAAATAAAAATCGAATTTTTACTTCGCTTTTCAATATATAAAAATCGAATTTTTTACTTTGCTATTCAATATATAAAAATCGAATTTTTACTTTGCTATTCAATATATAAAAATCGAATTTTTACTTTGATGCTATATAGATAAAAATTCTATTTACTTTGATGATTAATAGAAAGAAGATAGAGGGTGAGGATAGGTAAGATAGAACTAATAGAAAAGAAGAAGAAGAAGAACACAATATCATAGTAACACGAATCTCACAACGGAACGAACAACATATAATAGATAACATATCCTTGAAATAAAATCAGTATACGTTTTACAATAACATTATCAGAGTAAACACTTACAACACAGCGGAAATAAATATAGCTATATAATCCTGAAGCCTCCTGCTCCAAGCTCTTCCAGTATATCTGTAAATTCCTGACTACTTGTCTGCCCGTACAAAATTGGGCACCCAAGAGTTTAGGGAAAACAAAACAAAATAAACTTCGGGTCAGTCATAGGACTGGTATGAGTAAAACAGTTTAAAACAGATTGAGCCATTAAACGATATCTCATAAGACCACGCCGTATAACGGAACGGGTTTTTCCCTTATGAGAATCCAAAATATCTTTATATCAAAAACCTTTTGATATTATAATAATGTCTATCAACACAATATAATAATCATCTAGCAGAAACGCTTTCATCTCACGTTCTACATATATAGTATACAATCAAAACCGCAAGCACATATTGGGTAATGGTTTTCCAACTATGACAAGGTATGGAACCACCTTCCGATCAGTGTAGTCTAGGAACGATACACTGGAGTTCAACAAGAACATCTTGCAACTCAGACACACATCACCGACCACTCATTTAGCTTGAGTGTATCAAATGTATATCACCAACGGTTGGGATCAGCAACCGTTTCCCGTATATATATATATATATATATATATATATATATGGGACAACATTGATAGATTAAAGAAGCAAATGAATATTCTCTAGATAGGTGATTATACACCCTACTTCGGAGCGACCGACTTAACCATGCTTCTTGTCCGACTTCTTTAATTTACCGGATGTGAGGCTAGAAGCTACGCTTATCTTTTACATGCCACATCTTCATTCACTTTGAATGTCACATCGTCATACCCGCCAAATCACAAATTGATTTCTCCGAAAATACCACGAGTATACAGCTGAGAGAAATGAATTCCTCCGCCACCAAACGTGAATACTTTTGAAGAGATCAACTTACGCGATCTATTAGATATACTATGTCAGACATTCTTCGATACAGGTCATCCTGGGACTGGACAAACCGAAGGAACTATTCTGTAAACAGGATAGCCCTTGCATAACTCCGTCTTCAATTATCTTTGGCATATATGATTCGCAACGCTTATGCCAATACGGAGTGTTTCTTCGGATAATAATCCAACCGGTCTCTCCATATTAACAACGTTAAAATGGTCAAAACTTTGATAGTCTGTGATTTAACTATCAAAGAAAAACACGTGGGCAAACAACGATATCATTTCCAAATGGAAAGTATATCGATCAATCATCAACCATATACATGTATATATATATATATATATATATATATATATATTCACATTTCCTTATTTTCTATGTTTAGAAAATATATATCATTAACACTGGAAAACATTTCCATTGTTTATTTACATATCACTATCATTCCACAGCTATCAGTCCCTGACTGTAAACTAGTAGGAGAACAATTCTCTAAGTATAAACCTCGAAGGCCGAAACCAACATCAGATCGATACTCAGAAAACAAATCAACTTAACTAATCTCTTGTCAGTTTCTAATCTTGTTTAACTCTATTTCTTTACCTCTATTCGATTAACTCTATATGATTAATTCTAATTCGAATAACTATGTCTATTTTACTCTACCTTGAATAACTATATTCGATTTAACTCCATTCGCTTAACTCTAGATCGCAGCGATCACAATGGTTACGCCTGATTCCCTCAGGAAACATCCGACCGCCGTAGGCTATCTACAGCCCTGCGAATTACGCTAGCAGTCGTGCTAAATGGTAACTTATCCAAAATAACTATGTTTTTTTTACTCTAATCAATTTACTCTATTTGATTTACTCTAATCGATTAACTTTATTCATTTCCTAAATATATATCCTTTTATCCTATTTATTTTCTAAATAAATATTCTCCTTTATAATCTCCTATTTATTTCCTAAATAAATATTTTCAAATTTATTTCCTCTTATAAAATCGGTTGATTTTGTAAAATTCCTTTATTTCAATATACGTTGAAATATTCCTTTTTACATCCCAGGGTTTCTTATGGTATTAAAAATATCGAATAGCAATGATCAAAATCATTCTAACACACAGAATCCATAACAGATTATATATCACATCATATATTACAATACATGAACAGAACAGTATTTTAAATATTGAGGAGTCCAGTTGGACCCCTCCAACCTGTTCCCCTGCATCACAGATGTTAAACAACACATACATAAAATATTCTGATAAAATAGAATCAATATTTGATTAACGATTTATATATGTATATCGTTATCTATGATTTCAATTAATACACAAACAACTCAATCAACGGTTAACACACAACAATCAGTCATTATTTATCAGTTCTAAATATACATTATAAAAATAGAACTGTTCAGAGTTGGTGAGTTTTACTCACATTTGCAGTTCATCGTTACAGAACGATAAACTGTTATTTGATTTGAATCAAACAGTTTATTTCGCCATAAATTGTAACTAGCTTGGATTCACTCCCAGTTAGCTCCATGGTGTAGTGTCCGTCCATACGATCCCAACGCAACTTACGGTTCTAGATTTCGATTCCGTATGAGCTAGACATTGCGTAAACAAGTTAATATATTTAATTTAAATTTAAATAAAAACTTAAAATAAAATAACTTGGGCCTTTACCCTTCTCCTTTGAACCGGCCCACTTGTTTTCAGCCCAAACCCGCACCTTTTAAAACCCATCTTCCCTTTTCATTTTCCCCCAAATTGGAAAAATCACGAGCACCAGGTCCTAAAATACTCACGTTGACCACCGTTTGACCTCCACCGCCGAACGCCTCGGCCATTAATGACCGTCGCCATCACCTCCATTTAAACCCTCATCGAAATCCGCATCTGGCCGACCCCACCACGTCAAACTCGACGCCCTACCATGCTATACCCGAAACCAATTTCCATCGCCTCCGATCGTCGGGGCTGACTGCACCGTCACCGTTAAGTGTGCCTCCTCCTCTACTATAATTTCTCTTCAAACATCATCCCCAACTCCTCCCCTAGCCTCGCCGAAGCCCTGGTCAACGTCGTTCACAGACATCGACAGAAATGGATCGTACCATCAGAAAATGATGCTAAAAAGAAAAGGAGGACTCCACGATTTCAAATACATGTGGTTTGAGATTTATGAATTTTGTATTGATTTGTTCTTGATTTTCTTCTCTTGGAAATTTTCACTGTAAAATACTTTGTGGTCTTATATAATGGTGATGTGGTAGTTGTCGTATGTGGCTGAGCAAGAAAGCCGCGTGGTCTGTGTTGGACCCTAGAAATGGAGGGATTATTTTTAATTTGATTATTATATTTATTTATACTTGATTTCACACTCTAAAAATTCCTACGAACACACACAATATCTAAAAATCACGAAACTGGACATGTATCTAGAGTTCGATATTACGGTCCTAACAAAACTGGTTTCGTCGAATTCCGATTTCATATGCTCACACAGCGTATTTTTAACTGTCGAAATACTGCCGTTTCTCACACTAAAAATCTGTACGACCACACGGTGACTCTAAAAATCACTGAAATTGACATCTAGCAACTATTTGACACTGCGGATCTAACAAAATTAGTTTCGTCGAATTCTGACTTCGTTTGCAAAAGTGCTATTTTTAAAGCTCTGGATGACCTATTTAAATATATAAATATATTTAAATTTAATTAAATAAATTATTAATAAATTAATATTATCGTATATATATTCACAATGGAATACCATACAGCTCTACTGGGATTTATAACTTGATATTTCAAACCCCGATTAAATCGATATTCGATTTAAAATGAATTTTCCTTTTTAAAATATAAATGATTCCTTTATAAATTATAAAGGAATTCCACAGCCACTTTTCTAAAATTTGATTTGGATGTAAATCAAAATCTACACGACGAAATCCCGTTATTTCTCTTCCATTAGAAAGATATGCTCCACCAGCTCCACACGTTTCTTGTTTCACAGAAATCCGGCTTAAAACGAATCTTGTACATTCAGTTGAAGTTCGAATCGCCAATTTACGAACTACAGCGCCATTTCAAGCTCGATTTTAATTATAATATAATTATACGTCCAAACCGTCGTTCAAATAATATATTTGTTATTCTAATTAAATTCTGAACTGAATTAAATATCACAGATGATCCAGTTCACACCATATCTCCATTTCAGCCAATTCTGATTATTTCAGAATTAAATATATTATTTAATTTATTATTTTAAATTAAATATTCACCATTATTTAATTAAACCACCATTTAATTCACTATATCACTATTTATATAATTAAATTAATTAATTATAATACCGCTGCCAATGCGGGTCATTACACGGAGTGTGGTGGTCGTGGGGAGGAGATGAACAGAGCAAATGGTTTGCTTTTTTTAAAGCTGCCAATGGTCTTTGGGTTTTTCCGGTGATCTGGTGGAGAATGGATGGAGGGCGTCTGAAGGCGATGGTGGGGGAAGGCCGGCGGTGACACCAGTGCTGGTCCGGTCATTTGCAGTGGACGGTGGCGGCAGGAATTTGAGCGGAAAGGGGTTTTGGTCGGGGCTGTTTCCAGGCTGATCGACGGCATTTTGGGGCCAAGTGGTGGAGGCGACGACAGCTGGGACGACGGCGGTTCTGGTGACGAGGGTCTGGCGGTCTCAAGTGATGGTATGGCGGAGGTAGGAGGCTACGCTGGTGGTGAGGTTTGAACATGAATAGGGGAATCGGGTTTCAGGAGTTCATTTGGTGAAGACGCATGACGCTGAAAATGGAAAACGTGTTGGAGATAACTAATGTGGCATTAATTAATAAGGTGATTAGTTTAACTATTAATTAAATTTATTAATTAGTTTAATATTTCATTGATAAAAATGTAAAACTTTAAACTAGCATAACTAATTCATACGTTAACGAAATCTGACGAAACTGGATCCGTTGGGATCGTAGGGACGAGGCCTAGACGATGGTGCTGACTAGGCACTGATCTGACACAGTTAAAATTTCAGTTAATTTTAACGTCCGTGCAAGATTAAATGCAACAAATGCGTCAACTGCCAACCGAAATGATCTGGTGAGTTAATTCTCACACCTTCTGGAATCCTGTGATGTGGTAAATTCATATTAAAATATAATTTACCATTTAAAAGTATAAATTGGTTGATTGGTTGCTATTGGCTGTTTATTGTTTGATTGGTTGCTGTTGTTTTTACTGCATCATTTTAAATTTATAGACTATTGAAATTTATTTCATATATTATTATGAAATGTATAACGAGCTGTGATGCAGGGAAGAACAGGTTGGAAGGATCCGACTGGATTCCTCAAATATTATATATGTTGTTTTTTGTTTGATATTGTTGATATATGAACTGATTTAACCCCATATGGTAGAAAAACCTGTTTGAATGTGATGGTTGAATAGATATTCACCTGTGTTGTGTTAAAATCAACCGAGAGTGTTGATTGGGTAATTGGCAAGTGAATGGCCTAAATTATGTTGTTTTAGACGTCGGTTTACCGTTCGGTGAATCGACGCAGTTTTAAGTTATAAATTATTTTATAACTAAATTGAGGTTTTTCGGTTATTTTATTTAAATAATTAAATAAGAAGTTTATAAAAAATATATTTTAATCGAGTTTATAAAAGAAATTATATAAATGGTTTATACCGGTTTTAAAAGCTAGAAAGCCAAAGAAAATTACCTGTGTTGGTAAAGATGGGATAATTTTTTTTAAACAATTAAACGGTGTTTTTAAATTAATTAAGTTATGTAATTAATTTAAAGGGGAAATGACAAACGAAAAGCAGTTAATCGTTAACTGATATGTACGGTTGGTAAAATCCACCGATTTCGAGTATTGGTTAAGGAATGTTTAAGTGGCGATTAGTTTTGATTAAAAAGGAGCAATAAGGGTTATAAGGAGATTATAAACCCAAAGTTGTCAGATGGGATTTTCAAATAAGGTTTTCAAGCGAATGTGAAAATTTAAATAAAATTTTACTTAATTGTCAAATTAATATAAATTCAATTGAAATGACCCTTTTAAGGGAGATGATTAATACATTGTAATGGAGTGTGGTGTGAATATTAAAAAGGGATTAAACCAAAATGATGTCTTAAATGTTAAAGGATTGAATTGAGCGAAATAAGGTAATTGAAGCAAAGATCTCGAACACAAAGTAAATTACATACAAGGGCTTTGGTATTAAATATTGGTAAATGAATTTTTGAAAGAAAATCCAAATCAACGAGTTTTATTTAAAGAAGGTGTTAAGCGGATTTAAATTTTAAAATCCAAGGTAAAGGTTGAGTATAGGAATATTTGTATAAATGGGAATAAATTATTCGATGAGTGATAAAAATAAGTGTTATAAGCGAAGTATGATTTAAGTTAAAAATGGGGTTTTGTGGACATTTACTTAATCAAACAAATTAAGTAAATGGATTATATTTCAAATGTAAAAAAGGGTATGTAAAACCAAAGTTGAAATCGAGATAGTAAATAAAGATTTTGATGAAATGGTTAAGTGACGAACTGATATTATTCTAAGATAAGAATGTTGTCGATCAAGGTCTGAGAGGTAAATAAAATACCCCAACTTAAACGGCTTCACGATTATCGAGGAATGATATTCGTTTGTGGTGAGTTCAAAGTGTTGGAAGAGGTCAATCATTCCATACGAGAAAAATTGAAATGAGTACGAGGTGTTTGAATATAAATGTTAGTTACAAGATAAAGAAGAATAATTGATTTTAAATTTATATAATTTGACATTTGATTTGTAATGTCAGAATTGGTAATTTGGTTTATATATCATTAAGTATATACATATATGTATATCATGAGATGCCTGAAAATAGGGAAAAAGGGAAAAAGGTTTGAAGAATATGAGGTAAAGGAAATGGAAAGTCAAGTATATATCTATACACATAGTCGGAACTATATAAATAGTTTGGTTAAATTAAAATTAGAATAAAATTATGTTTTAGATATATTGGGAAGAATAAGAGGTTGATTAACCATATTGTCAAATAAATTTTAAAGAGGCCATGTCATGCCAAGTACCGAATCAATAAATTCATTCACACTATTGTTATCTGATAGTTAAATCACCGACTATCAAACCTGACCAATACGATTGTTGGTACGGAAAGACCGGGATCGAATTTATATTCGAAAACCATTCCGACCAGCAAATACGCGAAGATGCTGATCAAGATGGAAAAATTGAAGACCGTGGATCTTCATAAGCGGAAGGACAACTTATTGAATTTCTCTGGCTTGCAACCAGGGTTATTTGATTTGTGATTCTATCGTGGTTGAAATCTATAGATTGCAAGGACTACTCGCTACTGATCCATGGGGTGATTCCTATATCAGATGCAGTAGGAGAGTGCCTTAGGTTCATCCTGATCCTGGATGACTTGTATAGATGAATGTCTGACGAAGTATTTCTTAAGAATCACGTACATTGATATTTACAAACATACTTCTGTCAGCTGCAGAGTATATTTGTGAACGTCAATTAGTGATTTGACGGATCTGACAATGTGGCATTCAAAGAGAATGATGACCAGATGTTCTAAAGGAGAAATTCTAGCCTCAAGCCTCATCAACCGGGGAAATAACAAAAATCGGGCGGCAACATGGCTATGTGGGTCGCTCCCATTAGGGTGTATAATCACCTATCTACAGAAATTCCATTTGCTTCTTTAATCTATATTCAATGCTGTCCCTTTTCGGGAGGCGGTTGCTGATCCCAACCGTCGGTGATATACATTCGATACACTCAAGCGAAATGAGTGGTCGGTCATGTGAGGGTCGAGTTGCAAGACGTTCTTGTTGAACCTAGTGTATTCGCCTCTAGAGATACACTATCGGCAGGTGGTCCCATACCTTGTCAAGTTGGAATCCAATATCCAATAAGCGCCCACGGGTTTCGATTGTATACTATATATGTAACACCCCACCTCCACTAGGATCACTCCTTAGAATGTACTAGCTTTGGAGGGGCGTTATTGTGAAGGTAAACATGCACAGAGATATCGCAAGACAGAATATATATAAAAATAAATATAAGTAAAGCAGCGGTAGCAGATAAAACCCCATCATCATCATCTCAGAAAACCCACATAGTCAAATACATAATATCAAAATGTCATGATCCAAAATACAACATAAGTCTAGATACGTGATAACAAAATTCATGGTAAAACATCAGTACTAATCCCCAGAAATAAAAGATAAGCCACAGCTAGCTCAGATCCATACATGAGCTATCCAACAAGCAAGCCAAAGATCCACTAAGCAGATGTAGCCCCTCCCTGAGAACCTGTGGGGGGGGGGGGGAACGGAAGAAAAGAAGCAAAAGAAAACAGGTCAGTCAAAAAGACTGGTAAGCCCTACTACGATCAATCTATAAACTAATAAAGTTAACAGCATGATGGAAACTGAGATGGACATACTGGCAATAGGTAAAGGTGACATCACATAGATGAGATTAAACTTTGCACCACAGTGTACTAGCAAACCCACAAAACGGATCTTGATCCCTTAGCCCAAACTTTGGCCCAATAACTTGAAGTGACCTTAGTATAAGGTCCAGCCCAACGGTCTAGTCGATCGGCTCCCTATAAACCTAACACGTCCAGTGTTGGTGTCCATACGGCCCACATGGATGTAGTCAGACTGCGCTGGGTCCACCTTCGGGTGTATCAAGCCCTCGGGTGTCAACCCCAGACACCTAAGCAATAATGCACAGTCTAAGCCTACTGGTACCCGTGCCTCGAGTTTGTCCAACATCGGACTACGTGCACGTCCGTAGCCCGCCGGACCCGCACCGCTGTACCACTCAGCCGTCGCTTTGGTCGCTTACATCAGTCCAGTAATCGTGCCCCGCCCTAGCCTAGCCTCTAGGGTTGTGAATGATACCAAACTGGGATTACTGCTGGAACAGACCACGTTGCTAGGGTTTCTAAGAGGGTTAAGTGTGGTTTTAACCCCTCACTAATCCTGGATTAAATTAGTTAAGTGTAACCACTTAACCCCATCTAATCCTCGCATCCCCATTATTGGTTAAGTATTAGTGGGCCATGACTTAACCCTAATCATGAGGCATTAATTACTTAACGCACCCAACCTCTCACATTAGACATCCGTGGTTACCTGGGAAGATTTACACCACGTCTAGGCCTAACCTCGGGTCTTATGGTGCAACATGACCAACTACCCACATTAGACCCCACGTTGCGGTTACCTAGGAAGATTTAAACCACAACTAGGTCTAACCTCGAGTTGGCCATATCATGTTATCTAATGTCATGTCCACTTTAGAACATATTTACAAGTTAACATATACTTGGGTAGACCTAACTTAATAGGTAAATTCCCAAGGGGTAGACCTAACTTAATAGGTAAATTCCCAATCTTTTAGTTTCATGTATTTTTAAGTTTACCCAAACCCTCCCAACGTCATTATCTCGCTTACATATTCGTCATAACGCATAAGGGTATAAAAGGTAACTTGGCATAACATACATGATGAACTTCACATATCATAACAAACATGCATACATGTTAAACTTGCAAATCATGTCATAGTGAACTCGCATAAACATGCATAGCTTATTAAATATGCATAACATGGTAAGGTGAACTTGCATAAGCATGCATAATCCATTAAACTTGCATAACATGGTAAGGTGAACTTGCATAAACATGCATAATCCATTAAACTTGCATAACATGGTAAGATGAACTTGCATAAGCATGCATAATCCATGAAACATGTAGAACATAGCATAATAAACTCGCATAAGCATGCATAACTTATGAAACATGTAAAACATGGCATAGTAATCTCGCATAAGCATGCATAACTTATGAAACATGTAAAACATGGCATAGTGAGTTCGCATAAGCATGCATAATCAAATAAACTCACATAAATCTCAACTTTCACCACATATTAACTTTAGAGTTTTTAAAGTGAAGGTAAGAGGGCTTACAAATATAAATAAGTCACAAATCCACCAAATAAGATGAAGAAGCCCTTTGAAAACCCAAAACAAAGCTTCAAATAAGAAAACCCTTTTGCAAAATCCCCAAAACACAAACTTAGCAAATCAAACTTGCAACTTAATGAAGTATGCAAGTTATTAAGCATTCATACAACATAGAAAAGGTTGTATGATCATCATATCTTCATAGGATTAAATTTTGAGGAAGGTGGAGGCTAGGGTTTTTAGGTGGAGGCCATTTGAGGATTCAATTTGACATAGTTTAGTTGCTAGATTGATTAATGAGGCTTTAGGGTAGGATTAGGGGTATATTTATAGAGGATTAGAGTGTTTTTAGCCCTAGGATTAACCCTAGATTAGTTTAGGCCCGTCAGATCTCGGAACTCTCTAGAACCAAGCCACAAGACCCAACCCAAATCAGAAATGGTGCACCAGGCTAAACTGCCCGGGCACCCCCTGTCGACAGGGCTGTCGACACCCTGGGGGCCCTGTCGACATGCCTGTCGACATGGGGACCCTGGCGGGAATTTTCCCGCCTAACCCCGATTAGCCCTAATCCCTGCTTTTAATTCAAAATTTAAATCTGTTTTTAGCATAGAAATTTCTGAAAACTTAAATGGGCCTTAACTGGGTCATACGGACTCCGATTTTCGAAAACTCGGACTCTATTTCGCGTATTTTTCCGAGACGAACGCAATGGCATAGCCCGTTTCCCCTGATTCTGATTTTTGAATTAAATTCTGCCTCGATTTATGTTATAACAGTTTATTGAAAATACGGGTTGTTACATTCTCCCCTCCTTAAAGGATTTCGTCCCCGAAATCTTCAAGTTAGGAAGAACATATCCTACCATCCAACATCCATCTACTCAAAACATCATCCACGAGCAACCATTGTCCTTAAAGGATTCTAAATGCTGTATGAACACATGCAGAAGTGTGTGTATATGTACCTATCTAATGCAAAGATCAATGCAAGATATGTTAGTGAAATGTATCCATATGTATGCAAATCCCTAACATAATGTATAATATCTACATGCGTGCTCAATCATACATCCATATGCAACATCCATGTGATTACATACAAATTCCATTCAAGAATAAGCATAAACACTCATGCACATGCAATATGAGGAGTGTGTGAGCCGATCTAGTGCCTAATGTGTATCATGCATCCATGAGTAACCACTTGCAAACACTTGCAACCACTCGCAACCATCAAACAAAACATGTTTCAAACACATGTTTCATCCAAACGGTTTCTACCTAAGGTTCTCATGATAAGATTTGTACGATAACTAGATAAACATGGATAGCAAGGAGAAAGATGTGCTAAACAAAGAAAAGAGATTGAGAGTGTACCCTCAAAAAGGAATGGATAAAGCCCACGCATCTTTTCCTCGGTTTCCCAAGTTGCGTCTTCTTCGGCTTCACCCCATTGAACTTTCACCAATCTGACCTCACGATTCCTTAGCTTCTTGGTCTCTGTCCCCAAGATACGAATCGGAGCTCTCCTTAAAGTTGCTTCTTTCTCTACTTCCACGTCTTCAAGAATGCTAGGTTCAACCACCTCAGCGGACTCATGCAGGCACTTTCGGAGATGCGAAACATGAAAGACATTATGCACTCCGGACAACTTTTCGGGCAATTGCACTTTATAAGCCATCTTCCCAATTCTCTCAATGATGGGGAAGGGTCCAACGAATCTCGGTGCTAACTTCCCAATAGCTCCAAACCGGACCACATTCCGTAAAGGAGAAACCTTTACGAAAACCTTGTCCCCCACCTCAAACTCCAAATCGGATCTCCGCTTATCAGCATAGGATTTCTGCCGGTCTTGGGCCGCTTTCATCCGTCTTCTAATCAACTCGACCTTCTCGGATGTATCCCTAATCATGTCGGGTCCAAGTATAAGCTTATCCGTGGACTCCCACCAACATGTAGGTGACTTGCACGGCCTCCCATATAAAGCCTCAAATGGTGCCATCCCTATGCTCGCCTGATAACTGTTATTATACGCAAACTCAACAAGAGGAAGATGGTCTTCCCAAGCACCACCAAAATCCAGAATGCAAAGCCTCAACAAGTCCTCAAGTACCCTATTCACCCTTTCTGTTTGGCCGTCTGTTTGCGGGTGATAGGCCGTACTCAGGTTCAGTCTCGTGCCCATAGCTTCCTGTAAACTGTTCCAGAACTGACTAGTAAAGATGGGGTCTCGGTCACTGACTATGCTGGAAGGGACTTCATGTAGTCGCACTATCTCACGAAGATATACTGATGGTAGTCCAGATGCGGTCCTTTTGCTCTTCACTGGGATAAAATGAGCACTCTTCGTAAGTCTATCTACAATGACCCATATGCTCGTATTCCCTCTCCTTGACCTTGGAAGCCCATCAATAAAGTCCATAGAAATGCTCTCCCACTTCCATAGCGGGACCTCTAGCGGATGTAATAGCCCACCGGGCTTCTTCGACTCAGCTTTTACTCTTTGACAAATAACACATCTCGAGACAAACTCCGCCACATCCTTCTTCATTCCAGGCCAGAAGAAAACGCGCTTCATGTCCTTATACATCCTATCACCACCTGGATGTATAGTCATCTTGGAGCGATGTGCTTCCTCAAGAACTTTCCTCACCAAGTCTTCTACCATTGGAACACAAAGCCTTCCGTCTCTCCTCAGCCAACCCTTATCGTCTATAGAATATCGAGCAAGGTGACTAGATGTCTCCCCTCGAATCAGCTTGTCCATGATCTCAATTATCTGAGGGTCTTCCTTCTGTGAAGCCCCGACTTGATCCAGAAGGGTAGGCCTGAGCTCTAGAGATGCCAAAGAACCGGTCATCGTCTCAACCGTCAAAGAAAAATCAAAGGTTGCCAAGAACTCTAAATTCTTCATCTCAACAAATAGAGGACTTAGTGTCAACCTTTTCCTACTCAACGCATCCGCTACAACATTCCCCTTGCCAGGGGTATAGGATATCTCAAAATCATAGGAAGCCAAGAATTCCATCCATCTCTGCTGCCTTAAGTTCAGATCCTTCTGCGAAAAGAGATACTTCAAAGACTTATGATCAGTATATAGCTCAAATCTCTCTCCCAGAAGATAATGACGCCACGCTTTGAGTGCATATACAATCGCTGCCAGCTCTAGATCATGAGTGGGATAATTCCTTTCATGCACCTTAAGTTGCCTCCCACCAAAACATATAACTCTGCCCTCTTGCATCAGAACGGCGCCCAATCCCGTGCCACAAGCATCAGTGTACACGGTAAATATCTTACCACCGTCGGGTAAAGCTAGAACGGGTGCGGAGGTAAGGGCTCTCTTGAGTCTCTGAAAAGCAAGCTCACAATCCATATCCCAAGCAAAGACTAAGTTCTTCTTCGTCAACTTAGTAAGAGGAGCGGATATCTTTGCGAAGTCCTTGATGAACTTCCGGTAAAAACCCGCAAGACCCAGAAAGCCTCTCACCTCGGTTGCATTCCTTGGCGTCTTCCAATCCTGAACTGCAACCACCTTAGCGGGATCCACCGCCAAGCCTTGCTTGGATACGATATGCCCAAGAAATCTGACTTCCCTTCTCCAAAAGTGGCACTTGGAGAACTTGGCTTTTAACTGGTGTGCTCTGAGCGTGTCCATCACTTCTACTAGGTGCCTCGCATGCTCTTCCTCATCCTTGGAGAAGACCAGAATATCATCCACAAAGACCACGACAAACTTATTCAAGAACTCCCGAAACACCCTACTCATCAAATCCACAAAATACGCGGGTGCATTCGTCAAACCGAACGGCATAACAAGCCATTCAAAGAATCCATCTGGAGTTCTGAATGCAGTCTTGTCTATACTATCTTCAGCCACTCTGAGCTGATGAAAACCCGTAGCAAGATCAAGCTGAGAGAAAACAGAAGCACCAACAAGCTGATCAAATAGATTGTCGATCCTTGGTAACGGGTGTCTGTTCTTCTTAGTCAGCTTATTCAATTCTCTGTAATCCACACAGAGCAGAAGAGAACCATCTGCCTTAGTTGCAAACACCACAGAAGCTCCCCATTCGGATATACTCCTTCTGATGAAGTTCTTCTCAAGCAATTCTTTCACTTGCTTGCTCAGCTCCCGTCTCTCACGCGGAGCCATATGCCGAACGGGCAAAGAAACAGGCTTAGCATTATCTACCAGATAGATGCGAAAGTCAATCTCTCGTTTCGGGGGCAACCCCTTAACTTCTTCAAAAACATCTGGATAATCTCGGACCACCCTTACGGACTGAAGGGCCTCCTCTGATGAGTCGAGAGATTCTAGATAGCATAACATGACGGGATTCTTCGGATTGCATGAAATCTCTAAGGTGTTGCCCAGGCGAGTCACAAGCCTTACAACCCTATGCTCACAATCCAGAATGGCTCCATATCTAGACAGCCAATCCATGCCCAAGATCAATCCGTATCCCCTGAAACCAAGAACATATGCACTACACAAGAACTCTACACTGAGTATAGAGATCCTCAGATCCTCACATATCATGGATAGATGAGCAGAACCCCCAATGGGATTCGAAACACAAACGGGATCATCCACTAAGCTAGTACTAAGGTGCAAGCTATCAACAAGATCAGATGAAATAAAGCTATGTGAAGCACCAGAATCAAACAAGGTACGTACTGGAAGATCAGAGATATAAACAAGGTTCTCAACAGAAACACTACCTCGCTCGGGAACTAAAGCGGCATTGAGAGCATGAACTTGCCCTCCTGAAGTTCCAGCCTGTCCTTTCTTCTTTGGGCATTCTTTGCTGAAGTGCCCAGTCTCTCCACAAGAAAAGCATCCACCACTAAGCTTCCTTTTCTTCTTCCTGCAATCCTTAGCAAAGTGCCCAGCTATGCCACAGTAATTGCACTTTCCCTTGCCTTTGTTGTTGCCCTTCTTGTTCTTGTTCTGATTCCCCTGGCTGCTTTGACCCCCTTGATTGCCTTTGCCTTGAGAATCAGTCTTCTTTGCTTGAGTATCACTCGTCTTGACTTCTTTCTTTCCATCCCCCTGAAGCAGAGCCATATTGACCAAACTCTCAAAAGTAGCTCCATGCGGAATATGTGACATTGCCAAGCCCTGTAGCGGCTCATTCAACCCTCTGGCAAATCGAAGAGCCTTCTTCTCCGGGGTGTTTACCATATCCAAACCAAAACGGGCCAGCTGATTAAACTTGTTCACATACTCCTTGACAGACATATCACCTTGCTTTAATGCAATGAACTTATCCATTTGTAAATTCGCCTCAGCTGAAGATAGAAACTTGGTCACAAATCTAGCCCTCAAGTCGGCCCAAGTCTCAACGGGCCTCGTCCCATTGGTGACCTCCCACCAATAGGCCGCCTCATCCTTCAAAAGCCATACTGTTAATAAGATCTTCCTCTCGTCATCAATCCCAAAGATAGCAAACAAGTCCTCCGTGTCTTTCAGCCAATTCCTAGCTTCAACAAAAGATTCCGTGCCTAGGAAATTCTTGCCTCCCATTGCCTTGAAGTCTTTACAAACCTTTGTAAACTCAATCTGAGGATGCTGAGGGGAAGGAGGAGGAAGAGGAGCCTCAGCAACGGGAGGGGGGAGGAACATTAGCAACGGGAGGGGGAATATTAACTGCTGGAGGAGGGGGAGCAGGAACCACCGGAGGAGGGATATTAGGGATAGGATTCTCAACTACAGGAGGAGGAGTGGGAGTAGGGTTGGCGGGACCAGCTGCCGCCCTAGCTTCTAGAAGTCTCCTATACCAGAGTGGTACGTTCACTCCATCTGGGATGTCAAGATTCTCAGCCATACTGAAACGAAAGATAAGATAAAGATCAGGTCAAGGGAACGAAGGATAATGCTAATGGCTTTTGGGGATTAGCCTTAAAATAATCTAGACTTTATTTTGGAAAATACTTAGTAGGTTTTTGAAAATAGTTTTTCAAAAAGGGATTTTTTTCAAATGTTTTTGTTCAATCTTGTTAACCTTGTGCTCTGATACCAAATGTAACACCCCACCTCCAATAGGATCACTCCTTAGAATGTACTAGCTTTGGAGGGGCGTTATTGTGAAGGTAAACATGCACAGAGATATCGCAAGACAGAATATATATAAAAATAAATATAAGTAAAGCAGCGGTAGCAGATAAAACCCCATCATCATCATCTCAGAAAACCCACATAGTCAAATACATAATATCAAAATGTCATGATCCAAAATACAACATAAGTCTAGATACGTGATAACAAAATTCATGGTAAAACATCAGTACTAATCCCCAGAAATAAAAGATAAGCCACAGCTAGCTCAGATCCATACATGAGCTATCCAACAAGCAAGCCAAAGATCCACTAAGCAGATGTAGCCCCTCCCTGAGAACCTGTGGGGGGGGGGGGGGGACGGAAGAAAAGAAGCGAAAGAAAACAGGTCAGTCAAAAAGACTGGTAAGCCCTACTACGATCAATCTATAAACTAATAAAGTTAACAGCATGATGGAAACTGAGATGGACATACTGGCAATAGGCAAAGGTGACATCACATAGATGAGATTAAACTTTGCACCACAGTGTACTAGCAAACCCACAAAACGGATCTTGATCCCTTAGCCCAAACTTTGGCCCAATAACTTGAAGTGACCTTAGTATAAGGTCCAGCCCAACGGTCTAGTCGATCGGCTCCCTATAAACCTAACACGTCCAGTGTTGGTGTCCATACGGCCCACATGGATGTAGTCAGACTGCGCTGGGTCCACCTTCGGGTGTATCAAGCCCTCGGGTGTCAACCCCAGACACCTAAGCAATAATGCACAGTCTAAGCCTACTGGTACCCGTGCCTCGAGTTTGTCCAACATCGGACTACGTGCACGTCCGTAGCCCGCCGGACCCGCACCGCTGTACCACTCAGCCGTCGCTTTGGTCGCTTACATCAGTCCAGTAATCGTGCCCCGCCCTAGCCTAGCCTCTAGGGTTGTGAATGATACCAAACTGGGATTACTGCTGGAACAGACCACGTTGCTAGGGTTTCTAAGAGGGTTAAGTGTGGTTTTAACCCCTCACTAATCCTGGATTAAATTAGTTAAGTGTAACCACTTAACCCCATCTAATCCTCGCATCCCCATTATTGGTTAAGTATTAGTGGGCCATGACTTAACCCTAATCATGAGGCATTAATTACTTAACGCACCCAACCTCTCACATTAGACATCCGTGGTTACCTGGGAAGATTTACACCACGTCTAGGCCTAACCTCGGGTCTTATGGTGCAACATGACCAACTACCCACATTAGACCCCACGTTGCGGTTACCTAGGAAGATTTACACCACAACTAGGTCTAACCTCGAGTTGGCCATATCATGTTATCTAATGTCATGTCCACTTTAGAACATATTTACAAGTTAACATATACTTGGGTAGACCTAACTTAATAGGTAAATTCCCAAGGGGTAGACCTAACTTAATAGGTAAATTCCCAATCTTTTAGTTTCATGTATTTTTAAGTTTACCCAAACCCTCCCAACGTCATTATCTCGCTTACATATTCGTCATAACGCATAAGGGTATAAAAGGTAACTTGGCATAACATACATGATGAACTTCACATATCATAACAAACATGCATACATGTTAAACTTGCAAATCATGTCATAGTGAACTCACATAAACATGCATAGCTTATTAAATATGCATAACATGGTAAGGTGAACTTGCATAAGCATGCATAATCCATTAAACTTGCATAACATGGTAAGGTGAACTTGCATAAACATGCATAATCCATTAAACTTGCATAACATGGTAAGATGAACTTGCATAAGCATGCATAATCCATGAAACATGTAGAACATGGCATAATAAACTCGCATAAGCATGCATAACTTATGAAACATGTAAAACATGGCATAGTAATCTCGCATAAGCATGCATAACTTATGAAACATGTAAAACATGGCATAGTGAGTTCGCATAAGCATGCATAATCAAATAAACTCACATAAATCTCAACTTTCACCACATATTAACTTTAGAGTTTTTAAAGTGAAGGTAAGAGGGCTTACAAATATAAATAAGTCACAAATCCACCAAATAAGATGAAGAAGCCCTTTGAAAACCCAAAACAAAGCTTCAAATAAGAAAACCCTTTTGCAAAATCCCCAAAACACAAACTTAGCAAATCAAACTTGCAACTTAATGAAGTATGCAAGTTATTAAGCATTCATACAACATAGAAAAGGTTGTATGATCATCATATCTTCATAGGATTAAATTTTGAGGAAGGTGGAGGCTAGGGTTTTTAGGTGGAGGCCATTTGAGGATTCAATTTGACATAGTTTAGTTGCTAGATTGATTAATGAGGCTTTAGGGTAGGATTAGGGGTATATTTATAGAGGATTAGAGTGTTTTTAGCCCTAGGATTAACCCTAGATTAGTTTAGGCCCGTCAGATCTCGGAACTCTCTAGAACCAAGCCACAAGACCCAACCCAAATCAGAAATGGTGCACCAGGCTAAACTGCCCGGGCACCCCCTGTCGACAGGGCTGTCGACAGGGCTGTCGACACCCTGGGGGCCCTGTCGACATGCCTGTCGACATGGGGACCCTGGCGGGAATTTTCCCGCCTAACCCCGATTAGCCCTAATCCCTGCTTTTAATTCGAAATTTAAATCTGTTTTTAGCATAGAAATTTCTGAAAACTTAAATGGGCCTTAACTGGGTCATACGGACTCCGATTTTCGAAAACTCGGACTCTATTTCGCGTATTTTTCCGAGACGAACGCAATGGCATAGCCCGTTTCCCCTGATTCTGATTTTTGAATTAAATTCTGCCTCGATTTATGTTATAACAGTTTATTGAAAATACGGGTTGTTACAATATATGGGGAGCGTGAGATGCAAGTGTTCCACTAGATTCATAATTATTTGTATTTAGACATTATGATAATATCAGAATAAGTTATGATTTCAAAATGGTTTGGGTTATAGTAAGGTAAAAACCATCCATGTTTATGTGTGGGCTGGTCTTACTATTATCCTTTGATTTCAGAAAGGATTTTCCAAAGTTAAACAAGTTGTGTGATCTGTGAATTTATCACTGAAAGTATTCCAGACCGACCCGGTGTAATTTGCTTTTCCTCAAATGTGCTCGGGTCAGACCGAGTATGTTTCCAGGCTAGATTCGCTTGGGAGTTCCAGGAGCTGGAAGCAGGCGGCTTCACCGCTAGTTATATAAAGTTATTTTTCCGCTGTGTCTGATATATGTTGTACTCTGATGGTTGGTATGTATATACAGTTCTTTTGTATAAAGAGATTTGATATTATATTTTATCTGTTCCGCTGTGAGATTCTGATGTGGTTTTCTTCTTCTTTCTTCGATTCTAATATTCTTTCTTTCTTTTCTCACCCTCTAAATTCTTTCTATTGACAATCTGGGGTTCGATACTTGTGTTTTTGGCAAGTAATACGGATTTATGTATTGTTGTCGAAAATTCGAGCGTCGGATTTTTCCTCGGGTCGTTACAACATTCCTTTTTAGCTACCGAGTGTTTAACTTAATTTCTTACTTCATTTTTTTACATAACATATTTTGGTTATGTCACCCTTCTTTCATTCCGTATTTAAAATTTATTCTTTAGGCATGTTCCTATTTGGTTGGTTGTCGAAATTGCACAATAATCTATTTTCATAGTTCAACGAATTGTGGCAATAGAAACTCAAAATTGCAAGACATTCTTTTCAATCATTTTTAGGTTATTGAATAGTGCACAATAGGGGTAAATCCCTATTTTGCACCAATCCACGTCTTTATTTATTTTTATACTTGCAATTATGTTTTCAGTTTCTCTTACAAACCAAACTATGCAAATATTCCTTTTCATAACCAATCAATCTAGCCTTTTTTCTGACTTCCAAATTTAATTTTTATACATTAATTATCTTTCTTAATTATTTTTTCTTAATTTTGCTTAACTACAATAAATTTGGATACTTTTAGGCTTATACCCCTTTTTCTTTAAATTTCAACAATTTCTGTACTCATTCCATTCTAAATCTAAATGGTAATTTAAACAAATAAATATATGAATTCTCATATTTACCATTTAAATACAAATTTACTTTGTGAAATATTAAATTTATCATGTCAACCCGTGTCATAGTTATTTGACCAGTCTTATCAAGTTTACCTTTTTCAATCCAGGTTCCCTTTTATTACAGTTTTACATTATACGTCAATTTAGCACCACATTGTCAAATCTTATTCTTTTTATAATTCCAACTGAATCATATTTCCCAACGTACGCAAAATAAAAAGGATTAATCAGTTGCATAGAACTAGGCATATAAAACAACGCCTGAATCAGTTATATACATATGCCAATATTTTAAATTTGGGAATATTTTGGACATAACCACAACAAGCTGTAAAATAAGAAGTAAAAAATTGGAAAAGAGGACTAGGAAAATATTCTACTAATTTAATAAGAATAAAACAATGATATATACTGCTATTAAAAAGAATAATTTAAATCCACTGACCAGAGATTTGAGCTCCAAGTTCTATATCTGATTTGGATTTAAATTTTTTATCCGTAGTCTTTCCTATTTGAATCTACAAACTATATTTTTCATAGATTTATAAATCTAAATTCAAAAAGGATGAAAAAACTATTTAAATTCAGATCTGAAGAACTAACCTCACACGGACAGAGAATTTGAACATCCAAATCTTAGATTTACGTATTTACCTCCAAATCTTGAATCAGATATACTAAATCTATTATTTTCTGTATTATGAAGAACTGGAGGAAAAAGGAAATAGCAAGGCATCCACAACCACTTAAAAAAAATATGAATTTGATGGCTAGCCCCGTAGGTTTATTTATAGATGTCCAAACTAGCTATGTCTGTCTGATTTAAAACAATAAAATCCAGGTCGTCAAATAGAAGAAAATACGTCGCTTCTATGTGGCATAGTCGACCCATACCCAGCTTGGGTCGACACATGGGTTGACCTGTCCCAAGTTTGGGTCGACCCAAACGTGTATTAACATGTTGGGCCACATTTCTTTCCTGCTTTGATCATGTGTGATTAATTCCCTGGGACGTTGCTTTTAACGTTATTCTTCATTCTGATTTTACTTGATTTTATTTCCTTTTTGACACACATTTAATTTCAAACTCAATTGTGTATTTTTTTGGAATTAATATGCACATATGTTTTCGAAATAAATTTATTTAAGAACATTTGCACTTATAAATATTTTATTAACATGAGACTTCGAACGTTAATAACTTCCCCGTAAGCACTCCTTTCGGAAAATATTATATATATGTAAATTAATCAAAAAATCTCTACAAACTCAATAGTACATGTTTTGTAGCCAAATTCTGATAGATTCCAAAAATGTATGTTTTCCATTAATAATTATTTATGTAATTATTTTGATTTCTTTTCCTATTAAAAATGTTGGATGTTACATTCCCCCTCCCTTTAAAGAGTTTCATCCCCGAAATTTTGTAGGAGTAAAGTTATGCAATTCCTCGCATAATTCACAAACATCATGTTTACATCCAATTTTGCAACCATCTTTGCACTTGGTAAAGTGTAATACATCACAAAGATTCATGAATGAAAAGAATTTCTAAGTGGTACCTCCTATATGAACGATCTCTTCTTTCAAAATTCTTTTGGAAACATGATGCATAAAGCCTAAATATGCTGGCAATTTCTACAAGAATAATTCATCCAAATTTTGCATCCAAACCCTGCCAACCAACTTTAAATTTTTGAATTTCAAAAAAATCAAATTTTCTGAATTTGATTTCTCATGTTACAGAAATGGTAGGAATTGAAAATTTCTGTTTTTTCCACTTCACTTTCATGCACCTTTTTCCTTATACTTGGAACCCTTTTTTCAGAACTCTATAAAAATTCTTAGTTTCTTTTCAAAGCACATTTTACATAAGAAGAATTTCTTATTCAATTCCCTAAATTTATATTCCCTTGCTATGCTCATTTATTACAATTAACGTCTCTGTTGCTTTCTATAAATTTTGTTTATTTTCCTTGTTATTCATCTTTCGCTTGCATTGTTATTTTATTTACAATATCCTATGTCTTTATTCTTTTCTAATGATCATCACAAACACCTAGGAAGAGAATATCGCACTAAACTATTCTATTTTTCAATAGTAAAACAGAATACTAGGAGTGTAAATCTGTATTAAATTCTAACATGCTCATTGCAGTCACTAATAGGTAAAAGACAAAATGGATAAATGTGGATAACCACTAGGATCATGAGGCCTAGGACCATGTCCGTATGACATAAAAAGGTCCTCATCAATGAATATAGACACAACACTCCTCTTTTCCATCAACCGCTCTCTACAAACCCATGTCACGTACCCCTAGTTCTCATTTCACTATAAAATGAGGCAACAAGTTGAACTTTCTTCTTCCTCAAGAAGCGCTAAAAAAAGAATTTCCCTTAATTGCAAGCTATGACATAATTTCACTTATAAAAATCCCATACTTTCTCTTCCTAATCCATTTCCATATAACCCATGCAAGTTTAAAAATTACCTTAAACTTCTCTCTATTAAACAGTTTTCACTTAAGAGACGTCTTTTCGAAATTTCCTTTTTCTCAATTCTCTTACACTATTGTATAACCTTTAAGTGCTTACCATTTTTCATTCTTACGTCTTAATTTATCTCTTAAACTTTTTTATGATTATCATTCAAGTTCTAAGGTTTACTCACATATTTAAATAATTACTCATATTTCTTCGTACTGTTCAAGCACACTACTGGAGTCATTCTATTGAACCATCTTTAATTCCATAAAATTTTATGTTTTCAAGACCTTTCTCAAAGTTAAAAACTAAGGAAGTTAGGATTGATTACTTCTATTCTTTCACCATGGTTTTCACTTCTTATTAAAAAAGAATTATGCACTTCAACTCAGTTAGAGCTCTTATCTATTTTAACACATATTTTCTTCCAAGCAAAATTAATAAGATCAAGTTTGTTTAAATCTTTTTTAAAGAGGACTTTTATGCTCTATGTAAACCAACAAGAAACTTCATTATTTTAATATTTTTCAATTTTTTTGTTGAAATAGGTAGCATAAAATATAATGGTTCCCTTGTATTTTGAAACGACCCAAACTTCCCCATAAAGGAAAGGCTGGATTGCTTTGAGAACAACACACATTAGAACACAAACTGAAGAACATTTTATTGCTGATTACAACAATTACATCAGAGTACAAGAATATAACAGAGTATGAATACTTATTACAGAAATAGAAATACAATAATATCAGAGTTTAAATTACATTTAAATAGCAGCGGAAAAATAATACAAATATACAACTGGAAGAAATACACGGATACAGAGCTTTCCGAATACCGCTTCAGCTGTAAACCAGGATCCTGCAAATATATCTGCAAAATGCTACTCGATTGCTCGTGTGGAAAATAAGGGCACCCGAGTTTGCCAGTGAAACAAACTACAGGTCAGTCATGGGACTGGTATGAGAAATCTTAACTTAACTTATTTAATAATAAGGCTAATCACAGGACCACGCCGCTAACGCGGAACAGGTTTACTCCATTGGATTGCCAGTGCATAAAATAAAGTAAAAACGTTAAACAACCAAATGCTTTTTAGAAAAAAAATGAAATCATTATAAGACCCAAGTCCCATCACACAATGCAACACAAACCAGAGGATAGGGTTTTACCTTATAATGATCAAAAAATGCTTGATACGATAAAACGGATTTAATATTAGTGTGTATATCTATGGGTATATATATTTCAAAAACAATTTCAATCATAATGTATTAATCATAGATGGTACCTCACCCTACTATGTCGCCATACTAGTTCTACAATCAAAACCGCAAGGTCGTATTGGAAATTGGATTTCCATCATGAGTCGAGGCTAGGGGCAAGCTCCTCTCCGATTCGAGACACTCTAGCAAATGCCTCAGGATCCCCCGAAGTGAACCCTTTGATCTTCAGGGCCGGTCCCTACCTAAGGGTGGTGGATTAATTATGCCTAAACACACGCTTCCCGATTCCTTTGAACCTATAGTATGACCACTAACGGCCTATAAAAATCCGATGCGTCTCAAAATCCATCATCCACATAAGTAAATGCCAACCAGTTTAGGCACCAACACCACTCCTAGCTAGAAAGAAACGTGTGCACTCCCTGCAGTCCGTATCCCGTTTTTGACTCATACCGGGGTGTGAGGCTCGCGAAGGCACGATATACACAAAGCTATGCCGTAATAGGCTATGCTTTGATCATCCAACAAGGCCCTGCTTTTCAACAAAAGCCTTGATCATTTACATCTTGGCATGCCACATTGACAATTCACGCCATGCGATCAATCACTATTAATATATACCAGGGTGTTAAGTAGAGAATAAATCCTCCACCACCAAATAGACATACATTAACAGAAATCGATTTAATTCACATGGAATGAAATCCAATGTCAGATACGCATCCATTTACTAGCTTATGCTCTGGGTCTGAGCGAAAACCAAATTCGAACAATCAACAATAGTCCGGACGGCCACCACCGAAGCCCCTTCAAGGTAGCTACTCCCATCAAGGGTCTCTGTAGCAACACATCCATTCGATGTGAAGATCGTCTGTCTTCAAACACCGTCTTCATCTTTGACTCTTCAACGTCATAGTAATTATTCGGAATGGGTTAAACCCGGTCTTTCCGAATAACTCTCATATTTTTATAATTAAAATCAAGTATTATTAAAAACACATCCAACGCCTCATTCCAATTCAGAATATTCTTTTAAATAAAATATTCACATTATCTTATCAAAGATAATATCTTTACATTATTCTTAAATCTTTTCTTTAAAGATTTATTAAAACCCCAATTTGGTTTTAAACATCAAAAATCATTATTCAATGATTATTTAAATTTAAGAAATTAATCTTATCTTTAACTGGGTTAAAGAACTAATGTCATTTAAAACATAGTTCACGATAAACTCAAATTCATCTCCCATTAAATAGGGGATTTTCATAGAAATCGGACCAATGTATAATCGATATGAATTTCTATATCGGGCTATTAATATAAATGGAATAACGGCAAAGCCTTTTAAATTCCATATATATTAACGGCCTTCTTTTACAGAAGCTCATCTTGAATATTATTAAATCAAATTCCATTCAATCCCAATTTAATATATTAAATTAGAAACTTTACTCTTGGAAAATATTCCATTTTAAATCTAAATAAAAGATTCATAAATCCAAAATTATATTTCACTGCAAACTGGGTTAAAGAACAAGTGTCGTTTAAAACACTGTTCACGATAAATCCAATTTACATTTCATTTTATTCCAATTATCAAATATGATTGAAACTCTAAAAATCTTAATTAAAAGATTTATTCTCTTCTCGACTGGGGTTAAGAACAGTGTTATTTAAGACACCATTCACGACAACCCAAAAATCCAATTTATTCTATTTACTTCCAAGTAAATATTAACTTATTGGAAAACTTTATTAAATCTTAATTATAAGATTTGTTCTAGTTAATAACTAGTTCATATCGATAAAATATATTTTTATCTCTTCACTATTGAAAATTTTCATCTAAATTCCTTTTAAATCATTTATTATGATTTTTCATAATATTTCTATATTTTTAATAATTTTATTTTCACTCGTACAGTCAGTTTCCAATAACGACCACCGAACTGCATCCATAGCTGCCTTTTCTAAATTTGATTTGGACATAATTCCAAATCCAACCGTTGGATTTTAAAACTCTTATATTCATTGAAAATCTCTTTTCGATACGAACCCAACGGTTCCGGTTTTAGGAGAATCCGACGGTCGGATCTCCCGTTACGTCCATTTAAAGTTAATGGTCGAAATTCGCGAACGGTCGCTGCACGGTGCGTTCTATTCAGGCCATTAAATATATATATATATATATCTAATATATATATATATCTAATATATATTATATCATCGATTTCTATTTAAAACGTACTTTATAAAATATTTATAAATTTGCCTTAAAACTGTTTTAACTTTATTTCAATTTAAAGTCTAATTTGAATGTTTTATTTTCTTATCATATTAAAAATATTAATATTTCTAAAATATTAAGTTTACAAATCACTTCATTTTAATATTCATTTTAAAATGAATACATTGAATCAGTAAACACGTTTGGTTTAAAATGGCGTTTCTATTTAAAACAGATTAAATGGGCCAATTCAATTTCTTATTCATTTGTATTTTATACTGGGCCAGACCTCCCACATTAAGCCTGTGACTTATGGATGCTGGATATGCCGATTGGTTCCGGGCAGACTTATCCCATAAGTTGGGCTTAACCTCGTGTCATGACCCATTTCATATTTTTAACTCAACCCTTTCCATTGTGACTTTTTAACCCATATAATAAAATCTTTTGAACTTTAAAAGATCAAAACCATTATTTGATTTCTTTTAACTGAATATTATATTAAAATATTCTTTTAATTCAAAATTGGAATGGGTCCCAACAATTACCATATAATTTAATTATATAGATTTCAAACACCGCAATGTATTCTACACTAATGATAAAAATCATTAATAACATCCAAACATCCAAAGTGAATATTAATACTGTATAAGCGTCAAATAAATAACGCTTAAAACTAATCACAAGGGAGATGTGTGAATATCATCCCAAGACCCGTGTGGGGTTTTCAACCAACACATAACATATAACAAATAATTAAATAAATTATTTGTGCACTTGGGCGATGTGTAAAAATTATCATCCCAATCAACATAAACAAGTCAGGAAACTTGTTAATGGCAGTGTAGCATATTTTTGAATTCCAACATAAATGTTTATTTCTAACATAAATGTTCTTTTAATTCTAACATAAATGTCGTTATTTGAATGCTAACATAAATGATATTTTTATTCTAATTAACTATTCTTAACAAAATGACATATTAATACAACATTTTATAACTTAAAAGACATTTTTAATCAAATGCAACATTTTAAAATAAAAATGTGACTTTTCTATGTACTCTAACATTACATTTAAAATGTGAAATTTTAAATGTAAACATGTTTTTATTTAAAACATGACTTTTTCTATATTCTGTTCATGACATTTAAAATATGAGTTTTAAATGAAAACATGTTTTTACATAACATGTTTTTATTTAAATGACCTGTTAATTCTAATCTTACAAATGACTAGTTTATTTCTAGATAAACACTTTTAACGAAAGCGATATTTTAATTCTAACTAAGCATTTTGACAAAAGTGTTCTTTTATTCTAATACTAACGTTTATGACAAAAAAAAATATGTTCTTTTCATGTATTGCATTAAACTAGAGTTTTTAATGTTACCATTTTTACATTTTAAAACATGAACAAATTTTGTTAAACCATTCATTATATTAAAATATACATTTTCATGTAAACATGTTTCATGAGTTTAAAACATGGACAATTTATATTATGCCATTCATTACATTAAAATATACTTTTAATGTAAACATGTTTTATAAGTTTAAAACATGGAGAATTTATATTATTCTACTCTTTTTGTTAAATGACATAATGAAAGCTAGTCTCTTTATTTCATGCTTTATATTGTAAAACAAGTGACGATAAAAGGACATTCTTTTTGTTTTAATCCATTTTATGGTAACAAATGACAATAAAAATACATGTTTTATAATGATCCTTTTACGTTGAAATATGAATTCCAATGTGAAAATAATTTAACATGACAATGATTCTTTTTAATGTCTTATTAACATTGAAAATGTAAAGTTAATGTGTGCACATTTTTATTTAGAAATGATCATCTTATTAAAAATAAAGATTAGTGTAAAAACATGTTTCATCTCATAACATGTACAATTTTGTAAATCTATTCATTACACTGAAAATAAAGTTTTTGTAATGATGTTTCCTATGACAAAATTTGTTTACCTTCATAACATTAAAATGTGAATTTAATGTGAAACGTGTTTTCCTAATATGAACAAATTCTTATGTATATTCTTAACATTAAAATATAATTTAACGTGAAATTCTAAATGCGAACAAATATTTATGTACATTCAATACATTAAAATATAATTTTAATGTAAAACTTATTTTCTATATACGAACAAATGTTTATGTATATTCAATACATTAAAATATAATTTTTAATGTAAAACAAGTTTTCTAACACGAACTATTTTATTAACATACTTCACATTTAAATGTGGTTTCCAATGTATTCATGTTTTACTATTTAAAACATAAACAAATTTATTCATAACACTAAAATATATTTCCACCACAATCACAATTCATTTTCATTATTATAACCAAAATCAAACATACCAAAATTTCAATTCAAGCCACACCACAACACAACCAACATTTCAATAAAGATATACAACATCACTTGAACTTTATGAAATAAATATAAATTTCACATTTTAGTAAATAATTAATTTGAATCATAAAATAGAAATCTCACCTTGCTATTTTTCTGGATTCCCAACAGTCTCAGTTTCAGATACGGTCTGTTCTGGGTTGGAGAGTTGGATCCCACGATTTTAACGTTTCGAACGGCACTCAGTTTTGAGGATATATGAATAAGTTATTCATTTTATAACCTTACACAATTAAATTAAATTAATTTTTTAATTAAACCTTAATACATTGATTAGCACAAAACAAGGCCGCTAACTTCTTCTTCCTCTTCTACGTGAATTGCATTTCACCGTGAACCCAATTGCTCCCCGTCTCCACGAAAATTGATGCGAACGCTGCCACATTGAAACTCGATTTCCCATAAATTAGCGCATAAGAATTGATCTCAACCATTGGTTGTGACGAGCTCCCCTAGCTCTACACCTTTCCCTTTAGAAATTTTGGAAACCATTGACTAGATTGAAAGAAAAATGAGGAAGAATGAGAGAGCATTTCAGCCATTGAAAAGAGAAGGAGCGGCGATTATGTTTGTTTTCTGAAATTACGGTTATGGATTAATTTTAGGGTATTTATAAATTTATTTAATTCTCTTTTTAACCCTTTATATTTTATTCTATTTAATTATTTTTCATTCAAATTTCAAACGTAAATAACAAAGAGAAGAAAGGGGAAATAAGTGGCATAGTTTTGTTTCTAAATGAATTTGAACCATTTCATGCGTCTTTACTTATTCATTTAATTAACTTAACCCTTTTATATAAATAAATAAATATGTGACGTGTGTTTCCAAATTTAAAAGGGTAAAAGTTTTCACATAAATTGAAAAATATAAACCGTGGCTTGCCTTCATTTAGGACATGGACCGCATGCATTAAATTGTTAACAAAGGAATGAATGTATTGCGTTTAATAAATTAAAAAAAAAACGTGCTAGAAAATGAAAGACTAATGGAATAAAGTAGCGTATAACTATATTATATTACATAATTTCCATTTATAAATTAATATAAGCATACCAAATGCTAATTACAACGTGTGCTTGACTTTGTAGCATTATATCAAGTTCTTGCAGCGTTGGCATAAAAGGATGTTTTGCCAAGTGTGATCGATAGAGAATTAAGAATGTGTCTAAATATAATGAATAAGTTAGTGAAGAAAATATACTTCTTTTAGAATAGTAAAGCAGGCACGGATGGAAAAAGGTGTTGCATAATATGTGATTAGTTTGTTATATTAGGAAAACTTTTGACATGGCGACAAACTCATAACTCTACATGCAATTTTTATAGTGGAGTGATTGATTAGTATTAATGTTTTATGGCTAATGTTTTTTTTCCTTTCCTTTCATATTGATAATCTAGAAAAAGATTATTCTAATTGACATGAGTTCATCCTATAATTATTTCTTTCTTTTTTTAGGTGCAATAATTTTTACTTGGAAAGATGTTTCTAACAAAAGGCAATTCATTCCATTTCAACGCCATTAATTTTGATTTTATAGTGCAACACAGGCAACTTACCATTTTCAGATATTTTTATAGTATCATGGATTAAATAGATTTAAGAAAGGGAGATGTTTTTAAAATCTACATTAAAGGGAGAGGGCAAAGTGACTATATATAAGATTTAATTAATTATCCTTTCCAATCAATTTTTTTATTTATGAAAAAAATGATGTTAGGATCAGTATGATAGTCTTTACCATATTACACTAGGTTTTAAGGATTAAATTACCCCACCAAGAATTTATTGTGGCAAAACTAGATGCTTACATTGAGAATTTAAATTCACATTAAGAATTTATCATGGACACAATTTCTATGTTTCACATATACAAATAAAAAGGAATTTTATGGTATACACTTTTTTTCTTTTTTCTTTAATAGTTTAATAATGAAAATTTTAAATTCTGACGCATTTTTTTTAACAAAATTTCCTTAAAATAAAATTTTAAATTGGCTCCAAATTCCGGGTCGTTACAATCGCCCCCACTTATAATCTTTTCGTCCTCGAAAAGGAACGAAGCTAAAAGTTATTTAATTAACCAACTTAATTAAATTTTTATTTATTGGTTTCAATAATTTTGTTAGTTAAATTAATTATCATTTCTATACTTTTATTAGTTAAACTAATAATCAAACATCACAACCAACAATCAATTAGGTGATAAACCTTTCAAATATACATAACTTTTATATATAGTCAAAAATCATATTATTAGTGCAAATCACAGCAATGTGTCCTAACTAAGTGTTGATTCTCATACCAGTCAATGGAAATATATAGGAATCCCACTTTCGAGACTCGAACATAAATACTGATGATGTCCGGACATCACCAGTTATCCTCGGACGTGTAGAGTGTGATTCTATATCTATCTAGTATATTAAAACTTCGAATATCCGTTAATTACTCGTATATTCGAAATCTTTATATACTCGATTGTCCACATTAAAATATAATATACTCAAATACGTATTTTTAGATAAAATTTCAAAACTAAATTTGTTTTTTATTTTAAAGAAAATAATACTCTTCACACTCGTTCTAGGATACTACTAATCCTATCTCTAACGAGTTATTCTCATTGGATATTACTAATCCAATCTCTGATGAATTCTTTCATTCGGTTCTAATGTGTTTTGTTCTCAAGCTCTGTAAACCAAAGCTCTGATACCATATGAAACAACCCAAACTTCCTCGTAAAGGAAAGGCTGGATTGCTTTGAGAACAACACACATTAGAACACAAACTGAAGAACATTTTATTGCTGATTACAACAATTACATCAGAGTACAAGAATATAACAGAGTATGAATACTTATTACAGAAATAGAAATACAATAATATCAGAGTTTAAATTACATTTAAATAGCAGCGGAAAAATAATACAAATATACAACTGGAAGAAATACACGGATACAGAGCTTTCCGAATACCGCTTCAGCTGTAAACCAGGATCCTGTAAATATATCTGCAAAATGCTACTTGTCTGTCCGTGTGGAAAATAAGGGCACTCGAGTTTGCCAGTGAAACAAACTACAGGTCAGTCATGGGACTGGTATGAGAAATCTTAACTTAACTTATTTAATAATAAGGCTAATCACAGGACCACGCCGCTAACGCGGAACGGGTTTACTCCATTGGATTGCCAGTGCATAAAATAAAGTAAAAACGTTAAACAACACAATGCTTTTTAGAAAAAAATGAAACCATTATAAGACCCAAGTCCCAACACACAACGTAACGCAAACCGAAGGATAGGGTTTTAACTTATAATGATCAAAAAATGCTTGATACGATAAAACGGATTTGATATTAGTGTGTATATCTATGGGTATATATATTTCAAAAACAATTTCAATCATAATGTATTAATCATAGACGGCATAGTACCCCATCCTACTATGTCACCATACTAGTTCTACAATCAAAACAGCAAGGTCGTATTGGAAATTGGATTTCCACCATGAGTCGAGGCTAGGGGCAAGCTCCTCTCCGATTCGAGACACTCTAGCAAATGCCTCAGGATCCCCCGCAGTGAACCCTTGGATCTTCAGGGCCTGTCCCTACCTAAGGGTAGTGGATTAATTATGTCTAAACACACGCTTCCCGGTACCTTTGAACCTATAGTATGATCACTAACGGCCTATAAAAATCTGAGGCGCCTCAAAATCCATCAACCACATAAGTAAATGCCAGACAGTTTAAGCACCGACACCACTCCTAGCTAGAAAGAAACGTGTGCACTCCCTGCATTTCGTATCCCGTTTTTGACTCATACCGGGGTGTGAGGCTCGCGAAGTCACGATATACACAAAGCTATGCCGTAATAGGCTATGCTTTGATCATCCCACAAGGCCCTGCTTTTCAACAAAAGCCTTGATCATTTACATCTTGGCGTGCCACATTGACAATTCACGCCATGCGATCAATCACTATTAATATATACCAGGGTGTTAAGTAGAGAATAAATCCTCTACCACCAAACAGATATACATTAACAGAAATCGATTTAATTCACATGGAATGAAATCCAATGTCAGATATGCATCCATTTACTAGCTTATGCTCTGGGTCTGAGCGAAAACCAAATCCGAACAATCAACAATAGCCAGGACGGCCACCACCGAAGCCCCTTCAAGTTAGCTACTCCCATCAAGGGTCTCTGTAGCAACACATCCATTCGATGTGAAGATCGTCGGTCAACAAACACCGTCTTCATCTTGGCTCTTCATCGTCCTAGTAATTATTCGGAATGGGTTAAACCCGGTCTTTCCGAATAACTCTCATATTTTATAATTAAAATCAAGTATTATTAAAAACACATCCAACGCCTCATTCCAATTAAAAATATTCTTTTAAATAAAATATTCACATTATCTTATCAAAGATAATATCTTTACATTATTCTTAAATCTTTTCTTTAAAGATTTATTAAAACCCCAATTTGGTTTTAAACATCAAAAATCATTATTCAATATTATTTAAATTTAAGAAATTAATCTTATCTTTAACTGGGTTAAAGAACTAATGTCATTTAAAACATAGTTCACGATAAACTCAAATTCATCTCCCATTAAATAGGGGATTTTCATAGAAATCAGACCAATGTATAATCGATATGAATTTCTGTATCGGGTTATTAATATAAATGGAATAAAGGCAAAGCCTTTTAAATTCCATATATATTAACGGCCTTCTTTTACAGAAGCTCATCTCGAATATTATTAAATCAAATTCCATTCAATCCCAATTTAATATATTAAATTGGAAACTTTACTCTTGGAAAATATTCCATTTTAAATCTAAATAAAAGATTCATAAATCCAAGATTATATTTCACTGCAAACTGGGTTAAAGAACAAGTGTCGTTTAAAACACTGTTCACGATAAATCCAATTTACATTTCATTTTATTCCAATTATCAAATATGATTGAAACTCTAAAAATCTTAATTAAAAGATTTATTCTTTTCTCAACTGGGGTTAAGAACAGTGTTATTTAAGACACCATTCACGACAACCCAAAAATCCAATTTATTCTATTTAATTCCAAGTAAATATTAACTTATTGGAAAACTTTATTAAATCTTAATTATAAGATTTGTTCTAGTTAATAACTAGTTCATATCGATAAAATATATTTTTATCTCTTCACTATTGGAAATTTTCATCTAAATTCCTTTTAAATCATTTATTATGATTTTTCATAATATTTCTATATTTTTAATAATTTTATTTTCGCTCGTACAGTCGGTTTCCAATAACGACCACCGAACTGCATCCATAGCGACCTTTTCTAAATTTAATTTGGACATAATTCCAAATCCAACCGTTAGATTTTAAAACTCTTATATTCATTAAAAAGCTCTTTTCGATACGAACCCAACGGTTCCGGTTTTAGGAGAATCCAACAGTCGGATCTCCCGTTACGTCCATTTAAAGTTAATGGTCGAAATTCGCGAACGGTCGCTGCGCGGCGCGTTCTATTCAGGCCATTAAATATATATATATATATATATATAATATATTATATCTTCGATTTCTATTTAAAACGTACTTTATAAAATATTTATAAATTCGCCTTAAAACAGTTTTAACTTTATTTCAATTTAAAGTCTAATTTGAATGTTTTATTTTCTTATCATATTAAAAATATTAATATTTCTAAAATATTAAGTTTACAAATCACTTCTTTTTAATATTCATTTTAAAATGAATACATTAAATAGGTAAACACGTTTGGTTTAAAACGGCGTTTCTATTTAAAACAGATTAAATGGGCCAATTCAATTTCTTATTCATTTGTATTTTATACTGGGCCAGACCTCCCACATTAAGCCTGTGACTTATGGATGCTTGATATGCCGATTGGTTCCGGGCAGACTTATCCCATAAGTTGGGCTTAACCTCATGTCATGACCCGTTTCGTATTTTTAACTCAACCCTTTCCATTGTGAATTTTTAACCCATATAATAAAATCTTTTGAACTTTAAAAGATCAAAACCATTATTTGATTTCTTTTAACTAAATATTATATTAAAATATTCTTTTAATTCAAAATTGGAATGGGTCCCAACAATTACCATATAATTTAATTATATAGATTTCAAACACCGCAATGTATTCTACACTAATGATAAAAATCATTAATAACATCCAAACATCCAAAGTGAATATCAATACTGTATAAGCGTTAAATAAATAATGCTTAAAACTAATCACAAGGGAGATGTGTGAATATCATCCCAAGACCCGTATGGGGTTTTCAACCAACACATAACATATAACAAATAATTAAATAAATTATTTGTGCACTTGGGCGATGTGTAAAAATTATCGTCCCAATCAACATAAACAAGTCAGGAAACTTGTTAATGGCAGTGTAGCATATTTTTGAATTCCAACATAAATGTTTATTTCTAACATAAATGTTCTTTTAATTCTAACATAAATGTCGTTCTTTGAATGCTAACATAAATGATATTTTTATTCTAATTAACTATTCTTAACAAAATTACATATTAATACAACATTTTATAACTTAAAAGACATTTTTAATCAAATGCAACATTTTAAATTAAAAATGTGACTTTTCTATGTACTCTAAAATTACATTTAAAATGTGAAATTTTAAATGTAAACATGTTTTTGTTTAAAACATGACTTTTTCTATATTCTGTTCATGACATTTAAAATATGAGTTTTAAATGAAAACATGTTTTTACATAACATGTTTTTATTTAAATGACATGTTAATTCTAACCTTAAACAAATGACTAGTTTATTTCTAGATAAACACTTTTAACGAAAGCGATGTTTTAATTCTAACTAAGCATTTTGACAAAAGTGTTATTTTATTCTAATACTAACGTTTATGACAAAAAATTGTTCTTTTCATATATTGCATTAAACTAGAGTTTTTAATGTTACCATGTTTTACATTTTAAAACATGAACAAATTTTGTTAAACCATTCATTATATTAAATTATATGTTTTAATATAAACATGTTTCATAAGTTTAAAACATGGACAATTTATATTATGCCATTCATTACATTAAAATATACTTTTTAATGTAAACATGTTTTATAAGTTTAAACATGGAGAATTTATATTATTCTGCCCTTTTTGTTAAATGACATAATGAAACCTAGTCTCTTTATTTCATGCTTTATATTGTAAAACAAGTGACGATAAAAAGACATTCTTTTTGTTTTAATCCATTTTATGGTAACAAATGACAATAAAAATACATGTTTTATAATGATCCTTTTACGTTGAAATATGAATTCCAATGTGAAAATAATTTAACATGACAATGATTCTTTTTGATGTCTTATTAACATTAAAAATGTAAAGTTAATGTGTGCACATTTTTATTTAGAAATGATCATCTTATTAAAAATAAAGTTTAGTGTAAAACATGTTTCATCTCACAACATGTACAATTTTGTAAATCTATTCATTACACTAAAAATAAAGTTTTTGTAATGATGTTTCCTATGACAAAATTTGTTTACCTCCATAACATTAAAATGTGAATTTAATGTGAAACGTGTTTTCCTAATATGAACAAATTCTTATGTACATTCTTAACATTAAAATATAATTTAACGTGAAACTTGTTTTCTAAATGCAAACAAATATTTATGTACATTCAATACATTAAAATATAATTTTAATGTAAAACTTATTTTCTAAATACGAACAAATGTTTATGTATATTCAATACATTAAAATATAATTTTTAATGTAAAACAAGTTTTCTAACACGAACTATTTTATTAACATACTTCACATTTAAATGTGGTTTCCAATGTATTCAAGTTTTACTATTTAAAACATAAACAATTTTATTCATAACACTAAAATATATTTCCACCACAATCACAATTCATTTTCATTATTATAACCAAAATCAAACATACCAAAACTTCAATTCAAGCCACACCACAACACAACCAACATTTCAATAAAGATATACAACATCACGTGAACTTTATGAAATAAATATAAATTTCACATTTCAGTAAATAATTAATTTGAATCATAAAATAGAAATCTCACCTTGCTATTTTTCTGGATTCCCAACAGTCTCAGTTTCAGATCTGGTCTGTTCTGGGTTGGGGAGTTGGATCCCACGATTCTAACGTTTCGAACGGCACTCAGTTCTTAGGATATATGAATAAGTTATTCATTTTATAACCTTACACAATTAAATTAAATTAATTTTTTAATTATACCTTAATACATTGATTAGCACAAAACAAGGCCGCTAACTTCTTCTTCCTCTTCTACGTGAATTGCATGTCACCGTGAACCCAATTACTCCCCGTCTCCACGAAAATTGATGCGAACGCTGCCACTTTGAAGCTCGATTTCCCATAAATTAGCGCATAAGAATTGATCTCAACCGTTGGTTGTGACGAGCTCCCCTAGCTCTACACCTTTCCCTTTAGAAATTTTGGAAACCATTGACTAGATTGAAAGAAAAATGAGGAAGAATGAGAGAGCATTTCAGCCATTGAAAAGAGAAGGGGCGACGGCTATGTTTGTTTTCTGAAATTAGGGTTATGGATTGATTTTAGGGTATTTATAAATTTATTTAATTCTCTTTTTAACCCTTTATGTTTTATTTTATTTAATTATTTTTCATTCAAATTTCAAACATAAATAACAAAGAGAAGAAAGGAGAAATAAGTGGCATAGTTTTGTTTCTAAATGAATTTGAACCATTTCATGCGTCTTTAATTATTCATTTAATTAACTTAACCCTTTTATATAAATAAATAAATATGTGACGTGTGTTTCCAGATTTAAAAGGGTAAAAGTTTTCACATAAATTGAAAAATATAAACTGTGGCTTGCCTTCATTTAGGACATGGACCGCATGCATTAAATTGTTAACAAAGGAATGAATGTATTGCGTTTAATAAATTAAAAAAAAAGTGCTTGAAAATGAAAGAATAATGGAATAAAGTAGCGTATAAATATATTATATTACATAATTTCCATTTATAAATTAATATAATCATACCAAATACTAATTACAATGTGTGCTTGACTTTGTAGCATTATATCAAGTTCTTGCAGCGTTGGCATAAAAGGAAGTTTTGCCAAGTGTGATCGATAGAGAATTAAGAATGTGTCTAAATATAATGAATAAGTTAGTGAAGAAATATACTTCTTTTAGAATAGTAAAGCAGGCACGGATGGAAAAAGGTGTTGCATAATATGTGATTAGTTTGTTATATTAGGAAAACTTTTGACATGGCGACAAACTCATAACTCTACCTGTACTTTTAATAGTGGAGTGATTGATTAGTATTAATGTTTTTTGGCTAATATTTTTTTTCCTTTCCTTTCATATTGATAATCTAGAAAAAGATTATTCTAATTGACATTAGTTCATCCTATAATTATTTCTTTCTGTTTTTAGGTGCAGTAATTTTTACTTGGAAAGATGTTTCTAACAAAAGTCAATTCATGCCATTTCAGGCCATTAATTTTTATTTTATAGTGCAACACAGGCAACTTACCATTTTCAGATATTTTTGTAGTATCATGGATTAAATGGATTTAAGAAAGGGAGATGTTTTTAAAATCTACGTTAAAGAGAGAGGGCAAAGTGACTATATATAAGATATAATTAATTATCCTTTCCAATCAATTTGTTTATTTATGGAAAAAAATGATGTTAGGATCAGTATGATAGTCTTTACCATATTACACTGGATTTTAAGGATTAAATTACCCCACCAAGAATTTATTGTGGAAACATTAGATGCTTACATTGAGAATTTAAATTCACATTAAGAATTTATCATGGACACAATTTCTATGTTTCACATATACAAATAAAAAGTAATTTTATTGTACACACTTTTTTTTTCTTTTTTCTTTAATAGTTTAATAATGAAAATTTTAAATTCTGACGCATTTTTTTTTAAACAAAATTTCCTTAAAATAAAATTTTAAATTGGCTCCAAATTCCGGGTCGTTACATATTTTGTACACCTCTTTCGCTGTACATATTCTTGTCCCTTTAACAAGACACGTTTACTTACAAACTTATTGATCCATAAGAACTTATCTTATAATTCTTCTTGTTTCAATAAGTTAAAGTGTGTCACAACCTTTTATTTATGAAAAAAATATTATATTTTCTTTCCAATGCGGATCTATATAATTTCCCCTATTTTTTATGCAAATCTCAATATAACAAACCAGTAAATTTTTTGAAAACTATAATTTAGAACTTTAAAACAAGTCTTTTTCTATATCTATTTTTTTCAAGTTCTTTGTTAAAGTTTAATTGTTGGGCTAAGTACAAAGTTGTTTCTTAACCATCGTTTTGAAATCCTTTGCACGAAATTGATTTTCTTTGTCCAAAATTTCTCTTTCACACTAATTCCTCCAAAACTATGTCTGAACTGAAATCTGAGTCTAGAGTCACTTTATATATATATATATATATATATATATATATGTATAAACCCCTAGTCCATTTTCGTCTTATTTAGTGGGTTCCTATATGGACCTAGGTATAAATATAATATTTATATTTCAAAAATACCAATAAGCTCACTCACTGTCTATATAGGGATCCTAAACCTAAGCATTAATACAAGATGTAACAACCCAAATTTCAGTAGTTCCTAATTTTCCGTAAAATGTGAAAATCCAAGTCTACTGAAACCCGAGTTGGTTTGTCTGGTATCTTGTAGAAAGGAAAAGATAAATATATCAGAGCTCACGATAAAATATTTCATAGCAGAACTGAATAAAATATAATAAGTAAATACTTACCATAACAATGATAATGACTAGCAAGTGCCTCTAAGCCGTAAAATCTCTACCACCCGCCTAACCTATAGGTTTGTTATAAGGAAGAGGTCAAAACAAAAGTTTTGGTGAATGGACAATTTATATTATTTATAAATAACATTAAATATACCGTTCTATCACTAATTCACCTTCATTAAGTTATTTTGATTATTACACTTTCGAATTTAGCATAAATCGTACTCATCAACTCCCAAGTAGATTAACCTAATAAATCATATATATCTATATATATAGCTATATGCCTAACATATCAAGGTAGTTCCCATGGTACCCTCCTCGGTCTCCATCGCCACACTACGAAAGTGTACTAGATTTCCTTCGCCAAGTTATGAAAGTGTACCAGGCCATGCTGTGAAAGCGTAGCAAGTCTACATCGTCACGCTATGAAAACATATTAGGCTACGCTAAGAAAGTGTACTAAGACTTGATCGCCACACCGCCAACACCCAGTTCTTTCTCTTCTTTCTTTTTTTGTTTAGTGATAGCTTGTAACGACCCGCAAATCCGTACTATCTGAGTTGACTAAATTCACCACACGTCCAACCCAAATTGCACAGAAATATGAATCATTATTAGAAAGAAGTTAGAGGATGAGAAATAGAAAGAAAGAAATATTAGAATAGAAGAAAAACAAGGATCACAAACTCACAGCGGAACGAATAAAATATATTATATAACATAACTTTTTAAATACAAATCAGTAACTTTATATACATACCATCATCAGAGCACAACAGTCATTTCTGGAACAGTTATAAACACCTGTTTCCAGATACAAACAAGGTCCACAGCGGAATATATGATAGCCTATAGCTAACCGGTGAAGCCTCCTGCTTCCAGCTCCTTCAAATGAATCTGTGAAATCCCGACTACTTGACTGCCCGTACAAATTTGGGCACCCAAGAGTTTAGGGAAAACAAAGACAAAATAAACTCTGGGTCAGTCATGGGACTGGTGTGAGTAAACTCCAACCACTTGTTTAACTTTAAAAATCCTTTCAAAAGGAAAGATAATAGTAAGACCAGCCCACACATAAACACGGACGGTTTTTACCTTACTATAACCCAAAACACTTTGATATCAAATCCAATGATATTATAATAATGTCTACATCAAGTAAATAACCAAATAGCAGAACGCTTGCATCTCACGCTCCACATATATTATAAAATCAAAAAAAAAAACGCATGGCGCTTATTGGAGATTGGATTTCCAACATGACAAGGTATGGAACCACCTTCCGCTAGTGTATCTCTAGAGAGGAATACACTGGGTTCAACAAGAACATCTTGTAACCCGGCCCACACATGACCGACCACTCATTTCGCTTGAGTGTATCGAATGAATATCACCAACGGTTGGGATCAGCAACCGTCTCCCGACTAGGACAGCATCGAATAGAATAAGAAATTAAATGAACCTCTAGATAGGTGATTATACATCCTAATGGGTGCGACCCACATAGCCATGCTGCCTGCCCGATTTTTGTCCTTTCCCGGTTGTTGAGGCCTGAGGCTACGAATACTTACCATTCATTGATAGCACAATCACTTTGAATGCCACATTGTCAGATCCGTTAATCACTAGTTAAGTTTGCACAAATATTCTGGATATTATGCTAAGGGATAAATCCGTTGCAACCATATATATTCATACAGACCAACCCATTTGATCATTGGAAATACTCTGTCAGATATTCGTCCATATACGTTCGTTCTGGGACTGAACGAAACCGAAGGCACTATTTCTATTTAATAGAAAGAGTCCTTGCACTTCACTCCGTCTTCAATACATTCAGCATACTTGGTTCGCAACGCTTATGCCAATACGGAGTGGTTCTTCGGATAATAATCCAACCGGTCTCTCCATATTGACAACGATGGTCAAAACTTCGATAGTCTGTGATTTAACTATCGAATAAAAACAAGTGTTCAATCAACATATCAAACAAATCACTGGGCTCTTTAATTAATATTTCATTAATTAAATCTCTTCTCCATTTCCTTATCAATATTTGTTAACCAAATATTTTCAATAATCATCTCGGTCTCTTATGCCATTTGGAAAACGTTTCCAAATATCAACTTCTTTTATTTTCTATATATTAGAAAATATCTCTATTTGCAATTGAAAACAATTTCAATCACTTATCTCTATTCCGACTATTTTAATTATACTCAGGAAATATTCACTTGTTATATTTCCAAAATTCCATCACTTGGGTTTAAAACGAGTGTTGTGTAAAACATCGTTACAACAACCCAAAATATTTTATTCAACTAACTCTTTTTCAAACACTTCCCTTCGAGACTGGATCTTGCTATTTATCCATTAAAAATGAAATCAATCAAGTTGGGGTAAAATTACCTCTCAGACCTTAACTGAAAACATCCTCAACTTCAAAACGGCAAAACCACTTACCTCGAATAAACACCCTATACAATCCAATTATTCATTTTTAAAACATGTATAAAGTTCTATTTCTATTTCTAATTTATAGATTTCCCTTTTTGTTTACAATATTCGATTTTTGTATACATTTACCTATCGAATTCAATACGTCGATACAATGATTTCTAATTATCAAAATATCTTAAAAATATTCTAACTCCATAAATTTCCGGAAAATTTCGCCATAACCTCCCCTGTATCGGGAGCATCGGGAAATTTCAAATAGCTTCCCGGTATCTTCCTCAATCAAAAGAAAAAGGAAAAAGCCAAGCGGCCTGCCGATACGGCGCATAAAATCTCATATATGAATTAAACATGTACCTTTTTGTCGAGCACATAAATTTAAATCTTCATATACTTCATATCAAACCTGCTTACACATGTTCACCTGTTTTCAATTCAATTCAATACCATCTAATCGTTTGAATTCAGTTTCGCCCATTTATTCTTTAATTAGTCATTTTGCCTATTTCACTTCTTTGTTGAACATAACATGTTCAAACAAAATATTTAATTAGCTTATATCCAAATTGAATTTCAAGTTTCCAATTCTGGCTTCCCTTTCGATTTCGAATATAAATTTTCAAATCGAATTCACTTATTCAAAGCCCAATATCAATTCAAAATCTCATTTAACTAATTACTATTCAAATTAGTTAGTTCTATTCAAAGTCAAAAATCGGATTTCTGTTTCAAAATCAAATTCATTACTTCCATTGAGTTCACATACAATTACCACTCAGAATCTGAAATTTTCTAAATAGAATATCGAATTTTATTCGTTTAAAATAAAATTAAATAAACCGTTATGGTTTTAAAACGATTTTGGCGCTGTTTTTCTGAAAATTTGATTTTGACATATCTAAAAATCTATACGACGAAATTCATATTTTTCTCTTTCATTAGAAAACTATTATCAAACTGGTCCTGACGTTTCTTGTTTCAAAGAGATCCGACCCCAATTGAGTCCTGTATACTCGATTGAAGTTCGAATCGCTATTTTACGAACTACAGCGCTGCGGCGAGTTCGTTTTAATTATATTTATATATATAAACCTTTTAAACTTTGTTTATATAAATTCAACTCTATTCTGATATATTTTAAATATATATCAAACCATTTTTTTCCAACTCAACAAATATTTCTGATCTTCTATTTCATTTATATTTGAAATCTATATTCAAATTCCAACTCGATTATAATTCAAATTCTATATTCAAAATTCCATTTCAACTATTTTAATCCAAATTCCATTTTTAATCTATTTGAATTTCAAATATTTAAACCCATTTTTTTTATCTACTTGAACTTCAAATACCACATTTTAATTCCTTTGAATCCAAATACCATGTTTCAAATCTCTTTGAATTCCTCTTATTCAAATTCTTTCTATTTAAACTCCATTTGAGTTTTGTTTGAATTCTTATATTTAACACCATTTGAATTCTATCTAAATGCTTATATTTAAATCCTCTTTATTAAAACCCATTATTTAAATCCCATTTGAATTTTACTTATTTCAAAACCATTTGAACTCCTTTGAATTCAAATTCCATTTCAAAACTATTTGGATTTTCCTATTTTTGAAATCCTATTTCAATCCTACTTTGAAACCCTATTTCAAAGTTTATTTCAAATTCTATTTTGAAATTCAATATTTAAATCTCTATTTGAATTTACTATTTTCAATTTCCCATTTCAAACTCCATTTGAATTTTCATCTTCAAATCTCTATTTGAGTTTTCTTTATTTGAATTCAAATTCTATATTTCATGCTAATTGCGCATATTCAAATTCTAATTGAACTTCGATTTGAACTTCTAATATTCAAACTTCTTTTCTTTTCAATAAAAATTCAAATATTTAAATTCCTTTTCTAATTCTAATATTTAAATCCCCTTTTGAATTTCCTTTATTCAAACTCTATTTGAATTTCTATATTCAATTTCAATTTTGAAATTTCTTTATTCAAATTCTATATTCAAATGTTATACTCAAATTTTATTTGAATTATATATTTAAAAATTCCATTCCAAATCCTATTTGAAATTTCTTTTGTATTTCAAATATTTCAACTCCTTTCTAATATTTAAATTCTATTTAAATTTCTACTTAAAAATTCTATTTCAAGTTCTATTTTGAAATTTCATTTCAAAATTCCACTTTGAAATCCTATATTTTTAAATTCTACTTGAATTTCAAATTCTAGTTGAGAAAAACAGAATTTCCCTTTTTAAACCTCAAATATCATTCTCATGATATTTTAATAAATTAACAATTGGCCCAGTGATATTTAAAACAATCAAATCACCCAATTTTCAATCATTTGGTTTTTAACACATCATATATGAATATGAAATCAAACAAACAACAACAAATAATATATTTTTGAGGAATCCAGTTGGATTCCTCCAACCTGTTTTCCTGCATCCACAGATGTTAGCACATAAATAATACCCATTCTGCTTCGTGGCAGAATATCGCGGTATAGAAGGTCATCCACTAATCATAGCGTGGGGCGTATAGGGTAATCATCCGCTATGAAACTGCGGGCATCCGCTAATGAGACTGCGGGAATCCAACCAATCAATCAACCCAATATATATATATAATAGCCTAAATAACTAATATATATAAAATAAGCAGAAAGCATTCACACAAGCACAAACAATTATTTTTAATAAAATAAAAATAATTCTAAAGGTGAGTGAGATTTACTCACCGTGGTTTTTATTTTATTGTTGAGTACCCGGTTTAAATTCCATATTGTCGCATCCATGAATTTGTCTCGAATAAATCCATTGTTCATCTGTGATCATTTAATTTTAAATTATCGATCAACAATTATAAATTTTAGATTAACTGTTTAACTAAATTAACCCAACTAATCCAATTAAATAAAAGACCTTAACTAAATTAAATATAATTAATTTACCTTGATCCACTTTTAACACATCTCTCCCCTCTGAACTTGCGGTGATCACTTTTCCCACAAATCGATACACTTCAACATCGCTCCAGTCTCACCGACCAACCAACGCCCGGTCTTGGAGCTCGTTGCAGTGTCGTTCAACCTTCTTGACATTGTGACAGCACCTCCTCATCATTGTAAGCCCAAACCCAAGATCGCTCTGCTCCAGGAGTATTGCTCGAACCCTAATTCGAGCTTTAGGAACGAATCGCGACTCCATCGCGAGTGTTAGCAGCTTCGCACCCCTCCTCTATGTCTTGCTCCATTCCAATCGAGCGCGAGCTCGAGGTCCCTGATCACCTTGACTTGCCAGAGCCCTAGTTCTGAAATCATCTTCGCGTCGCTCCAAACTCCGAGTTTGAACTCGAGTTCGAAATCGAGTTCGAACCTGTATTTGCAATCAAATGGAACGATTTCCCCCTTTTTGATTTTGCCGAAGAACTTGAAAAAGGAAGCGTTCGCTTTGAGTTGAACAAGAAGGGGAGAGTTGCGTTGGCTTTTATAGCTGAAGAGAGTAGACAGGGAGTACATGACGATTAAAACACTGTCTTCCTAGATATAGAAAGCAGGAGACACAAATTTGTGCTCAAGAAAACAGTAGGTCTGCTTGTAGGAGGAGAGGTCGGCTTGGGTACATGTTTAGGGTGGCACTTCTGAAATGAAAGACTTTAGTACTAATGCCCCTTTCTCTATTTGATTTTATTTTAAATTAAAAACTAAAATATCTCACAGTCCCTTATTTTAGAATCCTGAATCGCTATTTAGTCGCAACGACCGACGTTTTCAAGCTTATACAATATTTTGTACTTAACATAATCGGTTTAAACGAAATAACACTATTAATTTAAGTTAAACCGTTTAGAATGTAAATCGATTTCTGAACAAATAAATTCATCAAAAATAAATTATTATCATTTCAAGTCAATACAGAATTTATATTAGTCGACTGAATTGTTCTGATTTAGTGTTACACTGGGAATTCAATTGTTATTATTATGATAATTAAATATATTCGATATTAAATCATATATCGATAATTAAATTGACAAATCCAATATAAAATTCATTTATATTATGAATTCAATATTTAAAATCATACTAAATATTTAAAATAAACTGTTCAAAAATCTGGGTCGTTACATTCTTCCCCCCTTAAAATAATTTCGTCCTCGAAATTGCTAAAGTAGGAAAATGGTACAAACCTATTACTTTTCAAACTCCTTTATGTTGAAACTCACCTCCTTATATTTCAACATATTTAATTTCACCAAAACTTTTGGTCTTCCTTCCTTTAATTTGAATGATCTACGATCAATCCATTTATATCAAATCTATGTTCTATTAAACCAATTCAAATTGATTTTAATCAATTCATTCACTTCGACCCATTTAACTTGTTTAAGTTAAATTTCAATTCCAGAATTCAAATCCCTGGGTTTTCTTTTCAAATTCTTTTGAAATCCCATAAATATATACATATATTTATTTTCATTTCAAATTCAAAACATTTGAATTTTCAAACCACTTGTTTTCTTTCAAACAAATTTCCATCAAAAACTTTTTCTAAGGTAGCAATTCATCACTTAGAAACTCGGAAATGAACACTGATGATGTTGCAATCATCATCAGAATAATTTCCCAGCCATTGAAGTGAGTTCAGTGCCTTATTATTTCAAAATCCATGATTTTCTTTCAAATCCTTCTAAAACAAATCTATATTATTTTAATATACTTTGAAAAATAAATTTCAACTTCCCAGGATTTTGAATCCTTAATTCTGGTTTGAATTTAATTCTAATTCATCTCATTTGTATATATTTCATTCATATACAAATTCAGTTTTGGTTATATATAACCATTTCAATTTTTTTTTCTATAATCTCATTTAATTATAATAACAACCAATACATCCGTATATTATAATTTCAAAAAAAAATATTCCTTCTATACCAAAATAAAATTTTGGGTAAAATTATTTCATCTACCCACTTGAAAACAATATCATGTTCAATCTTCTGTTCAAGTGTTTAGAAATTCCTATCGACTTCGTGGCGTCCCACTATTCGATCAGAATTCATAAACCACTCAACAGACTAGCCAACACAATATAAAATAACTTTTATATCAACTAACAAATACGCTCTCTCATATATATATACACTCAACTCATTCTAGGGTACTACTGACCCTATCTCTAATGAGCACAACTCCACAAAGCCTAGGTATTCATTTAACCTAAGCTCTGATACCAACTGTAACGACCCGCAAATCCGTACTATCTGAGTTGACTAAATACACCACACGTCCAACCCAAATTGCACAGAAATATGAATCATTATTAGAAAGAAGTTAGAGGATGAGAAATAGAAAGAAAGAAATATTAGAATAGAAGAAAAACGAGGATCACAAACTCACAGCGGAACGAATAAAATATATTATATAACATAACTTTTTAAATACAAATCAGTAACTTTATATACATACCATCATCAGAGCACAACAGTCATTTCTGGAACAGTTATAAACACCTGTTTCCAGATACAAACAAGGTCCACAGCGGAATATATGATAGCCTATAGCTAACCAGTGAAGCCTCCTGCTTCCAGCTCCTTCAAATGAATCTGTGAAATCCCGACTACTTGACTGCCCGTACAAATTTGGGCACCCAAGAGTTTAGGGTAAACAAAGACAAAATAAACTCTGGGTCAGTCATGGGACTGGTGTGAGTAAACTCCAACCACTTGTTTAACTTTAAAAATCCTTTCAAAAGGAAATATAATAGTAAGACCAGCCCACACATAAACACGGACGGTTTTTACCTTACTATAACCCAAAACACTTTGATATCAAATCCAATGATATTATAATAATGTCTACATCAAGTAAATAACCAAATAGCAGAACGCTTGCATCTCACGCTCCACATATATTATAAAATCAAAAAAAAACCGCATGGCGCTTATTGGAGATTGGATTTCCAACATGACAAGGTATGGAACCACCTTCCGCTAGTGTATCTCTAGAGAGGAATACACTGGGTTCAACAATAACATCTTGTAACCCGGCCCACACATGACCGACCACTCATTTCGCTTGAGTGTATCGAATGTATATCACCAACGGTTGGGATCAGCAACCGTCTCCAGACTGGGACAGCATCGAATAGAATAAGAAATTAAATGAACCTCTAGATAGGTGATTATACATCCTAATGGGTGCGACCCACATAGCCATGCTGCCTGCCCGATTTTTGTCCTTTCCCGGTTGTTGAGGCCTGAGGCTACGAATACTTACCATTCATTGATAGCACAATCACTTTGAATGCCACATTGTCAGATCCGTTAATCACTAGTTAAGTTTGCACAAATATTCTGGATATTATGCTAAGGGATAAATCCGTTGCAACCATATATATTCATACAGACCAACCCATTTGATCATTGGAAATACTCTGTCAGATATTCGTCCATATACGTTCGTTCTGGGACTGAACGAAACCGAAGGCACTATTTCTATTTAATAGAAAGAGTCCTTGCACTTCACTCCGTCTTCAATACATTCAGCATACTTGGTTCGCAACGCTTATGCCAATACGGAGTGGTTCTTCGGATAATAATCCAACCGGTCTCTCCATATTGACAACGATGGTGTAACGACCCAGATTTTTCTGATCGATTTATTTTGAATATTTAATATTATTTTAAATATTGAGCTGATAATATAATCAATTTTTATATTGAATCATCGTCATAACTATCGTAATATGAGGATCTTAAGTAATTAAATTTGAAATGGAGTCAAATTGATTTATATGAAGTTTTATTTGAATTTAAACGATAACAAATAATAATTTATTATCGAAGAATTCATTTGTTTGAATTTAAATTATATTATATTGATTTAAAATGGTTATTTTATATTACGTTCAAATTAAAATCTCAGAACCAGATTCATTAAGTTCAGAATGATGATATAACTGGCATACATTGGTCCTTACTGTTGGATAGCGGTTCGGGATTTGCTATTTAGGAACCACGAGATATTTCGAAATATTTTATATAATATAATCAGACAAAATCAATCAGCCGACCTAGGAACTAAAAATCGTGCAACCTATATTATACATCGAGCTGGAGAAATTGTCTTCTGCCCTGGGTATCAAGGAAACAGAGATTTAATGGCGTATGTACACCTTGTCTCCCTCTCGCCTATTTATACTCGTTTCCCCTTCATTTCATTTGCAGAAATCGAAGGCTTCAAGCCAAGTAAAAATGTCGCTCCATTCCTCAAAATCCCTAAATAGAAAATTGCCCGTTTCTAAAACCTCTCCCCTCCTCAAATTATCGGGATCCGATTGTGGTGCGATACAGCTTGGAGTTCGACGTCGGTTGAAAAACGCGACAGTATGGAGTTCGCAATAAGGTTTTGGGACTGCCAAGGGTTCGATTCTCACGGAGTATTGTGCAACTCGACGCCAAAGTGAAATCGAGGATGAAGTTGAGTTCGTGGAGGGAGTGGGACTGTTGAAGGGGTCGCGATGCTCTACTGGTGATGGCTCGAGTTGTGGGTATGCTGGGTGGTAACGAACTGTGTGAGGGAGGGTACAAGCCGTGAGCAGGAAATTGGTGAAACAGTGTTCGAACGGTGTTCGAGCATGACAGCCATGAATAGGAAATTGGTAAGGGGGTACAGATCCGTGGATTTTGCAGTGTCGAAGAGGAGCAGTAAAGAGGTTGAACATGAATTTAGGTAATTTAAATAAATTTAAATTAAATTAATGTTTTCTTATTTAAATTAAATTAGTTCAATTTATATCCAAACTCGTAAAAATTATTATATATGTTATACAAATGACAGATTCAAGTGAAACGAGTTTGGTTAGGTTTGTGCTGACAAAGGCAGCACATACGAGTCGAATTGGGATTTTTCGGCAGTTGATTTGGAATTTTTAATCGAACGCTGTTCGATTTAAAAAAAAATTAAAATGGATCGGCAATTAAAAACCACGGTGAGTAAATCTCACTCACCTTTTATTTATAATTATTTTTATTCCGTTAAAAATAATTGTTGTTGCTTGTTTGGATTTTTCTGCTTGCTTTATATATATTAGTTATTTAGGCTATTATATATATATATATTGGGTTGATTGATTGGTTGGATTCCCGCAGTCTCATTAGCGGATGCCCGCAGTTTCATAGCGGATGATTACCCTATACGCCCCACGCTATGATTAGTGGATGACCTTCTATACCGCGATATTCTGCCACGAAGCAGAATGGGTATTATTTATGTGCTAACATCTGTGGATGCAGGAAAACAGGTTGGAGGAATCCAACTGGATTCCTCAAAAATATATTATCTGTTTGTTTATTTGTTTGCGTATATATATTGTTATATATGATGTGTTAGAAAAATAAATAATTGGTTGCTTTGTGTGTTTTATCACTGGGCTTAAGTAATGATATATAAAAATATCGTGGAAGGATATTTGAGATTTAAAAGGGAAAATTCTATCTTTAAATAGAATTTGAATTTTAAATGGAAATGAAAATATAAACTTGTTTTTGAAAAATAAAACAAGTAGTTTCTTCATAAACAAAGTTTATAAATAGTTCTTTTATAACGAAGTTATAAATGAAGTGAAAAGAATTATCATTTGATAATTCAGAAATAGAAATACAAGTGTGAAATTGGAATTTGAAATGAAATTTTCAAAATAGGATGTGAAATGAAATTTTTAAATAAATAACTCAAATGAAATTTGAGTATAACATTTGAATAGTAGAATTAAAAAAGGATTTTAAATATTTGAATTTTAAGGGGAGATTGAATATTAGAAATTCAAATAGAAGTTCAAATAGAATTTGAATAGACGAAAATTAGAATGGAAAATAGAATTTGAATTCAAGGAATTAAAATAAAATTTGAATTCAAAGGAATTCGAATAAAGAAATTCAAATAGAGATTTGAATGTAGAATTTCAAAATAGAATTTGAAATAAACGTTGAAATAGGATTTTCAAAGTAGAATTGGAAATAGAATTTCAAATAGGATTTCAAAATAGGAAATTCAAATGGTTTTGAAATGGAATTTGAATTCAAGGGAATTCAAATGGATTTGGGTGAAGAAATTCAAATGGTGTAAAAAAATAAGTTTGAATATTAGAAATTCAAATGGTGTTAAAAATAAGTTTGAATATTAGAATTCAAATGGAAATGGAAAATGAAATTTGAATATAAGAGATTCAAATTGAATTCAAATAGGATTTAATCTATGGGATTTGAATATGAAATTCAAATGGGTTTTAAACTATGAAATTTTGAATATAGAATTTAAAAAGGAGTTTGAATATTTGAATTTCAATAGAATTCAAATATAGAAATTGGAATATAGAAGTTCAAATGGAATTAAAATATAGAGTTTGAATAAGAGAATTCAAATGAATTCAAGTATTGAATTTGAATATGGAATTGAAATAGAAATTCAAGTATTTAATTTGAATATCAAATAGAAAAGGAATTGGGATTTGAAATATAGAATTTAAAAGGTGAGATTGGAATTTGAATCAAGAAATTCAAATAGAGTTAAAATGGAGTTGAATTCATTTTAAGAAGTTTAAAGGTTTATATATATAAATATAATTAAAACGAACTCGCCGCAGCGCTGCAGTTCGTAAAATAGCGATTCGAACTTCAATCGAGTATACAGGACTCAATTGGAGTCGGATCTCTTTGAAACAAGAAACGTCAGGACCAGTTTGATAATAGTTTTCTAATGAAAGAGAAAAATATGAATTTCGTCGTATAGATTTTGAGTTATGTCAAAATCAAATTTTCAGAAAAACAGCGCCAGAACTATTTAAAAACCATAACGGTTTATTTAATTTTATAAAAGGATTTTTAAGCAAATAAAATCCGAATTTCTATTTAGAAAATTTCAAATTTGAGTTATAAAATATATGTGAACTCAGGTGGAGTAATGAATTGATTTTTGAAACAGAAATCAGATTTTTGATTATTGAATAGAATTAACTAATTCGAATAGTAATTAGTAAATGAGATGTTGAATTGATATTGAGCTTTAAATAAGAAATTCGATTTGAAAATTTATATTCGAATAGAAAAGAGAACTAGAATTGAAATTGAAATTCAATTTGGTTATGAACGAGTTAAATAATTTGTTTGAACATGTTATGTTCAACAAAGAAGTGAAATAGGCAAAATGACTAATTAAAGAATAAATGGGCGAAACTGAATTCAAACGATTAGATGGTATTGAATTGAATTGAAAACAGGTGAACATGTGTAAGCAGGTTTGATATGAAGTATATGATGATTTAAATTTATGTGCTCGACAAAAAGGTACATGTTTAATTCATATATGAGATTTTATGCGCCGTATCGGCTAGCCGCTTGGCTTTTTCTTTTTCTTTTTGAGATTAGAAGGACCGGGAAAGCTATTTGAAATTTCCCGATGCTCCCGATACAGGGGAGGTTATGGCGAAATTTTCCGGAAATTTAAAGAGTTAGAATATTTTTAAGAAATTTGACAATTAGAAATCTATATATCGATATATATAGAATTCGATAAGGAAACGAAATCAAAAATAGAATATTGTAAACAAAAAGGGAAATCTATAAATTAGAAATAGAAAGCGAACTTTATACATGTTTTAAAAATGAACAATTGGATTGTATAGTGTGTTTATTCGAGGTAAGTGGTTTCGCCGTTTTGAAATTGAGGATGTTTTCAGTTAAGGTCTGAGAGGTAATTTTACCCCAACTTGATTGATTTCATTTTTAATTGATAAATAGCAAGATCCAGTCTCGAAGAGAAGTGTTTGAAAAGAGTTAGTTGAATAAAATATTTTGGGTTGTTGTAACGATGTTTTACACAACATTCGTTTTAAACCCAAGTGATGGAATTTTGGAAATATAACAAGTAAATATTTCCTGAGTATAATTAAAATAGTCGGGATAGAGATAAGTGATTGGAATTGTTTCCAATTGCAAATAGAGATATTTTCTAATATATAGAAAATAAAAGGAGTTGATATTGGGAAATGTTTCCCAAATAGCGTAAAGGGCCAGTATGGTTATTGAAAATATTTGGTTAACAAATATTGATAAGGGAATGGAGAAGAGATTTAATTAATGAAATATTAATTAAAGAGCCCAGTGATTTGTTTGATATGTTTGGATGAACACTTGATTTTATTCGATAGTTAAATCACAGACTATCGAAGTTTTTGACTATCGTTGTCAATATGGAGAGACCGGTTGGATTATTATCCGAAGAACCACTCCGTATCGGCATAAGCGTTGCGAACCAAGTATGCTGAATATATTGAAGACGGAGTGAAGTGCAAGGGCTTTTCTATTTATAGAAATAGTGCCTTCGGTTTCGTTCAATCCCAGAACGAACGTAAATGGACGAATGTCTGACAAAGTATTTCCAATGATCAAATGGGTTGGTCTGTATGAATATATATGGTTGCAACGGATTTATCCCTTAGCATAATATCCAGAATATTTGTGCAAACTCAACTAGTGATTAACGGATCTGACAATGTGGCATTCAAAGTGATGGTGCTATCAATGAATGGTAAGTATTCGTAGCCTCAGGCCTCGACAACCGGGAAAGGACAAAAATCGGGCAGGCAGCATGGCTATGTGGGTCGCACCCATTAGGATGTATAATCACCTATCTAGAGGTTCATTTAATTTCTTATTCTATTCGATGCTGTCCCAGTCGGGAGACGGTTGCTGATCCCAACCGTTGGTGATATACATTCGATACACTCAAGCGAAATGAGTGGTCGGTCATGTGTGGGCCGGGTTGCAAGATGTTCTTGTTGAACCCAGTATATTCCTCTCTAGAGATACGCTAGCGGAAGGTGGTTCCATACCTTGTCATGTTGGTAATCCAATCTCCAATAAGCGCCATGCGGTTTTTGATTTTACACTATATATGTGGAGCGTGAGATGCAAGCGTTCTGCTATTTGGTTATTTACTTGATGTAGACATTATTATAATATCACTGGATTTTCGTATCAAAGTGTTTTGTGTTATAGTAAGGTAAAAAACGTCCATGTTTATGTGTGGGCTGGTCTTACTATTATCTTTTCTTTCGAAAAGGATTTTTAAAGTTAAACAAGTGGTATGAGTTTACTCACACCAGTCCCATGACTGACCCAGAGTTTATTTTGTTTGTTTTCCCTAAACTCTTGGGTGCCCAAATTTGTACGGGCAGTCAAGTAGTTGGGATTTTTCAGATTCACTTGGAAGAGCTGGAAGCAGGAGGCTTCACCGGTTAGCTATAGGCTATCATATATTCCGCTGTGGACCTTGTTTGTATCTGGAAACAGGTGTTTATAACTGTTCCAGAAATGACTGTTGTGCTCTGATGATGGTTTGTATATAAAGTTACTGATTTGTATTTCAAAAGTTATGTTATATAATATATTTTATTCGTTCCGCTGTGAGTTGTGATCTTCGTTCTTCTTCTATTCTAATATTTATTTATTTCTATTTCTCATCTTCTAACTTCTTTCTATTAATGGTTCGTATTTCTGTGTTATTTGGGTTGGACGTGTGGTGTATTTAGTCAACTCAGATAGCTCGGATTTGCGGGTCGTTACAGTTGGTATCAGAGCTTAGGTTGAGCGAATACCTAGGCTTGTGTGGCATGTGCTCATTAGAGATAGGGTCAGCAGTGCCCTAGAATGAGTTAAGTGTATATATACGAGAGAGCGTATTTGTTAATTGATATAAAAATTATTTTATATTGTGTTGGCTTGTCTGTTGAGTAGTTTATGAATTCTGGTTGAATCGTGGGACGCCACGACATCGATAGGAGTTTGTAAACACTTGGACAGAAGAATCGACATAATATTGTTTTAAAGTGGGTAAATGAAATAATTTTACCCAAAATTTCTATTTTTGATATAGAAAGAATAATTTTCCAGAATTATTATTATATGGATGTGTTGGACATTGATTTTATAATCAAATGAGATTATAAAATTGAAATGGTTATTTATAACCAAACTGAATTTGTATATGAATGAAATATATACAAATGAGATGAATTAGAATTAAATTCAAACCAGAATTAAGAATTCAAAATCCTGGGAAGTTGAAAAATATTTTTCAAAGTATATTAAAATAATATAGATTTGTTTTAGAAGGATTTGAAAGAAAATCATTTTAGATGAATTTTGAAATAATAAAGCACTAAACTCACTTCAGAGGCTGGGAAATAATTCTGATGATGATTGCAACATCATCAGTGTTAATTTTCGAGTTTCTAAGTGATGGATTGCTACCTTAGAAAAGTTCTTGGTCGAAATTTGTTTGAAAGAAAACAAGTGGTTTGAAAATTCAAATGTTTTAAATTTGAAATGAAAATAAATATATGTATATATATTTATAGGATTTCAAAAGAATTTGAAAAGAAAAACCCAGGGATTTGAATTCTGAAATTAAAATTTAACTTAAACAAGTTAAATGGGTCGAGGTGAATGAATTGATTAGAATCAATTTAAATAGGTTTATTGAAATAAATTGAAATAAATATGAATTGAATGTGAAGGCATATGAAAGGAAGAAGACCAAAAGTTTTTGGTTGAAATTAAAGTCATAGAAATATGAGGAGTTGAGTTTCAACATAAGTGAGATGTTGAAAAAAAAATGGATTTGTACCCTTTTTCCTACATTAGCAATTTCGAGGACGAAATTATTTTAAGGGGGAAAGAATGTAACGACCCAAATTTTTCTGGTCGATTTATTTTGAATATTTAATATTATTTTAAATATTGAGCTGATAATATAATCAATTTTTATATTGAATCATCGACATAACTATCGTAATATGAGGATCTTAAGTAATTAAATTTGAAATGGAGTCAAATTGATTTATATGAAGTTTTATTTGAATTTAAACGATAACAAATAATAATTTATTATCGAAGAATTCATTTGTTTGAATTTAAATTATATTATATTGATTTAAAATGGTTATTTTATATTACGTTCAAATTAAAATCTCAGAACCAGATTCATTAAGTTCAGAATGATGATATAACTGGCATACATTGGTCCTTACTGTTGGATAGCGGTTCGGGATTTGCTATTTAGGAACCACGAGATATTTCGAAATATTTTATATAATATAATCAGACAAAATCAATCAGCCGACCTAGGAACTAAAAATCGTGCAACCTATATTATACATCGAGCTGGAGAAATTGTCTTCTGCCCTGGGTATCAAGGAAACAGAGATTTAATGGCGTATGTACACCTTGTCTCCCTCTCGCCTATTTATACTCGTTTCCCCTTCATTTCATTTGCAGAAATCGAAGGCTTCAAGCCAAGTAAAAATGTCGCTCCATTCCTCAAAATCCCTAAATAGAAAATTGCCCGTTTCTAAAACCTCTCCCCTCCTCAAATTATCGGGATCCGATTGTGGTGCGATACAGCCTGGAGTTCGACGTCGGTTGAAAAACGCGACAGTATGGAGTTCGCAATAAGGTTTTGGGACTGCCAAGGGTTCGATTCTCACGGAGTATTGTGCAACTCGACGCCAAAGTGAAATCGAGGATGAAGTTGAGTTCGTGGAGGGAGTGGGACTGTTGAAGGGGTCGCGATGCTCTACCGGTGATGGCTCGAGTTGTGGGTATGCTGGGTGGTAACGAACTGTGTGAGGGAGGGTACAAGCCATGAGCAGGAAATTGGTGAAACAGTGTTCGAACGGTGTTCGAGCATGACAGCCATGAATAGGAAATTGGTAAGGGGGTACAGATCCGTGGATTTTTCAGTGTCGAAGAGGAGCAGTAAAGAGGTTGAACATGAATTTAGGTAATTTAAATAAATTTAAATTAAATTAATGTTTTCTTATTTAAATTAAATTAGTTCAATTTATATCCAAACTCGTAAAAATTATTATATATGTTATACAAATGACAGATTCAAGTGAAACGAGTTTGGTTAGCTTTGTGCTGACAAAGGCAGCACATACGAGTCGAATTGGGATTTTTCGGCAGTTGATTTGGAATTTTTAATCGAACGCTGTTCGATTTAAATAAAAATTGAAATGGATCGGGAATTAAAAACCACGGTGAGTAAATCTCACTCACCTTTTATTTATAATTATTTTTATTCCGTTAAAAATAATTGTTGTTGCTTGTTTGGATTTTTCTGCTTGCTTTATATATATTAGTTATTTAGGCTATTATATATATATATATATATTGGGTTGATTGATTGGTTGGATTCCCGCAGTCTCATTAGCGGATGCCCGCAGTTTCATAGCGGATGATTACCCTATACGCCCCACGCTATGATTAGTGGATGACCTTCTATACCGCGATATTCTGCCACGAAGCAGAATGGGTATTATTTATGTGCTAACATCTGTGGATGCAGGAAAACAGGTTGGAGGAATCCAACTGGATTCCTCAAAAATATATTATCTGTTTGTTTATATGTTTGCGTATATATATTGTTATATATGATGTGTTAGAAAAATAAATAATTGGTTGCTTTGTGTGTTTTATCACTGGGCTTAAGTAATGATATATAAAAATATCGTGGAAGGATATTTGAGATTTAAAAGGGAAAATTCTATCTTTAAATAGAATTTGAATTTTAAATGGAAATGAAAATATAAACTTGTTTTTGAAAAATAAAACAAGTAGTTTCTTCATAAACAAAGTTTATAAATAGTTCTTTTATAACGAAGTTATAAATGAAGTGAAAAGAATTATCATTTGATAATTCAGAAATAGAAATACAAGTGTGAAATTGGAATTTGAAATGAAATTTTCAAAATAGGATGTGAAATGAAATTTTTAAATATATAACTCAAATGAAATTTGAGTATAACATTTGAATAGTAGAATTAAAAAAGGAGTTTAAATATTTGAATTTTAAGGGGAGATTGAATATTAGAAATTCAAATAGAAGTTCAAATAGAATTTGAATAGACGAAAATTAGAATGGAAAATAGAATTTGAATTCAAGGAATTAAAATAAAATTTGAATTCAAAGGAATTCGAATAAAGAAATTCAAATAGAGATTTGAATGTAGAATTTCAAAATAGAATTTGAAATAAACGTTGAAATAGGATTTTCAAAGTAGAATTGGAAATAGAATTTCAAATAGGATTTCAAAATAGGAAATTCAAATGGTTTTGAAATGGAATTTGAATTCAAGGGAATTCAAATGGATTTGGGTGAAGAAATCAAATGGTGTAAAAAAATAAGTTTGAATATTAGAAAATCAAATGGTGTTAAAAATAAGTTTGAATATTAGAATTCAAATGGAAATGGAAAATGGAATTTGAATATAAGAGATTCAAATTGAATTCAAATAGGATTTAATCTATGGGATTTGAATATGAAATTCAAATGGGTTTTAAACTATGAAATTTTGAATATAGAATTTAAAAAGGAGTTTGAATATTTGAATTTCAATAGAATTCAAATATAGAAATTGGAATATAGAAGTTCAAATGGAATTAAAATATAGAGTTTGAATAAGAGAATTCAAATGAATTCAAGTATTGAATTTGAATATGGAATTGAAATAGAAATTCAAGTATTTAATTTGAATATCAAATAGAAAAGGAATTGGGATTTGAAATATAGAATTTAAAAGGTGAGATTGGAATTTGAATCAAGAAATTCAAATAGAGTTAAAATGGAGTTGAATTCATTTTAAGAAGTTTAAAGGTTTATATATATAAATATAATTAAAACGAACTCGCCGCAGCGCTGCAGTTCGTAAAATAGCGATTCGAACTTCAATCGAGTATACAGGACTCAATTGGAGTCGGATCTCTTTGAAACAAGAAACGTCAGGACCAGTTTGATAATAGTTTTCTAATGAAAGAGAAAAATATGAATTTCATCGTATAGATTTTGAGTTATGTCAAAATCAAATTTTCAGAAAAACAGCGCCAGAACTATTTAAAAACCATAACGGTTTATTTAATTTTATAAAAGGATTTTTAAGCAAATAAAATCCGAATTTCTATTTAGAAAATTTCAGATTTGAGTTATAAAATATATGTGAACTCAGGTGGAGTAATGAATTGATTTTTGAAACAGAAATCAGATTTTTGATTATTGAATAGAATTAACTAATTCGAATAGTAATTAGTAAATGAGATGTTGAATTGATATTGAGCTTTAAATAAGAAATTCGATTTGAAAATTTATATTCGAATAGAAAAGAGAACTAGAATTGAAATTGAAATTCAATTTGGTTATGAACGAGTTAAATAATTTGTTTGAACATGTTATGTTCAACAAAGAAGTGAAATAGGCAAAATGACTAATTAAAGAATAAATGGGCGAAACTGAATTCAAACGATTAGATGGTATTGAATTGAATTGAAAACAGGTGAACATGTGTAAGCAGGTTTGATATGAAGTATATGAAGATTTAAATTTATGTGCTCGACAAAAAGGTACATGTTTAATTCATATATGAGATTTTATGCGCCGTATCGGCTAGCCGCTTGGCTTTTTCTTTTTCTTTTTGAGATTAGAAGGACTGGGAAAGCTATTTGAAATTTCCCGATGCTCCCGATACAGGGGAGGTTATGGCGAAATTTTCCGGAAATTTAAAGAGTTAGAATATTTTTAAGAAATTTGACAATTAGAAATCTATATATCGATATATATAGAATTCGATAAGGAAACGAAATCAAAAATAGAATATTGTAAACAAAAAGGGAAATCTATAAATTAGAAATAGAAAGCGAAATTTATACATGTTTTAAAAATGAACAATTGGATTGTATAGTGTGTTTATTCGAGGTAAGTGGTTTCGCCGTTTTGAAATTGAGGATGTTTTCAGTTAAGGTCTGAGAGGTAATTTTACCCCGACTTGATTGATTTCATTTTTAATGGATAAATAGCAAGATCCAGTCTCGAAGAGAAGTGTTTGAAAAGAGTTAGTTGAATAAAATATTTTGGGTTGTTGTAACGATGTTTTACACAACATTCGTTTTAAACCCAAGTGATGGAATTTAGGAAATATAACAAGTAAATATTTCCTGAGTATAATTAAAATAGTCGGGATAGAGATAAGTGATTGGAATTGTTTCCAATTGCAAATAGAGATATTTTCTAATATATAGAAAATAAAAGGAGTTGATATTGGGAAATGCTTCCCAAATAGCGTAAAGGGCCAGTATGGTTATTGAAAATATTTGGTTAACAAATATTGATAAGGGAATGGAGAAGAGATTTAATTAATGAAATATTAATTAAAGAGCCCAGTGATTTGTTTGATATGTTTGGATGAACACTTGATTTTATTCGATAGTTAAATCACAGACTATCGAAGTTTTTGACTATCGTTGTCAATATGGAGAGACCGGTTGGATTATTATCCGAAGAACCACTCCGTATCGGCATAAGCGTTGCGAACCAAGTATGCTGAATATATTGAAGACGGAGTGAAGTGCAAGGGCTTTTCTATTTATAGAAATAGTGCCTTCGGTTTCGTTCAATCCCAGAACGAACGTAAATGGACGAATGTCTGACAAAGTATTTCCAATGATCAAATGGGTTGGTCTGTATGAATATATATGGTTGCAACGGATTTATCCCTTAGCATAATATCCAGAATATTTGTGCAAACTCAACTAGTGATTAACGGATCTGACAATGTGGCATTCAAAGTGATGGTGCTATCAATGAATGGTAAGTATTCGTAGCCTCAGGCCTCGACAACCGGGAAAGGACAAAAATCGGGCAGGCAGCATGGCTATGTGGGTCGCACCCATTAGGATGTATAATCACCTATCTAGAGGTTCATTTAATTTCTTATTCTATTCGATGCTGTCCCAGTCGGGAGACGGTTGCTGATCACAACCGTTGGTGATATACATTCGATACACTCAAGCGAAATGAGTGGTCGGTCATGTGTGGGCCGGGTTGCAAGATGTTCTTGTTGAACCCAGTATATTCCTCTCTAGAGATACACTAGCGGAAGGTGGTTCCGTACCTTGTCATGTTGGAAATCCAATCTCCAATAAGCGCCATGCGGTTTTTGATTTTACACTATATATGTGGAGCGTGAGATGCAAGCGTTCTGCTATTTGGTTATTTACTTGATGTAGACATTATTATAATATCACTGGATTTTCGTATCAAAGTATTTTGGGTTATAGTAAGGTAAAAACCGTCCATGTTTATGTGTGGGCTGGTCTTACTATTATCTTTTCTTTCGAAAAGGATTTTTAAAGTTAAACAAGTGGTTGGAGTTTACTCACACCAGTCCCATGACTGACCCAGAGTTTATTTTGTTTGTTTTCCCTAAACTCTTGGGTGCCCAAATTTGTACGGGCAGTCAAGTAGTTGGGATTTTTCAGATTCACTTGGAAGAGCTGGAAGCAGGAGGCTTCACCGGTTAGCTATAGGCTATCATATATTCCGCTGTGGACCTTGTTTGTATCTGGAAACAGGTGTTTATAACTGTTCCAGAAATGACTGTTGTGCTCTGATGATGGTATGTATATAAAGTTACTGATTTGTATTTCAAAAGTTATGTTATATAATATATTTTATTCGTTCCGCTGTGAGTTGTGATCTTCGTTCTTCTTCTATTCTAATATTTATTTCTTTCTATTTCTCATCTTCTAACTTCTTTCTATTAATGGTTCGTATTTCTGTGTTATTTGGGTTGGACGTGTGGTGTATTTAGTCAACTCAGATAGCTCGGATTTGCGGGTCGTTACAGATGGTCAAAACTTCGATAGTCTGTGATTTAACTATCGAATAAAAACAAGTGTTCAATCAACATATCAAACAAATCACTGGGCTCTTTAATTAATATTTCATTAATTAAATCTCTTCTCCATTTCCTTATCAATATTTGTTAACCAAATATTTTCAATAATCATCTCGGTCTCTTATGCCATTTGGAAAACGTTTCCAAATATCAACTTCTTTTATTTTCTATATATTAGAAAATATCTCTATTTGCAATTGAAAACAATTTCAATCACTTATCTCTATTCCGACTATTTTAATTATACTCAGGAAATATTCACTTGTTATATTTCCAAAATTCCATCACTTGGGTTTAAAACGAATGTTGTGTAAAACATCGTTACAACAACCCAAAATATTTTATTCAACTAACTCTTTTTCAAACACTTCCCTTCGAGACTGGATCTTGCTATTTATCCATTAAAAATGAAATCAATCAAGTTGGGGTAAAATTACCTCTCAGACCTTAACTGAAAACATCCTCAACTTCAAAACGGCAAAACCACTTACCTCGAATAAACACCCTATACAATCCAATTATTCATTTTTAAAACATGTATAAAGTTCTATTTCTATTTCTAATTTATAGATTTCCCTTTTTGTTTACAATATTCGATTTTTGTATTCATTTACCTATCGAATTCAATACGTCGATACAATGATTTCTAATTATCAAAATATCTTAAAAATATTCTAACTCCTTAAATTTCCGGAAAATTTCGCCATAACCTAACCTGTATCGGGAGCATCGGGAAATTTCAAATAGCTTCCCGGTATCTTCCTCAATCAAAAGAAAAAGGAAAAAGCCAAGCGGCCTGCCGATACGGCGCATAAAATCTCATATATGAATTAAACATGTACCTTTTTGTCGAGCACATAAATTTAAATCTTCATATACTTCATATCAAACCTGCTTACACATGTTCACCTGTTTTCAATTCAATTCAATACCATCTAATCGTTTGAATTCAGTTTCGCCCATTAATTCTTTAATTAGTCATTTTGCCTATTTCACTTCTTTGTTGAACATAACATGTTCAAACAAAATATTTAATTAGCTTATATCCAAATTGAATTTCAAGTTTCCAATTCTGGCTTCCCTTTCGATTTCGAATATAAATTTTCAAATCGAATTCACTTATTCAAAGCCCAATATCAATTCAAAATCTCATTTAACTAATTACTATTCAAATTAGTTAGTTCTATTCAAAGTCAAAAATCGGATTTCTGTTTCAAAATCAAATTCATTACTTCCTTTGAGTTCACATACAATTACCACTCAGAATCTGAAATTTTCTAAATAGAATATCGAATTTTATTCGTTTAAAATCCTTTTATAAAATTAAATAAACCGTTATGGTTTTAAAACGATTTTGGCGCTGTTTTTCTGAAAATTTGATTTTGACATATCTCAAAATCTATACGACGAAATTCATATTTTTCTCTTTCATTAGAAAACTATTATCAAACTGGTCCTGACGTTTCTTGTTTCAAAGAGATCCGACCCCAATTGAGTCCTGTATACTCGATTGAAGTTCGAATCGCTATTTTACGAACTGCAGCGCTGCGGCGAGTTCGTTTTAATTATATTTATATATATATAAACCTTTTAAACTTCGTTTATATAAATTCAACTCTATTTTGATATATTTTAAATATATATCAAACCATTTTTTTCCAACTCAACAAATATTTCTGATCTTCTATTTCATTTATATTTGAAATCTATATTCAAATTCCAACTCGATTATAATTCAAATTCTATATTCAAAATTCCATTTCAACTATTTTAATCCAAATTCCATTTTTAATCTATTTGAATTTCAAATATTTAAACCCATTTTTTTTATCTACTTGAACTACAAATACCACATTTTAATTCCTTTGAATCCAAATACCATGTTTCAAATCTCTTTGAATTCCTCTTATTCAAATTCTTTCTATTTAAACTCCATTTGAGTTTTGTTTGAATTCTTATATTTAACACCATTTGAATTCTATTTAAATGCTTATATTTAAATCCTCTTTATTAAAACCCATTATTTAAATCCCATTTGAATTTTCCTTATTTCAAATCCATTTGAACTCCTTTGAATTCAAATTCCATTTCAAAACTATTTGGATTTTCCTATTTTTGAAATCCTATTTCAATCCTACTTTGAAACCCTATTTCAAAGTTTATTTCAAATTCTATTTTGAAATTCAATATTTAAATCTCTATTTGAATTTACTATTTTCAATTTCCCATTTCAAACTCCATTTGAATTTTCATCTTCAAATCTCTATTTGAGTTTTCTTTATTTGAATTCAAATTCTATATTTCATGCTAATTGCGCATATTCAAATTCTATTTGAACTTCGATTTGAACTTCTAATATTCAAACTTCTTTTCTTTTCTATAAAAATTCAAATATTAAAATTCCTTTTCTAATTCTACTATTTAAATCCCCTTTTGAATTTCCTTTATTCAAACTCTATTTAAATTTCTATATTCAATTTCAATTTTGAAATTTCTTTATTCAAATTCTATATTCAAATGTTATACTCAAATTTTATTTGAATTATATATTTAAAAATTCCATTCCAAATCCTATTTGAAATTTCTTTTGTATTTCAAATATTTTAACTCCTTTCTAATATTTAAATTCTATTTAAATTTCTACTTAAAAATTCTATTTCAAGTTCTATTTTGAAATTTCATTTCAAAATTCCACTTTGAAATCCTATATTTTTAAATTCTACTTGAATTTCAAATTCTAGTTGAGAAAAACAGAATTTCCCTATTTAAACCTCAAATATCATTCTCATGATATTTTAATAAATTAACAATTGGCCCAGTGATATTTAAAACAATCAAATCACCCAATTTTCAATCATTCGGTTTTTAACACATCATATATGAATATGAAATCAAACAAACAACAACAAATAATATATTTTTGAGGAATCCAGTTAGATTCCTCCAACCTGTTTTCCTGCATCCACAGATGTTAGCACATAAATAATACCCATTCTGCTTCGTGGCAGAATATCGCGGTATAGAAGTTCATCCACTAATCATAGCGTGGGGCGTATAGGGTAATCATCCGCTATGAAACTGCGGGCATCCGCTAATGAGACTGCGGGAATCCAACCAATCAATCAACCCAATATATATATATAATAGCCTAAATAACTAATATATATAAAATAAGCAGAAAGTATTCACACAAGCACAAACAATTATTTTTAATAAAATAAAAATAATTCTAAAGGTGAGTGAGATTTACTCACCGTGGTTTTTATTTTATTGTTGAGTACCCGGTTTAAATTCCATATTGTCGCATCCATGAATTTGTCTCGAATAAATCCATTGTTCATCTGTGATCATTTAATTTTAAATTATCGATCAACAATTATAAATTTTAGATTAACTGTTTAACTAAATTAACCCAACTAATCCAATTAAATAAAAGACCTTAACTAAATTAAATATAATTAATTTACCTTGATCCACTTTTAACACATCTCTCCCCTCTGAACTTACGGTGATCACTTTTCCCACAAATCGATACACTTCAACATCGCTCCAGTCTCACTGACCAACCAACGCCCGGTCTTGGAGCTCGTTGCAGTGTCGTTCAACCTTCTTGACATTGTGACAGCACCTCCTCATCATTGTAAGCCCAAACCCAAAATCGCTCTGCTCCAGGAGTATTGCTCGAACCCTAACTCGAGCTTTAGGAACGAATCGCGACTCCATCGCGAGTGTTAGCAGCTTCGCACCCCTCCTCTATGTCTTGCTCCATCCCAATCGAGCGCGAGCTCGAGGTCCCTGATCACCTTGACTTGCCAGAGCCCTAGTTCTGAAATCATCTTCGCGTCGCTCCAAACTCCGAGTTTGAACTCGAGTTCGAAATCGAGTTCGAACCTGTATTTGCAATCAAATGGAACGATTTCCCCCTTTTTGATTTTGCCGAAGAACTTGAAAAAGGAAGCGTTCGCTTTGAGTTGAACAAGAAGGGGAGAGTTGCGTTGGCTTTTATAGCTGAAGAGAGTAGACAGGGAGTACATGACGATTAAAACACTGTCTTCCTAGATATAGAAAGCAGGAGACACAAATTTGTGCTCAAGAAAACAGTAGGTCTGCTTGTAGGAGGAGAGGTCGGCTTGGGTACATGTTTAGGGTGGCACTTCTGAAATGAAAGACTTTAGTACTAATGCCCCTTTCTCTATTTGATTTTATTTTAAATTAAAAACTAAAATATCTCACAGTCCCTTATTTTAGAATCCTGAATCGCTATTTAGTCGCAACGACCGACGTTTTCAAGCTTATACAATATTTTGTACTTAACATAATCGGTTTAAACGAAATAACACTATTAATTTAAGTTAAACAGTTTAGAATGTAAATCGATTTCTGAACAAATAAATTCATCAAAAATAAATTATTATCATTTTAAGTCAATACAGAATTTATATTAGTCGACTGAATTGTTCTGATTTAGTGTTACACTGGGAATTCAATTGTTATTATTATGATAATTAAATATATTCGATATTAAATCATATATCGATAATTAAATTGACAAATCCAATATAAAATTCATTTATATTATGAATTCAATATTTAAAATCATACTAAATATTTAAAATAAACTGTTCAAAAATCTGGGTCGTTACATAGCTCATCAAAACAATTGTTCGACGATTGCTAGACCGACCACGAAAATGATCAAAAAAGGGGTAATCTTCACCGGGAAGATAATACAAGGAAAGAAGAAATCAAAAAATTGCCATGATTTTTTTTTACAACTGGAGAACCCTGAATCGAATTCATCGAACTCATTGCTTCCCACCTCTTTGTCTCTATCTGGTGGTCTTAAGTCAGCTGAGCTAAGTCCGGTAGGAAGCTTTTCATGCAAGTAGCCACGGTACGAAAGTGTATTATCTATCATTTCAGTTCCTCTATACGATTAGACGCTTACACATAACTCGGTCAAGGGATTTCTATATCTATAAAGGATTTCTTTGTTAGGCCTACAATAAAGATATCCATAGATTGATCTGTCTATTTTCCTTAATGGCTTTGGACCCACTCGCCCCCTCGACTAATGAAAGGCGGTTCAAGACCTAAGTGACTCTATCCTTAACCAACAATCTAAATATCCAAATTGGCATTGTCCCTCATCTAATGTCTCGATAGTGAGAGACTATTGGCATGTTATATTAGCTCCATTCTTTCTCATGATGAAAGGTATCCGACGATCAACTATCCTTATTGGGTACTAACCACGAAGCCTATTCTCGGAGCTGAGGCGATCACCAAATCCTAAAAATAATCCCATTAGTCTACTAACTGCCCACGAGACAAATGGAGCCAAGGCATACTGTATGGATGGAACCAAATAAACCTTCCTTTGGAGATACAACTTCATTAGGCCTACCTCAAAGGGCCACCTCAGAGTACCCTTATGTCCTGTAGAAATCTCGAACTTCCTTCCAATCCTATCGAACATTAAATTGGACGTGCCTCCACCGTGTATATGGATACTTACGATGATCTGCCCTGTTGGGCTCTTCATTCCTTCGGACTGGTTTAAACGCATCTCCCTATTTTATTAGACCACACGTCTAATCTTCTATTATGCGTTTAACTTATTCCTTCTTTCCGCTAACTAATATTATTGTTCAATTCATTTAATTTGAATTTTTATTATTTATTTATTAGCTTTATTGGCCACCTATCTTCCTTAATAAGCCTTCACTACCGGAACAGACCAATACTGCTACATGCTTATTAATTTTATTAGAAACTTATTTTCCCTAACCAGCCTTTGCTGTTGGAACAGACCACTACTGCTACATGCTTATTAACTTTATTGGTCACTTTTTTGCCTAATCAGCATCCGCTACTAGAATGGACCATTACGCTTATTTAACTTAATTCACAAATGCAAGTTTATTAATAATAAGTCCTTTTTACTCTTTTCACCTTTAATAATTAATATCATGTTATACTACTACTTTCACCATAACCATCGAATTATGCTTATTAGACTTAATTCATGCATTTTAAGTTTATTCGTAATAAGTCTTCATTTCATTTTTAATCATAATCTTGATATTATAATCTTGCTTACACATATATCAAGACTACATATTACCATTCACTATTGTATCTACGTAGTTATCATAATATTATTCTTGCCAACATATTCAACTTCTCTTATTATCATGATCCGTTTATGTGTTCATACAACTATCATGATAGATTACAATCCTTTTTAACCATCAAGGGTTTAACTTGATTTCTTAATTCATTTCTTTACATAACATCATTTAGTTATGTGACCCTTTTTCTTTCCATCTTTATAAATTTATTCATTAGGAAGTTAGGCATGTTACTATTTGATTGGTTAGTGAAATTGCACAATATTCTATTTTCATAGTTCAAAATAATTTCAACACTCATAATTGCAAGACATTCTTTTCAATTATTTTTATGCTACAGAACAGTATGCAATGGGGCTAGATCTCTATTTCACCCTTTATTTATTTTTGTACTTGCGATTATGTTTTCCATTTCATGTATAAACCAAACTATGCAAATATATTCCCTTTACCTAACCAATTAATCTAGGCTATTTCTAACTTCCTAATTTAATCAGTATAGGTTAATTCATATTCTCAATTATTATTTTCCTAATTTGGCTTAACTACAATAAGTTTGGATACACTTTCTTTCAATTCGAACAATTTCTATACTCGTTCCATTCTAAATCTGAGTGGTAACTTTAACAAATATAGGAATTCTCAGATTTACCATTCAAATATATATATTTACTATGTGTAATATTAATTTTTTTCATGTCAACTTGTGTCACAGTTATTTGGCAAGTCTCATCAAGTTTACATATTTTCAGTCTAAGTTGCCATTTGTTATATTTGGCAGAGCTGACTGGTTTTTATAGTGTTCCATAACACTTATTATTATAAAAAATAATAATTACTATAGTTATAGGAGTGCCACAGATTGCTAGACTACTATTTTGGTTTTTAAAGTGGTCTGTCCACTGCCAACGACATTTATAGTAGGTCATCCACAATATCTTTTCAAGATTACAGTACAGGAGCTAGTTAAAGTACTAGACTACCATGTCATATAATCAACTCCACGTAGTGTGTGAAAATACATACCATTCTCCATGTAGGGAGGAAATAACATAACCAAAGAATATAATACATATGCTGACATAACAACAAGGTACAATAGCACAAGATGACAAGACAAAAAAGGTCCAATTCCTTGAGCACCACACCAAGAAAAAGGTATGGGCATAGTCTGCCATCGCAGAAAGCATAGACATATCACTTCATAGATGATCCATATAAGGAAAGACAGGAAAGAAGGGAAAAAGAACCGCCAAAATACGAACAGCAACGTTGAAAGCAAGATTCACGCAAGTTGTTAATGATTGACAGAGGAGAAAACCAACATGCTATACTCATCCTCCAAAGACAGACCATCAACAGTACTACCAATCCTACTTGAACACACATACTACAGTTGGACGTGCTCCAAGAGAAGCAAACCCAACATGCAGTATATCACCATCCCTTAAGAACCAGAAAGACAACCCACTCGAAAATGTAGTGACCTACTACACAAGTTCAACCAACACCATGTCCTAACCATCAAGATGAGAACCCTATTATATATTCAATCGAATACAAAATAACTGTACCAACACACAACAAGACTTCACCACAGTACCGCATTGTCACAATGGTTCACTTTGTTATAAACGATGCATAATAGTTCCCTCGGCTACAAAGTATACCGAAGAAAGGAAGAGAGAATACCTGTGATTAAACTCAAAGGAGTCACGAAGCATCAAATTGTTCTCAACCAAACAAATACCAAGAAAGCTCTGCGACGAGTTGCAACCTAATCTATATAGCAAGTCGAAACAACCACGACATAAAAACCACAACCAAAATCGAAATTTGATAGCCTCTACAAAAACAGGATGAACCTTTGCCTGACATGGGCCAGATATACACTAGACTAAAGTTCGACAGGCAGCGAATATGAACGAAATCGCCAGGAATCCTACCGCTGAACATTACTAGAAGTTCGACTGCGAAGTCACAACATTAATCAACACTGGCAATGGTTCGGGGAGATTCTCCAATTACGGTGGACACCACGCTACGTAGACAAAAGGTGTTGGAAGGTTTGGTACTAGGTCAGGTTTGAGGAGGGAAGACGCTAACGTTAGTGGAAATTAGGAGCACCGGGTTTAAAGATTTGGAGCCAGGTCTGTAAAATTATGGATCTAAGAGGCTGTTTATGTTGGCAAAAACAAGATGAAGAAGAGTAGAGTTAAAGAGAGATGGATCGGAGAGAGTGGTGAGGTGAATTTGTGTTCGTGGAGGTAAAAATGAAGAATCGAAAGAAGGAAATGGGGTTTCTTATCGCCATTAACAAGCATTTTCAGATCCAACCTATTTTTCTTTTAGTTCCCTTTTTATTATAGTTTTACATTATATGTCAATTTTACCCCAAATTATCAAATCCTTTTCTTTTTCGTATTTCCCAATGTACGCAAAATAAAAAAGTATTAATCGATCACATAGAATTAAACATAAAAAGCAGTGCCTAAATATATCGTATGAATATGACAATATTGTAAATTTGGGTATATTTTGGGAATAACCACAACAAACTGTAAATTCAGATGCAGAAAAAGGGAAAAGAGGATTGAAAAAATATCTTATTAATTTAACAGGAATCAAAGGATGATATATACCTCTATTAAAAAGAATAATTTAAATCCACTCATCTGGATATTTCGCTCCAAATTTTGAATCTGATTTGAATTTAAATTTGTTATTCCTGGTCTTTTCTATTTTAATCTATAAACTATAATTTTCACGGATTTACAAATCTATATTCAAGAAGTATGAAAGAATATATTTAAATTTAGATCCGTAGAACTTACTTCACATGGACAGAGAATTTGGACATTTAAATCTTAAATATACAGTATATGCCACCAAATCTTGAATCAGATAGGCTAAATCTATTATTTCTGTACTACGAAGAATTGGAGGACAAAGGAAATGGCAGGGCTTTCATATCCATTTATAAAAATATGAGTTTGACGGCAAACCCTGCAAGTTTATTTATAAATGTCCAAAGTAGCTATGTCCATTTGATTCAAAACAATAAATCCAGGCCATTAAACAGAAGAAAATATGTCAATTATATGTGGCATGGGTTGACCATACCCTACTTTGGTCTATACATGTGTCGACCCAACCCATATATGGATCGGCCCCTTAGTCCACCTATTTAAAGTTTGGGTCAACCCAAATGTGCATTAACACGTTGGGCCACATTTCTTTCCTGCTTTGATCGTGCATGATTAATTCCATGAAACGTTTCTTTTAACGTTATTATTCTTTCTAGTTTTACCTGATTTTATTCAATTTTTGTCACATATTTAATTCCAAATTCAAATGAGTATTGTTTCCAGAATTAATGCACACATATATTTTTGAAATAAATATATTTACGCACATTTACACTTACCTTTTTTTCTAATACATAACTTCGAACATTAATAAATTTTCTATACGAACTCATTGAGAACATATTATGTATGTGAATTAATCAGAAAATCGTTATGAATGCAATTGTACACGTTTCATAGCGAAATTCTGATAATTCCAAAAATGTTTATTTTCCATTATTAATTATTTCTGTAATTATTTTAATTTCTTTTATTAATAAAATTGTAGGGTGTAACAATAGGAATATGCCTTTTTATATTATATTTCAAGTGAGATCGTAAGTGTTAATAGAACCTACCTCTTTTGATTTACTAATGTATTAAGTGGTTAAAAGGCCCGCCTCTTAGTTGTTAGTTTGTAGGGTGGTTTTTAAGGCTTGGTACATACATAAAAGTTCTGTCTCAATATATAACAATAACCTATCTTTGGAAAGTGTTATGTTGGGTATGGTAGTCAATCATTATGTATAACTTTGCAATGTTATGTCAGAATTACTAACCTTGTTAGGCATATAATTTGGGTTAAACCAAATGGGACATATTAATGTATTGTAGATAGTATTTTACATTTTAACCTTACAGGGACTTTTTGTTTTGACCCTTTTCTCATAATAACTCTCAAGTTTAACTTAGGTGAGACAGGCCTTTGGAAGCATCCGTGCTTGGCTTTCTGTTATTGTTCTCTAATGCTCGAAATTTATATGGCAATTTACTAGGCAGTTATCAGGTTGATATTTACTATTCTTTCTTGTTTCTGTTGTTAGTTTACTTTTATTGTACTCTTATTATGCTCATGCTCATTATTTGCAAGTACCAAAATTTTCACGATCCATATTTGGATAGGTTTAAGTTTCATTTTTTATCGAAATTAGGGCTTAGAAAAGTGCGACTTATCAGAGCTAGGTTTAGAGGATCAGAATACTACTAAATTAGGTTTTAATGAGAGGACGTGTCGAGCTTTCTTTCTATTTTTTTTAAATCTTCTTGCTTGACTCTAAATAATTTGATGATGAAGTGGTCGCTATCCTATCTAATATAAATGGATTTAAGCAATTATGAGTTGAAAATATTAGAATTTGAGTTTCTTTCCGACCTTGAGTTTACCTCATGGTGCATTTGGAAACTTTTTGAAGAGCATGAAGATGACATATGGTGAATCCCATAGACTTGAGATTTACGGATGGATAAAAATCTAGCTACACCTGAGGTAGTCGCAATTTTTTGTTTTGGTATGGGAGTCGAACTCCTTTCCTAAGATTTGAGCAAATAAAGAATTCATGTTCATATGTTCGCGCTAGTCCGGTGGCACATTAATGCGGTATCTTCACTAGATACTTCGTTATGGCAAGTTGGATATTCTTTTGCTTGAATTGATTCCTTTGAGTTTTTAGGTTTAATAGTCGGAAGGTAGTTTTATTTTTTAAAACTTGTTTTGTAAAAGAAAGAGTTACGAATATTTTAAATTATTTATTTAGAAAATTCATTTTTAAATAAATGAGATTTGTTTTATAAAAGCAATTATATATATATATATATAAGACTGTTAGTTTATGAACAAAGTTGAACTTTGAAAAGGTTTTCTAAATTTTCTCTCGAACAAACTAAGGAATTTTTTGTTTATTTTGGAGTATTTCCTTCTTAGATCTTTGTTTTACCCATCAGCTAAACAGGGGGAAAAATTCTTTTGAATTTAGTATGAAATACTTGCTGAAATATATTTGGGTATTCTTGAGATGATTGTGTGATTGCAGCTTTTTGTTGGGACTATTTTGAATCTTTATAGGATGGTTTGGAATTTGACAACGGTCTATGAAATTGCCATGATGAGGGTAGAATTTTTTTGGATCACGTCAGATTTATGGGATGATGAAGAATGATTAGCATTTTAATCAGGCCCTCATAGGGTCAAGGTCCAACCAACATTCAAATTCCGTTTAACAGTTGACCGTATGGCATTAAATCTAATGCGGTTAACTAGCCGATGAGTTTTAGTAAAACTTAAACATAAGACTCAACCGTAAAAGTTAGTTCCCGAATCCCTTCCCTAGGTTCCGTTACTTTGTCTCTTCTTCCTCATCTTACCAAACTATATCTTTACTTTACCCTCTGTCTTTGTAGCCGCCTCGTTTTCTCCTTTTTCGCACTAGTTTATGCATTAGTCCTCGTCCCACTATTACTCCAAGATCTAAACCCTATTTCTTCTCTCCATCCATTTCTTTGTCCATAACACGTACTTGCACTATTTGATCTTCCTCATACCATTTAGGTCTCATCTCTAGAGAGACCATTTGGTTGAATCAGAATGAACATAAGGTTCCATCGCTTTAGGGCTAAAAGTATTAGTAGTAGTAATTGGACTTGCACCGGTCTTTGCTTCAAGATTTCTAAATGGAGTAGTCGCCCTCACTGCATTCGCCTTTACACTATTTAATTGATATAGATTTATAGCGAAGGAAATTATTGTTTCAAAAATGAAATTAAGCTATCTTCTAATGCTCTTTTTGAGGAGAATCTCTTAGAAACTTTAGAGGCATCTGTGTTGTACGTTGACTCAAATTATCTTTGGTTTGACAAGATTTAAAGATTTCTTAGCAGTTTTCTTTTTCCAAGATGTTAGTTTTTGAGTTGGATAATCTATGTCAAACCTGCTTATGTAGATGTCGAAAAGAGTGCTAGAGTAGGATCGAGTAATATGGAACTACATGTATATGCAGAAGTTTTGATAATGTGACGGTGACTTTGCTTTTGCAGGGTAAGAAGGGTAGAGTATATTCTATTCTTTGCTATAGTTATGCAAGTAAAAATTTACTGATCTAAATATTAAAATATCACAGATAAGCAAGATGCAGTAAAATAAAAATAAACAACACCAGGAATTTTTATACTAGTTCAGAGCACCATCCTACGTCCAGTCATAGACTCCTTCTAGAATTCCACTAAACAATACCCTCACTTAACCCAAAGGAAGAAGTTAACAAACACCCGAGCAGTAGATCGGGGACATGAGAAATAGAACAGGATTTTGCCTCAGCAGCCGTAGAGGAATTCTTGCCTGAGCAGCAGAATATTAAATAACCCAAACTAGAATGAAAACAGAAGAACATTTCATTGCTATTACAACAATTTACATTAGAGTGCAAGAATATAACAGAGTATGAATAAATAATATTACACAAAAAAATATTAGAGATTTAAATTACATTTAAATACATAGCAGCGGAAAAATAATACATAACACAGCTGAAAGAAATACACAGATACAGAGCTTTCCGAGTATAGTTCCAGTTGTAAATCCATGATCCTCTAAAGAAATATCTCAAAAAACCCAACTACTAGCTGCCCATGTGGAAAATAGGGGCACCAGAGTTTAGGTTAAAACAATAAACTCCAGGTCAGTCATCTGACTGGTGTGAGAACTAAAACAGTTATTTAAAACTTTACTTTAAAATCAGATATATTAAGGGACCACGCCGTAAAACATGGAACGGGTTTACCCCAAGAATACCAGTGCATAAACAGTTTGTGAACAACGGAATGCTTTTCGAAAAATGAAGCTATTATAAGACTCGGTTCCCATCACACAATGCAACGCAAGCTGTAGGATAGAGTTTTACCTTATAATAGCCAAACATGCTTGATACATTTTAAAACAAATCATTTTGATATTACTATAATTGCATAGTGCATCAAAAAACTTCAAATACAAATGAATCAATCATAGACGACATAGTATCCCATGCTACTATGTCGCCATATAGGTTTACAACTAAAACCGAAAAGTCACGTATTGGAAATTAGATTTCCTTCATGAGTCGAGGAAAGGGATGTACTCCTCACCGGCTTTGAGACACTCTAGAAAATGCCTCAGGATCTCTCGCAGTAGACCCTTGGATCCTCCAAGGCCAGTCCTTTCTTACGTTTAAGGATTGGCAATTCCTGAACACACGTTTCCCGGTCCTATAAGACCTATCCATCCGCTCCGTAGTAACCGATATATCTGGGACGCCTCGCAATTAATCATCCACATAGGTAAAAATATAATAAATGTCTGGGCTCCATACCATGACACCACCCATAGCTAGAAAGGAACATCATGTCCTCCTTGGGTCCCTTATCCCGTTTTTGACTCATACCAAGGTGTTAGGCTCGCGAATTAATGCTATACACAAAGCTATGCCCTTTAAGGTCGTGCTTTGATCATCAATCACAAGACTCTGTTTTCAACAGAAGCCTTGATCATTTGCATCTCAGCATGCCACACTGACAATTCACACCATGCAACTGATATCTATCGATATATAACCTTTGAGATCGTACGTCTCCGAGAAGGGTGTTAAGCAAGAGAATAAATTCTCCACCAACAAACATATATATATATATATATATATAATAGAGATCAATCAACACAGAATACAATCCAATGACAGACACACATCCATTTAATAATTCGTCCTTGGTCTGAATGAAACCGGAGGCACCTTATTCCTCGTCCCGTATCCAATACAGGAGAGAGGTCCTCGCATATCCGGTCGATCTCCAAGTATGTCTGGATGATCACCACTTATTACCTTATCTTGGGTGTACCGCCCAATCAAGACATCAGTAATCATCCAAACGATGCGAAGGCCTCCGGTCTTCAACCACCGTATTCATCGTCGACTTATCGTTTAATCAGTTATTCAGAATGGGTATAAACCTGGCCTATCCGAATAACTCGCGTTTATAATAAACAAGTGCGATAAAAACACAACATGCGCCTCATTCCAATTCAGAATATTCTCTTATTCAAATATTCAAATCCTTTTGGAAAGATTCCCATTAATTTTATCAAAGATAAATTCTTTAAATTTATTCTTTAGTCTTCCTTTGGTTATCATTTCTAAACCAAATTAAGGTTAATCAACAAGTCGGGATTAGCGAACCTTACCAAAGTAATCATTTGTTTTAAAACGATTCTAACTTCATTTTAAATTTTAAATCAAAATTGAATACTCCTTATCATTATAATATATAAATGTTAATATTTTCAAAACATTCGATTTTGAAATAATTTCCTTTTCGATATTCGTTATAAAAGTGAATAAAATCGATATAAATACCGTTCGCATCAAAAGGCGCATATCTAATCAACACAGCTTCATATATTTCAATATTTTCGTGTCCATCTCAAATCGGACATCAAAATCATATTTTGATCCATTACTGAAAATTATTTTAAAATATTAGTTATTTTAAAATACTCATTATTCATCATTTTAAAATATTCATTATTTTAAAATATTCGTTCTTTCCGAACTGGAATTAGACATAGTCAATTACCATATAATTTTATTTATATGGATTTCATACACACATGCACACAACAACAATCAAACACAGTCAACCATCATCCAGAGTGCATTACACAACTGCATAAGCGTTAAATATAAATAATTAACGCTTACAACGTTTGTCAACCCATATATTGACATAAAACTAAACAATTGGGATTAGTGTACGTCAAATATCATCCCACTACCCGTGTTGGGTTTCAATTAACACATACAGATTTTATTTGTGCCGTTGGGCGATGTGTAAAATATATCGTCCCAATCAATATCAGTCAAATGAGTGTATATAAACAAATCATCCGATTTATAAATGAATATTTATTTTCATTCATATACTCGTTAAAAATTATATTTTTAACGATAAAATATTTATTTCAACATATGAATATTTTATACAGTTCATTTACACAATAAAAATGATATTTTTATTGTTCTAACATTTTTAGAAAATTTTTGTAGCATAACAGCGCGATACTAGAACCGGAATAAGGTCTAGCCTTATCCCTCACCTAATACTGGCTCGTGCCATACACAAACCAAATTCAATCAATTCCATTCACATCCCAAACCGAATTCAAACAAATGAATCAATCAAAACATCTATGTTTCAAACAAAGGTGTCAGGTGCTACTAAGCACCGTCTGCATCCTAGTGTATATATATATATATATATATATATATATATTTAACTCTAAACAAAATTAGAGTGAGAAGTTTTCAGCTTTGGGATCCACTCCGTCATTCTTTATTTCTAAACGGTTTGGATTTGTATTTGTTTCCAGTCAGTCCCATCGCAATCTGGTTTACACGATTTTTATATTAAAAATCACATTTTTATTTTTATTCTAATTACATAAAAATCACCTTTTTATTCTATTCTATTATATAAAAATGACATCTTTACAATGTCATGCATACATTAAAAATCGTAATATTACAATGATATTATATTATTATAATGCTACTTCATATATAAAAAGTACATTTTTATATCGCTACTTCATATATTAAAGTTATATTTTTATATCACTATTTCATATATAATAATTATATTTTTTATCATACATAAAAATTATATTTTTATATCGTTATTCATATAATAGAAATAATATTTTTATTTCCACTGTCTCATATATAAAAATCAAATTTTTATACTACTACCATATATATAAAGATTATATTTTTATTTCCGCTACCTCATATATAAAAATCACATTTTTATACTGCTACCATATATATAAAGATCATATTTTTATTTTTGCTATCTCATATATAAAAATCATATTCTTATACCACTCTCTTCATAATAAAAATCATATTTTTATTTCAAATCTTTATGCCCAAAAATTGTATTTTCATTTCATATCTATACATATAAAAATCGTATTTTTATTTCAATGTCATACATATATAAAAATCAAATTTTTACCCGATTAAAAAAAATTTGCCTAACTAAAAATTACTATTTTTACCTAACTAAAAATGTTATTTTTATATAATAAAAATCAGAGAATACATCAATGATATATATATATATTATAACTTGAAAATGAAATTCAAAGTAATTTACCTCTTCTGTTTTTTCTTTTTCCGCAGGGGCCCCACGGCCAGAGGAGGAGCGGCGCTAGAGCTTGGAGGTGGCGGCGGTCCGTTCTAGTGGCGACGGTGGGGTCTAAATGGGCAGTGGCGGCGCTGTTTAGGTTTAAGTTGCGGTGGGGTTTGGGATTTATCAAATCGGAGGAGAGAGGAGAGGGGAGATCGGAGAGAGAGGGGGGTTCGCTAGCGGCGGCGGAGGATGGGGGGAGCACGACTTGTATCGGCGGCCTGGGGCTGAGGGGCGACATTGATTTGGGGGATAACGGGTTTGATTGCGGGTTTGGAAAATGAATAAGAGTTAGACCCAAATATGAATATATATATATATATTATTTTAATTATTTATTTAATTCTCATAAAGTGAATTTTCATTTTAACCCCAATCGAACCCAACGACTATCGCCTCTAGCTAATTACCCCTATTCCAGACACAATGGGTTATGTTCTATAAGCCAGTTTGACTGTTTCAGTCAGTTTTCATTTAATTTAAAAAATAAATTAATATAACGTTCAAAATCGACTTCAATATACATTTTAATCTACTGGGGCCACATACTGACTCCAAAAATCCAAAAAAAATTAGATCTAGCTATGTTTTGACGATACGGTCCTAATAAATCCAATTTCGTCAAATTTGGAGACCGTTTGAAAAACGGTCATTTTCCAGTCGATTAAATTCAAACTGAATTGACCAAACGCATTTAAATTCACCACACTCACATATTAATTTCAAAAATTATGAAAATTGGAATCTAGCAATAATTTGACATTCCGAATCCAAAAAATTGGTTTCGTCGAAAACAGAGGTCATTTGCAAAATGGCTATTTTTAAGGGCTATATTTTATATTAAATTCCATAGCGACTATTCTGAATTTTCAACTGGACTTAACTTTTTATTCACGTTATGAAATCTAGATTTTTCACATTCATTAGAAAGATATTTTTAAACAGATTCTATATTTTTGGATTTACTGAAATCCGATTTATTTTGAATCCTGTACATTCATTTGAAATCGAATTTTCAAACTACCGCACCATTTCAGGCTCGTTTTATAATTAAAATAAATTTATTCATTCTAACTTCATTTAAAATAAATTTTTAGCCATTATAATTTAAAATAAATCATTTTAAATACTAAAAATACATTAAAATAGCTAAAATAAAATTTTAAATTGGTTCTGATTTTCCAGGTTGTTAAAGAATAGGACTCCACAAATATAACAGTTGCTTTGACTGTATATGTGTTCTCATTAACATGGATGAGTCACAGTTTGAGTGCACCATTTCTATAATCTTATCCTCAAATATATGGAGTGAAAGTGAAGATTTTGAGGAAGTAGATTGCTTTTGATTCAAGTAGTATCAACAACGATTCAAAGCAATGGGAATGATTTTGGGAGCTTTTGAATGCACATAATATAGAGAGGGTTGATTTAGAAATTAGATCAAAATTTGGTGATTTGGAAAGTGTTGTTTATAGTGTATAAATAATATATGAAGAGTAGTAATTATTTACGGAGAGTTTCAATGAAAAGAAGCAACTATTTCTCTTGAAATTGGATTGAAACTCTTGGTTAAAGGAAGCGTCTCTTCATTGGAAATAGCAGTTGGAAATAATCACTCGACTGGTAAAAAAATAACCAGTCAGCTAGTTGAAAATTGTATATACATACATATATATATATACACACACACACAAGTGCTCAAAACTGTGCACTTTTGTTCTTACTAGCCGACTGGTAAGATTCTAACCAGTCGACTGGTTAGTTCATAAATGCACAGCTTTGGCACTTGTGTGCCAATATAATATATATATATATATATATATATATATATATATATATATCATTTTGCTTTTTATGTTGTGATATTTGAGGATAGATTTTAACAATATTTAACATAAATAATTCATAAATAAATAATCGTACCAAATTACTTTTCCTTTGATCTTCTCTTCTTCCTTGTCATGAATCAAAAACTCGTGAATCAACATTCTCCCCATTTCTTAATTGGTGACAACTTCTTGCAATCTCTTGTAGATATTACTGAAATGTATATTTCTCCCCCTGAATATATGCTATGATATTTTTCTACAAACACTTTTTAGTATATCAATCTTTCTCCCCTTTTGTCATTTACAAAAAAGAACAGCAACATGACAGAAACACCATAAATACTTGTAGTGTACCTGCAAAAAATATGATATATATACTTTGGTACCCACTTCCTCTGTTAGGGTCTAGGGGTTAGATGGAAGGTAACCATACCCAAGAGGATTTAATTGAACCTTTAAAAATAAAATTTTCATTATTAACTATTGAACTAAAATAATCATTGATATATTTTTCTCAATTTTTCCAATTTACAAGTACCCAAATACTTAAATAGCTTCTATTGGTATTTGCTTTCGTACTTCTAGATTTATTATAAATATCTCTAATCATAGAAGTATTTAAATTTCTATAAGAATTTGAACTTGGCTTAACTAGAGCTTTAGGACTAGCAATGATATTTTTATTATATGTAAAGGCATCTCTAGTATTATTTCTATGATTAGTTTTATTATATCCTAAACTACTTTTGTGGTGTAAAGGTTGAGATCTAAATAAAATCATATTTAAATCATTTTGACCTTTATGAAATTTCGTGAACTTGCACATTTTTCAAATTTTATTCCAAAGTGGCAATTGACATTTTCAAAAGAAATTTTGTTATTTTTTAAATCATCAATTTCTTTATTTAATTCAGAATTCTTCCTTTTTAAAGTACTATTCTCATATTCGAGACGACAAATTTGAGATTCTGAATTATCTAAAGACGATTGTAATTTTTTTTAAATTTCTTTTATTTTAGAAATTCCTTTTTGCAAAATATTAACTAAATTTTGAAATCTCATATTCTTTAGATAATCTTAGTTCTTTTCAGTTAAATCTTTATTCTTTTTTTCAAGAGAAAAAAATTAAAGAACTAGAATTATTTAAAGAATCTTCTAACAATGTATTTTTATTTTGTAAACCATCGATTTCCTTTAAAAGATCAACGTTTGTATCTATTAGTCGCTCTTTTTTTTAGGAAGGAAATCCTTTTGAAAAACAAGTTCTTCTAAGGTATTTTCAAAATTAAATATTTAGTTTGTTTTGCTAAAAATTTATTTTCCTCTTTTGACTTGGAATTTTCTTGCATACAATCTTTTGACTTAGCTAAAATAACCATATTAGGTTTACTCAAAATTTTAAAATCTTTTATTAATTTTTGGTGGTCTAACTAAAGATCTTTATATAATGAACCTACACATACTGATTGTAACAATCTGTTATTTCCAACGATTTATATTCCGATTTAAATTGAATTTTTTATTTTGAAAATATTCTATAATTTTTCATAACGGGAGTTTGAAATTTAAATTATGTACAGTGAGATGTAGAAGCTGTGAAAATTTCATTGAAAAATTTGAATATTTTTCGATCGCGCAAATTTCAGTGCAAAGCTGCGCATAACAGTTCAAATTTTATCGATTTTAAAATCTTTTCGAAATCAGATTGGACAAACATGAAAAATATTCTATCTGTTGTCAGTAATCCAACGGTGAAATTCGTTTCGCAAAAATCGGACGTTTTGACATCCGTTTTACATCCGCATGTTTACGTTAAAGGGGTTCGTAATGCATTTTTGAACGGAGCATCCTGACACTGCAAATTATATACCGTTGTGTCCGCCTCGACGCGCTGATTTATGCAATGTATTCATTTGTCAGTTTCAGTGTTCGGTTCGTGCTGAAATTGTGAAAATGCTTACATAGTTCATTTTTAAAACAAAGCCATTGGAGTTCGATGTGTCCCTTTTCCGATCTTACATACTTTTCTAAATATTTTGGGTCTGCAAAACCCGTCCTTTTATTTTACTAAAGCACCGATTCTTTTTTTTATTTCTTAAGTGGGCACTTTTTTTCCAAAGTTTTATATATATTTTCAATGCATTCCTTCACGTCGCTTCTATTTCATGCATACATAACGTCCACTTTTGTTCCCAACCTTTCGTTTCTTTTTCCAAGTGTGTGCATTCCCAAATGCTTTTGTCCATTCCCAACGTCCATGCCATTGGTCCTGATCACCAACTTTTAATTCGCATCTAAAAATACATATATGTTATACCTTATCGTCTCAACAACTCCTTATATTTCATGCGTTATAAATTTGAAGGCTAGTTTCCATTTTCCAAGCAACTTCGTGAATGGAAACGTAGTAATATACATATGGCAGCTTTTCGTATATCTGTTGTAATAACCCGGAAATTCTGAACCAGTTTAAAATTTTTATTTTGGAAATTTTAGCGAATTTTGAATATTTAAAATGGATTATTTTGAATAATATCGACGAGATATTCATTTTGAATATATCTAGAACGTATATATTATATACGTCATCGTTAGAATATAAATAATTATTTATAATTATAAAAGGAATTGAAAATGGCGCGGTAGTTCGATAATTTGATTTCAAACTTCAATTGAATGTACCGAGTGCAAAATAAACCAGATTTTAACGAAACCAAAAATAATAGGATCTAATTTATAATATCTTTCCAACGAATCCGAAAAATCGAAATTTCATAGTGGGAATCAAAAGAAATGTCCAGTTGAAAATTGTGAATAGTCGCTATGGAATTCAGGCCCTTAAAAATGGGAATTTTGCAAACGACCTCGGATTTTGACGAAACCACTTTTGTTGGGTCCGCGACGTCAAATTATTGTTAGATTCCAAATTTCATAATGTTTCGAATCAATATGTGAGCGTGGTAAAGGAAAACACGTTTGACCAGTTTCAGTTGATTTTAATCGACTGGAAAATGGCCATTTTTCCGACGGTCTCAGAATTTGACGAAACTAGTTTTGTTAGGATCGTATCATCAATACAAAGCTAGAAAATATTTTTCTGGAATTTTTCGAGTTCGTATGTGACCCCAGTAAATTGAAATGCGCGTTCAAATTTAATATATAGAGTTATATGTTGATTTTGACGAAAACAGATCGAAATGGTCGAATTAGCCTACGATACATATCCCATTGTGTTCGGAATGGGGGTAATTAGCTAGGAGAGACGGTCATTGGGTCTCGTTTAGAGGTCGAATGAAAATCAACTATTATAGAAAATTAAAATAATATAAATATATATAATTATATCCCCCCTTCACAATTCTCTCTCCCCAACCCTCCTTTCAAAAATCGAAACCAGAAAAGGGGAAAACCCCGTGCCCTCGTTCCCTCGACCGTCGCCCAGGCGGAGCGCCACCTCGTCGTCCCCCATCACGGCGCCGATCCCCTTCCCTCTGATCTGCCTTTCCTCCTCGCCCCGCTCTCTTCTTCTTCAAGTCAGAAAGACCCTGTCGCTTGCGAGCCCTCCACCGCAGCCTCGTCGAGCTGCGCCACCGTCCAGGCGCGCCGCCGCCATCCTCCAGGCGGAGCCCCACTCCGACTTCACCTCCCTCTCGCGCGATTCTCTCCTCTTCCCTCTGAAGCGCGAGCCACAAACCCTCCAACACCCCAAAACCCGCCCAAACCACCTATTAGCCGCTGTTCCGGCTAATGCGGGTCCGTTACCGCCATTCCACCGACCACCTCATCCTCCGGTGAGTGCTTGATTTCAGTTTTTATTATAGTAGAAGGTTAAAAATATAATTTTTATTATAGTAGAGTATTAAAAATATAAACTTTATTTTGAAGCGGCGAAGAAAAAAATTAGTTTTTCATATGAAGTAGCGATTTGAAAAGGTGATTTTTATTTAAATAGTTTTTGAACAGAAATACGATTTTTATCATATGAATCACATTATAAAAATGTGATTTTTACAATGAAAAGGAACTTATAAAGAAATACGATTTTTCTATAATGAATAGCGAAGTAAAAATTCGATTTTTCTATAATGAACAGCGAAGTAAAAATTCGATTTTTCTATAATGAATAGCGATGTAAAAATTCAATTTTTATATATTGAATAGCGAAGTAAAAATGTGATTTTTATATACATAGCAACAATATAAAAATGTGATTATATATGTAGTGACTACGAGCAGTGAAAGTGACAAACGGCGAGAACAGCGATGATTTCAACATAGGAAGAGTCGTGGTATTGGATTAGCTATTGGTGAGAATTTCTCACTCTTCAATATCTTTTTCTAGTTATTTATATATATATACTAGGATGCAGACGGTTTTTAGTAGCACCTGACACCCGTCATCCACAGACCATGGATGGCTTGTTTGTTTAATTGATGTGTTGTGGAAATTGTTTGTTTAATTGATGTGTTGTGGAAATTGTTTGTGATGTTGATGTGAAATAGATAATAAAATATATTCATAGGTTGAATAAAATAATTCGATCGTTAAAAATATAATTTTTAACGTGAATATGAATAAATAAATATTCATTTACAAACCGGACGGTTTGTTTATGTACTCCTATTTGAAGGACATTGATTGGGACGATAAATTTTACACATTGCCCAACTGCACAAATAAAATATGTGTTTGATTGTTTGAAACCCCACACGGGTATTGGGATAAAATACGGCGTACACTAATCCCAATAATTAGTTGTATGTCGATCGATTGATTGACAAGCTGTTATAAGCGTTAGATATCTATATTTGATGCTTATACAGTATAGTGCACTTTGGATGATGGTTGATTATTTATCGTTGCTATTATATACATGTGTTGTATGGAATCCATATAATTAACTTTATATGGTAATTGATTGGGCCTCATTCCAATTTAGAAAATAAAGAATATTATAAAATAAAGGTTCATGTGTTGATAGAACTCATCTGTTGAGATTAGTCATGTGTTGAACGAAATATTTTAACAATAAAATCTACATCTTTATCATTATAAAATAAAGGTTCATGTGTTGACAGTACTCATCCGTTGAGATTAGTCATGTGTTGAACGAAAAATTTTAACAATAAAATTTACATCTTTATCATTATAAAATAAAGGTTCATGTGTTGACAGTACTCATCCGTTGAGATTAGTCATGTGTTGAATGAAATATTTTAACAATAAAATTTACATCTTTATCATTATAAAATAATGGTTCATGTGTTGACAGTACTCATCCGTTGAGATTAGTCATGTGTTGAACGAAATATTTTAACAATAAAATTTACATCTTTATCACATATAAAATTAGAAACTAATTGGAAAATAGATGAGATGAGTGGTCTCCTGGATATTAATCTGATGTTGGTTTCGGCCTTCGGGGTTAATATTTAGGGAATCGTTCTCTTACTAATTTACGATTGGAGTCTGATTTGAAATCAAACGATAGATACCTTAATTTTTATAAAATTTATTAAATAAAAAAAATAGTCACACGTGAACAGTACTCATTCATTGAGATTAGTCATGTGTTGGCAGAAATATAGATTCACGTATTGAATAGAATAAATATTCATTTGTGGAATAGAATAACAGAATTATTGAAATATATAAAGCAGTGTTGATTAGAGATGCGCTATTTTGACGCGAACGATATTTATATCGATTATATTCGTTTTTATAATTTGAATATATAACGAATTTGAATTGAATCGAATAGAAAACGAATTTGAATTGAATCGAATAGAAAACCAATTTGAATTGAATCGAATAGAAAACCGATTTGAATTGAATCGAATAGAAAACCGATTTGAATTGAATCGGATAGAAAACCAATTTGAATTGAATCAAATAGAAAACCAATTTGAATTGAATCAGATAGAAAACCAATTTGAATTGAATCGGATAGAAAACCAATTTGAATTGAATCGGATAGAAAACCAATTTGAATTGAATCGAATAGAAAACCAATTTGAATTGAATCGAATAGAAAACCAATTCGAATTGAATCGAATATAAAACGAATTTGAATGGAATGGAATATAAAACGTATTTGAATTGAATTGAAAACGAATTTGAATTAAATTGAAAACGAATTGAAGTGAATTCAAATTGAATTGAATTTTGAATTGAATATAAATGAATTTTAAAACGAATTTATAAGGAAAAATTCAATTTTGATTTGAACTGAAATGGAAGTTGAAATTGTTTTTGAAACGAATTTAAAACTATTTATAAAATACGTTTTAAATAGAAATCGACGAAATATATATTATATATATAATATAATGGCCTGAATAGAACGCGCCGCGCCGCGGCAGTTCGTGAATTTCGACCATTGATTTCGAACAGATATTACGGGAGATCCGACCGTCGGATTCTCCTAAAACAGGAACCGTTGTGTTCGTATCGAAAAGAGCTTTCTAACGAATATTAGAAATTTGAAATCTAACGGTTGGATTTGGAGATACGTCCAAATCAAATTTGAAAAAGGTCGGTGTAAGCGCAGTTCGATGGCCGTTGTTGGAAATCGACTGTACGGGCCTTGATAAAATTATTAAAAATAGTAATAATTTGTGTAAAATCATAAGAAATGATTTGGGAAAAATTGGGATGAAAAACTCCATATGTGAAAAGATAAAAATAGATTTTTATCGAAATGAACTAGTTTTGAACTAAAATTAAACCCGTTTATTTTTAAATAAATAAATTGGATTTGAAATGGGTTTTAAATAGAATTGATTTGTGGGTTTATCGTGAAGGATGTTTTAAATAACACTTGTTCTTTGACCCGATAATAATTAGAATGTGATTTGGGTTTGTCGTGAACTATGTTTTAAATGACATTAGTTCTTTAACCCAGTAAAAGGAGTTTTAATGAATCTGTAATTAGATTGAAATGTGAATTGATAATTTAAATTATCAAATATAGAAAGTGAGCGAGAATGGAGTATCACCAGTTTTGCTCCAAAACGATAGTTAAATCTTTAATTAGATTTGAACGTGAAATGGTAATCAATTTTACCGATAACACCGTGGTGTTAGATATGGAGTATTACCAGTTTTGCTTCATGGGATGAATAGGTTGGGATTGGGAAATAAAATAAATAATTACTTCGGTGTGGTTCGCTAATCTCGACTAGTTTGGAAAACCATAATTTGGTTTGAAATGACATCCAAAGGAAGATTAAAGAATAAATTCAAAGAATTTATCTTGGATAAAATAAATGGGAACCTTTCCCTAAGAATATGAAATTTTGAAACTAGCTGTAGGTTAGTTAAGAAGAATGGTTTCCTAGGTATTGATCTGATGTTGGTTTCGGCCTTCGGGGTTAATATTTGGAGAATTGTTCTCTTGCTAATTTACGGTTAGTGACTGATGAATTGGAATGAGGCGTATGTTGTGTTTGTGTAACATTTGTTTTTAATATACGCGGGTTGTTCGGTAAGGCCGGGTTTATACCCATTCTGAATAACCGATTCGACGATTTGTCGAAGATGAAGACGGTGGTTGAAGATCGGAAGTCTTCACATCGTTTGGGTGATTACTGATGATCTTGATTGGGCTGTACACCCAAGACGAGGGAATCAGTTGGTGGTCGTCCAGACGTACTTGGAGATCGATGGATATGCGAGGAAAGTGCCTCCGGTTTCGTTCAGACCCAGAACGAACTTGTAAATGGATTGTGTGTCTGACATTGGATTTTATTCTGTGTTGATTGATTTCTGTTAAATATATATCTGTTTGGCGGCGGAGAATTCATTCTCTTGCTTAATGCCCGTCTCTGAGACGTACGAGCTTAGAGGTTATATATCGATAGATATCAATCGCATGGCATGAATTGCCTGTGTGGCACGCTGAGTTGCATGGATCAAGGCTTCGGTTGAAAAGCAAAGTCTTGTGGTTGATGATCAAAGCACGGCCTTTGTGGCGTAGCTTTGTGTATAACGTGAATTCACGAGCCTCACACCTCGGTATGAGTCAAAAACGGGATAAGGACTGCAGGGAGAGCACGACGTTTCTTTCTAGCTTTGGTGGTGTCAGTGACTTACCAGCCCTGACATTTATATACTTTTCACCTATGTGGTTGTTGGATGAGGCGCCTCGATTTTAGGTCTGTAAGGACCGGGAAACGTGTGTTCAGGAATTGCCAATCCTCAAATGTAAGAGAGGACCGGCCCTGAAGCATCCAAGGGTTACCCAGAGTGTGTTGTCCTGAGGCATTTGCTAGAGTGTCTCGAAGCGGAGAGGAGCTTGCCCCTTGCCTCGACTCATGACGGAAATCCAATTTCCAATACGTGTATTGCGGTTTTAATTGTAGAACTAGTATGGTGACATGATATATGGTACCCATGCCGTCTATTATTTATATTTATGATTGAAATTGTTTTGACACTATACACTTATTATAGTATCAAATGATTTGTTTTAAACGTACCAAGCATGTTTGGCTATTATAAGGGAAAGCCCTATCCTCCGGCTTGCGTTGCATTGTGTGATGGGACCTGGGTCTTATAATAGATTCATTTTTCGAAAAGCATTGTGCCGTTTATTCTATGCACTGGTATTCTTGGGAGGAAACCCGTTCCGTGTTATACGGCGTGGTCCCTTGAATTACTCTCTTTTAAAATAAAGTTTTAAATAACTATTTTAGTTCTCACACCAGTCACATGACTGACCTGGAGTTTATTGTTTTAACCTAAACTCTTGGTGCCCTTATTTTCGACAAGGGCAGCTAGTAGTTTTGGTTTTGCAGATTTATATTCATAGGATCCTGGTTTACAGCTGGAATGATATCCGGAAAGCTCTGTATCCGTATATCACCTTCAGTTGTGCTTTGTATTATTTTCCGCTGCTATGTAATTTATTGTAATCTCTGATATTTATTGAATGTATATTTATTCATACTTTGTATATTCTTGCATCTGATGGAATTGTTGTAATTAACAATGAAATGTTCTTCCATCTGCATTCTGATTTGTCCTGTTCTCAAAACGATCAGGGGTTTCGAACGGTCTAGATCGGTTTAACGACTGATTCGGATCGAGCGAAATTCCAGGCCGTCACATTTGGTATCAGAGCTTTGGTTTACAGAGCTCGAGAACAAGACACATTAAAACCATAAGAAAGAATTCATCAGATATTGGATTAGTAATATCCAATTAAAATGATTCGTTAGAGATAGGATCAGTAGTATCCTAGAACGAGTGTGAACAGTATATTTTTCAAATGAAAACAATTTTGTTTTAAAAATTTAAATCGTTTTATACGTATTTGAATAATTTATTTATTTTGAATTTGGACAATCCAATATATAAAGATTTTGCATATACGCATCATGAACGTATATTCAAAGTTTTAATATACTGGATAGATATAGAATCACATTCTAGACACCCGGAGATGGTTCTGATGATTGATATATCATCATCAGAATTTGTGTTCGTGTTTCGAAGGTATGATATTTATATATTTCCATTAGACTGGTGTGAGAACCAAAACTAATATAGCTAGAATACATTGTTGTGAATTGGCATCAAAAACATGATTTTTGTATATGTATCAAAATTATGAATTTGAAACGTTAATCCACTAATTGATTGATGTTTGTGTTGTTTGTTTATTTGTTTAATAATTTTGAACCATTTAGCCTAATTGAACCAAATATTGAATTGTATTGAAAGTTGATAGCAATTGCTTGCATATACATGTACTTACATTGAACAGGTCGTAGCAAGGAGGCTAGAGCAGAGAATAAAATTTGTTTGCCCGACAAATAGGTACGTGTTTACTATAATTTACTATTTAGTTTGGGTGATGATGATTTTATAAGCCGATTGGCTAGCCGCTTAGCTTTTTCTTTTTCTTTTTGAGATCAGAAGGCCTGTATGGCAATTTCTGGATTTTCCCGTGGCTCCCGGTGCAGGGGAGGTTATGGCGAAATTTTTCGAAAATTTAGGATGTTAGCCAAATTTTTGAAGAATTTGAAAATTCTCAGAAACTGAAAAGTTGGAGAATGAAAGCCAGATCGAACGTAGAGTTGATTAATCAAACCACTTTCGGCTTCGTTCCTTTTCGGGGATGAAAAGTTTTAAGTGGGGGAGATTGTAATAACCCGGAAATTCTGAACCAGTTTAAAAAATTATTTTGGCAATTTTAGCGAATTTTGAATATTTAAAATGGATTATTTTGAATAATATCGACGAGAAATTAATTTTGAATATATTTAGAACGTATATATTATATACGTCGTCGTTAGAATATAAATAATTATTTATAATTATAAAAGGAATTGAAAATGGCGCGGTAGTTCGATAATTTGATTTCAAACTTCAATTGAATGTACCGGGTGCAAAATAAACCGGATTTTAACGAAACCAAAAATAATAGGATCTAATTGATAATATCTTTCCAACGAATCAAACAAATCGAAATTTCATAGTGGGAATCAAAAGATATGCCCAGTTGAAAATTCTGAATAGTCGCTATGGAATTCAGACCCTTAAAAATGGGAATTTTGCAAACGACCTTGGATTTCGACGAAACCACTTTTGTTGGGTCCGCAACGTCAAATTATTGTTAGATTCCAAATTTCATAATTTTTCGAATCAATATGTGAGCGGGGCAAAGGAAAACGCGTTTGACCAGTTTTAGTTGATTTTAATCGACTGGAAAATGGCTACTTTTCCAACGGTCTCAGAATTCGACGAAACTAGTTTTGTTAGGACCTACCATCAATACAAAGCTAGAAAATATTTTTCTGGAATTTTTCGAGTTCGTATGTGACCCCAGTAAATTGAAATGCGCGTTCAAATTCAATATATAGAGTTATATGTTGATTTTGACGAAAACAGATCGAAATGGTCGAATCAACCTACGATACATATCCCATTGTGTTTGGAATGGGGGTAATTAGCTAGGGACGATAGTTGTTGGGTCTCGTTTAGAGGTCGACTGAAAAGTCAACTATTATAGAAAATTAAAATAATATAAATATATATAATTATATCCCCCCCTCACAATTCTCTCTCCCCAACCCTCCTTTCAAAAATCGAAGCCAGAGAAGGGGAAAACCCCGTGTCCTCGTTCCCTCGACCGTCGCCCAGGCGGAGCGCCACCTCGCCGCCCCCCATCACGGCGCCGATCCCCTTCCCTTCGATCTGCCTTTCCTCCTCGCCCCGCTCTCTTCTTCTTCAAGTCAGAAAGACCCAGTCGCTTGCGAGCCCTCCACCGCAGCCTCGTCGAGCTGCGCCACCGTCCAGGCGCGCCGCCGCCGTCCTCCAGGCGGAGCCCCACTCCGACTTCACCTCCCTCTCGCGTGATTCTCTCCTCCTCCTTATGAAGCGCGAGCCACAAACCCTCCAACACCCCAAAACCCGCCCAAACCACTTATTAGTCGCTGTTCCGGCTAATGCGGGTCCGTTACCGCCATTCCACCGACCACCTCATCCTCCGTTGAGTGCTTGATTTCAGTTTTTATTATAGTAGAAGGTTAAAAATATAATTTTTATTATAGTAGAGTATTAAAAATATAAGCTTTATTTTGAAGTGGCGAAGAAAAAAATTAGTTTTTCATATGAAGTAGCGATTTGAAAAGGTGATTTTTATTTAAATAGTTTTTGAACAGAAATACAATTTTTATCATATGAATCACATTATAAAAATGTGATTTTTACAATGAAAAGGAACTTATAAAGAAATACGATTTTTCTATAATGAATAGCGAAGTAAAAATTTGATTTTTCTATAATGAATAGCGAAGTAAAAATTCGATTTTTCTATAATGAATAGCGATGTAAAAATTCGATTTTTATATATTGAATAGCGAAGTAAAAATGTGATTTTTATATACATAGCAACAATATAAAAATGTGATTTTTATATATGTAGTGACTACGGGCAATGAAAGTGACAAAAGGCGAGAACATTGATGATTTCTACATAGGAAGAGTCGTGGTATTGGATAGCTATTGGTGAGAATTTCTCACTCTTAAATCTCTTTTTCTAGTTATATATATATACTAGGATGCAGACGGTGTTTAGTAGCACACGACACCCGTCATCCACAGACCATGGATGGCTTGTTTGTTTAATTGATGTGTTGTGGAAATTGTTTGTTTAATTGATGTGTTGTGGAAATTATTTGTGATGTTGATGTGAAATTGATAATAAAATATATTCATAGGTTGAATAAAATAATTCGATCGTTAAAAATATAATTTTTAACGTGAATATGAATAAATAAATATTCATTTACAAACCGGACAGTTTGTTTATGTACACCTATTTGAAGGACATTGATTGGGACGATAAATTTTACACATCGCCCAACTGCACAAATAAAATATGTGTTTGATTGTTTGAAACCCCACACGGGTATTGGGATAAAATACGGCATACACTAATCCCAATAATTAGTTGTATGTCGATCGATTGATTGACAGGCTGTTATAAGCGTTAGATATCTATATTTGATGCTTATACAGTGTTGTGCACTTTGGATGATGGTTGATTATTTATCGTTGCTATTATATACATGTGTTGTATGGAATCCATATAATTAACTTTATATGGTAATTGATTGGGCCTCATTCCAATTTAGAAAATAAAGAATATTATAAAATAAAGGTTCATGTGTTGACAGTACTCATCCGTTGAGATTAGTCATGTGTTGAATGAAATATTTTAACAATAAAATTTACATCTTTATCATTATAAAATAAAGGTTCATGTGTTGACAGTACTCATCCGTTGAGATTAGTCATGTGTTGAACGAAATATTTTAACAATAAAATTTACATCTTTATCATTATAAAATAAAGGTTCATGTGTTGACAGTACTCATCCGTTGAGATTAGTCATGTGTTGAACGAAATATTTTAACAATAAAATTTACATCTTTATCATTATAAAATAAAAGTTCATGTGTTGACAGTACTCATCCGTTGAGATTAGTCATGTGTTGAACGGAATATTTTAACAATAAAATCTACATCTTTATCATATATAAAATTAGAAACTAATTGGAAAATAGATGAGATGAGTGGTCTCCTGGATATTAATCTGATGTTGGTTTCGGCCTTCGGGGTTAATATTTAGGGAATCGTTCTCTTTCTAATTTACGATTGGAGTCTGATTTGAAATCAAATGATAGATACCTTAATTTTTATAAAATTAATTAAATAACAAAAATAGTCATACGTGGACAGTACTCATTCGTTGAGATTAGTCATGTGTTGGCAAAAATATAGATTCCCGTATTGAATAGAATAAATATTCATTTGTGGAATAGAATAACGGAATTATTGAAATATATAAAGCCGTGTTGATTAGAGATGCGCTATTTTGACGCGAACGATATTTATATCGATTATATTCGTTTTTATAATTTGAATATATAACGAATTTGAATTGAATCGAATAGAAAACCAATTTGAATTGAATCGAATAGAAAACCAATTTAAATTGAATCGAATAGAAAACCAATTTGAATTGAATCGAATAGAAAACCAATTTGAATTGAATCGGATAGAAAACCAATTTGAATTGAATCGGATAGAAAACCAATTTGAATTGAATCGGATAGAAAACCAATTTGAATTGAATCAGATAGAAAACCAATTTGAATTGAATCGAATAGAAAACCAATTTGAATTGAATCGAATAGAAAACCAATTTAAATTGAATCGAATAGAAAACCAATTTGAATTGAATCGAATACAAAACAAATTTGAATGGAATGGAATATAAAACGAATTCGAATTGAATTGAAAACGAATTTGAATTGAATTGAAAACGAAATGAAGTGAATTCAAATTGAATTGAATTTTGAATTGAATATAAATGAATTTTAAAATGGATTTATAAGGAAAAATTCAATTTTGATTTGAACTGAAATGGAAGTTGAAATTGTTTTTGAAACGAATTTAAAACTATTTATAAAATTCGTTTTAAATAGAAATCGATGAAATATATATTATATATATATTATATATCTAATATAATGGCCTGAATAGAACGCGCCGCGCCGCGGTAGTTCGTGAATTTCGACCATTGATTTCGAACGGATATTACGGGAGACCCGACCGTCGGATTCTCTTAAAACCGGAAACGTTGGGTTTGTATCGAAAAGAGCTTTCTAACGAATATTAGAAATTTGAAATCTAAAGGTTGTATTTGGAGATACGTCTAAATCAGATTTGAAAAAGGTCGCTGTAAGTGCAGTTCGATGGCCGTTGTTGAAATCGACTGTACGGGCCTTGATAAAATTATTAAAAATAGTAATAATTTGTGTAAAATCATAAGAAATGATTTAGGAAAAATTGGGATGAAAAACTCCATATGTGAAAAGATAAAAATAGATTTTTATCGAAATGAACTAGTTTTGAACTAAAATTAAACCCGTTTATTTTTAAATAAATAAATTGGATTTGAAATGGGTTTTAAATAGAATTGATTTGTGGGTTTATTGTGAAGGGTGTTTTAAATAACACTTGTTCTTTGACCCGATAATAATTAGAATATGATTTGGGTTTTTCGTGAACTGTGTTTTAAATGACATTAGTTCTTTAACCCAGTAAAAGGAGTTTTAATGAATCTGTAATTAGATTGAAATGTGAATTGATAATTTAAATTATCAAATATAGAAAGTGAGCGAGAATGGAGTATCACCAGTTTTGCTCCAAAACGATAGTTAAATCTTTAATTAGATTTGAACGTGAAATGGTAAGCAATTTTACCGATAACACCGTGGTGTTAGATATGGGGTATTACCAGTTTTTCTTCATGGGATGAATAGGTTGGGATTGGGAAATAAAATAAATAATTACTTCGGTGTGGTTATCTAATCTCAACTAGTTTGGAAAACCATAATTTGGTTTGAAATGACATCCAAAGGAAGATTAAATAATAAATTCAAAGAATTTATCTTGGATAAAATTAATGGGAACCTTTCCCTAAGAATATGAAATTTTGAAACTAGCTGTAGGTTAGTTAAGAAGAATGGTTTCCTGGGTATTGAACTGATGTTGGTTTCGGCCTTTGGGGTAAATATTTGGAGAATTGTTCTCTTGCTAATTTACGGTTAGTGACTGATGAATTGGAATGAGGTGTATGTTGTGTTTTTGTAACATTTGTTTTTAATATACGCGGGTTGTTCGGAAAGGCCGGGTTTATAACCATTCTGAATAACCGATTCGACGATATGTCGAAGATGAAGATGGTGGTTGAAGACCGGAAGTCTTCACATCGTTTGGGTGATTACTGATGATCCTGATTGGGCTGTACACCCAAGATGAGGGAATCAGTTGGTGGTCGTCCAGACGTACTTGGAGATCGATGGATATGCGAGGAAATTGCCTTCGGTTTCGTTCAGACCCAGAACGAACTTGTAAATGGATTGTGTGTCTGACATTGGATTTTATTCTGTGTTGATTGGTTTCTATTAAATATATATCTGTTTGGCGGCGGAGAATTCATTCTCTTGCTTAACGCCCTTCTCTGAGACGTACGAGCTTAGAGGTTATATATCGATAGATATCAATCGCATGGCATGAATTGCCTGTGTGGCATGCTGAGTTGCATGGATCAAGGCTTCTGTTGAAAAGCAAAGTCTTGTGGTTGATGATCAAAGCACGGCCTTTGTGGCGTAGCTTTGTGTATAACGTGAATTCGCGAGCCTCACACCTCGGTATGAGTCAAAAACGGGATAAGGACTGCAGGGAGAGCACGACGTTTCTTTCTAGCTTTGGTGGTGTCAGTGACTTACCAGCCCTGACATTTATATACTTTTCACCTATGTGGTTGTTGGATGAGGCGCCTCGATTTTAGGTCTGTAAGGACCGGGAAACGTGTGTTCAGGAATTGCCAATCCTCAAACGTAAGAGAGGACCAGCCCTGAAGCATCCAAGGGTTACCCAGAGTGTGTAGTCCTGAGGCATTTGCTAGAGTGTCTCGAAGCGGAGAGGAGCTTGCCCCTTGCCTCGACTCATGATGAAAATCCAATTTCCAATACGTGTATTGCGGTTTTAATTGTAGAACTAGTATGGCGACATGATATATGGTACCCATGCCATCTATGATTTATATTTATGATTGAAATTGTTTTGACACTATACACTTATTATAGTATCAAATGATTTGTTTTAAACGTACCAAGCATGTTTGGCTATTATAAGGGAAAACCCTATCCTCCGGCTTGCGTTGCATTGTGTGATGGGACCTGGGTCTTATAATAGCTTCATTTTTCGAAAAAGCATTGCGCCATTTATTCTATGCACTGGTATTCTTGGGAGGAAACCCGTTCCATGTTATACGGCGTGGTCCCTTGAATTGCTCTCTTTTAAAATAAAGTTTTAAATAACTGTTTTAGTTCTCACACCGGTCACATGACTGACCTGGAGTTTATTGTTTTAACCTAAACTCTGGGTGCCCTTATTTTCGAAACGGGCAGCTAGTAGTTTTGGTTTTGCAGATTTATATTCACAAGATCCTGGTTTACAGCTGGAATGATATCCGGAAAGCTGTGTATCCGTATATCACCTTCAGTTGTGCTTTGTATTATTTTCCGCTGCTATGTAATTTATTGTAATCTCTGATATTTGTTGAATGTATATTTATTCATACTCTGTATATTCTTGTATCTGATGGAATTGTTGTAATTAACAATGAAATGTTCTTCCGTCTGCATTTTGATTTGTCCTGTTCTCAAAACGATCAGGGGTTTCGAACGGTCTAGACCGGTTTAACGACTGATTCGGATCGAGCGAAATTCCAAGCCGTCACATCTGTATTACTGTATATATAAGAAAAGAAAAACATAGTTCCCTTGTTGATCTTCTATTTGTTGGAATCCGTCTTTCCGTCTGTTTAAAATAAACTGTTCATTTTGTTTAAATTTAAAAACAATCGGTTCGTTCCTTATATTTCCATTCCTTATTTTTGAAATGTTAATCCATTATTTATGCTTCTTTAATGCACTGTTTCCCTTTTTCCTAAAGCCACGTTCAACTCGAAAGAACTGTTCATTCCTTTTTTTTTATGCCTCGTGAATGCAGATGTTACCTTAAATTTAATCGTTCCCATAGCAGCATTTATATTTCCCATTTGTTTTTGTCTCACCATCACTTTGCCCCTTATTCTTTTGCCTCCGTGAAACCAAAACCATGGATTTCACAATCCATTGCGAGCCACCTTATCTTCCCCATCCTTCCTCCTTATGTCGTACAATGGCCATGTCCGAATCCTTACAACTGTGTCAAGACCGGCTGCCGCTGTAACGACCCGGATTTTTGGTCGATTTATTTTAAATATTTAATATCGTTTTAAATATTGAATCGATGGTATAAATGAATTTTTATATTAAGTTATCGATTTAAAAAAAAATCAATTTCAATTTAATATCGAATATATCGAATTATCGTAATACGAAAACGGTAATAATTGAATTCAGATACAAAACTGAATTGAAACAATTCAATTGATTATCATAAACTCTAGTTGAATTGGGACGATAATAATAATATATTATCAATGGATTAAATTGTTTTGAAATCAATTTATATTAATTGAATTTATTTTTAATCATCAATAAATTAGTCATCTTCTTTATATAGTCAAAATTAATTTCAGAACCCACTTCATTGAGACCAGAATACCAGATAACGTTGGGAACATCAGTCATTACGGTTGAAATAGCGGTTCAAGGTTTTAAATTAAAGGACCACAAGATGTTTAGCTTTTTAATCAAAACAAAAATAAAATAAAATAATAAAAAAAAAAACATCAGCCGACCAAAAACAATTAAACCCCGCAACCCTGTTCTCCTCGAGCAGAATAAATGGTCTCCTTCTCATAAGATCAAAGAAACAAACTTTAATGGCCCTGTACGTTTGTCTCCCTCTTGATCTATAAAAGTCGCACCCACCCAAATTCATTTCCTTCACCCAGAAAGCTAACAAATCAAATCCACTTCACCGATTTAAAGAAACTGCTCTTCGAAACCAAGTCCTTCCCTTTTCCAATCATTCGAAGCATCAAATGAAATTCGAAGTCGCGACTTCAAATCGCGTGAATTCCCCGAAGCTCCACTTCATTCTGAGGCACTCGCGTGAGGTGGGATGCGGGGAGGAGGGTGGACTGGTGTATGAATCTATGATTGGAGCGATGAGGTTACGGTAGTCTTTTTGGGTCAGAAACATGATGCTCGAAGTCGCTACATGGAAGTTGCAAAGTTGAGGAGGGATTCGCGATCAAATTGGAGACACGAGGTCCTCGCGGTCAACGCCATAGTGAAGCGTGCAAGTCAGTGGAGTTCGAGCGAAGATGGTCAGGAATTTGGAGTTGAGACTATTCGCACCATTTACAGTAAGGAAGCAATGATTTTGGGGAAATGGTGAAGACTTTTGTGACAAGGGGATTGTCAGTTTGGGTTGTTTCCGTACTCATCGATCAACGGGTGTTGAGTGGGTTCGTGGATTTGTCGAGTGGGTTGCAAGAGTAAGACGGTTGGAGAAATCACTATGGAATCGGGATAATTGGCTTCATAAGATATTCAGCAATAAAAATCACGGTGAGTAAATCTCACTCACCTTTAAAATTATTTTTATTTCATTAAAAATAATTGTTTGTTGCTTGTGTGAATGCTTTCTGGTTGTTTTATATATATTAGTTATTTAGGCTATATATATATATATATATATATATATATATATATATATATATTGGGTTGATTGATTGGTTGGATTCCTGTAGTCTCATTAGCGGATGCCCGCAGTTTCATAGCGGATGATTACCCTATACGCCCCACGCTATGATTAGTGGATGACCTTCTATACCGCGATATTCTGCCACGAAGCAGAATTGGTATTATTTATGTGCTAACATCTGTGGATGCAGGAAAACAGGTTGGGGGAATCCAATTGGATTCCTCAAAAATATATTATTTGTTTGTTTGTTGTTTGTTTGATTTCATATATATTCATATATGATGTGTTAAAAAACCCAAATGATTGAAAATTGGGTGATTTGATTGTTTTAAATATCACTGGGCCGATTGTTAATTTATTAAAATATCATGAGAAGGATATTTGAGGTTTTAAAAGGGAAATTCTGTTTTTCTCAAATAGAATTTGAAATTCAAGTAGAATTTAAAAATATAGGATTTCAAAGTGGAATTTTGAAATAGAATTTTGAAATGAAATTTCAAAATAGAACTTGAAATAGAATTTTTAAGTAGAAATTTAAATAGAATTTAAAATATTAGAAAGGAGTTGAAATATTTGAAATACAAAAGAAATTTCAAATAGGATTTGGAATGGAATTTTTAAATATACAATTCAAATAAAATTTGAGTATAACATTTGAATATAGAATTTGAATAAAGAAATTTCAAAATTGAAATTGAATATAGAAATTCAAATAGAGTTTGAATAAAGGAAATTCAAAAGGGCATTTAAATGGTAGAATTTGAATAATAGAAATCAAATGGGATTTGAATAGTAGAATTAGAAAAGGAGTTTAAATATTTGAATTTTTATAGAAAAGAAAAGAAGTTTGAATATTAGAAATTCAAATCGAAGTTCAAATAGAATTTGAATATGCGAAATTAGCATGAAATATAGAATTTGAATTCAAATGAATTAAAATAGAGTTTGAATCCATAGGAATTCAAATAAAGAAAACTCAAATAGAGATTTGAATATGAAAATTCAAATGGAGTTTGAAATGGGAAATTGAAATTAGTAAATTCAAATAGAGATTTGAATATAGAATTTCAAAATAGAATTTGAAATAAACTTTGAAAATAGGATTTCAAAGTAGAATAGGAAATCCAAATGGTTTTGAAATGGAATTTGAATTCAAGGGAATTCAAATGGATTTGAATGGAGAAATTCAAATGGGATTTAAATAATGGGTTTTAAATAAAGAGGATTTAAATATAAGATTTCAAATAGAAATTTAAATGGAGTTAAATATTTAAATTCAAATATGATTTTCAAATATAACCATTCAAAAGGGATTTGATTATAGAATTTAAAGTGGAATTTAATTCAAAGGAATAAAATAGGGTATTGGAATTCAAGAAAATTAAATATGGAGTTTAACTAATGAATTCGAATTTAGAATTCAAATGGTGTTTGAAAGAAAATTGGAATATTTTAATTCAAACGGAGTTGGAAATAGATTTGAACATAGAAATTCAAATGGAGTTTGAATATTTGAATTTCAAAAGGGAATTCAAAATGGAGTTTGAATATCTAAATTCAAGTATGAATTTCAAATATAGAAATTCAAAAAGGAGTTGAATTAGAGTGGAAGTTAAATAAAGGTTTTGAAATGGAATTCGAATAAAGGATTTCAAAGGGAATTTGAATACAAGATTTAAACTATGGAATTTGAAATGTAAAAGATTCAAATGGAATTTGGAATATATATATTAGAATGGAGTTGAATTTATTTAAACGAAGTTTAAAAGTATATATATATATATAATTAAAACGAACTCGCCGCAGCGCTGCAGTTCGGAAATTGGCGACTCGAACTTCATTTGAGTATATCGGAGTAAAATTAAGTCGGAATTCTTTGAAACAGGAACCGTCGGGACCAGTTAGATAATAGTTTTCTAATGAAGGAGAAAAATCTGGATTTCGTCGAATAGATTTTGAGATATGTTAAAATCAAAATTTCAAAAGTGCAGCGCCAGAAACCATTATAAACCATAATGGATTTTATATATATAGATATAAGGATTTTTAAGCAAAATAAAAATCCAAATTCCCATTTAAAAGCCTAAACTTGAGTTAGAAAATAAAGGCAGCTCAAGTGAAGTAAGTAAAGAGATTTTTGAAACAATAACCCTATTTTGATTATTTAGGATTAACTAAGTCAAGTAGAAATTAGTTAATCGAGTTTGAACTAAAGTCGAACCTTGAAAAGTAAATTTGGCGTTCGTAAATATATATATTCGAAGTCGAACATAGCGCTTAAATTGAATTTGAATTCAATTATTTGATAAGTATGTTGATATATATTTGAAATACGTTATATTCCAATATACAAGCGAAATAGACCAACGAGTTAATTAACGAGTTGGGTCAAAACGAGTGTGTGAAGTTGAAATAAATTGGACAGGTATAGACATACAGGAGACAGGTATGGGACAATGATAATGCAGGTATATAAATAATGTGCTCGACAAAAAGGTACACGTTTCAATTCCATATGAGATTTTATGTGCCGTATCGGCTAGCCGCTTGGCTTTGTCTTTTTCTTTTTAAGATGAGAAGGTACCGGGAAGCTATTTGAAATTTCCCGATGCTCCCGATACAGGGGAGGTTATGGCGAATTTTTCCGGAAATTTAAGGAGTTAGAATATTTTTAAGAAATTTGACAATTAGAAATCTATATATAGAATTCGATATGGAAACGAAATTAAAAAAATAGAATATTGTAAACAAAAAGGGAAATCTATAAATTAGAAATAGAAAGCGAACTATATACATGTTTTAAAAATGAACAATTGGATTGTATAGTGTGTTTATTCGAAGTAAGTGTTTTGCCGTTTAGAAGTTGAGGATGTTTTCAGTTAAGGTCTGAGAGGTAATTTTACCCCAACTTGATTGATTTCATTTTTAATGGATAAATAGCAAGATCCAGTCTCGAAGAGAAGTGTTTGAAAAAGAGTTAGTTGAATAAAATATTTTGCGGGGTTGTAACAATGTTTTACACAACATTCGTTTAAACCCAAGTGATGGAATTTTGGAAATATAACAAGTAAATATTTCCTGAGTATAATTAAAATAGTCGGAATAGAGATAAGTGATTGGAATTGTTCCAATTGCAAATAGAGATATTTTCTAATATATAGAAAATAAAAGGAGTTGATATTGGGAAATGCTTTCCAAATAGCGTAAAGAGCCAATATGGTTATTGAAAATATTTGGGTAACAAATATTGATAAGAAATGGAGAAGAGATTTAATTAATGAAATATTAATTAAAGAGCCCAGTGATTTGTTTGATATGTTGGATAAACACTTGTTTTATTCGATAGTTAAATCACAGACTATCGAAGTTTTTGACCATCGTTGTCAATATGGGGAGACCGGTTGGATTATTATCCGAAGAACCACTCCGTATCGGCATTAGCGTTGCGAACCAAGTATGCTGAATATATTGAAGACAGAGTAAAGTGCAAGGGCTTTTCTATTTATAGAAATAGTGCCTTCGGTTTCGTTCAATCCCAGAACGAACGTAAATGGACGAATGTCTGACAAAGTATTTCCAATGATCAAATGGGTTGGTCTGTACGAATATATATGGTTGCAACGGATTTATCCCTTAGCATAATATCCAGAATATTCGTGCAAACTCAACTAGTGATTAACGGATCTGACAATGTGGCATTCAAAGTGATTGTGCTATCAATGAATGGTAAGTATTCGTAGCCTCAGGCCTCAACAACCGGGAAAGGACAAAAATCGGGCAGGCAGCATGGCTATGTGGGTCGCACCCATTAGGATGTATAATCACCTATCTAGAGGTTCATTTAATTTCTTATTCTATTCGATGCTGTCCCAGTCGGGAGACGGTTGCTGATCCCAACCGTTGGTGATATACATTCGATACACTCAAGCGAAATGAGTGGTCGGTCATGTGTGGGCCGGGTTACAAGATGTTCTTGTTGAATCTAGTGTATTCCTCTCTAGAGATACACTAGCGGAAGGTGGTTCCATACCTTGTCATGTTGGAAATCCAATTTCCAGTAAGCGCCATGCGGTTTTTTTGATTTTTTACTATATATGTGGAGCGTGAGATGTAAGCGTTCTGCTATTTGGTTATTTATTTGATGTAGACATTACTATAATATCACTGGATTTGATATCAAAGTGTTTTGGGTTATAGTAAGGTAAAAACCGTCCATGTTTATGTGTGGGCTGGTCTTACTATTATCTTTTCTTTCGAAAAGAGTTTTGAAAGTTAAACAAGTGGTTGGAGTTTACTCACACCAGTCCCATGACTGACCCAGAGTTTATTTTGTTTGTTTTCCCTAAACTCTTGGGTGCCCAAATTTGTACGGGCAGTCAAGTAGTTCAGGTGTTTACAGATACCATTGGAGGAGCTTGGAGCAGGAGGCTTCAGCGTTAGTTACCTAGTGTTATTTTCCGCTGTATCGTAAGTATTGAACTCTGATTCTGAATGTACATGTATACAGAAATTTTGTATTACAAAAGTATATGATATATTATATTTTATTCATTCCGCTGTGAGGTTCATGTTTTACCCTGATGTTGTGTATTCTTCTTCTTCTATTCTAACATTTCTTTCCTTCTATTTCTCATCCTCTAACTTCTTTCTAATAATGATTCATATTTCTGTGCAATTTGGGTTGGACGTGTGGTGTATTTAGTCAACTCAGATAGTACGGATTTGCGGGTCGTTACAGTTGGTATCAGAGCCAGGTTGAGCGAACACCTAGGCTTGTGTGGCATGTGCTCATTAGAGATAGGGCCAGTAGTACCCTAGAATGAGTTGAGTGTATAGATACGAGAGAGCATATTTGTTAGTTGATATAAAAGTTGTTTTATATTGTGTTGGCTAGTCTGTTGAGTGGTTTATGAATTCTGGTCGGATAGTGGGACGCCACGAAGTCGATAGGGATTTCTAAACACTTGAACAGAAGATTGAACACGATATTGTTTTAAAGTGGGTAAATGAAATAATTTTACCTAAAATTCTATTTTTGATATAGAAAGAATAATTTTTGAAATTTTTAGAATATATGGATGTATTGGTTGTAATTATTATAATCAAATAAGATTATAACAAATAAAATAGTTATATAGAATCAAATAGAATTTGTATAGGAATTAAATATACAAATGAGATGAATTAGAATTTAATTCAAACCAGAATTTGGAATTTTAATCCTGGGAATTTGGAAAATATTTTCAAAGTATATTAAATAATATAGCTTTGTTTTGTAAAGGATTTGAATAAATACCATTTTTGAATGGATTTTAGAAGTAATAAAGCACTGAACTCACTTCAGTGGCTGGGAAATAATTCTAATGATGATCGCAACATCATCAGTGTTCATTTTCGAGTTCTAAGTGACGAATGACTACCTTAGAAAAGTTTTTGATGGAAATTTGTTCTGAAAGAAAACAAGTGGTTTGAAAAATCAAATATTTTGAATTTGAATTGGAAATAAATATATATGTATATATTTATGTAATTTCAGAAGGAAAACCCTGGGATTTGGATTCTGGAAGTGGAATTTAAGTTAAGCTAGTTAAATGGATTGAAGTGAATCAATTGACTAGAATCGATTTGAATAGATTTAATGGCATATAGATTGGATATAAATGGATAGATTGTAGATCATTTGAATTAAATGAAGGAAGACCAAGAGTTTTGGTGGAATTAAATTCGTTGAAATATGAGGAGTTGAGTTTCAACATAAGTGAATTGTTGAAAAGTAATGAGTTTGTACCATTTTTCCTACCTTAGCAATTTCGAGGACGAAATTATTTTAAGGGGGGAAGAATGTAATGACCCGGATTTTTGGTCGATTTATTTTAAATATTTAATATAGTTTTAAATATTGAATCGATGGTATAAATGAATTTTTATATTAAGTTATTGATTTAAAAAAAAAATCAATTTCGATTTAATATCGAATATATCGAATTATCGTAATACGAAAACGGTAATAATTGAATTCAGATACAAAACTGAATTGAAATAATTCAATTGATTAGCATAAACTCTAGTTGAATTGGGACGATAATAATAATATATTATCAATGGATTAAATTGTTTTGAAATCAATTTATATTAATTGAATTTATTTTTAATCATCAATAAATTAGTCATCTTCTTTATATAGTCAAAATTAATTTCAGAACCCACTTCATTGAGACCAGAATACCAGATAACGTTGGGAACATCAGTCATTACGGTTGAAATAGCGGTTCAAGGTTTTAAATTAAAGGACCACAAGATGTTTAGCTTTTTAATCAAAACAAAAATAAAATAATAAAAAAAAACATCAGCCGACCAAAAACAATTAAACCCCGCAACCATGTTCTCCTCGAGCAGAATAAATGGTCTCCTTCTCATAAGATCAAAGAAACAAACTTTAATGGCCCTGTACCTTTGTCTCCCTCTTGATCTATAAAAGTCGCACCCACCCAAATTCATTTCCTTCACTCAGAAAGCTAACAAATCAAATCCACTTCACCGATTTAAAGAAACTGCTCTTCGAAACCAAGTCCTTCCCTTTTCCAATCATTCGAAGCATCAAATGAAATTCGAAGTCGCGACTTCAAATCGCGTGAATTCCCCGAAGCTCCACTTCATTCTGAGGCACTCGCGTGAGGTGGGATGCGGGGAGGAGGGTGGACTGGTGTACGAATCTATGATTGGAGCGATGAGGTTACGGTAGTCTTTTTGGGTCAGAAACATGATGCTCGAAGTCGCTACATGGAAGTTGCAAAGTTGAGGAGGGATTCGCGATCAAATTGGAGACACGAGGTCCTCGCGGTCAACGCCATAGTGAAGCGTGCAAGTCAGTGGAGTTCGAGCGAAGATGGTCAGGAATTTGGAGTTGAGACTATTTGCACCATTTATAGTAAGGAAGCAGTGATTTTGGGGAAATGGTGAAGACTGTTGTGACAAGGGGATTGTCAGTTTGGGTTGTTTCCGTACTCATCGATCAACGGGTGTTGAGTGGGTTCGTGGATTTGTCGAGTGGGTTGCAAGAGTAAGACGGTTGGAGAAATCACTATGGAACCGGGATAATTGGCTTCATAAGATATTCAGCAATAAAAATCACGGTGAGTAAATCTCACTCACCTTTAAAATTATTTTTATTTCATTAAAAATAATTGTTTGTTGCTTGTGTGAATGCTTTCTGGTTGTTTTATATATATTAGTTATTTAGGCTATATATATATATTGGGTTGATTGATTGGTTGGATTCCCGCAGTCTCATTAGCGGATGCCCGCAGTTTCATAGCGGATGATTACCCTATACGCTCCACGCTATGAATAGTGGATGACCTTCTATACCGCGATATTCTGCCACGAAGCAGAATGGGTATTATTTATGTGCTAACATCTGTGGATGCAGGAAAACAGGTTGGGGGAATCCAACTGGATTCCTCAAAAATATATTATTTGTTTGTTTGTTGTTTGTTTGATTTCATATATATTCATATATGATGTGTTAAAAAACCCAAATGATTGAAAATTGGGTGATTTAATTGTTTTAAATATCACTGGGCCGATTTTTAATTTATTAAAATATCATGAGAAGGATATTTGAGGTTTTAAAAGGGAAATTCTGTTTTTCTCAAATAGAATTTGAAATTCAAGTAGAATTTAAAAATATAGGATTTCAAAGTGGAATTTTGAAATAGAATTTTGAAATGAAATTTCAAAATAGAACTTGAAATAGAATTTTTAAGTAGAAATTTAAATAGAATTTAAAATATTAGAAAGGAGTTGAAATATTTGAAATACAAAAGAAATTTCAAATAGGATTTGGAATGGAATTTTTAAATATACAATTCAAATAAAATTTGAGTATAACATTTGAATATAGAATTTGAATAAAGAAATTTCAAAATTGAAATTGAATATAGAAATTCAAATAGAGTTTGAATAAAGGAAATTCAAAAGGGCATTTAAATGGTAGAATTTGAATAATAGAAATCAAATGGGATTTGAATAGTAGAATTAGAAAAGGAGTTTAAATATTTGAATTTTTATAGAAAAGAAAAGAAGTTTGAATATTAGAAATTCAAATCGAAGTTCAAATAGAATTTGAATATGCGAAATTAGCATGAAATATAGAATTTGAATTCAAATGAATTAAAATAGAGTTTGAATCCATAGGAATTCAAATAAAGAAAACTCAAATAGAGATTTGAATATGAAAATTCAAATGGAGTTTGAAATGGGAAATTGAAATTAGTAAATTCAAATAGAGATTTGAATATAGAATTTCAAAATAGAATTTGAAATAAACTTTGAAAATAGGATTTCAAAGTAGAATAGGAAATCCAAATGGTTTTGAAATGGAATTTGAATTCAAGGGAATTCAAATGGATTTGAATGGAGAAATTCAAATGGGATTTAAATAATGGGTTTTAAATAAAGAGGATTTAAATATAAGATTTCAAATAGAAATTTAAATGGAGTTAAATATTTAAATTCAAATATGATTTTCAAATATAACCATTCAAAAGGGATTTGATTATAGAATTTAAAGTGGAATTTAATTCAAAGGAATAAAATAGGGTATTGGAATTCAAGAAAATTAAATATGGAGTTTAACTAATGAATTCGAATTTAGAATTCAAATGGTGTTTGAAAGAAAATTGGAATATTTTAATTCAAACGGAGTTGGAAATAGATTTGAACATAGAAATTCAAATGGAGTTTGAATATTTGAATTTCAAAAGGGAATTCAAAATGGAGTTTGAATATCTAAATTCAAGTATGAATTTCAAATATAGAAATTCAAAAAGGAGTTAAATTAAAGTGGAAGTTAAATAAAGGTTTTGAAATGGAATTTGAATAAAGGATTTCAAAGGGAATTTGAATACAAGATTTAAACTATGGAATTTGAAATGTAAAAGATTCAAATGGAATTTGGAATATATATATTAGAATGGAGTTGAATTTATTTAAACGAAGTTTAAAAGTATATATATATATAATTAAAACGAACTCGCCGCAGCGCTGCAGTTCGGAAATTGGCGACTCGAACTTCATTTGAGTATATCGGAGTAAAATTAAGTCGGAATTCTTTGAAACAAGAACCGTCAGGACCAGTTAGATAATAGTTTTCTAATGAAGGAGAAAAATCTGGATTTCGTCGAATAGATTTTGAGATATGTTAAAATCAAAATTTCAAAAGTGCAGCGCCAGAAACCATTATAAACCATAATGGATTTTATATATATATATATAGATATAAGGATTTTTAAGCAAAATAAAAATCCAAATTCCCATTTAAAAGCCTAAACTTGAGTTAGAAAATAAAGGCAGCTCAAGTGAAGTAAGTAAAGAGATTTTTGAAACAATAACCCTATTTTGATTATTTAGGATTAACTAAGTCAAGTAGAAATTAGTTAATCGAGTTTGAACTAAAGTCGAACCTTGAAAAGTAAATTTGGCGTTCGTAAATATATATATTCGAAGTCGAACATAGCGCTTAAATTGAATTTGAATTCAATTATTTGATAAGTATGTTGATATATATTTGAAATACGTTATATTCCAATATACAAGCGAAATAGACCAACGAGTTAATTAACGAGTTGGGTCAAAACGAGTGTGTGAAGTTGAAATAAATTGGACAGGTATAGACATACAGGAGACAGGTATGGGACAAGGATAATGCAGGTATATAAATAATGTGCTCGACAAAAAGGTACACGTTTCAATTCCATATGAGATTTTATGTGTCGTATCGGCTAGCCGCTTGGCTTTGTCTTTTTCTTTTTAAGATGAGAAGGTACCGGGAAGCTATTTGAAATTTCCCGATGCTCCCGATACAGGGGAGGTTATGGCGAATTTTTCCGGAAATTTAAGGAGTTAGAATATTTTTAAGAAATTTGACAATTAGAAATCTATATATAGAATTCGATATGGAAACGAAATTAAAAAAATAGAATATTGTAAACAAAAAGGGAAATCTATAAATTAGAAATAGAAAGCGAACTATATACATGTTTTAAAAATGAACAATTGGATTGTATAGTGTGTTTATTCGAAGTCAGTGTTTTGCCGTTTAGAAGTTGAGGATGTTTTCAGTTAAGGTCTGAGAGGTAATTTTACCCCAACTTGATTGATTTCATTTTTAATGGATAAATAGCAAGATCCAGTCTCGAAGAGAAGTGTTTGAAAAAGAGTTAGTTGAATAAAATATTTTGGGGTGTTGTAACAATGTTTTACACAACATTCGTTTAAACCCAAGTGATGGAATTTTGGAAATATAACAAGTAAATATTTCCTGAGTATAATTAAAATAGTCGGAATAGAGATAAGTGATTGGAATTGTTCCAATTGCAAATAGAGATATTTTCTAATATATAGAAAATAAAAGGAGTTGATATTGGGAAATGCTTTCCAAATAGCGTAAAGAGCCAATATGGTTATTGAAAATATTTGGGTAACAAATATTGATAAGAAATGGAGAAGAGATTTAATTAATGAAATATTAATTAAAGAGCCCAGTGATTTGTTTGATATGTTGGATGAACACTTGTTTTATTCGATAGTTAAATCACAGACTATCGAAGTTTTTGACCATCGTTGTCAATATGGGGAGACCGGTTGGATTATTATCCGAAGAACCACTCCGTATCGGCATTAGCGTTGCGAACCAAGTATGCTGAATATATTGAAGACAGAGTAAAGTGCAAGGGCTTTTCTATTTATAGAAATAGTGCCTTCGGTTTCGTTCAATCCCAGAACGAACGTAAATGGACGAATGTCTGACAAAGTATTTCCAATGATCAAATGGGTTGGTCTGTACGAATATATATGGTTGCAACGGATTTATCCCTTAGCATAATATCCAGAATATTCATGCAAACTCAACTAGTGATTAACGGATCTGACAATGTGGCATTCAAAGTGATTGTGCTATCAATGAATGGTAAGTATTCGTAGCCTCAGGCCTCAACAACCGGGAAAGGACAAAAATCGGGCAGGCAGCATGGCTATGTGGGTCGCACCCATTAGGATGTATAATCACCTATCTAGAGGTTCATTTAATTTCTTATTCTATTCGATGCTGTCCCAGTCGGGAGACGGTTGCTGATCCCAACCGTTGGTGATATACATTCGATACACTCAAGCGAAATGAGTGGTCGGTCATGTGTGGGCCGGGTTACAAGATGTTCTTGTTGAATCTAGTGTATTCCTCTCTAGAGATACACTAGCGGAAGGTGGTTCATACCTTGTCATGTTGGAAATCCAATTTCCAATAAGCGCCATGCGGTTTTTTTGATTTTTTACTATATATGTGGAGCGTGAGATGCAAGCGTTCTGCTATTTGGTTATTTATTTGATGTAGACATTACTATAATATCACTGGATTTGATATCAAAGTGTTTTGGGTTATAGTAAGGTAAAAACCGTCCATGTTTATGTGTGGGCTAGTCTTACTATTATCTTTTCTTTCGAAAAGAGTTTTGAAAGTTAAACAAGTGGTTGGAGTTTACTCACACCAGTCCCATGACTGACCCAGAGTTTATTTTGTTTGTTTTCCCTAAACTCTTGGGTGCCCAAATTTGTACGGGCAGTCAAGTAGTTCAGGTGTTTACAGATACCATTGGAGGAGCTTAGAGCAGGAGGCTTCAGCGTTAGTTACCTAGTGTTATTTTCCGCTATATCGTAAGTATTGAACTCTGATTCTGAATGTACATGTATACAGAAATTTTGTATTACAAAAGTATATGATATATTATATTTTATTCATTCCGCTGTGAGGTTCATGTTTTACCCTGATGTTGTGTATTCTTCTTCTTCTATTCTAACATTTCTTTCCTTCTATTTCTCATCCTCTAACTTCTTTCTAATAATGATTCATATTTCTGTGCAATTTGGGTTGGACGTGTGGTGTATTTAGTCAACTCAGATAGTACGGATTTGCGGGTCATTACAGTTGGTATCAGAGCCAGGTTGAGCGAACACCTAGGCTTGTGTGGCATGTGCTCATTAGAGATAGGGCCAGTAGTACCCTAGAATGAGTTGAGTGTATAGATACGAGAGAGCATATTTGTTAGTTGATATAAAAGTTGTTTTATATTGTGTTGGCTAGTCTGTTGAGTGGTTTATGAATTCTGGTCGGATAGTGGGACGCCACGAAGTCGATAGGGATTTCTAAACACTTGAACAGAAGATTGAACACGATATTGTTTTAAAGTGGGTAAATGAAATAATTTTACCCAAAATTCTATTTTTGATATAGAAAGAATAATTTTTGAAATTTTTAGAATATATGGATGTATTGGTTGTTATTATTATAATCAAATAAGATTATAACAAATAAAATAGTTATATAGAATCAAATAGAATTTGTATAGGAATTAAATATACAAATGAGATGAATTAGAATTTAATTCAAACCAGAATTTGGAATTTTAATCCTGGGAATTTGGAAAATATTTTCAAAGTATATTAAATAATATAGCTTTGTTTTGTAAAGGATTTGAATAAATACCATTTTTGAATGGATTTTAGAAGTAATAAAGCACTGAACTCACTTCAGTGGCTGGGAAATAATTCTAATGATGATCGCAACATCATCAGTGTTCATTTTCGAGTTCTAAGTGACGAATGACTACCTTAGAAAAGTTTTTGATGGAAATTTGTTCTGAAAGAAAACAAGTGGTTTGAAAATTCAAATATTTTGAATTTGAATTGGAAATAAATATATATGTATATATTTATGTAATTTCAGAAGGAAAACCCTGGGATTTGGATTCTGGAAGTGGAATTTAAGTTAAGCTAGTTAAATGGATTGAAGTGAATCAATTGACTAGAATCGATTTGAATAGATTTAATGGCATATAGATTGGATATAAATGGATTGATTGTAGATCATTTGAATTAAATGAAGGAAGACCAAGAGTTTTGGTGGAATTAAATTCGTTGAAATATGAGGAGTTGAGTTTCAACATAAGTGAATTGTTGAAAAGTAATGAGTTTGTACCATTTTTCCTACCTTAGCAATTTCGAGGACGAAATTATTTTAAGGGGGGAAGAATGTAACGACCCGGATTTTTGGTCGATTTATTTTAAATATTTAATATAGTTTTAAATATTGAATCGATGGTATAAATGAATTTTTATATTAAGTTATCGATTTAAAAAAAAAAATCAATTTCGATTTAATATCGAATATATCAAATTATCGTAATACGAAAACGGTAATAATTGAATTCAGATACAAAACTGAATTGAAATAATTCAATTGATTAGCATAAACTCTAGTTGAATTGGGACGATAATAATAATATATTATCAATGGATTAAATTGTTTTGAAATCAATTTATATTAATTGAATTTATTTTTAATCATCAATAAATTAGTCATCTTCTTTATATAGTCAAAATTAATTTCAGAACCCACTTCATTGAGACCAGAATACCAGATAACGTTGGGAACATCAGTCATTACGGTTGAAATAGCGGTTCAAGGTTTTAAATTAAAGGACCACAAGATGTTTAGCTTTTTAATCAAAACAAAAATAAAATAAAATAATAAAAAAAAACATCAGCCGACCAAAAACAATTAAACCCCGCAACCCTGTTCTCCTCGAGCAGAATAAATGGTCCCCTTCTCATAAGATCAAAGAAACAAACTTTAATGGCCCTGTACGTTTGTCTCCCTCTTGATCTATAAAAGTCGCACCCACCCAAATTCATTTCCTTCACTCAGAATGCTAACAAATCAAATCCACTTCACCGATTTAAAGAAACTGCTCTTCGAAACCAAGTCCTTCCCTTTTCCAATCATTCGAAGCATCAAATGAAATTCGAAGTCGCGACTTCAAATCGCGTGAATTCCCCGAAGCTCCACTTCATTCTGAGGCACTCGCGTGAGGTGGGATGCGGGGAGGAGGGTGGACTGGTGTACGAATCTATGATTGGAGCGATGAGGTTACGGTAGTCTTTTTGGGTCAGAAACATGATGCTCGAAGTCGCTACATGGAAGTTGCAAAGTTGAGGAGGGATTCGCGATCAAATTGGAGACACGAGGTCCTCGCGGTCAACGCCATAGTGAAGCGTGCAAGTCAGTGGAGTTCGAGCGAAGATGGTCAGGAATTTGGAGTTGAGACTATTCGCACCATTTACAGTAAGGAAGCAGTGATTTTAGGGAAATGGTGAAGACTGTTGTGACAAGGGGATTGTCAGTTTGGGTTGTTTCCGTACTCATCGATCAACGGGTGTTGAGTGGGTTCGTGGATTTGTCGAGTGGGTTGCAAGAGTAAGACGGTTGGAGAAATCACTATGGAACCGGGATAATTGGCTTCATAAGATATTCAGCAATAAAAATCACGGTGAGTAAATCTCACTCACCTTTAAAATTATTTTTATTTCATTAAAAATAATTGTTTGTTGCTTGTGTGAATGCTTTCTGGTTGTTTTATATATATTAGTTATTTAGGCTATATATATATATTGGGTTGATTGATTGGTTGGATTCCCGCAGTCTCATTAGCGGATGCCCGCAGTTTCATAGCGGATGATTACCCTATACGCTCCACGCTATGAATAGTGGATGACCTTCTTTACCGCGATATTCTGCCACGAAGCAGAATGGGTATTATTTATGTGCTAACATCTGTGGATGCAGGAAAACAGGTTGGGGGAATCCAACTGGATTCCTCAAAAATATATTATTTGTTTGTTTGTTGTTTGTTTGATTTCATATATATTCATATATGATGTGTTAAAAAACCCAAATGATTGAAAATTGGGTGATTTGATTGTTTTAAATATCACTGGGCCGATTTTTAATTTATTAAAATATCATGAGAAGGATATTTGAGGTTTTAAAAGGGAAATTCTGTTTTTCTCAAATAGAATTTGAAATTCAAGTAGAATTTAAAAATATAGGATTTCAAAGTGGAATTTTGAAATAGAATTTTGAAATGAAATTTCAAAATAGAACTTGAAATAGAATTTTTAAGTAGAAATTTAAATAGAATTTAAAATATTAGAAAGGAGTTGAAATATTTGAAATACAAAAGAAATTTCAAATAGGATTTGGAATGGAATTTTTAAATATACAATTCAAATAAAATTTGAGTATAACATTTGAATATAGAATTTGAATAAAGAAATTTCAAAATTGAAATTGAATATAGAAATTCAAATAGAGTTTGAATAAAGGAAATTCAAAAGGGCATTTAAATGGTAGAATTTGAATAATAGAAATCAAATGGGATTTGAATAGTAGAATTAGAAAAGGAGTTTAAATATTTGAATTTTTATAGAAAAGAAAAGAAGTTTGAATATTAGAAATTCAAATCGAAGTTCAAATAGAATTTGAATATGCGAAATTAGCATGAAATATAGAATTTGAATTCAAATGAATTAAAATAGAGTTTGAATCCATAGGAATTCAAATAAAGAAAACTCAAATAGAGATTTGAATATGAAAATTCAAATGGAGTTTGAAATGGGAAATTGAAATTAGTAAATTCAAATAGAGATTTGAATATAGAATTTCAAAATAGAATTTGAAATAAACTTTGAAAATAGGATTTCAAAGTAGAATAGGAAATCCAAATGGTTTTGAAATGGAATTTGAATTCAAGGGAATTCAAATGGATTTGAATGGAGAAATTCAAATGGGATTTAAATAATGGGTTTTAAATAAAGAGGATTTAAATATAAGATTTCAAATAGAAATTTAAATGGAGTTAAATATTTAAATTCAAATATGATTTTCAAATATAACCATTCAAAAGGGATTTGATTATAGAATTTAAAGTGGAATTTAATTCAAAGGAATAAAATAGGGTATTGGAATTCAAGAAAATTAAATATGGAGTTTAACTAATGAATTCGAATTTAGAATTCAAATGGTGTTTGAAAGAAAATTGGAATATTTTAATTCAAACGGAGTTGGAAATAGATTTGAACATAGAAATTCAAATGGAGTTTGAATATTTGAATTTCAAAAGGGAATTCAAAATGGAGTTTGAATATCTAAATTCAAGTATGAATTTCAAATATAGAAATTCAAAAAGGAGTTGAATTAAAGTGGAAGTTAAATAAAGGTTTTGAAATGGAATTCGAATAAAGGATTTCAAAGGGAATTTGAATACAAGATTTAAACTATGGAATTTGAAATGTAAAAGATTCAAATGGAATTTGGAATATATATATTAGAATGGAGTTGAATTTATTTAAACGAAGTTTAAAAGTATATATATATATATATATATAATTAAAACGAACTCGCCGCAGCGCTGCAGTTCGGAAATTGGCGACTCGAACTTCATTTGAGTATATCGGAGTAAAATTAAGTCGGAATTCTTTGAAACAAGAACCGTCAGGACCAGTTAGATAATAGTTTTCTAATGAAGGAGAAAAATCTGGATTTCGTCGATTAGATTTTGAGATATGTTAAAATCAAAATTTCAAAAGTGCAGCGCCAGAAACCATTATAAACCATAATGGATTTTATATATATAGATATAAGGATTTTTAAGCAAAATAAAAATCCAAATTCCCATTTAAAAGCCTAAACTTGAGTTAGAAAATAAAGGCGAGCTCAAGTGAAGTAAGTAAAGAGATTTTTGAAACAATAACCCTATTTTGATTATTTAGGATTAACTAAGTCAAGTAGAAATTAGTTAATCGAGTTTGAACTAAAGTCGAACCTTGAAAAGTAAATTTGGCGTTCGTAAATATATATATTCGAAGTCGAACATAGCGCTTAAATTGAATTTGAATTCAATTATTTGATAAGTATGTTGATATATATTTGAAATACGTTATATTCCAATATACAAGCGAAATAGACCAACGAGTTAATTAACGAGTTGGGTCAAAACGAGTGTGTGAAGTTGAAATAAATTGGACAGGTATAGACATACAGGAGACAGGTATGGGACAAGGATAATGCAGGTATATAAATAATGTGCTCGACAAAAAGGTACACGTTTCAATTCCATATGAGATTTTATGTGCCGTATCGGCTAGCCGCTTGGCTTTGTCTTTTTCTTTTTAAGATGAGAAGGTACCGGGAAGCTATTTGAAATTTCCCGATGCTCCCGATACAGGGGAGGTTATGGCGAATTTTTCCGGAAATTTAAGGAGTTAGAATATTTTTAAGAAATTTGACAATTAGAAATCTATATATCGATATATATAGAATTCGATATGGAAACGAAATTAAAAAAATAGAATATTGTAAACAAAAAGGGAAATCTATAAATTAGAAATAGAAAGCGAACTATATACATGTTTTAAAAATGAACAATTGGATTGTATAGTGTGTTTATTCGAAGTAAGTGTTTTGCCGTTTAGAAGTTGAGGATGTTTTCAGTTAAGGTCTGAGAGGTAATTTTACCCCAACTTGATTGATTTCATTTTTAATGGATAAATAGCAAGATCCAGTCTCGAAGAGAAGTGTTTGAAAAAGAGTTAGTTGAATAAAATATTTTGGGGTGTTGTAACAATGTTCTACACAACATTCGCTTAAACCCAAGTGATGGAATTTTGGAAATATAACAAGTAAATATTTCCTGAGTATAATTAAAATAGTCGGAATAGAGATAAGTGATTGGAATTGTTCCAATTGCAAATAGAGATATTTTCTAATATATAGAAAATAAAAGGAGTTGATATTGGGAAATGCTTTCCAAATAGCGTAAAGAGCCAATATGGTTATTGAAAATATTTGGGTAACAAATATTGATAAGAAATGGAGAAGAGATTTAATTAATGAAATATTAATTAAAGAGCCCAGTGATTTGTTTGATATTTTGGATGAACACTTGTTTTATTCGATAGTTAAATCACAGACTATCGAAGTTTTTGACCATCGTTGTCAATATGGGGAGACCGGTTGGATTATTATCCGAAGAACCACTCCGTATCGGCATTAGCGTTGCGAACCAAGTATGCTGAATATATTGAAGACGGAGTAAAGTGCAAGGGCTTTTCAATTTATAGAAATAGTGCCTTCGGTTTCGTTCAATCCCAGAACGAACGTAAATGGACGAATGTCTGACAAAGTATTTCCAATGATCAAATGGGTTGGTCTGTACGAATATATATGGTTGCAACGGATTTATCCCTTAGCATAATATCCAGAATATTCGTGCAAACTCAACTAGTGATTAACGGATCTGACAATGTGGCATTCAAAGTGATTGTGCTATCAATGAATGGTAAGTATTCGTAGCCTCAGGCCTCAACAACCGGGAAAGGACAAAAATCGGGCAGGCAGCATGGCTATGTGGGTCGCACCCATTAGGATGTATAATCACCTATCTAGAGGTTCATTTAATTTCTTATTCTATTCGATGCTGTCCCAGTCGGGAGACGGTTGCTGATCCCAACCGTTGGTGATATACATTCGATACACTCAAGCGAAATGAGTGGTCGGTCATGTGTGGGCCGGGTTACAAGATGTTCTTGTTGAACCCAGTGTATTCCTCTCTAGAGATACACTAGCGGAAGGTGGTTCCATACCTTGTCATGTTGGAAATCAAATCTCCAATAAGCGCCATGCGGTTTTTTTGATTTTTTACTATATATGTGGAGCGTGAGATGCAAGCGTTCTGCTATTTGGTTATTTATTTGATGTAGACATTACTATAATATCACTGGATTTGATATCAAAGTGTTTTGGGTTATAGTAAGGTAAAAACCGTCCATGTTTATGTGTGGGCTGGTCTTACTATTATCTTTTCTTTCGAAAAGAGTTTTGAAAGTTAAACAAGTGGTTGGAGTTTACTCACACTAGTCCCATGACTGACCCAGAGTTTATTTTGTTTGTTTTCCCTAAACTCTTGGGTGCCCAAATTTGTACGGGCAGTCAAGTAGTTCAGGTGTTTACAGATACCATTGGAGGAGCTTGGAGCAGGAGGCTTCAGCGTTAGTTACCTAGTGTTATTTTCCGCTGTATCGTAAGTATTGAACTCTGATTCTGAATGTACATGTATACAGAAATTTTGTATTACAAAAGTATATGATATATTATATTTTATTCATTCCGCTGTGAGGTTCATGTTTTACCCTGACGTTGTGTATTCTTCTTCTTCTATTCTAATATTTCTATCCTTCTATTTCTCATCCTCTAACTTCTTTCTAATAATGATTCATATTTCTGTGCAATTTGGGTTGGACGTGTGGTGTATTTAGTCAATTCACATAGTACGGATTTGCGGGTCGTTACAGCCGCTCCCTCAACTCCAACTCATGTCACCCTGTGCCTCCCTTCTTCTATTTTTTTAAGCCGTGAGCAATAATAATTCTAGCTGAAATCGTTTATATTCATTGTGCATCCTTTGAGTTTGCCGAAACCAAACTTGTTTTTTTTTTTAATTTTCTTACCACTCGAGAAAAAAATGATTTTGTTTTCTTGAAGCTTGCATAGACCATGAGCATCGTAATGGCTGTGTGCTCCACTATTGTTTCTTCTTATATTGATTTTTTGTTCTTACTTCTCTTAATTCTTTATAAAAGAACAAGGTAACATCCTCGAGGGTTTTTTCTTTTGTTTTGGCCAAGACTGTCCTTCGTGTATTTTATTGTCATTCTTGTGTTTGATGAAGCCATTATGCATCCATTTGCTGGATTCTTGTCTGGGAAATAGTATTGCTGAAGAAAAAAAAGCAATTTTGTTTCCCAGAAACTTGTTCAGTCGAAGTGGTTTTTTTTATGTAAGTTGGTTTCCTTTACCGAGTGCTTGCATACTATTTTAAAGAAAAGAAGGTGTCTTTTTCGTGACTTGCACGGTGCTTTTTTCCGTGACTTGCACAGTGTCTTTTTGCCGTGACTTGCATAGTGTTCTTTTACTGAAGAATTGCTGTTAGAAAAATATTGGTTTTTGTTGTTTTGAAGAAAAAAAAAGAGAGAAGCCTGGGTTTTGCTATTTCATCTGGTTGTTGCCGATTTGATTCCTTCTTGAGTGTGCACGGATTTCATCGTTTTCCCCGTATCCGTCCGTATCATCATCACTTCCATAACACGAAAGGTGAGTTTATCTCACGTCTGACTTACATTTTTCATGGATGTTAGATCAATAATGAACTATTATATGAAATGTATAGGATTGCTAATAGAAACAGTTTGATTTGATATATATGCACATTTCATATGTGACACGATTTATTCACATGACACGTAGTTGCACTGATGATATATATGTTGTGATTCGTTGCTATGTGATTGTTGTTTGTGATTGTTGATACCCCTAGTTTAGGAAAAATCACTAAGGGTTGAAATGATACATACCCGAACGGACATTAGAATAGGAAAAATCGTTATGGGTTGAAATGATAGACCTGAACGATTTTACTGAATTTGGGATCGCGGGTTGAAATGATAGTCCCGTAGAAATTTTATAAATTGCGGGTTGAAATGATAAATATCCGTATCACTTGACCATAGGGTAGAAAACTATATACGGACACCGTCGGTCATGTTTTCGAAGTAAAATGAGTTTTATTTTAAAATATTTACTTAAGACTTTATATATTTATATTTTATTTAAATTTAAATTATTTTGTATATTTTAAATTATTTGTTTTAAAATGATTTATTTGTAAATAGGGATTTAAATGTTTATTTAAGATTTTACTTATAAATGTATTTATTTTAAACCATATAATTTATTCCTATAAGTATTTTAGCCTTTTTATTTTATTATAAATATTTCTTTAAATCTATTTTATATTATTTAAACTTATATATGTTTATAATATATTTCTAATTTATTTTAAAATTTTATAAACTTATATATATACATATCTATTTTCAAAGTTAATTTTCTTATATATATATTTATAAACTTTAATAAAGTCAAGATGGATAGGTTAGATTTCGTGATTTAAATTCGAAGTTTAAAGATGTAAATTTGTATAACGATATTTGAATAACGAATGAACTCATATTAAGTTATGAATTGAAATCTATACAAATTTTAGTAGAGACAAACTTGAATTGGGTAAAAATTAAGAAATTGAATTTGATTTGGTTTAAATTATGAACCTTGATAAGAAATGAATGTGTTATTTTGAAGTTATAATCGATAAGAATTAAACTCAATTTTTAAGTGATTGATTATGAATTGGAATATATAGATATTATATGCGGAATTGATTTTATATCATTTGGTTTGAATTAAGAATTTGTTAGATCAATGTATGAGAATGGTTTTAAATCGTAATTTGGTTGAATGGAAATATAAGATTTTGATTTGAAACGTAGAAGTAACAGTTTTGAATTATATGACTTGAATTACATAACTCGATATCTTTTGTTTAAATTGAAGTGTAAGTTTTGAACTGAATCTCATATTTCGAACTTTGAACCAAAGTGTTGGATTCAAATGAATCGACTTGAAATGATTTCTTATAAAGGAAAATTGTGAATCATTTGAATGGTTTTGAACTTGAATTTTTGCGAATATAAGCCGAACCAAAAATTATAATCGAAGTTAAAGGTTTTGATATCGATTTAATCGAAAATTGAGATATTTAAGGTATAACTTAAATATAAGTCGATTTGGGATTTGAAAGTTGTTACGCAATTTTTGTCGGAAACTTATATAAATCGAAGTTAAATAGTATAGTATTTGCTTATACTATATTCAGAAATCTTTTCGATATGGTTTTAAATCGATTTGATTTGAGCGATTCTCGTGAGTATTTTCCAAAATTGAATATAATCGAAGTTAGATATTTAAATTTGATTTCAGATTCGAACATGAGAACTCGTATAAACTATTTTATAAAGTGATTTATAAATAATGACCACGGTGTGAAAAATGTAAACGATTAGTTGTTAATGAGACCGGGATCGGATATTGTCATACTCTCTGCCAATACCGAAAACCACTTTAAAAACTGTGTACGCGGTGGAGTTCCAGAATGAAGGGGATGATTTGGCGAACGACTCTATTTTGTTATTTCATATTAATCACGAGACCCTGACTACCTTGAGTCATCTTGATGTGGCTAAAACAGGAGCTATGCACGGACCAAGTGAGGTCATACCTCTTATCGAGCACACTTCTTCGATATTATTCTATTACTGTTGAGATTCGATTTGGGCCCTTTTGATTATGGGAGTGTGAATCGAGGTTGGCAGTAGTAGCTACTATGTGTTACCACCAGTCCGGCTCTGTAAATGGTGAATCCACCCTGGCATTCCTTGCGTGCCTTGTCAGATGCCTTATTCGAGCCTACTACGACTTTGTTTTGTACCGTTTTATATGGAGTGCCCTCTGATCAACCTCCAGTTTACGGAGGAATTACGGTACTGTATATACTATGGGAATATGTAAACGGTGTAAGGGTAATCATGGTAACCCCGCTTACGCTATTTTGATATTTTTTACTTTAATGATAGACACTATTGTATATAGCGTATTATACTATATAGTATTAGCTTGACGGATCCTTAGAGGATGGTGATCCCAAACATCCTCTAAGTTACTGATTGCATTTCATCGAACATTTCATTTGAGTTGATTTACTTCCATGAGAATGTTAGTCCTGATCCGAGTTGTTTTGTTTTGCATTATTGCTCGGGTCAGATCGAGAATTCCATTTTTCAAGATCCATCCTTGGAGTTGAAGTTTAGGTCGGGATTCGCTGACTTGTATCTACTCATTCTATTGTTTCAGTCATCCTGCTATTTCTTTTCATATAGCTATCTTTTATTTATGTATCTGAAATTTTATTGTATTAGATTTCCGGTGTATTATTCATGTAAACTCTGATGTAAAAATTTATTTAGTAGCTTCATGATTCTGCTGCGAGATATTATATTGCTCTGTATCTGTGTCTATGATTCTGTGATTTATTCTATTTACTCTAGAAGCTAATAACAATCTGTTGTTTTTGACGTTTCGAGTTGACATGTTTGTCGATTCGGCACGGTCAAAATGGCGGGTCGTTACACTGATTTTGATCTGACTTTAGCCATGAGACATTTGCTTTCTTCCTCCTTTAATTCTACTTTATTTCTCTTCCACTTTCTAATGCTGTGATGACCCCAAACTCCCGTTCCACGGAAGCAAGGATAGTCATTGGAATATAACACATTTATCACATCAGCAGATTATGGTACAAGTGAAAACAAACTACGAGTCAGTTATGGTACTAGTATGAGAAATCTTACCTAACTTATTTATATATAAGGCAAGTCACAGGACCACACCGCTAACGCGGAACGAATTTAATGCATTGGATTGCCAGTGCATAAAATAAGTAAATCTTTTAAACATTGTAATGCTTTTTAGAAAAATGAAACCATTACAAGACTCAAGTCCCATCACACAATACAACGCAAACCGAAGGATAGAGTTTTACCTTATAATGGTCAAATATGATTGATACGTATAAAACAAAAATCATTTGATATTATTACTAGTGTCTAGTTAGTTTAAAACACTTTCAAAGTAAATGTATCAATCCTAGACGGCATAGCTATCATATACTCTATCGCCGTATATAGGTTTACAATCAAATCCGTAATGTCGTATTGGATATTGGGTTTCCACCATGAGTCGAGGCTAGGGATGGCTCCTCCCGATTCGAGACACTCTAGCAAATGCCTCAAGGCTCGGACGTTGGCGAACCCTCGGATGCGGTTGGGCCGATCCACACATACTTTAGTGGATTTATTATTCCTGAACAATACGTTTCCCGGTAAAATCAGACCTATCACTTGGCCAATAGCGACCAATATCCGAGGGCCCTTATAATCCACCATCCACATAAGTAAAAAATGTCTGGGCTTCATACCATGACACCACTTCCAGCTAGAAAGAAACGCAAATTCTCCCTACGGTCCTTATCCCGTTTTTGACCCAAACCGGGGTGTGAGGCTTGCGAAGTAACGCTATACACAAAGCTATGCTAAATAAAGCTGTGCTTTGATCATCAACCATAAGGCTCTGCTTTTCAACAAAAGCCTTGATCATTTGCATCTTAGCATGCCACATTGACAATCCACGCCATGCGACTGATGTCTACCAAATATAACCTCTAAGCTCGTACGTCTCAGAGAAGGGTGTTAAGCAAGAGAATAAATTCTCCACTACCAAACAGATATATATTTAACAGAAATCAATCAGCACCGAACGAAATCCAATGTCATACACACATCATTTACAAGTCCGTTCTGGGTCTGAACGAAACCGGAGACACCTTATTCCTTGTCCCGTATGTCCAATATGGAAGAGAGGTTCTTGCATATCCGGACAATCAACAAGTACGTCCGGACAACTACCACTTTAACCCTTTCCTGGGAGCTAACCAATCCTGGGCATTAGTAGTCGTCCATTCGATGTGAAGATCGTCGGTCTTCAACTACCGTCTTTAATATTTTCGACCTTTAGTCATCGTATTATTATTTGAAATGAGATTTAACTCGGCCTTTTCAAATAATTCTCGAATATACATACATACATACATACATACATACATACATATATATATATAATTCAAATCACTTCTTTCTTTGGTTAAATTTAATTCAGTTTGATAAATTAATGTCAAATAAATCTAACCGTCCACATTACATTATAAACCAAGGGAAATTTGTTTATTTCCATTCCATATCATTAATAATATTTTATAGTGATTTATCACTATTTTTATTTATATAAAAATAGCCCATTTAATTCCAACGACGCTTCAGGTCATTGCGCGGCCCTGACGCTGTTTTTATTCAGATTTGAATTACACATTTCTCGAAATATAACCGTTGGATCTTAACAAATTTAATATCATTGGAAAGTTCTTTCCAAAGAGAATCCAATGGTTCCAGTTTTGGGAAAATCCGATGGTCAGATCTTTCGGTATAATTGTTTAAAGTTATGATTTAGAAACGCGAACTACCACGCGCGACTCGTTTTATTTAGATTTATATTATAAATATAATGCGTTCAACGATTTTAACTAACATGTTAAAAATAATGTTTTAATCAAACAAGATCATATTCTAACATACGATTCCTTTATTCTAATTTAACATGTTAAAAATGTCATTTTTAACGACAAAACATGTTTAACATATCACTCTTTTTTATTCTAATCTAAAATGTTGAAAATGTCATATCTAATAACAAAACATGTTTATCGTATATTTCTTTTTATCTAACTAACATGATAAAATGTCCTTTCTAATAACAAAACATGTTTAACATAATTATTTCATTTTATCTAACTAACATGATAAAATGTCCTTTTTTAATAACATAACATGTTTAACTTATCTATTTCTTTTTATCTAAATGACATGATAAAATGTCCTTTTATTAATGACATTACATGTTTAACTTATTTATTTCCTTTTATTTAACTAACATAACAAAATGTCCTTTCTTAATGACATAACATGTTTAACTTATTTATTTCTTTTTATCTAACTAACATGATAAAATGGCCTTTTTTTCTAATGACATAACATGTTTAACATATTTATTCTTTTACTTTGCTAATATGTAAATAACATTATTCTAATGAATCAACACATATTTAACAAATGAACATTTTTCCTATTAACATCGCTAACATGTAAGTGACATGATTTTAATGAATTAATACATATTATTGTTTTTCTACTTCGCTAACATGCAAATAATAATGTTTTAATAAACAAAGCATGTATTAACAAGTGATCATTTTCTTTGTCGCTAACATGTAAATGATTACATTTTAATAAACAAAGCATGTATTAACAAGTGATCATTTTTCTTTGTCGGTAACACGTAAATGATTACATTTTAATAAACAAAGCATGTATTAACAAGTGAACATTCTTCTTTAAAACATGATTCTTTTTAATGAACCAACAATACAATAAAAATATAATTTCTATTGTCTAATCATTTTATTTAAAACATAATTCTTTTTAATGAATCAAGCATACACTAAAAATGTCATTTTTAATGTCTAAACATTTTATTTAAAACATGATTCTTTTTAATGAATCAAACATACACTAAAAATGTTATTTTTAATGTTTAAACATTTTATTTAAAACTGATTCTTTTTAATGAACAACAGTACAATAAAAATGTAATTTTAAATGTTTAAATATTTTATTCAAAACATGATTCTTTTTAATGAATCAAACATACACTAAAAATGTTATTTTTTAATGTTTAAACATTTTATTTAAAACATGACAAATTTGTGATTCATAAACAATAAAAATATAATTTTTATTGTATAATCATTTTGTTTAAAACATGACAAATTTTGTGATCCATACATACAATGAAAAAAGTATTTTTTATTGCATAAACAATTTATTTCCAACATGACAAATTTTGTGATCCATACATACAATAAAAAAAAGTAATTTTTATTATATAAATAATTTATTTCCAACATGACAAATTTTGTGATTCATATATACAATAATAAGTAATATTTATTGTATAAACAATTATTTCCAACATGACAAATTTTGTGATTCATATATACAATAAAAAAATGTAATTTTTATTGTATAAAAAATTTATTTCCAACATGAAAAATTTCGTGATTCGTATATACAATAAAAAAAGTAATTTTTATTGTATAAACAATTTATTTCCAACATGACAAAATTTTTGATTCATATATACAATAAAAAAGTAATTTTTATTGTGTAAACAATTTATTTCCAACATGACAAATTTGTGATTCATATATACAATAAAAAAATTAATTTTTATTGTATAAACAATTTATTTCCAACATGACAAATTTTGTGATCCATATATACAATAAAAAAGTAATTTTTGTTGTATAAACAAATTACTTCTAATATGACAAATTTTATGATTCATATATACAATAAAAAAGTAATTTTTATTGTATAAACAATTTATTTCCAACATGACAAATTTTGTGATTCATATATACAATAAAAAAGTAATTTTTATTGTATAAATAATTTATTTCCAAGATGAAATTTTTTGTGATTCATATATACAATAAAAAAAGTAATTTTTATTGTATTAACAATTTATTTCCAATATTTCATCGCAACCACTATCAATCAATTCTAATCTCATAAAACACATATATGAATTTTGATAGTGTATATATATAAATTTCACATTCCAATCACAATTAATTTTATTTTAAATTTAGAAATCTCACATTGGTTTTGACTTTGCGTAAATTCGAAGCAAGCTCCAAATATGTCCCAGTCTCTTCTAGAATGTAGAAGACGTTGTCACGATCATTATGGTTCCTGTTTCATCGTATTTCGACATCGTACGAACAAGTTAGAATTTTTTTAAAGGTTCTTAGAATTAAATTTTATTAAAAAATTAATTAATTTAAAAAAATATACCTTCTTCTTCCTTATATTATATAGGCCGACAATTTCACCCTTTTATTCGAACTTAGGGTTCGATCTTTCACTCAATCGGTTGCACGAGATGATGATCAGACCTCGCCACGCTCTCGGGCTTGGAATCCCATCCCATGGCATCGAAATCGGTGGTGGCACGACGGAGCTCTGGCGGTCGATGCGGGCGGACTTCGGGGAGATGGTGCGATCGATGCACACAATGACAGAGGGTTCAACTCGTATGGATCTGAAGATTGGAGAGGGTACGACAAAATTCTCCAAAGGGTCAATGGGTTTTGTTGAGGGGATTAAGAGTTATTGGTGGAAGAAGTCTCGAATGGTTATGGCCATTGAAAGTGAGGATGGCGGCGGCTACAGATAGGGTTAGGGTTTGTTAATTACTAGGGTATTTATAATATTTAATTATTTAATTCTTTAACACTAAAAGGCCCATTAATCCATATGGACTCCAAATCAAGCCCAATGACTATCGCCCCTAGCCAAATACCCCCATTCCGGACACAATGGACTATTTTTCGTAAGCCTATTTGGCTATTTCAGCCTGTTTTTCTTTAAAATAAAGTATAAAACATTCAATATTAAATTTGAACGTACATTTTAATTTACCAGGGCTACATACCGATTCCAAAAGTTCCCGAAAAATAAATCTAACTATGTTTTGACGATACGGTCCTAACAAAATTAATTTCGTTGAATTTGGAGGCCGTTTGAAAAATGACCTTTTTAATTGTCGATCCAATTCAACAAAAATTACCAAACGCATTTTAATTTACCACGCTCGCATATTAATTCCAAAAATTATGGAAATTTAAACCTAGCAATGATTTGACATTCCGGATCCAACAAAAGGGTTTCGTAAAAAACGGAGGTCGTTTATAAAATGGCTATTTTTTAATAGCTTTGCTATTATTTAAAAATGGAATTTTTAAATTCTGACATATTTTCTAACAAAATTTCCTAAAATAAAAAATTTAAATTTGTTCCGATTTTCCCGGTTGCTACAATCTCCCCCACTTAAAACTTTTCATCCCCGAAAAGGAAACAATAGTAAAGTAGGGAACAAAACGGAAAATGCAAAATATTGTAAATGTACCTCAACACAAGAGCTAATCAGAGATGTCCATTATGCACTTGGGATAAGCTTGTTTAATGCTATCCTCAGTCTCCCATGTACAGTCTCTAGGATCCCTGCTCCACTGCACTTTGACTAAATGGATCCTCTTGTTTCTCAGAACTCTGGTTTCTTTTCCAATAATTTTCACTGGCTCTCTTCTCACTCCTAAGCTTGGAGTAATATCCAAATCCTGTTGCGCTGCTTCTTCTACAATTAGGTTTGGATCATGCACATGCTTTCAAAGTTGAGACACGTGAAATACATCATGTACCCCTGGAAACAACTGAACCCTATAAGCAAGAGTCCCAATTCTTTCGAGTATAGGCAATGGACCAATAAATCTAGGCGCCAACTGTAACGACCCGCATTCTACGCATCATAAGATCGTAGAATATTTATTTCTGTCACATACGAAGTCGTATGGTCACGTAACTTTGGGAGACAACTATTGGGGTCATTTCCTATGTTCATGATTTTTCCCGATTTTTAAATGACCATTTTACCCCTAGTTGGCACTGTTTTAGCCATAACTTTTGACTGGAAAGGAATTTTGACCTGAAATAACTTCCATTGGCTCCGGATGATAGTTTCTCTTTCCGTAGAGTGGTCACATTAGTCAAACGGACTCACCGTTTGGGAGATATGGCTGAAACAAGTTTCAGATGGTGAAAACAGCTTAATTGGGCTTAACCGGGTGATTAGCAGCTAGGCCCAGAGGGGAATTTCGGGTTTAGAGGTATAGGAGGACTGATTAGGGTTAGGTTATCACTTTCATTTCAGTTTTGAGCCGCCACAAACCTTCTTGAGACATTAGTAATGGCTTCCATCCTCTAAAACCTCTCCAAAACACATTTTTAGTGAAGATTAAGCCTAAACTACATCAAAACAAGGCCAAATAGCAACAAAACAAGGTTGGAGCTGCTGCTATACATAGGAATTCGACCCAAACAGAGAGTATTTCAGATTTGGTGTTTCATTTGTGGCCAAGGTGAGTGATTTGCATAGTTTTTGCACTAATTACGGTGATTAAGGGTAATTAGTGAAGATTAGCGAATTTATACGTAAATAAATTCTGGAAAAATTCTTAAAATTCTAAAATAATGTTTTAAGGCTCTATTAGAAATTTGGGTTAATTTCGATGTGTTTTGCTAATCGTATGCTTAAACATGATTAAGAGGGATTGTAGGAAAATGTGAGGTTTTAGCCACTTTTGATCCATTTTGGTTCATTTGAATTGTTGTTAGGTGTTTGTGGTTGTTCTTACATGTTGTTATGACTATTTGACATGAATTGTGATTGATTAGAATAGTTAGATTTGTCAAAAACGTCGTCGAACGGCGTAAACAAGTTGCTGGAAAAGTTGCAGAAAGTTGTGCAGGGCTTCGGATCGGATGGGGGCTCGGATTGGATATGTGAACTGGGCAAGAAATCCGACCCGAACCGGAGTTTGGCACATAGGAGGCTTGGCAAGAAGGAAGGTCGTTTGCTTAGAGTTGGAGTGGATAAGGGGATTGGATCGGAAGGATAATTGGAGGCCAGATCGGATCAACTTGGAGACGCAGGGCTCGGATTGGAAGTAAACATTTGGGAGAACTAGCAAGAGGGAAGGCCACGCAAATCAGATGGCAAGGAGGGATCGGATCGGAATACGTGAAGAAATAAGGGAGCGGATCGGAGCACTGGAGGGAAGGACACCCGACCCGACCCGGAGGAGGACACCGACCCGACCTGAAGTGGAATACCCGACCCGAACCGAATGGAAAGATGACAAGGAAGGAGGACCGAACCGAACCGACGAGGGTAATGACCACCGAACCGAACCGTATTCTAGGGCTGCTACTGCACGACAACTCTTTTGAAGACCCACTCCAATTCGATCAAAGCCCGAGATGCAAAGGAAGTCCAAATGAGGAGCTTTGACTCAGGATCCAGCTGGGAACCAATGAGTGGGCTTCATGATTGGGCTCTGCTGCGGGACGCGTGCCAAGGAGTTATCGACGTCTATAGCTTTGAACCACTATGGTAGGAGGTACGAAGGCGGATTCAGGGCCATTATGGCATCGGTAGAACCAAGGGCTACAACCAATGAAGTGGGTCATTGAAATGTTTGGTCATGACTCCATATGTTTAGCTTGGTCATAGCAGGGTTTCTACAAGTCGGGATTCGTCGTTGCCTCAGTTTGTCTAGTGTTTCAAAGTGGTAGATGTCGTACGCTTTACGTACTGAGTGAGAGATGTGAGGATGGTTGCTATGGATGATTTGTTTGCTATCATTGTGATATGCACACCCCACCCCCGTATTCTTACACTATTTATTATGGCACCTTGGAGTATTGTACGGTATGTGGTACTAACTCTTTGGTTGCAGGTCCAGGTTCAGGTATGGTTTAGTATACCTGTTATTACTCTGTTTAGATGCTTATCGCTCATACCAGGCTTTATGTCTGACCCAGAGTTTTATGTCTCTTCTTATTACTCTGGGTGCTCACACGAGCAGACTAGAGACAGGTTAGCTGGTGATGCACGGGTAGATGATCCGGAGACGAGCAGGAGGCTTCCACGTAATATATATAGTATTCTCCCTGCGTTGTTGAAGATCACTGCTTGGGCATTGGTGGTGCATCTTCTACTTTAGTTTTCCTTTGTTAGAGACAGTAAATTTGGAAAGTTGTAATAAGCTGTGTTTGGATTTCCGCTGCTCTGATGTTGACATTGATTATTAGTTATCAGCTTATGCACTGTCTCACCTGTTTTATGTCAAGTATGTTATTATTATACTTTATTCCATGCGCTGTGAGACATTCTGCAGGTTCCTTGATTAGTTCATTCTCTTCTTTCTTTTCTCATGACGACCGTCCCGTGCTAGTTGGGCATGTGTACAGCGCACTTCCGGAGGAAATGCAGGCTGGTGCGGGGCGGGCCGTCACACTTGGTATCAAAGCTCTAGGTTGCGTAGTTAACCTAGGGAAGTTATCAGGGAGAGATATTATACGTATACGAGAGAGCGTATTTGTGATTACTTTGGTTTTTAAAAGCTATATATATATACTATTACTAGTATAAGGATGAAGTACTGCACTAGCACCACTATGGAGTCGTTAATCGTTTCCTTTTTCAGATTGACGATGAGCCGGTATACTAGAGGTGCTGGTAGAGGAGCCAATAATGGGAATGTTGCTGACATGAGGACGATGTTTACTGACCTCATGAGAGAGATGCTTAGAGATGTGCAGAGGGCAGCTCCCAATGGTGGAAATGGTGGTGGTCCAATAGTGCAGGCGCCGAGGGTCGACTTCGCCAAGTTGAATAAGGATTATACTAGCCTTGGTGGGAAGTCGTTTCACGGAACGGAGTCCACCACGGATGTTCAAGATTGGTTGGATAGTTGCGAACGTATCTTCGAGGATTTGGGTATCGAGGATGCGATAAAGAGAAAGCTAGCGTCCCGTCAGCTGCAAGGGCGGGCAATGAATTGGTGGAATGCTATAAAGGCAGCTACTCCCGAAGATCAGATTACTTGGGAGCAGTTTAAAGCTCGCTTCAGTGAGAAGTTCATTCCAACTGCTCAGAAGTCAATGCTGTTTAAGAAATTCTTGGAGCTCAAGCAGAATAGCAGAGCTGTCTCGGAGCATATTGCTGAATTTGACACTTTGTCAAAATATGGGTTATCTCTTATTGATACTGTCGAGAAGAAGAATGAGAAATTCATAACTGGTTTGGATCAGTACTTAGGGGAAAAGCTTATTAACCACATCGATGAGACGTTTGAGTCGATTGTGGGGAAAGCATTAAGATCAGAAAGTCTCTACCCTAAGTCAAAGACTGAGGTTGCATCTGCAGATGAGCCAAAGCCACAAGCATGTGGTGGAGGCAAGGGTGGTTCCCAGAATAAGAGAAAGCAGAACCAAGCTAAGGATGGCCAGAAGAAAAAGAATAAGCAAGATGTTGAGTGCTTCAGCTGTGGTAAGAAGGGCCATTATGCTAGTAATTGTCGGGCCAAGCCAGCGGATAGGAAGTGCTTCAACTGTGGCCAAGTGGGACATCACAAGGACAAGTGTCCACAGCCCCCTAAGGAAAAGCAAATGGTGAAAGCCTACGCTCTTAATGCTATTCCTTCTTCGTCGAATGCCCCAACAGCGGCGGAGAAGGGAAAGAATGTCGTCATTCAAGGTATGCTTTCTGTTTATGATGTTCCTGTTAGAGTTTTGTTTGATACCGGAGCTTCCAGTTCTTTCATATCTAGTGACCTGGTAGATAGGTTGGGATTGGAGCCCGAGATTGTCGATAGACCTTTAGTAGTGACGAACCCGATTGGTGGTTCGACTAGCCTTAGCATGATTTGTCGTAATGTGGTCTTATCGAGTCATGGATGCATGTTTGTTTGTGATTGCTTTGTTTTGGGCTTTACTGGGTTTGGCATTATTTTGGGAGTAGATTGGCTCCGAAGATACGGGGTGGTGGTAGACTGTGAGGGCTTTTTGGTGACAGCTAGAGCGGATAATGGGCGGAGGATAGTGTTTGGTGGTCTACCCAGTGAGGGGGTATTGGCTAGTTTTCTAAACTCCCTCGACATTCCGCATAGTGAGTTGTCAGGTTTGCTCGTGGTTAGCCAGTATCCGGATGTTTTCGAAGAAGTGACCGGACTTCCACCACACCGAGAGATTGAGTTTCGTATTGATTTGGTAAAAGATGCCAGACCTATAGTGATGCCACTTCGTCGTATGGCACCAAGAGAGCAGCGAGAGCTCGAGGTGCAAGTCAGCGATCTTTTGAAGAAGGGATTTATCAGAAGGAGTGTTTCTGAATGGGGAACACCAGTTGTGTTTGCTACCAAGGCAGATGGTTCCCTTCGTTTGTGTGCAGACTACCGCGAGTTGAATAAAGTGACGAGGAAGAACAAGTATCCTCTACCGCGGATAGATGATTTGTTCGATCAGTTGAGTGGCGCGAGAGTATTTTCTCAGTTGGATCTCGCGACAGGTTTTCATCATCTTAGAGTGGAAGCTGAAAGTATAGCTAAAACGGCATTTCAGACGCCGTTTGGATTTTATGAGTGGTTGGTCATGCCATTCGGGCTGACCAATGCCCCAGCATATTTTGTGGACTTATGAATAGGGTATTCAGAGATCAGTTGAATAAGTTTGTCCTTGTGTTCGTTGATGATATTTTGGTCTATTCGAGGACAGAGGAAGAACACAAGGGACATTTAAGAATAGTGATGGAGGTGTTGAGAAAACACCAATTGAAAGCAAAGTTTTCGAAGTGTCACTTCTGGAAGAGAGAAGTGAGGTTCTTGGGCCATGTTGTATCAGAGAATGGTATTGCCGTGGACCCGGCAAAAGTGGCTACGGTACAGGATTGGCCTACGCCCAAGAATGCAACAGATGTAAGAAGTTTCTTGGGGTTAGCTGGATATTATCGTAAGTTTATCCAAGGTTTCTCCAAGACAACAGCACCATTGACCCAGTTGACCAAGAAGAATCAAGCTTTTGTCTGGGATGAAAGGTGCGAGAATGCATTCAAGAGTCTAAAGGACAAGTTGACAAGCGCACCAGTGTTAGTCATTCCTAAGGGGGATGAAGAGATGACGGTATACACGGATGCCTGTGGTACCAGACTGGGTGCTGTATTGATGCAAGGCAGCAGGGTTATAGCTTACGCAAGTCGGCAATTGAAACCGCACGAGAGAAGATACCCTACCCATGATTTAGAGTTGGCAGCAATCGTGTTCGCGTTAAAGATGTGGAGACACTATCTCTTGGGAGAAAGATTTGAGCTGTTTACAGATCATAAGTCGTTAAAATATCTCTTCTCTCAGAAAGATCTGAATCTCCGTCAGCAGAGATGGTTAGAGTTCTTAACTTCTTATGATTTTGACATCGCATACACACCAGGAAAGGGCAATGCGGTGGCTGATGCATTGAGTAGAAGACATGCCAGCTTAGGGGCTATGTTCCTTGAATGGAGGCAACTGGAGTTTATCGCGGGGTTTGATTTCAGGCCAAAGTGCGAATTGGATCCAGAAATGTTAGCAAGTTTGACGATCAGACCCACTTTGATTTAGCGGATCGGCTCTAGTCAGAGGGACGATCCTAATGTATTGGAAATCATCTCCAAATTAGAGATGGATATCGATGAGGAGATGAACAAGTATGGGCTTGATCGAGATGGATGGCTTAGAAAGAATGGAAAGCTTGTTGTACCCAATGTCAATGGATTGAGAGATGAAGTGCTTAAAGAATGTCATCACTCAAAGTTGACTATACATCCCGGTGGTAATAAAATGTATAGAGACATGAAACAGACTTACTACTGGGAAGGAATGAAAAGAGACGTTGGGAAGTTTATATCCAAATGCATGAATTGCCAGCTAGTCAAAGCCGAGCAAAAGAAGCCTAGTGGTTTGTTACAGCCATTAGAAATTCCCAAATGGAAATGGGAGCAAGTCTCGATGGATTTCATTGATGGTTTACCAAGGACTAGATCGGGACATGATAGCATTTGGGTAGTTGTGGATCGGTTGACTAAGAGTGCAAGATTCATACCAGTCAAATCGACCAGAACGGCAGCTAAGTTAGCAGAATTGTATATGAAGTGGGTAGTGAGATTTCATGGAGTACCTAAAAGCAACGTGAGTGACCGAGACCCGTTGTTCACTAGTGGGTTTTGGAAGAGCTTACAAGAGGCTCTAGGGTCAGAGTTACATCTCAGTACCGCATATCATCCTCAGACCGACGGTCAGACGGAGAGGGTGAACCGTATTTTGGAAGATCTCTTGAGAGCATGTATATTGGATTTTGGTGGATCGTGGGATGACCATTTGCATCTAGTAGAGTTTGCATATAATAATAGCTACCAATCCAGTATCGGTATGGCTCCATTTGAAGCTTTGTATGGAAGACCGTGCAACTCACCATCATGTTGGATAGAGACTGGCGAGAAGTTTATGCTTGGACCAGATGTGGTGAGGGAAACTTCAGATAAAATCAAGACCATTCAACAACGAATGAAGGCTGCCCAAGATAGGCAGAAGAGTTATGCTGATAAGAGGAGAAGAGACTTAAAATTCTCTGTTGGCGACTTGGTGTTTGTCAAGATTTCTCCGTTGAAGAGCGTAATACGATTTGGCAGGAGAGACAAGTTGGCACCAAGATTCGTTGGCCCATTCCCTGTTCTTGAACTAGTCGGGAATTTGGCATATAGAATTGACTTACCAGAGAAAATGGCGGGAGTTCACAACGTATTTCATGTTTCCCAACTAAGGAAGTTCGTTCACGACTCAGATATGACTATTTCACCTGATCAGTTAGAGGACTTCGAAGTAGAACCCGAGGCGGTTGGGAACCGCAAGCCGGCCCGTATTGTCGAGCACGACATGAAGCAACTTCGAAGGAAGGCGGTGAAGCTAGTCAAGGTACAGTGGAGCGAGGATGAGAGTGATTGTACTTGGGAGACAGAGGAGGACATTAGGAAGACACACCCAGAACTCTTTGCCTGGTAAGATTTTGACTTCGATTTAGTTTTCCGCATGCTAGGATAGGCTTGTTTGCTTGTTTTGCATGTTTGATTGTTGTACGTGCGCTGTTAGGCATGCGGGATCCTTTGTATGTTTTGGTTAAGGAATTTCGGGAACGAAATTTCTTAAGGGGGGGAGAGTGTAACGACCCGCATTCTACGCATCATAGGATCGTAGAATATTTATTTCTGTCACATACGAAGTCGTATGGTCATGTAACTTTGGGAGACGACTATTGGGGTCATTTCCTATGTTCATGATTTTTCCCGATTTTTAAATGACCATTTTACCCCTAGTTGGCACTGTTTTGGCCATAACTTTTGATTGGAAAGAAATTTTGACCTGAAACCACTTCCATTGGCTCCGGATGATAGTTTCTCTTTCCGTAGAGTGGTCACATTAGTCAAACGGACTCACCGTTTGGGAGATATGGCTGAAACAAATTTCAGATGGTGAAAAACAGCTTAATTGGGCTTAACCGGGTGATTAGCAGCTAGGCCCAGAGGGGAATTTCGGGTTTAGAGGTATAGGAGGACTGATTAGGGTTAGGTTATCACTTTCATTTCAGTTTTGAGCCGCCACAAACCTTCTTGAGACCTTAGTAATGGCTTCCATCCTCTAAAACCTCTCCAAAACACATTTTTAGTGAAGATTAAGCCTAAACTACATCAAAACAAGGCCAAATAGCAACAAAGCAAGGTTGGAGCTGCTGCTATACATAGGAATTCGACCAAACAGAGAGTATTTCTGATTTGGTGTTTCATTTGTGGCCAAGGTGAGTGATTTGCATAGTTTTTGCACTAATTACGGTGATTAAGGGTAATTAGTGAAAATTAGCGAATTTATACGTAAATAAATTCTGGAAAAATTCTTAAAATTCTAAAATAATGTTTTAAGGCTCTGTTAGAAATTTGGGTTAATTTCGATGTGTTTTGCTAATCGTATGCTTAAACATTATTAAGAGGGATTGTAGGAAAATGTGAGGTTTTAGCCACTTTTGATCCATTTTGGTTCATTTGAATTGTTATTAGGTGTTTGTGGTTGTTCTTACATGTTGTTATGACTATTTGAAATGAATTGTGATTGATTAGAATAGTTAGATTTGTCAAAAACGTCGTCGAACGGCGTAAACAAGTTGCTGGAAAAGTTGCAGAAAGTTGTGCAGGGCTTCGGATCGGATCGGATATGTGAACTGGGCAAGAAATCAGACCCGAACCGGAGTTTGGCACATAGGAGGCTTGGCAAGAAGGAAGGTCGTTTGCTTAGAGTTGGAGTGGATAAGGGGATCGGATCGGAAGGATAATTGGAGGCCAGATCGGATCAACTTGGAGACGCAGGGCTCGGATCGGAAGTAAACATTTGGGAGAACTAGCAAGAGGGAAGGCCACGCGGATCAGATGGCAAGGAGGGATCGGATCGGAATACGTGAAGAAATAAGGGAGCGGATCGGAGCACTGGAGGGAAGGACACCCGACCCGACCCGGAGGAGGACACCGACCCGACCTGAAGTGGAACACCCGACCCGAACCGAATGGAAAGATGACAAGGAAGGAGGACCGAACCGAACCGACGAGGGTAATGACCACCGAACCGAACCGTATTCTAGGGCTGCTACTGCACGACAACTCTTTTGAAGACCCACTCCAATTCGATCAAAGCCCGAGATGCAAAGGAAGTCCAAATGAGGAGCTTTGACTCAGGATCCAGCTGGGAACCAATGAGTGGGCTTCATGATTGGGCTCTGCTGCGGGACGCGTGCCAAGGAGTTATCGACGTCTATAGCTTTGAACCACTATGGTAGGAGGTACGAAGGCGGATTCAGGGCCATTATGGCATCGGTAGAACCAAGGGCTACAACCAATGAAGTGGGTCATTGAAATGTTTGGTCATGACTCCATATGTTTAGCTTGGTCATAGCAGGGTTTCTACAAGTCGGGATTCGTCGTTGCCTCAGTTTGTCTAGTGTTTCAAAGTGGTAGATGTCGTACGTTTACGCACTGAGTGAGAGATGTGAGGATGGTTGCTATGGATGATTTGTTTGCTATCATTGTGACATGCACACCCCACCCCCGTATTCTTACACTATTTATTATGGCACCTTGGAGTATTGTACGGTATGTGGTACTAACTCTTTGGTTGCAGGTCCAGGTTCAGGTATGGTTTAGTATACCTGTTATTACTCTGTTTAGATGCTTATCGCTCATACCAGGCTTTATGTCTAACCCAGAGTTTTATGTCTCTTCTTATTACTCTGGGTGCTCACACGAGCAGACTAGAGACAGGTTAGCTGGTGATGCACGGGTAGATGATCCGGAGACGAGCAAGAGGCTTCCACGTAATATATATAGTATTCTCCCTGCATTGTTGAAGATCACTGCTTGGGCATTGGTGGTGCATCTTCTACTTTAGTTTTCCTTTGTTAGAGACAGTAAATTTGGAAAGTTGTAATAAGCTATGTTTGGATTTCCGCTGCTCTGATGTTGACATTGATTACTAGTTATCAGCTTATGCACTGTCTCACCTGTTTTATGTCAAGTATGTTATTATTATACTTTATTCCATGCGCTGTGAGACATTCTACAGGTTCCTTGATTAGTTCATTCTCTTCTTTCTTTTCTCATGACGACCGTCCCGTGCTAGTTGGGCATGTGTACAGCGCACTTCCGGAGGAAATGCAGGCTGGTGCGGGGCGGGCCGTCACACCAACTTCCCTGTTTTCCTGAAATGGACTACTCCTCTCAATGGGGAAACTCTCAAATATACTTAATCACCAACAGTAAATGCTAAATCTCTTCTTCTCGAATCTTCATAACTCTATTATCGGCTCTAAGCTGTTTGCAGTCGCTTCTTAATGAATTCGACTTTATTCGATGCTTCTCGAATCATGTCGGGACCCAATACTAGTCGATTGCCTGGTTCTACCCAACATGCGGGAGATCTACATGGTCTGTCATATAATGTTTCGAATTGCGACATTTGTAAGCTTGCTTGGTAACTGTTATTATATGAAAACTCAACCAAATGTAAGTGATCTTCCCACAATCCGCCAAAATCAAGAATACATGCCCACAACAAGTCTTCTAGTATATGGTTCACCCTCTCAGTCTGGTCGTTTGTATGAGGATGATAAGCGGTGCTCAGATTTAACTTTGTTCCCAGCTCCTCTTGGAATGCTTCCTAGAATTTACTGGCGAATATTGGATCACGATCACTAACAATACTACTGGGAACTCCATGCAGTCTGACAATTTCTCTGAAATAAATTTTTGCAAAACTTTGAGCTGTTCTACTAGATCTGACAAGAATAAAATGGGCGGTCTTCGTGAAACGATCTACGGTCACCCATATACTATTGTTGCCTTTCTTGGTTCGAGGAAAGCCACCAATATTGAAATCCATGGAGATTTGTACCCACTTCCAATCTGGAACCTCTAATGGTTGTAACAATTCGACAAGTTTCTATTGAACTCTTTTGACTTGTTGGCAAGTAGGACATCCGCTAACATATATGGAAATGACTCTTTTCGTTGATCTCCACCAGAACGTGGGCTTGAGATCATGATACATCTTACTCACCCTTGGACGAATACTAAGCTTGGACTTATGACATTCATCCATCACTTCCCTTCTGAGCTCAGGAATATTTGGAACACAAATTCGGCCAAATAGCCTCATAACTCCCTTATTATCAATCTGGAAACTAGAGGGTTCGCTTTCCCGAATTCTTTTACTAATCCTCTGAATAAATTCATCATCCTTCTAAAGAACAGAGATTTTTTCAATCAATGAAGGCGTAATAATGAGATTAGCGATAACTGCATTCTTCCAAATCGAAAGGTTGCGGAGGTGGTGGTGGTGCCACTACAGCCTTTAGATTAGGTTGGTTCTGAGCAGTGGGGATTTCACCCCTTCCTTGGCCTCTGCCTGCTCCTCTTCTACCTCTAGCTCTAGCCCAAGTACTCATCTCAGTTAGTTCTGTACCAGCAAGGAAAGAGTTAGACAACAGAAATGATAAATTTTTAAGGAATGGTAAAAGCAGAAGGACATATGGAAAAATGATGATGTAATGACTGATTATTATGCTATTCTGCTATGCTCATTCTAGGATATTACTAATCCTATCTCTAATGAGCTACTCGCCTTAGAATACTGCTGATTCTATTTTGACGAATTGTTTTAAATATGTTATATTCCGGAGCTAAGGTTAAGCTAAGCTCTAATACCAACTGTTATGACCCCAAACTCCCATGCCACGGAAGCAAGGACAATCATTGGAATATAACACATTTATCACATCAGCAGATTACATATAATAGCATAACACATGAAATCATAGAATAATATTCATCATCAAAGTAGCAAAATCATAAATGTCATCAACATCTGAGTTGCACAGACACAGGATGATACTTAGTACATAAGAGGTTTCAACAAATAGAAAATAAGTCTAAAACATCATCAAATACAGTATAGACAAGGTGATGTCTAAATGTCCAAAATAAGAGATAAAAGATAGTCTTCGTCTTCTGCCAAAAGAGCACCCCATGCTACCGTGCAAATCCAAAAGAAAGCCTGTTACCTATTTACTTGGCTGCCCGTGTAAAAATAAGGGCATCCGAGTTTGCAAGTGAAAACAAACTACGAGTCAGTCATGGGACTGGTATGAGAAATTTTACCTAACTTATTCAAATATAAGGCAAATCACAGGACCACGCCACTAACGTGGAACGTGTTTACTCCATTCGATTGTTAGTGCATAAAATAAGTAAATCTTTTAAACAACGTAATGCTTTTTAGAAAAATGAAACCATTATAAGACTCAAGTCCCATCACACAATGTAATGCAAATCGGAGGATTGAGTTTTACCTTATAATGGTCAAATATGATTGATACGTATAAAACAAAAATCATTTGATATTATTATTAGTGTCTAGTCTGTTTAAAACACTTTCAAAGTAAATGTATCAATCCTAGATGGCATAGCTACCATATACTATGTCGCCATATATAGGTTTACAATCAAACTTGTAATGTCGTATTGGAAATTGGGTTTCCATCATGAGTCGAGGCTAGGGATGGCTCCTACCAATTCGAAACACTCTAGCAAATGCCTCAGGGCTCGGGCGCTGGCGAACCCTTGGATGCGGTAGGGCTGGTCCACACATACTTTAGTGGATTAATTATTCCTGAACAATACGCTTCCCGGTCCTATCGGACCTATAACTTGGCCAGTAGCGACCAACATCCAAGGGCCCTTACAATCCATCATCCACATAAGTAAAAATGTCTGGGCTCCATACCATGACACCACTTCTAGTTAGAAAGAAACGTAAATTCTCCCTACGGTCATTATCCCGTTTTTGACTCAAACCGAGGTGTGAGGCTCGCGAAGTAACGCTATACACAAAGCTATGCTAAATAAAATTGTGCTTTGATCATCAACTACAAGGCTTTGCTTTTCAACAAAAGCCTTGATCATTTGCATCTTAGCATGCCACAATAACAATCCACACCATGCAACTGATGTCTACCAATATATAACCTCTAAGCTCGTACATCACAGAGAAGGGTGTTAAGCAAGAGAATAAATTCTCCGCCACCAAACAGATATATATTTAACAAAAATCAATCAGCATAGAACGAAATCCAATGTCAAACACACATCCATTTACAAGTCCGTTCTGGGTCTGAACGAAACCGGAGACAGCTTGTTCCTCGTCCCGTATGTCCAATACGAAAGAGAGGTTCTCACATATCTGGACAATCAACAAGTACGTCCGGACAACTACCACTTTAACCCTTTACTGGGAGCTAACCAATCCAGGGCATTAGTAGTCGTCCATTCGATGTGAAGATCGCCGGTCTTCAACCACCGTCTTTAATGTCTTCAACCTTTATTCGTCGTATAATTATTTGAAACGACATTTAACTCGGCCTTTTCAAATAATTCTCGAATATATATGTGTATATATATATAATTCAAATCACTTCTTTCTTTGGTTAAATTTAATTCAATTCGATAAGTTAATGTCAAACAAATCTAACCGTCCATATTACTTTATATACCAAGGGAAATTGGTTTATCTTCATTCCATATCGTTAATAATATTTTATAACGATTTATCGCTATTTTTATTATATTAAAATAGTCCATTTAATTCGAATGACGCTTCAAGTCATTGCGCGGCCCTGGCGCTGTTTTTATTCAGATTTGAATTACACATTTCTCGAAATCTAACCATTGGATCTTAACAAATTTAATATCGTTGGAAAGATCTTTCCAAAGCGAACCCAACGATTCCAGTTTTGGAAAATCCGACGGTCAGATCTTTCGGTATAATCGTTTAAAGTTAGATTTCGAAACGCGAACTACCGCACGTGATTCGTTTTATTTAGATTTATTATATATTATATATATAAATATAATTCGTTCCACGATTTTAACTAACATGTTAAAGATAATGTTTTAATCAAACAAGATCATATTCTCACATATGATTCTTTTATTCTAAATTAACATGTTAAAAATGTCATTTTTAATGACAAAACATGTTTAACATATAATTCTTTTTTTGTTCTAATCTAACATGTTGAAAATGTCATTTCTAATAACAAAACATGTTTATCGTATATATCTTTTTATCTAACTAAAATGATAAAATGTCCTTTTTAATGACAAACATGTTCAACATGTTTATCTCTTTTTATCTAACTAAAATGATAAAATGTCCTTTTTTAATGACATAACATGTTTGACATGTTTATTTCTTTTTATCTAGCTAACATGATAAAATGTCCTTTTTTAATGACATAACATGTTTAACTTATTTATTTCTTTTTATCTAACTAACATGACAAAATGCCCTTTTTTTTAAAGACATAAAATGTTTAATGTATTTTTTTTTATCTAACTAACATGATAAAATGTCCCTTTTAATGACATAACATGTTTAACTTATTATTTCTTTTTATCTAACTAACATGATAAAATGTCCTTTTTTATAACATGTTTAACATATTTATTTCTTTTACTTCGCTAATATGTAAATAACATTATTCTAATGAATCAATACTTATTTAACAAATTAACATTTTTCTATTAACATAGCTAACATGTAAGTGACATGATTTAAATGAATCAATACATATTATAGTTTTTCTACTTCCCTAACATGCAAATAATAATGTTTTCATAAACAAAGCATGTATTAACAAGTGATCATTTTTCTTTGTCGCTAACATGTAAACGATTATATTTTAATAAACAAAGCATGTATTAACAAGTGATCATTTTTCTTTGTCGCTAACATGTAAAGGATTACATTTTAATAAACAAAGCATGTATTAACAAGTTATCATTTTTCTTTAAAACATGATTATTTTTAATGAACCAATAATACAATAAAAATATAATTTTTATTGTCTAATCTTTTTATTTAAAACATGATTCTTTTTAATGAATCAAACATACACTAAAAATGTCATTTTTAATGTTTACACATTTTATTTAAAACATACACTAAAAATGTCATTTTTAATGTTTAAACATTTTATTTAAAACATGATTCTTTTTAATGAATCAAACATACACTAAAAATGTTACTTTTAATGTTTAAACATTTTATTTAAAACATGATTCTATTTAATGAACAACAGTACAATAAAAATGTAATTTTTAAAGTTTAAAGATTTTATTTAAAACATAATTCTTTTTAATGAATCAAATATACATTAAAAATCTTATTTTTTAATGTTTAAACATTTTATTTAAAACATGACAAATTTATGATTCATAAACAATAAAAATATAATTTTTATTGTATAAACATTTTATTTAAAACATGACAAATTTCGTGATCCATACATACAATAAAAAAAGTGATTTTTATTGTATAAACAATTTATTTCCAACATGACAAATTTTGTGATCCATACATACAATAAAAAAGTAATTTTTATTGTATAAACAATTTATTTCCAACATGACAAATTTTGTGATTCATATATACAATAAAAAAGTAATTTTATTGTATAAACAATTTATTTCCAACATGACAAATTTTGTGATTCATATATACAATAAAAAAGTAAGATTTATTGTATAAACAATTTATTTCCAATATGACAAATTTTGTGATTCATATATACAATAAAAAAAAGTAATTTTTATTGTATAAACAATTTATTTCCAACATGAAATTTTTTTTGATTCATATATACAATGAAAAAAGTAATTTTTATTGTATAAACAATTTATTTCCAACATGACCAATTTTGTGATTCATATATACAATAAAAAAGTAATTTTTATTGTATAAACAATTTATTTCCAACATGACAAATTTTGTGATTCATATATACAATAAAAAAGTAATTTTTATTGTATAAACAATTTATTTCCAACATTTTATCGCAACCACAATCAATCAATTCTAATCTCATACAACACATATATGAATTTTAATAGCATATATATATATATTTCACATCGCAATCACAATTAATTTTATTTTAAATTTAAAAATCTCACACTGGTTTTGACTTCGCCTAAATTCGTAGTAAGCTCCAAATATGTCCCAGTCTCTTCTAGAATGTAGATGATGTTGTCACGATCACGATGGTTCCTGTTTCATTGGATTTCGACATCGTATGAACAAGTTATGATTTTTTTAAAGGTTCATAGTATTTAAATTTAATTAATAAATTAATTAATTTTAAAAAATATACCTTCTTCTTCCTTATATTATATAGACCGACAGTTTCACCCTTTTGTTAGAACTTAGGGTTCGATCTTTCACTCAATCGATTGCACGAGCTGATGATCAGACCACTCCACGCTCTCGGGCTTGGAAGTGTGCGCCAGGTGGGACCTACGGCGTCAAACTTGGTGGTGGCACGGAGGAGCTCTGGCGGTAGACGTGGGCAGACTTCGGGGAGATGGTGCGATCGATACACACAATGACAGAGGGTGCAACTCGTATGGATCTGAAGATTGGAGAGAGTACTACAAAATTCTCCGAAGGGTTAATGGGTTTTGTTGAGGGGATTAAGATTTATTGGGGGAAGAAGTCTCGAACGGTTATGGCCATTGAAAGTGAGCATGGCGGCGGCTACAGATAGGGTTAGGGATTGTTAATTCCTAGGGTATTTATAATATTTAATTATTTAATTCTTTAACACCAAAAGGCCCGCTAATCCATATGAACTCCAAATCAAGCCCAATGACTATATCCCCTAACCAAATAACCCCATTCCGGACATAATGGACTATGTCTCATAAGTCCATTTGACTATTTCAGCCTGTTTTTCTTTAAATTAAAATATAAAATGTTCAATATTAAATTCAAAGCAATGAGAATGATTTTGATAGATTTTGAATGCACAAAGTATAAAGAGATTAGATTCAGAAATCAGATCAAAACTCAGAGATTTGGAAAGTGATATGTAGTGTATAGATAATATGTGAAGAGTAGTAATTATTCATAAAGAGTTTCAGTGAAAAGAAGCAACTATTTCTCTTGAAATTGGATTGAACATCTTGGTTAAAGGAAGCGTCTCTTCATTGGAAATAATCAGTTGACTAATAAAAAATAACCAATCAACTAGTTGAAAATCGTACACATATAAACATATACGCAAGCGTTCAAAACTATGCCTCTTGTTCTTACCAGTCGACTGGTAAAATTCTAATCAGTTGACTGGTTAGTGCATAAATGCAAAAGCTTTGGCACTTGTTTGCCAATATAATATATATATATATATATATATATCGTTTTGCTTTTTGTGTTGTGATATTTGAGGATATATTTTAACGATATTTAATACAACTATTCATAAATAAATAAGAATACTAAATTACTTTTCCTTTGATCTTCTCTTCTTCCTTGTCATGAATCAAAAACTCGTGAATCAACCGATGTGTGATTCATTTAACACATTATTTTGAAAATGGGGAGTTACGACTAGATTTGTCCCATGATGCGAAAATCAATCTTTTTTTGATTGATCGTGCAACCATCATTTGGGACTGTATCATCTTTGATTTAGCCTGATGTTCTTTTGTTTTCTTCCATAGAGTTACTTTCTGTATTTTCACTTATCCACTTTTGTCTTTGGGCAATGTGAATTGAATCTCTATGCAAAGAAGTTTTATGGAAGGTTGCTTTTTCAATTGTTGATTCTCACTTAGAAGAGATGGTGACATGGAAACCACCAACGACACCAACAACTTCA